>CM038141.1:102226796-103478812 GCA_021437245.1 Aegilops speltoides | reverse complement strand
TACAGCGGCACACCTGCCCCGCTCGGGATGTTGCTGGAACGCCTTCTTGTGTATAAACGGCCACCATAGTAGCTTCCTGGAGGCAGATCGCAAGAGGGAGCAGGCAAGCAAGAGCGTGGGGAGCGGCGGCGGCAAGATGAGAGGGAGAGGAAGATTGGATGGAGGGGCGGAAGGTCGCCGTGATCATGGGGTGGGTGGGGTGCGGATGCAGCTCATGAGATGGGAAGAGAGGGGCCGGGAGAGCCTGGATGCGGTGCGATGATGCAGCGGCTATTGGATCGGGATGGGCGGGTTTAGGAGCGAGGCAGATCGTGGTTTGATTGGGTTTTTTAGTGAACATCGATTGACGTGGAGGAGGTCGTGCAAGGCGAAAAAAATCGGTGGGAGGAGAGGTCGTGCAAGGCGAAAAAATCGGTGGAAGGGAAGGTCGTGCGAGGCGAAAAAATCGGTGGAAGTGGAGGCCGTCCGAGGAGGGGGGCAACGAACGAACGAACGATGACTTAGGTACTACTCAATTAGGAGTAGAGATGTTTATGGAAGGGGATCAGCGAGAAAAATAAATCAGAGAGAAAGGTGATCTGTTTGGAAGGTGATCTCCTGTATATGGTATTATTTCTGAATTCTTAATTACCAAATATTTACATGATTGAATTCAATAGACACCTGCCATAGCAAGCACGAATAAATGGAAAGAGGATCGGACACGATTCGGTTTTAATTGCAAAGAAGAAGAAAATTAACGTGAGAGAGATGGTGGGAGGGGGGACGAAAAAAAAACCAGCGAAAAAAGGTTGAAAGTGGTGGGACGAAAATAAACCGTGTATACTATTCAACCAACTCAAACATTAGGAGTAGAGATCTTAGCAAAAAAAATATGCTATCGTCATGATTTACCTGCCATTTTATGGTTAGCACTTATTTGTTAGAATTTAGTGACTTACCAACAAAATATATTTTTATTTTGACAAGTTAATAAACATGAGACAATTGATTCTATTTTAGGGAGAATGGATGGGAGAAAAATCAAAGAGCAGAAGGAAAGAGTGGGCCGCATATAAGAAAGGTAGGACGAAAGAGAGCTCTTATTTTTTCTCTATTCCTAATGTCTGAGTTGGTTGACTAGTATCCACGGTTTATTTTCATACCACCAATTTCAACCATTTTTTTGCTGGTTTTTTTCGTCCCCTCACCACCCACCGGTTTATTTTCGTGTCACCCTCTCACACAATGAAAAAAAAATCTGAACGGATCAGAACTATCCGTACTGGCGAAAGTTATTTATTAATGTCTTTATGGGAAAGAATCAATGATGATCAATCTTTAAAGATCAAATATAAATTAATTAAGCTTACATGCTCCCTCGATCTAGGGAATCCTACGGCGTGGTTGTGGTATGACTCCGCCACAGTCGCCATCCCCGAACCAGGGTTCCCGGTCTTCGCCGCCCAACTTTGTGCTCCTTCGCTGACCACCAAGACCGCCGCCGCAGCCATCGGGAAACCCCAGGTTTAGGGCGTGGTCGAGGGAGGGAGTGCTCGTTGGCCGCCGCCGCTGCCATCGCGGAACCCCCAGGGTTAGGGCGTGGTCGCGCTAACGGCTGACGCTATTGCAGATCATTGAAGCCGTGTGGCGGCCGTGCGCGCTGCTCGATTTGGGCGCCGGTGCCGAGGCCCCCGACGGGAAGGCCGTCGCTGGAGCTAAGGTGAGACGAATTCAAAACTTCCCCAAATAGATGTCCTAAATTCTCAGATTTCCAGTTTGGAATATTAGATTTCTTGTTTTCTTGGGGTAAACTTTGGGTCCAGGACCTTTTCTTGATCGATTCTACGAATTCTTGTTTAGGCATCCGATGGGGTGCACAGATATGGCGTGGCAGCAGCATAGCGGCACCGTCACGCTGAAGCTCCTCCCCGGCTGCATGGACTGTGTCACTGTCACGCCGGGTGAGCCGCAGGTATGATTTTCTTGGTTGCCTCTGGTGGTCTGGAACATGATGTGCAGTTGAATTGGTTGCCTCTGGTGGTCTATAATCCTACGTCACTGTAATGCAGTGAATTTGTAATCCTGGGAGTCATCCCACAACCACGCCCTAGGATTACAAATTCAACTACCGGATGGGTAGGAATTTGATAGATTTGGGTCGACACGACATGTTCAGAAAGTTGATTCATTCATTTGCCTATATATCTGCTTTGTTGCCATCCAGGGTGGTCCATGAAATTAGGTCTCTGTATTCTTTTTTTTCGATCAAAGGGGAGCTCCCCCGGCTCCATTTCATAGAAACGAAACCAAAGGTCTATGTATTCTCGAGAAAATAATCATGACCTCTGTCAAGTTTCTTTTTAGGAATGGCTTAATCATGTGAGTTTGCAACCTTAACTTTTTCACATCATTTCTTTTACTATGGTTCCAATAATTCAAACAACATTTATGGCTTGTTTAGTTATCGGATCCCTAATGCAAGGTAACAATGAATAGTTATAGTGTTAAGAGTATTATTTTTGTTCTTGCATGTTTATCTTCTAGCTTGGCTTTTTCTCATACAATATTTGGACTGGACCTGGAAAGGCATATACGATGGGTACCAATTATACTGATGAAGCTCACCGTGGAGCAATAATCCACATGTCATGGAGACAATATTCGAGAAAGCTGATGCGATGAAGCGTCATACAGAGTTCTTAATTAGGGTATCCTTCGTCGAGGTACACTAGAGCGTAGCAGTTATCTTTACTTAACTAATTGGAATATATATTTTGCTTATTTATCGTTTGGTGTGTGTTGCTGTTCACATCAGATATTCAAGGAGGAAGTATTCGATTTACTTGATGATCATGGCTCTGTTGCAAAATCAGCAGTGCCCGAGTGCCTATTCAGATTCGAAAAAACTGCAGATGGAAGCATTACACTTGTTGCTTGTTGGCGTGATGGAGGTTGGGCTCAAGTCAAAAGAAGAAATGGCCATGCACTTGGCACGAGGATCTTCGTCACGTGCAACTGAAAGTACAAACACAAATAGCCAGGCAAGGTAAGTCGCATGTGTTGCTAAGCTAGGAGCCGACGCAGAGGCCCCCAACTCCTCTACGTAGTTGCGCTAACCTGTATTTCATAGCTATTGAATCCTAAATCCCTAATGACTTATGTTTGAAATTGCTATTTTCCCTGTTGGGTTTTGGATTGGACCCTAATGATCTGATTTTCATTTTAGCTTGGTGCTTGTAGATCAACAACATGCATGCATTCGCAAGGTTAGGGTTGGTCTAGGGAGATCTTTCTTTTTTACATTACTTTTCACGGAGATCTAATTATGTCGTAATGACAGAGCCACTGATTTATATTTCAACTAGGCGCTTACAGATCAACAACTTGCATGTTTGGGTAGTCCCAGGGATATCATTTTTTACATTGCTTTTTAGGCATTCTAATTATGCCGTACTAACATAGCCATAGTAATCTTGTGTTTGCCCAAAAATTAGCATGCAAGGTATTTTCTCTTTTCCTCTATATTTATCAAGTTGATTCCTAATATAGCAATACCTTAAATTTTCTATCATAAGAATCATTCATGTTCTCAGTCAGGAGCCACCTTGCTATAATTGTGGGTAATCTGAATCGTCCATCTATCTATTATTGCTACACATTAATGTCTGTTGTTTTACAAAATCCTGGTACATCATGTTCTTTGTCGATTGATATGCATTAGTGTGTTGCTCTTTTGGTTGATGTATGCAAATAATGTGTGTCGACTGGTGTGCCGATTGGAAGTTGATCAGCATACCTCAGATACAAAGAGAGGGAGGCAACACAATGCACATCAGTCAAGTTGTCGGAGTAATGGGCCATGGGTAGGCTGACCCAGGACCCAGGATCTTTCAAGACATCCAGGCAGCCGCGCCTCACCATTCCCAAAGAAGCGACCTTCGAGAAGGCCGAGTCCCAGTGGCGACCTTCGAGAAGGCCGAGACCCAAAGAAGCGACCTTCGAGAAGGCCGAGTCCCAATGGCGACCTTCGAGAAGGCCGAGTCCCACCGACGACCTTCAAGAGGCGAGCTCTCAAGATGGCGACTGGGACAAGCCGACTCGTGCTTGCGACCTCTCGAGGGGCCGATCGTGAGAGTCGGCCCGCGACTTATCACGAAGACCGATGCAGGTCTGACCAGTCGTGGCTGTCCCCTGACCACGGAAGAAGGCATGGCTCTGATGAGCAGCGTCGCAGAGATCTTTGGTGAGGCGCAGATTGCCATGCCACCTGACTCGACCCACAGTCGAAGGCTGTGCCCACGATAATGGCGCGAGTACGGCCCAGAGATCGCCGGGCCCCCCGTCAGTGAGATAGCGGAAGACGGCCGAAGAGTCCGAAGACGGCCCTACGGGAGTCGGCCTCCCCAGAGTCGGCCGCCTCTCGGCCCGGGCCCCACAAGCCATAAACCAGATTGATGGGAGAGGCGCGGTGATCGTCGCGGATGACGGCAAGACTGCTCCCACGACCCGTGACCAAGCTCGTCTATCAAGAGCGCCAGACAAGATTTCGTTGTCTGCTGGACCCACCAACAAGGGCCCGAAGTCAAGGGAAGACTACCGAAGAGAGATCGACGATGGGGCCACGCCCATCAGATACTATTGTACCTTCTGGGTAGGCCTATATAAACCCCCCGGCACCCATGCAAAGGGTTCGCCCCGATAGGTTTAGACACATAGCAAGAAGGAAAGAGCTAGCCTTGCTCCTTCCTCGCCTCACACTGACTCAAGGAGCACCATTGTACTATCACCCCATAGTGATCATGCAGAGACCCAGAAGCAGCGAGAGGGTGTTATCTCCTCGGAGAGCCCCGGCCGGGTAAGATTCGCGCGCGCATGCCTTCGCCATCCCGTTTCTGTGCACCGACGACGTTCTACTCGCCCCACCATGATAAGCCACCCGTTGGCATATGTCGCACCCAACCCCGACATTTGGCGCCCACCGTGGGGCGAGGTGCACCGTCGTCCGGAGATCTGCTTCGACGGGAACCTCTTCCTCCTGGCGAAGCGCAGCCACCGGCCACCGGATGGAGTTCAGACGACGTCTTTGGCTTGGCGCCAAGCCGCCAAGCGAATGAGCGGCCTCGCCAACTCATCGGCCGAGGCGCCTCCGACGAACCTGCCGAAGCGCGGCGCGGGTGACCGAGAACCTTCTCGCGGGCCTCTCGACCAACTTCAAGTCGCGGCGGGCCCGGCCAGACTTGGAGTCCGAGGCTCCTCCGACCCGCGCCGGTCGACTCGACGCCAGACGCTGATACCTTCCCACCAACGCGTGGTGGTTGATGACGAGCCGCTCAGACGAGGAAAGCGACGGAAGCGCCGCCACGGAGGTGCTCGTCATCGCCACGGCGAGCACTCCGTGAAAACGCCAGACCCGGCGCTGCGCCTGCGAGACTCGCCCGCCGCTCTCCTAGAGGACGCGGACGCAGAGATGTTGGAAGAACGACGCTTTCAGATCATTGAAGGCGCCAAGAAGTTGGCAAGCATGAGACGCTTGTCAAAGCCTACCAAATGAGATGGACCGTCTTTGTGGCGGCTCGCTGCCCGACCGGGCCGAGCCGCCTCGGTGTGGTCCGAGAGCGCTGGCGTGGCTATCGCCGATCTATTCGAGCGGCGCCCGTGTCGCCACCCGTGGAGAACATCCGCGCGCCTAAGCGGCGCATCAAGAGCCGAGAACTCGACGGCGAAGCGCCGTGTAATGACGGAGCGAGTCCAAAGCAGCTCGACGCGGTTCTTTGCAAGAAAACGCGGCAGGCCGGCCGAAAGCAGCCCTGAAGAATGACGACTTACCCTCGCCGAGATCAAGCGCGACCTCCGGACGCCGATTGGCGAGTCCGCGGAGGAGAGAGAAGGAGCCGGCCGCGAGCCACAACGGACTCGATCTCCATCGAAGCGCGACCAAGATGGCGCCCAGAGCAGATGAAGCGGCGAGATGATTATCCGCCTCCCCGCCAAGAGAACGGCGAGCCTCTCCGCCGCCGCTGAGCATCCGACTTTGAGATCGCCTTGCCGCCGAGGGAGTCGAGAGAACGATGCCCGCCACCGGATCGACCGACTCCTGTGTCCTGGCGTTAAGAAGAAGACGAGCTGGGTCCGCTTTTGACCCCAGATCGAGAGAGAGCCCTTCCCCAAAGGGTTCCGCGCCTCGAGACACGCCAAGTACACCGCCCGTGAAGCCGAGGATCGGCCGATAGACTACTCCACGGCCGTCAAGACGCTAACGGCAACAAGCGAAGTCGCCAGTAAAGTATGTTCCTCATGCTCGAGCACACGCCCGACATGGTGAAACGACTGAAGCCCCGCAAAGATCAAGTGGGTCGACTTCACCGAGGCTTTCATTCGCAACTTCACCAAAGACGCATAAGCGACCTCCCAAGCCGCGCCATCTCTCCTTGTGCGTAAGGCCTCAAGAATCGACGCGATTATCTCACGCTACCGGGCGAGCTCGAAACTCTGCGAGGGCATGCACGAGGCGCAGCTATTGAGTATTTTACGGCCGGCGCCGGAGGCACCTCTCAAGCACAAGCTCCTCCGCGACGAGCGAAACCTCTCGATGAGCGCTAGCATAGCGCATAAGTACGCCACGGCCGACTCCTCTATGAAGACGGAAATCCAAGTCAATGCGGGCAAGGTGACTCCTCAGCTCCCGAACGCCCGGTGGAGATGCCGCCGACGGCAAGAACAGTAACGACAACAAGCCAAAGCCCCCAGCCGACTTCCAATAGTCGGCGGTCGCAGCGAGAAGAAGATCAAGAATGAGGGGCAGCCTCCGCCAAGCGGCGTAAGGCGGCAAGTCCAATTGGTCGGCTTTCTTATGAGCGCACTGGATGGTCCTTGCAAGTTTCACAAACGGCGCCAAGCCATCGAACCACACCACCGAAAGTGCCACTGGCTCGTCAGATCGCCAAGGAGACGGCCTTGCCCCCGCCGCTGCGGGGCCGCCGCCCGCCGCCGCCTCCGCGGCTCGGCTCGGCCATCGGCGCGGTCCAAGACGAGTTCCCGTAAGAGCACGGAGCATACGTAGTGTTCACCATCTGGCAGATGATCGGCAGAAGAAGCGCCAACAAAGAAGAAGAAGTCAACGCAGCGATGGCA
Source organism: Aegilops speltoides (assembly GCA_021437245.1). Taxonomy (NCBI): domain Eukaryota; kingdom Viridiplantae; phylum Streptophyta; class Magnoliopsida; order Poales; family Poaceae; genus Aegilops; species Aegilops speltoides. The sequence goes on along the minus strand of CM038141.1, from coordinate 103,471,699 downwards.
GGCCCCGAGTTCATGCATTGGTCCGAGAAGTCTATCAGCTGGAGTCGGGCAGATCACCCAGAGGTGATGCCGAGCCCGGGCTCTTACGCCTTGGTTCTCGGAGCAACCTTGGCCACCGACAGCGGGCCGCCTGTTTCTCGCGGGTCCCGATAGACGGGGCGAAAGATAAACATCCTGCATAAGGATACCATGGAGAAGCTTCGGAATCAGCGGAGGCGGTGCAGAAAGCACCGACCGTGTTCCATGGGATTGTACCGCCTCTCTGCTCGCCCGATTGGCAAGATCCCGACAGACGTCCTCTTGGAGACAAAGATCACTTCCGCCGAGAGCCGATCCGGTTCGAGGCGGTGGATTTGGAGAGCCCGTACCACGCTACCGCTAGGTCGGCCTCGCTCGCCAAATTCATGGCGGTTCCCACTACGCCTACCTCAAAATGAAGATGCCGACCTCAAGGGATCGACCGACCGCCGGCGACTACAAGAAGTCGTCCACCAGGCGCCGAGAGCGATCGGTGGCCGAAGTCTTTGGTGATCGCAGTAGAAGCGGCTCCTAGATCGCGTCGTGGCGATGGCTGGGAAGCAGCTGAGATGTCGCCCACCCCAAGGAGTCGGAGGCGGAAGGATCATTTAAGCGGTTAAAGAAACCAAGAAGATACCCTTGGACCCGGAGCACCTGCAGTCTGTTGTCATGGGCACCGCCTCGACAAAGAATAGAAGGCGAGCTCGTCGATTTCCTCCGTGAGAATCGGGACATCTTCGCGTGGTCCCCAAGGACATGCCTGTGTACCGACGGAATTCGCCGAGCACAAGCTACATGTCGTGCCGGATAGAAGCGGCCAGCAGCCCTTGCGGACTTTGTCGAAGAGAAGAGAAGAGAGGGAGAAGAGATAGCCCGCCCCGGCAACCGGCTTCATCATGGAGGTGTTTTTCCGGAGTGGTCACAACCCGCATTAGTCGCCAAGAAGAACAAGCGATGGCGGATGTGCATCGACTACACCAGCCTCAACAAAGCTCGCCAAGGACCCGTTTGCTTCGCCAAGGATCGATCAGTGAATAGACTCCACACGGATGCGAGTGTTGAGCTTCTTGGATGCATACTCAGGATACCACCGATCAAAAGTGAATCCGGACAGATCAAGACCGCATTCATCACGCCGCTCGAGCCTTCACACCGACGATGACGCTCGCTTGAGGAATGCCGGCGCCACCTTCGGCACAGATGCGTAAATGCCTCCTCAAGCAACTCGGCAGAATGCCCATGTTTATGTGGATGATGTGGTGGAAGACGGAGGCGCGGGACGCCGCTAGAGGATCTTCAAGAGACCTTTGAGAATCTGCGCGATTCCGCATCAAGCTCAATCGAGAGAAATGCGTGTTCGAGTCCCACCGCCAACTCCTTGGTTTTACGGTCTCGAACGCGAATAGAGTGTAACCCCGTGAAGATCAAGGCCATAGAGAGGATGGAAGTACCCACCGATCGTTGATGTGCAAAAGTTCACCGCCGCTTGGCAATAAGCCGATTCATCATCAACGGGCGAGAAAGCTCGCCATTGTATCAACCGATGAAGAAGACTACTTTTTTCGAATGGAACCACAAGGCGATGAGGCATTTCTCCAATCAAGAAGATGTTGGCGACTTCCTCGTGTGTTGGCGGCTCCGACTCCCAAAGAGCCCATGCTTTGTACATCGCCGCCACCACCGGTAGTCAAGACAGATTATTGTAGTCGAGCGCATGAGGAAGGCAAGGCGCCCCGGTCCGTAGACCAAGATATTACGAGCGCGTAATCGCCGACCTCCAAGCGTAACTACCTCACTACCGAAGATGTGCTACGGCGCACTTTGCCGCCAAGAAGCTAAAGCCCTACTTTCAAGAGCATCCAATCATCGTGGTTTGCACCGCCCACTCGCCGAGATCATCTAAGTCGAGATGCTTCCTACCGAGTGGCTGCTGGCTATCGATCTAGCTCCCTACACGATCTACTACCAACCTCGCGACCGCCATCAAGTCGCAGCGCTTAGCCGACTTCCTCGCCGACCGGGCCGAGACTCAAGATTTGCCGTGCATACCGACTCTACTCATTGGCGATCGACTTCGACGGCTCCAAGATGCGCCCGGCCTCGGGCAGCGCCGTCTCACCTCCCCAAGGGCGACAAGCTCAAATCGTCTTTGCAAATCCACTTCGCCGCCTCCAACAACGTCGCCAATATGAAGCACTCATCCATGGGCTCCGGCTTGCCAAGGAACTCAGATTCACGGATCCTGCTATGGCGATTCCGACTTGGTGGTTCAGCAGATCATCCGGCGCCCAGGGACGCCAGGGACAAACATGGCAAGCTACCGCTTGGTGCAAAGACTCGGCGGATATTTTCAAGGATGCGAATTCTCCACGCATCAAGAAACGATAACGATCAAGTAGATGCTTTGGCGAAGTCGGCTCCACTCGCCAGCGATACCTTCGGCGCGCCCCTTCGCCTCCTCGCCGCCTATCAAGCCCTCACCGAATCCGACTCCATTTTCGTGCGGCTCACGCAGATAGTCGGATCCGACTCAAGACCCCAAAGAAGCGACCTCAAGAAAGCTGATCGGCCCGGGATCGCGCCACGATCGGGATCGCGCTGATCGGTTCGGATCAAGGCCGGTGCCCGGACTACGCCTGATCGCCCAGGATCGTCGATCGGTCCGGAGTCGCCTCATCGGGCCCAGAGATTCCTCAATTCAAGAAGCGGCAGAGTCCAACCGCCGCCGCCCCAACCCAGCCCCCTTGTCCAAGTCGCGCGTGGTGGCGGTCGAAGAGATAAGAAGACCTTCATGGGCATGGCCCATCCTCGTGTTCCTAGTCAACAAGGAGTCGCTGCAGATGAGACTCGCTCGGCAAGTACAATGCCGAGCGGCAGCCTACACCATAGTCAACAGAGAATTAGTCCGACGCAACACTTTGGTGTCCACCGGTATGTAGAATCGAGCAAGGCAAGCGATCCTCAAAGACATCCATCGTATGAGTGTGGTCACCATGCGGCCTCGAGGGCGCCGTGGCTAAGGCCTTTCTAAGACGGTTTCTTTTGGCCGACCGCCTGGAAGAAGCTAAAGAACTAGTCAAGAAGTGCAAGGGGTGCGGTGTTCGCTCCAAGCCTCTTCACCGGCCAGATCAAGACAATCCCCATCGCCCGCCCTTCGCAGCTTTGGGGCTTGGACATGGTGGGATTTTTCAAGACGGCCGAGGCGGCTCGACTCATTTGCTCGTCGCAGGACAAGTTCACCAAGTGGGTAGAAGCAAAGCCCATCAAGAAATTAAATGGGCCCACAAGGTGACCTTCATTGCCGACATCACGGTGCGGTACGGCATACCGCATAGCATCATCACGCATAACGGCACCAACTTCGCCAAGGGCGCTTTGGCTCGCTTTCGCGCGACGCAGGCATCCGATCGACCTAGCGTCCGTTGCCCATCCGCAATAAACGGCCAGTGGAACGAGACAACGGCCTCATCCTATCCGGCATCAAGCCTCGATTGGTCGAACCACTCGAGCGCTTCGGCCATTGTTGGGTGGAAGAATCGCCGCCGCCCTCTCGAGTCTGCAAGACGACCCGAACAGATCAACCGCTTCACGCCGTTCTTCCTCGTCTATGGTGCCGGTTGTCATCCCGACGGATATACAATTCGACTCTCCGCGAGTCTCTATGTACACCAAGAGAGAGGTCAAGAAGCACGCCAAGACGGCGCCGACCACCGGAAGAGGGCGGTTGTTGCACTCACCGTCCAAAGATCTACCGGCAGAGTCTGCGGCGATACTACAACCGCAAGGTCAAGCCAAGATCATTCCAAGAGGCGACCTTGTGCTACGGCCGATTCAGAGAACACCGCCAAGACAAGTTGTCGGCGCTTTGGAGGGCCCTTCATCATCAAGAAGGTGCTGAGGAACGACGCCTACTACTTGATCGACGCGCCAAGCCTTGAGCACGCAAGAGACGACTCGCAAGGAGACAGAGCGCCAGGAACGCAAATCTTCTTCAAGATTTTATATTGATGCAAGATGTATCGCGCTACCCCCTTCGTATTAATACTAAGACCTTAGGCCCTCGAGTCGAGCTCGGGATCGCTTTTTGATTATCTCGTATGATATGGATCTCGCTTCCAAATGCTTCCTCCTTTTTATCATATCGTCTCAAGACTGGTCCGACTAGTCGCCCGGGACTCGCCGCTTTGTGCTATGAAATGCTCCCGAGGTCGACAAGTAATGTGTTGCGCTCAAAGCCGTCTCCTCACGGAAGCCGCAGCCGCAGAAAGCGATCGCCGATAAACGGGGAGATGGAAAGAGCGAAGCACACATGAAAAACGGCTAAGGACTTAAGAGCTACGATAGCCCAAGCCGCTCCCGATTTCTTTCATCGAGCCGACTCACGAGCAAATGGCTCATAGTTTCAACCTTTATCAAGGACGACCGACTTTCGAGAGTCAAGATGTCGATCTCCGGCCAAACTTGCTACGGCGTTCTAAACGACTAAGTACTTGCTTCTAAAAGTAGCCGAAGCTTGACCCGGCTGGCAATCCGCAGAGCGTGCCCAGTTATAAGGCGGCAACCGGAAGGAAGGCGGCAAAGGAAAATGTCTAAAGAGCCAAAGCAAAGAAAGGCGGAAATTTGATAAATATGTACATAAGGCCCTTGGTCAATACACCATGGGTGGAATTGTTTGAAATCGACAAGTTTTTCAAAGTACAAAAGAGACAGTAAAGCCGATGCACTCTAAGGGCGGCCTCCGGAGCCGGGAGGGCCGGAGGCGGCGGCGGCGTCCGGACGAGGGGCGATCGGTTGGCGGTCTCGGCTTTGGTCGCTTCAGCCGACGGTCGCCGTCCTTTCGAGGCTCGTTCTTTGGAGGCGCGATCAGCCGAGGCTGGCCGCCGCTGCTTGTTTCGCTCCTCCTCGATCCGATCCTCCGACTTCGCCCTCCTTCGGCTGGAGCCGACATTACCGCCGAAGTCTTCCTCAGACTGGTGCATCCGAACCACTCGGCGGAACCTCCCGCCGTCGGCGATCCGCTCGCACAAAGACATCGGTGTCCGTGTACTGGCGATGGCCGCCAAGGCCGACAAGGGCGCTTCCACGGCTCAACTCGGCTCGGCCTCGGACCGAACGCTGCCAGCGGTCCAGTCGGCCTGTGGTACCACCTCGACGAACTCAGGCCCGTCGTGTTCGGCGGCCGAGGAGCCCTTCCAAGCTTCAAGCGACCGACGGCGACCTCCGGCCGGTCGGCCGTCCGGCTGGCGGCGCGAGCCGGCACCTCCGCCACTGGCGGTAATGACTTGGGCGGCGCACAAGGCGACGATCAAACGGTGAGCGCGGGCGGCGAGCCCGATGCTCAAGATCGCTGCGTCGACAGCCTGAGGGCGTTGGCGGCGATCGCCGCCTGCGCCCGCTCCTCCCGATCCGCCTCGATGGCGGGAGGACGGCTGCGAGTGGTCGGGAAGAAGTCGCCAAAGACAAGAAAAGGAGCGATCGAAAAACGGAAGACGATTCGACGAAGAGTCGAAGACCAAAAAGAGAAGCCAGAGTTACCATCGACGATGTCCTCAAGCACGTGATACCGAGGTCAAGATCGCCACGGCCGGTCCAGCGGCCCGCCCATCGCGAACTCGCCGTGAGGCCCTCTTCCGCGACTTTGGCGCCCCTGCGCTTCCGGCAGGTCCTTCGCCGCCGGCCAGCTGCGTCGCGGAAGGTCGCGCTCTTGAACGAGCTTGTCGACTTCTTCCGCCTTAGCGCGACGGGCGGCGTTGGCCTCATCCACCGCCCTTGAAGAAGGCGGCGTTAGCGTCAAGCCCAAAGAAAGATAAAGCATCGTCAACAAAGAAGGTCGCTGAGAGATCCGGCCGATCGCCGATCGGCCGAATCTCGGGATTATAGCCACGGAAGGCCAGTAGCGCCCATGAGAAGAAAGGAGGAAATCGCGGAGATCCGCCCGATCGCCAGCTAGATCGGCGAATCTCGGGATTACGACCATGGTGCGCCAGGCGCGCCATGAAGAAGGAAGAATCATCACTCGACTCTCCGCCAGATCGGCGGTCCGCTTCTCGGCTCCTCAACGTTGCGGTTGAGGCGATGAGCTGGAGGTTGTGATACTCTGCAAGGCCGCAAAGCAAAGTCAGCCGGAGTCGCTAGAGGAGTTCGAGCCGCCGCCAGCAATGGAAACTCCAACTCGGGACTACACCTGGGTGGAGGTTGGCGCGCCTATAGAAAAAGACAAGTGACTAAAAAGGAAAAACAAAGCATACCGGACGGAGACGCGGGGCGAGATGCGTCTTGGTGTAGAGTTGGGCGTCGCCTTCGTGGCGCAACTTGACCGAACGCCCGAGCGCTGGTTAATGGGCGGGTGCCGCCACAAGACCCACCGCTGGCGCAGATCGAGGCTTCAGATCTGTGTTCGCCATGCCGGCGACGTTGGCCTCCCGAGCTTCGCGGCGCGAGCTTTCGCCCTTCGACCCGGCGGCGTGTCGGCACGGCGACTGGAGAAGTAAGCAAGATCGGCGTCGTCCGCGATCGGCGGATCTCGCGGGTCCACCGGCTGCTTGCCGTCTTGACCTCAAGACGGAGGCGGCGGAGCGGCGGAGGCGGGGCGGGTGTCCGAGCCCGGTTGTCGCCACCTTCCTTCGAAGGTTGGCGGTGCCGACCTCCCTTGCCCGCCCGTGAATTGAGGTGAGGCGGCGCCGACGACAGTGAGAACGAGCATCGCTGAAGCGGATTTAACGGCGCCTCAAGATCCTGTTTTGCGCTGACGCGCCACGGCCTCATCCAGATGCCGCTGGCGCTGGCGCCGCCTTCTCGCGCGCTTCTCCAGCGCTTCGGCTCTCCTCCTCCGCGCTTCTCTGCGCGTTCGCGCCGTCGCCTCTCGAAGGTCGGCGGGATCAACCCGCCAGCGTGTTGGAGGGCGCCGCCCCGACCCCATGACGGATGAGACGGCGCTCTCTCAAGAGAGAAAAGGCCGGAAGAAAGCGAGGAGAGTCGAAAGATTCAAGCAAAGTCGAAAAGAAACAAAGGGCGAGGACTTACGAAGAAACAAGCGGCGGTTTTTCACTTCCTTCCGGAAGCGGTTGGCCTCGCGTCGCGTCTTCCCGCTTAGTTGCGTGGCGGTTCCTCTGGTTTTTCGACCGCCGGGCGATTTCGCCCGGCGTGGCGCTTCTTTCGCGGCTGGGTGGAGGGCGGCTCTTGGTTAGCGGCGCGGCGACTACGCCGCGTCGATGTCGCCTCTGGCGGCGGTCGCCGACGGTCCGAGGTCAGCCGTCTTCCTTCTCTCGCCGCCTTGGCGTCGGCCTCAGCCGCAAGGCCCCCAAGTCGGGTCGTCGATGTCGCCGACCTCGCGGTCGAGGACGACTCACGCTGCTCTTCAGCGCCGGCACGGGCGCCGTGAGGGATCTGCTCAAAAATACCCACAAGATCGAGCTCAAGTCGGATACAAGCGAGATCGAAATCTGATTTAAACAACTTACCATCGGCGAGGGTTGTCGCGCATGAGTACGGCTCCTCGCCGAATCGCCACTCGTCGGTGAACTTGCAGATGGCGATGAGGTTCACCATGTTCGCCACCTCCACGCTGCATGTCTTTGGTGCACAACCGCTTTGATCGGGCCGCCGCCATCGGCGAGATGAGGCGGGCCGCCTTGAGCGAAGAACCGGCGCGCCACGGCGGCCAGAGATCGGGCGACGAGCCCCTCCGGCTGCGTCATGACTTCGGAGGCGCGCACGGCGCCGATCGCGGGAGGCGAAGCGACCGCCCGATGGGACCAGCTAGGCGGCGGCCGCCGGTCGGCTCGGAGTCGGCGGCGGCGAGTCGACCCGATCGCCGTCGGTGGCAACGTTCTTCACGTAGAAATCGTCTTCGCCACATCTTCACCGACTTCACCAATGGATGGGCGGAAAAGGGTTGTCGGCCGTCGGCGCCGTGTCGCAATGTATGTGCCGCATTGCGCGGCGTCGGCGGCGGCTGTACCGAGCCAAGAGAAGAACTCCCCCATACCGAGGGGGGAGAACGCCGATATAGCCCTCGCCTGAGGTGGCGCGGCGGAGAGAAGCACCACCGCGTTAGGGTGAGTGGCGCGCAGTGCAGTTGTACAACTCGAGGAACAGCGGAGAACCCGCCGCCGGAGCCCCATCCCGCGCATGAGATGCGAGCGGAAGATGACCCTTCGCCGCCGCCCTGGGCCGGATCTCTCCCGCCGACGCAGGCGGGCTCAGACCAAACCGCCGGAGGCGGCGGGTTCGGCGAAGAACTCGATGTCCTCGCGATCCACGCCCGAAGCCATCCCACTCGCCGGAGCGCGAGGCGAAGCGGCAGAGGAAGAGCTCATCGCCGGCAAGGAAGAAGAAAGCGACGGAGCGAGGCGAAGAAGAAGAAGGGCAAGAGCGTGAGGGAGCGCGGTTGTGCCGCCGCCCTCGGCCTATTTATAGCCCGTGGGTTGAGAAGCGAGGCGGCGACGGGATTAATCGCGCCACGACCCCACGACGCTTCACGATTAACTCCCCACGGTTATCGCCCGCAGAACCACGCGGATGCCAACCGCCTCGGCCGCAGCGGATCCGCCGGAGCCGAGGCGCGTAATGGCGGGCCCCACCGCGCCCGCCCGCCCGCTGCGTGAAATTTGGCGAGTTATCGCCTCCACGTGGCGTCGCGCGATAGGACTATCTCGCAAATGGCGGGAAGCGAGCCGATACGCAGCCGGTTTCCCGCCACGACTTGCGGCGGCGGCCTCGCGGGCGAGCCGACTCAACGAGACGACGACGAGGACGCGGCGGCGAATCTGAGTCGGCACCGCAGAGCTCGAATCGCGAAGCCCCACGAGGCGGCGCCGCCGGCTTCGCCACCGGGGACTATCGTCGAGTAATGGGCCATGGGTAGGTGACCAGACCCAGATCTTTCAAGACATCGGGCAGCCGCCTCACCGATTCAAGAAGCGACCTTCGAGAAGGCCGAGTCCCGGTGGCGACCTTCGAGAAGGCCGAGTCGGTGGCGACCTTCGAGAAGGCCGAGACCAATGGCGACCTTCGAGAAGGCCGAGTCCCGGTGGCGACCTTCGAGAAGGCCGAGTCCGGTAGACGACCTTTGAAGAGGCAGAGCTCTCAAGATGGCGACTACGGGACAAGCCGACTCGTGCTTGCGACCTCAAGGGGCCGGCGTGAGAGTCGGCCCGCGACTTATCACGAAGACCGATGCAGGTACAGCCCGGCCGTGGCTGTCCCCGGACCTGGGAAGAAGGCATGGCTGATGAGCAGCGCCGCCAGAGATCTCCGGAGGCGCGCGACTGCTGCCATGCCACCCTGTTTCTCACCACGGTCGCAAGGCATCGTGCCCACGATGGCGGCGAGTACGGCCAGAGATCGCGGGCCCCGTCGGTGAGATAGCGAAGACGGCCGAAGAGTTCAAGGCGGCCCACGGAGTCGGCCTCCCATAGTCGGCCGCCTCCGGCCCGGCCCCACAAGCCATAAACCCGATTGATGGGAGAGGCGCAGTGATCGCCGACAGACGGCGGCACTGTTCCCACGACCCGTGACCAAGCTGCGTCATCAAGAGCGTTACCAGACAAGATTCGCTTGTCCGTGGGACCCGCCGGTCGGCGGGCCCGAGCGGCGGGAAAGCGGTGCAAGAGAGATCGACGATCGGGGCCACGCCGGTCAGATTACCATTGTACCCCCGGGGGGTAGGCCTATATAAACCCCCCGGGGCACCCATGCAAAGGGTTCGGCCCTGATAGGTTTAGACACATAGCAAGAAGGGAAAGAGCTAACCTTGCTCCTTCCTGCCTCACACAGCTCAAGGAGCACCATTGTACTATCACCCCATAGTGATCATGCGGAGACCCCGCAGAGCAGCAGTAGGGGTGTTATCTCCTCGGAGAGCCCCGAAGCTGGGTAAGATTCGCCGGCGTGCATGCCTTCGCCTCATCCCGTTTCCAGGCACCGGCGACGTTCTACTCGCCCCCACCATGATAAGCCACCCGTTGGCATATGTCGCACCCAACCCCCGACACAAGTTTTAGAAATAATTATTCATGTAATCAAATTTCAAGATTGTTCATCTTCATAGGTTAATTCATGAACTCTATTTTAAAGGTTCACTTCTTACATGGCGACAAAATAGGTGCCACAATCCTGAACCCCCTGTTGGGTCTTCAAGGACCTGACTTAGCTTGACCTTGTGGTTTTGATCTGATGAATTCACAAACTAACAATAATCTGTTGTGTGCCCACAACGGATCCTTTAAAAAATAGGCTTCCAACAATTGTTTATATGATCAACTCTGAAATAGTAAACAACAAATGACAACATACGGTAGTTTGGCATTTATGACCAACTCCTATGAAATAGGTACAAAGCAAATTACACGATACTTATCCAAAATTATGAACTATTTTTCCCATTGACAACCATCAAGTATTGTAGAGTTTGATGTACATATACTGGATGATGAATTTCCGACGATGAGGCCTTGAGCTACTAATCCATTTGTTATGATTTTTTGTTCCTTTTCTTTGGATTTTTTAGAAGCCCTTATTATCTATTATTTGAAACTTTTAGGTCCCAGAGATTTCACATGTGTTGGAGAACTCGATTCTTTTTCTTCTTTAGATTGGGCCGGAAATCAAGTTGCTGATGAAGTGGAGTAGATGATTCAAAATGAGTGTTTATTGATGATAGTGAACTTGAATTATTTTGGTAAACAGTTTCATGAGCTGCCATTACACCATCCATTGCAGCGCTTATTTTGGTAAACTATTTCAAGAGTTGGCATTACATCATCTGTTGGATCTCTTATTTCCATGTGCTTTCTTGAAAGAGCACATGTAGAAGAAAACATGGTGAAAGAATAAAGTTTGTAGAGTGAGACAATGGATTCCATAAACTCCGAAGTCACAAGTTCTTCATGTTTTCTTACCTCAATATTAATGTGAGATGTTTAATGCACCATCATCCGTGGAAAGAAATGATTTGGACCATGGCAAAGAAGAGCAATGACTATTTGACAGCAAGGTCTAAGATGAGGTCGAAGGGCTGCTAGAAAATATGAGGCAAGCAGGGAGAATGAAGATACTGGCATGTCTTGTTGCGGTGGTGACTGAGGAGTAAATGCAAAGGAATAAAGAGCAATGAAAAATTCTCTCATGTCTTCCCACAATTTTGGTATGTATCTCTAAAAGTGCAATAGCTATGTATGTAGAAAAGTTGAGGGACTGCATCTTGGTGGAGAAGATAAAAGATGACCACAATTTATGCTCTTGTGTCCATCTATTTTTAATAGAAAGATAAAGAAGATGACTACACTTATGTTTGCCAGTGAGCAATACAAGCTAATGGTGTCTAGCTAAACAACTTCAGTTATGTTTCAGAGCTTCATTTGTTTCTTTTTGCTTAAAGATAGCTATTGCTGGCCAGTTGTAATATGGGCATTACATGTTGGTGAATATTTTGCTGTCAATTTTTCTCATTGTATGAGGAGAACTGAGTGCGATCTAATATTTCTATAATTCAACATAGACGATAAATCATTCCTTCCATAGTAATGTAAATCTATACTATTATATGCTACAGTATTGAATTTGGTCCCTCTTAATATCCAATGCAGGAGGTATTTGGTGGGGGAACGGTGGACTTCTTGGTTACACTTGGTCTGTAGATTGATGGCAGTTCAACTCTCTGACTAGGCGGATACCATTTTTTGGAAACTAAGTTTCTCTGTGAAGTCTATGTATATGGATGTAATTGATATTGGGCCAATCCTGAGATCACTTCACATATGGAAGATTAAAGTTCCGCTAAGAATTAAAATCTTCATGTGGTATGTCCACAAGGGAGTGATCTTGACGAAAGACAATTTGATTAAGCGAAACTGGGTTGGTAGCTCTCATTGTAGTTATTGCAATCAGAATGAATCTATTCAACACCTCTTTCTTGATTGCCCTTTGGCGAAATTATTGTGGCGTACAATACATATAGCCTTCAACGTTAATCCTTCAATTTGCATGAACACTTTTTATTTGGAATGTGGCTAAATGGAGTGGATTCAAACACAGCGACACATATTCGAATGGGAGTATGCACATTATTATGGGCTATATGGAACACTAGGAATGGCATAATCTTTAATCGGAAAAACTTTATCAACTTTTTGCAAGTTATCTACAGAGTACTGCTTGGATCCGTGTGTGGTCCTTACTCACCCATGCGGATTCCAGGATCGTTTGGATACTAGGTGCAACCGATGGGAGTGTGTGGTCGTTACTCACCCATGCGGATTCCAGGATCGTTTGGATACTAGGTGCAACCGATGGGAGACGGTAGCATGGAGTATTTTTAACCGATTTGGATGGCGAGCTACTAATAGGCTAGGTGTGTAGGCATTGTGGCCCGTTACTATTTTTGCCCGATGTGGCACCTTTTTATTTTATTTTATTCCACTCCGTTTGAGAGCATACTTGAACTACGGACTTGTTATCGTACTTGTTTTAATAATATGACTGCATGCATCATTATAATGCAGAGGCCGAGGTTATCCTCCTTTTTCAAAAAAAAACTAGAGTCAATTACACCACTGGAGTCGCAACTTGGCGCGAAAAGTCACTGTAGTGCTAAAACTTACGCCATACATTGTACTGGTGCTGCAACTTGACTTTGACGTACATATACGGTGCAAATCATGTTTCTATACAAATAGAGTGCTAATTAGGCACGCCAACATGGCATGAGGCCCACTGTCAGCGACGGGATGGCAAACTGGACGTTTGGCCTGCTATTTTGCAAAAAAGAAAAACAACTCAAAAAAAAAAAAATTCTCATGAAAAATACTATGACACGGCCGCAAGGGTCCGCTTGTCAGCCTTTCATAAATAAATGAAAAATTGGTACGCACGAGGACTCAAACAGATGACTTGTAGATAGCAGCAGCGTGTGTCTCAAAAAAAAGCAGCAGCGTAAGGCTAACCGCATGATCCTCAGGAATTTTATGTAATAACTGGATGCTGGGAAAATACACAGGAGCTCTCGGGGGCTCCGCACCCCTATACGAAAAATATTCGTAAAAAAATCCCAGAAAATCAAAAAAAATCCAGAAATCGGGATGTCAAACCTGGTTTCTCAATCTACTTCCGTGTGAAATTTTGTGAAAAAATACCAAAAAACGTATCCGTGGCGAAGGAATTACTGCCCGAGAAAACATTGTACCCAAACAGTGTTTTGCTATACATAGGAAATTTTTGTCTTTTTTGCCGTGAATACGTTTCCTGGTATTTTTTCACCAAATTTCAGACGGGAGTACATCGGGAACCCACGTTTGATATCCCAAAATCCCAGATTTCTTTTTCAAATTTCTCTGTATTTTTTTCCTGGTATTGTACGTATAAGGGTTCGGAGCACCCGAGAGCTCTAAATCCTCGTCCCTGGATGCTGCCGCTATATATTCTTTGACTATTAATTGGGCTGCAGTCCCTGCATCCCATTTTGCACTGTTTTTTTTCAGAAATTTATAGAATATGAGTAAATTATAATAGTGTGCTATAAATAATATATATATATATATATATATATATAGGGATTGACTATTCGTCACCCTGGGTGAGGAATAGTTATTCTTCACCCCCCTCTATTTTACTATCAATGGACCGTAATTTCACGTTCCGTAAATTTTGCCTTATTTCTGAAGTAAAAAGAGACCGTAGGAAAATATATAATCATCGGAAAAAATATTTTATGTTATGTAAAATTACAAATTTAAAAACATAGTGTAAAATACACATAGACTGTAAATTTTCTTGTCTTATGACCTATATTTTTATTTTCTTATGTCAAATTTTACGTCGTGAATCGATAGGAATGTAACTATTTGAATTTGAAACGTAATTTAATTATGAAATGATCGTAAGATTACCTCGGGTGAAGAATAACTTATTCTGCACCCTGGGTGATGAATAGTAACATATATATATATATATATATATATATATATATATATATATATATATATATATATATATATATATATATATATATATATATGTATGTATGTATAAAATAAATTACATTATAAATTAGTCAGTATGGATTTAGCATTTATCCATATAATAAATTACGAATTACAAAGTTCTTAATGTAGTAATTTGCATATTGAATAAGGACATATATTCAATAAATTCTTATATAAGTTTAAAATTGTTCACATTTTTAACAAAATATTAATGTAATATACAAATGTATTCAGGCTTTTAGTAAGTGTTTAAGTTTTTATATATTGCAATAAATGCTTATATAAATTTAAAAATGCTCACAGTTTAAAAAAGATATTCATGTGGTTATAAAGGTGTTCTTAATTACTTTAAGAAAGTTTCTTATTTTACTACATATTTTCATAAAATCCTAAACGTGTTTTAAAATATTCACAGTTTTAACAAAATATTCATGTAGTATATAAACTGTTCATGCTTTAAAAAAATCATATAATGTAAAATAGTTGGCTGGGATTAGAAGCAGCGGCATGTAGTCATCATGTGCCAGTGGCCACCACACCACCCAGCAGCGTTACTTTTTTAGGAATTTATAAAATATATATTTTATTTCAATAAATGATGTATAAGTTTAGAATGTTCATGATTTTAATTAGAGATATGTAGTATATAAAAGTGTTCATTTTTATGTTTAAATTCATTTTACAATTTACATGTATTTTATTTTTATTTTACAAAAACAACAGTGTAAAATGGGTCGCTAGGACTCCAGCCCACTTAAGTCAGAATGGTTATATGTGTTTCGCATTGGTTAATCACAAGGAACGACGTTGGATGTATTGGTTTGGCCAGCAATACTGCATGCTTCAGGTGACGTGATCGAATCCTAGGCTTTCTTTTTGCAAAATAGCAAGCACACGTCATTCAGTCGCTGACAGTGGCCCCATGCCATGTTGGCGTGCCTAATCTGCACCGTGTTCGTATAGAAACATGATTTACACCGTATATGCACGCCAAAATCAAGTTGTGGCACCAATTCAACGTATGCCGTAAGTTTTAGCACTAAACTGACTTTTCTTGCCAAGTTGTGGCACTAGTGATGTAGTTGACTCAAAAAACTACTATATACTATCTATGGGGAGTTGGTAGGACATTGTTTCGCATGTAGCCATTAATGCATAAGGTTAATTAGGCATGCAAATAATTAATCAAGTAGTTAATTAGGTCTATAGTTAATTAATTAGTCAGACAATTAATCGTGTCAAATTAATTTGAAAATACTCGTGGGCAAGGTTGACTAGGTGAACGTTAGAGACTGCAAGTAGCGGCATGGCCGACCAGCTTGCCAACATTAATCAAGCGATGTGAAGTATGTGGATGAATCAAGTATCATCCACTTATTCTTTGATTTTATCGGTTTTGCTAAATCTCATGTGTGATTTTTGTTGTTGTTGTGTCACTAACTTTCTGCTTTGCACGAGGCTGAAGACGAGGATGACATGAGGAGAGCTGGCCACAGTGAGGCCGAGCCGTGCACGAGCAGGAGCGAGTTGGAGAGTTAACCAGTGTGGGTGCATGGGGTGCAAGTGGGGGAGGGGGACATCGGAGTTTTTCATCGAGGATGGTCGGGATTGAAACTGACATGGCAGTGGGGGGAGGTCGAGGGGAGGGGAGGGAGGTGATAGCCACCTGTTGCGGGGATGGAGGCAGCCAATTTGGCTTGGGTACGGCACGATGCAAGAAGAGTAACCGTCATGGAAAGGAGGGAGACGATGAATAGGTGGCAGTGTGTTCCTAACCGTTGGATATTGATTTGATGGCCATAAATAGAAGTGGCTGACGCGGAGAGTATTGTCAAGTACCTGATGTATGGGTGCCCCCTTAGTTAATTTACAATCATTTGCCCGTAGCAACGCACGGGCATTCTACGTATATAAGTATAGAGATTCATTCATCGCTCATGTTTCAACGTTCTTATGCTGGGCCTTTTTTTTGCTTCAGTCTCGTTCTTCTGCCGGCTAGAAACCCCGACACCGGCTACTTCCCAAACACCAGCCCACCAGGTCTTTGCACATAATTTAAACACATACCATGGGCCACGGGCCACGACCCCATTCTATCCGTGGTTACTCTATGTTCTTCTCCTTTCTCGGCCAATCCTATATGCCGCCCGTGGGCCGCAAATAATCTTGGCGTCACTGAAGCGAGCCTTCAGACAGGCAGGCCTTTTCCAGGTGTTTCCTTCTCAGATTTTTTCCGTTTTTATGTGTGTGGTTTTCTTTTTTGTTTTCTTTTTCCCTTTCCACGTTTTCAGATTTTCGTTTTCTTATGTGTTTTTAGGTTTGTTGCACATTTTTTTATTTTTAGGTTGCAATATACGGTGAACACCTTTTTTCCTAATATACAGTGAGTATGTTTTTAAATACAGACTGAAAAAATTGGTATATGATGAACATATTTCAAATACACATTGGCATTTTTTATATACAATGAATATATTTCTATATACATTGAATATTTTAATATAATATGAACTTTCTAAATTATAATGATAAACATTTTTTATATACGATGAATTTGTTTTCAAACACATATTGAATAATTTTGAAAAAAATCAGCAATTTCAAATTTTGATCCCACTTTAAAAGATGTTCAAAATTTTCAAAAACTGTTAGAAATTTTTGAAAATACACCCATTTATAAAAAATATATTCACGCTATCAAATCCTCCTAGCCACTATCCTACTGCAATAATTCCCGCTAAGAAGAATGCCCATGCCATGGCAGTTCCACCTAGAAGGTAATGGGGTACTCCTACAACACGTCCTTGTATAATGCTCAAGGCTCTAGACTTCAAACTATTTCATATTTTCATATAATACAACCAACCAAAAAACTGGGTCACTACAGTGCACCATTTGTTACAGTGTCCGGTTTGCTATAGTTGGTTGGACGCTACAGTCTCGCATCGCTATAGTGCTTCGATGCATCCCAAATGGGCCTCAACCTGAGGATGATTTGAAAACTGCACCATACCTCAACTGAACCCACACGAAAAAATTTGTCAGCCCAACCGTAACAATACCTATTTAAAAAATTATCAACCCAACTAAAACCAAACCCACCCGATCTTTCCACCAAACTAAACTAAACCGAGTGCCCATCTATGGTTAAAACCATTTTCTAAAGTGGGTTCAAAACTGTTTGCTCTATTGGGTCAACACATAAGGCGGCTCGCAAGCTAACATCCAGGTGGTTCAGTAAGATGGTCACCGCAAGGTCATGTTCGGATTCATGGTTGACAAGCTAATAGATCAATTAATCTTATTTTCCTTTTGATCTTGCTTCTCGATTTACCATGGCATGCGAGAATCAACTGTTGAACCTTGATTAGCAGTGCAATGTAGAGCAACGTGGTGTGCTCGTCCAGTCGTTCCTACTACTGAACCTTGAGGTCAACAGTGTCACACTCTATGATACCGTCATGGAACTGGCCATTGTCGCAGAAATGCAGAGTAAAATCTTCTTTCCGTAAATGTGCACCTTCCTGGCCACAAACGCGGCATTCAGCGCCGGCTGGTTGGCACCGGTCTTGCTGTACGCACCCTTCTTCGTGTCGCCGAGCAGGAGCGCCAGTTTGAGGTCGAACACCAGCGCGACGTAGAAGCCCTCCAGCAGCTCCGGCCCCATGCCGAACCTGGCGGCCCACAGGTCCCAGAAGATGTTGACCTTGCCGCAGTCAATGTCGAGGCTTTTGGAGCCCTTCTTTTTCGAGAAAAGCCCGGGCTTGATGTCCGCCTTGCAGAGGCTCTTGCCGGACACACCATCGATGAGGATGCTGAGGCCCTGCCCTATGAGACTCTTGCTCCAGGTGACCGAGATGACGCAGGGCCAGTCAGCGAACTACGTAAGGTAGAGGCAGGTGACCAGGTTCAGCGCCGCGCCCTTGCCAGCGCTGCTCGAGGACGATACCGTGTCCGTGATCTGGACCCTGCTCTCCCCAAAGCAGGACGGGAAGTCCTCATGGCTCGCTCGTGCTGCGCTTTTCACCAAACACCTTGCGTGCAGCCCCACACCAACCATATACTCTGTTACATGCAGCCATGGAGCAAACAGGCCTAGAACAGTTCTCACAAGCCGGGCACGACCCATGGGTTTAACTTTTTGGAACCGTAACTGTTTGAGCCCATACCTGATTATACCCAACCATTTGATACACAAACCCGAACTAAACTAAGCCATTGTCAGAGTCAGCCCGTTAACACCCGAACTACACATACCCACATAGAGAAACCGAACCAACAAACCTGGTTACAGCAAAACCATTCTCAGATTTAAATGGGCCGACCTGTTCGGATCGCCCCTATGAGAAGGCACGGCTGTTTGCCGCACCCAAGCGTCATATAGGACCTCTCATCTTTCTCCAGCATGAAATCATAGAACGTGCTACGACTTTTTCTTCTTGTAATATTGTCCACGAGTTTAGAACCTCGAATACCGAGGCTCATAATCTCGCTAAGCATGCATTATCGCTTGGGTTTGGTCGCCATGTTTGGTTAGGTCAACCCGGTGATCTTACTTTCATACCTGTAAACATTGTCGTGACATAAATAAAACTTAGCGAGAGTGTCTAAAAAAAAAAAATCTTTGTCCAGCATGGCGACCCTTGTGTCAATAGTACAGTCATAGTTATAGTTTTGACAACACGCTCCCCTTTAGAAGGAGCTTGTCGCCAAGCTGGGGGAGAAAGAAATCAAATCTTGAGTATGTCAGGATCTTCCCATGTTGTTGCCGGCAGGCTTGTCCACTGCATAAGGGCTTGTAAAGCAGCATGTTGCCCTTTTTTTTTACCAAACGGCTATGCAGAATGAGCTCCGGTTTCAGGCAGTTGGCTGATAGATCCACCGGTGCCGGTATGGGTCGGTTGCCGAGGTGTCCATGGATTCTTTACACCAAATCCTACCCCTCACTCTTGCTTGCGGCAGCAGCAGGGTGACGCTTGCTAATTCTGCGCATGTCGAAGGTGGCAGTGAGGAGGGTGAGGAGAGAGCGGACGCTATGGAGAGGATCCTCGGGGAGATGCGTTGTGTCAAGCTCATGGCGTCGTTATCGCTGGACACGACACAGGCGCCCAAGCGGCTTCCCGCGGAGGGCTACGTTGGCGGCTTCTTGGAACACGTCGGCACTAAGGGGCTGTTTGGTTTGTGCCCCAACTAGCCCAACCAAATTTTTGGCATGACCAATGCCAGGGTGTGACCAAAATTTTGGCAAGTTGTTATTGTTTGGATTGTAGTCATTGTGCTTATCAAAATATTGGTGAAGTAGGATATATCTCCGTTTGGTTTGCAACTAACTTAGTTGGATTTTTGGCTATTTGGATTGGCCAGTAATTATGGTCCAATTCAAGTCCATTTTTCAACGCAATCCAATAGGAAACGAGGATTAATGTGGGAAAAAAATTAACTAACAGGGACTAATTTGTTTGGGGCAACAAGGTCTGATATTTGATGTTTATGTTAGCTTTCGATGTTTAAACTCATCATCTACAATTGGGAAGATATATTAATTAAAACAGACAGAGATGCAGAATTAGAAATTTAACTCCACTAGAATCACACGCAGCGCGCAGGCCTACAGCTACAAGTCGCTATCTTCGTGCATGCATGTGTTAGTCGATCCAGCGAAATTAAGAGAACTACCACCTAGAGATCAGGAAATTGTAGAGATTTTTCTATCAGATCCCTAAATCTCTACGCGGGATTCTAACAAGAAAGAGTCTACGCAGTAGAAACAAAAAGTGAAAACTGGATGCACTAATTACACGGGACCCATGAACAACCAGTGGGTGTGGGCATAGCCAATTATTTGGCGAAGCTTTTCTGCGCCCGCAACTCGCCGTGGCGTTGGCGAGAATAACACTGGCGAGCACTGGGCATGCTGGGCGAGCCAATATTTTGGCCTCCATCCAAACGCCAGCCAATTTTCGTGGGCTTACCAATTTTTTGATATGGTTGCTTTTGGTTGTAATCCAAACACACCCTAAGAGCATCTCCAACAACGGCTGCAAAAAACCCCTCGCGTGTGGTAAAATGCGATTTTAGCATGTGTGGGATGATTTTTCGCGCTCCAGCGGAGACGGGAAACTCAGGCGCGCGTGGGAAAAAGCACGTGGTCGCGCGCTAGATCTGGCGCCCGCCACGTGGCCTCCCATCGCTCTCCATCTCGCCACGCGCTCTCTCCCCGTTTCCTCGCCTCGCCGCCGACACACCACCATGCCGCCACGCCGCCGGGGATCTTCGGGCTACCGCGGCGTCCGCGAGCGCCCTCCGGTGCCTTCAACGCTGAGATTCGGTCCAGCGACGTCCGCCCCGGCATCGGCACGTTCGAGACCGCGCACGAGGCCGCCCACGCGTACGACGCGGTGGCGTGGCGCCTCAGGAGGCCTCGCCCATAGATGAACTTCCAGGACGTCTGGACATGCGAGCAGGCGCAGGGCATCGCCCCTCCGCCGCGGCTAATAATTGACGCCGACCGCCAGGAACACCGTCAGCGACATCGCCGCCTCCTCATCGCCGAGGTGGACGAGTGAGCCATGGCGCAGTGGCGTCAACGTCACCCGAAGGACGTCGCCAACGAGCATGCCTTCTGGGCGGAGAGGAGGGCAAGGCGACACGCGAAACGGGCGGACATGCGTCATCGGAAGGCACTGGCGATATCGTAGTACGATCTGGGAGCGTCATCATTCTTCTCTAGCGATGATGAGCGGTGGGAAGATGCGTGGCTTGATACATCGGACGACATAAGCGAGAAAGAGGACGACGACGACTCAGAGTAGTTTCTAGTTGCACCGTAGTCTTTCTTTTAAACCTATCTATGGTAGATGAACTATCTATGTATCACTTTTTTTTTAACTATGTATCACTTTTTTAATCTATGCATCACTTTTTTTTATTTATTTTGAGCGCATAGCGCAGTTTTTTTACAGCGCCTGCTGGAGTGGCTCTCGCGCTTTAAACTTTGCAGCGGCCGCTGGAGCAAGCGCTCCTCGCGGCGCAAAAACTCCCGAACAGCGTGATGCAAACGCTTTTTTAGCATGCCACGTTTTACGCGTCTGTTGGAGATGCTATAAGGGCGGTGGTGACCTCTATTCATCACAATAGCACGAGCGTGATAGTCGAATCCTATAAGAACTAGTCGTGCCAGTGGCAACCTTTGCCGGTAATTGTGGCGGGGGTGTCGCCCTCAACAAGGACATCAAGATGTGAGGCGGCAATCACTGGTAGTGCTGCGGGAGCGCCCAACACGTGCCACATGGCGGCGGCCGAGAGCGCGCCATGTGGCGATGGCTGAGAGTGTAACAAATGGCGCTCTCTCGTCACACCTAGAGTGACCCCTGAAGGGCTCCCACAGGGGGTACCCTTGGGTTAGTGGCTCTCGAGAAGGAGGGCGGGAAGCCTCGCGTCAGGGCCGCGCCAGAAGGGCCGACCTAGTTGTGCGAGAGGCCACACTTCTTTATTTTACTTTCATGTTTTTTGTTTTAGTTGTTCTCATTTTTTTACTTTTTTTATAATTCGAAATATTCTAAATAAATACATTACAAAAATAAAAAAGATTTAAATTTTTTTTAACCAAGCATTTAAACAATGTTGAATATGTATAGAGAAACATTTCACATGTTTATAAAAAACATAAAACATATACAATGTGAGTAAAAAAAGTTGATTGTGTATTTAAAAATGTTAATCAAGCACTTGAAAAAAAAATTAAAAATTATTTGAAAAACATTAATCAACCATTTGGAAAATGTTAAATATGTATAGAAAATGTTCGCCAAGTATTCAAAACATTTAAGCAAGCATATGAAAAATGTACATAAAAAATATTGACAATGCATCCAAAAATGTTAATCAAACATTTTAAAAATGTTAAATGTGTATAGAAATGTGTTGAACAATGTGTTAAAAATTTAATCTTTTATTCGAAAAATGTTTAAAAGTGTGTGAAGAATATTCTTTTGCCATGTATTAAAAAAAAGATAATCTTGTACTTGAAGATGTGAATCAAGCTTTGAAAACTGTTCAAAATGTGTATAGAAAAATATTAACCATGTATTTAGAAATCTTAAACTTGTGTCTGAAAAATGTTAAACATATATTTGACATATATGAGAAATGTAGAATGAAAACCATAAGAAGAAAGAATAACAATTAAAACCGAGAAAGAAACCCAAGAAGGAAAAAAACAAAAACTAAAACCGAAGAAACAAATGCAAAAAAAATGCAAAACAGTGAAACCGCTTAAGGAAAAAAGAAAACCAAAAATCACTGGAAACGAGAATAAAACCAATGGAGAAACAAAAAGAAAGCCCAAGAAAAATGATAGCAAAAAAGAAAACCCAAGGTTTAAAAAAGAGAATAAAACCAATGGAGAAACAAGAAAACCAAACAATGAACTAAAAAAAGGAGAAAAAAATAAAATCCAGGTTTTTCCCTCAAGTAGGCCGCAACTCTTATGTTACCACGAACCTGACCGTGCTGCATTGTCTAGTAGCACCTTGCACTACCGAGGCGACCTGGGATCGATTCCTGGGAGCTCACCATTTCGGGAGCAACTAATTAACGAGCGCTTCTTCGGGAGCCTCGCAATGATCAGCGCCACTTGACGCGCTCTCAGTCATTCGCCACTTGTCGCGCTCTGCGCGCTCCCTTCGGATTTGGTTTTTTATTTTTCCACACGCGTTTTCGGCTTTTTAAATGTTTTTTTGGGTTTTTTTTGACGTTTTGGTTTTCCACCGGTCTTCCCTAGCTTTTGGACCAAAAAAAATTCGGAAAAAAAAACATTTTTGCGCAAAAAAACGCATTTTTCTTTCGCGAGAGTCACGGTTTTGTTTTCGCGAGAGGCACGATTGTGCTTTCACGAGAGGCACGGCCGTGCCTCTTGGAAATGAAAAAACATGTTTTCTGTTTTTTTCCTTTTGCGAGAGGCACGGTTTTGCTTCCGCGAGAGGCACGGTTGTGCTTTCGCGAGAATCACGGCCGTGCCTCTTGGAAACGAAAAAAACATTTTTTTTTCTTTCGCGAGAGTCACGACCGTGCCTCCTCGGAAACGGAAAAAAAACGCGTTTTCTGTTTTTTTTCTTTCGTGAGAGACACGGTTTTGTTTCCGCGAGAGGCATGGTTGTGATTTCGTCAGAGGCACGGGCGTGCCTCTTTCGGAAAGAAAAAAAAATCCGTGCTCCCGGTTCGGTTTTTTCGTCCGGTTATTTTCATTCGGTTTTTTCATGAAAAAAAATTTCGTCAAAACTTATCAACATGGGATCTAGTTTTGAAGATCACGACGCGGGGAATCCAACGGCAAAAGCGGTTCGAGATTTGGACGCACGATTTAAGAGATAAAACATTTTGAATAAACGGATCTAAAAAAAAAGAAAACTCCCAGGTAGCGACAAGTGGCGCACATGCAGCGCGTCACTTGTCATAATCTGGGAAAGCACCATTTCTCCCTATTTCTCTGGTTTTAGTATGCGCTAATGGGCCAGCCAGTTATTGTAGCCGCTTCACGCAAGGTATACTTCAGTTTTGCGTGAAGTGGGATATAGTCGCCGTGGAAGGAGAGGGAAAATCCTATATGCCGCTCGTTGCGTCAAACTGCCGGCGCTTCGCACAGGCGAGCGACCGAGCAGCGACGCAACGGGCCGGCCCGTTGAACCGTTCCAGCGCTCCCGGTTTTGGGAACTTTCTATAGGTTTCCAGCTGGTTTTTCCTGGTTTTGGGAACCTTAGAATGTTCCTGAACCGGTTTTTTTTTTCTTTTTCTATTTCTGTTTCGTTTTTTTTCAAGTTTATGTTTTCTTTTTCAAAAAAATGTTCCCAATTTTTGGAAAATGTTCGCGCAATGTTCAGAATTTGAAAACAATTCGTGTTTTCAAATTTTGTTCACAAATTCAAAAACTGTATGCATTTCTCAAAAATTGTTCAGAATTTTCAAAAATTGTTCAAAAATGTTCGCGCTTCCAAATTTGTTTGGTATTTTCAAATTTGTTCTCTGTTCGAAAATTTGTTCTAATTATTCAAAAAATGTCCGTGCTTTAATACATTGTTCATGCTTCCAAATTTGTTCTCTGTTTCAAAATTTGTTCTCAAGATTCAAAAAATGTTCATGTTTTAAGAAATTGTCCAAATTTGTTCTTTGTTTCAAAATTTGTTCTCAAGATTCAAAAAATGTCCGTACTTTAAGAAAATATTTATGTTTAAATTTTGTTCTCAGTTTCAAAATTTTGTTCTCTAAATTCAAAAAATGTTCGGAATTTAGAAAATGCTCCTGTTTTTTCAAGAATTGTTCACCAGTTCAAAAAATGTTTATGTTTTTAAATATTTATGTTCAAAAAATGTCCGTGCTTTAATACATTGTTCATGCATCCAAATTTGTTCTCTGTTTTAAAATTTGTTCTCAAGATTCAAAAAATGTTCATGCTTTAAGAAATTTTCCAAATTTCTTCTTCATTTCAAAATTTGTTCTCAAGATTCAAAAAATGTTCGTACTTTTAGAAAAAATTTATTTTCAAATTTTGTTCTCTAAATTCAAAAAAGGTTCGGCATTTAGAAAATGTTCCTGTTTTTTCAAGATTTGTTCACCAGTTCAAAAAATGTTTATGTTTTTTTTACCGATTTCTAAAAATGTTCATATTTTCAAAAAAAAATTGGGAGTTTCCATAAATGTTTCCATTGAAAGTATTTTTTACAAATTCCAAAATACGTTCATGTTTCTATTTTTGTTCGGAAGTTTCAAAAACTGTACGCAAGTTTTAAAAACTATTCATGTGTTCATGTTTTGTTTGGGAGTTTCAAAAAATGTTCCCAGTTTTAAAAAATGTTCGAGTATCCAAAAATTATTTTCAAAT
The DNA here is from genome assembly GCA_021437245.1 of Aegilops speltoides. Lineage (NCBI taxonomy): Eukaryota > Viridiplantae > Streptophyta > Magnoliopsida > Poales > Poaceae > Aegilops > Aegilops speltoides. The sequence goes on along the minus strand of CM038141.1, from coordinate 103,446,823 downwards.
TTGAAAAATGTTCGGGTCTTCAAAGAAAACTTCCACGCTTTCTATTTTCGCGAGATTTCACAAAAATGTTCCCAATATGAAAAAATGTTTTTTGTTTTTGGAATATTTGTTTTTTTTAAAATTTTATTCACAATCTCTAAAAGTGTTCGCTGTTTCATACAACTTTCACGTTTTTTTCTCAAATATAACGTTTTGCGTACAGAATTTTAAAGACGTTCGGATGTGCGCTCGATTTTATTTTTAACATGTTGTGCTGCGTTAAAAACCAGGAAGCTCTCTACGTGAACTGGCTGGCTGTACTTCTTTGAAGCTTCAGTTCTCAGGATCGAACCCTGATTTAGAGCGTTTTTCTTCTCGATCGCTGCATTTTTTTCGTTCCGTACTGGTCGCTAGCGATATGGGCCGGCCCAGTCGGGAGACCCGCCTGTGCGTCCGGTCGACATTCTGCCGCAAAGAGCGGCAGATAGGACCTCTCGAAGGAGAGCTCAGCGCTCGTGGGGAGCATCTGTGCGCCGCGGCCTAGTAAGCTGGCTCGTTTGCTTGCACGGCGCTCGCTCGGCCCAACTAATATTTGGCGCCTGTCGTGTGAGTTATAGTGCAATCGGTAAAACGTGCAGATGGGTGAACCTATACCTCGCTTGACCCGAGTTTGATGCTAGCCTTGCCTGAAACGAGCGCCAGCGCTGGCCCAGGCGCGTAAGAGGCCACTACCTTGTTTTTTTTTCATTTTTCCTTTCGTTTTTCCATTTGTATTTCTTTCTTACTCTTATTTATACTTCTAAATATTCGAAACATATATATTACAAAAGTATACTGTGAAAAATGTTAATCATGAATTTCGAAAAATTAAATGTATATAGAGAAAATGTTTATGATGTACACGAAAATGTATGCATTACTTGTACAATGTTTATCGAAGAAATAGACATAAAAGGTATTTTTTCGAAAATCCTAATCATTTACTTCGAAAATGTTAAAAAAATATATAAAAAATTGTTCCTGATGTGTTTAGAAACTGTATATTGTTAATGGAAAATGTAGACATCCTAAAATATACTCCCTCCGTTTCTTTTTAGTCCGCATATAAGATTTAGTCAAAGTCAAACTTTGTAAAGTTTGACTAACTTTATAGGAAAAAAAATATTAACATCTTCAATACTAAAGTTATACATTATAAAAATTAATTTCATCATGCATCTAATATTATTGGTTTCATAGTGTGGATGTTGATATCTTTTCCTAGAAAGCTACTCAAAATTTACAAAGTTTGACTTTGACCAAATCTTATATGCAAACTAAAAAGAAACGGAGGGAGTACCTTATTAGAAAAATTAATCACCAATTGGCAAATTTTAAACTTGTAGAAAAAACGTACTTGATGTATAAAAAAACTGCAGAACATGTATTAAAAAATTGTACATAAAAACAAAAATTATTAAAAATGTTGACCATGTGAAAAAAATGTTAACCATGTATCTAAAAATGTTAAAATGTTCTCATCTATATTGAAAATGTACAATGTGTATCAAAAAGTCAACAAGCAAAAATACTTGAATAAATGTTATAATAGATGTCCGAAATGTTAAACATGTAAAAATATTACATATGTATACCGAAATATATAGTGTGTATTAAAGTTTTTAAATGAAAAACATAATTGTTACAAATATAATATCGTGCATAAAAGAATGTTTAACATATATTTGAAAAATATTAAATATGTATTCAAAATATATACCTTGTATATACTAAAATGTACAGCTTAGTTGAAATTAGTACTAATCAAACATAATTTTTCTATAAATGTTAATCATGCATTTGAAGATTATTTAATTTCATGAAAGAATGTTTCCTGATGTATATGTAAATTGTACAAATGTGTATGAAAAATGTAGAGATGTGTTGAAGAAAACAAATTAAAACAAATGAAGAAAAGTGGTCAAAACAAAAGAAACGGAAGAAAGAAACACCCCGAAGTCAAACAAAAAAAAAACAAATCTGATTAAAACTGTGAAATCCCATGAGGAAATCAATAAAACACGAGAAAATTAATGCAAGGTAAGAAAAGAACAAAAAACAAAGAAATTGAAGAAAATATGGAAGAAGAGAAAAAAAAACGGAGACAGAAAAAAAAACTGAGTAAAAATGAAGAAGAAGAAAGAAAAGAAAAGAAAAAGGCAGTAAAAACGAGACTATGAGGATGAAAACTTTCAGGAAACAAAGGAAAAAAACTATGAAGAAACAAGAGACCCAAAACCACAAAGCAGAAAAAAAAATAGTAGGGACCGGAGCAGAACCAGCGAAAAACATGTGACTGTGACTGAGTGACGAGAATCTACCGACCGCAACAGAGAAACAAAAATGGGCCAGCCCAAAGATGACTGAAAGAGGGGACCCTATTACGGGAAAATCCTATGCGCCGCTCATTATGTCAAAATGTCGACAGAACGCACACGGCAATACCCCGCATCGCTAGCAATGGGCAGACCCATTAAACCAAAGCTATCCATCCGTTTTTTCTTTTTTGACCGTTTTTCCTGTTTCTTCTTGGGGTTTTTCTTTTTTTTTCTCTGTTTTGCTGTTTCTTTTTCCTCTTTTTTTTCTGTTTTCCGTTTTTCCGTTTTTTGTTTCTTTCGAAATTTGTTCAGAACGTCCAAAATTTGTTCGTCTTTCTAAAAAAATTCCAAATTTCAAAAAACATCCGTGTTTAAAAAAATTGTTCAAAAATCAAAAAATGTTCCCATTTTTAAAAGTTGTTCGGGGCATTTCAAAAAATTCCAAATATTTATTTGGGATGTTTTTGTTCGCATTTTTTCAATTTTTTTGGAAAATGTTCCTGTTTTAGAAAACTGTTCATGTTTTCATTTTTTCAGAAGTTTGGAAAAAGTTTCCAATTTTAAAAATTGTTCACAAGTTCATTAAAAATCGTTTTTGGAAATATTTTTCAGGAATTTCAAAATATATTCACCTTTCCAGATCTTGTTTTGAAACTTTTAAAAATGTTCTGGTTTCAAAACAATTGTTCAAGATTTTCAAAAAATATTCTTATTTGTCGAAAAGCGTATAGCTTTTTAAAATTTGTTCACAAATTTGGTAAGATTTTGCGTTTCACACAACTCCGTTTTTTTTTTAAATATTGCTTCCGAAATTCCTAAACTAATTCGGATCTGCGCTGCCTGTTTGTTCTTTAAGTTTGATGCTTGCTATTTTGCTAGCTACAAGTGCTAGCTTAGTTGGCAAGAACTCATGCTCTATTGCAGAGGATTGCTGGTTCGAATCTCCCCGGCAATGAGGATAAATATATTTTTTAGCTACAGCGCGCGTTCGATTTCTGTTGCTGTCGCTGTCTGCATGGGCCGGCCCAGTCGAAGTCCCCCTTGTGCGAAAACAGTGACGACACTTGATGCAGAGAGCGTCACATAGGAGGTCTCCCTTTTGCGTGACAACTGCTTCCATCTCGCGTGAAGCGAAATATAGACCTCGCAGGCGCCCCCCCTCCTCGTACGTTTGGATAGGTCGGTCAACCAACTAAAGCAAGTATGAAAGTTCCTGGTTTTGAGAAGCTTCCTGAGCGGTTGTTCGTTTTTTTTTCGTTTTCTGATTTTCTGGACGGTGTTAAATAGTTTTAATTTTTTTCCTTTTTCACTTTGCTGTTCGACTTGTTCCTTTTCGTTTCCTCCTTTTCTTGTTCCTTTTCATTTCTTCTTTTAAAATCTGTAAACTTTTCAAAAATTCAAATTTGTTTAAAATCTATCAAAAGCTCCAAATGTTCGAACTTTTTCAATTTCATGAAAGTGTTTTCCCCAAAACTGATGACCCTTTTTCAAATTCATGAACTTTGGTTTTCAAAATCGATGAACATTTCCAAATCCGCGAATATTTTAAGAAATTCCTTGAACTTTTTTCATATTCATCAATTCTTTTTCGAAAATTGATGAACTGTTTTTTATATCCACCAATTTGTTTTCGTAATCTGAAAATTCATGAACCTTTTTTTCAAAAATAGCGTGCTTTTTTATTTTTTTTAACTTTTTCTATTTTTACGATTTATTTGAATGTATTAATTTTTTGAAACTCACATATTTTTCCCTAATTTGTGAACTTTTTTTTAAAAAAACTTGTTTATCCCAAAAAATCAAGGTGGACCGATAAACACAACCAGTGAACCGGAAAATCCGGTGCTCCCCGGACCAAGCTGCTCGCCTCCTTCTTGGGGCAACCCATGATGGGTGCACATGGGCGTTGGCTACACTCCATGGCGCCGAAGGCGCCGAGGAGGAGCTCTCCTCGCTCGGTCGCTTCAAAACTGCTTTCTCAGAAGTTTGTGGATTTGAAAAATGTTTGTGGATTCAGAAAAGGTTCACGGGTTTGACAAAAAGTTTACAAAATCAGAATATAAGGTCAGAAATTTAAAAAACTTAACTTCTTTATAAAAATAAAATAAAACATAAAAGGAAATATTAAGAAATAAATAGGAAGCAAGAAAAAGGAAAATTACCCCGGTAAAAACAGCAGAAGAGGGAGAAAAAACATGTCGGAAGCTTCAGAAATCAGGCCTATAAGCTTCTGGAAGCCTTCAAAAATTAGACGCTAAGACATAATTGCACACTAAGCTACGCTAGACGAGTTGGCCAGTTGGACTGTTATAACAAACTAAGCTTAACAAACTGAGCTATGAAGGGGGTGTGCTCCAGAAAGGAAAATGCACTATATTCGGTGCTATAAGCACCAAATAGGATTCGTCCAAAAGAAGTGACCAACACCTGGGAATATACTATTTCACACTCAACGCGTAAAATACAGGTCTTTTCATACAAAATCCCACCCTCCCTCTTTGTTGTTCGTTAAATGGGCGGGCCCACTAGACACACTGTTTGTTGGTTCATGACTTTCCCACGCCGTTTTGGGCAGGTTTTCACATAGCTTTTTTCTTTTTCTTTGTCTAATTTCTGCTGGTTTTTTTAGTGGTTTTATTTTCTGTTTTTTCATTTCTCCTTCTTTTTTTAATTCTTATATTCACAAACGTTTTTTCAAAATCATGTGGAAAAAAATTAATCCATGAATATTTTTTGAAGTCACCAATACTAACTTTGAGAAGTTTTTTCCAAATTGACAAAAATCATAAGTATGTGCAAATATCTAATAGGTACACAAGCTACGCAAGATTTACAAAAAAAAACATATGCCCACTAGCAGAGAGCGATAAATTGGAACTATTTGTTCGCACACGAACACGTCACCGTGTACCCTCAACGCCGGGGTGATGCACCGTAGCTCACGTCGAAAGAGACCTGTCCGGAAGCGCGGTACTCAAGCAATCCGTCGGGTGCTTTTGTAGACCCGAAACCCCACACGCCCGGGAGGGACCCCGTCAGGGCGCGCGGCGGCTATGGGCTGCCCTAGGTCGACCTGATCGCCCTAGGGCCTCGAGGTTCGCCGCCCTACAACAAGAAGAACAGACGAAGAACGGGGAAGAAGAAGAACTAGGGTTAGAGATAAAAGTAAAGATAAAAGTGGTAGATGGATTTGTTCGATTGTGTCTTGTTCAATCGACCATCACCCCTTAGGTATATAAGAGGCGGATGGACTTTCTGTACAAGAAAAGGACTACAAATCACGTTCAAATCTTTCCAAAATTAACCGAACTCGGATTTAGATAAGTCTGGAACATCAGTTAGGTTTTTAGGTCTCATAGGCCACAAACGACCTCAGATGAAGATGAGCCTAAAAGCAAATTTGACTCTTTCGACGAGACGAACAAATTTTGTGTTGAACATTTTTCGATTTGAAGCCATCTTGAGGGACGAATCTCTCACGCATAACAGCTGATTGGTGGTGCTACCCATCAGACAGGTGTTTGGTGGGGCTCGCCATATTTTGCCTCCTAGCAGGGTTGCATTCCGATGGCTCTAACTTCTGCATACAAACTTGGATTGGGACGATTTTTATATCACAATCAACCGTTTCGACGAGACACACAACTTTCATGTTGAAATATTTTCCGTTGGTGGCTATCTTAGTTGAGTTTCATGCCATTCTTTAATCTAGTGTCAACATGAGCATCTCTGAACTTGTCATAACTATTGCATAAGAGCTCCGTTTTATACCATGTTCATATCCATCTCGATCTTATGAAAGACACCCATCTGGAGGTGACCTCCAATCATAATTTTTAATTAGTCTTGATATAACTTAAAGCTACTCTGTATGATTGTGCCACTTTTGAGCGTCAACACATTACCCCCTATTTTTCGGCAAAGCTAGCGTGCCGAAAAATAACTTCTTCCGTGCTGGTTCTAAGAACGATGTCAACACTCCATCGGCCATTTATATGCCTTTAGGATGATAAGTTTATATGGGTCATTGCTTGTTTAAACCTCTTGATGCAAACTTCGGTGAAAACTTCTCAACTTTTATAACAAATCTGATGATAAGGTTCCATAGATATGTATCTCAAAGCCATCCTCTGAACCATATTATTCACCCTTTCGCCTGCATAAAAGTTTCAATAGTGGCCGAGGTGGTGAGCTCCAATTTGGCCTTACCTATGTTGGCAAGAATAAGCATCGACTATTGATAGATGTGCAATACACCATGACCAACATGGTAGCCGGATGCTTGCTATGCCAACTCTCTCCAATTGTCATGTCTAGATATATGACGAATATTAAAACAACCCAAGGTAAATTTTACGTCTAGACATATCTCAAGATAAACTAAAAGTGATTCGTCAAAACATTGATAACCCTTGGATATTTGTTGCACTATACTAATAACGAATCACCGAAAGTCTCACTATGTATATCACCTATAGCAAGAAAAAGCTCCAATCCGAATAACAATGCATATTCGGCTTTGATCATTTGTGCATAAATATTTTAAGCGGCATGAGGCTTCATAGAATAGCACCATAAGGAGATATATAAACAACACCAACACCTTGGCCATTGCTACAAATTTAACCATCAATATATAATCACCATGTGGTAGTAGAGAGATAAAGCTAAATCGGTATTATGCATTATGTCAATATGATGCTCAATAATAAAATCAACCATGATTTGGCTTTACTGAAAACTAATAAGCCAAAGCACACCCAATCAAAACGTAAGTCCACTTTGCAGTTTTGGTGAATTGGTCTATGCACAATATCTTCAATGGCATAAATTTTATAGATTTCTGTGCAAGCACTTATCGCAATCTCTACTCGAACCAAGGATGATGTTAGAATACCAAACCGGCCATTCTTAGATATATTCTTAGGGCAATAGATAAATATCGGCCATTACCATGTGGTCAATGTAGAATTCACCCACTAAAGTATGTATAACCGAAGTAAACAAATGAAATAGCAATAAAATATTTCGGCCCCTTTGTATTAGCAACAAAAAATTAACTAACCAAATGTATAGTGATTTGGTAATACCCTCTAATGATATAGAAAATTATGTTTCATCCACAGATCAAAATAAATCCATGGAGGGTAATTGATCATACCCGGGGATGAATTCAATGGCAAAGGGATCAATGGCATGGTTGAAGAAAAATGGACGATGTGCTAACCGAAGATTTTGATGTTGTGATGCACACCTTCGGCTGAATTGTTTGTTGCTTACATCCTTCTCTTTCTTCACTTTTATTGTACTTGTTACAATAGGAGCATGCACATCATTTTTGTTATGATTGATCCTCTTGGGAACCCATGCCATGTTCTTCTGTCTTGGCTCTTGTGCACTAAGATTTTGTAATTCCTTCTTTTGTCAATATGATAAGCCGAGCGGGCATCTTGACTGTGATTCTGTTTTGACCAATGGCAATTTATTTTTGGCCTTGTGCACTCTCAACTTCTTTTTTTTTTTCAGATTTGGCACTTTGACTCTCAATAATTGGTTGCTTTATCCCATTTCTTTAGTAGCCAATGTCAACACTTTAATTGGCTCTTTTTTCATTTGAGATCAAATCTGAAGTTGCACTCTTAAGACCATCTCTTTTAACATGGTAAACTTGCTTGACCACCTTTTTCTTCTTCCTTGAGCTTTGGACCGATTCCTTATGATTGAAATGGTCTTTAACATGTGATTGTTCAAATCTTGATCTTCTCGGAGCTACATAATATTGGTGAGATGGTCTAAAATAAGATGGCAAATGTGCCCTTGTATCATACCTGTCAAATGATGGATATGGATCTATATGAGCATAGGAAGGCATCCATGGCATTGACATTGGCATCCCAAAATAAGGATATGAATATGTTGCATTAAAAGTCTCACTTTGCCAATACCGATCCTCATATTTGTGCCTTGGAGGTGATCTTGGTTTCTTTGCATTATTTGGCTGATAAGCATTCTTCTCTTCACTCTTCTTTTGATATTTATACAATAGTTCAGCGAAGGTGATTTTTGATCTCTTACACTTGCGCTTATTTTGGCCTTTGTTTTCTTTTGGTTTGCTTTCATCAATGTCGGGGGGATAGACCCCGGGTAGCCTCACTGTCACGCCCAATATGCGATACTATCCTAAAGAGACTCGAAGGTCCCACCAAGGATAGAACCGCATATTGAAACGCTTTTGCAAGGTGGATATCATTACATCACCATTACATAATAGATGGGGATACATACAAAAGGCATACAATGCCACACGAATACAACATCATCTTACATAAGAGCACCATCCGACTACGGATGAAACACAAACAGAAGCTCAAACGACATCTACCCTGCTATCCCAGGCTGCCAACCTGGAACCTATCCCCTGATCGAAGAAGTAGCAGAAGAAGAACTCCAAAACAAGAAAACATCGCTCTCGCATCATGATCATCGCATAAACCTGTACCTGCAACTGTTGTTGTAGTAATCTGTGAGCCACGAGGACTCAGCAATCCCATTACCATGGGTATCAAGACTAGCAAAGCTTAATGGGAAAGGAAGGGGTAAAGTGGTGAGGTTGCAGCAGCGACTAAGCATATATGGTGACTAACATACGCAAATAGGAGCGAGAAGAGAAGCAAAGGAACGGTCGTGAAGCTAGCAATGATCAAGAGGTGATCCTGGACTCCTACTTACATCAAACATAACCCAAAACCGTGTTCACTTCCCGGACTCCGCCGAAAAGAGACCATCACGGCTACACACACGGTTGATGCGTTTTAATTCGGATCTGGTGTCAAGTTATCTACAACCGGACATTAACAAATTCCCATTTGCCACATAGCCGCGGGCACGGCTCTCGAAAGTTTATACCCTACAGGGGTGTCCCAACTTAGCCCATGATAAGCTCTCGCGATCAACGAAGGATATCCCTTCTCCAAGGAAGACCCGATCAGTCTCGGAATCCCGGTTTACAAGACATTTCGACAATGGTAAAACAAGTCCAGCAAGACCGCCTGATGTGCCGACAATCCCGATAGGAGCTGCACATATCTCGTTCTCAGGGCAACACCGGATGAACACTACGTACAACTAAAACCAGACCTCAAGTTTCCCCGAGGTGGCGCTGCAAGTGGCTCTAGTTCGGACCAACACTTAAACAAGCATTGGCCCCGGGGGGGGGGGGCTGAATAAAGATGACCCACGAGAGAGCGACTCCCAAGGGAAAAGTAGGTGGTGGTGAGGCAAATGGTAAAACCAAGGTTGGGCCTTGCTGGAGGAGTTTTATTCAAAGTGAACTGTCAAGGGGGTCCCATAAATCACCCAACCGCGTAAGGAACGCAAAATCCAGGAACATAACACCGGTATGACGGAAACTAGGGCGACAAGAGTGGAACAAAACACTAGGCATAAGGCCGAGCCTTCCACCCTTTACCAAGTATATAGATGCATTAATAATATAAGAGATATTGTGATATCCCAACATAACCCTGTCCACCATGGAGCAATCTTCAACTTCACCTGCAACTAACAACGCTATAAGAGGGGCTGAGCAAAGCGGTAACATAGCCAAACAACGGTTTGCTAGGAAGGGTGTCAAAGGTTAGAGGTTCATGGCAATTTGGGGAGGCTTGAAGAACAAGTGATAGGAAGCGCAACATAGCGATAGAACGAAGCAACTAGCATAGCAATGATAGTAATGAGATCCAGGGTAGCGGTCATCTTGCCTGAAATCCCGCTAGGAAGAAGAACAAGACCATGAAGAAGATGAAGCCACGAAGACGAACCAAGCGTAGACGAACGAATCCTCATGATCGCAACGAAACGGGAACTATCGAGAAGAAGCACACAACATAGTAAACACACCACACATAAACAAGACATGATGCACAACAAGCATGATGCATGACAAGGCTACATGAAACTACTCATGGCAAGAGATGATGCATACAAGAACAACATAGCCAAACAAGTTTAAATGAGGCCGAGAACAACATATAACAATTTCGGTAAGTCCTCATATGCAAATTTCGAAATTGGTCCAGATCTGAATAAACCTTATGTTCAAGTTGTTAAACAGCAAGTTAAGATGCACCAAGATGATCTACACAAGATTCTAGTCAAGTTACATATAAAGTTCATTAGATTTGGAGTTACGGCCAAGAAGATATGAGCAAAACAAGTTAAGCATGGCATTGATGCAAAATGCATGCAAACATCAAGCAAACACTCCCAAACATGGATGCAACATGATAATATGAAGCTACATGCAAAATCAAGCAAGTTTCATATAGAGCATACTCAAAATGGAGCAACGGTTCAACACATACACTCTATACAAGATATGACAACAATCTGTCCAAAACAGCAACTAGGCATATTGCAAGCATCAAAACAATATGCTACAGCACCGCAACATGATAACAAAAGGCATGGACGTGATGTACAGGTAAAGCATGACAAAACCTGAACACTGAGCTATCTCCAGAAATCACTAGAACATGCTCAAAAGGACATGTCAAGATTGCAACTTATAATAGTTTCAGACTTAGCAGAAATAACATCAGGTTGCAATGTTTAGAGCTATCAAACAACATGCTACAAGAGCTTAACATGGCAAACAAAGGCATGGCATGAATATACTAATTGCATATAACAAAAATCCCTTACTGACCATGAGCCAAAAAGGACCCGAAGATATGCTGGCACCCATGTAAACATGGCAAGTTATATGACAGATTCATACATGGCAGGAACAGCGATAAGTAGGCATGTTGGTGAGCTTGTACCACTCACCACAGAGAATTACATGGCATTAAAAGGCAACCAACAGCAAGATGACATGAGTATTAAGCTAAGCATGGCAATAACAAGTTCATAAGGTGCATGGATCACTATCAAAGCTCATGGCAAAACTGAACTAATGTTAACAGGCTGACAACAACATTATTTAGCAGTTTTGAAGGCAAGATAACAACATGTTACAGCAGGCTATAAATGCAACCAGGGGCATGAATGGATAGAGCAAGATATGTATAACAAATCATCTTAGTGAATATCTCCAGATTATGCATAGAATGACTTGTAGCAATAGGTTAACATAGCATCATAATATAACAGAATCAGTCTAGCAAAACAGCAACAACAAGTACCCTACTTCACGAGCTCGATGCACTCAGTAAAAGAGTCACAAAAATACATGAATGGAACCACTGTGAAGATGGCATGATGTAGTACAAAACACATGTAGACATCAAGCTCATAGGATGCACATACAAAATGCAACGAAAAAGACAAATCATCAAGTTATAACAGTTTCAGCAGATTAACATCATATAGCACTCTTACAACGATGATTCGGGCATCAAGATGCTCTCAAATAAACATGATGCAATGGAATGAAATGCATTACTCGTCGAGACGAACAATTTGACGTATTACACGCACGAAATGGAGCAGTATGCAACGAGTTATGGCATGATGAATAGAGGCACATGAGATGAAAAATATCAGGACTTAGCAGATTTTCGAGGTCAACCTTAGGGTTTCGGCACGGTTCTCAAAGCAGCTAGATCACGCCGGAGTGGTTCGCCGGAGAAGAAGCAGACGGTGGCCGGAGCTCGTGGGCTCGCTGGAGCTTCAGTTCACGGATCCGCCTCCCCGGCCGGATCTGGCCGGGCGGAGGAGAGAGGCGCGGGCGCCGGAGCGACGGCAGCGGAGGAGGGCGGCGGCGGGCGGCGAAGCCGCGGCTGGGCGGCACGCGATGGGGAGGCGGCGGAGACGGGAACTTCGGACAGAGCTCGGGCGACGACGAGCTGGCGGAGCGGGCCCGGCAGGCGCGGGACGGAGGGCGAGGCGGCGGCGCCTTGACGCCGACGAGGCGCCGGAGACGCTGGCGGCGGAGCGCCGGGCGGGGAGGCGCGGCGCGACGACGGGCGGCGGCGGCGGTGTGGGCATGGGCGGCGGAGTCGGGCTCATGGGCCCGTCGTGGGCTCGCTGGCTGGCGGCGGCGACGGCGTCGGAGCGCCACGTGGCGAGGCAGGATTGGCCGGGGGCGACGGGCGGACGTGTCCGGCTGCGGCCGGACGTGTCCGGTGGCGGCGGGGAGGATTAGGCTAGGGTTTTGGACCCGGATTTGGACGGGGGAAGGCATATATATAGTTTGAGGGAGCTAGGAGAGTCCAAATGAGGCACGGTTTTCACCCACACGATCGTGATCGAACGACCGAGAGCATGGAGGGGGTTTGGATGGGTTATGGGCCACTTTGGAGGGGTGTTGGGCTGCACACAAAACAGGGCTTTGCGGTTCCCCGGTTAACCGTTGGAGTATCAAACGGACTCCAAATGGCACGAAAATTAACAGGCAGTCTACCGGTGCTATACCAAGGCCGCTTGGCAAATCACGGTCCATTTCGAGAATGTTTAACATCCGCACATGAAAAGAGGCAAAAGGGGAACCCCGGGGGACATAGGAGTGCCGGATTGCAAAACGAACAACGGGGAAAAAGCTCGGATGCATGAGACGGACACGTATGCAAAATGAAATGCATATGATGACATGGCAAAATGCAACACGCAAGCAAATGACATGGCAACGACGACGAATAACTTGCAGACACCTGGCTTATCGAATCCGGGGCGTTACAACACTCCTCCACTAACAAGAGATCTCGTCCCAAGATCTTAGGACCGAGACGGAAGGGAAAAGGGATGAGGTGAAACAAGTGAAGGAAATATGCCCTAGAGGCAATAATAAATTTATTATTTATTTCCTTATTTCATGATAAATGTTTATCATTCATGCTAGAATTGTATTAACCGGAAACATGATACATGTGTGAATGCATAGACAAACAACATGTCACTAGTATGCCTCTACTAGACTAGCTTGTTAATCAAAGATGGTTATGTTTCCTGACCATGAACAAAGAGTTGTTATTTGATTAACAAGGTCACATCATTAGTAGAATGATCGATTGACATGACCCATTCCATTAGCTTAGCACACGATCGTTTAGTATGTTGCTACTGCTTTTATCCATGACTTATACATGTTCACGTAACTATGAGATTATGCAACTCCGTTTACGGAGGAACACTTTGGGTGCTACCAAACGTCACAACATAACTGGGTGATTATAAAGGAGTACTACAGGTGTCTCCAAAGGCGATGTTGGGTTGGCGATTTGAGATTAGGTTTTGTCACTCCGATTGTCGGAGAGGTATCTCTGGGCCCTCTCGGTAATGCACATCACTGAAGCCTTGCAAGCACTACAACTAATGAGTTAGTTGTGAGATGATGTATTACGGAACGAGTTAAGAGACTTGCCGGTAATGAGATTGAACTAGGTATTGGATACCGACGATCGAATCTCGGGCAAGTAAACATACCGATGACAAAGGGAACAACGTATGTTGTTATGCGGTCTGACCGATAAAGATCTTCGTAGAATATGTAGGAACCAATATGGGCATCCAGGTCCCGCTATTGGTTATTGACCGAGAATAGTTCTAGGTCATGTCTACATTGTTCTCGAACCGTAGGGTCCGCACGCTTAAGGTTTCGATGACAGTTATTATGAGTTTATGTATTTTGATGTACCGAAGAAGTTCGGAGTCCCGGATGTGATCACGGACATGACGAGGAGTCTCGGAATGGTCGAGACATAAAGATTGATATATTGGAAGCCTATGTTTGGAGTTCGGAATGGTTCGGGTGAAAGCAGAATTTCTGAGAACTAGGGAGGTTACCGGAACCCCGGGAGGTAAATGGGCCATAGTGGGCCTTGGTGGAAAGGAGAAAGGGCCAGCCCTAGGTGGCCGCGCGCCTCCCCTTTTCCCTAGTCCTACTAGGACTAGGAAAGGGGCCGGCCCCCCTCTCTCTCTTTCCTCTCGGAATCCTATTCCAACTAGGATTGAGGGGAATCCTACTCCCAGAGGGAGTAGGACTCCTGGCAGCGCCTCCCTTGGCCGGCCGGCCCCTCCCCTGCTCCTTTATATACGGGGCAGGGGGCACCCTAGAACACACAAGTATTGATCTACGGATCGTTCCTTAGCCGTGCGGTGCCCCTCCACCATATTCCACCTCGGTCATACTGTCGCGAAGCTTAGGCGAAGCCTGCGCGCCGTGAAACATCAAGATCGTCACCACGCCGTCGTCTTGACGGAACTCTCCTCGACACTCGGCTGGATCGAGTACGAGGGGCGTTATCGAGCTGTACGTGTGTCAAGAACTCGGGCGCCGAGTGCTTGGCGCCGGATCGGTCGGATCGCGAGGAGAACGTCGACTACTTCCTCTACGTTGTGATCGCTTCGCTTGGTCACGAGGGTACGAGACAACACTCTCCCCTCTCGTTGCTATACATCACCATGATCTTGCGTGTGCGTAGGAAAATTTTGAAATTACTACGTTCCCCAACAGTGGCATCCGAGCCTAGGTTTTTTATGGTTTGAAGTTTTGCACGAGTAGAACACAAGTGAGTTGTGGGCGATACAAGTCATACTACCTACCAGCATGTCATACTTTGGTTCAGCGGTATTGTGAGATGAAGCGGCCTGGACCGACATTATGCGTACGCTTACGCGAGACTGGTTTCACCGCTACGAGCACTCGTTGCTTAAAGGTGACTGGCGGGTGTCTGTCTCTCTCACTTTAGTTGAACCGAGTGTGGCCACGCCGGTCCTTGAGAAGGTTAAACGGAGTCTATTTGTGAAGTATCGTTGTGGTTTTGATGCGAGGTGAGACTGGTTCTTGCTTAAGCCCGTAGCAGCCACGTAAAATTTGCAACAACAAAGTAGAGGACGTCTAACTTGTTTTTGCAGGCATGTTGTGATGTGATATGGTCAAGACGTGATGCTATATTTTATTGTATGAGATGATCATGTTTTGTAACCGAAGTTATCGGCAATCGGCAGGAGCCATATGGTTGTCGCTTTATTGTATGCAATGCAATCGCATCAGTAAAGCTTTACTTTATCACTAAGCGGTAGCGATAGTCGTAGAAGCATAAGATTGGCGAGGCGACAACGATGCTACGATGAAGATCAAGGTGTCGCGCCGGTGGCGATGGTGATCATGGTGGTGCTGCAAGATGGAGATCATGAAGCACAAGATGATGATGACCATATCATATCACTTATATTGATTTGCATGTGATGTTTATCCTTTATGCATCTTATCTTGCTTTGATTGACGGTAGCATTATAAGATGATCTCTCACTAAATTATCAAGAAGTGTTCTCCCAGTATGCACCGCTGCCAAAGTTCGTCGTGCCCGGACACCACGTGATGATCGGGTGTGATAAGCTCTCACGTCCATCTACAACGGGTGCAAGCCAGTTTTGCACACGCAGAATACTCGGGTTATACTTGACGAGCCTAGCATATGCAGATATGGCCTCGGAACACGGAGACCGAAAGGTCGGCGTGAATCATATAGTAGATATGATCAACATAAGATGTTCACCATTGAAAACTACTCCATTTCACGTGATGATCGGTTATGGTTTAGTTGATTTGGATCACGTGATCACTTAGATGACTAGAGATGTTTTTTCTAAGTGGGAGTTCTTAAGTAATATGATTAATTGAACTTAAATTTATCATGAACTTAGTACCGATAGTATCTTGCTTGTTTATGTTTGATTGTAGATAGATGGCTCGTCTTTGTTGTTCCGTTGAATTTTAATGCGTTCCTTGAGAAAGCAAAGTTGAAAGATGATGGTAGCAATTACACGGATCGGGTCCGTAACCTAAGGATTATCCTCATTGCTGCACACGAAGAGTTACGTCTGGATGCACCGCTAGGTGATGTGCTCTTCTTTGAGCAACGCCGGATGTTGTGAACGTCTGGCGAGCAAAGCTGATGACTACTCTATAAGTTCGATGTGCCATGCTTTACGGCTTAGAACCGGGACTTCAACGACGTTTTGAACGTCATGGAGCATATGAGATGTTCCAGAGTTGAAGTTGATATTCCAACAGAATGCCCGGATTGAGAGATATGAAGTCTCCAATAAGTTCTATAGCTGCAAGATGGAGGAGAATAGTTACGTTAGTGAGCACATACTCGAATGTGCAGGTATTACAATCACTTGACGCAATTGGGAGTTAATCTTCCGGATGATTGTGTCATTGATGTAATTCTTCAATCACCGCCACCAAGCTACAAAGGCTTCGTGATGAACTATAATATGCAAGGGTTAGTAAAAACTATACCGAGCTCTTCGCAATGCTAAAGGCTGCGGAGGTAGAAATCAAGAAGGAGCATCAAGTGTTGATGGTCAATAAGACCACTAGTTTCAAGAAGAAAGGCAAAGGGAAGAAGAAGGGAACTTCAAGAAGAACAGCAAACAAGTTGCTCAGAGAAGAAACCCAAGTCGGCCCTAAACCTGAAACCGAGTGCTTCTCGCAAGCAGATAGTCTTTGGAAGCGGAACTGCCCCAAGTATTTGGCGGATAAGAAGGATGGCAAGGTGAACAAAGGTATATGTGATATACATGTTATTGATGTGTACCTTACTAGAGCTCGCAGAGCACTGGTATTTGATATTGGTTCATTGCTAATATTTGCAACTCAAAGCAGGACTACGGATTGCTTAACACGGCAAAGAACGAGGTGACGATGCGCGTGGGAAATGGTTCCAAAGTCGATGTGATCGCGGTCGGCACGCTACCTCTACATCTACCTTGGGATTAGTTTTAGACCTAAATAATTGTTATTTGGTGCTGCGTTGAGCATGAACATTATATCTGGATCTTGTTTGATGCGAGACGGTTATTCATTTAAATCGAGAGAATAATGGTTGTTCCATTTATATGAGTAATATCTTTTATGGTCATGCACCCTTGAGGAGTGGTCTATTTTGATGAATCTCGATAGTAGTGATACACATATTCATAATGTTGAAACCAAAAGATGCAGAGTTGATAATGATAGTGCAACTTATTTGTGGCACCGCCGTTTAGGTCATATCGGTGTAAAGCGCATGAAGAAACTCCATCTTGATGGACTTTTGGAGTCACTTGATTATGAATCACTTGGCACTTGCGAACCGTGCCTCATGGGCAAGATGACTAGAACCCGTTCTCGGTACTATGGAGAGAGCAACAGATTTGTTGGAAATCATACATACTGATGTATGTGGTCCGATGAATGTTGAGGCTCGTGGCGGATATCGTTATTTTCTCACCTTCACAGATGACTTAAGCAGATATGGGTATATCTACTTAATGAAACATAAGTCTGAAACATTTGAAAAGTTCAAAGAATTTCAGAGTGAAGTTGAAAATCATCGTAATAAGAAAATTAAATTTCTACGATCGATCGTGGAGGTGAATATTTGAGTTACGAGTTTGGTCTACATTTGAAACAATGCGGAATAGTTTAAGCAACTCACGCCACCGGAACACCACAGCAGTAATGGTGTGTCCGAACGTCAGAATCGCACTTTACTAGATATGGTGCGATCTATGATGTCTCTTACAGATTTACCGCTATCGCTTTGGGGTTATGCTCTAGAGACGGCCGCATTCACCTGAATAGAACACCGTCGAAATCCGTTGAGACGACACCTTATGAACTATGGTTTGGCAAGAAACCAAAGTTGTCGTTTCTTAAAGTTTGGGGATGCGATGCTTATGTGAAAAAGCTTCAACCTGATAAGCTCGAACCCAAATCGGAGAAATGTGTCTTCATAGGATACCCAAAGGAGACAGTTGGGTACACCTTCTATCACAGATCCGAAGGCAAGACATTCGTTGCTAAGAATGGATCCTTTCTAGAGAAGGAGTTTCTCTCGAAAGAAGTGAGTGGGAGGAAAGTGGAACTTGATGAGGTAATAGTACCTTCTCCCTTACTTAAAAGTAGTTCGTCGCAGAAACCGGTTTCTGAGACATCTACACCAAGTAGTGAAGAAGTTGATGATGTTGATCATGAAACTTGAGATCAAGTTCTGCAGAACCTCGTAGATCAACAGAGTAAGATCCGCACTGAGTGGTACGGTAATCCTGTTCGGAAATCATGCTACTAGATCATGATGAACCCACGAACTATGAAGAAGCGATGGTGAGCCCAGATTCCATAAAATGGCTTGAGGCCATGAAATCGAGATGGGATCCATGTATGAAAACAAAGTATGGACTTTGGTTGACTTGCCCGAGGGTCGGCAAGCAATAGAAAACAAGTGGATCTTCAAGAAGAAGACCGACCGACGGTAATGTTATCGTCTATAAAGCTCGACTTGTCGCAAAAGGTTTTCGGCAAGTTCAAGGGATTGACTACGATGAGACCTTCTCACCCGTGGCGATGCTTAAGTCCGTCCGAATCATGTTAGCAATTGCCGCATTTTATGATTATGAAATTTGGCAAATGGATGTAAAAACTGCATTCGAATGGATTTACGGAAGAAGAGTTGTATATGATGCAACCGAAGGTTTTATCGATCCAAAGGAGCTAACAAAGTATGCAAGCTCCAGCGATCAATCTATGGACTGGTGCAAGCATCTCGGAGTTGGAATAAGCGCTTTGATAGTGTGATCAAAGCATTTGGGTTTGTCTGAGACTTTTGGAGAAGCTGTATTTACAAGAAAGTGAGTGGGAGCTCAGAGCATTTCGATATTATATGTAGATGACATATTGTTGATCGGAAATGATATAGAATTCTGGATAGCATAAAGGGATACTTGAATAAGAGTTTTCAATGAAAGACCTCGGTGAAGCTGCTTACATATTGGGCATTAAGATCTATAGAGATAGATCAAGACGCTTAATTGGACTTTCACAAAGCACATACCTTGACAAAATTTTGAAAAAGTTCAAGATGGATCAAGCAAAGAAAGGGTTCTTGCACGTGTTACAAGGTGTGAAGTTGAGTAAGACTCAATGCCCGACCAACGCAGAAGATAGAGAGAAAATGAAAAATGTTCCCTATGCTTCAGCCATAGGCTCTATCATGTATGCAATCTTGTGTACGGACTGATGTGTGCCTTGCTATAAGTTTAGCAGGAGGTACCAAAGTAATCTAGGAGTGGATCATGGACAGCGGTCAAGAACATCTGAAATACGAAAAGGACTAAGGATATGTTTCTCATATATGGAGGTGACAAAGAGCTCATAAATGGCAGTTACGTTGATGCAAGCTTTGACACGATCCGGACGATTCTAAATCGAGACCGGATACGATTTACACTAAACGGAGGAGCTGTCGGTTGGTGCAGTTCTAAACAAAGCGTCGTGGCGGGATCTACATGCGAGCGGAGTACATAGCAGCTTCGAAGCAGCTAATGAAGGAGTGCGGATGAAGGAGTTCATATCCGATCTAGGTGTCATACCTAGTGCATCGGGTCCAATGAAAATCTTCGTGACAATCTTGGAGCTATTGCCTTAGCGAAGGAATCCAGATTTCACAAGAGGACCAAGCACATCAAGAGACGCTTCAATTCCATCCGGGACTTAGTCCGGTGGGAGACATAGAGATTTGCAAGATACATACGGATCTGAATGTTGCGAACCGTTGACTAAGCCTCTTCCACGAGCAAAACATGATCAGCACCAAGACTCCATGGGTGTTAGAATCATTACTATGTAATCTAGATTATTGACTCTAGTGCAAGTGGGAGGCTGAAGGAAATATGCCCTAGAGGCAATAATAAAGTTATTATTTATTTCCTTATTTCATGATAAATGTTTATCATTCATGCTAGAATTGTATTAACCGGAAACATGATACATGTGTGAATGCATAGACAAACAACATGTCACTAGTATGCCTCTACTAGACTAGCTTGTTAATCAAAGATGGTTATGTTTCGACCATGAACAAAGAGTTGTTATTTGATTAACAAGGTCACATCATTAGTAGAATGATCGATTGACATGACCCATTCCATTAGCTTAGCACACGATCGTTTAGTATGTTGCTACTGCTTTTATCCATGACTTATACATGTTCTCGTAACTATGAGATTATGCAACTCCGTTTACGGAGGAACACTTTGGTGCTACCAAACGTCACAACGTAATCGGGTGATTATAAAGGAGTACTACAGGTGTCTCCAAAAGGAGATGTTGGGTTGGCGTATTTGAGATTAGGTTTTGTCACTCCGATTGTCGGAGAGGTATCTCTGGGCCCTCTCGGTAATGCACATCATTGAAGCCTTGCAAGCACTACAACTAATGAGTTAGTTGTGAGATGATGTATTACGGAACGAGTAAAGAGACTTGCCGTAACGAGATTGAACTAGGTATTGGATACCGACGATCGAATCTCGGGCAAGTAAACATACCGATGACAAAGGAACAACGTATGTTGTTATGCGGTCGACCGATAAAGATCTTCGTAGAATATGTAGGAACCAATATGGGCATCCAGGTCCCGCTATTGGTTATTGACCGAGAATAGTTCTAGGTCATGTCTACATTGTTCTCGAACCGTAGGGTCCGCACGCTTAAGGTTTCGATGGCAGTTATTATGAGTTTATGTATTTTGATGTACCGAAGAAGTTCGGAGTCCCGGATGTGATCACGGACATGACGAGGAGTCTCGGAATGGTCGAGACATAAAGATTGATATATTGGAAGCCTATGTTTGGAGTTCGGAATGGTTCGGGTGAAAACAGAATTTCTCGAGTACCGGAGGTTACCGGAACCCCCCGGGAGGTAAATGGGCCATAGTGGGCCTTGGTGGAAAGGAGAAAGGGCCAGCCCTAGGTGGCCGCGCGCCTCCCGCCCCCTTTTCCCTAGTCCTACTAGGACTAGGAAAGGGGGCCGGCCCTCCTCTCTCTCTTTCCCCCTCCGGGAATCCTATTCCAACTAGGATTGGGGGAATCCTACTCCCAGGAGGGAGTAGGACTCCTGGCAGCGCCTCCCTTGGCGGCCGGCCCCTCCCCTGCTCCTTTATATACTGGGGCAGGGGGCACCCTAGAACACACAAGTATTGATCTACGGATCGTTCCTTAGCCGCAGCGGTGCCCCCTCCACCATATTCCACCTCGGTCATACCGTCGCGAAGCTTAAGCGAAGCCTCGCGCCGTGAAACATCAAGATCGTCCACCACGCCGTCGTCTTGTGGAACTCTCCCTCGACACTCGGCTGGATCGAGTACGAGGGACGTTATCGAGCTGTACGTGTGTCAAGAACTCGGGCGCCGAGTAACGGCGCCGGATCGGTCGGATCGCGAGGAGAACGTCGACTACTTCCTCTACGTTGTGATCGCTTCGCCGGGTCTCACGAGGGTGCGAGACAACACTCTCCCCTCTCGTTGCTATGCATCACCATGATCTTGCGTGTGCGTAGGAAAATTTTGAAATTACTACGTTCCCCAACAACAAGAACTCAAGAGAAGAATCAAAGAATCGAGAGCACTCGAGAAGAAGAGAGGAACGACGAGAATGACGATAATCGAAAGCTCACGGAATCAGATAGACTATGAAACCACTCCGGTTAGAACGAGAAAAGAAACGAATAAGACTGAAAGGATTTAGCTAGCACTCCGGCTGAAAATGGAAGGAAAAGAACATGAATTTCACAAGATGGGATGGCACTTGACGACATAGGCAACGCAATGCCTCCGGAAGAATTGAAAGAATGGAAGAAAAAAACTTAGAAGGAAGGATTGAATGGAGTTGTTGAGAAAATCAACAACGAAGGAATAAGCTTGTTGTGGTCTTATAGGTAACATTTCAAGATCATAAGGTGATAACTGGCCACAACCAGAAATGATTGGATAGCTGAGAAGAATGAAGAAATGCAAAACTCCACTTCAAAAGAATATGGAGAATTAATTACACTTCAAGATGCGAGAAGAAGGATACTTGAGTTCCTTCGACAAAGTCTTGATGAACTCTTGAAGAAAGAATTAAATCGTGAAGAACCACCATGAAGAACTGCGGTAACAAAAGGATGACGAGATAAAATGAAGGATGAAAGAATAAGATAAAAGCTTGTGATGATTTAGATGGGGTTTCCGACGAGATGGCCGAGGAAAATTTGGACTCCGGAAAAGAATATATGAAAACACTTGAAACTAGAATTTATTCATCCAGAACAAACTCCGAAGGAAGGGATAGCTCACTTGGATGAAATAAGAATAAGATTTATTGTATGCTTATCCTTCATCAAATTAAATTGATGACAAGCAATGGATTTTTTTCATACTACTTATTCTTCTTCAAAAGGATTGACAAGTGACATACCGCAAACTTGAGAAGGTCTTCATGAACCACCGGTATGATTGGAAAGAACGAATGGATTAATATGATAAACAAGGAAAAGAATGTTGAACGAACCACCGTAAAAATTCGGAAAAGACTGACGAAAGAGAATGAATCACCAGGAAGAATTATAAGAACAAATATGCTAGAGGGGATTTAGATGCAAAAGAACAAAGAGATCATGAGCTGATTAAAAAAACACTTGAACGAAGCACCGGGATAAATAGAGAACGATAACTGAAATGATGGCCTTCGGTGAAAAGAAACGGGAAAACAACTCCTGACATACTCCGGATGGGTAAGAAAGAATATCTGACAAATGGAATAATTCGAGAGGATAACATGAAGCTAGAATCACGAATATTCGAGAGAATGGACAAGATTTAGAGGAAAAAACTCTTCTTCAATCTTCAAATGATGACGAGAAACACCACCAAAATTACTGAGATACTCCGGGAGAATGAAAACCGAAAAGGTTGAGCCAACAATGAAAAGAATTTGAAAGCGATCTTGGAGAAGGCATGTGACTGATGGAATCCATTCTTACATCACAGTTTGAAAAGAATTTGAGAATAACTCCGGGGGAATTAGAAGAGTCAGGTAAGATCCTGGAAAAAGACCTGTGGATTAGGGCCCACTGAAAGAAAACACCATTTGAAAGGGATGTTGAGCAGATAGATGATGCACCGGAACAATTGAAATATTTGAATGAGGTGGCAACCTCGAATTAATTTGAACACAGATGAATCTCTTGAGATGTCTTAAGCACTCCAGAATGATTGAATGACGAGAGGCAAACGAGTAAGGAAAACACTTGATCCAAGGAAAAGAATGTGATCAACCCGAAAACTTGAATTGAGTGCACCGGAAAAGAAAAAGGATGAAGAATGACGATCGAGACGAGAATCCACTGGTTGAAATGATTGAGGGAAGACTGAAGAGACTCCGTACGAATGAAAATTGATGCTCGAGAGAGACTCGGGCTCCGGGAAGAAGAGGGTGGGAGGGCGGGAAAACAAAGGCAACTTGGAATGAGAAATCGACGAATAACTTGAAGATAAAAACACCGGTTAAAATTATTGAGGAGAGAAAGCAAAGGCTTTGCACGAGTAGAATGGGTACTCGATTACAGACTCCGGTTCCGAGAAGAAAATAGGTGGGCGGGTGGCAAAAAAACAACTAAGGATTGAACTTGGCAACGATGAAGAGGCTCGAGTCAACTTGACGAGAAATGCACCGGATGAAAAGAGCTGAGGAACAACGATCGGAAAACCAACTGCGTGATCCTAAAGAAATTTTTTAAGGGGAAGAGGGGTAGTTCAAAACACCTACGTCAAGGTTCCTCACCAGAGCGACGAAGGGGCAGAGGAGTAAAAAGAATTCCTACTCTTCGATATAGCTAGACTCAGAAATTAGTTTTCTTCTAGACTCGACAACGGCCAAACTACACGATCAATCAAGGGGGCTCCTAAGGTCGGTCGAGGCTCTGATACCAACTTGTCACGCCCAATATGCGATACTATCCTAAAGAGACTCGAAGGTCCCACCAAGGATAGAACCGCATATTGAAACGCTTTTGCAAGGTGGATATCATTACATCACCATTACATAATAGATGGGGATACATACAAAAGGCATACAATGCCACACGAATACAACATCATCTTACATAAGAGCACCATCCGACTACGGATGAAACACAAATAGAAGCTCAAACGACATCCACCCTGCTATCCCAGGCTGCCGACCTGGAATCTATCCCCTGATTGAAGAAGAAGAAGAAGAAGAACTCCAAAACAAGCAAACATCGCTCTCGCATCATGATCATCGCATAAACCTGTACCTGCAACTGTTGTTGTAGTAATCTGTGAGCCACGAGGACTCGGCAATCCCATTACCATGGGTATCAAGACTAGCAAAGCTTAATGGGAAAGGAAGGGGTAAAGTGGTGAGGTTGCAGCAGCGACTAAGCATATATGGTGACTAACATACGCAAATAGGAGCGAGAAGAGAAGCAAAGGAACGGTTGTGAAGCTAGCAATGATCAAGAGGTGATCCTGAACTCCTACTTACGTCAAACATAACCCAAAACCGTGTTCACTTCCCGGACTCCGCCGAAAAGAGACCATCACGGCTACACACACGGTTGATGCGTTTTAATTCGGATCTGGTGTCAAGTTATCTACAACCGGACATTAACAAATTCCCATTTGCCACATAACCGCGGGCACGGCTCTCGAAAGTTTATACCCTGCAGGGGTGTCCCAACTTAGCCCATGATAAGCTCTCGCGATCAATGAAGGATATTCCTTCTCCCAGGAAGACCCGATCAGTCTCGGAATCCCGGTTTACAAGACATTTCGACAATGGTAAAACAAGTCCAGCAAGACCGCCCGATGCGCCGACAATCCCGATAGGAGCTGCACATATCTCATTCTCAGGGCAACACCGGATGAACACTACGTACAACTAAAACCGGACCTCAAGTTTCCTCGAGGTGGCGCTGCAAGTGGCCCTAGTTCGGACCAACACTTAGACAAGCAATGCCCCCCCCCCCCCCCGGGAGGGGGGGGTTGAATAAAGATGACCCTCGAGAGAGCGACTCCCAAGGGAAAAGTAGGTGGTGGTGAGGCAAATGGTAAAACCAAGGTTGGGCCTTGCTGGAGGAGTTTTATTCAAAGCGAACTGTCAAGGGGGTCCCATAAATCACCCAACCGCGTAAGGAGCATAAAATCCGGAAACATAACACCGGTATGACGGAAACTAGGGCGGCAAGAGTGGAACAAAACACCAGGCATAAGGCCGAGCCTTCCACCCTTTACCAAGTATATAGATGCATTAATAATATAAGAGATATTGTGATATCCCAACATAACCCTGTCCACCATGGAGCAATCTTCAACTTCACCTGCAACTAACAACGCTATAAGAGGGGCTGAGCAAAGCGGTAACATAGCCAAACAATGGTTTGCTAGGAAGGGTGTCAAAGGTTAGAGGTTCATGGCAATTTGGGGAGGCTTGAAGAACAAGTGATAGGAAGCGCAGCATAGCGATAGAACGAAGCAACTAGCATAGCAATGATAGTAATGAGATCCAGGGTAGCGGTCATCTTGCCTGAAATCCCGCTAGGAAGAAGAACGAGACCATGAAGAAGATGAAGCCATGAAGATGAACGTAGACGAACGAATCCTCACGATCGCAACGAAACGGGAACTATCGACAAGAAGCACACAACATAGTAAACACACCACACATAAACAAGACATGATGCACAACAAGCATGATGCATGACAAGGCTACATGAAGCTACTCATGGCAAGAGATGATGCATACAAGAACAACATAGCCAAACAAGTTTAAATGAGGCCGGGAACAACATATAACAATTCCGGTAAGTCCTCATATGCAAATTTCGAAATTGGTCCAGATCTTAATAAACCTTATGTTCAAGTTGTTAAACAACAAGTTAAGATGCACCAAGATGATCTACATGAGATTCTAGTCAAGTTACATATAAAGTTCATTAGATTTGTAGCTACGGCCTAGAAGATATGAGCAAAACAAGTTAAGCATGGCATTGATGCAAAATGCATGCAAACATCAAGCAAACACTCCCAAACATGGATGCAACATGATAATATGAAGCTACATGCAAAATCAAGCAAGTTTCATATAGAGCACACTCAAAACGGAGCAACGGTTCAACACATACACTCTATACAAGATATGACAACAATCTGTCCAAAACAGCAACTAGGCATATTGCAAGCATCAAAACAATATGCTACAGCACCGCAACATGATAACAAAAGGCATGGACGTGATGTACAGGTAAAGCGTGAAAAAACATGCACACTGAGCTATCTCCAGAAATCACTAGAACATGCTCAAAAGGACATGGTAAGATTGCAACTTATAACAGTTTCAGACTTAGCAGAAATAACATCAGGTTGCAATGTTTAGAGCTATCAAACAACATGCCACAGGAGCTTAACATGGCAAACAAAGGCATGTCATGAATCTACTAATTGCATATAACAAAAATCCCTTACTTACCATGAGCCAAAAAGGACCCGAAGATATGATGGCACCCATGTAAACATGGCAAGTTATATGACAGATTCATACATGGCAGGAACATCGATAAGTAGGCATGTTGGTGAGCTTGTACCACTCACCATGGAGAATTACATGGCATTAAAATGCAACCAACAACAAGATGACATGATTATTAAGCTAAGCATGGCAATAACAAGTTCATAAGGTGCATGGATCACTATCAAAGCTCATGGCAAAACTGAACTAATGTTAACAGGCTGACAGCAACATTATTTAGCAGTTTTGAAGGCAAGATAACAACATGTTACAACAGGCTATAAATGCAACCAGGGACATGAATGGATATAGCAAGACATGTATAACAAATCATCCTTAGTGAACATCTCCAGATTATACATAGAATGACTTGTAGCAACAGGTCAACATAGCATCATAATATAACAGAATCAGTCTAGCAAAACAGCAACAGCAAGTACCCTACTTCACGAGCTCGATGCACTCAGTAAAAGAGTCACAAAAATACATGAATGGAACCACTGTGAAGATGACATGATGTAGTACAAAACTCATGTAGACATCAAGCTCATAGGATGCACATACAAAATGCAACGAAAAAGACAAATCATCAAGTTATAACAGTTTCAGCAGATTAACATCATATAGCACTCTTACAACGATGATTAGGGCATCAAGATGGGCTCAAATGAACATGATGCAATGGAATGAAATGAAGTACTCGCCGAGGCGAACAATTTGACATATTACACGCACAAAATGGAGCAGTATGCAGCGAGTTATGGCATGACGAATAGAGGCACATGAGATGAAAAATATCAGGACGACAGATTTTCGAGGTCAACCTTAGGGTTTCAGCACGGTTGTCAAAGCAGCTGGATCTTGCCGGAGTGGTTCGCCGGAGAAGAAGCAGACGGCGGCCGGAGCTCGTGGGCTCGCCGGAGAAGCTCGGTTCGCCGGATCCGGATCTGGCCGGGGCGGAGGAGAGGAGGCGCGGGGGCGCCGGAGCGGACGGCGGCGGAGGAGGGCGGCGCGGCGGGAGCTGCGGCGCGGGCGCGCAGTGGAGAGGCGGCGGAGACGGGAACTCCGGCAGAGCTCGGGCGACGACGGGCTGGCAGAGCGGGCCGGCAGGCGCGGGACGGGAGGGCGGCGAAGCGGCACGCCGGGCGAGGCGCCGAGACGCGGCGGCGGCGGAGCACCGGCGGCGGGAGGCGCGGCGGCGCATCGGACGGGCGGCGGCGGCGTGGTGCGGGCATGGCGGCGGAGTTTGCTCGCGGGCGGCGGCGGCGGCGGCGGAGCGCCACGTGGCGAGGCAGATTGGCGGGCGACGGCGGGCGTGTCGGCTGCGGCCGGACGTGTCTGTGGTGGCGGGGAGGATTAGGCTAGGTTTTGGACCCGGATTTGGACGGGGGAAGGCATATATATAGTTTGAGGGAGCTAGCAGAGTCCAAATAAGGAACGGTTTTCGCCCACACGATCGTGATTGAACGACCAAGAGCATGGAGGGGGTTTGGATGGGTTATGGGCCACTTTGGAGGGGTGTTGGGCTGCACACAAAAGAGGGCTTTGTGGTTCCCCGGTTAACCATTGGAGTATCAAACAGACTCCAAATGGCACGAAACTTGACATGCGGTCTACCGGTGCTATACCAAGGCCGCTTGGCAAATCACGGTCCATTCCGAGAATGTTTAACACCCGCACACGAAAAGAGGCAAAAGGGGAACGCCGGGGGACATAGGAGTGCCGGATTGCAAAACGGACAACGGGGAAAAAGCTCGGATGCATGAGACGGACACGTATGCAAAATGAAATGCATATGATGACATGGCAAAATGCAAGACGCAAGCAAATGGCATGGCAATGACGGCGAATAACTGGCAGATACCTGGCGCATCGATCCGGGGCGTTACACTCACCCACACTTGACGACATTTCAAGACATCAGGACAAGCCAAGCCCCTCAGGCCGATGGGTCCCAGGACCGGCTTCCAAGAGCCAGCTGGTGCCGCATAGCTGGCCTCCAGAAGATGGCGTGCTCCCAGAAGGCGGCGTGGGAACGGGCCGGCCTCTAGCAGGTGGCCCGCCCCCTCTCTCAGAGTCTGAGCCCGACCAAGCGACAAGCAGGGGTGTGGCTACAGTGTGTCATGCCTCCCCAAATCACGGCGCACATGGCTATAGTAAGCGCCGCCAGGCGGCCGCCGACCTGCCCGGCGCGGCACTATAGCCATGGCGCGCCCGACAAGGCCTCTGTCAGCATGGGCGGTGCTACAATGAAGAGTCGTCGGCGGGGCCCGTAGGCGGCGGGCCCCACCTATTGGCCGGTTCCTCGGCAGCCGGCAAGGCCCACCAGAGGCGGGCCCCAGCAGCCAGCGAAGAACCCGACCACCATAGATGCTGACAACCGGGACCTACCACCCGGCCAAATTACCATTGTACCCCTGGGGGGTTGGCCTATAAAACCCCCCAGGCCTCACCCATGCAATGGGTTCCAACTCCATTCCACACACACCACATCTAGGGATAGAAGAGAGCTAGCCTTGCCCTTCTTCCTCCTCTAGCCAAACAGCTCTAGGAGTGATACGTCTCCAACGTTTCTATAATTTTTGATTGTTCCATGCTATTATATTACCCCTTTTGGATGTTTATGGGCTTTATTTTACACATTTATATCATTTTTTGGGACTAACCTACTAACCGGAGGCCCAACCCATATTGCTGTTTTATTGCCTGTTTCAGTATTTTGAAGAAAAGGAATATCAAACGGAGTCCAAACGGAATGAAACCTTCAACAAAGTTATTTTTGGAACAGAACCAATACCAGGAACTTGGAATGCAAGCCAGGGGATCATCGAGGAGGCTACAAGACAAGGGGAGCGCCCTACCCTCTCGTGGGCCCCTCGAGGCTCCCCCGACCGACTTCCTTCGCCTATATAAGCCTACGTACCCTAAAAACATCGAAGAAGAAGATAGATCGGGAGTTCCGCCGCCGCAAGCCTCTGTAGCCACCAAAAACCTCTCGGGAGCCCGTTCTGGCACCCTGCCGGAGGGGGGACCCATCACCGGTGGCCATCTTCATCATCCCGACGCTCTCCATGACGAGGATGGAGTAGCTCACCCTCGGGGCTGAGGGTATGTACCAGTAGCTATGTGTTTGATCTCTCTCTCTCTCTCTCTCTCTCTCTCTCGTGTTCTCTCTATGGCACGATCTTGATGTATCGCGAGCTTTGCTATTATAGTTGGATCTTATGATGTTTCCCCCCCTTTAATCTCTTGTGATGAATTTAGTTTCCCTCTTGAAGTTATCTTATCGGATTGAGTCTTTAATGATTGAGAACACTTGATGTATGTCTTGCCGTGTTTATCTGTGGTGACAATGGGATATCACGTGCCACTTGATGTATGTTTTGGTGACCAACTTGCGGGTTCCGCCCATGAACCTATGCATAGGGGTTGGCACACGTTTTCTTGACTCTCCGGTAGAAACTTTGGGGCACTCTTTGAAGTACTTTTGTGTTGGTTGGATGAATCTGAGATTGTGTGATGCATATCGTATAATCATGCCCACGGATACTTGAGGTGACAATGGAGTATCTAGGTGACATTAGGGTTTTGGTTGATTTGTGTCTTAAGGTGTTATTCTAGTACAAACTCTTGAATAGATCGATCCGAAAGAATAACTTTAAGGTGGTTTCATACCCTACCATAATCTCTTCGTTTGTTCTCCGCTATTAGTGGCTTTGGAGTGACTCTTTGTTGCATGTTGAGGGATTGTTATATGATCTATCTATGTTATTATCGTTGAGAGAACTTGCACTAGTGAAAGTATGAACCCTATGCCTTGTTTCCTATCATTGCAATACCGTTTATGCTCACTTTTATCATTAGTTACCTTGCTGTTTTTATATTTTCAGATTACAAAAACCTATATCTACTATCCATATTGCACTTGTATCACCATCTCTTCGCCGAACTAGTGCACCTATACAATTTACCATTGTATTGGGTGTGTTGGGGACACAAGAGACTCTTTGTTATTTGGTTACAGGGATGCTTGAGAGAGACCATCTTCATCATACGCCTCCCACGGATTGATAAACCTTAGGTCATCCACTTGAGGGAAATTTGCAACTGTCCTACAAACCTGTGCACTTGCAGGCCCAACAACGTCTACAAGAAGAAGGTTGTGTAGTAGACATCAAGCTCTTTTCTGGTGCCGTTGCCGGGGAGGCTAGGTAAGCGGCACTCACAACCCGTCAACTAAGCTCTTTTCTGGCGCCGTTGCCGGGGAGGCTAGGTAAGCGGCACTCACACCCCGTCAACTAAGCTCTTCTCTGGCGCCGTTACCGGGGAGGTGAGTTCTTGAAGGTATATCTTTAGATCTTGGAATCGAATCTTTTTGTTTCCTGTTTTATCATTAGTTTAGTTTATAAAAGAAAATTACAAAAAAATGGAGTTAAGTTTGTCTCATACGCTTCATCTTTTTAATATCTTTCGTGAGAATGATGGAAAGGAAAATTGTGCTCAAGTGCTAGAAGAAGAATGCATTAAAATGCTTGGTACTAGATCTTTGTATGATGAGCATGATTGCAATGTTGTTAGTATGAATTCCTTGAATATCCATGATGCTAATGATATGCAAAGCCACAAGCTTGGGGAAGCTATGTTTGATGAATATGATATATTTTGTCCCCCAAGATTTGATGAGCAAATTTATTTTGATGATAGGATGCCTCCTATTTATGATGATTATATTGATGAAAGTGGGTTTGGAAGAGTGTCACCTTTATAAAGTAGTGATCCCACTATTTTGGAGGATGTTTAATCTTATTGTGATGAACATGAAAGTGGATTTGGAAGAGTGTCAACTTTATTTAGTGATGAATCCACTATTTCGGAAGAGGTTCCAATTGATTATGAGAACAAAGTTGCTATCTATGATGATTATTGTGATGACTTGTATGCTATTAGGAATAATGATAACCATGAAACTTGTCATCATGATTTTAGTTTTCAATTGGATTATGCCTCAGATGATAATTATTTTGTTGAGTTTGCTCCCACTACTATTCATGAGAAGAAATTTGCTTATGTGGAGAGTAGTAAATTTTCTATGCTTGTAGATCATGAAAAGAATGCTTTAGGTGCTGGTTATATTGTTGAATTTATTCATGAGGGAGGAATATATGCTTGTAGGAATTGCAATAATATCAAGTTTCCTCTCTATGTGCTTAAATTCTTGAAGTTATGCTTGTTTTGCCTTCCTATGCTAGTTGATTATTGTTCCCATAAGTTGTTTGCTCACAAAATCCCTATGCATAGGAAGTGGGTTAGGCTTAAATGTGCTAGTCATATGCTTCATGATGCTCCCGTTATGTTTCAGTTCTTATCTTTTATGTGAGCATCATTGTTATCATCATGCCTAGCTAGAAAGACATTAAAGAAAAGCGCTTGTTGGGAGACAACCCAATATTTATCCTTACTGTTTTTGTGTGTTCACATGATTATGCTACTGTAGTAATCATGTTTTATAGCTTTTGTTTCAATAAAGTTCCAAGTAAGACCTTTAGGATAGCTTACAGTGATAGTTGTGTTGATCCTGCTAAAAATCAGAAACTTTTGCACCCAATAAATTAGTTTTCTTAATTCACAGAAACGTGATTCTGATCTGATTCTTTTTGTTCTGGATTTTTAAATAAATTTCTTAGGACTTCCTAAGTTTTTAGGATTTTTGGAGTTCCAGAAGTATACGTTTGATATAGATTACTACAGACTGTTCTGTTTTTGACAGATTCTGTTTTCTATGTGTTGTTTACTTATTTTGATGAATCTATGGCTAGTATTAAGTGGTATGAACCATAGATAAGTTGGAATACATTAGATATTACACCATTATGAATTTAGAATGAGTTCATTACAGTACCTAAGTGGTGGTTTTATTTCTTATACTAACGGAGCTTACGAGTTTTCTGTTGAGTTTTGTGTTGTGAAGTTTTCAAGTTTTGGGTAAAGATTCGATGGACTATGGAATAAAGAGTGGCAAGAGCCTAAGATTGGGGATGCCCAATGCACCACAAGGTAATATTCAAGGACAACCAAGAGCCTAAGCTTGGGGATGCCCCGGATGGCATCCCCTCTTTCGTCTTCGTTCATCGGTAACTTTACTTGGAGCTATATTTTTATTCACCACATGATATGTGTTTTGCTTGGAGCGTCATTTTATTTTGTTAGTATTTTCTTGCTGTTATTTAGAATAATGTTTTGCATCTTTAGTCTCAATAAAAAAGTCAAGGATAGCCTTTACCATGCTTATTTTGCTAGTATAGATGTTGCTGTTTGAAAACAGAAAGTTTACCGCTGTTGCAAAAATTCCCTAGAAAAGTCAGAGAATGATATAATGTTGAAACTTTTTGCGTAATGAGCTATGATAAATTTACTACAGTGGGAATTTTCTCTCATGATTTTTGGAGTTAGGTAATTATTTATACTCTTGCATTCTTTACAGACTGTACTGTTTTGGCAGATTGCTGTTATGTTTGCATTGTTTGCATATGTTTGCTTGTTTAATGATTCTTTTTGAGGATAAGAGTATTAAATATGCAGAGACATTTAGTATGAAATGTGGAATAATAATTTTAGTGATTTTTTACAGTATAAAATGATAAGGTTTTGCATTGGTTTATACTAACCTATCTCACGAGTTCTTGTTGAGTTTGTTGTGGATGAAGCTTTTGATAAAAAGAGAAACTATGATATGAGAGGAATTAAGGAGACATAAAAGTTCAAGTTTGGGGATTCCCAAGGCACCCCAAGATAATATTTCAAGAATTCTCAAGCACCTAAGCTTGGGATGCCCCGTAGGCATCCCACCTTTCTTCTTCAACCATTATCGGTTAGTATCGGTTGAACCTAATTTTTTGCTTCTTCACATGAGTTGTGCTATCCTTGCAATGTCATTTTATTTTGCTTTGCTTGCTGTTTGAATACAATACCAAGATTTGAAATTCCTTAATGTTAGAGAGTCTTAACATAGTTGCACAATTATTTGACTACTCATTGATCTTCACTTATATCTTTCGGAGTAGTTTGTCATTTGCTCTAGTGCATCACTTATATCTTTTAGAGCACGACGGTGGTTATATTTTGTAGAAATTGCTAGTCTCTCATGCTTCACTTATATTATTTTGAGAGTCTTTTAGAACAGCATGGTATTTGCTATGGTTACAAAGTTGGTCCTAGAATTATGAGCATCCAAGTTGGGTATAATAAAAACTATCATAGAAAGTGAATTGGATGCCATGATCAATTTGATACTTGACAATTGTTTTGAGATATGGAGGTAGTGATATTAAAGTCATGCTAGTTGAGGTGATTATGAAAAATGCTTGTGTTGAGGTTTGTGATTCCCGTAGCATGCACGTACGGTGAACCGCTTTGTGATGAAGTTGGAGCACAATTTTATTTATTGATTGTCTTCCTTATGAGTGGCGGTCGGGGACGAGCTATGGTCTTTTCTTACCAATCTATCCCCCTAGGAGCATGCGTGTAGTGCTTTGTTTTTGATGACTTGTAGATTTTTGCAATAAGTATATGAGTTGTTTTGACTAATGTTGAGTCCATGGATTATATGCACCCTCACCCTTCCACCATTGCTAGCCTCTCTTGTGCCGCACAACTTTCGCCGGGACCATACACCCACCATATACCTTCCTCAAAACAGCCAACATACCTACCTATTATGCCATTTCCATAGCCATTCCGAGATATATTGCCATGCAACTTTCCACCGTTCCGTTCATATGACACACATTACTTTTGTCATATTGCTCTTTGCATGATCATGTAGTTGACATCGTATTTGTGGCAAGGCTACCTTCATAATTTTCATAAATGTCGCTCTTGATTCATTGCATATCCCGGTACACCACCGGAGGCATTCATATAGAGTCATATCTTGTTCTAGCTTTGAGCTGTAATTCTTGAGTTGTAAATCCATAAAAGTGTGATGATCTTCATTATTAGAGCATTGTTCCAGTGAGGAAAGGATGATGGAGACTATGATTCCCCCACAAGTCGGGATGAGACTTCGGACTTTACAAAATGAAAAAGGAAAAAAATAAGAAAGGCCTAAAAGAAAAAAAAGGCCAAAAGAAAAAAAAAAGAAAAAAAGAAAAAGAAAAAAAGAAAAAAAGAAAATGAGAGAAAAAGAGAGAAGGGACAATGCTACTATCTCTTTTTCCACACTTGTGCTTCAAAGTAGCACCATGATTTTCATGATAGAGAGTCTCCTATGTTGTCACTTTCATATACTAGTGGGAATTTTTCATTATGGAACTTGGCTTGTATATTCCAATGATGGGCTTCCTCAAAATGCCCTAGGTCTTCGTGAGCAAGCAAGTTGGATGCACACCCACTTAGTTTCTTTTGTTGAGCTTTCATATATTTATAGCTCTAGTGCATCCGTTGCATGGCAATCCCTACTCACTCACATTGATATCTATTAATGGGCATCTCCATAGCCCGTTGATACGCCTAGTTGATGTGAGACTATCTTCTCCTTTTTGTCTTCTCCACAACCACCATTCTATTCCACATATAGTGCTATGTCCATGGCTCACGCTCATGTATTGCGTGAAAGTTGAAAAAGTTTGAGATTATTAAAGTATGACACAATTGCTTGGCTTGTCATCGGGGTTGTACATGATTAAATACTTTGTGTGATGAAGATAGAGCAACAGCTAGACTATATGATTTTGTAGGGATAACTTTCTTTGGCCATGTTATTTTGAGAAGACATGATTACTTTGATTAGTATGCTTGAAGTATCACTATTTCTTATGTCAATATGAACTTTTATTTTGAATCATTTGGATCTGAACATTCATGCCACAATAAAGAAAATTACATTGAGAATTATGCTAGGTAGCATTCCACATCAAAAATTCTGTTTTTATCATTTACCTACTTGAGGACGAGCAGGAATTAAGCTAGGGGATGCTTGATACGTCTCCAACGTATCTATAATGTTTGATTGTTCCATTCTATATATTACCCCTTTTGGATGTTTATGGGCTTTATTTTACACATTTATATCATTTTTGGGACTAACCTACTAACCGGAGGCCCAGCCCATATTGCTGTTTTATTGCCTGTTTCAGTATTTCAAAGAAAAGGAATATCAAACGGAGTCCAAACGGAATGAAACCTTCGGCAAAGTTATTTTTAGAATAGAACCAATCCCAGGAACTTGGAGTGCAAGCCAGGGGATCATCGAGGAGGCCACGAGACAGGGGGGCGCGCCCACCCCCTGGGCGCGCCCTACCCTCTCGTGGGCCCCTCAAGGTTCCCCCGACCGACTTCTTTCGCCTATATAAGCCTACGTAGCCTAAAAACATTGAAGAAGAAGGTAGATCGGGAGTTCCGCCGCCGCAAGCCTCTGTAGCCCCCAAAAACCTCTCGAGAGCCCGTTCCGGCACCCTACCGGAGGGGGAACCCATCACCGGTGGCCATCTTCATCATCCCGGTGCTCTCCATGACGAGGAGGGAGTAGTTCACCCTCGGTGCTAAGGGTATGTACCAGTAGCTATGTGTTTGATCTCTCTCTCTCTCTCTCGTGTTCTCTCTATGGCACGATCTTGATGTATCACGAGCTTTGCTATTATAGTTTGATCTTATGATGTTTCTCCCCCTCTACTCTCTTGTGATGAATTGAGTTTCCCTCTTGAAGTTATCTTATCGGATTGAGTCTTTAATGATTGAGAACACTTGATGTATGTCTTGCCGTGTTTATCTGTGGTGACAATGGGATATCACGTTCCACTTGATGTATGTTTTGGTGACCAACTTGCGGGTTCCGCCCATGAACCTATGCATAGGGGTTGGCACACATTTTCTTGACTCTCCTGTAGAAACTTTGGGGCACTCTTTGAATTACTTTTGTGTTGGTTGGATGAATCTGAGATTGTGTGATGCATATCGTATAATCATGCTCACTGATACTTGAGGTGACAATGGAGTATCTAGGTGACATTAGGGTTTTTGTTGATTTGTATCTTAAGGTGTTATTCTAGTACGAACTCTTGAATAGATCGATCCAAAAGAATAACTTTGAGGTGGTTTCGTGTTTGTTCTCCGGTATTAGTGGCTTTGGAGTGACTCTTTGTTGCATGTTGAGGGATAGTTATATGATCTATCTATGTTATTATTGTTGAGAGAACTTGCACTAGTGAAAGTATGAACCCTATGCCTTGTTTCCTATCATTGCAATACCGTTTACGCTCACTTTTATCATTAGTTACCTTGCTGTTTTTATATTTTTGGATTACAAAAACCTATATCTACTATCCATATTGCACTTGTATCACCATCTCTTCGCCGAACTAGTGCACCTATACAATTTACCATTGTATTGGGTGTGTTGGGGACACAAGAGACTCTTTGTTATTTGGTTGCAGGGTTGCTTGAGAGAGACCATCTTCATCATACGCCTCCCACAGATTGATAAACCTTAGGTCATCCACTTAAGGGAAATTTGCTACTGTCCTACAAACCTGTGCACTTGCAGGCCCAGCAACGTCTACAAGAAAAAGGTTGTGTAGTAGACATCAAGGAGCGCCATTATACTCTTTGTGATATAGTGATCATACAGAGACCCCGCAGAGCAGGAGTAGGGGTTTCATCTCTTAGGAGAGCCGTGAACCTGGGTACATCTCGTGTCCGTCTGATCTTGTGCTCACTTCCGCTTCTAGGACCCGATGACGCACTTCTGGCCCCATCCATGATAAGCCACCCCCTGGCATCTAACGTGAGATTTCCACGATAGTTGGCGCCCACCATGGGGCCATCCGCGATGTCGGCTGGAGACACATTCTGGACGAGAACCTTGTTCCTCTCCGGCGAGCATGTCGCGCCTGGTGAGATCGGCCAACCCGATGCGCCCGCCCGCGCTAGCCTGTAGGATCGAAAGTATGTCTAGAGGGGGGGGGGTGATTAGACTACTTGACAATATAAAAATTCTGCCTTTTGACAAAGAATAGTTTTTGGCAGATTCACAATTATGATCAAGTCAAGCATCACCCTACACATGCAATTCTAGAGTATAGGCAGCGGAAAGTAAATTGCACATGTAGTAAAGAGAGGTGGAGAAGAGCAAACGCAATTTTGGAGACGCGGTGATTTTTCTTGTGGTTCCGATAGGTGGTGCTATCGTACTTCCACGTTGATGGAGACTTCAACCCACGGAGGGTAACGGCTGCGCGAGTCCACGGAGGGCTCCACCCACGAAGGGTCCACGAAGAAGCAACCTTGTCTATTCCATCATGGCCTACGCCCACGGAGGGCTAGCCTTACTCGGGGTAGATCTTCACGAAGTAGGCGATCTCCTTGCCCTTACAAACTTCTTGGTTCAACTCCACATCT
The DNA here is from genome assembly GCA_021437245.1 of Aegilops speltoides. Lineage (NCBI taxonomy): Eukaryota > Viridiplantae > Streptophyta > Magnoliopsida > Poales > Poaceae > Aegilops > Aegilops speltoides. Next base: position 103,408,754 of record CM038141.1, on the reverse strand, counting down.
CGACGACGGAGGCTCCCAAGCGACACCTAACCAATCTAGGAGGCACCACCTCCAAAAGGTAATAGATGTTGTAGATGATGATGAACTCCTTGCTCTTGTGCTTCAAATGATAATCTCCCCAACACTCAACTCTCCTCACTGATTTGGCTGTGGTGGAAGAAAGGATTGAGTGGAAAGCAACTTGGGAAGGCTAGAGATCAAGCTTCATATGGTGGGAGTGGAGCAACTTGATCTCAACACAAGGGTAGGTAGTTCTCTTCTCAGAAATGTAAGGTAGGAGTGGTAGTTCTTTCTGATGGCTCTCTCCATGAATGAAGAGGGGGTGGAGGGGTATAAATAGCCTCCACACAAAATCCAACCGTTACACACATTTGAACAATCTCGGTGGGACCGAAGTTGACAACTCGGTGAGACCGATAGTTCAAATAATGTGAACGTTGGGATTTTCGGTGGGACCGATTATACAATCTCGGTTAGTCCGATTCGTGCAATGACAAGAGCATGCCAATTTCGGTGGGACCGACTTCATCATCTCGGTGACACCGATTTGATGACCGAAGGTTACAGAAGCTTGGCAACTCATGTTTCGGTGAGACCGAGTTCAGAATCGGAAAATCCGAGTTTACTAGGGTTTGGCTTATGGCTGAGGTGGTTCATCTCGGTGTGACTGAGTTTGGAATATCGGTGGGACCGAGACTACTTATGAGTGTATATGGCGGTGAAAGTTCTTGATAGTTTAGGAGATGTATCACTAAGCACTTGAAAGACGGATCATCATCATAACCTCATCCCTTTTAATAGTATTGGCTTTTCCTATGGACTCAATGTGATCTTGGATCACTAAACCAAAAATGGAGTCTTGAGCTTTTGCCAATGCTTGCCTTAGCATTTTGAGGGTCCACTTCTTCATCCTTGCCATACCCATATCATTGAACTTTCGAAATGATTCTCAAGTAACTATTAGTTCAATGATATATATGTTGTTATTAATTACCAAAACCACCCGGGATTAGTTGCACTTTCAATCTCCCCTTTTGGTAATTGATGACAACATATAGATCAAAGCTCGACAAAGGATATAATCAATGAATAATATAAATCGCTTTGAGAAGTATGTGATAAGCAAGAGCTCCCCCTAAATTTGTGCATTATTTAAGATTTGCGTTTGAATGCAAATGCACAATCGATTAGGATCATGGGTCACTCTTCCACGTCACATACATCTTGGTGGAGCGCACAAAATGATAAGAATGAACAGCATGCACCCAATCACCAAGACGTGAGTAAATGGTCATACGAGATAGGAATGGCATATGATAAGCATTAGGCACACATTAAAGCATGGTACGACCAAGCACTCATTAAGGTAGAATCAAACGGAGTATCAAACACACTGAATGTCTCGAAAACCAAAAGTATCTCAAAGAAACCGCAAAAGAACGAAAGAGCAAAAGCGCAAAGACAACACACTCTCTCTCGAAGTCCTATGATCTATACAATTTCTCCCCTTTGGCAACAAGTTACCAAAAGTTCGAAAAAGCATAGAGCTAAGCCACCGAGGACTCTTTGGCGGCTCCGTGCAGGTTGATGTCGGAGTGGATATGACAAGATCGGCGAAGACTTGGTGATGTTTGTCTTTGGAGGAGTGGACTTTGGAGCTGGAGCTGGAGTAGGAGCAATCGCTGGAACTGTGGGAGGTCTTTGAAGCTGTAGTCTGGTGTCGCCATGGAATAGCAAATGATCGGGATCCTTTGGGAACCGGAGCGATCTGTCGTTGAGAATCTGGACTAAGTCATCCTGCAACTCACGATAAGCTCGCCTTCTCTGCTTTGCTTCCTCAATGTCCGCCTCGAGCTTGTTGACGGTCACTTGTACTTGATCGACTTCACGCCCAGGCGTGGATCTTGTCTTCAACAATCCTCTCTAAGCTCTCCGAGACTGTTCAATGCTGGCGAGGCGTTGTTCAATCCTTTGAGTAGCTTCAAGAATCTGCTCTCCAAACTCTTTGGTTTAGCTGCTGCTGCTTTGCTTCCTTGTCGACTTTGGCTTTCTTAGCAGTGGCGATCTTGGCTTGACCTTCAACAGATGTCGGATCCTCCTCATCCATCACAACAACATTGTCTTCATGCTCGCTTCAACGGTAAATGTTCTCTATCCAACAAGAATGTGCCCGTGCCAAACTTGGCATTGATAAGCATCTGAATCATGGGCAAATCCACACGACCTTTTGTGGTCAGCTGCAGTCCTCTTAATGGTCTCTACCATCAAGTCCATCACCTTGAAAGGTGCTCTCTCATCAAGTATGTGCAGCATGTTGATAGAGTATCCTCTAATCATGCGATCATCTCCAGATTTGGGCATCAAGGTATGCCTCAAAATGGTATTAGTGGTAGGTAAGCCTGCCTGGAGATAGTAGACTGAGCCGAGCTTCCAGATTCCCAAATCCTCTGCTGGAATCTCTTTGTACATGTTTTTCATGGATTCATGATTCTTCTTTGGAATCCCATATACATCAATATCATCTTCTCGTTGCACTGGAGCATTCAGAATTTCTGCCCATTCTTCAACAGAAGAAGAATACCTTTGACCTTCAGTCATCCACATAATCTTTCCATCAGGGTAGAAGTGAGCTGTGGCATAAAATTGCATTATCATCTCATCGTTCCAACTGGTCAATTTCTGACCTACAAAATCTGCAATTCCACATGCAGTGAAACTTTCATGCACATGTGGGAAGAAATCTCTGTGCTCTTCGCTGTCAATGTACTTCCAGTCGACATATCTAGTGTCTGCGACTATGGGCTTCTTGTCCATCAGCACGGTCTCATAGAAGTCCTGCTGCTCTCTGGTGTGAAATCTGGGATCTACAGCAGTTCTTCTCCTCACGGCATATGGGTCGGTTTGTCTCCATAGCACGAGACCTTTATCTTTCCTTGCCTTCATATCCTCGGCTTGAGGATGAGCATCATTATGGAGTGGCAGTTTTGGATGAAGTTTCAAGAAACTGGTCCTTCATCGTCGACTCACCTGGTGGCACATCATCCTTGTTCTTTTCAGACGCTGGAATGTTTCGACGGTCCTCTTGGGCTTGGCAGCAGCTTTCTTTGGAGCTGCCTTAGCTGGAGCAGATTTCTTGGGCTTTGATGTGGCTCCGGCCTTAATGGCATCACCCATGAGCTTGGCTTCGAGGAGGAGGCTGGGGTGCTTCCTCATCCTCATCCTCATCGCTGCATCATGCACTATCCTCTTTCTCTTGGTGGTTTCTTCACTTTGCTTGCAGTTGCCTCTCCCAAATTCAGCTTCTTAGCAACAGTTGATCGCTTGACTTTCTTGGTGCCCTTCTTAGATTGTTGATCTTGTTGCTCTTTGGCAACAACCTTCCTTTAGGCTTTGAGGTCACTTCTTCCTCAACAACAAAATCTGAATCCTCATCATCTGAATTCCTCTTCTTTCTAGCTCTGGTGGCTGCAGGAGGCATGCCACTTGGTGTACTCCTCTCACCATCATCGGATGAGCTACTAGGATCGGGACTAGTGCCTCGCCTCTGGAATGTCTGCAATGGGTGTCTCGACTGTTCTCACCATCACGGCATCGACATGGTGACAACCTGTGAATAGATAAGGTATAGGTAGAGAAGAAGAGTCATCACAAACTGCAGAAGTTTTTGCAAAAAAATGAGTTCAAATTCTAGTATTAAGTTTTCACAGAAGACATTTGGTCGACCGAGTTTAAGGTTCGGTGAATCCAAGTGTTAAACAGAGCTTGGCACACCACTTTCGGTTTGACCAAGTGGGTTTCGGTCCGCCGAAAACACTAGGGTTTCACAGAATTTTCATTTCGGTCACACCGATTTTGCACAACTTCGGTTGGACCGAAGGTGCGAGGTAATGGCCATAGGCCAAATCGGTCATACCGAAAATATAAAGTCGGTCTCACCAAGATGTGTTCATGAAACCTAACCTAAAACTTTTACTCGAATCTAGTTCAAACGAACCAATCTGGTGTACAGGAGGATTTCAATCGTGGCAAGATACTAGGCAATCCAAACGTGCATTGAATCGGAGATGGGAGCACGAGTGGGATCAAAACTCACCCTAACTTGGTGGAGTTTTTCTACGGCGGCAACGGCTCGGAGGAGATGGCCGTTGACGGCGACAGAGACCTGCGGCGAGGGCGCACAGGCGACGACGGCGACGATCCGGAGACCAAGGCGACGGCAGCAAGGGGTGTGGGGGCGAAACGTTTGAAGGAGGAATCAACGCGCGCGGCCCTCGGAATATATATACCCTTCGCTGTCGGTGGGACCGAGTTGTAAAACTCGGTGGCACCGAGATGGATAATCGCTAGGCGTTATGCACTTGATCACGCCGAAAATCACAACTCGGTTTCACCGAGATGAAAACCTAGATCAGTCCAAATGCTTTCGGTTCGACCGAGTTTGAGTGAGTTGGTCCGACCGAAATCAATTAGAAGGTTTTGGAAGTTATCCCTTGATGGATCGGTGGCTCCGAGTGCTCCTCACCCGGAGGGTCCGAAAATGACTTGTTCAAAATTTGTGATGTAAGCATGAATAGAATTTGAGACAAGAAAGCATAGATAGCTAGGGGAGGTACTTAGGCATTCTTATCCATCCATTTGGTCAAAAAAATCAAATCGACCAAAACAACAAATGGATGTCCTCGAATGGATAAAATCATGCATCCAACATGCTCACACAATAAGATAGCAAATGAAATATGTGTCAAACATGCACAACCAAAACTCTAGCAACTAACACACAATTTGTCGATGACTAGGTCATCTTTATATGAGTATATTGACTTAGGAGCCAAATGAGAACATTTGATCATAGGTCATACTCATCGCTTAAGCACACGTGGGGTTACCACTTTTACATAAAGCATTGATGTGTTCACATCATTTGAAGATGCTTTAGCTCAATTTTTAGAGCAAAGCTCCCCTAGATGTGAGAACCCTTTTAAAGGGTCAAACTAACCTTGGGTTGTCGAGAAGACTTCATGTAGATGTTGAAGATGTGGATGCTCAATGTTGATGAAGATCATCAAGAGTTGGGAGCTATCCTTTGGATTCGGGCACTTTCAATACCTACATGGGTTAGTCCCACAAGGAACAAACAAGGATATCCATGGACATAGATTGAAGTTCACAATAAATGATGTCCATGAAAGCAATGATTACCTTGTCCCTTGACTTACCAACAAGAGGGTTTGTGACTCCATGAACTAGTGCACAATGTGGAAGTTGATTGCACAAGTTTTTGCCAAAATGAATGTGAGTGAAGTATGTTGGCGGAGTCACCCTCAAGAACTTTCTAGTTCTTCTTCTTGGGATCCACATCATCTTGATGGGAATCCTTGGGGTTGTAGTTGAGCTTGTGAAGTAGAACTTGACGTTTCCTTGGGAACCCACTTGACCATGACTTGAGGTGCTTCAACAAATGCATCAATCTCCTCTTGAAGCTTGTCCTTGCCTTTTAGCTTGTGGTCTTGTGGTGGAAGGTCATCTTGAGCTTGTTCCACATTGGAAGAAGTAGGATCATACTTCTCCTTTTGAGGAACAAACTATGGAGTAGGATATTGACCTTCTTCCCACTCAACACCTTCGGCGTTGAACTTTCGCTCAAAACCAATTCCTTGATTCTTCGGTGCCTTCCTTGCTTGCGAACAATTTCCTCAAAGTTCTTGCTTCCGCAAGGCTCTTGTAGACACCTTTCTCTATGATCCCTTTCAATAAACTATTCTCTTGCTCAAGTGTAACTTGGCTTGAAACATTGTTAGTGGAATCAAGAGAACTACTAGAAGCAACAACATTGGATTTAGCATGGTTATTGTTACTGCTAGAGGAAGAATTTTTCTTATGCTTGTCATGCTTAGTCTTAATGGGTGGCAAGAAATTAGACAAGAGAAGTCGTTTGGCAAGATATGAAGAACTCTTCTTTCGAAGATCGTCATTGATTGCTTTTAGAAACTCATGTTCTTGCTCTAGAGTGAGCTTCTCGAAGCGTAGCTTCTCATGAGATCTTAGGAGCTCTCTATGATCTTCTTGAGTTGTTTCATGAGCTAACTTAAGAGTGTTTAGTTCTTTAGTTAGACGCTCAATCTCCTTCATAGCATTGTCATTCGACTCTTCTCGACTATAAAGACTACTAGCATGTTCATCGTTACTAGGCTCACTAGATTTATCATGCAAGAGATCATCTTCACCAAGAAAGTCATCCTCATCACTATTGAAGTCAATGAATTCAGGGTGTGATACCTTGGGGCCTTTAGCCATGAAGCATCTTCCAATTCCCTCATTTGGTGAATCAAATAAGTCGAGGAGTTGGAGTTGGAGGATACTGAGAGCAAGACCGCAACACCTTCATCTTGATCTGTAGTCGGAGTCGGAGTGATAGCTTCCTTGGATTGATTGTCTGAGTCGGAGCCGGAGACCCATTCACCTACATGAGCTTGATGTTTTCTTCTTGTGTAGCTCCTTGATGACTTGTCTTTCCTCTCTGAATCCTTGCTTCTCCGAGAGGGTCTTCGTTCATAACGATCATCTCTGCTCCTTCTCTCTTTCCGAGGTGACTCATCTCTTGAGCTTCTTCTTCTTGGAGACTCTTCTCTTCTCTTGTGGGGAGCCAGTACACTCATTTGAGTAGTGTCCGGTCTCCCACAATTGTAGCAGATTCGATCACGACTAGAAGATCTCTTTTCATCATATGATCTAGACTTTGAGCTTCTCTCTTTGCCTCTATTCTTGTAGAATTTGTTGAAGTTCTTGACCATTAGGCTTATCTCTTCATTGGAAACTAACTTGTCACTTGAGGTTGTGGGAGCATCACTTGTAGCTTTGTAAGCACCACTTGACTTGTTGTGAAGCTCTTCCTTATCCTTAAGTGTCATCTCATGAGCAACAATTCTTCCAATGACTTGGTTGGCTTGAGAGTCTTGTAGTTTGGCATCATTTGAATCAAAGTGCACACGGTGTCATACTTTCCATCCAAAGCTCTGAGAATCTTCTTGATGATGAATCGGTTGGTCATTTCTTCGCTTCCTAAGCCGGCAATCTCATTTGTGATGAGAGCAAGCCTAGAGTACATTTCAGCGACTCCTTCACCATCCTTCATCTTGAACTTGTCAAGTTGACCTTGAAGAATATCTAGCTTTGATTCCTTCACGGACTCGGTACCTTCGTGCATTTCAACCAAAGTATCCCAAATCTCTTTTGCATTCTCAAGACGGCTGATTTTGTTGAACTCCTCGGGACACAAGGCATTGAAGAGAATGTCACAAGCTTGAGCATTGTTTTGCAACATCCGCAATTCTTCCGGTGTAGCTTCGCGATCCGGAACTTTTCCTTCCTCGAAGAATTCACCTTGCATACCAACACAAATAATGCCCCATGCGGCTGGGTTATGACCAAGAATATGCATTTTCATTTTATGCTTCCAACTAGCAAAATTTGTACCATCAAAGTAAGGACCTCTATGAAAATTACCCTCACTAGACGCCATACTCTCCTAGGTTGTGAAACCAAGCTTATGGAGTCCAATGCAATGGAAACCAATACAATGGAGACCAAAGCTCTGATACCACTTGTAGGATCGAAAGTATGTCTAGAGGGGGGTGATTAGACTACTTGACAATATAAAAATTCTGCCTTTTGACAAAGAACAGTTTTTGGCAGATTCACAATTATGATCAAGTCAAGCATCACCCTACACATGCAATTCTAGAGTATAGGCAGCGGAAAGTAAATTGCACATGTAGTAAAGAGAGGTGGAGAAGAGCAAACGCAATTTTGGAGACGCGGTGATTTTTCTTGTGGTTCCGATAGGTGGTGCTATCGTACTTCCACGTTGATGGAGACTTCAACCCACGGAGGGTAACGGCTGCGCGAGTCCACGGAGGGCTCCACCCACGAAGGGTCCACGAAGAAGCAACCTTGTCTATTCCATCATGGCCGCCATTATACTCTTTGTGATATAGTGATCATACAGAGACCCCGCAGAGCAGGAGTAGGGGTTTCATCTCTTAGGAGAGCCGTGAACCTGGGTACATCTCGTGTCCGTCCGATCTTGTGCTCACTTCCGCTTCTAGGACCCGATGACGCACTTCTGGCCCCATCCATGATAAGCCACCCCCTGGCATCTAACGTGAGATTTCCACGATAGTTGGCGCCCACCATGGGGCCATCCGCGATGTCGGCTGGAGACACATTCTGGACGAGAACCTTGTTCCTCTCCGCGAGCATGTCGCGCTGGTGAGATCGGCCAACCCGATCGCCCTTGCAGCGCTTAGCCTCAGAGGATCGAAAGTATGTCTAGAGGGGGGGTGATTAGACTACTTGACAATATAAAAATTCTGCCTTTTGACAAAGAACAATTTTGGCAGATTCACAATTATGATCAAGTCAAGCATCACCCTACACATGCAATTCTAGAGTATAGGCAGCGGAAAGTAAATTGCACATGTAGTAAAGAGAGGTGGAGAAGAGCAAACGCAATTTTGGAGACGCGGTGATTTTTCTCGTGGTTCCGATAGGTGGTGCTATCGTACTTCCACGTTGATGGAGACTTCAACCCACGGAGGGTAACGGCTGCGCGAGTCCACGGAGGGCTCCACCCACGAAGGGTCCACGAAGAAGCAACCTTGTCTATTCCATCATGGCCTATGCCCACGGAGGGCTAGCCTTACTCGAGGTAGATCTTCACGAAGTAGGCGATCTCCTTGCCCTTACAAACTTCTTGGTTCAACTCCACATCTCGACGACGGAGGCTCCCAAGCGACACCTAACCAATCTAGGAGGCACCACCCTCCAAAAGGTAATAGATGTTGTAGATGATGATGAACTCCTTGCTCTTGTGCTTCAAATGATAATCTCCCCAACACTCAACTCTCCTCACTGATTTGGCTGTGGTGGAAGAAAGGATTGAGTGGAAAGCAACTTGGGAAGGCTAGAGATCAAGCTTCATATGGTGGGAGTGGAGCAACTTGATCTCAACACAAGGGTAGGTAGTTCTCTTCTCGAAATGTAAGGTAGGAGTGGTAGTTCTTTCGATGGCTCTCTCCACGAATGAAGAGGGGTGGAGGGTATAAATAGCCTCCACATTAAAATCCAACCGTTACACACATTTGAACAATCTCGGTGGGACCGAAGTTGACAACTCGGTGAGACCGATAGTTCAAATAATGTGAACGTTGGGATTTTCGGTGGGACCGATTATACAATCTCGGTTAGTCCGATTCGTGCAATGACAAGAGCATGCCAATTTGGTGGGACCGACTTCATCATCTCGGTGACACCGATTTGATGACCGAAGGTTCTGAAGCTTGGCAACTCATGTTTGGTGAGACCGAGTTGAGAATCGGAAAATCCGAGTTTACTAGGGTTTGGCTTATGGCTGAGGTGGTTCATCTCGGTGTGGTGAGTTTGGAATATCGGTGGGACCGAGACTACTTATGAGTGTATATGGCGGTGAAAGTTGCGATAGTTTAGGAGATGTATCACTAAGCACTTGAGCAACCAGATCATCATCATAACCTCATCCCCTTTTAATAGTATTGGCTTTTCCTATGGACTCAATGTGATCTTGGATCACTAAACCAAAAATGGAGTCTTGAGCTTTTGCCAATGCTTGCCTTAGCATTTTGAGGGGTCCACTTCTTCAGTCCTTGCCATACCCATATCACTGAACTTTCTGAAATGATTCTCAAGTAACTATTAGTTCAATGATATATATGTTGTTATTAATTACCAAAACCACCCGGGGATTAGTTGCACTTTCATAGCCTCAGCGCATCGCCTGCTGAGGAAGCCGCCTCCCCGGTGAGCGGCCTCAATGACCTCTTCGGCAAGCTCTCCCTCACCAAGGTAGCCACCACCGACGACTTCCCCAGCGATGTGGTGGTCGTCGATGATCCACTCCTCCGGCCGCCAGCGACGCCCCTGTCGGCACGCTCGAGGCCAGCGCCTTCGCGGAGGTGATGGTCACCGGCGATAGCCAGCGCTCTAGCGAGGTGGCCCGGGATCCACTGAAGGTGGCCATACACGCCCTAGCGACTCCTGCCCGTGCCGATGCCAACTAGGAGGAGCTGGAGGAGTTTTGTGTCAAGCTCTTCAACAGCGCCACCAAGATGGCGGCCCTGAAGCGCCGCGCTGAAGCCACTTAGCGCGAGATCAACCGCGTGGTCGATGAGATGCCAGCTGCGACTAAGCCTAGCTGAGCTGGCGCCATTCGGCAACGCGGCGTTGTGATCGCCAGCATGCTAGGAATCAGACGCCCTGTCTATGAGACCCCGGTGCAAAACATGCGCGCCGCCCAGGCGGCCGCAGACGAGCTCAAGCACCTAGAGGGCGAGGAACTATGCATCCAGATGGAGTGCCTCTAGGAGCTCATCAACGCTGCGAACGCATAGCAAGATACAAGCAACCACATTGTGGGAGCCGGCCGACAGGCCAAAACCAACCTGCCCCATCGCAAGAATGGAGCAACCTCTCGGTCCCCTAGCGGCGGAGGCCACGATCGGCGGGACCCAAAGCCGGCTGCTAGCAATAGTCGGTGCTCGCACCACATGATGGTGGACAGCCAGCAAGTGCTCCAGAACCCAGAGGCTCGATGCCAGCCGGAGGAACGCCCGCCTCCTCAAAGGGAGAGGGCGGCAACTCCGCCGCTGCCGCCTGATCATCCGACACTCGGCGGCCGTCTAGGCCCCCATGAAGCAGTCGGCGAAAACGACGCCCGTCGCCGGATCGAGCAGCTAGCTCGGTCCCAGGCAGTAGAGGAGGAGAACATGATCGGCCCGGCCGGCTTCGGCACCCACATCCGCGATGAGCCCTTTCCCAAAGGGTTCACGCTCCCTCGAGACACTCCCAAGTATAACGGCTCCGTGAAGCTGGAGGATTGGCTGATTGACTACTCCATGGCCGTCAGCATTGCCAACGGTAACAAGCATGTTGCGGTGAAGTACGTTCCACTCATGCTCCAGGGCATCGCCCGGACATGGCTGAACAGCCTCAAGCCCAACAGCATCAACAACCAGTTGGATTTCAACGATGCCTTCATCCGCAACTTCACCAGCACGTACAAGCGGCCCTCCAAGCCTCGCCAACTCTCCATGTGCGTTCAGGGGCCAACGGAGTCCACGCACGATTACCTCACACGTTGGGCCGAATTGTGCAACTCCTGCGAGGGGGTCCATGAGGTGCAAGCCATCGAGTACTTCATCGCCGGGTGCAGAGAGGGCACCCTGCTCAAGCACAAGCTTCTGTGCGACGAGCCGGCTACTTTGGATGAGCTTCTGGACATGGCCGACAAGTACGCCACGACTGACTCCTCCATGAAGTTGGAGATCCGGGTTGACACGTCCGGCAAGGTGATCCAGCCTGGCTCCCAAACGCCGGCTGGTGACACCAACCGGCACCAGCCGGACGACAACAAGCGCAAGGCCCAGCATTCGGCTTCCAGCAGCCGATAAGTGGCAGCTGTCGAGGATCAGCAGTCGGCCTGGCAGCCTGGCCCCAAGCGTCAGCGAGGCGGCAAGGGTGCCTGGCAGCCTGCCTTCTCCTTCGAGCAAGCCCTCGATGCCCCGTGCAAGTTCCACAGCTGTGCGAAGCCGTCCAACCACACCACTCGGAAGTGCAACTGGCTCGCCCGGATCACCGAGGGAGAGGCCATGCCGCCTCCTCCACCAGCCGGCCAGGTGGCTCTGGCCGTTCAGCAGCTGGCCTGAGCCGCCTGCATGCTTCAAGATGGGTTTCCCAACAAGAACACCACCTATGTCGTCTTCACCAGTGAAGCCGACGACAAGCATAGAAGACGGCAGCAGCACTGCGAGGTGAATGTTGTCGCATAAGAGGTCCCGCAGTTCATGCACTGGTCTGAGAGGCCCATCACCTGGAGCCGTGAAGATCACCCGACAGTGATGCCATCGCCAGGTGCATAGGCCCTGGTGCTAGAGTCCACCTTCTCCATGGAGAGGCGGACCTGCCGCTTCACACGAGTTTTGATAGATGGCGGTAACAGCATCAACATCCTGTACCACCAAACCATGGAGCAGTTGGGCATCAAGGCCAAGCAGCTCTAGCCCAGCCGGACTGTCTTCCATGGCATAGTTCCCGGCCTTTCCTGCTCTCCAATTGGCAAGATCAAGATTGATGTCCTGTTCGGCGACAAGACCCACTTCCGCCGCGAGCCAATATGGTTCGAGGTGGTGGACTTGGACAGCCCCTACCACGTGCTCTTAGGCCGCCCTGCGCTGGCCAAGTTCATGATGTTCCCGCACTACGCCTATCTGAAGGCCAAGATGTCTGGTCCCAAGGGCATCATTACTATTGCCGGCGACTACGAGAAGTCACTAGAGTGCACCCCTACCAGCAGCCGGCTGGCCGAGTCCCTCATCATCGCTCAAGAGAAGCGTCTCCTTGACCGGATGGTAGCCATGGCCGGCGAGTAGCCGGCCGTGCCGACTAATCCCAATGAGATGGAAGCCGGGGCCTCCTTCCAGCCGGCCATAGAGACCAAGCGGATCATCTTGGATCTGGCGGACCCGGAGAAGTTTGTTGTCATAGGGTTAAACCTTGGCAGCAAATAGGAAGGCGAACTCATTGATTTCCTCCGTGAGAATCAGGACATCTTCGCGTGGTCTCCCAAAGACATGTCGGGTGTTCCGAAGGATTTTGCCGAGCACAAGCTCCATGTGAGGCCGGATGCTAAACCGGTCAAGCAACCCCTACGTTGCCTATCAGAAGAGAAGAGAAGGATCGTTGGTGAAGAGATCGGCCGGCTTCTGGCAGCCAGCTTCATCATGGAAGTGTTCTATCCAGACTGACTTGCCAACCCAGTCCTCGTCTTGAAGAAGAATAAAAAGTGGCGCATGTGTATCAACTACACGAGCCTCAACAAAGCCTTCCACAAGGATCCGTTTGCTTTGCCACGGATCAACCAAGTGATAGACTCCACGGCCGGCTGCGAGCTGCTGTCCTTCTTGGATGCCTACTCCGGCTACCACCAGATCAAGCTATATCCGGCCGACCGCTTGAAGACCGCCTTCATCACACCGTTTGGCGCCTTCTGCTACATCACCATGACGTTCAGCTTGAGAAACATCGGCGCCACCTTCCAGCGCTGCATGCAGAAGTGCCTCCTGAAGCAACTTGGACGCAATGCTCACGTCTATGTGGATGACATTGTGGTGAAGACGGAGAAGCATGGCACCCTCATGGAGGATCTCAAGGAGACATTTGATAATTTGTGTCGTTTTCAAATCAAGCTCAACCCGGAGAAGTGCGTCTTCGGAGTACCAGACGGCCAGCTCCTTGGCTTCCTTGTCTCTAAGCACAGGATCAAGTGCAACCCCATGAAGATCAAGGCCATCGAGCGGATGGAGAGACCCACCAAGCTGCGTGACGTCCAAAAGTTCACCGGGTGCCTGGCATCCCTCAGCTACTTCATCAGTCGGCTGGGCGATAAGGCGCTCCCCCTGTACCAGCTCATGAAGAAAACCACTTGCTTTGAGTGGACCGACGAGACGGACGAAGCCTTTCTCCAGCTCAAGCGCATGATTTCAACGCCGCCTATCCTGGCCGCTCCCGCTGCTAAAGAACCTATGCTCCTCTACATCGCCACCACTAACTGAGTCATCGGTATGGTGATCATCGTCAAGCATGCAGAAGGCGGCAAGGTGCAGCCGGTTGAGAGGTCGGTGTACTACCTGAGCAAGGTCTTGTCCGCCTCCAAGCAGAACTACCCCCACTATCAGAAGATGTGCTATGGAGTGTACTTTTCCGCCAAGAAACTGAAGCAGTATTTTCAAGAGCACTCCATCATGGTCATCTGCACCGCTCCCCTTGCCGAGATCATGGGCAACCGAGATGCTTCGGGTGGGGTAGCAAAGTGGGCCATCGAGCTGGCTCCTCACACCATCCTCTACCAGCCCCGCACCGCCATCAAGTCCCAAGCACTAGCCGACTTCCTCGTCGACTGGGCCAAGTCCCAGTACCTGTCGCCAGCGCCGGATTCCATGCATTGGCGGATGCACTTCGGTGGCTTGAAGATGCGCACCTGCCTGGGAGCCAGCATCATCCTCACGTCTCCCAAAGGCGACAAGCTAAAGTACACACTGCATATCCACTTCACTGCCTCCAACAATGTAGCCGAGTACGAGGCGCTCATCTTTGGGCCCCGGCTGGCTAAGGAGATTGACATCCGCCGCATCCTATGCTACAGCGATTCAGATTTGATGGTCCAGCAGTCGTCCGGCGACTGGGACGCCAAGGATGCCAACATGGCAAGCTACCGCTTCCTCGTCCAGCAGATGAGCGGGCATTTCAACGGGTGCAAGTTCCTCCACATGCCGCGAGCCAACAACGACATAGCAGACGCCCTCGCCCGCATCGGCTCTACCCGGTAGGCTATACCAACCGACGTCTCCCTCACGCGCCTGCGTAAGCCATCTATCAAGCCCTCGCCGGAATCGGAGTCCATCTTCGTGCCGACTAACCCCGCAGCAGTCGGATCCAGCTCGGGGACTTCAACAGTCGGCCCGGGGACTTCAGCCAGCAGCCCGGGGGCTGCAGCACCCGCACCCTACCTAGTGATTCTAGCAAGCGGCCCGGGGGCTGCTGCAGTCGGCTTGGGGACTTCATCGACACCATCAGGAGCGGCTGGCTCTAGCCCGCCGCCTCCCAACCCGGCCACCCTAGTGCCAGTTGCCGTCTTCACAGTGGTGGAAGCACCGTCTTGGGCACAACCCATTGGCAACTTTCTGGTGAGCCGCGTGCTACCAGCCAACAAAGTATTGGCCCTGTGGATCCAACGCCGGGTAGGATCCTACACCATCGTCAACAGCGAGCTCGCCAGGCGCAGCGTGGCTGGCATCTTCCAGCGCTGCATGGAGCCGGAGAAGGGCATGGAGATCCTCATAGACATTCATCAAGTTGAATGTGGTCACCATGCCGCCTCCAGGGCTCTTGTCGCCTAGGCCTTCCGCCATGGTTTCTTCTAGCCGACTGCTTTGGGCGACGCCAAAGAGTTGGTCCGAAAGTGCAAAGGGTGCCAGAAGTTCAGCACCAAGCAGCACCAGCCGACCTCCACCCTCAAGACCATCCCCATCACTTGGCCGTCTACCGTGTGGGGTTTGGACGTGGTGGGCCCGTTCAAGACAGCACGCCGTGGCATGACCCACCTACTGGTCGTCGTGGACAAGTTTACCAAGTGGATCGCCAAGCCACAAGAAGCTAAACGGTCCGACTGCCGTCACATTCATCGCGGACATCACCGTCCGGTACGGCATCCCACACAACATCATCACCGACAACGGCACCAGCTTCGCCAAAGGCGCCTTGGCCCGTTTCTGCGCAAATCAGGGCATCCAATTGGACCTCCATCCGTTGCCCATCCGCAGTCAAACTGCCAGGTGGAGTGAGCAAACGGCCTCATCTTGTCCAGCGTCAAGCCCCGACTGGTCGAGCCGCTGGAGCGCTCGGCCGGTTGCTGGATCGAGGAGCTGCCAGCCGTCCTTTGGAGCCTTCAACCCACGCCCAACCGATCAACCAACTTTATGCCCTTCTTCCTCGTGTACGGGGCCGAGGCTATCATCCCAACAGATATCGAGTTTGACTCGCCTCGTGTCACCATGTACACAGAGACGGAAGCAAAGGAAGCACGAGAAGACAGTGTCGACCTGCTGGAAGAGGCCCGACTGCTGGCACTCAGCCGGTCTGCCATCTACCAGCAGAGCCTACGCCACTACCACAACAAGAAGGTCAAGCCACATGTTTTGCACGAAGGTGATCTTGTGCTCCGCCTGATCCAGCGATCAGCCGGCCAGCACAAGCTCGCATCTCCTTGGGAAGGCCCCTTCATCATCAGCAACGCCTTGGGCAATGACTCATACTACCTCATCGACGCACAAAAGCCGAGGGCACGCAAGCGAAGCACAGTCGGCGAAGAGACGGAGCAACCATGGAATGCAAACCTCCTTCATATGTTTTACAGTTAAAGCGAGCGTATGTACCACGTTGCCTTTTGTATTAAGTAAAGACCTCAGGTACCCCGAGATGTACTCGGGGGCTACTTTTTTATCTATTAGATAAGCTTCTACTATGATTTGAGTTTTTCATATTCTTGCCCCGTCCGGGTCCGGCCAGCCGCCCCGGGGGCTCCCTGCCTTGGCTTAAGTTAGCACCACCCGGAGCCGCCTAGTAGTGTGCCGACGCCAAAGCCCTCTCTTGACCCGGCCACAGCTTGCAGCGCGACTGTCCGGCTGGCAAGAGCTAAAGGCTGGAAATGCTGTCCACATGAAAAACGACTAAGTAAAATGTTGACTCTAGCCAAGCCGTCCCTTCGCCTTCCTCGTCCGGCTGCTCAGCAGCCAGCAGGCCGGCTTCTCGCTCGACTAGCTACGCTCTAAGCGGCTGAAGTAACTTGCCAGTTCTAAACGGCCAAGTCCCTGACCCGGCCACAGACCGCAGCGCGACTGTCCGGCTGGCAGGGAGGTGGCCAAAGGAAGGCGGCAAATGAAAAAGGCAAAGAGAGCAGAAAAGCAAACTCAATAGAACCCGGCAACACATACAAGAATGTGGGGATTTAAACGTTATAACTTGCAAAAACGGCCTGTCGGATATCGGGTTCGGGCAAAACCCTTAAGGTTTGAACTCTGGGGTGCGTGTGAAGATCTTCCCCCTACTGTTCCATGTCCCACCGCCTCGCTGAGAATCTAAGCTACACGATGAACAACACGAGGGACACAAGGTTTATACTGGTACGGGCCACCGTTGTGGTGTAATACCCTAATCCAGTGTGTGGTGTGGTGGATTGCCTCAGGGGCTGATGATGAACAGTACAGAGGAAGAACAACCTCGCGAGGGGTGTTCTTGTGGTGATGTGCTTGGGAAGGAATTGCTCCATCTCTGTTGGCTCTAGGTGAGATCCAGCTGCCTTCTACCGTGAGGGCTAGCTGTATATATAGAGGCCCTGGTCCTCTTCCCAAATATTGAGCGGGAAGGGAGCCAACAACGGCTATTTTGAAGGGGAACATCTAGTACAAGTTATCCTGACTAAAGTTGGTCTTCGGCTGCCAAAGGCACTGGCGGTGACGCCGTCTTGGGCTCCACAGTGACCTCTGTCCTGCCGCTCTGCTGGTCTTGGTCTCGTTGCACTGAAATGGTAACCTTTTGCTTGATGCATCGGTACTCCGTGCCTGCACTTGCCCCCTTTGCACGAAAGAGGAAACAAGGACACTGCACGGGCCGGCGCCCGTCTGGTCTCGATCGTCATGGCTTGCATCATGAGCACCTCGTGAGGTACCCCTGCCTTGATCTCTCCGCCTCCTCGCGAGCCTGCCTGCTGAGGCCGTTCCTGAGGAAGCCTTGCGTCGTCCGCCTCGCGAGGCTTGGCTCCTCGCAAGGCTCTTGAGCTTGAGTTGATGAAGATGGGCCGTACTGGGCCACCCCTTGAGCCACGCCGCAGGCCGCAGGCAGGCAGGTCTGGGGACCCCCGTTCCGAGAACGCCGACAATAGCCCCCGGGCCCAAGGCGCGCTCGGACTTGGCTTAGCAGCGAAGCAAAAGGGCAAGTGCGGAGCGCCGCGAGCCCCAACAGCCTGCGGCCTTGGTCGCCGCGTGGCGGTTGATTGGACATGGGCGTCTCTGCTTCCCCATGCTGCCTCGGCAACTGCCCAATTTGACGAGTCCCTGCTGCATGCAAAAAGAGTCATGATTACCTGCGATCGTGGAGGCCGACGGTTGGCCTCCCTTGGGTTATAAATGTGGGAGGGCGTAGGCCCCCGCTGCACACCTTCCTTCCCCTGCTTGCTTCTTCTTCCTCCCTGCTCCAGTTGCCCGTCGTGTCCTATGGCGCCGACGAAGAGGTTCTCGGCCGCGGAGAAGGGGAAAACTCGCCGGGAAGGGCCTGACTCCCCTCCGCCCAAGCGCGGCCGAGGTCGCCCCCGTAAGCACCCCGCGACTCTCGTGGTGGCTCCTCGTGGTCGCGGCGGTAGTCCCTCGCGCGGTGACGGCCGCCCGGTGGGTGAGGGAAGGCGCATTGTGGCCGCGCGGCCACCCAGGACGCGCTTCCACTCGGCCGACGTGCTGCCGGAGTTCGTCGTGTGGTCAGCGGACCCGGCCGGTAACTGGCTCCAGCTTCCCCGCTTCTTCGCCAGCGAGCTTCCGGCTGGTGCTCCTGGCGGCCTCTGGCTCCAGGCGGACGGCTGCAGCAGCAGGGCTTCCTGGGTCTCGATGGAGATCTCTGTCACTGGGAACGTGGCCTTGGCCTACGACTGGCAGACGTTTGCCCGCGCGCACGGCCTGGACCAGCGGTGCACCCTGCACTTCAAGTTTGACGGTGACACGATCCTCTATGTGAGGGTGTTTGGAGAGGACGGCCGCCGTGTCGGGTGCTGCCCTAAAGACGATGATGGTGACCAAGTGCTGGGACTTGGCGACGGCCGCCACAAGGACGAAGGCAAGCCCGCTGCCGGTGGGCTCGTAGCTCGCCAAGCTTCAGCGGCTCCCCCTTTGGTGACAGCTCCTCCAACGGTGGCCGCGACCAGCCACCGCGCTGTCGCGCCCGCTTCGAGGGTGGTAGCAGGTCGTCCCGTCACCGCGCCCCAGCGAAACGCGAGGAGGAGTCCAATGGAGCTCGGGAGGGCGGTGTGAATCCCCCCTCACGAGCCGTCGCCGAGCACGCCGCGTTTATTTTGTTTTCCTCGTTTTCCTGCATAGAGAGAGAGAGAAGTATGGAGCCCCGTGGGGGTGTGCTGGACTATTGCCTTTAATTATTATGCTATTTCCATCATTCCCACGCCGTGTTGTGGTGTTGCGATTGCGTGCTTGTGCGTAGGAACAACTTAGCTCGAGGGGCTCGCTGCAGTTTTCGCCTCGCAACGTACCTGCCTAAGGCCTCGTTGGGCGTCTTGAGGCCTGCAAAAATTAGCCGGGAGGATAGCTTTCGAATCTTTGTCGTGAGGGTGACCGGCTCAGGTCCTCTATATGCATCGCGATGCCCGTGGGGCATGGACCGGCAGGGGTGCTCCCACTGTGAACTTGGGTGTGGAAGCCTCACGAAATTAGGTAAGAAGGTGCTCACGAGGGTGCCCGCGCAGCCCCCTCGCGAGGCTTGCGAAAGAGAGGTTGAGTCAGGCGAAAAATAGAGACAAAGAATCACGGGTAGGGGACGACAAACAACACTAGAAGCAACTCCAATAAAGTTTCAAACAAGAGTGAACAAGCCAATTGCGGAAAGCAAATGAAAAGCCGCGTCCGGCACCTAGTCTAGTCTTCGACGTCTTCTCACCAGCGCGGAGCTAAGTGCTGCCACTGGGCGTGGGTGGGAGCCCCCGAGGCCCAAGGGCGGCACTCCGGAGACTCCGGGGCGTGTACAACCCTAACTCATTATTACGTGAGAGTGTCACAGGCGGCGAGCTTCACGGGCATTGGCCTTCTTCACAGGCACCGGGCCTTTTCTTGGGGAGACGAGCTTCACAGGCACTGGGCCTTCTTTGCAGGCACTGGGCCCTTCTTCACAGGCGCCGGGCCTTCTTTACAGGCACTGGGCCTTACTTCAAGGGTAGAATCTCCGGAGGTGCTGAATGTTCCACGCGTTCGGGATGGGCACCCCCTCCTGGGTCTCCAAGCGTGCAGCGCCAGGTCTGGAAACATGAACAACCTTGAACGGGCCCTCCCACATGGGCGAGAGCTTGTGCAACCCTTCCTTGGAGAGCACCCGCCTGAGCACGAGGTCACCTACCTTGAGAGTCCTGGGGCGGATGTTGCGGTAGTGGTACCGCCGCAGGGCCTGCTGGTATCTGGCGCTCGAAGCGCGGCCTGCCGATGGTGTTCCTCCCCCAGCACGAGATCCATCCCCTGCATGGCATCCTGCTGTGCTACATCAAACGCCAGGACCTGCGCGGAGCGACGCCTGACCTCGTGAGGGAGGACCGCCTCTGCTCCGTAGACGAGGAAGAACGGGGTTTCGCCGGTCGACTTGGTGGCGGTAGTGCGGATAGACCATAGCACGGACTGGAGCTCGTCGTACCAGCCCCTGCCGCAGGCCTCCAGCTTCTTCTTGAAGGTCCTGGTTTTGAGGCCTTTCAGGACCTCTATGTTGGCGCGTTCAGCCTGGCCGTTGCTCCGAGGGTGTGCCACCGAAGCGTAGCATATCCGTGTTCCAAGGTTCACACAATAGGTTTTGAAGAGATTGCTGGTGAACTGCGAATCGTTGTCGGTGATGATGCGGTTAGGCACCCCGAATCGGCTCACGAGGCCCTTGATGAACTTGACTGCAGAGCCAGCTAGGATGGTGCGGACAGCTTCCACCTCTGCCCACTTGGTGAACTTGTCAATGGCGACGTAGAGGTAGCAATAGCCCCCTGGCGCCTGATACGATTCCAACGTATCTATAATTTTTGATTGCTCCATGCTACTTTATCTACTGTTTTGGACTATATTGGGCTTTATTTTCCACTTTTATATTACTTTTGGGACTAATCTATTAACCGGAGGCCCAACCCAGAATTGCTGTTTTTTGCCTTTTTCAGTATTTCGAAGAAACAAAATATCAAACAGAGTCCAAACGGAATGAAACCTTCGGGATTGTGATTTTCCAATCGAACGTGATCCAGGAGACTTGGACCCTACTCCAAGTAGTGCCCGAGGAGGTCACGAGGGTGGAGGGTGCCCCTGGCGCCCTACCTCGTGGGCCCCTCGAGCTCCACCGACGCACTCCTTCCTCCTATATATACCACGTATCCCGAACGATCGAACAGAGCCAAAACCTAATTCCACCGCCGCAACCTTACAGATCCACGAGATCCCATCTTGGGGCCTGTTAGGAGTTCACGAGGGGGCATCCACCACGGAGGGCTTCTACATCATCACCATAGCCCCTCCGATGAAGTGTGAGTAGTTTACTCCAGACCTTCGGGTCCATAGTTAGTAGTTAGATGGCTTCTTCTCTCTTTTTGGATTTCAATACAATGTTCTCCCCCTCTCTCGTGGAGATCTATTCGATGTAATCTTCTTTTTGCGGTGTGTTTGTTGAGACCGATGAATTGTGGGTTTATGAGCCAGTATTATCCATGGAAAATATTTGATTCTTCTTTGAATTGTTTTATGTATGATTGAGTTATCTTTGCAAGTCTCTTCGAATTATCCTTTTTGGTTTGGCCAACTAGATTGGTAGTTCTTGCAATGGGAGAAGTGCTTAGCTTTGGGTTCAATCTTGCGGTGTCCTTACCCAGTGACAGAAGGGGCAGCAAGGCACGTATTGTATTGCTGCCATCGAGGATAACAAGATGGGATTTTTATCATATTGCATGAATTTATCCCTCTACATCATGTCATCTTGCTTACGGCGTTACTCTGTTTTTAACTTAATACTCTAGATGCATCTTTGGATAGCGGTCGATGAGTGGAGTAATAGTAGTAGATGCGTAATCATTTCGATCTACTTGTTTTGGACGTGATGCCTATATACATGATCATTGCCTAGATATACTCATAACTATGCTCAATTCATCAATTGCTCAACAAGAATTTGTTCACCCTTGTAGAATGCTTATGCTCTTGAGAGAAGCCACTAGTGAAACCTATGGCCCCCGGGTCTATTCTCATCATATCAATCTATATCACTTTATTTACTTGCTTTGTTTTTACTTTGCTTTTACTTTTTACTTTGCATCTATCTATCAAAAATACCAAAAATATTATCTCTATCAGATCTCACTTTCTTAAGTGACCGTGAAGGGATTGACAACCCCTAAGCGTTGGTTGCGAGTTGCTATCGTTTTGTGTAGGTACGAGGGACTTGTGCGTGGTCTCCTACTGGATTGATACCTTGGTTCTCAAAAACTGAGGGAAATACTTATGCTACTTTTCTGCATAATCCTCTCCTCTTCGGGGAAATCCAACGCAATGCTCAAGAGGTAGCAAGAAGAATTTCTGGCGCCGTTGCCGGGGAGGCTCACGCAAGCAAGTCAACAATACCAAGTACCCATCGCAATCCCTATCTCTCGCATTACATTATTTGCAATTTGCCTCTTGTTTTCCTCTCCCCTACTTCACCCTTGCCGTTTTATTTGCCCTCTCTTTCCCAATCTCCTCCTCTCTTTCCCGTTTGCCTTTCTGTTTGCTTGTGTGTGTTGGATTACTTGTTGCCATGGCGCAAGATAATACCAAATTGTGTGATTTCTCGAATACCAATAATAATGATTTCCTTAGTACTCCGATTGCTCCTCTTAATAATGATGAGTCTTGTGAAATCAATACCGCTTTATTGAATCTTGTTATGAAAGATCAATTCGCCGGCCTTCCTAGTGAAGATGTCGCTACTCATCTAAACAATTTTATTGATTTGTGTGATATGCAAAAGAAGAAAGATACGGATAACAATATTGTCAAATTGAAGTTATTTCCATTTTCACTTAGAGATCGTGCTAAAGTTTGGTTTTCGTCTTTGCCTAAAAATAGTATTGATTCTTGGAACAAGTGCAAAGATGCTTTTATCTCTAAGTATTTTCCTCCCGCTAAGATTATCACTCTTAGGAACGACATCATGAATTTTAAACAACTTGATCATGAGCATGTTGCCCAATCTTGGGAAAGAATGAAATTAATGCTTCGCAATTTCCCTACTCATGGTTTGAATTTATGGATGATCATACAAAATTTTTATGCCGGATTGAATTTTGCTTCTAGAAATCTTTTAGATTCGACATGGGAGGAACTTTTATGGAAATTACATTAGGGATGCTACCAAATTGCTTGATAATATTATGGCTAATTATTCTCAATGGCACAATCGAAAGATCTTCTAGTAAGAAAGTGCATGCTATAGAAGAAATCAATGTTTTGAGTGAAAAGATGGATGAACTTATGAAGATGTTTGCTCCTAAAAATACTCCTCTTGATCCCAATGATATGCATTTATCTACTTTGCTTGAGAATAATAATGAATCTATGGATGTGAATTTTGTTGGTAGGAATAGTTTTGGAAAGAACGGTTATAGAGGGAATTTTAATCCTAGGCCTTATCCTAGTAATTCTTCTAATAATTATGGAAATTCCTACAATAACTCTTATGGAAATTTTAATAAGATGCCCTCTGAATTTGAGAGTAGTGTTAAAGAGTTTATGAATTCACAAAAGAATTTTAATGCTTTGCTTGAAGAGAAATTGCTTAAAGTTGATGATTTGGGTAGGAACCTTGATAGAATTTCTCTTGAAATTGATTCTTTAAAGCTTAGATCTATTCCTCCTAAGCATTATATCAATGAGTTTCTCAAAGCCATGAGAATTTCCATTGATGAGTGCAAGGAAAGAACCGCTAGGATGCGTGCTTCCAAAGATGCCTTTATTAAAGCGTGTTCTTCCAATTCCTATGAAAATCAAGATGAAGATCTAAAAGTTATTGATGTGTCACCCATTAAATCTTTGTTTTGCAATATGAATCTTGATGAATCTGAAGATTATCTTCCTTTACCTAGAAGGCATTCTAAGAATTCGGAGTTTCTAGATCTTGATGATGAAATTGATGAAAGTGGGATTGAAATAAATAAAAACCGTGATGTTGCTAAACCCACTATTTTGGATCTCAAGGAATTTAATTATGAAAATTGCTCTTTGATTGGTTGTATTTCCTTGTTGCAATCCGTGCTAGAATCTCCTCATGCTTATAGTCAAAATAAGGCCTTTACCGAACATATTGTTGATGCTTTGATGCAATCTTATGAAGAAAAACTTGAGTTGAAAGTTTCTATCCCTAGAAAACTCTATTATGAATGGGAATCTACTATTAAAATTAAAATTAAAGATTTTGAGTTTCATGCTTTGTGTGATTTGGGTGCTAGTGTCTCTACTATCCCCAAAACTTTATGTGATTTGCTAGATTTCCGTGATTTTGATGATTGCTCTCTAAACTTGCATCTTGCGGATTCCACTATTAAAAAACCTACAGGAGGAATTAATGATGTTCTTATTATTGCAAATAGGAATTATGTGCCCGTAGATTTTATCGTTCTTGATATAGATTGCAATCCTTCATGTCCTATTATTCTTGGTAGACCTTTCCTTAGAACGATTGGTGCAATTATTGATATGAAGGAAGGGAATATTAGATTCCAATTTCCCTTAAAGAAGGGTATGGAACACTTCCCTAGAAAGAAATTAAAATTACCATATGAATCTATCATGAGAGCCACTTATGGGTTGCCTACCAAAGATGGCAATACCTAGATCTATCCTTGCTTTTATGCCTAGCTAGGGGCGTTAAACGATAGCGCTTGTTGGGAGGCAACCCAATTTTATTTTGTGTTTTTTGTTTTTGCTTCTGTTTAGGAATAAATAATCCATATACCTTCTGTTTAGATGTGGTTTTATGTTTTAATTAGTGTTTGTGCCAAGTAGAACCTATAGGATAACCTACGATGATAGTTGATTTGATTCTGCTGAAAAACAGAAACTTTGCGCGCACAAATTTAGTTATGATAAATCACAGGAACGTGATTTTGTATTGGTTATTTTTGATACTGATCAATAAACAAAATTTCCAGGACTTCCTATTTTAGTAGAATTTTTAGAGTTCCAGAAGTTTGCGTTAGTTACAGATTGCTACAGACTGTTCTGTTTTTGACAGATTCTGTTTTTCGTGTGTTGTTTGCTTATTTTGATGAATCTATGGCTAGTAAATTAGTTTATAAACCATAGAGAAGTTGGAATACAGTAGGTTTAACACAAATATAAATAAAGAATGAGTTCATTACAGTACCTTGAAGTAGTCTTTTGTTTTCTTTCTCTAACGGAGCTCACGAGATTTCTGTTGAGTTTTGTGTTGTGAAGTTTTCAAGTTTTGGGTGAATTCTTTTGATGGATTATGGAAAAAGGAGTGGCAAGAGCCTAAGCTTGGGGATGCCCATGACACCCCCAATATAATACAAGGACACCAAAAAGTCAAAGCTTGGGGATGCCCCGGAAGGCATCCCCTCTTTTTCCACTTCCATCGGTAATTTACTTGGAGCTATATTTTTATTCACCAACATGATATGTGTTTTGCTTGGAGCGTCTTGTATTATTTGTGTCTTTGCTTGTTAGTTTACCACAATCATCCTTGCTGTACACATCTTTTGAGAGAGCCATACATGATTTGGAATTTGTTAGAATACTCTATGTGCTTCACTTATATCTTTTGAGCTTGATAGTTTTGCTCATAGTACTTCACTTAT
Source organism: Aegilops speltoides (assembly GCA_021437245.1). Classification (NCBI taxonomy): domain Eukaryota; kingdom Viridiplantae; phylum Streptophyta; class Magnoliopsida; order Poales; family Poaceae; genus Aegilops; species Aegilops speltoides. The sequence continues at coordinate 103,383,532 of CM038141.1, read as the reverse complement.
ATCTTTTGAGCGTGATAATTTTTGCTCTAGTGCTTCACTTAGATCTTTTAGAGCACGGTGGTGGATTTGTTTTAAAGAAACTATTGATCTCTCATGCTTCACTTATATTATTTTGAGAGTTTTTAATAGCATGGTAATTTGCTTAGTGTTAATATACTTGGTGTTCAAGATATGTGAAACTTTCTTTTGAGTGAGTTGAATACTAAGATAAGTTTGATGCTTGATAATTGTTTTGAGATATGGAGGTGATAATATCAAAGTCGTGCTAGTTGGGTGATTATGAATTTGAGAAATGCTTGTGTTGAAGTTTGCAAATCCCGTAGCATGCACGTATGGTTAAAGTTGTGTAACAAATTTGAAACATGAAGTGTACCTGGCTTGTGCATCCTTAGGAGTGGCGGTCGGGGACGAGCGATGGTCTTTTCCTACCAATCTATCCCCCTAGGAGCATGCGCGTAGTACTTGAATTTTTTATGACTTCTAAATTTTTGCAATAAGTATATGAGTTCTTTTGACTAATGTTGAGTCCATGGATTATACTCGTCTTCTCTCTTTTTTGATTACCTTCCTCGCGTATGTATAAGACCGAATCCATTCTTTTTCGAAATCGATTTCGAAAAACAGTTTGGGAAGGGGTTTTTTGAGAGAAAAGAAGAATCTACTTCAACCGATATGCCCTTAGGCACGGCCATGCATAACATAGAAATCACACGTGGAAGGGGTGGGCAATTAGCTAGAGCAGCAGGTGCTGTAGCGAAACTCATTGCAAAAGAGGGTAAATCGCCACTTTAAGATTACCATCCGGGAGGTCCGTTTAGTATCCCAAAACTGCTTAGCAACAGTCGGACAAGTGGGTAATGTTGGGGTGAACCAAAAAAGTTTGGGTAGAGCCGGATCTAAGTGTTGGCCACCTTTCAACCTTTGCTAGCCTCTTCGGTACCGTGCATTGCCCTTTCTCACCTTGAGAGTTGGCGCAAACTTCGCCAGTGCATCCAAACCCCGTGATATGATATACTCTATCACACATAAACCTTCTTATATCTTCCTCAAAACAGCCACCATACCTACCTATCATGGCACTTCCATAGCCATTCCGAGATATATTGCCATGCAACTTCCATCATCATCATCATGGCATACATTACCTTTGTCATATTGCCATTGCATGATCATGTAGTTGACATCGTATTTGTGGCAAAGCCACCATGCATTATTTTCCATACATGTCCCTCTTGATTCATTGCATCATCTCGGTACACCGCCGGAGGCATTCATATAGAGTCATATCTTGTTCTAAGTTTCGAGTTGTAATCCTTGTGTTGTAATCAATAAAAGTGTGATGATCATCATTATTAGAGCATTTCCCAAATAAAAAAAAGAAAGGCCAAAAAAACGAAAGGCCCAAAAAAGGGGCAATGCTACTATCTCTTTTTCCACACTTGTGCTTCAATGTAGCACCTTGTTCTTCATGTAGTGAGTCTCATAAGTTGTCTTTTCATACTAGTGGGAATTTTTCATTATAGAACTTGGCTTGTATATTCCTACGATGGGCTTCCTCAAATGCCCTAGGTCTTCGTGAGCAAGCGAGTTGGATGCACACCCACTAGTTTTCTTTTGTTGAGCATTCATAGCTCTAGTGCATCCGTTGCATGGCAATCCCTACTCCTCATGTTGACATCAATTGATGGGCATCTCCATAGCCCGTTGATTAGCCTCGTCAACGTGAGAATTTCTCCTTTTTGTCTTCTCCACACAATCCCCATCATCATATTCTATTCCACCCATAATGCTGGATCCATGGCTCACGCTCATGTATTGCGTGAAGGTTGAAAAAGTTTGAGATTATTTAAGTATGAAACAATTGCTTGGCTTGTCATCGGGGGTATAGAAGTTGGGAACATCTTTGTGTGACGAAAATGAAGCATAGCCTAACTATATGATTTTGTAGGGAGGAACTTTCTTTTGCCATGTTATTTTGAGAAGACATGATTGCTTTGATTAGTATGCTTGAAGTATTATTATTTTTGTGTTAATATGAACTTTTGTCTTGAATCTTTCGGATCTGAATATTCATATCACAATTAAGAAGATTTACATTGAAATTATGCCAAAGTATCACTCCGCATCAAAAATTCTTTTTTATCATTTACCTACTCGAGGATGAGCAGGAATTAAGCTTGAGGATGCCTGATACGTCTCCAACGTATCTATAATTTTTGATTGCTCCATGCTACTTTATCTACTGTTTTGGACTATATTGGGCTTTATTTTCCACTTTTATATTACTTTTGGGACTAACCTATTAACCGGAGGCCCAGCCTAGAATTGTTGTTTTTTTGTCTTTTTCAGTATTTCGAAGAAACAAAATATCAAACCGAGTCCAAACGGAATGAAACCTTCGGGATCGTGATTTTCCAACCAAACGTGATCCAAGAGACTTGGACCCTACTCCAAGTAGTCTCCGAGGAGGTCACGAGGGTGGAGGGCGCACCCCCCCGGGTGCGCCCCCTACCTCGTGGGCCCCTCAGAGCTCCACCGACGTACTCCTTCCTCCTATATATACCTACGTATCCCCGAACGATCAGAACATGAGCCAAAAACCTAATTACACCACTGCAACCTTTTGTATCAACGAGATCCCATCTTGGGGCCTGTTCCGGAGCTCCGCCGGAGGGGGCATCCACCATGGAGGGCTTCTACATCATCACCATAGCCCCTCAGATGAAGTGTGAGTAGTTTACTTTGGACCTTCGGGTCCATAGTTAGTAGCTAGATGGCTTCTTCTCTCTTTTTGGATCTCAATACAATGTTCTCCCCCTCTCTCGTGGAGATCTATTCGATGTAATCTTCTTTTTGCAGTGTGTTTGTTGAGACCGATGAATTGTGGGTTTATGATCCAGTATTATTTATGCAAAATATTTGATTCTTCTCTGAATTCTTTTATGTATTGTATTGTGGGTTCAATCTTGTGGTGTCCTTACCCAGTGACAGAAGGGGCAGCAAGGCACGTATTGTATTGTTGCCATCGAGGATAACAAGATGGGGTTTTTATCATATTGCATGAATTTATCCCTCTACATCATGTCATCTTGCTTACGGCCCGAGGAAACGGGCCGAAAATGTCCAGCCCCCAAACCGCGAATGGCCACGAGAGTGGAATGGTCTGCAGGCCCTGAGCTGGCTGATGAATCTTCTTGGCGTGGAATTGACAGGCTTCACAAGCCTTCACCAGCTCGATTGCGTCGTTGAGTGATGTAGGCCAATAAAACCCGCTGCGAAACGCCTCGTCGACGAGGGTCCGTGATGACGAGTGGTGCCCACAGTATCCACCTTGAATGGCTGCCAGCAACTCCTTCCCTTGTTCCCTAGAGATGCAATGCAGGGAAGCACCATTGGGCTGCTTTCGGTAGAGCTCTCCGTCTTGGACGCAGTAGGCCGTGGCCTGCCGGCCCACGCGTTCCGCGTCCTCTTCTTTCTCCGGTAGAGCCCCTTGCATCCGGTAATCCTTGAGCTCCGCAGTCCAGCATCCTTCTTGAGGCTCCAACGCCAGGAGCAAGCGTGCTCCTGAGGTCAGGCCATAGGCCGGAGCTCCTGAGGCAGGCGGTTGAGGGAGTTCCTCCCGAGGTTGCGCTATTCTTGATAGTGATGGTGCTGCTGAGGGCTTGAAGAGTCGTTCCTCGAAAACACCAGGCTCCTGAGGCAGCCGCCTTGATGCCCTCTTGGAGATGTCATGAGTCTCCTGATTGGTGCCGCGAGACACATGCTACAGCTACAGCCCCAGAAACTGCTTTTCCATCTTGCGCACTTCTGCAAGATACGCCTCCATGTGCTCATCCTTGGGCTCATATACTTTGTTGGAGAAGTTAACGAGGAGCTGTGAGGCACCCTTGATGATGAGGCGTTTCACCCCCAGTGCGGCCGCGGCCTTTAAGCCTGCTATGAGGCCCTCGTATTCTACCCTGGAAACAGAGTTGCACGGCGTAATAGAGCTTGTCCTGAGTGGGGGATATAAGCATTGCACCGGCCCCTGCGCCATGTCGTGAGAATGCTCCATCAAAGTGCATAACCCAGCCATCCGGTGCCTCGCTTCTGGGGAAAGGGACCGATCTTTGCCTGCTTCGAGCCCTGGCGCCTCTATCCATTCCGCCACAAAATCTACAAGTGTGGCTCCTTTGACGACTTTGGTCGTGCTGAATTCTAACTGAAATGCTTGCAACTTGATGTTCCATTCAGCAACCCTTCCAGCGGAGCTGGGACTCCTGAGCACCCTCTCCAATGGGTAGGCTGAGACAACCTTGATGGGGTGACCTTGGAAGTAGTGCCGCAGCTTCTGAGAAGCCACCAATAGCACGAGCAAGAGCTTTTGGGGCATGGGGTATCGTGCCCTTGCATCCCGCAGCACCATGCTGACGAAATACACGGGATGCTCGACGAGGGTGGGTGCGCCGACGGAGCCCGCACCCTTCGGAGAGTCGAGCGCCTCCTGAGGTGTTTGAGCCCCCGGCTCCTGACTACTTGGTGAGGTCCCCTCAGCCCTGGAGGCGTCTTCCTGTTAAGTCTGGTCCCCATCTGCCGAGGTCGTGGCCCTTGCGAGGCCTTCCTGGCCTTGAGCTGCCGCGGTCGGGGTTGCGGCCTTGACACGGCGCTCCTCCCGAACCGCCACCAGAGTTGCGCTGGCGGAGTAGGGTGTGGCGGCGAGGTAGAGCACCAAGGGCTCCTGAGGGTGCGGAGCCACCATCACCGGAGGGCTGGTCAGGTACTTCTTGAGATCTTGGAACGCTTCGTCAGCCTCTTGAGTCCATTCAAACGGACCCTTCTTCTTCATCAGCTTGAGGAAGGGCAGGGCACGTTCCCCCAGCTTGGAGATGAAATGCCCTAATGCGGACACCCGCCCGGTGAGCTTCTGCATTTCCCTGAGGGTTTGCGGCGGACTCATGTCTTCAATTGCCTTGACCTTCTCTGGGTTAGCTTCAATACCTCTGTGGGACACGAGAAAGCCCAGAAGCTTGCCAGAAGGAACACCGAACACACACTTCTTCGGGTTGAGCCGCAGGTCCACTTCACGAAGGCTCGTGATGGTTTCTTCCAGGTCCTGTATCAGGGTCTGGGCCTCCCGAGACTTCACCACGATGTCGTCGACATAGGCCTCGGCGTTTCTCCCGAGCTGCCGGCCCAAGGCAATATGCATCAGTCGCTGAAAGGTTGCGCCTGCGTTGCGCAATCCGAACAGCATGTAGGTGTATCAGTACACCCGCACGGGGTCAGGAAGGCCGTGCTCTCCACATCTTCTACCGCCATCTTGATTTGGTGATAGCCAGAAAAGGCATCCAGGAAACACAATAGGTCGCACTCAGCGGTGGAGTCGACGATTTGGTCGATGCGGGGAAGCAAGAACGGATCTTGAGGGCAGGCCTTGTTGAGGTTGGTGAAGTCGATGCACATGCGCTCCTTTCCTCCCTTCTTCGGCACAACAACAGGGTTCGCCAGCCATTCCGGATAGCGAACCTTGCGAATGACTCCCGCAGCTTCTAGCTTGCGGGTTTCTTGGACGATGAAGGCCTGCTTCTCGATGGACTGCCGCCTTGCTTTCGGCTTCACGGGGCGCACATTAGGGCACACGTTCAGGTGGTGCTCGATCACCTACCTTGGGACCCCCGCTAGCTCCTTGGGTTCCCACGCGAACACCTCCTTGTTCGCGCACAAGAATTTCACTAGGGCCTCCTCTTGCTCGGGGTCGAGATTTGCGCCTATGGTTAAGGTGCCGCCGGAGGATCCATCCTCATCGAATGGTACCTGCTTAGTCTCCACCTTGTCTTGGGTGAAAAGCTGCTTCTTCTTGGTTGGCACAACCCCCTTGGCCTTGAGGGTGTCGGCACTGGTGGGCTGTGCCACTGGGGCCGCCTTGAAGGCGAGCTTGAGCGCATGCAGAGCATCCTTTGTATCTCCAGCTACGGTGAGGATGCTGCCGCTCCCGGGCATCTTCATGAGGTTGTAGGCCGGGTGAGTTGCTGCCATGAACTGGGCCAAGGCAGGGTAGCCGAGAATGGCTTTGTACGGGAGGCCGATGAGGGTGATGTCGAAGTCGACCAGCTCCGTGCGAAAGGTGTCGTTGGTGCCAAAGGTCACCGGGAGGCGGATCTGCCCCAGGGAGCTGGTGGAACTGCCTGTGACGCCCGAGAAGGACTTGCTGGGTCGGAGTCGCTCCAGGGGCACGTGGAGGAGGCTGAAGGCCTCCACTGTAACGCCCTCGATGCGGCTATATCTCCCACGTGTCGAAGCACGACTTAGAGGCATAACCGCATTGAAAGCAATGTCACAAGTGAGGTAATCTTCACACAACCCATGTAATACATAAGGGAAAGAGATACATAGTTGGCTTACAATCGCCACTTCACACAATTACATGAATAAAGCATTACATCATCCAGATACAATCAAGGTCCGGCTACGGAACCAAAATAAAAGAAGAACCCCAAAAGCGACTAAAGGTCCTCGATCGACCCCAACCTGGGCTCCACTCTTGACCAACTAGAACGAAACAACACAAAGGGCAAGATCTTCATCAAGCTCCTCCTTGAGCTTGGTTGTGTCACCTGACGGTTTCATAGGCACCGCAAACTGGTTTTGAAGTATCCGTGAGCCACGGGACTCAGCAATCTCGCACCCGCGAGATCAAGACTATTTAAGCTTATGGGTAAGGTAAAGGCATGAGGTGGAGCTGCAGCAGCGACTAGCATAAATGGTGGCTAACATACGCAAATGAGAGCGAGAAGAGAAGGCAAAGCACGGTCGACAAAAGTATGATCAAGAAGTGATCCTATAGCAACCTCGTCAAGCATAACTCCAACACAGTGTTCACTTCCGGACTCCACGGAAAGGGACCATCACGGTTACACACGCGGTTGATGTATTTTAATTAAGGTCAACTTCAGGTTTTCTACAACCGACATTAACAAATTCCCATCGCCACATAACCGCGGGCACGGCTTTGAAAGATAATACCTGCAGGGTGTCCCAACTTAGCCCATGACAAGCTCTCGCGATCATCGAAGAATAGACCTTCACCCAAGACACTCCGATCAGACTCGGTATCCGGTACATCAAGACATTTCGACAATGGTAAAACAAGACCAGCAAAGCCGCCCGAATGTGCCGACAAACTCGATAGGAGCTGCACATATCTCGTTCTCGTGGCACACCGGATTGTCCAAACTTCCGTAGGCCAGCCCGAGTTGCCCTCGGTGGCCACCGGCGGCCGACGGTTTGGACCAACACTCACAACGAGCACGGCCGGGGGTAATAAAGATGACCCTTGGGCTCCGAAACCCAAGGGAAAAAAGGGCTAGGTGAGGAAAATGGTAAAAGGCAATGTTGGGCCTTGCTGGACAAGTTTTATTCAAAGCGAACTGTCAGGGGGGTCCCATAAATCACCCGACCGCGTAAGGAACGCAAAATCCGGGAACATAACACCGTATGACGGAAACTAGGGCGGCAAGAGTGGAACAAAACACAGTGCATAAGGCCGAGCCTTCCACCCTTTACCAAATATATAGATGCATTAATAATATAAGAGATATTGTGATATCCCAACAAGTAACATGTTCCAACAAGGAACAACATCTCCATGTTCCAACAAGGAATAAACTTCAATCTTCACCTGCAACTAACAACGCTATAAGAGGGGCTGAGCAAAGCGGTAACATAGCCAAACAACGGTTTGCTAGGAATGGTGTCAAAGGTTAGAGGTTTGACATGGCAATTTGGGAGGCTGACAAGCAAATGGTAGGCATCGTAGCATAGGCATAGCAAAAGAGCGAGCAAACTAGCATAGCAAAGATAGTAGTGATTTCGAGGGTATGATCATCTTGCACGAAATCCGCAAGGAAGAAGAACGATTCCATGAAGAAGACAAAAGGACGTAGTCGAACGAATCCTCACAACTCCGGAACGAAACCGAAGCTAACGAGAGAAAGCACCCGGAAAGAAACAAACAACATGGTAAACAACCATCACATAAAACATGGCATGATGCGCAAGCAAGTATGATGCATGTCCGGTTTAATGAAACATGGCATGGCAAAATGCAACAAACTATCTTACAAATTAAGTGGAGCTCAATATGCAACGGAGTTGCATATTGACGGAACACCACATCAATTATTTAGTTCTCTCTCGGTTATGAACAAGACAAGATTAAATGTTGGTTAACATGGCAAGAGGTGAAGCATAGTTTAACTAACTATTACATCTAAACAATTTAAATGGGGCCGGATATAAAAACAACAAATCCGGTAAATCCCCATATGCATTTAGCAATTTAATGCAACAACAATTTTAAACATTTTAATTGTTGTTATCATGATGCGGATGACATGAACAAGTTTATGCAATTTTTATGAGAACGTTAACATGAGCATGTTATGAGGCATTTGTAGCCATGGCGGAACAAAAAGGGTGCCACGGCGGCGAAACGAAAAGGGTGCCACGGCGGCGAAATCCGAAAATGATGCCACGGCAACATATCGGTTCCGGTAGCTCATGGAGATACCGGTGCAAAAAGGAGGCGTGAACAAGTCATGCAAGATGGTGGGGTGCTCCCGGCTTCCGGGTTCCCACGGGATAGAGGCATGGAAACGAGTGACAAACGGACACGATGCAAAAACGGGCATCTCATACAACATGCATTCGGTCCACGGACATCGTCTCGGGGTTATACCTTCGAAGCGTGCATCTCGGGCGGAACGCGTTTCGTAGAGGAAGTAGTCGTTCACGGGACGTCGTGGAAGTAGTTGTACATGACGACGTAGAGGTACTCGCGACGGTAGTGGAAGTAGACGTTCACGGCCGTAGCCGTACATGTCGGCGGTAGTGGTACACGTTATCGTAGATGTTCAGGTCGACGGTAGTTGAACTTGGCCATCCGGAGAGGGTACTTGCCGACAACGGCCGTCGTGGTACTTGGTGCTAGTAGTTGTACACGGTCGTAGACGAACTTGGCGTAACCGTGCGGTAGTCGTACTTGGCGACGGTAGTGGTACTTGGCGGAAATCTCGAAGATGGCCTTGGTGTTCCTGGTACTTGGCGAATCCGAAGGGGTACTTTTTGAGCCCACGTAGACACGTTTCGTAGACGTCCGGTGCGTCTGTAGATGTACTTGGCGTGTCCCTGAAATGTCTTGTGGGGGGGTCACGGCGACGGCAACAGGTCTTGGCTGACCATGAGGGAGTCAACAGGCCGGTGGAGCTTGACGGATCCAGGCGAGGTCGCCGGCAGCAGAGGCTGCGACGGAGCAAGGGCGACGCGAGGCAGGGGCTGTTTTCGAGCGGGACTTGCCGCGGCAGCGACGGGAACTGGGCATGGCGGTCTCGCGCGGCATGTGGAGGCTCGAGGTGCAGCAACGGTGAGGCAGAACCCGTGCGGCGCAACAGCGAGGCTCGGGTGAGTTGGGGATGCGATGGCGTTGGTGGCGGATGGAGCTTGCGGGCACGCAGAGGGAGGTCAAAGACGGCGAGCCAGCGCCGGATCTGGACGGACGCGAAGCAGGGCGGGGCCGTCCTGCTCGTGCAGGTCGAAGCAGAGGAGGCGAGCAGGGTCGAGGCAGGAGCAGCGCACGGACGACAGGGCCGCCGGAGGAGGAGCGCGGGGGCGAGGGCGCGGCTGCGCGGGCGGCGGTGAGCGTGCTCCGGCGGCGCTGGGCAGCGAAGGTGGTGGCGAGCCGGGAGGTCACCGGCGGCGACGGGCGCGGCAGGAGCCAGCGAGCGGGAGCAGCCGCAGCAAAGCGCAGCGGCGGTGCCAAGACGGGCGGAGCAGAGGCCAAGGCCATGGCGCTGGAGGAGAAGCAGTGGCGGATCCGGGTCAGGAGACGGCCGACACACAAGAGAGTGCTGCAGGCACCGCGGCGGAGACGGGCGAGAGGATCGGGCGCAGGGAGCCCTTCCTGGCGCTCGATGCGTGCGTGAGCGGCGGCGCGAGGGAACAAGAGGGAGAGATGAGGGTCGTGCTAGGTGGCTAGGGTTCGGTCGGTGGGTTAGATAGGCTGCGGGGCGGCTGGGCCTTGGGATTAGGAGGGTTAGGTGGGCCTAGGGAGGCCCAAGTGGCCAGGTAGGCTGAACTCCTCTCTCTCTCTCTCTTAATCTAAAAAGACAGAAAAAATAAAAGAGAGAAAAATAAAAAGGAAGAGGGGTTTAGGGAACGAATTTGAACGGAAGGACAAATTTCCTGGACTCATAAAAATATGAGGAATTTAAATAAAATGGCAAGATGATTTTGGAGAACAATAGATTTGCACATGTTGAATTTAATGCAACATGTTTGAATCTTGAAACCCACTCGAAAGGACTCTAAATGGGCTGAGATTTTTAGAGGAGCCTTGATAAAATAGAGAGAAATATTTACAAGGTTTGGAGGTCAAACTCGAAAAGGAAAAGACATGGAAAATGTTTTGCACGTGTGTTATGGGTGATTCCGAAATGGAATATTTAATATAGCTCCCTAATATTGGGAGGATATGTTATAAAGAGAATCACCACGTGAATTCCCTCGATTTAAATGGATCGAAAAAATCCATAAGATTTATTTAGTTGAGTTTTAAAAATTAATGATATGATGGCATGATGACATGATGCAATGCAAAGGACGCAATGAACAAAACAAATCACACGACGAAACTCGGAAAAGCTGTAAGTCTTCTGGAGCGTCGGTCTCGGGGCGTTACAACACTCCACCACTATGAGAGGATCTCGTCCCGAGATCTAGAATGGCACCGGAGGGAAAACGGAAGAGAAAAAGAAAGGTAAAACTAAGTTGCTTCTTTTGACAAACGAGTGAAACCACGAACCTTGCGAGATTGAGCAATTTAAAAGAAAGAGCACAACTGAGAAGAACGAGATTGCAAACAATCCGTTAGAAAAGAGGAACAAGGAACATTACGAGGACTTGAAGGTTGCAAAGGCATGAATCAAGAGTTTAATGGACAAGATAGAATTCAAAACCACTCCGGTTAAAACAAGATGAGAGAGGAAGAATGATATAATTTGGGCAGCACTCCGACTGTAAATGGAAGGAATTGAACATGAACTTGACAAGATGAGAGGATACAAGATGAAATCAACAACACACTATCTCTGGAACTATTGAAAGAATGGCACAAGGGGTAAGAAAGATTTCAGACAGCACTCCGGTTGTGAAGGGGGGCAAAACTTGACAAGATGAAAGAACTTGAATGAGAACACAACACTCCGGTTAAATGGATAAGCAGGAAAAAAACACGATCCTCAATTCGAGAAGATGAGAGGAAAGAGCAACATCACAATGCTTCTGGGACAAATGAAAGAGTGGAATCGAGAGAACAAAGAAGAGAATAACAACTTCTATCACAATTGAATTTGGAAGGCATCCTTGCAAGAAGGTTAGAATAGAGTTGTTGGAAGACCAACAACGAAAAGCACAAGCTTGTAGTGGGCTTATGGAAACATCTCAACATTATGAGGTGACAACCGGCCACTAACGGAAACAGTTACTAGCTTGAGATTAACGAAGAGATGAAAGCTTGTTCCATCAAGATGGAAAAGAGATAACTTGGGTCATTAATAAGCACCAAAATAGCAACATTCCTTAGGGAAGGCTTTAGGTGAAATCTATACCAAGATAACTCCAATGAAGAGATTGACGGTTGAAAAGATCTCTTGAACGAAGAGAAAATGATGGATTTAGTTAACTCAGTCCTGACAACTTGTGAATCATGAAACATGAACTCAAATTATCAAGAATGACATAATACCACCTCCAAAATATGGTAAAAAGAATTGCACTCCGGATTACCATATGAAGAAAGCTTGAGCTCCTTATGAAAGAATCTCGATGAAAACTTTGAGAAGGAAATTAAATCCTTGATGAACCATCATGTAGAACCTCCATGAAGAACTCCGGTTATCAAAAGGGTGATAGAAAGAAAGAGAAGTTGAAAACACAAGGTGAAGCCTTGCAATGATTTAGATGGAGCTTTGAAATGATATAACCGAGAAAACTTTGAACTCCGGAAAGAAAAGATGAAACAACTGAAACCGAGAATTTATTCATCATGAACAAACTCCGAAAGAAGGAATTAATCACTTGGATGAAACCAGAATAAGAATTATGTTATGCTTATCCTTCACCCATTTAAATTGATGACAAGCAACGGATTTGGCATACTACTTATTCCCGTAGAAAAGGATTAAGAGGTATAGCGTAAACTTGAGAAGGTCTTCAACGAACCACCGGTAGGATTGGAACAACGAATGAAGATACTTGAGGGGATTTAAATACCAATGAACGAATGGATCGCGAGCTGATTAGAGAATACTTGAATGATGCACCGGTATGATTTGGAGAACACGAGGTGAAAGCTTGAATGAATAATACTGAGATGATGGGCTTCAAAGAATGAAACTGAAAAGACTCCTAAAATGCTCCGGATGGGTGAAAAAGATTCTCACAATCGAAAACAATTATGAGAGGAAGGCAACAAGCTAGCACCATGAATCTTGAAGAGAATAGAGCAAGATTAAAGAGAAACTCTTCTTCGGTCTTCAAATGATGAGAATGACAACGAGAAACACCACCAAGAATTATTGAGGCACATCGGAAGAATCAAAAGCGAAGAGGTTGAGCCAACTATGAAAAGAATTTGAAAGATCTTGGAGAAAAGCATGTGACTGATGGAATCCATTCTTACATCACACTTGAAAAGAATTTAGAATAACTCCGGGGGAATTAGAAGAGTCAGGTAAGATCCTGGGAAAAAACCTGTGGGTTAGGGCCCACTCAAAAGAACACCGTTGAAAAGATTTAAAAAAAATATTGCACCGGTTGAATTAAATGGCTTGAATGAGATAACAATCTCCAAATGGCTTGAACGGATTAAGAATGGAAACACAAATCTTCCAAGATATCTTCAGTACTCTAGAACAAATGAATAACGAGAAGTGAAAGATTAAGAGGTGCACCGGTATTAAAAAGCATTTGAAACAAGGAAAAGGATATGATGAATATCAAAAGCTTGATATGGATCCACCGGACAATTAAAAAAAAATGAAGGATGATGAACTTGAAGCTCGTGAGCATCTTCACGAGGGATCACCGGATAAGAACATCGAAAGAAAAGAATGAAGAGACTTCACATGAATAAATGGATACTTGGTAAAGAAATCTTAGTCCTTGAAGAAACAGGGTGGGAGGGTGGGAAAACAAAGACAACTTGGGATGGATGAAACAAACACCGTTGAGAAGAAATGATAATTGGTCTTGCTGATGTTGAAGTGATCGGATCCACTTGAAGAGAAACACGCCGGTTTAAAAGGATTGACATGACAATCTCGATTATCGAGAAGGATTGGTATTCACATCGGAGTATGAGAACACCATTTCGGAAAGGTATGGAATCAACACTTGACATTGAAGCAACTCGAATACCACAACTCAAAACAAAAAACAAAGGACTGGCTTGCGAGAATAAGCGGAACAAACATATGTTAGAGATTTCGTCCGAAGTTTTCGTGGTGGGGCCTACACGGCTCAATCGACAGCACCATCATGTACAAGGCATGCACATGACATACGAAGCGCCCCCAGTCGGCATAGCCAAGGACTCTTTAAGACACAACGAGACCATCAGAAACCAACCGTGAATAGGCGGACCACTAGACGTCGAACCCCAATTTCATATCATACATCCGCTGGAAAGATATCCTAAGAGCTACTTGAATTCCCACCTATGAAACTCCGAAATTTTCGGTTATGCAATCTGGTGTTGGGGATACAGGGAGCAATATATCTCACACAAACTAACAATCCCTACATCCAAGCTGTATCCATCCGTCAACACATAACCAAGAAACCTTCGAAATCATCTACCTCAACCTTGAAAAGCATCCGTTATACGAGTCATGGCAATACTCCGTACTCACCTCAAGATTGGGTTAGCGGGGTTATCTCACCAACAAGCGCATAAAAGAGATTTTCGATGTCGGCGTACTAAACTCGGTATTCCGAACTGCAACGATAAAATTATGACGACAACACCTCAAGCTCAACTCCCGGGACACCGCCACAACCCCTAAATGACAGGAGGCACCAAGACAATGTTGTCATCATAAAACCATCGAACGATTCCAAGATACCCGCGTGATCCTAAAAAAAATTTTAGTGAAATTTGAGAAGAGAAGAGTCAAAACTCTACGTCAGGATACCTCACCAGAAGGTCGAAGGGACTGGGGAGTAAAAAGAATTCCTAACTCTCCGATATATATAATCCTAAATGACTCAAAACATTTTTCTAGACACAACTCGGCCACTAAAAACGATCAAGCAGTGGGGGCTCCTAAGGTCGGAGTCGCTCCAGGGGCACGTGGAGGAGGCTGAAGGCCTCCACTGTAACGCCCTCGATGCGGCTATATCTCCCACGTGTCGAAGCACGACTTAGAGGCATAACCGCATTGAAAGCAATGTCACAAGTGAGGTAATCTTCACACAACCCATGTAATACATAAGGGAAAGAGATACATAGTTGGCTTACAATCGCCACTTCACACAATTACATGAATAAAGCATTACATCATCCAGATACAATCAAGGTCCGGCTACGGAACCAAAATAAAAGAAGAACCCCAAAAGCAACAAAGGTCCTCGATCGACCCCAACTGGGCTCCACTACTGACCAACTAGAACGAAACAACACAAAGGGCAAGATCTTCATCAAGCTCCTCCTTGAGCTTGGTTGTGTCACCTGCACGGTTTCATAGGCACCTGCAAACTGGTTTTGGAAGTATCTGGTGAGCCACGGGGACTCAGCAATCTCGCACCCGCGAGATCAAGACTATTTAAGCTTATGGGTAAGGTAAAGGCATGAGGTGGAGCTGCAGCAAGCGACTAGCATAAATGGTGGCTAACATACGCAAATGAGAGCGAGAAGAGAAGGCAAAGCACGGTCGACAAAAGTATGATCAAGAAGTGATCCTATAGCAACCTGCGTCAAGCATAACTCCAACACCGTGTTCACTTCCCGGACTCCGCCGGAAAGGGACCATCACGGTTACACACGCGGTTGATGTATTTTAATTAAGGTCAACTTCAGGTTTTCTACAACCGGACATTAACAAATTCCCATCTGCCACATAACCGCGGGCACGGCTTTCGAAAGATAATACCCTGCAGGGGTGTCCCAACTTAGCCCATGACAAGCTCTCGCGATCATCGAAGGAATAGACCTTCACCCAAGACACTCCGATCAGACTCGGTATCTCGGTACATCAAGACATTTCGACAATGGTAAAACAAGACCAGCAAAGCCGCCCGAATGTGCCGACAAATCGATAGGAGCTGCACATATCTCGTTCTCGTGGCACACC
The DNA here is from genome assembly GCA_021437245.1 of Aegilops speltoides. NCBI lineage: Eukaryota > Viridiplantae > Streptophyta > Magnoliopsida > Poales > Poaceae > Aegilops > Aegilops speltoides. The sequence continues at coordinate 103,368,146 of CM038141.1, read as the reverse complement.
GGATTGTCCAAACTTCGGTAGGCCAGCCCAGAGTTGCCCTCGTACACCGGCGGTCGACGGTTTGGACCAACACTCACAACGAGCACCGCCCGGGGTAATAAAGATGACCCTTGGGCTCCGAAACCCAAGGGAAAAAAGGGCTAGGTGAGGCAAATGGTAAAAGGCAATGTTGGGCCTTCTTTGGACAAGTTTTATTCAAAGCGAACCGTCGGGGGTCCCATAAATCACCCGACCGCGTAAGGAACGTAAAATCCGGGAACATAACACCGGTATGACGGAAACTAGGGCGGCAAGAGTGGAACAAAACACCAGGCATAAGGCCGAGCCTTCCACCCTTTACCAAATATATAGATGCATTAATAATATAAGAGATATTGTGATATCCCAACAAGTAACATGTTCCAACAAGGAACAACATCTCCATGTTCCAACAAGGAATAAACTTCAATCTTCACCTGCAACTAACAATGCTATAAGAGGGGCTGAGCAAAGCGGTAACATAGCCAAACAACGGTTTGCTAGGAATGGTGTCAAAGGTTAGAGGTTTGACATGGCAATTTGGGAGGCTGACAAGCAAATGGTAGGCATCGTAGCATAGGCATAGCAAAAGAGCGAGCAAACTAGCATAGCAAAGATAGTAGTGATTTCGAGGGTATGATCATCTTGCCTGAAATCCCGCAAGGAAGAAGAACGATTCCATGAAGAAGACAAAAGGACGTAGTCGAACGAATCCTCACAACTCCGGAACGAAACCGAAGCTAACGAGAGAAAGCACCCGGAAAGAAACAAACAACATGGTAAACAACCATCACATAAAACATGGCATGATGCGCAAGCAAGTATGATGCATGTCCGGTTTAATGAAACATGGCATGGCAAAATGCAACAAACTATCTTACAAATTAGTGGAGCTCAATATGCAACGGAGTTGCATATTGACGAACACCACATCAATTATTTAGTTCTCTCGGTTATGAACAAGACAAGATTAAATGTTGGTTAACATGGCAAGAGGTGAAGCATAGTTTAACTAACTATTACATCTAAACAATTTAAATGGGGCCGGATATAAAAACAACAAATCCGGTAAATCCCCATATGCATTTAGCAATTTAATGCAACAACAATTTTAAACATTTTAATTGTTGTTATCATGATGCGGATGACATGAACAAGTTTATGCAATTTTTATGAGAACGTTAACATGAGCATGTTATGAGGCATTTGTAGCCATGGCGGAACAAAAAGGGTGCCACGGCGTAAACGAAAAGGGTGCCACGGCGGCGAAATCCGAAAATGATGCCACGGCAACATATCGGTTCCGTAGCTCATGGAGATACCGGTGCAAAAGGAGGTGAACAAGTCATGCAAGATGGTGGGTGCTCCGGCTTCCGGTTCCCACGGATAGAGGCATGGAAACGAGTGACAAACGGACACGATGCAAAAACGGGCATCTCATACAACATGCATTCGGTCCACGGACATCGTCTCGGGTTATACCTTCAAGCGTGCATCTCGGCGAACGCGTTTCAGAGAGGAAGTAGTCGTTCACGGACGTCGTGGAAGTAGTTGTACATGACGACGTAGAGGTACTCGCGACGGTAGTGGAAGTAGACGTTCACGGCCGTAGCCGTACATGTCGGCGGTAGTGGTACACGTTATCGTAGATGTTCAGGTCGACGGTAGTTGAACTTGGCCATCCGGAGAGGGTACCTGCCAACAACGGCCGTCGTGGTACTTGGTGCTAGTAGTTGTACACGGTCGTAGACGAACTTGGCGTAACCGTGCGGTAGTCGTACTTGGCGACGGTAGTGGTACTTGGCGGAAATCTCGAAGATGGCCTTGGTGTTCCTGGTACTTGGCGAATCCGAAGGGGTACTTTTTGAGCCCACGTAGACACGTTTCGTAGACGTCCGGTGCGTCTGTAGATGTACTTGGCGTGTCCCTGAAATGTCTTGTGGGGGGGTCACGGCGACGGCAACAGGTCTTGGCTGACCATGAGGGAGTCAACAGGCCGGTGGAGCTTGACGGATCCAGGCGAGGTCGCCGGCAGCAGAGGCTGCGACGGAGCAAGGGCGACGCGAGGCAGGGGCTGTTTTCGAGCGGGACTTGCCGCGGCAGCGACGGGAACTGGGCATGGCGGTCTCGCGCGGCATGGGGAGGCTCGAGGTGCAGCAACGGTGAGGCAGAACCCGTGCGGCGCAACAGCGAGGCTCGGGTGAGTTGGGGATGCGATGGCGTTGGTGGCGGATGGAGCTTGCGGCACGCAGAGGGAGGTCAAAGACGCGAGAGAGCGCCGGATCTGGACGGACGCCGGGAAGCGGGGTCGCCCCGCTCGTGCAGGTCGGGCAGGAGGAGGCGAGCAGGTGGTCGAGGCAGAGCAGCAGACGGACGACATGTGGCCGCCGGAGGAGGCGCGCGGGGCGAGGGCGTGGCCGCGCGCGGCGGTGAGCGTGCCGGCGGCGCTGGGCCGGGCGAAGGTGGCGCGGCGAGCCGGGAGGTCACCGGCGGCGACGGGCGCGGCAGGAGCCGGCGAAGGGAGCAGCCGCAGGCAGGCGCGGGCGGCGGTCGCGCAAGACGGGCGGAGCAGAGGGCCAAGGCCATGGTGCGCGGAGGAGAAGCAGCGGCGGATCCGGGTCAGGAGACGGCCGACAACACATGGGAGGAGGCAGCAAGACCGGCGGCGGAGACGGGCGAGAGGATCGGGCGCAGGGAGCCCTTCTGGCGCTCGCGCGGCGTGAGCGTGTGCGCGAGGGAACAAGAGGGAGAGATGAGGGTCGTGCTAGGTGGCTAGGGTTGGTCGGTGGGTTAGATAGGCTGCGGGCGGCCGGGCCTTGGGATTAGGAGGGTTAGGTGGGCCTAGGGAGGCCCAAGTGGCCAGGTAGGCTGAACTCCTCTCTCTCTCTTAATCTAAAAAGACAGAAAAAATAAAAGAGAGAAAAATAAAAAGGAAGAGGGGTTTAGGGAACGAATTTGAACGGAAGGACAAATTTCCTGGACTCATAAAAATATGAGGAATTTAAATAAAATGGCAAGATGATTTTGGAGAACAATAGATTTGCACATGTTGAATTTAATGCAACATGTTTGAATCTTGAAACCCACTCGAAAGGACTCTAAATGGGCTGAGATTTTTAGAGGAGCCTTGATAAAATAGAGAGAAATATTTACAAGGTTTGGAGGTCAAACTCGAAAAGGAAAAGACATGGAAAATGTTTTGCACGTGTGTTATGGGTGATTCCGAAATGGAATATTTAATATAGCTCCCTAATATTGGGAGGATATGTTATAAAGAGAATCACCACGTGAATTCCCTCGATTTAAATGGATCGAAAAAATCCATAAGATTTATTTAGTTGAGTTTTAAAAATTAATGATATGATGGCATGATGACATGATGCAATGCAAATGACGCAATGAACAAAACAAATCACACGACGAAACTCGGAAAAGCTGTAAGTCTTCTGGAGCGTCGGTCTCGGGGCGTTACATCCACCGAGAGCACGTTGAGGCCGGCACCGCCGTCGATGAGGGTCCTGGTGACGGACACCTGGCAGATGGTGGGAGTGCATAGCATTGGGAGCGCACCCGAGCAGGCGGTGTTGGCGGGGTGATCATCCAAGCTGAAGGTCAAGTCGGCCTTGGGTGCCACCCAACCCGGAGGGGCTTCGCGGCGCATGAGGGCGGTGCCAACCTGGCGGACAAACGGCTTGACATGGCGGCTCAAGGGTGGCGCTTGCGAGCCGCCCAGGAGAGCTGCGATGACTGTTGGCGCCGGTGCAGCATAATGGGCGAGGAAGAGGTCGCGCAGCTCCTCCCAGGAGGCCAACAAAGCCGCTGGCAGGTGGAGCAGCCACATGTGTGGAACGCCAGTGAGGGCCATGGGAAGCCAGTTAGCCATGACCCTGTCGTCGGCCCCGGCCTTGAGGACGGCCTCCTCATACGCCAGCAGGAAAACTAGCGGATCCGTCACGCCATCGTAGCGCGGCGGCATCTCTAGCTTGAACTTGTTCGGCCACTACACCTGTCGCAAGGCGGGGGCCAAGGTTCAGAGCCCCCTGGCCCCAGTGCCGGCATCGGCAGCCGGAGCAGGCGGCGCGTTGTCTGCCATGAGGGCGAAGTGCGGTGTTGATGAAGAGCGGGTCGAAGGAAGGGAGAGCTCGGGCGCACCCGTACCTGGCACGTCAAATGTCGGATATCGGGTTCCGGAAAAACCCTTAAGGTTCAAACTCTAGGGTGCGCGCGAAGATCTTACCCCTACCGTTCCACGTCCCAATGCCTCGCTGAGAATCTAAGCTACACGATGAACAACACGAGGGATACAAGGTTTATACTAGTTCGGGCCACCGTTGTGGTGTAATACCCTAATCCAGTGTGTGGTGTGGTGGATTGCCTCAGGGGTTGATGATGAACAGTACAGAGGAAGAACAACCTCGCGAGGGGTGTTCTTGTGGTGATGTGCTTGGGGAGGAATTGCTCCGTCTCTGTTGGCTCTAGGTGAGATCCAGCTGCCTTCTACTGTGAGGGCTAGCTCTATATATAGAGGCCCTAGTCCTCTTCCCAAATATTGAGCAGGAAGGGAGCCAACAATGGCCATTTTGAAGGGGAACATCTAGTACAAGTTATCCTGACTAAAGTTGGTCTTCGGCTTCCAAAGGCACTTGCGGTGACGCCGTCTTGGGCTCCACAGTGATCTCCATCCTGCCGCTCTGCTGGTCTTGGTCTCGTCGTACCGAAATGGTAACCTTTGCTTGATGCCTCGGTACTCCGCGCCTGCGCTTGCCCCCTTTGCACCAAAGAGAAAAAAAGGACACTGCACGGGCCGGCGCCCGCCTGGCGCCCACCTGGTCTCGATTGTCATGGCTTGCGTCACGAGCACCTCGCGAGGTACCCCTGCCTTGATCTCTCCGCCTCCTCGCGAGCCTGCCTGGTGAGGCCGTTCCTGAGGAAGCCTTGCGCCGTCCGCCCTGCGAGGCTTGGCCCCTCGCGAGGGTCTTGAGCTTGAGTTGATGAAGATGGGCTGTACTGGGCAACCCCTTGAGCCACGCCGCAGGCTGCAGGCAGGCAGGTCTGGTGACCCCCGTTCCCAGAACGCCGACACGGCCCAAGGCCGGCGTTCATCAAGTTTGAAATTACACCCCCAGTGGGTGGAACTGCGCATAACTAACATTGTTTCAAGCACGAGACAGAAAAACGTAAAAAAGATAATGGCCATTTAGGCGGACGGCTCCTCGGGCTGCCTAGACTGGTCGGTAGCGGGCGTAGCTCCGGCTAGCGGGGCTTCTGGCTACTGGGTCTTGGCCTGGCTGTCGGCGGCGGCTGACATGGGGCCGGGTCGGGCCGAGTCCGGCTAGTCACTCCGCCATCTGGTGCGACATAGCTGCCGTCCTTGTCCTCGTAGCCTTCGTCGCTGGAGGTGATCTCTTCCGCCGAGTCCTCCCCGTCCGATGGGTTCTGCTTGAACTAGGACAGGGGCACTACCACGTCATTGTCTCCCCGCTCCGGGATGAAGACGTCGACATCGGCGTAGCCGGCGAGAGCCGACGCACGAATGGCGATATCCTCGCGCTCCGCCACCAGCTCCGGCAGCATCTCCTGATGGAAGGTGGCCAGCTGCGCCAAGCGCACGCTGGGGTACCAGGCCTTGACGAACTCCAGCGCCTTCGCAGCCCCAAACCGCGCAGTGGAGCTCTTCCAGGATTCGAGCCGGTCTGCCGCCACCTCCAGCCAGTCGACCGTCCAATTAGGAGTCCTCGGGATCCAAGCACCCAGCCACAAGCCGTCCAAGACCTGCAACCAGCGCGCTGAAGCCGGCGAAGCATGCGGCGCGTTAGCTCGAGGCGCATCCAGACAGCTGTGAGCTATTCACCCAAGGTCCAAGGTCGGTCCTGCGTTATCTCCTTGCCCTTGCGCCTGCACTCCTCAAGCTGGGCCTCAATAGCCACGCAGACGGCGACGGAGTGGCCCGGGAGGAACTCTGTTCAAAAGAAGACAAAAGTGTTAGAAGACGGCTTCCAGCAACAGCCGGTAGCAAGCAGCCGACAACAAAAAGAAAGGGACGCACCGTCGAGCAGATCCTCAACCATGTTGTAGCCGTCCTGGAGGATCTTGTCCTTCTCAACCCAGTTCGAGCGTTGGGTCTCGAACTCATTCGTGAGGTGCTCCTCGTCCACCTTCAGCTGCCGGACCTTCTCAGCGTGCCACTTGGCCTGGTCCGCCAGCTCCTTCTCCAGCCGGTCACGCGCTGAGACCGCCTGGTCGCGCTCTTGCCCCACAACCCGGAACTGGCCCTCGAGCTCGGCCATGCGCTCCCTCAGCTGGGCAGTAGATGCTGCAAAATGGAAAGAAGACAAGAGGCGTCATCATCTACTCCAACAAAAACAAGAACTAGTTGTCGGAGAAGATCCGTCCCGACTGCTTAGCAATCGGCCCTAATATCAGGGGCTACACCCATTGGGTGCGCTGGCATGCCCCCACTGGAAGCCGGCTTACTTACTTCGGCTTTGAGTTAGCTCAGTGGTTCGGGTAGTGAGCATCTGGTTCTGTGTATTGTAGGCGGCGACCCGCATGTTGTGGTAGTCCTACAAAAAAGCAAGCATTTCAGCAAACAAAAAGAATACCTTTGAGTTCCAACCCGCTTGCTCAGCAGCCGGCTCGGAACTCGGGAGCTACACCCAGTGGGTGCGCTGACGCACCCCCACGGGAGATTACAAGACAAAAAGGCAAAAGCAAGATGCGCGTACCCGGACGGACGACCACAATGCCAACAGCTCTTCCCTCGCCTTCAGGAGAGTGGCGTTGTGGGCGAGGAACTGGTCCTCCACGTCCCGCACCACCAGGTTCAGAGCGGCTAGGCCGGCTCCTACCACCAAACCTGAAGGAGCAGTGCTCGTGGCCCAGCCGCTGGCCCCCCGCGAGCTCGAGGCCGTGGCCTCCACCCGCCTTGGCTCTGAGGTCGCCCGCATCATACATGGGCGTGCAGGAACATGTGCTGCCAAGACCCAGCCCGCCGCCTGCCCAGCGACGGCTTGCGAAGCCTCCGGCTGGCCGGGCTCGCCGCCTCCTCGCCCTCCAGCATCCGGTGCGTGTTGGACGTCCTCCGCCTCCGGGATGGCGGTGTTGGTAACCACCAGCTCCGGCACCGACTAGTCCACTCTGGCTGCCCCAGGCGGCGTCCGGTTCTCCGCCATCTGCACCTCCCGCTGCTCGAGGATGACGGTCTTCGGGACCCCTTTGATACGTCTCCAACATATCTATAATTTATGAAGCATTCATGCTATTTTTTATCTGTTTTGAATTATTACGGGCTCTATTATACACTTTTATATTACTTTTGGCACTAACCTACTAACCGGAGGCCCAACCCATATTGCTGTTTTATTGTCTGTTTCAGTATTTCAAAGAAAAGGAATATCAAACGGAGTCCAAACAGAATGAAACCTTCGGGAGCGTGATTTTTGGAAAGGATATGATCCGGGAGACTTGGAGTTCAAGCCATGGAAGGATCGAGAAGCCAGAGATAGGAGGCGCGCCCACCCACGGTGCGCCTGTCTCGAGGCCCTCGAGGCTCCCTCGACCGACTTCTTTCACCTATATAAGTCCACGTACCCTAAAAACATCAAAGACGAAGATAGATCGGGAGTTCCGCCGCTGCAAGCCCCTGTAGCCAGCAAAAACCTCTCGGGAGCCTGTTCCAGCACCCTGCCGGAGGGGGAATCCCTCACCGGTGGCCATCTTTATCATCCCGACATTATCCATGACGAGGAGGGAGTAGTTCACCCTCGGGGCTGAGGGTATGTACTAGTAGCTATGTGTTTGATCTCTCTCTCTTGTTCTCTCTATGGCACGATCTTGATGTATCGCGAGCTTTGCTATTATAGTTGGATCTTATGATGTTTCCCCCCCTCTACTCTCTTGTAATGGATTGAGTTTTCCCTTTGAAGTTATCTTATCGGATTGAGTCTTTAAGGATTTGAGAATACTTGATGTATGTCTTGCCATGTTTATCTGTGGTGACAATGGGATATCACGTGATTCACTTGATGTATGTTTTGGTGATGAACTTGCAGGTTCCGCCCATGAACCTATGCATAGGGGTTGGTACACGCTTTCGTCTTGACTCTCCGGTAGAAACTTCGGGGCACTCTTTGAAGTACTTTGTGTTGGTTGGATAGATGAATCTGAGATTGTGTGATGCATATCGTATAATCATGCCCACGGATACTGACAATGGAGTATCTAGGTGACATTAGGGTTTTGGTTGATTTGTGTCTGAATGTGTTATTCTAGTACGAACTCTTGAGTAGATTGATCCGAAAGAATAACTTTGAGGTGGTTTCGTACCCTACCATAATCTCTTTGTTTGTTCTCCGCTATTAGTGGCTTTGGAATGACTCTTTGTTGCATATTGAGGGATAGTTATATGATCCAATTATGTTTGTTGAGAGAACTTGCACTAGTGAAAGTATGAACCCTAGGCCTTGTTTCCTATCATTGCAATACCGTTTATGCTCACTTTTATCATTAGTTACCTTGCTGTTTTTATCTTTTTAGATTACAAAAACCTATATCTACTATACATATTGCACTTGTATCACCATCTCCTCGCCGAACTAGTGCACCTATACAATTTGCCATTGTATTGGGTGTGTTGGGGACACAAGAGACTCTTTGTTAATTGGTTGCAGGATTGTTTGCGAGAGACCATCTTCATCCTACGCCTCCTACGGATTGATAAACCTTAGGTCATCTACTTGAGGGAAATTTGCTACTGTCCTACAAACCTGTGCACTTGCAGGCCCAACAACGTCTACAAGAAGAAGGTTGTGTAGTAGACATCAAGCTCTTTTCTGGCGCCATTGCCGGGGAGGTGAGTGCTTGAAGGTATATCTTTAGATCTTGCAATCAAATCTTTTGTTTCTTGTTTTATCACTAGTTTAGTTTATAAAAGAAAAGTACAAAAAAATGGAGTTAAGTTTGTCTCATACGCTTCATCTTTTTAATATCTTTCGTGAGTTTGATGAAAAGGAAAATTGTGCTCAAGTGCTAGAAGAAGAAATCTATAGAATGTTTGATACTAAATCTTTGAATGATGAGCATGATTGCAATGTTGTTAGTATGAACTCTTTGAATATCCATAGTACTAATGATGATTGCACTAGTTATGATGAAAATATCTCTTATAAGCATGTCGATTTTTGTGGAGTAGATTGGGTTTGCAAGTACACACCAAATAGGGAAAATATATATTGCAAGAGGCATAAGTATTTAGAAACTAAAGGTTCGCAAGAAAGTCTTGATGATTGTGCTGAAAGATTCAATATTTTTCGTGCTCCTTGTGAACTTTGCAATGAACGTGGTCATTTAAATCTCCAATGCAAATTGTTTCATGATCGAACCGTGTCCAAAAATTGTGATAATTTGATTACCCTTGAGCATCATAAAGGGCTTAGTCTTCTTTTGGGGTATGAAGAAATGAAACGTATAACTGAGCTTATTCCAAAATTTAATCTTGCGCATTTCCTTGATATTGATTTAGAGGAGATTTATTTGTTTTGTGCGGTGAATTGCATTAAAATCTTTATATTGCCAATTACCTAAAGAAAAGAAAGCAAATAGAAGATGATGAGAATACTAATGAAAGGGAAGAGACTTCCCAATATCCTCCTATTATTTCTCATGATGAATCAGGTAACGAGGAGGAGCTTTCTATTCAACCAATCTCATCAATAAGGAGCTCAAAGAGGAAGGTTGAACCCACACATAATATGAAGAAGAAAAAGAAGGAGCAACAAAGGTAGAAAGGTATCCCTCCCAAATGATGTTGCTCCTACTACTCATTGTGATGATGATAATTGCTTTACTATTGGTGCTATCCATATTTTTAATGATGAGATTAATTATGCTTATGATATGAAAGGGCCCAAGCTTGGGGAAGCTATAATTGATGGGGATGAATTATTTGAGAATATATTTGCTGGAATTAATGTTTGTCCCAAGCTTGGGGATGCTATATTTAATGAAGATGATATTTTTAGCATCCCAAGTTTTGATATGAAAAGTTGTTATGATGATAGCATGCCTCTTACCTATGATGATTATATTGATGAAAGTGGGTTTGGAAGAGTGTCAACTTTAGGAAGTAGTGATCCCACTATTTTGGAGGATGTTGAATCTTATTGTGATGAATATGAAAGTGGATTTGGAAGAGTGTCAACTTTATTTAGTGACGATTCCACTATCTTGGAAGAGATTTCAATCGATTATGATGAGAACGAAGTTGCTACTTATGATGATTATTGTGATGAAAATTATGCTATAAAAAGTAGTGATGATTATATTTATAAAACTTGTCATGATTAGTTCGGGCCCTCTCGATGGAGGTAATACCCTACTTCCTGCTTGATTGATCTTGATGATATGAATATTACAAGAGTTGATCTACCATGAGATCGTAGAGGCTAAACCCTAGAAGCTAGCCTATGATTATGATCGTTGTCCTCCTATGGACTAAACCCTCCGGTTTATATAGACAACGGAGGGGGCTAGGGTTACACAGAGTCGGTTACAGAGAAAGGAATCTTCATATCCTAACCGCCAATCTTGCCTTCCACACAAAGGAGAGTCCCATCCGGACACGGGACGAAGTCTTCTATATTGTATCTTCATAGCCCAACAGTCCGGCATACGCATATAGTCTAGCTGTCCAAGGACCTCCGGGACTCCCTCACCCCCCTAGCCCAGGACTCCCACATATGCTATTGGAAATTTTAACATGAGGTGTTTCAAATTGATTATCCAAACTCATCATGTTGTTCATCAGCATATGGATTTGTGGGGTTGCCGATGCATGGGAGTTGGAATACATATGTTGCATGTTGCTAAAACTATATGAGGTAGAAGCATGGAGATTTTGTTGCATCGGCTCTTGCACATACTTAAATGCATGATTGATTAAACTAGGGCTAGCTGATACATTATACTCATTAGGCAATCTAGCAAGAACATATGGATTATTTGTATCTACAAAGGAGAATTGGGTATTCATATTACCTTTGTGGATTGCAGCAACTTGATGACGATCTCTTAGTAGCAAGAACAGGCCGGAGACCATTCGAAGCTTTGTCCCTAGCGGAGTCGCCAAAAAGAGTGTTCGCACACGAACACGTCACAGTGTACCCTCGATGCCGGGGTGATGCACCGCAGCTCACGTCGAAGGAGACCCGTCCAGAAGCGCGGTATGCAAGCAATCCGGCAGGTGCTTTTGAGGACCCGAAACCTCTCGTGCCCGGGAGGGACCCCGTCTGGACACGCGGCTGAAAGTGCAACTATCCCTAGGTGGTTTTGGTAATTCCTAACAACATATAGCTCATTGAGTTAACATTATTCCAAGATAAATATTTCAGGAAAAGCTCAATGAATGGCATGGCATGGATGAGAAAAGTGGACCCCTCAAAATACGAAGGATAAAAGGATTGGCTCAAGCTCAAAGCTCAAGACTCTACATTTTATATTTTAGTGATCCAAGATCACATTGAGTCTATAGGAAAAGCCAATACTATCAAGGAGGGATGAGATGTTGCTTAATGAGGTTCTTGCTTCATAGTGCTTAGTGATATGCTCCAAAACCCTCAACTACTTTCCCACATCCACATATGACCCAAACCAAAAGTCAAACTCGGCCCCACCGATTCTTTCTATTCGGCGCCACCGAGTTAAGATGTCATAGCCACTACCACAAACCCTAGGCAAATTGGTCTCACCGATAGGGATCTCGGTCTCACCGAGATAGGATTGTAATCTCTCTGTTTCCCTTCGTAACGTTTCGGTACCACCGAGATAAGCGATCGGTCCCACCGAGATTGCAATGTAAACTCCTTGTTTCCTTTTCGTAACATTTCGGTCCCACCGAAATGAGCGAACCGGTCCCACCGAATTTACCTGACCAACTCTCTGGTTAGCTTATTACCAAAATCGATGCCACCGAGTTTGTGTAATCGGTCTCACCGAGATTACGTTATGCCCTAACCCTAATCATATCGGTCCTACCGAGTTGCATGTCGGTCCCACCGAAAATCCTAACGGTCACTAGATTTGTTGAATCGGTCTGACCGAGTTTATCAATTCGGTCCCACCGAGTTTGGCAAGTTGTGTGTAACGGTTAGATTTTGTGTGGAGGCTATATATACCCCTCCACCTCCTCTTCATTCGTAGAGAGAGCCATCAGAACGAACCTACACTTCCAACTTGCATTTTCAGAGAGAGAACCGCCTACACTTGTGTTGAAGCCAAGATTTCCATTCCTACCATATGAATCTTGATCTCTAGCCTTCCCCAAGTTGCTTTCCACTCAAATCTTCTTTCCACCAAATCCAAATCCTGTGAGAGAGAGTTGAGTGTTGGGGATACTATCATTTGAAGCACAAGAGCAAGGAGTTCATCATCAACACACCATTTGTTACTTCTTGGAGAGTGGTGTCTCCTAGATTGGCTAGGTGTCACTTGGGAGCCTCCGACAAGATTGTGGAGTTGAACCAAGGAGTTTTTAAGGGCAAGGAGATCGCCTACTTCGTGAAGATCTACCGCTAGTGAGGCAAGTCCTTCATGGGTGACGGCCATGGTGGGATAGACAAGGTTGCTTCTTCGTGGACCCTTCATGGGTGGAGCCCTCCGTGGACTCGTGCAACCATTACCCTTCGTGGGTTGAAGTCTCCATCAATGTGGATGTACGATAGCACCACCTATCGGAACCACGACAAAAACATCCATGTCTCCAATTGCGTTTGAATTCTCCAAACCCTTCCCTTTACATTCTTGCAAGTTGCATGCTTTACTTTCTGCTGCTCATATACTCTTTGCATGCTTGCTTGAATTCTGTTAAGATTGCTTGACTTGTGCTAAGATAGCTAAAATCTGCCAAAGACTAAAATTGGGAAAAGGATAAGTTTTATTTGGTCAAGTAGTCTAATCACCCCCCCCGCTAGACATACTTTCGATCCTACAAGTGGTATCAAAGCTTTGGTCTCCATTTGCTTTGATTTCCATAGCTTTTGGTGGTCATAGCCTTGGTTTCACAACCTAGGAGAGTATGGCGTCTAGCGAGGGAAATTATCACCGTAAAGGTCCTTACTTTGACGTTACTAATTTTGCTAGTTGGAAGCATAAGATGAAAATGCATATTCTTGGACATAACCCCGCCGTTTGGGCTATTGTGTGTATTGGCTTGCAAGGTGAATTCTTTGATGGGAGAGAACCGAATCGTGAAGCTAGCGCGGAAGAGTTGAAGATGTTGCAATACAACGCTCAAGCTTGTGATATCCTCTTCAATGGATTGTGCCCCGAAGAATTTAACAAAATCAGTCGTCTTGAGAATGCAAAGGAAATTTGGGATACTTTGATTGATATGCATGAAGGTACCGACTCCATCAAGGAATCCAAGTTGGATGTGCTTCAAAGTCAACTTGACAAGTTTAAAATGAAGGATGGTGAAGGTGTCGCTGAAATGTACTCTAGGCTTGCTCTTATCACAAGTGAGATTGCCGGCTTAGGAAGTGAAGAGATGACTGACAAATTCATCATCAAGAATATCCTAAGAGCTTTGGACGGAGAATATGATACCGTGTGCACATTGATCCAAATGATGCCCAATTACAAAGATCTCAAGCCAACGGAAGTCATTGGAAGAATTGTTGCTCATGAGATGTCACTCAAGGATAAGGAGGAACTTCACAACAAGTCAAGTGTGCTTACAAAGCCTCATGTGAAGCCCCCACATCATCAAGTGAGAAACAAACCTTTAATGAAGAATTGAGCTTAATGCTGAAGAACTTCAACAAGTTCTACAAGAGTAGAAGCAAAGAGAAAAGCTCCAAGTCAAGGTCCTACAATGACAAAAGATCTTCTAGTCGAGAGCGTAATTCCAATGAGTGTACGACACCCTACAAAAGAAGAGAAGAATCACCTAAGAGGAGAAGTAGAAGAGAAGAATCACCACCAAGAGAGAGAAGGAGTAGAGATGTTCGTTATGAACGAAGAACATCCTGGAGAAGCAAGGATTCAGAAAGGAAGGACAAGTCATCAAGGAGCTACACAAAACAAAGACATCAAGCTCATGTTGGTGAATGGGTATCCGGCTCCGACTCTGACAATCACTCCGAGAGAAGCTATCACTGCGACTCCGAATATACTCAAGATGAATGTGTTGCCGGTCTAGCCCTTGTGTCAACCAACTCCTACGACATATTTGATTCACCAAACTAAGGACTTGGAAGATGCTTCATGGCTAAAGGCCCAAAGGTAACACACCCCGAGTATGTTGATTTGAATAGTGATGAAGATGACTTGTTAGGTGATGATGATTTACTTGTTGACAACTCTAGTGATGAATACTATGATGAAACGTCAATTAATCATGCTAATCAAGATAAAACGAATGACAATGATAAGGAGAATATTGAGCTTCTAACTAAAGAACTAAACACTCTTAAGTTAGCTCATGAAACTATCTTAGAAGATCATCGAGAACTTTTAAGGACTCATGAGAAGTTACGCTTTGAAAAGCTCAACCTTGAGCAAGAGCATGAGTACTTAAAGGTAATCAATGATGATCTTCGTAAGAAAAGTTCTTCTTACATTGCCAAGCGTTTACTCTTATCTACTTACATGCCTCAAGTCAAGTCTAGTAACAAGAACAAGAAGGATTCATCCTCTAGTAGTAACAATAATCATGCTAAATCCAATGTTGTTGCTTCTAGTAGTTCCCTTGATTCCACTAATGATACTCTTAGCCAAGTTACACTTGAGCAAGAAAATAGCTTATTGAAGGGAATTATAGAGAAAGGTGTTTACAAGAGCCTTGCCGGGAGTAAGCAATTTGAGGAAATTGTACACAAGAAAGGAAGGCACCGGAAGAACCAAGGTGTTGGTTTTGAACGAAAGTTCAATCCCAATGGAGTTAAGTGGGAAGAAGATCAATACCCCAAGACGAAGTTTGTTCCTCAACAAGAGAAGTATGACCCTACTTCCTTCAAAGGGACACAAGCCCAAGATGATCTTCCACCACAAGACCACAAGCAAAAAGGCAAGGACAAGCTTCAAGAGGAGATTGATGCATTTGAAGAAGCTCCTAAGGCCTTGGTCAAGTGGGTTCCCAAGACTACGTCAAGATCTAATTCATCAAGTACAACTACAACTCCAAGGATTCCCATCAACATGGTGTGGATCCCGAAGAAGAGGAACTAGAGAGTTCTTGAGGGTGACTCCACCAACATATTTCACTCATATCATTTTGGCAACAACAAGTGCAATCAACTTCTACATCTTGCACTAGTTCAAGGAGTCACAAACCCTCTTGTTGGTAAGACAAGGGACAAGGTAACCTAATGCTCTCATAGACATCATCTTGTGTGTGCATCACTCTATGTCTATGGATATCCTTGTTTGTTCCTTGTGGGACTAACCCGTGTAGGTATTGAAAGTGCAACTCACTCCAAAGGATTGCTCCAAATGATCTACAACAACAATGAGCATCCACATCTTCAACACCTACATGAAGTCATCATCGACAAAACCCAAGGTTAGTTCATCCCTCTTAGGGGGATCTCACATCTAGGGGGAGCTTTACTCTAAGAATTGAGTTAGAGCAACTCTAATGGTGTGAACACATCAATGCATTATGTAAAAGTGGTAACCCCACTTGAGCTTAAACGATGAGTATGACCTATGATCAAATGTTCTCATTTGACTCCTAAGTCAATATACTCATATATAGATGACCTAGTCATCGCCAATTGCTTGATAAATGCTAGAATTGGTTGTGCATGCTTTGCCACATATTTCATTTGCCATTTTATTGTGTGAGCATGTTGGTTACATATTTTACTCATTCGAGGACATCCACTTGTTGTTTTGATTGATTGGTTTCTTTTTCTTTTGCCAAGTGGATGGACAAGAATGCCTAAGAACCTTCTCTAGCTATCTATGCTTTTCTTGTCTCAAACTCTATTCATGCTACATCACAAAATTTGATCAAGTCAGATTCGAACCACTCTGTGTGAGGAGCACTCGGAGTCCCCGATTCGTCATAGACTTAAACTTCTAAAACTTCTTTGTGCGTTTCGGTCTGACCGATTCTTCCATTTTGGTCATACCAAGATCACTAAGTCAATCTAGGTTTTCAATCTCGGTGCAACCGATTTGAACTTTTCGGTCACACCGAGTTGCTGTAACTGCTAGCAGTTATGCATCTCGGTGCCACCGAGTTGTTCCACTCGGTCACACCGACAGGGTCAGGCTATATATACCCACGGGCAAAACTTTGGAAATTTTCTCCGAACTCTTTCGCCCGCGCTGCCTCCAGGGTCTCCGAATCGTCCTCCTCGTCGCCAGCTGCCTCCTGCCACTGGTCTTCGCCGCCGTCAATGGGAATCATCCCCGCCATTGCCGCTGTAGCGAGTTCATCGCCGAACTAGGGTATGGACTCGATCACTGTGCTATCCCTATCTGATTCCTAGCACATTGTGTTCACCATGAATCTTGCCACGATTGAAACTATCTTATCTAGTCAAAACACTCCATAGATTAGAGATGAACTGAAAATTTAGGGTTAGGTTTCCGCCGAAACCATCTCGGACCAACCGAGCTGTAGAACTCGGTACCACCGATTCGGCTAAGGCCATTGCACATGTTATTCTCAGTCTGACCGAGAATTGCAAATCGGTGTGACCGAGTTCAGGACTTTGTGAAACCCTAGCAGTCTCGGTGCCATCAATCGTGACTGTCGGTCGACCGAGTTCACTAGTTTAGGTTCCAAAAGCTGCTTCAGTATCAACGAGTTTACAAATCGGTAGATCTGAAATGCTTTCTGTGGAAAACTAAAACTAAGTTTTTGACTCATTCTTTTGCAAAAACCTCTGTATTTTGTGATGCTCATCCGCTCAATCTCATCTATATCTATTCACAGGGTCTGCTATCAGTGTTTGCAATATGTCTGATCAGAGTGACAGTCAGAACAAGTCAGAGGAGCAGGTTCAAGTGAGTGAGGGCACTAGTCCCTCTAGCAGCTATGATGATAGCAGCAGGAGCACCCCAAGCAACTTACCCGAAGCTGCCACCAGGGCCAGAAAGAAGAGAACCTTAGAGTCTGAGGATGAAGACTATGTGGCTATTGAGGATGAGGCCACTTCCAAGAAGAAGGTGCTCAAGAAAGAATATGGCTTAGCTGCAGCCACTAAGCCTGGACAGAACATGGAAATTCCAGCCAAAAGGACTCCTATGCTGAAGGTCAGAGGATCCACTAAAGAAACTGAGAAATCTGATCCCAAAGAGCCAGAAGTGACTGAAAAGAAAAGGAAGGAAAGGGTCAAGAAGACCATGGCCAGGGTTGTTGGAAAGCCTTCCATGATGGAAGAGGAAGAAGAAGAAGAGGTTGCTGCACCAGCACCCAAAGCTCAGAAGCTTATGGGTGATGCCATCAGGTTAGGGGCTGCTTCATCAAAGCCCAAAGAAGCACCCAAGGCTGCTTCCAAGCCCAAGACTGCACCTAAGAGGAATAGGAACATATCATCTGCTGAGAAGAACAAGGCCCCAGTGCCTGAAACTGTTGCTGAAGAGGAAGATGATGAAGAGCATGTCTTGAGAAAATTGAAGCCAAAAATTCCAGATCATAATGATGCCCATCCTGTAGCTGAGAACATGAAGCTGAGAAAGGATGCAGGACTCAGACAGTGGAGGTTGACTGATCCTTATGCAGTCAGGAGGAGAACTACTATAGGCTACAGGTTCCATACAAAGGAATAGCAGGATTTCTATGAGACAGTGCTGCTGGACAAGAAGCCAATAGTGTGTGACATGAGATGGGTGTACTGGAAGTACATCAAGGAGAATGAAGAACACTATACTGGAGTGTATGACAACTTCAATGCTTGTGGAGTGGCAGACTTTGTTGGGCAGAAGCTCACAAAGTGGAATGATGAATGTCGGTGTCAAAACCGGCGGATCTCGGGTAGGGGGTCCCGAACTGTGCGTCTAGGAGGATCGTAACAGGAGACAAGGGACACGATGTTTTTACCCAGGTTCGGGCCCTCTCGGTGGAGGTAAAACCCTACTCCTGCTTGATTAATATTGATGATATGGGTAGTACAAGAGTAGATCTACCACGAGATCAAGGAGGCTAAACCCTAGAAGCTAGCCTATGGTATGATTGTTGTTCGTCCTATGGACTAAAACCCTCCAGTTTATATAGACACCGGAGAGGGATAGGGTTACACAGAGTTGGTTACAATGGTAGGAGATCTACATATCCGTATCACCAAGCTTGCCTTCCACGCCAAGGAAAGTCCCATCCGGACACGGTACGGAGTCTTCAATCTTGTATCTTCATAGTCTTGGAGTCCGGCTAAAGATGATAGTTCGGCTATCCGGACACCCCTAGTCCAGACTCCTCAAGAGCCTCGAACCGGGCTTCAATGACGACGAGTCCGGCGCGCATATTGTCTTCGGCATTGCAAGGAGGGTTCCTCCTCCGAATAATTCATAGAAGATTTTGAACACCAGGATAGTGTCCGGCTCTGCAAATTAATTTCCACATACCACCGTAGAGAGAATAATATTTACACTAGTTCAATCTGCTGACGTATTTCACGGCATGACATCACACCACGGCCAAGCCTTTATTCGAATTGTTTTTATTGTTCCACCTCAGCGCGTTTAGCGAAGCGGTTTCCTTGGAACGTCTTGTCGAAGCAGAGATCGTGTCCCCTTATTTCGGGATTCTCATCAATACAGGCGTGGGTAACCCAACCGCGCCATTGGTTGCGACGCTTGGGAGATAAGCGAGTTTTACCAGGCTGGTGGGGACGCACAGTTTCGTCCGCCCATATATAAGGGTATAAGGATCCACCCTTTTACCTACGCCTTCTTCCTCCTTTGCTTATCCATCTCCATGCACTCGAGCTCCAGTGCCCAAGTCCGCACATCTCGCCTCGACCTTCTCCAACCATGTCCGGAGTGGGAGGCAAGTGGATGGCCTCCTCCGTCATGGAGGGGCATATCAAAAGGCTGCGCAAGGCCGGATACTTGTCCAGCGACATTGCGCATCGGCTCCCCGACGAGGGGCAGCTCATCCCCACCCCCGGGCCCCATGAGAGGGTGGTGTTCCTTCCCCATTTCCTCCGCGGACTGGGCTTCCCACTCCACCCATTTGTCCGAGGGCTCATGTTCTACTATGGCCTAGATTTCCATGATCTGGCCCCGAATTTCATCCTCAACATCTCGGCGTTTATCCTCATGTGCGAGGCCTTCCTCCGCATCACTCCCCACTTTTGGCTTATGGTTGAAGACCTTCAATGTCAAGCCGAAGGTAGTGGGCGGCCAGCAGGCAGAGTGCGGAGGCACCATGGTGGGCAAGATGCCCAACGTCACATGGCTCGAGGGCGCCTTCATGGAAACCATCAAAGGGTGGCAATCGGGGTGGTTCTACATCACCGAGCCACGTGACCCTAAATGGCAGCGGCCCCCGAATTCAGATCTGGCATCCCCACACGACTCACCTCCTGGAAAGAGAAGGGCCTGAAATGGGGTGATTTGGAGGAGCTGAGCGGACTCCAAACCTGCGTCCAAAATCTAGTGAATGAGAAGATCAAGCTCGTCAATGCAGTCCAGGTCATGCTCATCCGCTGGATCCTCCCGTGCCAAAAACGGGCTTTCAAATTGTGGGAGTTTGATCTGGCACAGCACCAGACTTTGAGCAGGCTTTTCCACACTACGTACGAAGATGTCTGGAGGGTGTTGTTCAAGGGCGCCGAGGCTCCCGCATCCGCTACCGAAGATCGCGGATTCAGCTCGCAGCGTCAAGCCGGCGAGGTAAGCTATTTTACCCTTTACGGGACACTTGTTTTCCATAGTTTGACTCTATGCGGGATCTAAACTCCCTTTATCTTCAACAGGCCTGGCAGAAGAAGTCCGGACAGGTTAACTATCCGGCTCCCTTGCCAGAAGACCCAGCGGATGCCCGATTAACGGGACTGCTGGCTCCGGCGCCTTACATGGTGCCGGAGAAGAAGGCCAAGAAGAAGGCTACGGGAACTCGGAGGAGTTCCCGGCGCCAGGTGTTACTAGACTCGTCGTCCGATGACTCCGAGGCGGAATCCTCCCGCAAAGACGAGGAGGAGAAGAAAGAGGCCTCTCCCCCAGCGGGGAGAGAGAAGAAAAGGAAGGCTTCCCCAACGGAGGAGGCCGAAGGGTCCAAGAAGGGAAGGACCCTTCCTCCGGACTGTTCCACCAAAGCCGACGATGGCGAAGAGGAGTGGCCTTCAAGGGCCAAGCCCCTGGTGAGATTGTAAGTGTCCAGATTCCATAATAACCCATGATTTCTCTTTTGTCGCATAGTGTCTTCTAACGCCGAATACAACCATATAGCCCACCCGAGGACGATCTCCCCGCTTCGTCGAGCGGGTCCCTGGGTTCGTCGGATGTGAATAGCACTTCACTTACGACCGCCTCCTCCCCCCGTGATGCAGATGACGCCGAGGTGGGGACCCAGAAGGGGCCCAGCCAGGAGGAGGAGGCCCTGGAGGTGCCGCAGGGCAACCTCCTGGACTTTGGACCGGACTCCGCATCGGAACCTTTAGCGGTTCCGGAGTCCGGCAGGCGGCCCCTTCGTTGGAAGGGCGAGACTGCGACGCCGGTGACCTCCGTCCAACCGGAGGCGCCAAATAATTTGCTGGAGGCGCTCAACGGCGGTTCCATCGACGAGGAGCACCGCACTGTCATGAGTGTGGTGATTCAGAAGGTTCAGTCCGCCAAGAGCGGGTTGACCGAAGCCTGCACCAGCCTTCTAACAGGCTTTGAGGTAAGTAATTTAAGATATGTAGAAATAGTACCGCATAGACAGTAGCCCCTGATGCTCAGTTTGGTGTTCGGAAAGAAAAGCCGAATTGAGGATCTAAAAAGATATACGCAGGAGTCTAATATAAGCATGTCAATATGGGAATGCAGGCTGCGCTGCTGACCTCTGCCACACTGACTGCGGAGGTCAATGTGTTGAAGCAGAGCCTCGAGCGGTCCGAGTACAAGCTCGGTCGTGCCAAGAAGCAGCTCGAGGACAAGGAAGGTAAGTAGTACCTTATTAAAGTAATACCTTATAGAAAGGGATTTGGTTGCAAAAAATGACAAGAATAACGTGAGTAATGCAGGGGCCACAAACGAGATGGCGAGCCTGAAGGAAGCGGTGTCCGAGGCCGAACGCAATGCGGCCGCGGAGCGCACCGAGCGAGAGAAGCAGGAGGTGCGTGCGGCGGAGGTGCGTGCGGCGGAGGTGCGACAAGAGCTCCAGGCTCTCGTGGAAAAACATGAGAGTTTGGAGCGTGACTCGAAGACTCGAGAGTCCGAGCTCGCCTCGGCTCTTGAGAGTGCCAAAGCCGCTAAGGCCGAAGCCCAAAAAGCCCTCCAGGAAATTGAGGCAGAAAAGAAGATAGCGGCGGGTAAGGCATTCTTCATGCAAAGCAAGCATGTAAAAGTGAATTACTTGTTACTTACCCGAATTCGGAGCTCTCCAGGAGCGTTCGCAGATCTGCCCCGTAGCGTGTCAGATGCTGCCCGTTCCAGCTATTCCTGAATAGCTTCCTTCAAAAGGATTTCCGCTTGCTCGGTGAATGTCTTGCTAGAAGATATAATTTCTTGGAATTGAGGTTTAGTATCTTTTAGATGTTTACGTCCGCGTTCTACAGAGCCGAGGAGGGGAGCTCCACGGAAAGGTGTTCGGTCTCAAGATGTCGAGGCGGACATCCGTGTTTTCGAGCGACCAGTGAAGCAGCTGGTCGAGCTCCACAAGGTGGCGAACAGGCCATGAAGGGCCTCATAGTTCGGTGTGGCCCAAAGAATCCATGCACAGGAGCTACTTGATGCAGCGCGGCTGGTGGATGCTGTCCATGGGTTGAAGTCATCAAGCACTCCGCCTGCATTGAAGGTGCCCGTCAGGCCCTTGCCCGTGCTAAAGTGCACTGGGGCAGGATGGACGCTGAGAAGCATGTAACGGACGCGCCACCGCCGGGCAAGGAGTATCGCACGCCCGAGATGTATTATAAGGGTGTCCTGAAGGGTGCCCGCCTTATAGCGGGTGAATGCTCCAAAGATGTAATTTTTTAGTAGACTCGCATTTTGTTATCCTGTGCGCTGAAAACTTTGTTCATATGCTCTAAGCAACGCTTGTTAATTTAAAATATTACTTTCTGTGCGGCCGTTTATCAAATTTGAGAGATGGCAAGTCGTTGGCTTCAGCCCCCCATGCCACGATTGCTGGGGTGTTCGGGATAAACTTGAGCGCTCTTTTTCCCATTTCTGGGTCCTTCGAGGGAGGCGCTCAACACAACGAACAAGGCAACCGGACTCATAATGCTTGAACACTCCCACTTAGCCATAGAATTCTATAATTTTAAATTTCGGCGAAGCCCCTAGTGTTCGGAAGGCCGAATTCGGGGCGCTATCCACGCCTGGGCCGGACCAAGCCGGCTCCTCGCTCTAAGCGGCATAAGTCTTTAGGGACTCAAAAAAACCTCTCGAACAGCGACCAGCTCTCGCCCTATCATGACGGTCAGTTTTAGCTTTCTCCACTGAGGTGCTCAACCCAGCTCAACTGGGGCACAATCGCAGTGGTTCTCCCAGCGCTACCTTAGCCGATATAACGGAACGTAAGGTACCAAGACATGGGAGCCGGGCAAACCCAACTATTGACCCAAGACATGATTCGGAGCCGGTGCATATAATGCTATAAGTTCGGGGTGCCGCACTTGTGAAAGTGTTCGGACTTATCACACCATAATTTGGGGAACTTAAGCCCCTGGTGTATTTGGCCGTATCAAAGCGTACGGATGCAACATGTCATAAGTGAACATATATAGATAGAAAAAGGAATGCAATGATAGGCAAAAAGCGATGCATTGTTTATTCAAAAAATACTGCAATGAAAGCAGAACGATACAAATGGTGCGATAAGCAAGGGATGGGACTATTTAACATGTCCCCCTCCAGGGGTAGGCTGCGGAATGGTATGTAAAACAGGTATAATGCTCATAATGGAGACCACCTGGATACTCGACGTAGCTTTTCTGCTTCCCTGGCTATTGCATCGTGAGTTTGGCAAGTCTACTGTCGGACAGGGCTTCTGGAAAACGGAGTCCTGAGGATAAGAAGAAAGAAAAAATGACACAATTGGGAGCCCCTGGTGTGATTGAGCTGCACTCTGGGCATTCCGTGGTCGTGCCCCTCCCCCTGCGCCCATGGTATCTCCAGAGCGCAGTTGTGTACGCGTGGTACTGGTTTCGCGATTTCGCGAGGGCTGGGGTTGGGGCCGCATTGCTACGCGTGCTCGAAACGTGCCATGTGGTCTTGTTGTAGGTTACTCCGGCGCGCTTTGACGGTGTCCGCCGCTAACACTGGACTCGAGAATTGCCTTAAGAGGCTGCTTTGTACTTCGCGCCGAGAGCAGCCAGATGCTCCTCCGTTCAGAGAGAGCGTTCGATGTTTCCGTTGACCGTAATGACTCCTCGAGGGCTTGGCATCTTGATCTTGAGGTATGCATAGTGCGGCACCGCGTTGAACTTTGCAAATGCGGTTCGTCCGAGCAGTGCACTATAGCCGCTGTGGAACGAGACTATGTCGAAGATTAACTCCTCGCTTCGGAAGTTATCCGGGGATCCGAAGACCACTTCAAGTGTAACTGAGCCTGTACAATTGGCCTCTACACTAGGTATGATGCCTTTGAAGGTCGTCTTTGTGGGTTTAATCCTTGAGGGGTCTATGCCCATCTTGCGCCTCAGATCCTCGATAAAGCAGGTTCAAAGTTGCTTTGCCGCCGTCCATCAGGACTCTAGTGAGGTGAAATCCGTCGACGATTGGGTCTAAAACCAATGCGGCAAATCCGCCATGGCGGATGCTAGTGGGGTGGTCCCTTCGATCAAAAGTGATCGGGCAAGAGGACCATGGATTGAACTTTGGGGCGACTGGCTCCATCGCGTATATGTCCCTGAGTGCATGCTTCCGCTCCCTTTTGGGTATGTGGGTTGCGTATATCATGTTCACCGTCCGCACTTGTGGGGAAACCTTCATCCTCTATTGTTCGGGCGGGTCTCTTCCTCGTCATCGCTATGCAACCCCTTGTCATTGTTTTCGGAAATTAACTTGCCTGCCGGCTTGAACACCCAACAATCCCTGTTGGTGTGATTAGCTGGCTTTTCGGGGGTGCCGTGTATCTGGCACAAGTGATCGAGTATCCGGTCCAAATTGGACGAGCCCGGAGTAGTTCTTTTGAATGGCTTTTTCGCTGACCGGGTTTAGAGCCTCTGAATCCTGCGTTGACTGCCGTATCTTCAGTATTATCGCGTTAATGTGGCGCCTGTGCTTATTGCGACGCGACCTGCCATTGCTGTCCTTGGTATCCGAACTACCAGAGTTTTTGGTCAGGTTGTTACTGCGAGCTAGCTAGCTGTCCTCTCCCGCACAGAAGCGTGTCATGAGTGATGTGAGGGCTGCCATGGATTTCGGCTTTTCCTATCCTAGGTGCCGGGCGAGCCACTCGTCGCGGATGTTATGTTTGAAGGCTGCAAGGGCCTCTGCATCCGGACAGTCGACGATTTGATTTTTCTTGGTTAAGAACCGCGTCCAGAATTGTATGGCCGATTCGTCTGGCTGCTGAATTATGTGGCTTAGGTCATCGGCGTCCGGTGGTCGCACATATGTGCCCTGGAAGTTATCAAGGAATGCGGCTTCCAGGTTCTCCCAACACCCAATTGATTCTGCTGGCAAGCTGTTGAGCCAATGCCGAGCTGGTCCTTTAAGCTTGAGTGGGAGGTATTTGATGGCGTGTAGATCATCACCGCGGGCCATGTGGATATGAAGGAGATAGTCTTCGATCCAAACCGCAGGATCTGTTGTCTTTGTCAGATGATTCAATGTTTACGGGTTTGAAACCCTCAGGGATTTGATGATCCATTACTTCGTCTGTGAAGCATAGTGGGTGTGCGGCGCCTCTGTATTGGGCTATATCACGACGCAGCTCAAACGAGCTTTCTCTACTGTGTTCGGCCCGGCCGGAATTGATGTATCCGGCGTGACGGTTGTCATCACGTATCATATGACACCCACGCAATCCGTAGATCAATCTTGTTTGTCTTGCTGTATCCTCCAATATGTCTCGTAAGTCCGGCGCATTCCCCCGTGGCTTTGTGCGACGCCGGGGTGCGGCTTTAGTGGAGGGCCTAGAGACCTCTCTGTCGCGGCCACGAGGTGGCCGGTCGGCCGTATTGTGCGCTGGTGATGCAGGTTTATGTGCTTCCTCCTCTAATCGGGGTAGCAGCTTGCGTTTTGGGTAGCTTTTGGAGGGGCGTTCGAGTTCATGCTCTTCGACCGCAAGGACTTCAGTCCATCTGTCGGCTTGCAAGTCTTGGTCAGCTCTAAGCTGTTGCTGCTTTTTCTTGAGGCTGCTTGCCGTGGCCATAAGCCTGCGTTTGAAACGCTCTTGTTCGACGCGATCCTCAGGCACGACAAATTCGTCGTCGTCGAGGCTTGCCTCGTCTCCGGAGGGAGGCATATAATTATCGTCCTCTACCTCTCTGTCTGCCTCTCTCTTATGAGGGCTGGTTTCTCCATCCACCTGTGCTGAATCTTGCTGGAGGGGGTTGTCTTCGGCGCTGTCTGTGGTGCTATTGTCTCCGGTGCCGGAATCTCCATTTTTGCTGTGGCGGGATTTAGAGCGGCGCCGCTAATGTCGGCACTTGGGCTGTTTCTTGGAGGGGTCATCCTCCGTTGTTCCATCGCCATTCCCATCCTTTGGGATGTCCACCATGTATATGTCGTATGACGAGGTGGCCTTCCAGTGCCCTGTAGGCGCTGGTTCTTGGTCGTCTCCGACATCGTCGTCCATACCGTCGATGTCTTCGGAGTCGAAGTCTAGCATGTCGGTTAAGTCATCGACAGTGGCTACAAAGTGGGTGGTGGGTGGGCTTTGAATTTCTTCGTCGTCCGCATCCCAACCGTCCTGACCATAATCCGGCCAGGGGCTCTCTTGATAAGGAGAGACACTTTAGCGAATTCAAGATGTCGCCAAAAGGCGAGTGCTGAAAGATGTCCGCAGCGGTGAACTCCATGATCGGCACCCAATCGGATTCGATTGGCAGGGGCGCGGAAGGTTCGGGGTCCGGAGAGTAGTCCGGCACCTTGAAGTCACGAGCTTCACAAGGGACAGGGTCGGTATTCAGCTCTATCATCGTAGAGGTAGCAGCCCCCGAGGCGGTGTCCAGCCACCCATCCTCGATCGGCGCAGTCGGCTCCGAGCTAAGGGTCGGAGCGGACTCTTATCTTGACCTCAAAGGCCTTTGTCCGCAGCAGAGCTAGATCATGCCCATCGTGATGAAGGCGGCGTGCTTGGTGTGGCTCGAATCCGTCGAAGATCAAGTCTCCGCGGATGTCAGCTGTATAGTTCAAACTTCCAAATCTGACCTGATGGCCAGGGGCGTAGCTTTCGATCTGCTCCAGATGGCCAAGTGAATTGGCCCACAGTGCAAAGCCGCCGAATAGAAAGATCTGTCCGGGGAGAAAAGTCTCACCCTAGACCGTGTTGTTGTTGATGATCGAAGGAGCCATCGGGCCTATAGGTGACGACACAGAGGAACTCTCAATGAAAGCACCAATGTCGGTGTCAAAACTGGCGGATCTCAGCTAGGGGGTCTCGAACTATGCGTCTAGGCGGATGGTAACAGGAGACAAGGGACACGATGTTTTTACCCAGGTTCGGGCCCTCTCGGTGGAGGTAAAACCCTACTCCTGCTTGATTAATATTGATGATATGGGTAGTACAAGAGTAGATCTACCACGAGATCAAGGAGGCTAAACCCTAGAAACTAGCCTATGGTATGATTGTTGTTCGTCCTATGGACTAAAACCCTCTAGTTTATATAGACACCGGAGAGGGCTAGGGTTACACAAAGTCGGTTACAATGGTAGGAGATCTACATATCCGTATCGCCAAGCTTGCCTTCCATGCCAAGGAAAGTCCCATCCGGACACGGGACGGAGTCTTCAATCTTGTATCTTCATAGTCTTGGAGTCCGGCCAAAGATGATAGTTCGGCTATCCGGACACCCCCTAGTCCAGGACTCCCTCAATGAGCTAATAATGCAATTCTACTCCACGGCACACTTCTATCCAGATGTCAGGATAGTATGGATGTCTGAAGGTACTAGGTACCAATCATCAATTGAAGAATGGGCTAATTTGATCAATGCACCTAAGGAGAAAGAGGATGACTTGGATGTCTATGCCAAAAATAAGATGGATCACAACACTATGGCACATATATACAAGGAGATCCCAGATGCTGCTGTTGAAACACACAAGTTTGGATTAGTACATTACCTTCTGTCAGGACTGCCAACCATTAACTGGATCCTCAGGCACACTCTCTTGCCCAAGTCAGGTGATCACAACATGATCAGAGGCCATGCAATAAATCTACTACCCTTATTTGATGTGCCACAAAAGTTCAAGGTCATGAGTCTTATAGTTGAAACTATCAAGAGGACAACTGCTGACCAGAGAAGTTGTGCGTATGCCCCACAGATCCAGGAGTTGATTAACTCCAAGATGGGCACTGGCACATACTTGTTGGACAAGGATCACATGCCTATCTATCCACATTTTGAGGACAACCAAGTGGTTATGGATGAAGATGAACCATCTTCTGTGCAAGCACAAGCAAAGAAGGAGAAGGCAAGGACTGAGAAGGCTACCAAGATGCCAACAATGGAAGAGGCATCTTAGTACTTCTTGAAGAGCAAACAGGATCAGCTTGGCTACTTGATTGCATCCACTCTGAGGATTGAGAAGGGGCTGGCCACCCTGACTCAAAACCAGGAGAGCCTGGAGAGGATCATGGAGCAGAAGTTCTATGACTTGGATGTGAAGGTAACTGAGATCCAATCTGTTGTTGAGCAACTCCAGGATGATATGCAGGAGAGGAAGGGCAAGACAACCACTGAGGCATTTGCCAGAGTGCCTAGAGCTCAGAGGTCAGCTGCAGTGCCAGTGACAGACACCAGAGCCACTTTATCTACACCAGCTACAGCCCCAGTGCAACCAGCTCCAGCACCTACTCCACCAGCTCCATCCACCTCTACTGAAGTCTTCGTCCAAGGAGCCATCTCTACACCACCACCTGAAGATCAAGCCTGAGAGACGATTTAGTGCTATGCATATTCTATGAACTTTTTGGTAACTTGTTGCCAAAGGGGGAGAAAAATGTATAGATCATAGGCTTCGAGAGAGAGCGTTGCTTTTTATTCTCTCTTGCTTTGGTGGTTGAACTTTATTTGCTTGCTTGAGACACCTTATGTCTGTGTGATACTTGGATGATCATGTGTTTGATCATATGCTACATTAATGCTTGTTGGATGACATTATCCTTTTATCTCTATATGATCATTCACTTGGCTTGGTGATGAGTGCATGTATTCAATTGTTATCATTTTGAGTGCTCCACCAAGATGTATGTGACATGGAAGAGTTACCCATGAGCCTAACTCTTTGTGCATTTGCAGTCCAAAGCAAATCTTAAACTATGCACGAATTTAGGGGGAGCTCTTGCTTATCACATACTTCTCAAAGCGACAATGTTTTTCACTCTTATTATCATTTGTCGAAGCTTTGATCTATATGTTGTCATCAATTACCAAAAAGGGGGAGATTGAAAGTGCAACTATCCCTAGGTGGTTTTGGTAATTCCTAACAACATATAGCTCATTGAGCTAACATTATTCCAAGATAAATATTTCAGGAAAAGCTCAATGAATGGCATGGCATGGATGAGAAAAGTGGACCCCTCAAAATACTAAGGATAAAAGGATTGGCTCAAGCTCAAAGCTCAAGACTCTACATTTTAAATTTTAGTGATCCAAGATCACATTGAGTCTATAGGAAAAGGCAATACTATCAAGGAGGGATGAGGTGTTGCTTAATGAGGTTCTTGCTTCATAGTGCTTAGTGATATGCTCCAAAACCCTCAACTACTTTCCCACATCCACATATGACCTAAACCAAAAGTCAAACTCGGCCCCACCAATTCTTTCTATCTCGCGCTACCGAGTTCAGATGTCATAGCCACTGCCACAAACCCTAGGCAAATCAGTCTCACCGATAGGGATCTCGGTCTCACCGAGATGGGATTGTAATCTCTCTATTTCCCTTCATAACGTTTTGGTACCACTGAGATGAGCGATCGGTCCCACCGAGATTGCAATGTAAACTCCCTGTTTCCTTTTCGTAACATTTTGGTCCCACCGAAATGAGCGAACCGGTCCCACCGAGTTTACCTGACCAACTCTCTGGTTAGCTTATTACCAAAATCGATCCCTCCGAGTTTGTGTAATCGGTCTTCACCGAGATTACGTTATGCCCTAACCCTAATCATATCGGTCCTACCGAGTTGCATGTCGGTCCCACCGAAAATCCTAACGGTCACTAGATTTGCTGAATCGGTCTGACCGAGTTTATCAATTCGGTCCCACTGACTTTGGCAAGTTGTGTGTAACGGTTAGATTTTGTGTGGAGGCTATATATACCCCTCCACCTCCTCTTCATTCGTAGAGAGCCATCGAGCGAACCTACACTTCCAACTTGCATTTTTTGAGAGAGAACCACCTACACTTGTGTTGAGGCCAAGATATTCCATTCCTACCATATGAATCTTGATCTCTAGCCTTCCCCAAGTTGCTTTCCACTCAAATCTTCTTTCCACCAAATCCAAATCCTGTGAGAGAGAGTTGAGTGTTGGGGATACTATCATTTGAAGCACAAGAGCAAGGAGTTCATCATCAACACACCATTTGTTACTTCTTGGAGAGTGGTGTCTCCTGGCTAGGTGTCACTTGGGAGCCTCCGACAAGATTGTGGAGTTGAACCAAGGAGTTTGTAAGGGCAAGGAGATCGCCTACTTCGTGAAGATCTACCGCTAGTGAGACAAGTCCTTCGTGGGCGACGGCCATGGTGGGATAGACAAGGTTGCTTCTTCGTGGACTCGCGCAACCGTTACCCTTCGTGGGCTGAAGTCTCCATCAATGTGGATGTACGATAGCACCACCTATCGGAACCACGACAAAAACATCCGTGTCTCCAATTGCGTTTGAATTCTCCAAACCCTTCCCTTTACATTCTTGCAAGTTGCATGCTTTACTTTTCGCTGCTCATATACTCTTTGCATGCTTCCTTGAATTGTGTTAAGATTGCTTGACTTGTGCTAAGATAGCTAAAATTTGCCAAAGACTAAAATTGGGAAAAGGATAAGTTTTATTTGGTCAAGTAGTCTAATCACCCCCCCCCCTTTAGACATACTTTCGATCCTATAGCGGCGGCTATAGGCTTCCCTAGGTCGACCTGATCGCCCCTAGAGCCTCGTAGATTCGCAGTCCTCCATTGCTGAAGAACGACGAAGAACGAGGAAGAAGATACAAGGGTGGGGATAGATGAACACTACAAGTAGTAGATGTGTTTGTTCGATTGTGTGTTGTTCAATCGGCCGTCACCCCTTAGGTATATAAGAGGCGTATGGACTTCCCCTACAAGAAAAGAACTCCAATTCACGTCCAAATCTTTACAAAACTGAACTCGGATTTAGGTAAATCTGGAACATCAGTTGGGTTTTTAGGCCCCACAAGCCACAAACGACCTTGTATGAAGATGAGCCTAAAAGAAAATTTGACCGTTTCGATGAGAGGAACAATTTTTGTATTGAACGTTTTTCGGTTCGAGGCCATCTCGAGGGACGGATCTCTCCCGCAAAACAGCTGATTGGTGGCGCTACCCATCAGACAGGTGTCTGGTGGGGCGCGTCATATTTTGCCTCCTGGCAGGGGTGCATTCCGATGACTCTAACTTTTGCATACAAACTTGGATTAGGACAATTTGTGTATCGAAATCGACTATTTCGACGAGACGCACAACTTCCGTGTAGAAACATTTTCCATCGGAGGCCATCTTCATTGAGTTTCATGGCATTCTTTAATCTGGTGTCAACATGAGCACCTCTGAACTTGTCATAACTATTGCATAAGAGCTCCGTTTCATACCATGTTCATATCATTCTCGATCTTCTGAAAGAGAGCCATCCGGAGGTGACCTCCAATCATAAGTTTGAATTAGTCTTGATATAACTTAAAGCTACTCTCTATGATTGTGCCACTTTTGAGCGTCGACACTATTGGCGTAGTTGAAGCAGCTCGTCTCTCAAGCCACATGTAGCCAAGCCCACTTCCATCACCATCATTACCGCTTTCACCCTGAGCATGCTGGGTGGAGGCCACCTTCAACATGCCTACCATCGTCATGTTAGCACTCACCATCTCGTGACAACCAATGGCCCTCTCTCTTGGCGGAGGCGGCGCGCCTAGGTTCTGCCATAGATTGTGAGGTCATACGGAGAAGGTGTGGGATGAGTGAAATTGCGGCTTAACATGTATTGAATCACTAGAACCACTAAACTATAGCAATGCAACCACTAAGTGACCCAACACACCTATCAGACATCAAAATAGGTCGTCCTACCTCTGATCTAACGAATAGAAATATCCAGTGGACCATGGATCTATTAGGTAATTAGCGGAGCAACTACCAGATACGTAGGCCCGATCAGCACATGCGCATCGAAACTGACCCATGCACACTTTAGCTACCAGCTGGCAGATCAAGATGATTAGCTCTGAGATCGGGTGAAGGAGAAGATAAAAACGCTGAGAGGGTTCATAAGTCATCTATTTTACCATCTTTTAGGATCACAGTATCACTACATGAGAATGCACTCCTCTGATGTACTAATATACTTATTGATATCGAGTGGACATCTACGTGGAGTTATAACCAAGTGTTGTCTATCATTTGAGTTAGAACCAAGTATTTCCTATATTGGTAATCCACTGCATGCATGGAGATAGATAAATCTAGAAGTTTTTAATTAAGTTCTTATTTATTATTAATACCATGAAGTACATTCAGAGTTGGTAAACCCATGCACCCATGGCTCGTTCTCCATAGTTAGAACCTCTTTTATAACCTTTTTGCTCTCCTTTGAATTCTTAAATTGACCGACAATCATCACTTATAAGTTGAAAACATCAACTTTTGGTTCTTTATTCAAGGAATTTTTTGCAACACTACATACAAACTTCAATTTTAGAGCCCGGGTGGACGTTTCTACATCCAAATCTACTGATCGTTTGTGCAACCCTAGGTATCGGTATGTACACTTGAACAACTTCTCTGTCAACCTAGACAATAATAATTTATTCACAATAGTGAATGGTTATATATAAGTCGTCTGAATTTGCATTTTGGGTAAATCAATTTCATGGGAGAAAAAGGAGGCGAGGCGGAGCTTCGAGGTCGAGCTGGGAGCACCATGATGAGTGGTAGTGAGGCATGGGGCCGCATGCGAGGCTGAGGCCTAACAAGTCAGAGCCGGTGATGACACAATTGGTGAAGGAGCGTCTAATGGTTGACCGGTGCGAGTGGGGGACAATTTAGTATTGGTTCTTGTTTAGATTAGACAACACCCACTTCAGAGGCGGAGACGACATGATGAGTGGCAACGAAACGTGTCGTCGCAGCCAGAGAGGAGGTAGTGAAACCTGGAGGCAAGCATTGGATGAGGAACCGCTTCGAAGAGAAAGAAAGCTGAAGGAAGAAGGACGGTTGTTGGACCTTAATCCAAAACAATCTAGAAAGTAGACTTATCCAAAATAAATTCAGGCAACTTAGTCCCTAATTTATTTACTTATATATTAAATAGGGGTGCATGACAATGCATCATGACACATGCGTACGTACTTCCTCCATTTTTATTTACTCAATCGTCTTAAGGCAAACATTGTAAATTTTGACCAACTCAATAAAATAAACAGTACTATTGGATTCATCTTTCAATATATTTTCACACCATATAGATTTGTTATTGTAAATGTTTATATTGTTCTCCGTAAATTTGGTCAATTTTAAAAAGATTGACCTAAGAAAAAGTTAATATGCAAAGTAAATCTGGACACGACGATTTGGCTCTCGAGTGTATGATGAACAGTAAAATAAAAATATATAATAAACAAATTCAAAAAATCCCAATTTTTTAGGCATGCAAGATACTCTAAAGCGTGATGGCCGTGCCAAATTTGGTGATGTTTGGACATTTGAGTAGCTCTCAACAAGAAAACAAAATTTAGACCCGTGAGAAAGTTTTAAAAAATGCATTGTTTGGAGCTTATTTTGTCTTTTTACCATGAGCTCCTTGAATGTCATTTACCCACAACATTTTTCACGCACCTGACACACTCAAGCATCTTGCATGCAAAATAATCATATATTCTTTTTGCTATTTTTTTTACTCTTCATCATGTGCAGATGATCTCGGGCTTAGAATTAAATATTCAAGTAAATCTCTACTACTTCAAACAACTTAAGGTTTCTTTCCCACGAGGTAAAACTCTTCATCAACCGGTTCCTCCTCTCTCACCATATCCGTCCACCGATTTGTTTCGTTCGTTTCTTTTTTGTACGACACCATATTTGATTGTATCTTCCCGTACGCCCCTCGAACACATTAATTAACTTATCTTTTGCACCACCGCATCAATTTCACCTTAATTAACTTATCTTTTGCACCACCGCATCAATTCCACCTTAATTAACTTACCTTTTGCAATAATTCCATACATCACATAATTTACTTGTTTGACGTATCAATTCCATAATATAAGTACCATACACAACACATTCTACGTTATTTCTCGCTCCATCCGTCGCTCGCGCGGCCGTCAGATCGTGACCTATTGGTCCACTGGATTGTGAGGGCGCGCGACTCGCATGAAGATTTGGTGCACATGCCTGGGCCCTATTACCTGGGCCAACCCTATTCATTGCAAATAAATTCGGCAAGATCAGTAATGCTGCAAAACTTGCTCCCGCAACATCACCTACGTTGCATGAATGTGAAGGCAAAAAAATTCTGCAACATTACCTTTGTTGCATAAAAGTGGAGACAATTGTTTTCTGCAACATCACCACAATTGCAAAGCTTTCTGCAACAATGCCATTATTGCAAAACTTACATCACGTCTCCGCACAAAGTCTCTGTTTCAGCAACAACCTACTTGTTGCAATTCGTGAAGTCACACGATAACGCTTCAGAGCGGTTTGCGACAAAATCATTGCTGCAGAGGGATGAGCGTAACAACTAGCTTGTTACAATTTTGTGACGCTCACGTGGGGAGATCTAACGGCATGGGAGGTGACCGATCTTTCCCGAACTTCAATCGACGGACGCGTAGCACGGCCATTGTTTCTGTAACACCGCACTTGTTGCAGAAGAGAGGTGGAGAACGTGGGTGATACATTGGACGGCCAGCAGCGCGTCCATCCAACGGCCAGCCAGGCGGCGGATGTATTTAACTAATCCACCGGCTGAGGTATGTTTAGGTTATTGACGTACACGTTTGATTTGTATCGGCTCACATGCGTTATGGGATTAGGAGATCATGCCCGAATCTATGAGAATGCATGCATTTCAGAAAGTTTGGATTTTCTGAAAACACAATTCATATATCTCCTTTTCTCTCCGACTTAGTCGAAAAAGCCGAGCTGCAGATGCCGACAATGCACGACAATCCAGACAGGCTCGTCGGTGTATTTTTTTATCTATTATGGTTGTGCTGAAACATTATTTGGCACCGTAGCAACACACAGATAATTATACCTAGTAAATAAAAATAGAGACGACAAACATGTTAGTCAGGAATAGTAAATCCACATGTTCTAAGAGGCAATAACATATCTGTACTAACTGATCTTAAGTGCGTAGGCAGATGAGAGCATCTACAACCCCACTCCCTATTCTCCTGAATGCTCGAGCAGACAGTCCAATGCTCGATCAGAAGAAAAAAAATGATTCAACCGGATCTTTCATTTCGTCCTTAATGTCCAGAATGTCTGACCACCTCAAATCCATCTCAAATCTGAGATGGACATGAGGATGCTCGGGCGCGTCCGATCACGCCCGGACAACCCACATAGGTCCACCTGCAGCCACCCCCCCCCCCCCCCCCACCTCTCTCCTTTTTCACACGCGGCACGAGGACGGAGCATGCTCATCCCGGAGCTCGCTCGCTCCTTCGGCGGCAGCTCGGCCCGTCCTCCGGCAGCGGCTTCGCGCCCTCACACCATGGGATTGGGAGGCCTCCACTCTGGCAGCGGCCTCGCGCGCCGGGCTTGCCGCGCTGCGCTTGTGCCGGAGCATGGCATGGCTGCCACGCCCGCGCCGCCTTAGAGCTCCCGCGCGTCCGGCTCCTGTGCTCGCCGCGCCGCGCTTGTGTCGCAACACAGTATGGCTACCACGCCCGCGCCGCCCCGCAGCTCCCGTGCTTCGGGCTCGTGCCGGAGCACGGCATGATGGGCACGCACGCGTCACTAGGGAGCTCGCGTGCACCGTGGCGTGCGTGCCGGGCGTGCTGGCAGGCCGGCTGCAGCTGTGTGCGTGCGCAGCCGTGCGTGTTGGCTGGCCGCCACAGCCGCGCGGGACGGGTGTGCTGTCTGGCCGGCCGCACATCCATGCTTGCTAGCTAGCTAGTTGGCCGCTTGCGTGCGTGCACTGCTGCCGCTGCTTTGCGTGCTGGCCACGGGCTGGCGAGCCGCTGCATGCACAGCCGTGTGCTGGCCACGAGCTTGCCGCCGCGCGCATGCTGGTCGAGACGCTTCCGCCCACGCAGCTCGCCGTCGGAGCTTGCCGCCACCACTGCCGCTTCGACCTCGTGCTGGAGGTCCAGACACTGCCGTTGTTGCTCTACGTGCCCGCACATAAGGTGTTTGTGAAAATGACTCAAAAGCGAGGAGAAAAATTTAAGATACGTGAGTATTTGGAAGCAAATTTAAGACGCGTCGGCAGAGGTTTGAGGGGCCATATTAGCTATGTGTGGCTGTAGATGCTCTGAGGACCCTACCTGCCGATGGCTAGTACATTGTCTTTTGAAAACGTGGTGGATCTGGTCATCTGGGTCGTCGTCTAGCATCATCCAGTACAGCCTGCTCAAATTTGGAGCTAGGCACCTAGCTGCTTCTTGGCAATGGCCAACCGAGCCGTCCAGTACGCCATGGTCAGTGCGCTGCGCCCTTACCTGCTCATCAACTGCCTGCTATAGCTCCTGGACCGATCCGGCATTTTTCTCTTCTCGTAGTATCAGCAATTTGCTCCATCGCATTTCACGTACATATTTTTTGTGTGGTTGGCACGCACGCAGGTGGATGCCTTCACTGGCGAGCCGTTCAAGGGCAACCCGGCGGCGGTGTGCCTCCTGGACGACGACGCCGCGGCCGATGACGACCGGTGGCTTCAGTCCGTCGCCGCGGAGTTCAACGTTTCCCAGACGGCCTTCCTCTTCCGCCGCGATGGAGGCTCCAGCTCGTCGTTCACCCCGCGGTTCCGCCTCCGCTGGTTCAGCCCCACCACCGAGGTCCCGCTGTGCGGGCACGGGACACTGGCGTCCGCCCATTTCCTCTTCACCGCCGTCCTCGCGAAGCAGCACGACGTGATCGAGTTCGTGACAGAGTCCGGGGTCCTGACCGCCCGGAAGGTTCCCGGAGCAAGTTCGCGGCCGCGGGTGACGGAGGAGGAGCAGGCGAAGCCGTTCATCGAGCTGGATTTCCCCACGAGCGATGTTCTCGTGGACTGCAGCTCCAGCCACGAGCTGCCGCCCATATTCCTGAAGGCCGCGCCCGTCGTCGGTGTTCACCGAGCGGCAATCACCGACGACTTCATTGTACGTATATAACTGCCTCACCATTGCTCCATTGCTCTGTCACTGAGCATTCGGATACCAATCTGAGCAATGCTACAAGCACGGGCACATAATTACGGATTTAACGGGGAAGCTTAGTGGGATAATTTGACCGGAAGAAATCAGTGTGAGGCGCCATGGCCCCTGAAATTCAGAGGGGGTACAGGTAGTTTTCTTTTGCAGGTGTATAGAGGTAGTACTTCTTTAGAGAAATATCAGAACTATATTCGCCAAATTATAAAATTCAGAACTATGGCAAAATCGTGGCAACCTGCAACGAAAACTGAGGGGCAGTAGGCTGTGACGGCGTGGATAAACCGGGTAGCAGCTGCTGGAGTAAGCAGTATCTGAACCGGCTGGTTGAGAGTGGTGATTAGGATTTAGGAGCTACAGTATTAGGGTTGTTCTAGTTGGACTGCTTCTGCCTCCAACAGTCCAAACAATGTTTCGAGTTAGAATTTTCTACACCTATTTGCTGAGCATAACAACGGATTTGCGAACTCAACTCCTATGAGGTAGCAGATCAGGCAACTATGCTATACATCTACATGACCAAAAGAATCTGCGCGTCGTGGCCTTTTTCAGGTAGAACTTTCATCGGGAGAAGAGGTTGCTGATGTCCTTCCTAACTTGGAACAACTTAAAAAGTGTGCTGGCAGAGGTGTTATTGTTACAGGACAGGCGCCACCTGGATCTGGTTATGACTTCTTCTCACGTTTCTTCGCCCCGAAAAAAGGGGTAGACGAGGTAATCTTGTAAACTTTCTCTAAGTTGAATACACATATATAATACAGTACATGAAGCTTGTTTAACTTATATATGGTCTTCTTTCTTGAGTTAGAAATAGCAACACACCTACATTTAATTTTGGAAAGAAAATTAAATTACGGCCATATTGTCTATGGAGAATATCATCTTCTTTCTTATCTCATAACCCATCGGCATTGTGCTACATAACAGGACCCTGTTTGTGGCAGTGCACATTGTGCTCTAGCACCATACTGGGCCCGAAAACTGGGCAAGCGAAGACTGACGGCGTTTCAAGTATGTCTTGACTACCTCTACGACCAACTGGATCATTCTTTTGATATGCATGTGTTTGAAAAAAGTTGCTAAAATATGCGCTTAATCATCTTAAATCATTCATTTACCATGTATCATCAGGTATCTAAAAGGACCGGAACACTTTATCTGGAGTTGGATGCTGCAAATCGGAGGGTAAAAATTCAAGGACAAGCCGTTACTGCGATGGTTGGAACACTCCTAGCTTAGCTAGCTAGCTAGCATATATTTTCCATCTATGTATGCTTTGAACTACGGTGTCAAACCAATGCATGGTTACATTTGTTGTTTTAACACTAACGGTCTTACTCCTGTGGGAGTACATATTCCGTGGTAAATTTATTGACTGGTTTGGTACACTGGTAGAAAAAAGGCCTTTAGTCCCGGTTCGCAAAGGCCTTTAGTCCCGGCTGTGCAACCGCGACTAACTATGCGCGACTAAAGACCCCCCCCCCCCCTTTAGTCGCGCCTCTTCACGAATCATGACTAAAGGCTTTAGTCCGGTTCTCGTGGCTAAAGGGACTAAAGGCCTCCTCCATGAGTTTAAATTTTTTACTAATTTTTTTGCGAATTTTTTCATTTTTTTTTTATTTTCAAATTTCTGAATTATTTTAACCTCTAATCTCTAATCACCACCCCTCATCACTGCTCAATTTATCCTCTAATCTCTAATCACCCCTCATAATTCCAAATCATCTAACTTCGAACGGTCACCCATCCTCCCACTCCCTGACTGAGCACGCTTAACTTCCGGGTTCTATTCTCCTCGCTTCCAAGTCTCGCACTTGTTGTTTTCCGACAATAGTAGGATGTCAATTCTATTAACCCTCGGTATTTAGCTTGAGCATGAAGTGACACATTTCACTGTTTGAGTTTGAAACTATTGTTTTAAAAACAATAATTATTTAGTAACACTAATATTTACGGAATAATTAGTTTGACCATTTTTGACCACAGATTGACCAGATTTGACCAAAATTTAAAAAAATTGAAATAATTATTTAGTAACACTAATATTCTAGAATAATTAGTTTGACCATTGTTTGACCATAGTTTGACCACAATTTGAAATTTTTTGAATTTTTTGCCTCTCCGAACTTAAAAGCCCGTATCTTTTTTTCTGTTAGGTTTTGGGGATTCTAAAATGTTTAACGGGTTCCCCGGTTAAATTCGGATGTAACTTTTCGAGTAGATGATTTTTCATATAAAAACTTTTTCATCCGAGTTCGTATGCAAAAGTTATGCCAATTTTAAGAATTTCAGAGAGATTTTGCAAATAAAGTCGAAATTCATATTTGTTAATTTTCCCAACAACTAGACCACATATCACATGGAAAACTTATTTTATTTTATTTTTTGACATTTCCATAATTTTCTTTTGTTTTTCTAAAACTGAAAAGGCGATCCGGGGGTAGAGTTTGAAAATGAGGCCTCAAATCCCTTTAGTCGCGGTTGGCGGACCAACCGGGACTAAAGGTCATCACGCTCATGACTTTCCATTTTATCAATGGTGACCTCATGCTCCTCAAGACGAGATTCCAACTCATCAATATATTTCTTGCCCTCAATGGCAATGGACATGATTTCCATGAAGTTGGAACGAGCAATTTTATTTTATGAAGAGCTTTAAAAACCATTTCCCCTTAATTTTATTGTCATTCTCTTCATCATTATCCTCATCATCATTAGCATCAACATCATCATCAAAGACATATTGGGTTTCAAAGTAGGAGATAGCCATAAGGCAAAACGCAATTTGATGTAGGATCCATGAAGCACCATTCAAGACCACATCTTGTTCCACGGGGTGTTGGGTTTCCTCTAATTGTTAGCACAACAACTCGAGGAAATACATGCATTTTATCATGGCAACAAGATATAGCAAGCATATCATCATGAGATTTAGTCAAGCAATTTCTACATGATATAGGGACTATCAACACAAGCATGTGAAACATTTGGAGTGCTCGAAGTGTTAAAGCCCAAAGAGGAGCATTGCTCATAGAGGTGGAGTAGAAGAAGTTGAGAAACTATACGACCGGAGGTGGAGGAGAACAATCATCAAATCTTGGACACACCATATTTATCTTGAAGCTTCGTCCACAACTCATGAGCATCCCGGAACAGCATGAGTTGAAATATAACTACATTGCTTATTAGAAGCTTGAGCATTGAGATAAAGTTTTCTCATCCTCTAAAGATAATCGTTGAGGATCTTTGGAGAGAAAACCCATATCTACAATTCGCTAAGTTTGGGTCCATGACCTAAAGAGATTAAGCAGTGCCCAAACATCAAAATTTGTGCCATCAAAACTAAAGTTGAATCCTAATCCC
The DNA here is from genome assembly GCA_021437245.1 of Aegilops speltoides. Lineage (NCBI taxonomy): Eukaryota > Viridiplantae > Streptophyta > Magnoliopsida > Poales > Poaceae > Aegilops > Aegilops speltoides. The sequence goes on along the minus strand of CM038141.1, from coordinate 103,327,899 downwards.
TAGTCGACATCTTTACTCTCTAGGCGGTTAAGCCTAACACAGAGACGAGGCTCTGATACCAATTGAAAGATCGTGGATGTCGCCTAGGGGGTGAATAGGCTTTAAAATAATTACGGTTTGAAGCGAACAAATGCGGAATAAACCTAGCAGTTAATTTGTCAAACACAAAACCTACAACAACTAGGCTCACCTATGTGCACCAACAACTTATACTAAGCAAGATAAACAACTAGGTGATAGCAAGATATATGACAAGAAACAATATGGCTATCACAAAGTAAAGTGCATAAGTAAAGGGCTCAGGTAGAGATAACCGAGGCACGGAGACGACGATGTATCGAAGTTCACACCCTTGCGGATGCTAATCTCCGTTTGGGCGGTGTGGAGGCACAATGCTCCCCAGAAGCCACTAGGGCCACCGTAATCTCCTCACGCCCTCGCACAATGCAAGATGCCGTGATTCCACTAAGGGACCCCGGTAAAAAATTGAAATAATTATTTAGTAACACTAATATTCTAGAATAATTAGTTTGACCATTGTTTGACCATAGTTTGACCACAATTTGAAATTTTTGAATTTTTTGCCTCTCCGAACTTAAAAGCCCCGTATCTTTTTTTTTCTGTTAGGTTTTGGGGATTCTAAAATGTTTAACGGGTTCCCCGGTTAAATTCGGATGTAACTTTTCGAGTAGATGATTTTTCATATAAAAACTTTTTCATCCGAGTTCGTATGCAAAAGTTATGCCAATTTTAAGAATTTCGAGAGATTTTGCAAATAAAGTCGAAATTCATATTTGTTAATTTTCCCAACAACTAGACCACATATCACATGGAAAACTTATTTTATTTTATTTTTTGACATTTCCATAATTTTCTTTTGTTTTTCTAAAACTGAAAAGGCGATCCGGGGGGTAGAGTTTGAAAATGAGGCCTCAAATCCCTTTAGTCGCGGTTGGCGGACAACGGGACTAAAGGTCCGCCAACCATGACTAAAGGTTGGGCCATTAGTCGCGGTTGGCTGCACTCAACCGACTAAAGGTCTAACCTTTAATCCCGGTTGGCTCTGCCAACCATGATCTAAAGGCCTTGGCCACTGAGACCTTTAGTCCCGGTTGGCTGTGCCAACCGGGATCAAGCCCTCCCGTCCGCCACTGTCAACCGAGTGGGCTGGGCCCAGATAGTTGGTCGCGGGTCTCCTCCCGAACCGCGACTAAAGACCCCTTTAGTCCCGGTTCTATTATTTTGGGGACTAATGGGGGCGCCTGGAAGCCTCTTTTTCTACTAGTGGTATCGTAGGCTTCGTACCTGTGTTGCTTATTTTCTCTATGAACTCGGTCAATTTATAATACATAACTTAGGGCAAAACTTATAAGCCTTTTATTTCATACTTTAGAACGGATGAAGTAAAGTTCATATTTAAAAATATGTTCTAAACATATTTTGAAAATGTCAAAAAATTCCAAACAAAAACTTGGCACGTACATCTCGATATTGTACATGCTCACAAGTCGTTTTGCGAAAAACCGATAATTTATGTGTCGCGTGTGAAAAAGACAAAATCTGGTGTTAAAAAATGCTTTTCACAAGACATCATTTTGTCTTTTTACACAAGCCACAAAAAATGTCGGTTTTCTCCGAAACTTGACGTGGACACATATAATGTTGAAATGTATCGCCAAATTTTTGTATGAAATCTTTTCACACTTTAAAATATATTTTTCGCGTGCAGGAGCGCGCACTCCCGAGACCCCCAACGGATTTCCGCTATTCATCTTGGTTAATAAGTACTCCCTCCGTCCGGGTTTATTAGGCCTCTTAGAATCACAAGCATGTCCTTTTTTTATAAGGCATTGCTTTGGAAAGGTGCATGCATATAACCATTTCATTGGCTGCATTGAAAGCCATTGTTGTTGGTGGCATGGATGAGAAATTAATACAATTCATGCGTGCTTTTTCATTGGTTGCATGCATGTGAGAGAGTGCATTGAGAGTGGAAAGAAAGAATTAATGTGAGCAAATTACTATATGTCTTGGTCTAAGAGAAGTTGTTTTTAGGCCTAATAAACCCGGACGGAGGGAGTATAGTCAAACAAATGTGGCAAAACTTTTGCCTTCCTTTGAAAATTTTGTTATTCTGGATGATGCTCATGGATCTCATTTAATCAGGCGCACACACAGATTTGCAGTGCTTATCAACTAGTACAAATTATTCCAGTTATAACTTGCTAGCGATCTTAAGAAAAAACTCAAACCTAGCTAATTATTAGTACTTGGAAGGTAATATCCAAACCGGCGGCGGGTAAAAGTTTCGGACCTGCTCTCCGAGATCCCAGATTTTCTTCATCGTGCCGTCCTTGAGGCTGTACACCCCGACAGCCTGAAGATCCGACTCACCGCGACCGCCATCGCCATCGTATGTCGATCTGTTCCCGAGCTCGTCATCAGTGTAGTAGACGCAGCTGGCCTTGATCTCCGGGCGCTCCGTCGTCGGCAAGCACAGCGAGTTGTTCACCCCGACGAACAGCGCGACGTTGCCGATGTCCGTCGCCTCCTTCCACTGCCCTTGGTTGCTGAGGACATGCACCTTGAAGGAGCACGGCCGTCTGCCCTGGCCGTTCTGCTCCTTGATCACCTCGAGGTACTTGAGCACCACCATCAGCCGCCCTCCGGGCGCCGCCGTGAGGTACTTGCGGCACGACGACGAGCTGCCTTCTTCGTTTTTCCCAAGGGCCAGCCGTGGCGCGACGGCCGTGCTAGTGTACACGCCGGACACCGCATTGCGCTCCCACGCCTCCACCAGGCCTGAGTAGGAGACGGAGTAGAACCGGCCGTCATGGTGGATGGCGTCCTCGACGCCTTCACGCGAGGGTGCCAGCCTCCACACCGGGTGCTTCGCCGTGGCGAAGGCCGGCGCGCCGATCTTATGTTCCATGATGAGCATCACGGCATAGCTGGTGGGGAGCGGGGACGTCGAGATGACCACCTTGCGGTAAAAATGCTCGCGCATCTGATAATAGATCAACGTGCTAGTGTTGTACCCCACCGGACCCCATTCATGATCGTAGGGCGGCCCCCCGCCGAACCGGGCTTTCAGGAAGTCCGGTATGCGGAGGGAGAAGTGTAGGTATCGCGTGTCGGGCACGAAGAGACCCATGGTGGACATGTGCGGCAACCTGAGCTGCATGCCGCTGAGCGGGTTGACGAGGTAGATCTGGCCCCGGTCGTCGGCCGTGGCGAGCCACCCGCGGGAGGAGCCGAGAACGAGGTGGCCGCGCAATGCGGGGTCCGCTGCGGGCTGGAAGGTGGCGCTGCGCCGATCGGTGATGGAGAAGAGCTCGAACTTCTCCGGGGACTTGCCGGGTAGGAGGAGCCATGGCGCGTACGGCCTGAACCTTTCGTCGTCGCGGGACGCGAAGACCAAGGCGAAGTGGATGCGATCGAGGAACCGCAGGCGTTCGTGGATCTCCGCCAGCACGTCCGACGGGAGTCTGGGACATTTTCTGGCGACGACGGCCTTTTTGGGAGCCTCGACCGTCCTGGCGGCGTTCGCGTTCGTGTTGGCTTTCTTGGCCGTGGCGGCCTTCCTTCGCCTGGCGGCGGCGCCCTTGCTTCTTGCCATTGGCGATCGATCGGGTGGGCGTGGTGGCTAGGGCTTGGGGTGTTGCCGAATGCCGACTCATACATATACCTGGATACACCTTGAAGGGGATCGGACGGTACGTACGTGTTTGTTGGACCGGAGATCGATCCACCGTCCTATTAACTAGGGTCTAGGGATGAAAATGAAGCGTAAAACTTTCAAAAAAAATTCCGATAGCAAAATGGAAATGGAGAAGTGAAACAGAAACGGATACGGAAATTTACAAAACGGAAAGACAAATGGATTTTTTTATGTGGAAATGAAAATAAAAAAAGAACGAATGTTTTCGGGTGAAACAGGCACATTCCATTTTCATCAATACGAAACTTTCCGTTACAAATATGAGAACATTATTATTTTGTAGCACCAGGCACCAGCAAACACACAATTAGGCTCTACACACAATGAGCAGAATGCGCATATGACCCAACTTCTATAGTACTGCTACTACTACATCGAGCACAGCAGCACACAAGTAGAATCCCTGATCCCCTAGTCGAGCACGCCGTATGTCCTACTCCCTCCGTTCCTAAATATTTTTCTTTCTAGACATTTCAAATGACTAACACATACGGATGTATGTAGACATATTTAAAATGTAGATTCACTCATTTTACTCCGTATGTAGTCACTTGTTAAAATGCCTAGAAAGACAAGTATTTAGGAACAGAGGGAGTATTATATAGCCATGATATATCTTTATATTATGTAATCATCTTATCTTCTTGTTTTGTTTTTTATGGTTAATGGGGTCTTTTGTTTCGGTGAAAACTTTGCTTTTGTCTCCGTGTCCGTGACGTATTCGCTCAATGATCTTTTGTTTCGTTTTCGCCTTCGTAAAAAAATAAGAAAAGAATTATGGTAGCACCCAGTTTTCTTCATTTCATTTCCGTTTTCATCCGTACTATTAATCGTATCAGGTGTGTATCGGTTGTCTTCTAGTATGATTACGAAGCTCGATCAGGTCACTATTACTTTCAAATACTACCTCTGTCAGTGCCGTTCCGCCTAGATTTGGAAATAACAGGCGGCCAAAAAAACTTTCCACGAAACCCTAACAACCTCCCTGGCGGCGGCGACTAGGGTTCGGGGAAAAAAGAGGCGCTCGTTGACGTCTGATCGGCGGTGCGCAGCGGGATCCCGGGAAGATGGCCTCATCTGATCGGGGCAAGAGTGCTTGGCGGATCGAATCGCACAAGACGCCGCAGGCTCGGTGGAGGAGGCCAGGAAAGCTGGGTATAACTGAGGAAGAAGCAACTCCGCTGGTCATCGATGATCGAGAGGAGGATGCGCCGGAGAAGTGGCTATTGGCGGGGAAGGTGCTCCACCGAAATCTGCTGCATATCAATACCATTGCTAATGCACTCCGTCCGGCGTGGGGAAATCCCCGGGGGCTCCAATTCAGATCTATGGGGGAGAATATGTTTGTAGCTGATTTTGAGTCTCAGAGAGATCGTGATCGCGTGTGGGCAGGATCCCCATGGCATATCAACAAGAATGCAGTGATTCTGTCGGAGTTTAGGGATTGCATGAGGCCGGAAGAGGTTCGTTTTGACAGGCTCCATCTATGGGCTAGGGTTTTGAACTTGCCCTACAACCTCCGAGATGACTCATGGGGTAGGATGATAGCTAAGCAGATTGATCCACAGGTGTCCTCGGCGCAGTTCGCCACATGGGGGGTTTTCTGCGCGCTAGAGTTGCCATTGATGTAAACAAGCCTCTTAGGAGGTGGATTGTGATTGATTCGGCGAAAAGGAAGCAACAAGATGCATATGATATCCAATATGAGAACGTTCCTCACTTTTTCTTCTCTTGCGGCCGATTGGGCCATGCTGATCCGTTCTGTCCTACTCCCGGTCAGCGGGATGCTAAAGGCAAGCTCCCGTTTGGTTCGAGTTTGAGGGCTGAGGAGCGTAAGAAGGTTGCATCCGGTGATTCAGCCGGAAAGGATCATTATGCTAATCCGGGTAGCCAGAGGGAGTCAAAGAACTCCAGCAACGTACCGGCAAGTGGTACGGAGGTGAACTCTCCTAGGAAGAAGAACTCCGACCTAAACAAGAGAAAGGAGGCACCAAGACAGGTTTATCGCCGTGTCGAAAGCACACCCCCCCTTCTGCTTACTGCTTCGGGAGAAGGAACGCAGAACCCGGAGCCAGGGCATCCTGAGGAACAAGGGGGTGGTGTAGAGATTGGGACCGAGGGGGAATATGATCGGATTCCGAAGAAGAAAAAACCAACACCTGAAAATTCTGCAGAGGCTGCTATGCAGCCCTGCCCGTCCCAATGAATTGTCTGAGTTGGAACTGTCGAGGGCTTGGGAACCCTGAGACAGTTCGGGAGCTTCGCAAGGTGGTGAAGAAAGAAGGTCCCTCCCTTCTGTTCGTTATGGAAACAAAGATTCAAGGGAAACATGTTGAAAGTTTGAAGAGCTTATTTGGTTTTTCTGGTTGTTTTGCTGTGGATAGCAATGGCCTTAGTGGAGGCATTGGGCTACTGGAATGATAGCGTGCAAGTTGAACTCAAGAATTACAGTAAGGCTCACATAGATGTGGTAGTCAAGGGGAATGATCAAACCGAATGTAACGCCCTCGATGCGGCTATATCTCCCACGTGTCGAAGCACGACTTAGAGGCATAACCGCATTGAAAGCAATGTCGCAAGTGAGGTAATCTTCACACAACCCATGTAATACATAAGGGAAAAAGATACATAGTTGGCTTACAATCGCCTCTTCACACAATTACATGAATAAAGCATTACATCATCCAAATACAATCAAGGTCCGACTACGGAACCAAAATAAAAGAAGAACCCCAAATGCGACAAAAGTTCCCGATCGACCCCAACTGGGCTCCACTACTGATCAACTAGAACGAAACAACACAAAGGGCAAGATCTTCATCAAGCTCCTCCTTGAGCTTGGTTGCGTCACCGCAAGCTGGTTTTGGAAGTATCTGGTGAGCCACGAGGACTCCAGCAATCCCATTACCATGGGTATCAAGACTAGCAAAGCTTAAACGGAAAGGAAGGGGTAAAGTGGTGAGGTTGCAGCAGCGACTAAGCATGATATGGTGGCTAACCAACGCAAATAAGAGCGAGAAGAGAACAAGCGGAACGGTCGTGAAGCTAGCAATGATCAAGAGGTGATCACGAACACCTACTTACGTCAAACATAACCCGAAACCGTGTTCACTTCCGGACTCCGAGAAGAGACCATCACGGCTACACACTCGGTTGATGCGTTTTAATTAAGGTCAACTTCAAGTTTTCTACAACGGACATTAACAAATTCCCATCTGCCACATAACCATGGGCACGGCTCTCGAAAGTTTAAACCTGCGGGGTGTCCCAACTTAGCCCATGACAAGCTCTCACGATCATCGAAGGAATAGACCTTCACCGAGACACTCCGATCGGACTCGGTATCCGGTACATCAAGACATTTCGACAATGGTAAAACAAGACTAGCAAGACCTCCGGCGTGCCGACATCCCGATAGTAGCGCGCGTATCTCGTCTCGAGCCACGACCGGATGAGCAATCCGTATAACTAAAACCAGACCTCAAGTTTCCGAGGGGGCGCTGCAAAGGGCTCTAGTTTGGACCAACACTTAGACAAGCATTGGCCCGGGGGGGCTGAAATAAAGATGACCCTTGGGTTAATTACTTCCAAGGGAAAAGTAGGTGGTGGTGAGGCAAATGGTAAAAGGCAATGTTGGGCCTTCTTTGGACAAGTTTTATTCAAAGCGAACTGTCGGGGGTCCCATAAATCACCCGACCGCGTAAGGGACGCAAAATCCGGGAACATAACACGGTATGACGGAAACTAGGGCGGAAGAGTGGAACAAAACACTGCATAAGGCCGAGCCTTCCACCCTTTACCAAGTATATAGATGCATTAATAATATAAGAGATATTGTGATATCCCAACAAAAACCCTGTCCACCATGGAGAAATCTTCAACTTCACCTGCAACTAGCAACGCTATAAGAGGGGCTGAGCAAAGCGGGAACATAGCCAAACAATGGTTTGCTAGGAATGGTGTCAAAGGATAGAGGTTCATGGCAATATGGGATGGCTGGACAAACAGGTAATAGGTAGCGCAGCATAGCGAAAGAACGAGGCAAACTAGCATAGCAATGATAGTAGTGAGATCCAGGGTAGCGGTCATCTTGCCTGAAATCCCGCAAGGAAGAAGAACGAGTCCATGAAGAAGACAAACGGACGTAGTCGAACGAATCCTCACAACTCCGGAACGAAACCGAAGCTAACGAGAGAAGCAACCGGAAAGAAGCAAACAACATAGTAAACAACCATCGCATAATCATGGCATGATGCACAACCAAGTATGATGCATGTCCGGTTTAATGAGGCATGGCATGGCATGGCAAAGTGCAACAAACAACACTACAAATTAAGTGGAGCTCAATATGCAACGAGTTGCATATTGACGGAACACCACATCAATTATTTAGTTCACTCCCGTTTAGGTACACAACAATGTTAAATGTTGTTAAACATGTCAAGGGGTGAAGCATAACAAACCTACCTAACTAGGCAAGTTTAAATGAGGCCGGGAAAGACAAACAACAAGTCCGGAAACTCCTCATGAGCAATATTCGAATTTGGTACTGTTCTGCCCTAAACACAATTTTAATGTTGTTAAACAGGAAAATAAAGTGGACCATGTTAAACTAGGCATTTTTCCACCCCAAATACATATAAAGTTTATTAAAATCGGAGTTACGGTTATTTAGTTATGAAATAAATCATTTTAACATGGCATTTTAGCAAATTAACACAAACAGCATTTTAAACATTTTTAACATAGATGAAAATGGCATATTATGAAACTAGATGAAAAACTAAGCATTTTACATATATAAATTATTTACATCCGATGCACGGTTTGTGAGTAATTAAATGCATGAGTGCAAGGGGTTTTTCTGCAAAACTGGTAAATCACAGGATAATAGGAAAATTCGCAGAACGGAAAAAAAACACCCACGGGCCGAATCTGTCTGGCCCAAAGTGCACAGGAGAGGGGAAGGGGTCTGCTCACCCTGGGCCAAGGCCCGTTGGTGGAGAGGAAGCTGGAGCAGGCCGGCTGGGGGGGAGGCCGGCAGCTGGCTGGGTTCTTTGGCCGGGACAGCCGCGAGGCCTGAGGAGGGCCGTGGTCAACGGGCGCGACGCCAGATCGGGCTCCTCCCGATCTGGACGACGAAGCGGCGCGCTCTCGGCGAGGGCGGCTTGGCGCCGGTGCGACAGGGCCGACGGGCGGCACGGCGGAGGGTTGTGGCGGCGCCGGACATCACGGCAGAGAGAGGTTGGCGACGAACTCCGCCGGCGAAGGGAGCTGGGCGGCGGAGACGGAGACGCTGGCGCGCTGGCGCAGCTCCATGGGCGGCGCGGTGGCAGCGGGCGGAGGACGACGGCGAGGCGCGGGGCGGAGCCAGCGATGGGAGAGGCGGCGGCGGGCCCGCCCGTCGCCGGGCTGGAGGCGGAGGCGTGCTCGTGGCAATGAGGGGGCGCGGGGCCTGACGCACGGCGGGCCGGGACAGTGGCGGACGGGATTGGCTGCGGGCGGCGGCGACGATGGCGTGTCGCGACGCGATTCGTCGGAGTGAGGTGGCGGCCGAGGTGGACGTGTCCGGCGGCGGGATGGACATGTCCGGCGCGCGGAGGGGGAGATTGGCTAGGGTTTGGAGGGATTAGACCGCGAAAATGGAAGGGGAGGGTCTATTTATAGGTAGAGGGAGCTAGGAGAGTCCAAATGAGGTGCGGTTTTCGGCCATGCGATCGTGATCGAACGACCGAGAACATGGAGGGGAGTTAGATGGGTTTTGGGCCACTTTGGAAGGGGTGTTGGGCTGCAACAAAAGAGGGCTTTCCGGTTACCCGGTTAACCGTTGGAGTACCAAACGACCTCCAAATGGCACGAAACTTGACAGGCGGTCTACCGGTGCTATACCAAGGCCGCTTGGCAAACCTCGGGCCATTCCGAGAAAGTTTGATACCCGCACACGAAAAGAGAGAAGAGGGGGATGCCGAGGGACATAGGAGTGCCAGATTGCAAAACGGACAACGGGGAAAAGGCTCGGATGCATGAGACGAACACGTATGCAAAATGAAATGCACATGATGACATGATATGAAATGCATATGATGACATGGTGAAATGCAACACGCAAGCAATGACATGGCAACAACGGCAAATAACTGGCGGACACCTGGCGCATCGGATCCGGGGCGTTACAACACTCCACCACTACGAGAGGATCTCGTCCCGAGATCTAGGATGGCACTGGAGAGAAACGAAAGAGGAAGAGAAGAGGTAAAACTTAGTTGCTTCTTCGACAAACGAGTGAAACCATGAGCCTTGAGAGGTTGAGCAATTTAATAGGAAGAGTATAACAGAGATGAACGAGATTGCAAACAATCCGTTAGAAAAGAGGAAACCGGAACATTACGAGGACTTGAAGGTTGCAAAGACATGAATCAAGAGTTTGATGGACAGGATAGAATTCAAAACCACTGCGGTTAAAACAAGATGGGAGAGGGAGAATTCGGGCAGCACTCCGGTTGAACATAGACGCATGACTTGATAAGATGAAAAGAACTTGAATGGAGGACACGACACGCCGGTTAAATGGATAAGCATGAAAAGAACATGATCCTCACAATACGAGATGGTGAGAGGAAGGAACAACATCACAATGCCTCCGGAAGAAATGAAAGAATGGAATGGAATGAACGGAGGGAAACAATATCTTGAAAGAGCACGCTTACAAGAAATGCAAGAACGGAGTTGTTGGAAAACCAACAACGAAACGAATAAGCTTGTGGCGGGCTTATGAAAACATCTCTAAATTATGAGGTGAGCTTCTGCCACCAACGGAAACAAATGATTGGATTGATATCAACAAGGAGACGAGAAACTTATTTCACCGGTAGGACAAATGAAGAACTTGGGTCATTTATAGCACCATAAATAGCAACAATCCTTAGGGAAAGCTTTAGGTGAAATATAACCCAAGATAACTCCAATGAAGAGACTGATGGATTTAAAATACCTCATTCTTGACAACAATATGAATCATGAAACATGAAGGAAATTGTCAAGAGTGACATAACACCATCTCAAAAGATAAGATAGAAGGAATTGCACTTTGAAATGCAAGATGAAGAATGCTTGAACTCCTCAAAACAAAACATGTGTTAAGCACCATGTTTATTTTAGAGTATAGCTTGGCTGATCTTAACTTCAAGAGAAATCTTGAAGAACAATTGAAGAATGAAGAGAATCCTTGATGAACCACCATGTAGAACCTCCATGAAGAACTCCGGTACACAAAAGGAATGAAAAGAAAGAGAAATTGAAAACACAAGGTGAATCCTTGCAATGATTTAGAATGAGCTTCGCGATGAGATAATGCGGAAAACTTGGAACTCCGGAAAAAGAATAGATGAAACACTAGAACCGAGAATTATGATATGATGACCAACTCCGGAAAGAAAGATGAATCACTTATAAACAAGAATAAGAATTATTGTTGGGTAACGTAGTAATTTCAAAAAATTTCCTACGCACACGCAAGATCATGGTGATGCATAGCAACGAGAGGGAGAGTGTTCTCTATGTACCCTCGTGAGACCAAGCGAAGCGATCTGGCGTAGAGGAAGTAGTCGACGTTCTCCTCGCGATCCGACCGATCCGGCGCCGTTACATTCGGCGCCCCGAGTTCTTGACACACGTACAGCTCGATGGCGTCGCTCGTACTCGATCCAGCCGAGTGTCGAGGAGAGTTCGTCAAGACGACGGCGTGGTGACGATCTTGATGTTTCACCGGCGCAGGCTTCGCTTAAGCTTCGCGACGGTATGACCGAGGTGGAATATGGTGGAGGGGGCCAGACACGGTTAAGGAACGATCCGTAGATCAAACTTGTGTGTTCTAGGGTGCCCCTGCCCCAGATATAAAGGAGGGAGGGGGAGGTGCGGCCGGCCTAGAGGCGGCGGAGGAGTCCTACTCCCACCGAGTAGGACTCCCCCTTCCTAGTTGGAGTAGGATTGGGGGAGGGGAAGAGGGAAGGGCGCCCCCTCCTTGTCCTATTCGGACTGGGGGAGAGGGCGCGCCACCCCCTGGCCGGCCCCTCCTCTTCTCCCTCGAGGCCCACTAAGGCCCATGTAGTACCGGGGTGTCCGGTAACCTCCCAGTACTCAGTAAATTCTGCTTTCACCGGAACCATTCGAACTCCAAATATAGGCTTCCAATATATCAATCTTTATGTCTCGACCATTTCGAGACTCCTCGTCATGTCCGTGATCACATCCGGGACTCCTAACTTCTTCGGTATATCAAAATACATAAACTCATAATAACTGTCATCGAAACCTTAAGCGTGCGGACCCTACGGTTCGAGAACAATGTAGACATGACCTAGAACTATTCTCGGTCAATAACCAATAGCGGGACCTGGATGCCCATATTGGTTCCTACATATTCTACGAAGATCTTTGTCGGTCGGACCGCATAACAACATCGTTGTTCCTTTGTCATCGGTATGTTACTTGCCCGAGGTTCGATCGTCGGTATCCAATACCTAGTTCAATCTCGTTACCGGCAAGTCTCTTTACTCGTTCCGTAATACATCATCTCACAACTAACTCATTAGTTGCAATGCTTGCAAGGCTTTAAGTGATGTGCATTACCGAGAGGGCCCAGAGATACCTCTCCGACAATCGGAGTGACAAAACCTAATCTCTAAATACGCCAACCCAACATCTGCCTTTGGAAACACCTGTAGTACTCCTTTATAATCACCCGATACGTTGTGACGTTTGGTAGCACCAAAGTGTTCCTCCGTAAACGGAGTTGCATAATCTCATAGTTACAGGAACATGTATAAGTCATGGAAAAAGCAGTAGCAACATACTAGACGATCGTGTGCTAAGCTAATGGAATGGGTCATGTCAATCGATCATTCTACTAATGATGTGACCTTGTTAATCAAATAACAACTCTTTGTTCATGGTCAGGAAACATAACCATCTTTGATTAACAAGCTAGTCTGGTAGAGGCATACTAGTGACATAATGTTTTGTCTATGCATTCACACATGTATCATGTTTCCGGTTAATACAATTCTAGCATGAATGATAAACATTTATCATGATATAAGGAAATAAATAATAACTTTATTATTGCCTCTAGGGCATATTTCCTTCAGTCTCCCACTTGCACTAGAGTCAATAATCTAGATCACATCACCATGTGATTAACATCGATAGTTCACATCGCCATGTGACCAACACCCAAAGGGTTTACTAGATTCAGTAATCTAGTTCACATTGCTATGTGATTAAACACCCAAAGAGTACTAAGGTGTGATCATGTTTTGCTTGTGAGAGAGTCTTAGTCAACGGGTCTTATACATTCAGATCCGTTATGTATTTTGCAATTCTTCTATGTCTACAATGCTCTGCACGAAGCTACTCTAGCTAATTGCTCCCACTTTCAATATGTATCTAGATCGAGACTTAGAGTCATCGGATCGGTGTCAAAACTTGCATCGACGTAACCCTTTACGATTTAACCTTTTTCACTTCCATAATCGAAAAACATATCCTTATTCCACTAAGGATAATTTTGACCGCTGTCGATGATCTACTCCTAGATCACTATTGTACTCCTTGCCAAACTCGGTCAGGGGTATACAATAGATCGGTACACAGCATGGCATACTTTATAGAACCTATGGCCAAGGCATAGGGAATGACTTTCTTTCTCTTTCTATCTTCTGCCGTAGTCGGGTTTTGAGTCTTACTCAATTTCACACCTTGTAACACAGGCAAGAACTCTTTGTTTGACTGTTCCATTTTGAACTACTTCAAAATCTTGCCAAGGTATGTACTCATTGAAAAAACTTATCAAGCATCTTGATCTATCTCTATAGATCTTGATGCTCAATATGTAAGCAGCTTCACCGAGGTCTTTCTTTGAAAAACTTTTTTCAAACACTCCTTTATGCTTTGCGAATAATTCTACATTATTTCGATCTACAATATGTCATTCACATATACTTATCGAAATGTTGTAGTGCTCCCACTCACTTTCTAGTAAATACAAGCTTCACCATAAGTCTATACAAAACTATATGCTTTGATCAACTCATCAAAGCGTATATTCCAACTCGAGATGCTTGCACCAGTCCATAGATGGATCGCTGGAGCTTGCACACTTTGTTAGCTCCTTTGGATCGAAAAAACCTTCGGTTGCATCATATACAACTCTTCCTCCGTAAAACCATTCAGAATGCAGTTTTACATCCATTTGCCAAATTTCATAAATTGTGGCAATTGCTAACATGATTCGGACAGACTTAAGCATCGCTACAGCTTGAGAAAATCTCATTGTAGTCAACATCTTGAACTTTGTCGAAAAACCTTTTGCAACAAGTCGAGCTTTGTAGATAGTAACACTACTATCAACGTCCGTCTTCCTCTTGAAGATCCATTTATTTTCTATGGTTTGCCGATCATCGGGCAAATCCATCAAAGTCCATACTTTGTTCTCATACATGGATCATATCTCGATTTCATGGCCTCAAACCATTTTGCGGAATCTGGGCTCATCATCGCTTCCTCATAGTTCGTAGGTTTGTCATGGTCAAGTAACACGACCTCCGAACAGGATTACCGTACCACTCGTGCGAATCTCACTCTTTTACCTACGAGGTTCGGTAGTAACTTGATCTGAAGTTACATGATCATCATCATTAACTTCCTCACTAATTGGTATAGTAGTCTCAAGAACAGATATCGTGATGAACTACTTTCCAATAAGGAACAGTCTGATTACCTCATCAAGTTCTACTTTCCTCCCACTCACTTCTTTCGAGAGAAACTCCTTCTCTAGAAAGGATCCATCTTAAGCAACGAATATCTTGCCTTCGGATCTGTGATAGAAGGTGTACCCAACAATTTCCTTTGGGTATTCTATGAAGACGCACTTCTCGATTTGGGTTTGAGCTTATCAGATGAAACTTTTCACATAAGCATCGCAACTCCAAACTTTAAGAAACGACAACTTGGGTTTCTTGCTAAACCATAGTTCATATAGTGTCGTCTCAACGGATTTTGATGGTGCCCAATTTAACGTGAATGCAGCTGTCTCTAATGCATGATCCCAAAATGATATTGGTAAATCAGTAAGAAACATCATAGATTGCACTATATCCAATAAAGTGCGGTTACGATGTTTGGATACACCATAACATTGTGGTGTTCCAGGTGGCGTGAGCTGTGAAACTATTCCACATTGTTTTAATTGAAGACCAAACTCGTAACTCAAATATTCATCTCACGATCGATCGCGAAACTTTATTTTCTTGTTACGATGATTTTCCACTTCACTCTGAAATTCTTTGAACATTTCAACTATTTCGGACTTATGTTTCATCAAGTAGATATACCCATATCTGCTCAAATCATCTTGTGAAGGTCGAAAATAACGATACTTGCCACGAGCATCAACACTCATTGGATCGCATACATCGGTATGTATTATTTCCAATAAGTCGGTAGCTTGTTCCATTGTTCCGAGAAGCGGAATTTTAGTCATCTTGCCCAAAAGGCACGGTTCGCAAGCATCAAGTGATTCATAATCAAGTGATTCCAAAATCCCATCAGCATGGAGTTTCTTCATGCGCTTTACACCAATATGACCTAAACGGCGATTGCCACAAATAAGTTGCACTATCATTATTAACTTTGCATCTTTTGGTTTCAATATTATGAATATGTGTATCACTACGATCGAGATCCAATGAACCATTTTCATTGGGTGTGTAACCATATAAGGTTTTATTCATGTAAACAGAATAACAGTTTATTCTCTTACTTAAATGAATAACCGTATTGCAATAAACATGATCAAATCATATTCATGCTCAACGCAAACACCAAATAACATTTATTTAGGTTCATCACTAATCCCGAAAGTATAGGGAGTGTGCGATGATGATCATATCAATCTTGAAACTACTTTCAACACACATCGTCACTTCACCCTTAACTAGTTTTCATTTTATACGCAACTCCTGTTTGAGTTGCTACTCTTAGCAACTGAACCAGTACCAAATACCGAGGGGTTGCTATAAACACTAGTAAAGTACACATCAATAACATGTATATCAAATATACCTTTGTTTACTTTGCCATCCTTCTTATCCACCAAATATTCAGGGCATTTCCGCTTCGGTGACCATTTCCTTTGCGGTGTAAGCACTTTCGGTTTCAGGCTTTGTCCAGCTTGGAGCTTCTTCGGGAGTGACAACTTGCTTGTCTTTCCACTTGAAGTTCCTTTCTTTCCCTTTGCCCTTTTCTTGAAACTAGTGGTCTTGTCAATCATCAACACTTGATGCTCTTTCTTGATTTCAACATTCGTCGATTTCAACATCACGAAGAACTCGGGAATCAGTTTCATCATCCCTTGCATACTATAGTTCATCACGAAGTTCTGCTAACTTGGTGATAGTGACTAGAGAATTCTGTCAATCACTATCTTATCTGGAAGATTAACTCCCACTTGATTCAAGCGATTGTAGTACCCAGACAATCTGAGCACTTGCTCACTAGTTGAGCGATTCTCCTCCATCTTTTAGCTATAGAACTTGTTGGAGACTTCTTATCTCTCAACTCGGGTATTTGCTTGTAATATTAACTTCAATTCCTGGAACATCTCATATGGTCCATGATGTTCAAAACATCTTTGAAGTCCCGATTCTAAGCCATAAAGCATGGTGCACAAAACTATCAAGTAGTCATCATATTGAGCTAGCCAAACGTTCATAACGCCGCGTGATCCGCTCCTGCAATAGGTTTGTCACCTAGCGGTGCATCAAGGACATAATTCTTACGTGCAGCAATGAGGATAAACCTCGGATCGCGGATCCAATCCGCATCATTGCTACTAACATTTTTCAACACAATTTTCTTTAGGAACATATCAAAATAAACATATGAAAGCAACAACGCGAGCTATTGATCTTACAACATAATTTGCAAAATACTACGGGACTAAGTTCATGATAAATTTAAGTTCAATTAATCATATTACTTAAGAACTCCCACTTAGACAGACATCTCTCTAGTCATCTAAGTGATCACGTGATCCAAATCATCTAAACCATAACCGATCATCACGTGAGATGGAGTAGTTTTCAATGGTGAACATCTTATGTTGATCATATCTACTATATGATTCACGCTCGACCTTTCGGTCTCCGTGTTCCGAGGCCATATCTGCATATGCTAGGCTCGTCAAGTATAACCCGAGTATTCTGCGTGTGCAAAACTGGCTTGCACCCGTTGTAGATGGACGAGAGCTTATCACACCCGATCATCACGTGGTGTCCAGGCACGACGAACTTTGGCAGCGGTGCATACTCGGGAGAACACTTCTTGATAATTTAGTGAGAGATCATCTTATAATGCTACCGTCAATCAAAGCAAGATAAGATGCATAAAGGATAAACATCACATGCAAATCAATATAAGTGATATGATATGGTCATCATCATCTTGTGCTTCGTGATCTTCATCTCCGCAGCACCATCATGATCACCATCATCACCGCGCGACACCTTGATCTCCATCGTAGCATCGTTGTCGCCTCGCCAATCTTATGCTTCTACGACTATCGCTACCGCTTAGTGATAAAGTAAAGCATTACAGATGCGTTGCATTGCATACAATAAAGCGACAACCATATGGCTCCAGCCGATTGCCGATAACCGGTTACAAAACATGATCATCTCATACAATAAAATATAGCATCACGTCTTGACCATATCACATCACAACATGCCTGCAAAAACAAGTTAGGCGTCCTCTACTTTGTTGTTGCAAATTTTACGTGGCTGCTACGGGCTTAAGCAAGATCCAGTCTCACCACGCATCAAAACCACAACGATACTTTGTCAAATAGACTCCGTTTTAACCTTCTCAATGACCGGGCGTAGCCACACTCGGTTCAACTAAAGTGAGAGAGACAGGCACCCACCAGTCACCTTTAAGCAACGAGTGCTCGTAGCGGTGAAACCAGTCTCGCGTAAGCGTACGCGTAATGTCGGTCCGGGCCGCTTCATCTCACAATACCGCTGAACCAAAGTATGACATGCTGGTAGGTAGTATGACTTGTATCGCCCACAACTCACTTGTGTTCTACTCGTGCAAAACATCAAACCATAAAAACCTAGGCTCTGATACCACTGTTGGGTAACGTAGTAATTTCAAAAAAATTCCTACGCACACGCAAGATCATGGTGATGCATAGCAACGAGAGGGAGAGTGTTGTCTATGTACCCTCGAGACCCGGCGAAGCGATCTGGCGTAGAGGAAGTAGTCGACGTTCTCCTCGCGATCCGACCGATCCCGGCGCCGTTACTCGGCGCCCCTGTTCTTGACACACGTACAGCTCGATGGCGTCCCTCGTACTCCGATGCAGCCGAGTGTCGAGGAGAGTTCGTCAAGACGACGGCGTGGTGACGATCTTGATGTTTCACGGCGCAGGCTTCGCCTAAGCTTCGCGACAGTATGACCGAGGTGGAATATGGTGGAGGGGGCACCGACACGGTTAAGGAACGATCCGTAGATCAAACTTGTGTGTTCTAGGGTGCCCCTGCCCCGTATATAAAGGAGGGAGGGGAGGTGCGGCCGGCCTAGAGGGCGCTGCGGAGGAGTCCTACTCCCACCGGAGTAGGACTCCCCTTCCTAGTTGGAGTAGGATTGGGGAGGGGAAGAGGGAAAGGGGCGCCACCCCCTCCTTGTCCTATTCGGACTGGGGGGGAGAGGCGTGGCCACCCCTGGCCGGCCCTCCTCTTCTCCCTCGAGGCCCACTAAGGCCCATGTAGTACCCGGGGTTCGGTAACCTCCGGTACTCGATAAATTCTGTTTTCACCGGAACCATTCCAACTCCAAATATAGGCTTCCAATATATCAATCTTTATGTCTCGACCATTTCGAGACTCCTCGTCATGTCCGTGATCACATCCGGGACTCCAAACTTCTTCGGTATATCAAAATACATAAACTCATAATAACTGTCATCGAAACCTTAAGCGTGCGGACCCTACGGTTCGAGAACAATGTAGACATGACCTAGAACTATTCTCGGTCAATAACCAATAGCGGGACCTGGATGCCCATATTGGTTCCTACATATTCTCGAAGATCTTTGTCGGTCGGACCGCATAACAACATACGTTGTTCCTTTGTCATCGGTATGTTACTTGCCCGAGGTTCGATCGTCGGTATCCAATACCTAGTTCAATCTCGTTACGGCAAGTCTCTTTACTCGTTCCGTAATACATCATCTCACAACTAACTCATTAGTTGCAATGCTTGCAAGGCTTTAAGTGATGTGCATTACCGAGAGGGCCAGAGATACCTCTCCGACAATCGGAGTGACAAAACCTAATCTCTAAATCGCCAACCCAACATCGCCTTTGGAAACACTGTAGTACTCCTTTATAATCACCCGATTCGTTGTGACGTTTGGTAGCACCAAAGTGTTCCTCCGTAAACGGAGTTGCATAATCTCATAGTTACAGGAACATGTATAAGTCATGGAAAAAGCAGTAGCAACATACTAAGCGATCGTGTGCTAAGCTAATGGAATGGGTCATGTCAATCGATCATTCTACTAATGATGTGACCTTGTTAATCAAATAACAACTCTTTGTTCATGGTCAGGAAACATAACCATCTTTGATTAACAAGCTAGTCTGGTAGAGGCATACTAGTGACATAATGTTTTGTCTATGCATTCACACATGTATCATGTTTCCGGTTAATACAATTCTAGCATGAATGATAAACATTTATCATGATATAAGGAAATAAATAATAACTTTATTATTGCCTCTAGGGCATATTTCCTTCAATTATGTTATGCATATCCTTCACCAATTAAATTGATGACAATCAACGGATTTGGCATACTACTTATTCCCGTAGAAAGGATTAAAAGAGATATATCAAAACTTGAGAAGGTCTTCAACGAACCACCGGTAGGATTGGAACGACAAATGAATTGATATGATGAACAAGGAAGAGAGATCTTGAAAGAACCACCGTAAGAATTGAAAATGGTCGAAGAAAAGATAAGGAAACACCGGGAAGAATTAGCAAATGAACGAAGATGCTTGAGAGTATTTAGCTACAAATGAACGAATAGATCGCGAGCTGATTAGAGAATACTTGAATGAAGCACCAGTATGATTTGGAGAACGAGAGCTGAAAGCTTGAATGAATAATACTGAGATGATGGGCTTCAAAGAATGAAACTGAAAAGACTCCTAAAATGCTCCGGATGGGTGAAAAGATTCTCACAATCGAAAACAATTATGAGAGGATGGCAACAAGCTAGCACCATGAATCTTGAAGAGAATAGAGCAAGATTAAAGAGAAACTCTTCTTCGGTCTTCAAATGATGAGAATGACAACGAGAAACACCACCAAGAATTATTGAGGCACACCAAAAGAATCAAAAGCGAAGAGGTTGAGCCAACTATGTAAAGAATTTGAAAGATCTTGGAGAAAAGCATTTGACTGATGAAAATTCATTCTTACATCAAACTTGGAGAAGAATTTTGGATAGCTGCGAAAAGAATTAGAAGAGTCAGGTAAGATCCTGGAAAAAAACTTGTGGGTTAGGGCCCACTCAAAAGAACACCGTTGAAAAAATTTAAAAGAGATGTTGCACCGGTTGAATTAAATGGCTTGAATGAGATAACAATCTCGAAATATCTTGAAGGGATTGAGAATGGAAACGCAAATCTTCGAGATATCTTGAGCACTCCGGAATAACAAATAGCGAGAAGTAGAATGATAATGAGGTGCACCGGTATGAGAAGACATAGAAATGAGGAAAAAGATATGATCAACAAAACTTGACTTGAATCCACCGGAGAAGAGAAAAGAATGAGGAATGACGAACTAGAAGAACATCTTCTTGAGAACCACCGGGTAAGAACATTGACAGAAAAGAATGGAGAAACTTCACATGAATAAATGGATACTTGATAAAGAAATCTGAGTCCTTGAAGAAAAAGGGTGGGTGGGCGGGAAAAACAAAGGCAACTTGGAAACGGATGAAACAAACACCGATGAGAAAAAACTTAGATTTGATCTTGCGGATGGGAAAATGATGGGATCCACTTGAAGAGAAACACGCCGGTTGAAAAGGATTGACAAGACAATCTCGATTGATCGAAAGGATTAGTATTCACATAGCAATATGAGAACACCGTTTAGGAAAGGTATGGATTCAACATTTGACATTGAAGCAACTCGAATACCACAATTAAAACAAAACAAAGGATTGGCTTGCAGAATAAGCCGGAACAAACATATGATAGAGATTTCCTCCGAAGTTTTCGTGGTGGGGCCTACACGGGCTCAATCGTACAGCACCATCATGTACAAGGCAAAGGCACATGACATCTGAAGCCCCCCAGTCGGCATAGCCAAGGACTCTTTAAGACACAACGAGACCACTGTAAAACCAACCGTGAATAGGCGGACCACTAGACGTCGAACCCCAATTTCATATCATACATCCGTCGGAAAGATATCCTAAGAGCTACTTGAATTCCCACCTATGAAACTCCCGAAACTTTCTGGTTATGCAATCTGGTGTTGGGGATACAGGGGAGCAATATATCTCACCCAAACTAACAATCCCTACATCCAGCCGTATCCATCCGTCAACACATAACCAAGAAACCTTCGGAAATCGTCTACCTCAACCTTCGAAAAGCATCCGTTATACGAGTCATGGCAATACTCCCGTACTCACCTCAGTACTGGGTTAGCGGGGTTATCTCACCAACAACTGCATAAAAGAGATTTTCGATGTCGGCGTACTAAACTCGGTATTCCGAACTGCAACGATAAAATTATGACGACAACACCTCGGAGCTCAACTCCCGGGACACCGCCACAACCCCTAAATGTCGAGGCACCAAGACAATGTTCTCGTCATAAGAATATCGGAACGATTCCAAGATACTGCGTGATCCTAAAAAAATTTAGTGAAATTTGAGAAGAGAAGAGTCAAAACTCTACGTCAAGATACCTCACCGAAGGTCGAAGGACTGGGAGTAAAAAGAATTCTAACTCTCCGATATATATAATCCTAAATGACTCAAAACATTTTTCTAGACACAACTCGCCACTAAAAACGATCAGCGTTGGGGGCTCCTAAGGTCGGGAAGGCTCGATTACCAACTTAGCGCCTCGATGCGGCTATATCTCCCACGTGTCGAAAGCACGACTTAGAGGCATAACCGCATTGAAAGCAATGTCGCAAGTGAGGTAATCTTCACACAACCCATGTAATACATAAGGGAAAAAGATACATAGTTGGCTTACAATCGCCTCTTCACACAATTACATGAATAAAGCATTACATCATCCAAATACAATCAAGGTCCGACTACGGAACCAAAATAAAAGAAGAACCCCAAATGCGACAAAAGTTCCCGATCGACCCCAACTGGGCTCCACTACTGATCAACTAGAACGAAACAACACAAAGGGCAAGATCTTCATCAAGCTCCTCCTTGAGCTTGGTTGCGTCACCTGCAAGCTGGTTTTGGAAGTATCTGGTGAGCCACGAGGACTCAGCAATCCCATTACCATGGGTATCAAGACTAGCAAAGCTTAAACGGAAAGGAAGGGGTAAAGTGGTGAGGTTGCAGCAGCGACTAAGCATGATATGGTGGCTAACCAACGCAAATAAGAGCGAGAAGAGAACAAGCGGAACGGTCGTGAAGCTAGCAATGATCAAGAGGTGATCCGAACACCTACTTACGCCAAACATAACCCGAAACCGTGTTCACTTCCGGACTCACGAGAAGAGACCATCACGGCTACACACTCGGTTGATGCGTTTTAATTAAGGTCAACTTCAGGTTTTCTACAACCGGACATTAACAAATTCCCATCTCGCCACATAACCGGGCACGGCTCTCGAAAGTTTAAACCTGCGCAGGGTGTCCCAACTTAGCCCATGACAAGCTCTCACGATCATCGAAGGAATAGACCTTCACCCGAGACACTCCGATCGACTCGGTATCCCGGTACATCAAGACATTTCGACAATGGTAAAACAAGACCAGCAAGACCTCCGGCGTGCCGACATCCCGATAGTAGCCGCGCGTATCTCGTCTCGAGCCACGACCGGATGAGCAATCCGTATAACTAAAACCAGACCTCAAGTTTCCACGAGGGGCGCCGCAAAGGGCTCTAGTTTGGACCAACACTTAGACAAGCATTGGCCGGGGGCTGAATAAAGATGACCCTTGGGTTAATTACTCCCAAGGGAAAAGTAGGTGGTGGTGAGGCAAATGGTAAAAGGCAATGTTGGGCCTTCTTTGGACAAGTTTTATTCAAAGCGAACTGTCGGGGGTCCCATAAATCACCCGACCGCGTAAGGGACGCAAAATCCGGGAACATAACACCGGTATGACGGAAACTAGGGCGGCAAGAGTGGAACAAAACACTGCATAAGGCCGAGCCTTCCACCCTTTACCAAGTATATAGATGCATTAATAATATAAGAGATATTGTGATATCCCAACAAAAACCCTGTCCACCATGGAGAAATCTTCAACTTCACCGCAACTAGCAACGCTATAAGAGGGCTGAGCAAAGCGGAACATAGCCAAACAATGGTTTGCTAGGAATGGTGTCAAAGGATAGAGGTTCATGGCAATATGGGATGGCTGGACAAACAGGTAATAGGTAGCGCAGCATAGCGAAAGAACGAGGCAAACTAGCATAGCAATGATAGTAGTGAGATCCAGGGTAGCGGTCATCTTGCCTGAAATCCCGCAAGGAGGAAGAACGAGTCCATGAAGAAGACAAACGGACGTAGTCGAACGAATCCTCACAACTCCGGAACGAAACCGAAGCTAACGAGAGAGGCAACCCGGAAAGAAGCAAACAACATAGTAAACAACCATCGCATAATCATGGCATGATGCACAACCAAGTATGATGCATGTCCGGTTTAATGAGGCATGGCATGGCATGGCAAAGTGCAACAAACAACACTACAAATTAAGTGGAGCTCAATATGCAACGAGTTGCATATTGACGGAACACCACATCAATTATTTAGTTCACTCCCGTTTAGGTACACAACAATGTTAAATGTTGTTAAACATGTCAAGGGGTGAAGCATAACAAAACTACCTAACTAGGCAAGTTTAAATGAGGCCGGGAAAAACAAACAACAAGTCCGGAAACTCCTCATGAGCAATATTCGAATTTGGTACTGTACTGCCCTAAACACAATTTTAATGTTGTTAAACAGGAAAATAAAGTGGACCATGTTAAACTAGGCATTTTTCCACCCCAAATACATATAAAGTTTATTAAAATCGGAGTTACGGTTATTTAGTTATGAAATAAATCATTTTAACATGGCATTTTAGCAAATTAACACAAACAGCATTTTAAACATTTTTAACATAGATGAAAATGGCATATTATGAAACTAGATGAAAAACTAAGCATTTTACATATATAAATTATTTACATCCGATGCACGGTTTGTGAGTAATTAAATGCATGAGTGCAAGGGGTTTTTCTGCAAAACTGGTAAATCACAGGATAATAGGAAAATTCGCAGAACGGAAAAAAAACACCCACGGGCCAAATCTGTCTGGCCCAAAGTGCCTGAGAGAGGGAGGGTCTGCTCACCCGGCCAAGGCCCGCAGGAGAGGAAGCTGGAGCAGCCGGCTGGGGGGGAGGGCATTGGCTGGGGATTCTTTGGGCGGGGACAGCCGCGAGGCCACAGTGAGGCCGTGGTCAACGGGCGCGACGCTTGAGATCAGGCTCCTCCCGATCTGGACGATGAGCGGGCGCTCTCCGGCGAGGGCGGCGCGGGCGCCGGGTGCGACGGGACGACGGGGCGCGGGCGGAGGGCTTTTGTGGCGGCGACATCGCGGCGCAGAGGAGGTTGGCGACGAACTCCGCCGGCGAAAGCGGGAGCTGGGCGGCGAGACGGAGACGCTGGGCTGGCTGGGGCGTTTCAGCAGCTCGGGGCGGCGCGGTGGCAGCGGGCGGAGGACGACGGCGGAGGGCGCGGGGCGGAGCCCGGCGATGGGAGAAGGCGGCGGCGGACGCCCGGCCGCCGGAGCTGGAGGCGGAGGCGTGCTCGCCGCAGCAATGGAGGGCGCGGGCGCGGACGACGGCGGGCCGGGACAGTGGCGGACGGGGATTGGCTGCGGGCGGCAGCGACGATGACGTGTCGCGACGCGATTCGTCGGAGTGAGGTGGCGGCCGAGGTGGACGTGTCCAGCGGCGGGATGGACATGTCCGGCGCGCGGAGGGGGAGATTGGCTAGGGTTTGGAGGGATTAGACCGCGAAAATGGAAGGGGAGGGTCTATTTATAGGTAGAGGGAGCTAGGAGAGTCCAAATGAGGTGCGGTTTTCGGCCACGCGATCGTGATCGAACGACCGAGAACATGGAGGGGAGTTAGATGGGTTTTGGGCCACTTTGGAAGGGGTGTTGGGCTGCAACAAAAGAGGGCTTTCCGGTTACCCGGTTAACCGTTGGAGTACCAAACGACCTCCAAATGGCACGAAACTTGACAGGCGGTCTACCGGTGCTATACCAAGGCCGCTTGGAAAACCTCGGGCCATTCCGAGAAAGTTTAATACCCACACACGAAAAGAGAGAAGAGGGGGACGCCGAGGGACATAGGAGTGCCGGATTGCAAAACGGACAACGGGGAAAAGGCTCGGATGCATGAGACGAACACGTATGCAAAATGAAATGCACATGATGACATGATATGAAATGCATATGATGACGTGGTGAAATGCAACACGCAAGCAATGACATGGCAACAACGGCAAATAACTGGCGGACACCTGGCGCATCGGATCCGGGGCGTTACACCGAACCTTGGCGTTTCACAGGTTTTTACGGCGAACCCCGAGTTGAGAATAGACATCACAGCTGGGAGTTTATGCGTACGTTGCATGGAGTTCCACATTGTCACACCCAATATGTGACCCTATCCAAAAGGAACTCGAAGGTCCCACCAAGGATAGACCCGCATATTGGAACGCTTTTGCAAGGTGGATATCATTACATCAACATTACATAATAGTGGGGATACATCCAATACATACAATGTCACATGAATACAACAATACAACATACAAGAACAACATCCGACTACGGATGAATCATAAACGAAACTCAAACAATATCCACCTCGCTAGCCCAGCTGCCGACCTGGAACCTATCCCCTGATCGAAGAAGAAGCAGAAGAAGAACTCCAAACAAGTAAACATCGCTCTCACGTCAAGATCATCGCATAACCTGTACCTGCAACTGTTGTTGTAGTAATCTGTGAGCCACGAGGACTCAGCAATCCAATTACCATGGGTATCAAGACTAGCAAAGCTTAATGGGAAAGGAAGGGGTAAAGTGGTGAGGTTGCAGCAGCGACTAAGCATGATATGGTGGCTAACATACGCAAATAAGAGCGAGAAGAGGAACAAGCGGAACGGTCGTGAAGCTAGCAATGATCAAAAGGTGATCCTGAACACCTACTTACGTCAAACATAACCCAGAAACCGTGTTCACTTCCCGGACTCCGCCGAGAAGAGACCATCACGGCTACACACGCGGTTGATGCATTTTAATTCGGATCTGGTGTCAAGTTATCTACAACCGGACATTAACAAATTCCCATCTGCCACATAACCGCGGGCACGGCTCTCGAAAGTTTATACCCGCAGGGTGTCCCAACTTAGCCCATGACAAGCTCTTGCAATCAACGGGAATAGACCTTCTCCGTGAAGACCCGATCAGTCTCGGAATCCCGGTTTACAAGACATTTCGACAATGGTAAAACAAGACCAGCAAAGCCGCCCGATCGCCGACAATCCCGATAGGAGCTGCACATATCTCGTTCTCGTGGCAACACCGATGAACACTACGACGACAACCGACGATACCCCAAGTTGCCTAGGGGTGGCACCGCAAGTGGCTCTGGTTTGGACCAACACTTAGACAAGCATTGGCCCGGGGCTATAATAAAGATGACCCTTGGGTTAATTACTCCCAAGGAAATGTAGGTGGTGGTGAGGCAAATGGTAAAACCAATATTGGGCCTTCTTTGGAGGAGTTTTATTCAAAGCGAACTGTCGGGGGTCCCATAAATCACCCGACCGCGTTAGGAACACAAAATCCGGGAACATAACACCGGTATGATGGAAACTAGGGCGGCAAGAGGAACAAAACACTGCATAAGGCCGAGCCTTCCACCCTTTACCAAATATATAGATGCATTAATAATATAAGAGATATTGTGATATCCCAACATAAACCCTGTCCACCATGGAGAAATCTTCACTTCACCTGCAACTAGCAACGCTATAAGAGGGGCTGAGCAAAGCAGTAACATAGCCAATCAAAGGTTTGCTAGGAATGGTGTCAAAGGTTAGAGGTTCATGGCAATATGGGATGGCTTGATAAACAGGTAATAGGTAGCGCAGCATAGCGATAGAACGAAGCAACTAGCATAGCAATGATAGTAGTGAGATCCAGGGTAGCGGTCATCTTGCCTGAAATCCCGCAAGGAAGAAGAACGAGTCCATGAAGAAGACGAACGGATGAAGCCGAACCAACCGTGAGCGAACGAATCCTCACGATCGCAACGCAAACAGAACTAACAAGAAGAAGCACACAACATAGGTAAACACACCACACATGAACAAGGCATGATGCACAACAAGCATGATGCATGACCAAGCTACATGAAGCTACTCATGGCAAGAGATGATGCAAAACAAGAACAACACATCAAGGCAAGTTTAAATGAGGCTGGGAACAACATATATCAATTCCGGTAAGTCCTCATATGCAAATTTCGAAATTGGTCCAGATCTGAATAAACATTATGTTCAAGTTTGTTAAACAGCAAGTTAAAGAGCACCAAGATGATCTACACGAGATTCTAGTCAAGTTACATATAAAGTTCATTAGATTTGGAGCTACGGCCTAGAAGATATGAGCAAAACAAGTTAAACATGGCATTGATGCAAAATGCATACAAACATCAAGCAAACACACCAAAACAAGGATGCAACATGGTAATATGAAGCTACATGCAAAAACAAGCAAGTTTCATATAGAGCACACTCAAAACGGAGCAACGGTTCAACACACACACACTATACAAGTCATAGCAACAATCTGTCCATAACAGCAACTAGGCATCTTACAAGCATCAAAACAATAAGCTACAGCACCCCAACATAATAACAAAAGGCATGGGCATGAAGAACAGGTAAAGCATAACAAAACATGAACACTGAGCTATCTCCAGAAACAACTAGATCATGCTCAAAATGACATGGGAAGATTGCAAATAATAACAGTTTCAGACTTTAGCAGAAATAACATCAGGTTGCAATGTTTAGAGCAAGCAAACAACATGTTACAGGAACATATCATGGAAAACAAAGTCATGGCATGAATCTACTAATTTCATAGATCAAAATTCCCTTACTGACCATGAGCCAAAAAGGCACATAAAATATGATGGCACCCATGTAAACGTAGCAAGTTATATTACAGATTCATACATGGCAGGAACAACAATAAGTAGGCATGTTCGTGAGCTTGAACCACTCACTACAGAGCAATACATGGCATGGCAAGGCAACCAACAGTAATAAGACATGTCTATGAAGCTAAGCATGGCAAGAGCAAGGTCATAGGATGCATGGATCACTAGGAAAGCACGGAACTAGTGAACTTAATGTTAACAGGCTGATAGCAACATTATCAAGCAATTTTGGAGCAAGATATGAACAATCTACAGCAAGCTATAAATGCACCCAGGGGCATGGATGGATAGGGCATAACATGTAGATCAAAACATGTTTATAGGACATCTCCAGATTATGCACGAAATGACTTGTAGAAGCATGTTTACATAGCAACAAAATATAACAAGATCTGCCAGGAAAACAGCAACAGCAAGTGCCCTACTTAACAAGCTCAATGCACTCACTACACAAGTCACAAAAATACATGGTTGGCACCCCTGAAAATATGGCATGGCATAGATCAACATACTTGTAGACATCAACCTCATAGGATGCACACATCAATCATGGCAAAAATGATAAATGAGCAAGTTATAACAGTTTCAGCAGATCAACATCAACATGCACTCTTCCAACAGCATTTCGGGCATCAAGATGAGCTCAAATGAAAATGATTCAATGGAATGAAATGAAGTACTTGTTGAGGCGAACAATTTGACATATTATATGCACGAAACGGAGCTACGGATGCAGAGATACAACATGATGAACATGGCATGATTATGCAAGAAATCTGGGACAGTGGAATTTATACCTCCGGGAAAAGTCAACCCGGGACGGAGGCGTTCCGGGACGGAGGGATCCGGGATGGGGACGGCGTTTGGTTGACCGAATTGGTGGATCTGATCCAGCCACCGGATCCGGATCGGAGAGAGAGCTCCGGCGAGGTCGGGGCGGTGCCAGAGATGGACGGCGGCGAGGAGGCGCTGGGGCGCTGGGCGCGGGTGCCCAGGCTGCATCGGGCGCGCTTCGGACTGGGTGCGGGGCGCAGGGTGCTGGCGGCGGAGGGCGGCGGCGAGGCGGCGGCGCTGGCCGGGCGGCGAGGGCACTGGGCGCGGGCGCGGATGCTGCTGGCTGGGCGGGGGGCGGCGGCGAGGAGGAGGCCGGAGGCCACGTGGCGGCGCGTGAGAGGCTGCAAGCGGCGGCGCTGGTGTGTCCGGCGAGAAACGGACATGTCCGGCGGGCGCGGAGGGAATTTGATCTAGGGTTTGCCCGAGATTTAGGGGGAGGGGGCTAATTTATAGGTAGAGGGAGCTAGGAGAGTCCAAATGAGGAGCGGTTTTTGGCCACGCGATCGTGATCGAACGACCGAGAGCATGGAGGGGAGTTTGCTGGGTTTTGGGCCACTTTGGAAGGGGTGTTGGGCTGCAACTCAAAGAGGGCTTTAACGGTTACCTGGTTAACCGTTGGAGTATCAAACGACCTCCAAATGGCACGAAACTTGACAGGTGGCCTACCGGTGCTATACCAAGGCCGCTTGACAAACCTCGGGACATTTCGAGAGAGTTTAACACCCACTCACAACAGGAGACAAAAGGGGACGCCGGGGGACATAGGAGTGTCGGATTGCAAAATGGACAACGGGGAAAATGCTCGGATGCATGAGACGAACATGTATGCAAAATGAGATGCACATGATGACATGATAAAATGCAACACGCAAGCAAATGACATGGCAACGATGGCGAATAACTGGGAAACACCTGGCGCATCGAATCCGGGGCGTTACACGCATCACGGGTGGCTATGCATGGGTGACTTCAACGAGACGATGTATGGAACAGAGCATTTTAGCGAGCATGCGAGGCCGGAGTGGCAGATGCGTTCCTTTCGTGAAGTAATAGATTTTTGCTCCTTCCAAGATCTTGGATGGAGAGGTGTTCCCTTTACATGGAATAATAAGCAGCATGGGAGTGCAAATGTAAAAGCTAGACTTGATTGTGTTCTTGCTAATGCAAAAAATTTATCCTTGTATGCCTACTCTTCTGTCAAGCATATTAGTTCAACAGCATCTGATCATTGTTATGTTCTTGCTAAGTTGAGGACAGTACAGGCGAGAGGGGGGCAGCGTGGACCGCGACAGTTTCGTTATGAAAATGTTTGGCGGACTCATAGTGATTACGATGCTCTTATACAGGAAATATGGCAATCAGAGCCTGGCCGTGAAGGTTTGGAAGGTGTAGTGCATGCACTTACAGCTGTCCAGAGTGGACTCGGGTCTTGGGGTGATCGCGAGTTTGGAATCATTGCAAAAAAGGTGAAAAAACTACAGAAGCAGTTGGATCGGCTACGAGCAGCCACCATTGGGAGGGGGCGAACACTGAAGAACTAAGGGTAGCGGATCAACTGCGAGAACTTTTGCGACAAGAGGAGGTTTAGATGAAACAAAGGTCAAGAGTTAACTGGCTACGCAAAGGAGACCAGAATACAAAATATTATCAGTCTCAGGCAGCGCAGCGCAGTCAAAGCAATAGAATTGTCTCCCTGCAGAGAGCGGATGGATCGATTGTGATGATCCTGATGAGGTAGAGACCGAGGTGATGGATTTCTATCAGAACCTCTATCAGTCTCAGGGATACAATGACATGTCTGAACTTTTGCAATTTGTTCCGCAACGTGTTAATGCTGCTATGGATGGTTTACTATAGAAGGAGTTCACGGCAGAGGAGGTATGCAATGCTCTTTTCCAGATGGCACCGTCGAAGGCGCCAGGAGTGGATGGGTTCACCGCTGGTTTCTTCCAGCGTCATTGGGAGGTTCTAGGCAGTGATGTAACGGCGGCCGTGCTCGATTTTCTGAACGGGGGAGAGCTGCCATTGGGCCTCAATGACACTGCTATCACCCTCATTCCCAAGGTACAAAATCCTCAGAAAATATCTCAGTACCGACCAATTTCTCTTTGCCCGGTCCTATACAAAATTGCAGCCAAGGCGATCACTAATAGGCTACGTAGGTTGATGGATGAGATTATTAGGGAGGAACAAAGTGCTTTTGTGCCAGGACGGTTGATCACTGACAATGTCTTGGTAGCTTATGAAAGTGTGCATGCAATGAAGAAAAAGAAGCGATGCAAACAAGCCTCATGTGCAGTTAAACTCGACATATTGAAAGCCTATGATCGGGTCGAGTGGCATTACTTGGAGGCGATGCTAGTCAGACTGGGGTTCTGTGACAAATTCATGCGTCTCATCATGAATTGTGTCACCTCCGTCAGATTCACAGTCAAGGTAAACGGATCACTTTTGCCGTTTTTCACACCCTCCCGAGGGTTGCGACAAGGGGATCCAGCATCTCCCTTTCTCTTTCTTATTTGTGTAGAGGGCCTCACATCCTTAATGAATTATTATGGCGGTGCATATATTGATCGAGGCATTAGGGTGAGTGTCCACTCGCCCTGGGTAAATCACTTGCTCTTTGCGGATGACAGTTTAATCTTTATGAATGCAAAGGTGCAAAGTGCAAATCGTTTGATGTTGTGTGCTCTGGACAGGCAGTAAACCGGGAGAAGAGCGCCGTTTATTTCAGTCCTAATGCATTACCATCTCTAAGGGCTGAGATTAAGCAGGCACTAGGAATTCATGTTGAAGCTTTTACTGAACGCTACTTGGGTTTACCAACAGCGGTCGGCAGGATCACTAGTGGAAGTTTTTCTCACATTGGTGAGAGAAGCCGGACTAGGATGCAAGGTTGGTCAGAAAAGAAGTTGGCATGTGCAGGGAGGGAAGTTTTGCTCAAATATGTGGTCCAAGCCATCCCTACGTTCAGCATGTCTTGCTTCCAATTGACCAAGGGGGTCTGCTCACAACTAACTTCTTCCATGGCTAAATATTGGTGGAGCAGTGACATTGACAGGAGATCTCTTCATTGGCTTTCTTGGAAGAATCTCTCTGTTTCGAAACCAGAAGGAGGCATGGGTTTTCGTGACTTTGAACTTTTTAATCTAGCCCTACTCGGCAAGCACGGGTGGCGGCTAATGACACACCCTGACTCCTTGTGTGCGCGAATTCTGAAAGGCAAGTACTTCCATAACTGCAGCTTCATGGACGCTACTGCACCTCGCTCGGCGTCTGCTACGTGGAAAGCTATTATTGCAGGGCGAGTTGCGTTGGAACAAGGATTGATCAAGAAAGTTGGGGATGGTGAATCTATCTCCATCTGGACGGATCGATGGATCCCAAACACGGCTACTCTCAAGCCAATGGGCCGCATTGGGAACGATCCTATAAATCGTGTCTCTGAGTTATTTGATCAGGAGAATGGTACGTGGGATGTGGACTTAGTACGAAGGAATTTTCTTGCACCATACGCGGACCCAATTCTGAATATACCGCTGAGAGTGCCTGGTGGCGAGGATTATCTCGCATGGGACTTGGAAACGTCCGGTGTCTACTCTGTTAAAACAGCTTATCGTGCTCTAGTGACTCGGAAAGAGCGCTTAGCTCTAGAGGAAGGAACGATAGCGGAGTCTTCAACGTCAGTTAGACCTATGTGGATCGCCTTGTGCAAACTAAAGGTTATTCCTAGAGTCCGTGTTTTCTGGTGGCGGGTCTTGCGTGGAATTCTACCAGACTATGCTACCCTTCAGCATCGGCATATCCAGACGACAGCAGTGTGTGATTTGTGCAAGGCTTCAGTGGAAGATCTGCGACATGCACTGATAAACTGTTCACATGCCAGACTTTTTTGGGCAGCAGCCCGAGATTTCTTGGGTTTGAAACTACCCAGGTTACACCCTGCCACTTGGGCAAGGGATGTGTTGATGGACGAGATCATACAAGACCAAGACAGATGCAAAATTATAACGGTCATGCATGCGATATGGTCTGATCGAAATCGATGGACTCATGACAAGGTCGGCTATGATCCAGTTCAGGCGGTAAAGACAGTACGTGATGATCTCTTAATGCTTGATATTCCGAGACCTACGCATGGTGTGGCAGGAGCACAGTGGCACACACCGGATGTGGGTTGGATAAAGATCAACACGGATGGCGCAATCAACAACGAAGCTCGGTGTGCGGGAGGGGGTGGGATAGCTCGATCTCACCTCTCGTTCATGGGAGCATGGAGTAAACCCTTCCCGGGGGTGACAGATCCTCTCGTTGCGGAGGCCTTAGCTCTACGGGAAGGAGTCATCTTCGCTCAGCTGCATGGCTTCTCACATGTGCTGATGGAAGTAGATTGTTTAGAGGTTGTCAACCTCTGGTTATCGCGTGACAGTTCGAGGTCAATTGTTGCGCCTATTTTACTAGACATTGGGGAGAAATGTTCATCTTTTATCTCTTTCTCAGTTAGATATGTCCCAAGGGAGGCTAATTTTTTGGCAGATTCTTGTGCTAAACGGGCCTGTTCCTTATTGGTTTCAGACTGTTGGCTTGAGAGCTGACCTCCTTTTCTGCTTAGTGGCCTTCCGGCAGATTGTAATCATGTTGGGGAACGTAGTAATTTCAAAAAATTTCCTACGCACACGCAAGATCATGGTGATGGCATAGCAACGAGAGGGGAGAGTGTTGTCCACGTACCCTCGTAGACCGTAAGAGGAAGCGTTATGACAACGCGGTTGATGTAGTCGTACGTCTTCACGATCCGACCGATCCAAGTACCGAACGTACGGCACCTCCGAGTTCAGCACACGTTCAGCTCGATGACGATCCCCGGACTCTGATCCAGCAAAGTGTCGGGATGAGTTCTGTCGACAAGACGACGTGGTGGACGATGATGATGCTCTACGGCGCAGGCTTCGCCTAAACTCCGCGACGATATGACCGAGGTGGAATATGGTGGAAGGGGCACCGACACGGCTAAGGAACGATCCGTAGATCAACTTGTGTGTCATGGGATGCCCTCCGCCCGTGATATAAAGGAGCAAGGGGGGAGGAGGCCGGCCCTAGGAGGGGGCGCGCCAAGTGTGGAGTCCTACTAGGACTCCCTAGTCCTAGTAGGATTCCACATCCCTTGTTGGAGTAGGAGAAGGGGAAAGAGGGGAGAGGAAGAAGAAAAGGGGGGCTGCGCCCCTTGTCCAATTCGGACCAGAGAGGGGGGCGCAGGCCTCCTTCCTTTTGGCCTCTCTCCTCTATTCTCGTATGGCCCAATAAGGCCCATATACTCCCCGGCGAATTCCCGTAACTCTCCGGTACTCCGAAAAATACCCGAATCACTCGGAACCTTTCCGAACTCCGAATATAGTCGTCCAATATATCGATCTTTATGTCTCGACCATTTTGAGACTCCTCGTCATGTCCCCGATCTCATCCGGGACACCGAACTCCTTCGGTACATCAAAACTCATAAACTCATAATATAACTGTCATTGTAACGTTAAGCGTGCGGACCCTACGGGTTCGAGAACTATGTAGACATGACCTAGAACTATTCTCGGTCAATAACCAATAGCGGAACCTGGATGCCCATATTGGCTCCTACATATTCTACGAAGATCTTTATCGGTCAAACCGCATAACAACATACGTTGTTCCCTTTGTCATCGGTATGTTACTTGCCCGAGATTCGATTGTCGGTATCCAATACCTAGTTCAATCTCGTTACCGGCAAGTCTCTTTACTCGTTACGTAATGCATCATCCCGCAACTAACTCATTAGTCACATTGCTTGCAAGGCTTATAGTGATGTGCATTATCGAGAGGGCCCAGAGATACCTCTCCGACAATCGGAGTGACAAAACCTAATCTCGAAATACGCCAACCCAACATGTACCTTTGGAGACACCTGTAGTACTCCTTTATAATCACCCAGTTACGTTGTGACGTTTGGTAGCACCCAAAGTGTTCCTCCGTAAACGGAGTTGCATAATCTCATAGTTACAGGAACATGTATAAGTCATGAAGAAAGCAATAACAACATACTAAACGATCAAGTGCTAGGCTAACGGAATGGGTCATGTCAATCACATCATTCTCCTAATGATGTGATCCCATTAATCAAATGACAACTCTTTTGTCCATGGCTAGGAAACATAACCATCTTTGATAAACGAGCTAGTCAAGTAGAGGCATACTAGTGACATTATGTTTGTCTATGTATTCACACATGTATTATGTTTCCGGTTAATACAATTCTAGCATGAATAATAAACATTTATCATAAAATAAGGAAATAAATAATAACTTTATTATTGCCTCTAGGGCATATTTCCTTCAGTCTCCCACTTGCACTAGAGTCAATAATCTAGTTCACATCATCATGTGATTCAACACCAATATTCACATCTGTATGTGATTAACACCCATAGTTCACATCGTCATGTGACCAACACCCAAAGGGTTTTCTAGAGTCAATAATCTAGTTCACATCGCTATGTGATTAACACCCAAAGAGTACTAAGGTGTGATCATGTTTTGCTCGTGGGAGAAGCTTAGTCAACGGGTCTGTCATATTCAGAGCCGTATGTATTTTGCAAATATTCTATGTCTACAATGCTCTGCACGGAGCTTACTCTAGCTAATTGCTCCCACTTTCAATATGTATCCAGATTGAGACTTAGAGTCATCTGGATCGGTGTAAAAGCTTGCACCGATGTAACTCTTTACGATGGGCTCTTTTATCACCTCCATAACCGAGAAATATTTCCTTAGTCATCACTAAGGATACTCTTGACCAATGTCCAGTGATCTACTCCTAGATCACTATTGTACTCCCTTGCCAAATTTAGAGCAAGGTATACAATAGGTCTGGTACATATCATAGCATACTTTATAGAACCTATGACTGAGGCATAGGGAATGACTTTCATTCTCTTTTCTATTTTCTGCCGTGGTCGGGCTTTGAGTCTTACTCAATTTCACACCTTGTAACACAGGCAAGAACTCTTTCTTTGACTGTTCCATTTTGAACTACTTCAAAATCTTTGTCAAGGTATGTACTTATTGAAAAAACTTATCAAGCGTCTCGATCTATCTCTATAGATCTTGATGCTCAATATGTAAGCAGCTTCACCGAGGTCTTTCTTTAAAAAACTCCTGTCAAACACTCCTTTATGCTTTGCAGAATATCTATATCATTTCCAATCAACAATATGTCATCCACATATAATATTAGAAATGCTACAGAGCTCCCACTCACTTTCTCGTAAATACAGGCTTCTCAAAAAGTCTGTATAAAACCATATGCTTTGATCAACTCATCAAAGTGTATATTCCAACTCCGAGAGGCTTGCACCAGTCCATAAATGGATCGCTAGAGCTTGCACACTTTGTTAGCACCTTTAGGATTGAAAAAACCTTCTGGTTGCATCATATACAACTCTTCTTTAATAAATTCATTAAGGAATGCAGTTTTGACATCCATTTGCCAGATTTCATAAATTGTGGCAATTGCTAACATGATTCGGACAGACTTAAGCATCGCTATAGTTGAGAAAATCTCATTGTAGTCAACACCTTGAACTTGTCAAAAACCTTTTGCGACAAGTCGAGCTTTGTAGATAGTAACACTACTATCAACGTCCGTCTTCCTCTTGAAGATCCATTTATTTTTCATGGTTTGCCGATCATCGGGCAAGTCCACCAAAGTCCACACTTTGTTCTCATACATGGATCCTATCTCAGATTTCATGGCCTCCAGCCATTTTGCGGAATCTGGGCTCATCGCTTCCTCATAGTTCGTAGGTTCATCATGGTCTAGTTACATGACTTCCAGAACAGGATTACCGTACCACTCTGGTGCGAATCTTATTCTGGTTGACCTACGAGGTTTGGTAGTAACTTGATCTGAAGTTTCATGATCAATATCATTAGCTTCCTCACTAATTGGTGTAGTAATCACTGGAACTAATTTCTGTGATGAACTACTTTCCAATTCGGGAGAAGGTACAAATTACCTTATCAAGCTCTTACTTTCCTCCCACTCACTTCTTTCGAGAGAAACTCCTTCTCTAGAAAGGATCCATTCTTAGCAACGAATGTTTTGCCTTCGGATCTGTGATAGAAGGAGTACCCAACAGTTTCCTTTGGGTATTCTATGAAGACGCACTTCTCCGATTTGGGTTTGAGCTTATCAGGTTGAAAACCTTTTTCATATAAGCATTGCAACTCCAAACTTTAAGAAATGACAGCTTAGGTTTATTGCTAAACCATAGTTCATACGGTGTCATCTCAATGGATTTAGATGGTGCCCTATTAAACGTGAATGCAGCTGTCTCTAATGCATAACCCCAAAACGATAGTGGTAAACTGATAAGAGATATCATAGATCGCACCATATCTAGTAAAGTACGATTACGACGTTCAGACACACCATTACATTGTGGTGTTCCAGGTGGCGTGAGTTTGTGAAACTATTCCACATTGTTTTAATTGAAGACCAAACTCGTAACTCAAATATTTGTCTTCGCGATCAAATCACAGAAACTTTATTTTCTTGTTACGATGATTTTTCCACTTCACTCTGAAATTCTTTGAACCTTTCAACTATTTCAGACTTATGTTTCATCAAGTAGATATACCCATATCTGCTCAAATCATCTTGTGAAGGTCAGAAAATAACGATACTTGCCACGAGCATCAACACTCATTGGATCGCATACATCGGTATGTATTATTTCCAATAAGTCAGTAGCTTGTTCCATTGTTCCGGAGAACGGAGTTTTAGTCATCTTGCCCAAAAGGCATGGTTCGCAAGCATCAAATGATTCATAACCAAGTGATTCCAAAAATCTATCTTTATGGAGTTTCTTCATGCGCTTTACACCGATATGACCCAAACGGCAGTGCCACAAATAAGTTGCACTATCATTATTAACTTTGCATCTTTTGGCATCAATATTATGAATATGTGTATCACTATGATCGAGATCCAACAAACTATATTCATTGGGTGTATGACCATCGAAGGTCTTATTCATGTAAACAGAATAACAATTATTCTCTAACTTTAAATGAATAACCGTATCGCAATAAACACGATCAAATCATGTTCATGCTCAACGCAAACGCCAAATAACATTTATTTAGGTTTAACACTAATCCCGAAAGTATAGGGAGTGTGCGATGATGATCATATCAATCTTGGAACTACTTCCAACACTCATCGACACTTCCCCTTCAACTAGTCTCTGTTTATTCTGTAACTCCTGTTTCGAGTTACTAATCTTAGCAACTGAACAAGTATCAAATACTCATGGTGAAGGAAATATGCCCTAGAGGCAATAATAAAGTTATTATTTATTTCCTCATTTCATGATAAATGTTTATCATTCATGCTAGAATTGTATTAACCGGAAACATGATACATGTGTGAATGCATAGACAAACAAAGATGTCACTAGTATGCCTCTACTAGACTAGCTTGTTAATCAAAGATGGTTATGTTTCCTGACCATGAACAAGGAGTTGTTATTTGATTAACAAGGTCACATCATTAGTAGAATGATCTGATTGACATGACCCATTTCATTAGCTTAGCACACGATCGTTTAGTATGTTGCTACTGCTTTTATCCATGACTTATACATGTTCTGTAACTATGAGATTATGCAACTCCGTTTACGGAGGAACACTTTGGTACTACCAAACGTCACAACGAATCGGGTGATTATAAAGGAGTACTACAGGTGTCTCCAAAGGCAGATGTTGGGTTGGCATATTTTGAGATTAGGTTTTGTCACTCCGATTGTCGGAGAGGTATCTCTGGGCCCTCTCGGTAATACACATCATGAAGCCTTGCAAGCATTACAACTAATGAGTTAGCTGTGAGATGATGTATTACGGAACGAGTAAAGAGACTTGCCGATGAACGAGATTGAACTAGGTATTGGATACCGACGATCGAATCTCGGGCAAGTAACATACCGATGACAAAGGAACAACGTATGTTGTTATGTGGTCTCGACCGATAAAGATCTTCGTAGAATATGTAGGAGCCAATATGGGCATCCAGGTCCGTTGTTGGTTATTGACCGAGACGTGTCTCGGTCATGTCTACATTGTTCTCGAACCGTAGGGTCCCACGCTTAAGGTTTCGATGATGGTTATATTATGAGTTTATGTATTTTGATGTACCGAAGAAGTTCGAGTCCGGATGTGATCACGGACATGACGAGGAGTCTCGAAATGGTCGAGACATAAAGATTGATATATTGGAAGCCTATATTTGGAGTTGGAATGGTTCGGGTGAAATCGGATTTTCTAGGAAAACCGGGGTTACGGAACCTCCCGGAGGCTATTGGGCCTTAGTGGGCCTCGAGGGAGAAGAAGAGGGCGGCCGGAGGTGGCGCGCCGCCTCCCCTAGTCCGAATAGGACAAGGAGGGGGCGGCCCCTTCCTTCTTCCCTCCCCCAATCCTACTCCAACTAGGAAAGGGGGGGAGTCCTACTCCCGGTGGGAGTAGGACTCCTCCGGCGCGCCTCCTTTGGGCCGGCCGCACCTCCCCCCTCCCTCCTTTATATACGGGGGCAGGGGGGCACCCTAGAACACACAAGTTTGATCTACGGATCGTTCCTTAGCCGTGTGCGGTGCGCCCCTCCACCATATTCCACCTCGGTCATATCGTCGCGAAGCTTAGGCGAAGCTCTGCTTGCCGTAGAACATCAAGATCGTACCACGCCGTCATCTTGTGGAACTCTCCCTCGACACTCGGCTGGATCGAGTACGAGGGACGTCATCGAGCTGTACGTGTGTCAAGAACTCGGGGCGTCGGAGTAACGGCGCCGGATCGGTCGGATCGCGAGGAGAACGACGACTACTTCCTCTACGTTGTGATCGCTTCGCCGGGTCACGAGGGTGCGTAGACAACACTCTCCCTCTCGTTGCTGTACATCACCATGATCTTGCGTGTGCGTAGGAAATTTTTGAAATTACTACGTTCCCCAACAGTGGTATCGAGCCAGTTTTTATGGTTTGATGTTTTGCACGAGTAGAACACAAGTGAGTTGTGGGCGATACAAGTCATACTACCTACCAGCATGTCATACTTTGGTTCAGCGGTATTGTGAGATGAAGCGGCCCGGACCGACATTACGCGTACGCTTACGCGAGACTGGTTTCACCGCCACGAGCACTCGTTGCTTAAAGGTGACTGGTGGGTGTCTGTCTCTCTCACTTTAGTTGAACCGAGTGTGGCTACCCGGTCCTTGAGAAGGTTAAAGCGGAGTCTATTTGACGAAGTATCGTTGTGGTTTTGATGCGTAGGTGAGATTGGTTCTTGCTTAAGCCCGTAGCAGCCACGTAAAATTTGCAACAACAAAGTAGAGGACGTCTAACTTGTTTTTGCAGGGCATGTTGTGATGTGATATGGTCAAGACGTGATGCTATATTTTTATTGTATGAGATGATCATGTTTTGTAACCGAAGTTATCGGCAACTGGCAGGAGCCATATGGTTGTCGCTTTATTGTATGAAATGCAATCGCCCTGTAATGCTTTACTTTATCACTAAGCGGTAGCGATAGTCGTAGAAGCATAAGTTTGGTGAGACGACAACGATGCTACGATGGAGATCAAGGTGTCACGCCGGTGACGATGGTGATCATGGTGGTGCTGCAGAGATGGAGATCACGAAGCACAAGATGATGATGACCATATCATATCACTTATATTGATTTGCATGTGATGTTTATCTTTTATGCATCTTATCTTGCTTTGATTGACGGTAGCATTATAAGATGATCTCTCACTAAATTATCAAGAAGTGTTCTCCCCGAGTATGCACCGTTGCCAAAGTTCGTCGTGCCCAGACACCACGTGATGATCGGGTGTGATAAGCTCTACGTCCATCTACAACGGGTGCAAGCCAGTTTTGCACACGCAGAATACTCGGGTTATACTTGACGAGCCTAGCATATGCAGATATGGCCTCGGAACACGGAGACCGAAAGGTCGGCGTGAATCATATAGTAGATATGATCAACATAAGATGTTCACCATTGAAAACTACTCCATTTCACGTGATGATCGGTTATGGTTTAGTTGATTTGGATCACGTGATCACTTAGATGACTAGAGAGATGTCATCTAAGTGGGAGTTCTTAAGTAATATGATTAATTGAACTTAAATTTATCATGAACTTAGTACTGATAGTATCTTGCTTGTTTATGTTTGATTGTAGATAGATGGCTCGTCTTTGTTGTTCCGTTGAATTTTAATGCGTTCCTAGAGAAAGCAAAGTTGAAAGATGATGGTAGCAATTACACGGATCGGGTCCGTAACTCGAGGATTATCCTCATTGCTGCACTGAAGAGTTACGTCTGGATGCACCGCTGGGTGCGAACTGCTGCAGAGCAACACGGATGTTGTGAGCGTCTGGCGAGCAAAGTGATGACTACTCTATAGTTCGATGTGCCATGCTTTACGGCTTAGAACCGGGACTTCAACGACGTTTTGAGCGTCATGGAGCATATGAGATGTTCCAGAGTTGAAGTTAATATTCCAACAGAATGCCCGGATTGAGAGATATGAAGTCTCCAATAAGTTCTATAGCTGCAAGATGGAGGAGAATAGTTACATTAGTGAGCACATACTCGTAATGTCCGGGTACTACAATCACTTGACACAATTGGGAGTTAATCTTCCGGATGATTGTGTCATTGATGTAATTCTTCAATCACCGCCACCAAGCTACAAAGGCTTTGTGATGAACTATAATATGCAAGGGTTAGTAAAGACTATACCGAGCTCTTCGCAATGCTAAAGGCTGCGGAGGTAGAAATCAAGAAGGAGCATCAAGTGTTGATGGTCAATAAGACCACTAGTTTCAAGAAGAAAGGCAAAGGGAAGAAGAAGGAAACTTCAAGAAGAACAGCAAACAAGTTGCTGCTCGGGAGAAGAAACCCAAGTCTGGACCTAAGCACTGGAAATCGAGTGCTTCTACCGCAAGCGGTAGTCGGTCTTTGGAAGCGGAACTGCCCCAAGTATTTGGCGGATAAGAAGGATGGCAAGGTGAACAAAGGTATATGTGATATACATGTTATTGATGTGTACCTTACTAGAGCTCGCAGAGCACTGGTATTTGATCTGGTTACATTGCTAATATTTGCAACTCGAAACAGGGACTACGGATTAAACGAACACTAGCAAAGGACAAGGTGACGATGCGCGTGGGAAATGGTTCCAAAGTCGATGTGATCGCGGTCGGCACGCTACCTCTACATCTACCTTCGGGATTAGTTTTAGACCTAAATAATTGTTATTTGGTGCCTGCGTTGAGCATGAACATTATATCTGGATCTTGTTTGATGCGAGACGGTTATTCATTTAAATCAGAGAATAATGGTTGTTCTATTTATATGAGTAATATCTTTTATGGTCATGCACCTTTGAAGATTGGTCTATTTTTGATGAATCTCGATAGTAGTGATACACATATTCATAATGTTGAAACCAAAAGATGCAGAGTTGATAATGATAGTGCAGCTTATTTGTGGCACTGCCGTTTAGGTCATATCGGTGTAAAGCGCATGAAGAAACTCCATCTTGATGGACTTTTGGAGTCACTTGATTATGAATCACTTGGCACTTGCGAACCGTGCCTCATGGGCAAGATGACTAGAACCCGTTCTCGGTACTATGGAGAGAGCAACAGATTTGTTGGAAATCATACATCTGAGATGTATGTGGTCCGATGAATGTTGAGGCTCGTGGCGGATATCGTTATTTTCTCACCTTCACAGATGACTTAAGCAGATATGGGTATATCTACTTAATGAAACATAAGTCTGAAACATTTGAAAAGTTCAAAGAATTTCAGAGTGAAGTTGAAAATCATCGTAACAAGAAAATTAAGTTTCTACGATCGATCGTGGAGGTGAATATTTGAGTTACGAGTTTGGTCTACATTTGAAACAATGCGGAATAGTTTAGCAACTCACGCCACCGGAACACCACAACAGTAATGGTGTGTCCGAACGTCGTAATTGTACTTTACTAGATATGGTGCAATCTATGATGTCTCTTACAGATTTACCGCTATCGCTTTGGGGTTATGCTCTAGAGACGGCCGCATTCACCTGAATAGAACACCGTCGAAATCCATTGAGACGACACCTTATGAACTATGGTTTAGCAAGAAACCAAAGTTGTCGTTTCTTAAAGTTTGGGGATGCGATGCTTATGTGAAAA
Source organism: Aegilops speltoides (assembly GCA_021437245.1). Lineage (NCBI taxonomy): Eukaryota > Viridiplantae > Streptophyta > Magnoliopsida > Poales > Poaceae > Aegilops > Aegilops speltoides. Next base: position 103,284,486 of record CM038141.1, on the reverse strand, counting down.
AGCTTCAACCCGATAAGCTCGAACCCAAATCGAGAAATGTGTCTTCATAGGATACCCAAAGGAGACAGTTGGGTACACCTTCTATCACAGATCCGAAGGCAAGACATTTGTTGCCAAGAATGGATCCTTTCTAGAGAAGGAGTTTCTCTCGAAAGAAGTGAGTGGGAGGAAAGTAGAACTTGATGAGGTAATTGTACCTTCTCCCTTACTTGAAAGTAGTTTGTCGCAGAAACCGGTTTCTGAGACACCTACACCAAGTAGTGAGGAAGTTGATGATGTTGATCATGAAACTTCAGATCAAGTTGCTACAGAACCTCGTAGGTCAACCAGAGTAAGATCCGCACTGTGAGTGGTACGGTAATCCTGTTCGGAAATCATGCTACTAGATCATGATGAACCTCACGAACTATGAAGAAGCGATGGTGAGCCCAGATTCATAAAATGGCTTGAGGCCATGAAATCGAGATGGGATCCATGTATGAAAACAAAGTATGGACTTTGGTTGATTTGCCCGAGGGTAGGCAAGCAATAGAAAACAAGTGGATCTTCAAGAAGAAGACTGACGCTGACGGTAATGTTACCGTCTACAAAGCTCGACTTGTCGCAAAGGGTTTTCGACAAGTTCAAGGGATTGACTACGATGAGACCTTCTCACCCGTAGCGATGCTTAAGTCTGTCCGAATCATGTTAGCGATTGCGCATTTTATGATTATGAAATTTGGCAAATGGATGTAAAGACTGCATTCTGAATGGATTTACGGAAGAAGAGTTGTATATGATGCAACCGAAGGTTTTATCGATCCAAAGGAGCTAACAAAGTGTGCAAGCTCCAGCGATCCATTTATGGACTGGTGCAAGCATCTCGGAGTTGGAATAAACGCTTTGATAGTGTGATCAAAGCATTTGGGTTCATCTGAGACTTTTGGAGAAGCTGTATTTACAAGAAAGTGAGTGGGAGCTCAGTAGCATTTCGATATTATATGTAGATGACATATTGCTGATCGGAAATGATATAGAATTCTGGATAGCATAAAGGGATACTTGAATAAGAGTTTTTCAATGAAAGACCTCGGTGAAGCTGCTTACATATTGGGCATTAAGATCTATAGAGATAGATCAAGACGCTTAATTGGACTTTCACAAAGCACATACCTTGACAAAATTTTGAAGAAGTTCAAAATGGATCAAGCAAAGAAAGGATTCTTGCTCGTGTTACAAGGTGTGAAGTTGAGTAAGACTCAATGCCCGACCACCGCAGAAGATAGAGAAAATGAAAGATGTTCCTATGCTTCAGCCATAGGCTCTATCATGTATGCAATCTGTGTACCAGACTGATGTGTGCCTTGCTATAAGTTTAGCAGGAGGTACCAAAGTAATCCAGAGTGGATCATGGACAGCGGTCAAGAACATCTGAAATACGAAAAGGACTAAGGATATGTTTCTCGTATATGGAGGTGACAAAGAGCTCATAAATGGCAGTTACGTTGATGCAAGCTTTGACACCGATCCGGACGATTCTAAATCGCAGACCGGATCGATTTACACTAACGGAGGGCTGTCGGTTGGTGCAGTTCTAAACAAAGCGTCGTGGCGGGATCTACATGTGAAGCGGAGTACATAGCAGCTTCGAAGCAGCTAATGAAGGAGTGCGGATGAAGGAGTTCATATCCGATCTAGGTGTCATACCTAGTGCATCGGGTCCAATGAAAATCTTCGTGACAATCTTCGAGCAATTGCCTTAGCGAAGGAATCCAGATTTCACAAGAGGACCAAGCACATCAAGAGACGCTTCAATTCCATCCGGACTTAGTCCGGTGGGAGACATAGAGATTTGCAAGATACATACGGATCTGAATGTTGCGAACCGTTGACTAAGCCTCTTCCACGAGCAAAACATGATCAGCACCAAGACTCCATGGGTGTTAGAATCATTACTATGTAATCTAGATTATTGACTCTAGTGCAAGTGGGAGGATCAAGGAAATATGCCCTAGAGGCAATAATAAAGTTATTATTTATTTCCTCATTTCATGATAAATGTTTATCATTCATGCTAGAATTGTATTAACGGAAACATGATACATGTGTGAATGCATAGACAAACAAAGATGTCACTAGTATGCCTCTACTAGACTAGCTTGTTAATCAAAGATGGTTATGTTTCCGACCATGAACAAGGAGTTGTTATTTGATTAACAAGGTCACATCATTAGTAGAATGATCGATTGACATGACCCATTTCATTAGCTTAGCACACGATCGTTTAGTATGTTGCTACTGCTTTTATCCATGACTTATACATGTTCCTGTAACTATGAGATTATGCAACTCCGTTTACGGAGGAACACTTTGGGTACTACCAAATGTCACAACGTAATCGGGTGATTATAAAGGAGTACTACAGTGTCTCCAAAGGCGATGTTGGGTTGGCGTATTTGAGATTAGGTTTTGTCACTCCGATTGTCGGAGAGGTATCTCTGGGCCCTCTCGGTAATACACATCATTGAAGCCTTGCAAGCATTACAACTAATGAGTTAGCTGTGAGATGATGTATTACGGAACGAGTAAAGAGACTTGCGAGAACGAGATTGAACTAGGTATTGGATACCGACGATCGAATCTCGGGCAAGTAACATACCGATGACAAAGGGAACAACGTATGTTGTTATGCGGTCGACCGATAAAGATCTTCGTAGAATATGTAGGAGCCAATATGGGAATCCAGGTCCGCTGTTGGTTATTGACCGGAGACGTGTCTCGGTCATGTCTACATTGTTCTCGAACCGTAGGGTCCGCACGCTTAAGGTTTCGATGATGCTTATATTATGAGTTTATGTATTTTGATGTACCAAGAAGTTCGAGTCCCGGATGTGATCACGGACATGACGAGGAGTCTCGAAATGGTCGAGACATAAAGATTGATATATTGGAAGCCTATATTTGGAGTTCGAATGGTTCGGGTGAAATCGGATTTTCTTGGGAAACCGGGGTTACGGAACCCCCGGAGGCTATTGGGCCTTAGTGGGCCTCGAGGGAGAAGAAGAGGGCCGGCCAGAGGTGGCGCGCGCCCCCTCCCCTAGTCCGAATAGGACAAGGAGGGGGGTGCCCCTTCCTTCTTCCCCTCCCCAATCCTACTCCAACTAGGAAGGGGAGTCCTACTCGGTGGGAGTAGGACTCCTCCGCGCAGCGCCTCCTTTGGGCGGCCGCACCTCCCCCTCCCTCCTTTATATCTGGGGCAGGGGGCACCCTAGAACACACAAGTTTGATCTACGGATCGTTCCTTAGCCGTGTCGGTGCCCCTCCACCATATTCCACCTCGGTCATATCGTCGCGAAGCTTAAGCGAAGCTCTGCGCGGTAGAACATCAAGATCGTCCACCACGCCGTCTCGACGGAACTCTCCCTCGACACTCGGCTGGATCGGAGTCGAGGGACGTCATCGAGCTGTACGTGTGTCAAGAACTCGGGGCGTCGAGTAACGGCGCCGGATCGGTCGGATCGCGAGGAGAACGTCGACTACTTCCTCTACGTTGTGATCGCTTCGCCGGGTCACGAGGGTGCGAGACAACACTCTCCCTCTCGTTGCTTGTACATAACCATGATCTTGCGTGTGCGTAGGAAATTTTTTGAAATTACTACGTTCCCCAACACATGGGCTACTATAAACACTAGTAAGGCACACATCAAACACCTGTATATCAAATACACCCTTGTTCACTTTGCCATCCTTCTTATCCACCAAATATTTAGGGCATTTCCGCTTCCAGTGACTATTTCCTTTGCAGTGTAAGAACTCAGTTTCAGGCTTTGGTCCATCTTTGATCTTCTTCACGGGACTGACAACTTGTTTGCCATTCTACTTGAAGTTTCCCTTTCTTTCCTTTTGCCCTTTTCTTGAAACTAGTGGTCTTGTCAATCATCAACACTTGATGTTCTTTCTTGATTTCTACCTTCGTCAATTTCAACATCACGAAGAGCTCGGGAATCGTTTACGTCATCCCTTGCATACTATAGTTCATCACGAAGTTCTAGTAACTTAGTGATGGTGACTAGAGAATTCATCAATCACTATCTTATACGGAAGATTAACTCCCACTTGATTCAAGCGATTGAAGTACCTGGACAATCGAGCACATGCTCACTAGTTGAGCGATTCTCCTCCATCTTTTAGCTATAGAACTTGTTGAAGACTTCATATCTCTCAACTCGGGTATTTGCTTGAAATATTAACTTCAATTCCTGGAACATCTCATATGGTCCATGATGTTCAGAACGTCTTTGAAGTCCCGATTCTAAGCCATTAAACATGGTGCACTAAACTATCAAGTAGTCGTCATATTGAGCTAGCCAAACATTCATAACGTTTGCATCTGCTCCTGCAATAGGTTTGTCACCTAGCGGTGCATCAAGGACATAATTCTTCTGCGCAACAATGAGGATAAACCTCAGATCACGGATCCAATCCGCATCATTGCTACTAACATCTTTCAACACAGTTTTCTCTAGGAACATATCAAAATAAACATATGAAAGCAAGAACGCGAGATATTGATCTACAACATAATTTGCAAAATACTACCAGGACTAAGTTCATGATAAATTTAAGTTCAATTAATCATATTACTTAAGAACTCCCACTTAGACAGACATCTCTCTAGTCATCTAAGTGATCATGTGATCCAAATCAACTAAACCATGTCCGATCATCACGTGAGATGGAGTAGTTTTCAATGGTGAACATCACTATGTTGATCATATCTACTATATGATTCACGTTCGAACTTTCGGTCTCCGTGTTCCGAGGCCATATCTGTATATGCTAGGCTCGTCAAGTTTAACCTGAGTATTCCGCGTGTGCAACTATTTTGCACCCGTTGTATTTGAACGTAGAGCCTATCACACCCGATCATCACGTGGTGTCTCAAAGACGAAGAACTTTCATAGCGGTGCATACTCGTGGAGAACACTTCTTGATAATTAGTGAGAGATCATCTTTAAATGCTACCGTCAATCAAAGCAAGATAAGATGCATAAAGGATAAACATCACATGCAATCAATATAAGTGATATGATATGGCCATCATCATCTTGTGCTTGTGATCTCCATCTCTGAAGCATCATCGTGATCACCATCGTCACCGGCGCGACACCTTGATCTCCATCGTAGCATCGTTGTCGTTACGCCATCTATTGCTTCTACGACTATCGCTACCACTTAGTGATAAAGTAAAGCAATTACAGGGCGTTTGCATTTCATACAATAAAGCGACAACCATATGGCTCCGCCGATTGCCGATAACCGGTTACAAAACATGATCATCTCATACAATAAAATATAGCATCACGTCTTGACCATATCACATCACAACATGCCCTGCAAAAACAAGTTAGACGTCCTCTACTTTGTTGTTGCAAATTTTACGTGGCTACTACGGGCTTAGCAAGAACCGTTCTTACCTACGCATCAAAACCACAACGATAGTTCATCAAGTTAGTGTTGTTTTAACCTTCGCAAGGACCGGGCGTAGCCACACTCGATTCAACTAAAGTTGGAAAACTGACACCCGCTAGTCACCTGTGTGCAAAGCACGGCGGTAAAACCAGTCTCGCGTAAGCGTACGCGTAATGTCGGTCTGGGCCGCTTCATCCAACAATACCGCCGAACCAAAGTATGACATGCTGGTAAGCAGTATGACTTGTATCGCCCACAACTCACTTGTGTTCTACTCGTGCATATAACATCTACGCATAAAACCTAGGCTCGGATGCCACTATTGGGGAACGTAGTAATTTCAAAAAAATTCCTACGCACACGCAAGATCATGGTGATGGCATAGCAACGAGAGGGGAGAGTGTTGTCCACGTACCCTCGTAGACCATAAGCGGAAGCGTTATGACAACGCGGTTGATGTAGTCGACGTCTTCACGATCCGACCGATCCAAGTACCGAACGTACAGCACCTCCGAGTTCAGACACGTTCAGCTCGATGGCGATCCACGGACTCGATCCAGCAAAGTGTCGGGATGAGTTACATCACAAGACGACGGCGTGGTGACGATGATGATGCTCTACGGCGCAGGCTTCGCCTAAACTCCACGACGATATGACCGAGGTGGAATATGGTGGAAGGGGCACCGACACGGCTAAGGAATGATCCGTAGATCAACTTGTGTGTCATGGGGTGCCCTCCGCCCGTGATATAAAGGAGCAAGGGGAAGGAGGCCGGCCCTAGGAGGGCGCGCCAAGTGTGGAGTCCTACTAGGACTCCCTAGTCCTAGTAGGATTCCACATCCCTTGTTGGAGTAGGAGAAGGGGAAAGAGGGGGAGAGGAAGAAGGAAAGGGGGGCTGCGCCCCTTGTCCAATTCGGACCAGAGGGGGGGGGCGCAGGCCTCCTTCCTTTTGGCCTCTCTCCTCTATTCTGGTATGGCCCAATAAGGCCCATATACTCCCCGGCGAATTCCCGTAACTCTCCGGTACTCCAAAAAATACCCGAATCACTCGGAACCTTTCCGAACTCCGAATATAGTCGTCCAATATATCGATCTTTACGTCTCGACCATTTCGAGACTCCTCGTCATGTCCCCGATCTCATCCGGGACACCGAACTCCTTCGGTACATCAAAACTCATAAACTCATAATATAACTGTCATTGTAACGTTAAGCGTGCAGACCCTACGGGTTCGAGAACTATGTAGACATGACCTAGAACTATTCTCGGTCAATAACCAATAGCGGAACCTGGATGCCCATATTGGCTCCTACATATTCTACGAAGATCTTTATCGGTCAAACCGCATAACAACATATGTTGTTCCCTTTGTCATCGGTATGTTACTTGCCCGAGATTCGATCGTCGGTATCCAATACCTAGTTCAATCTCGTTACCGGCAAGTCTCTTTACTCGTTACGTAATGCATCATCCCGCAACTAACTCATTTGTCACATTGCTTGCAAGGCTTATAGTGATGTGCATTACCGAGAGGGCCCAGAGATACCTCTCCGACAATCGGAGTGACAAAACCTAATCTCGAAATACGCCAACCCAACATGTACCTTTGGAGACACATATAGTACTCCTTTATAATCACCCAGTTACGTTGTGACGTTTGGTAGCACCCAAAGTGTTCCTCCGGTAAACGGGAGTTGCATAATCTCATAGTTACAGGAACATGTATAAGTCATGAAGAAAGCAATAACAACATAATAAACGATCAAGTGCTAGGCTAACGGAATGGGTCATGTCAATCACATCATTCTCCTAATGATGTGATCCCATTAATCAAATGACAACTGTTTTGTCCATGGCTAGAAAACATAACCATCTTTGATAAACGAGCTAGTCAAGTAGAGGCATACTAGTGACATTATGTTTGTCTATGTATTCACACATGTATTATGTTTCCGGTTAATACAATTCTAGCATGAATAATAAACATTTATCATAAAATAAGGAAATAAATAATAACTTTATTATTGCCTCTAGGGCATATTTCCTTCAAATCACATGTTAGTTATGCAATAAAGCTTCCCAAGTTCGTGGCAAAAAAAAATACTACCTCTGTCAAAAAATAGTTTCAGTATATTGATTGGTCGGTAAATCTGTTTGTGTGTATTGTTACAACACATCTAGATGTGTCATAACTATTGCACATCTAAGTTATATGTCATTGATCTTACATGGAGATTCGTGTGTGTATTTTTTTTCCTTTTTTTGTGCTTGATTAAGCAACTTAGATGTGCAATAACTATAGCACATTTAGATGTGCCATAGACATACCCTAAACTAATATCAAGTACACTCGGTCGTGTGTTTCAAAAAAAAATGGTCGTGAAAACTTCATAACTTTACTAAAACACTCACATATTGAACAATGCTTGGACAGATGACGAATCATCTCACAATCAAGGGCAACTGTTTTTATTTTTGAACAATCACTGGGGGACGATGCCCACCTGAATGCATTATTTAAAGGTGTCGATGAGGAAAGTTTTACTAAGAAGCACAAATCGCGAAGAGAAGTATTGACGCAAAGACAAGGCGACCACTTTCATAGAGGTTCTTAAATCTAAATGCCCAGAGAGTGAAGTCATTTTTGGAGTCCCGGATTTTTCATAATACTGAGAGGGCAATAGAAGGCCAAATCTCGTTGTCGAGGCTAGCCGGTGATGGGACATCCCAGATAAGGTCGATGGAGGTGGGAGTCATGAGCTGCAATTTGTCCTAAAGCACGTCACTGGGGCACTGAATGAACATGTGTAGAGTATCCTAAGGTGCTTCGCATCTTGGGTAGTGGTTGTTCGAAATAATTGTTTTTTTAAGAGGTTGCACTTGGAGTTGAGGCGGCCTTTGAAAAGCAGCCACCCAAATATTTGGACCTTGATTGGCAACTTGCAACTTCAAATCAGGTGAGTGCGTGTGTCATCATCTTTCTCCTGCGTAAGCAAAGAGTAGGCATGTCTGAGTAGAAAGGAGCACCAAGCACAAGGAACCTTTCTTTTTTTTAGAGAAAATGCATGAGCCCGACTTAATAAATAAAGCCACCAGGCAGAGTTCCAAACAAACCAACCGAACCAAAACCAGCAGACACGATCACGACCAACTGAGAACGACATCCAGATACTAGAGTATGAGATACAGGGCACCCATGACACCAGCACGGCACGCGGGCCGGAGAGAAGGGAGACCACCAAAAACTGACCTAACCAAGAACTAGTCAAACGAATCGCCAAGGTGACTATGCAGCATGCTCCTGCCTGGATAGGGAAGACACCGAGGCCCGAATTTTAGAGAGCAGAAAGTCGAGAGTGTCTCGATCGCCCGTCTTAGTCAATGATCTCCACTACTGCTGGAACATACAAGATTTAAATAAGCAATCGGCAGATTTAGCAGGAAAAACATGCTCGATCGTAAATTTGTTTCGGGTAGTCCACAAGGTCCAACATATTGCCCCAACTCTTACCCAGAAAACTCTCTTAGTAACCCCAACCAACGGATTAGCAAGGACCTGAAGCTCAGAGAAAGAAGATGGGTTTCGAGACACTTGAAGCCACGACCTGACACAACTCCAAACCAACTTGGCCAGAACACATTGAAAAAAGATATGATTTGTGTCCTCCAGGGAGCCACAGAGAGCGCAGAGACAATAAACAAGGAACCTTTCGTTGTTGTCATCATTTGGAAAAAATCCTGCAACAAAGACAATACAACCCCAAGCCCGACCGATGCAACAATGGTAAGTCCGAAGGTTAGATAGCAATCTCTCATGCATGACCTGAGAGACTAGGATGGTGGGCAATGGTGGAGCTTGCAGCAAACAATTGAGCGGGCCACAATGCAAAAGAATGCTATTAGCTGACTTTTCTGGTCTATGGGCTGTATTAGAGGCAAATGCCACAAAGCTGGGCGGGCCATGGCCCATGTAGCCTTTCAGTATCTCCGCCACTGATGGTTAGTTTAGTGGAGTGGGAAAAGGGGGGGGCATTGGTGAGCTGTTTGCTAGTAATCCAAGTATATCAGTCTAGAATAGGATAGTTAGACCATTGTTTGTGAGCACAAAAGAGATTTGTTGGATGGGGTAGTTGTGTGTATACAGTTTTCCAGAGAGAAGAAGAGTTGGCGTGTTTATCAGCAATGGAGTAGGAGTATGATGATACCAGTTGATCCAAGGGAGGCCGGAGTACTGAAGAGATTTGCAAGCAACCTTCACTTGTTATGCCTAGACCACCATATCATATATCCTATATATACCTAGAGTAGGTGATCCCCACTAACATATTTATTTCAACATGCAATTATGCGACCTCAACATGCAACCATGCATGCAAAAATGCCCAAAACTTTTAATTATATTGTGCTAATTTATTCAATAAATATTCTATAATTTACAAAGATCATATGTATTTTCAGTGTTAATTCTGATAATATTAGCCCAAATATTCATGTTCATATGACCAAATTTCGCTTAAATATAGTGCAAGCAATTTCCGAGACAATTCGCGGGGAATCATCCTGGGTTTTTTTTTGGTTTGCACACAGTTTTCCATGCAATAAGACACTGCGCCCGTGCAAGTCTCCTCGGCGTCCAAAAGAAAGCTCTTCAAATCACATCTAGTTCCTTTAAAAAAACTGGGATCAAAAACTGACGTGACATAGGTGGCGAGACAGTCAAGAACGGAGGAGAGTAGGGTTAGCCTAGCACAACGGGAGAGTAGGCTTACCGCCCAACCAATGAGATATTTGAGGAGCACAAGTTTTGCATAATAGATTGGAAGACGGAGGGGGAAGTTCGAGGGAACGATGAGACTGCACATCTGAAAATGTTTGCTATGTCAGTGGCTAGAAAGGGCTAAAGATGGATGGGGATGAAGGTTGTTTTGTGGAAGTTTAGGCTAAGGCATGTGGCAATGGTGGAACCATCAAGAATGGATTTGAGATGGCTGGCTGCCACAGTGGAGGCATATGCGAGGATAAGTGTATCGTATGCTTATTGAAGAATGGTGGGAGGAAAGGAGACCATCAGCATGGGCAAAGAGGATTAAGAGATGTAAAAGGTCTGCAAGTAGGATGAAAAGGTAGGGTGATAAAGGGTCACCTAGTGCAGGTCATTTTTGCAATTGTTTCTATTTTCCGGCATACAACTAAGGAGGATGGCGGTTTTGCCCGTGAAGCATAGACTTGATCCAGGAGCGTCATTTTGTGGGGAAACCCCTTTAAAAGAGCAGTTGAATTAGAGTTCTCAAGCGAGTGAAAAGCCTTTTGAAAATCTAAACTTGAAAACTATGGGGTGAGCTTTCCTTGAGTGACAGCAACTGAGAAGAACAGCAGCTTAGCTAAAGTTTTTCGCAGTAGATCACCCGTTTATGAAGCTTGGATTAGAGGTTTTAGCTTGTCCTATCGAATTTTTTGCCATAGCCTTGGAGGAACAGTTCTGAAGCGAGATTGTTCTAAAGTCATTTGCGGGTTTAGCGGCTGAGTCTTTGGGAAGCAGGATCATAAGGGTTCTGTTAAAATGATTCGACGTCCACGTTCTGGTTGAGGAAGGCATGGAAGAAAGGTGGGACGGCATGTTAAATCGAGCTGTAAAATCCATGTTCAAAGCTATGAAACAGGGTCGGGGTAGATATCTGTTAGTGAAAAACGCTAATTTGAAACAGAACAACTCTAAGTGACATTCAAATGATTTACTTTTTGGAACCCAGTGTTAACAAAACACTCACGGGGTTTCCTTCCGTAACAACAGGTCACCTCCTATCCTATACAGTTAGTAAATGAGAGTAACCCCGTGGGCAGTGGCACAACATTCCCACTCGTGCAATCAAACCATCGACACAAAGTTGTTACGCCAGCCACCTTACCAAGTACCACCAACCCCCACCCCGCACAGCAAGCCCCCCTTCGGTCAGTGACAGCTTGAGCATTCATGGTACCTCCAGTATACTGATATGTGGCGCCGTTTTGAGTCCACAGTTCCTACAGCAACTCGGCGTCATCCTGGTCACCATCGACGTCGTCAGCTTCGTTCTCGTCCTCGTCTTCAGGCGCATCCGGGTCTACTCCCTGCACAGGGGAATCGAGCAGTCAATGTTTCTTATCTTACCCTGGAGCAAGTCTAGGAGGGAAATCAAAACATGACAGGAGCCACTGAATGTTAGGAGATCGCACCTTCATTTGCTTCTCCAAGCGCTCCAATCCTTTCTTGGCTGCTTCATTGTGCGGGTTTATCCTGCAAAAGGGAGTAGTTTTTTCCATGAGCTAGTACGCAAGGCTATAAAAGGTAAAACAATAGGATGTCGAGAAGTGTTAAGGAAGGTTTTTGAAACCAGAATAGGCCAGTTGCCTCCCTATTCAGTCAACACCTGATAGAGCTTCACCAAAGCCTACAAGTACAAGGAGTGACGTTTCTATCTCCAGATCGGTTAAGATGCACACGCAAACAGCTAGTGGGAAGTCAACTAATATACTCCTACGTGAATAGCTGACTTACTGGATAGCTTTCCATTGCAAGATGGATGGATATTAATGGAGTTGTTAGGCATGGCAAATCATCTACTCCCTCTCTCTCAGTTTACAGGGCGTGCGCGTACCCCTAGGTCGTCAATTTGACCAACCTAATACAAGTCATATATTACAAAAAATATGCCAATATAAACTTCAGATGTTCTATTTTCAAACGATATAATTTTGTGTTATATAGTTTATATTAGGGTGATCAAATTGGCAACCTAGGTATACGCGTAGGACTTGTAAACTGAAACGGAGGGAGTACAGAAACAATCTATATGACAAGTCTCAGCCTTAACTAATCACTATAATTAATTACAGTGAGCGTCAAAATATTCTAAAAGGATAGAAGAAGGACATTCCAAAAAAAATCCGGACATACTAATCTCTCAGTTTACCTACATTTAATCAAGCAAGTTAAATCGCTTACAAACTTCCAGGCACCAATTGGCCTTGTTCGAGGTAGCAATTGACCCATTGGTGAGGGGGAAAGACAATAAGCTCTTGGAAGAGATATGCCCAGGACTGTAAACGGATGGTATTTGAGAGGGTGGGGGAATACAGGATTCAGCATGAAGCCTTCCTACAACTTAGGGCTGCTATTTCATAGTTTCACTTCAAGAGGAAGTGTGCATACCTTAGTGCAGATTGGTAGTGGGAGAGTGCATCCGAAAGCAGACTTGTTGCTGCAAATACTTGAGCCAACTTGATATGTAGAGAATCATCGGCCCATTGTCTTAGATATCTTTCAAGTAATAAAACTGCCTCCTTATTCCGTCCTTCAGCAACATGCAAATCAGCCAATGCCAATGCTGCTCCAAGAAATCCAGGTTCGAGACGAATAGCAGATTCATAGAACTTTCTTGCCTGGAAAATAATTGAACAACATGGATTAGTTGCCAAAGGGCACAATCACAAGGAAAAAGTACACAAAATGAAATCATAAGAAAAGAAAAAGTTTTTGGCTTTACCTTCTCTCTCCCACTGGAACTGATAGCATGCACATCACCAACTAGCTTGAGAGCTTTTGCAGACTGATGCATAACCTTCATTGCTTCACGTGCAGTGAATAATGCATCTTTGCATTTGGAAAGTGCTAGATAAGCACGCACCAAACCTGAGAATAATATCCATATTAAGCTGCCTGTAGGTTTTGGATAAGTAACCAGAAGTATCTATGTGTGACAACCTTGATAAGAGCGAAGATCAGCCCTTAGTTCTTGAGCTCCCCTGAAGTCTGTTACTGCCAAATCTGGTCGATTCAATGAAAGATGCAGATTGCCCTTAAAGAACATAAGCGAACAGTAAGCCCACCACCTGGATAACAAAAAACAAAGATAGGATCCTAGCCATATACGAATTATGAAGTACTCCCTCCGTCCGGAAATACTTGTCATCAAAATGAATAAAAGAGGATGTATCTAGATGTATTTTAGTTCTAGATACATCCATTTTTGTCCATTTTGATGACAAGTATTTTCGGACGGAGGGAGTATAAGCCAACAATTGCAACAGGTTTGTTGTAAACCCGCCAAACATGCTTTATACTACATTGCAACATTTCCAGAATATGACAATGCAGGCGGACACTGGTACCAAAACATATTTATGTTGTATGGTCAATAACGTTCTGTTTTCTTACCTTCATAATATAGCCGGTTATATGCCTATCATCAACTCGAAGGCTCTGCAAAATGTAAAACAATGTAAGGAACATTACATGGAAGGTTCGCTTCCACAAAACATATCTATATCTATAAAATGTACATACCTTTTCAGCATATGTCAAAGCTTTTCTTTCATCTTTTCTTTCCCAAAATGCTGCAAGAGCAATACATGTTTCTGGTCTTGCAGGATCAATATGCAGCATATCATGTACCAGTTTGTTTAGCTTAGTGTAGTCCGACTTTAATTTTAGGAGGATTGCATACTCATCCATATATGTCATGATGTTTGGATCAATTAACCGAGCCTGCAAAGCACCAACCGTTTTAGAGACGTATATTTCCTTATAAGGAACTCGAAGCCTATACTTGTTCCTTTACCTTCTCAAAATTCATGATTGCTTCTTCATTCTTGCCTATAATGGTTTCAACCTAGAAATAAGAAGCAGAAAATTCAGGATAGACAATGAATAAAGATAATTAAATTCACACAGAAAAACAAAATGTGATGATGAACTATGACTTCAGAAATTCTTTACATAACTGAGGAAGATAGGAGCATCAAACTTACAGAAATCAAGACATACATAACAAAGAGGCATTACATGAGAGAGAATAACTTGATGGTTCTACTTCAATATACAACATACACAGAAGCACAATAACGGGAAACATGAAGAAAGAGATAAACCTTCGCAATTTCCAGCAAGATGTGCACATTATTGGGAAATCGTTGCATTAGTTCCAGGTATATATCCAGGCCACCTAGAAAAGGTAAAAAAAAGAGTAAGCTTATTTATTATGATGAAACCTGAAGTTTTGAAAGCTGCAAATTATGCCCAACAGATTACTGAAACTGAAGTTTTGAAAGGTTGATGAACAAGCTATGCTACAGTACCAGAGTCCAGTACCAAATTAAGACACAGGATGGAGCTACATGGTGATATGTTATTAACAACGAATCATTTAACCAGTACTCAATATCCTTTGCAGCCATACAAAATAATTCCTTGATCAGTTCAATAAAAATCAACTAAGCACATCTTACGCTAGAATCATCAAATGAAATCTGGAAAAGGTTCATTGCAATACCTTTATAATCATGTGAAGCAATGCAACACTGGGCTTCTACATACCGCTATTAAGAAAACAATAATTGAAGTAAATTAATTATTTGAGCCAACCCATAACAAGAACAAGATGTATGAACAAATATTTGCTGAAAGAGAAACACAGTTTCTGAGGAACCAGTAACAAACAATCACTGCAATAAGAAATACACTTTAGCTGCGGAAAGAATAATGTGGATCATTTGGTAAATTGTAAAAATTCCACCTAATCAGTTTGCACTAATGGTGTATCCTTACATTTCCCATTTAAGCACACCTAATCAGTTTGCATTAATGGTGGTAAATAAAGTAACAGAAGTGCAGGTGTACATTGTTGTGGCAGTTGGGGGCAAATTCTTCAGAGTCGAAAGAAGGCCAAAGGTGTGTTCCAATTTAGTAAAGTTTAGCATGTAGACTGTGTAGTGCTGCTTTGGCTTTCAATCATCAATGTGCCAAGGAGATCTAACATAGAATAGCAATCACCTATTTTGTAACTTAGGGTATACAAGATTAAACGCTGTATGCCATGCAAGCTTATCTGCTGTCAACATAAATTCATTTCAATATATTACTTTCATTACTATTGGTGGCAATGTGACATGCCTCAAATGGTAATGTTTCAAATATGTATGAAATCCCCTGGAAACATCAGCAGCCTGCCTATATGCAACAGGAGTGCAGCATATTTCACTTACATTCCACCAACGTTGTGCATCCAAAAAATCACCTGGTGGCTTGCCTCCTCTATTTGGTGCCTACAGACGAATATAATAATCATTCCAGATTTCTAATTTCAGCAAATAATGATTCGAAAATAAATTTTACACTGGGCAATTGGATGTTCCTTATTTCTGCATAGTTAGTATATGCAGTGCTCACAGCTCAAAGATTTATATACATCAACTGTTATATATGTACAGAAGATATGCACCAAAAGGGGGTAAACTTTGGTGCAATGACGGTTCTGTAACTATGTTCAACTATGCGAAGGTAAATAGTGGAAGTGTACGCAATTCAGAGATATCCTTGAGCGACCCATAAATAGAATACAACTTACTGCATACTCCACACGTAAAATAGAAGATGTGGGAAATTTATCAAGGTGATACTGTTTAGATCAAGACATTGAACAATAAAACATGATTAGAGAAGAAGACATCGTATTTAGGAAATTTGACAATCAATCAGCATGCAGAAAACTAGCATAACGGATATTTATCTGTTCTCACTAAAATAAACTATTCATCTAGAGAGACCATGCTTCCTTTTGAGATCTTAAGCAAAAGAAATGGACACTTACTTGTGCAAATAGTAAAGAGAACTCCTTTGAAGAAAGCCCCATTTCAGCCAAAGCTGCAATAGCCTCAAATACATAAGGGCATTGCCTAGAAGAAAAGCATAAAGATGTCAAAAACAACTTGTCAAATTACATCATGAAGGAGTAACCATATGAGGCAATGCGATAGAACAGGAAATATCACTATCAATTTATGCCTATGACCTACTCCTCTGATTCATAATATAATTACTTTAGGACAATGACACACAGTCATCAAAGTAACACTTTGACCATAAATGATTAAAAAATATGTTGTTACAACAGATGTAATTCAGTAATTACATGTTATACAAAAATCATGAGAAATCTAGTAATATCAATACTATATTGAACATTTTGGTAATATTTTGTATAATGATGGTCAAGCCGAAAAAACATTTGACTGACAGAACCTCTAAAGCAGCTTATATTTTGCATCAGAGGGAATATTAAGTTGCAGAATTCAGGATCGTAGAAAACAAATCATTTGGTATGTTGTACCTCAGACACTCTTTATAACATATGGCAGCCGCACGATTATTTCTGGATATTCGATAAAGCTTGCCTAACATCAGATTCATTTTTAGATTTCTCATTTTAGAAGGAATCCCTTCCATCTGCAGAAAACATGTAGATCAAACTCTGCATCATTTGTCATTGTCAAAAGAACAAACCACATCTAGATCCAGACCATCCTACATATATTTAAAGGTTTCGTATTTTCAAATATCGACCAACACTTATGAGCATAAAAAATGTTTGCTAAATTTAGCAAACATTAACACAGACTCACAAAGAAAGAAAAGCCCGAACCTCTTGGAGTGCTTCACGATACTCATGTAAAGCAGAATGGCAAATAGCTATTTTAGACTTCACCTACAACAGTAGAGCAAAATTGCACTGAGTTATTTGCTAGGGTTGTATAGAATAAAATACCAATGCAAGAATCACCAGAATGGTCTACTCAGCTGTTCACACCTCATTTTCATTGAATGGCATAACATTTGAAGAATTTGGAGAAGGTGACCGGCCGGTAGTGGAAACTGAGATTCTGGCAGTACTTGTTGCTTGTCTGGGGATACTTTTGCTACATTGCATAGCTTGCTTGTAGGCATTCTATAATGATCAAAAAGCGGAAAATAAGAAACTTAAATTTCAACAGTAAGCACCGAACTGTCACATGTATGTTCAGCTTTCCGACACAATAAAGTTCCTCGTTGCATTCTAAATTTCTAAACCATGGTTTCTCGGCAATATTACCAATGCCCTCCGAAATTCTTTCTCCCCATACAACGCATCACCGTGCAGGACCTGCGATACAGCACGCAACATTTCAGGCACGAGATGTGAAAAATGCGCTATCTAGGCAATAGAAATGGGCATTCGTCAGTGCAACATTGTGTAAGAGCACGACCGAGCTAGCATCAACTTCCCCTACCAAGCTAAACAGGGAAACTTACCAAGCTTTCTGCCTTCATGGGTATGCTGGCCTCATTACTTGCACCACCAGAAGACACAAGAAAGCATCCCTGCAAGTCATGAAAAATTATCATTGCTACCTGAAAACCTCTGCACAGAAGGAAAATCTAACGAGAAACAGTCCTAGGCCAGATTTTGATCTCTGCGACATTGTGTAAGAATAGGCCCCCTTTTGCTCTCGCAACCTTTAACCTTTTGGGACGCAGGATTGGTTTCTTCAATTCCTAGGCCAGCAGGCCAGCTCACTCCCTAGCTCAACTACTGAACTACGTAGCCACCAACGAGCAGCCCGCCCACGCGCGCCGCATGAAACGGAGCAGTTGATCCGGGGCAAAACCCTAGAGATTCGGAATTTTGTGTGTGGGGGGGCGCAGGGGTTACGTACGAGCGTCTGGGCGGAGTCGAAGATGCCGGCGTCGAGGAGGGCCGCCATCGAATCCCGCGCCGCCTCCATCTCCGGCAGGCGGTCCGATCCGGCGCGGCGCGCTGTCCGCGAGGGTTTGCCGGTGGAATTTTGAACTGGGATTTCGCTGCTCGGTTTGATTGGAGAAACGTCACTGCCTTTCCTCACTGCTCAGTATACCGGAGAAACGAGAGGGAGAGTAGAAGAAGGGGGTTCGGAATGGGCTCCACGCGGGCTTGTGCGGCCCGGTTGGGCCCGCTTCGAAATTTCACGGGAGCGGCGGGCAATATTTTCCGTTTGGAGAAAATCTAGCGCGAGTATAGTCGCTTCGTTTGAATAGTACCAGACCGCTAACCGAGCGCCGACATCACCGGCATATATACGTGCCGCTCGTCGTATGCATCGGCCGGGCGTGGTGGTGCGCGCCTATGACTCCAGCTTCGGAGGGCTAAAGAGTTGGCAGAGAGCTAGAGCTTAATAATATGTCGGACAATGTCATCTTGGTTATACAATGTTGATTCGACATTGTTGTGTGTGCTGTGGGGAACACTCCCAGCCGTAACCCGCCTCTTAACAGGATAATTATCGTGTGTGTGATTGGCCCTAGCTCTCCTAACCTCATATGCCAACTCTTTTTCTTTTTTACCGAGCACATGTCTTTCTTTTTTTCTTTTTACAAAAATGATTCATGTTTATTGTCAAAGCTCACCGAATGTACGTAGCACCTCAAACATAATAAAAAATTCCATCAAGATTTCAATGTCACCGAACGACCACTACCGCCATCAGAACAAGCCGTCGCCGCGTCACTGTCGACGCTCCCCTACCTGAGCCGGCTTGACCTTGTTGATGACAGCCAGGAAGTCTTCGTGCACGTGCCCTTAATGACCAACACCCTAGAACCGCAGTCGTCATTGTTGAACCCTTGAATAGATCCAAAGCATCTGACACCAAATCTTGCCACATGACGAGAAATCATAACCTCGTTGTCCGAAGGAGATAGTGGAAATCTACACCGGAGCTCCGTTGGTTTCGTCCAGATAAATGAACTGGAGGAGGATTGAAGCCCGAAAGACAAGCTTGGAGAAGAAGTTCCGCCATCCATCTAAGCGCCACACATGCGAGGAAAAAAACTAACCTAAACTACTAACCTAGGCAGAGCCACCCTCCACGTCACCGGCCGTCGAAGCGGTAGGCAGATGGGATGCGAATCCACGGCTCACCAGCTAAGCCTATAGGAGAGTGGTTACCCTAGCCGCCAAGTGATGTGGGAGCGAAAGAGAAACACTAGATTGGTTCTCGAGAGGTGAACTGATCCTCCTCTTTTAATTATAGATGGGCCTTGGTCCATGTAACAATAATGCATGGCCCTTTCCTGTGTAAATAATTCATGTTAATCTCTGAGGCCCATGTAGGTTGATGGGAAGCTTAGTACCACCTCATAAGTTGAGGAGAGTTAAGATCCCCTTATAAGGTTGCTCTGCCACTTTCTATTGAAACTTGAGAAGAGAAGTGAAACACGCGAGGTCATGTGTCGTCCCTTACCTCGGCGGAGACGAATGCTAGGCCCTCTCGCTCAAGAATGTGAATGCGCCCCGGATCAGGATCGAGGTGTCACAACACCTCACGAGGGAGAAGGAGACTGCCAAGGACAAGGTGTCACGCCATGTGAAGGAGCAAGCCCGCGCCATCTGCTGCCTCTCCGGCTACATATTGTTGGCATCAAACAACGGCACCACGTACCAACACGGACAACGATGACAATCCTCCAGCCGCAGACGCCTACATGGAGGAGACGTGTTGCCACTCCGGTGACCGCAAGGTGAAAGCACAAGTGCTCCCTGGGTGATTTTGGTAATTAGTGTCAACATATCTCTTGTTGGACTAATATTTCTACCTAGTATATTTCAGATAAGTTAAATAGTGGAGTGGCATGGACATGGACAAGAGGATGTGGAAACCCTTCAGGATGCTAAGGGAAAATATTGGCAAAAGCTCAAGACTCTACATTTTCATTTTAGTGATCCAAGATACATTGAGTCCATAGGAAAGTCAATACTGTTAAAAAGGGTATAAGGTGTTGCTTAATGGCTTGCTTGCTTAAAGTGCTTAGTGATATGCTCCAAAACCCTCAACCACTTTCTCACATCCACATATGTCCTAAACCTAAAAGTCAAACTCGGCCCCATCGATTTGATCTATCTGGCGCCACCGAGTTCATCTGATACAGGCACTGCCAAACCCTAATCATTTCGGTCTCACCGATGGGATCTCGGTCTCACCGAGATGGGCTTGCAAACTTCCTGTTACCAATTGCAACAATTTCGGTCTCATAGGGTTTGTTCAGTCGGTCCCATCGAGTTTGCTTGATCAATACTTAGTTTGCTTATTACCAAAATCGGTCCCATCGAGTTTGTGTAATCGGTCAAACCGAGTTGAGGTTTTACCCTAACCCCTGCACATCGGTCCCACCAAAAAGCCTAACGTTCATATTTTGACATGAATCGGTTTGACCAAGTTTTACTATTTGGTCTCATCAAGTTTGGGAATCTGTGTGTAACGGTTAGATTTTGTGTGGAGGCTATATATACCCCTCCACCCACTCTTCATTCGTGGAGAGAGTCATCAGAACATGCCTACACTTCCAGCATTCATTTTCTGAGAGAGAACCACCTACTCATGTGTTGAGACCAAGATATTCCAATCCTACCACAAGAATCTTGATCTCTAGCTTTCCCGAGTTGCTTTCCACTCAAATCATCTTTCCACCATAGCCAAATCTGTGAGAGAGAGTTGAGTGTTGGGGAGACTATCATTTGAAGCACAAGAGCAAGGAGTTCATCATCAACACACCATCTATTACCTTTTGGAGAGTGGTGTCTCCTAGATTGGTTAGGTGTCACTTGGGAGCCTCCGTCAAGATTGTGGAGTTGAACCAAGGAGTTTGTAAGGGCAAGGAGATCGCCTACTTCGTGAAGATCTACCCTAGTGAGGCAAGTCCTTCGTGGGCGATGGCCATGGTGGGATAGACAAGGTTGCTTCTTTGTGGACCCTTCGTGGGTGGAGCCCTCCGTGGACTCGCACAACCGTTACCCTTCGTGGATTGAAGTCTCCATCAACTTGGATGTATGATAACACCACCTATCGGAACCACGCCAAAAATCTCTGTGTCTCTAGTTGCGTTTGCACACTCCAATCCCATCCCTTTACCTTCTTGCAAATTGCATGATTTACTTTCCGCTGCTGATATACTCTTTGCATGCTTGCTTGAATTGTATCGTGTATGCTCGAAATTGTGTTAATCTACTACCTCAACTTGAAAAACTTAAAAAATGCCACCTTTATTTGTTGAGGGTCTAATCACCCCCCCTCTAGACACCTATTCTCGATCCTTTCAATTGTATCAGAGCTTTGGTATCCATTGCTTTGGTTTAATCACCATTGGAGGAAGATGGATGAGTCGACGTTGGGGAGTTTTAGACGTATAGTGCCTATACTTGATGGAGAGTTCTTTAGTGAGTGGAAAAATGAGATGCTTGGAATTTTTCATGAATATCACTTGAACAAGTATATTACTACTCCTTGTGAACCCCTTGTTGATCCCTTGCATCCTACCCTTGATGAGTCTCAACATGATTCGCAATCTTAGAACTATCAATCTTATCACTAGAGGTTTGCCTTGAAACTTGATTAGTCACTTGCCAACTCTTGATTGTGCTTATACTATATGGAGATTTCTTTAGGAACGATTTCCGGACTATTCCTTAAAAAACTTAGATTAGATTCTACACAAGTCTATTGATTTGAATAAGATGAATCCCAATGTTCCTAAGTTTGGAGATTGTTTATTTGAGGTTACCAATCTTATGCGTGCCAAAGGAGATGTTGGATTCATTAGCAATATTATTTCCAAAGCTATTAGAATTCATATGGATGAACATTGTCAAAATCATATATCTAATGAATTACTCTCTCTAGGAAATGATCATTTGCAAGATGATGTTGAACATGGATACTATGATGAGGATGATGACAATGACTTTGATCTTGAAGAGTCTATGAGACACTTTGGTCTTATGGCTAACCTTCGCGGCTACATGGCCGGAGGAAAGGAATGGGTCCTTGATAGTGGATGTACCGATCACATGACCGGAGATAAAGATATGTTTCATGAGCTTGCTGAAAATGACGGCCCTAGAAAGTATGTCACTCTTAGTGATAACTCAAAGGGTAAGGTGGTTGGCCTCGGTAAGGTGGCCATCTCACATGACAGCTCCATACAAATTGTTATGCTCTTTGAATCTCTTGGCTATAATCTATTTTCTGTATCTAGACTAGCTAATTTTGGATTCATTGTCCTATTTACTGAAATAGATTGCCAAGTGTTTCGAAGAGATAATCATAAAATGGTCTTTACCGGCATACGTAGAGGTGATCTATACATTGTTGATTTCACTAAAAAGGCTCAACCTAGAACTTGCTTAATTGCTAAATCTTCCAAAGGCTGGTTGTGGCATAGACGGTTAGGTCATGTGGGCATGCGAAACCTTGACAAGCTTATTAAAGGTTATCATGTCCTTGGTGTTAAAGATGTCATATTTGACAAGGATAGACTTTGCAGCGCTTGCCAAGCAGGAAAACAGGTTGGAGGAAGCCACCCCGTGAAGAACATCATGACCACAAGGAGACCGCTCGAGCTACTTCATATGGATCTTTTCGGTCCCAATGCCTACAAGAGTCTCGGTGGTAACTCATTTGGACTAGTCATCGTTGATGATTTTCCAAGATTACGTGGGTGTTCTTTCTTGATGATAAATCCTAGGTCCAAAAGATCTTCAAAAATTTTGCTAGGAAGGCCCAAAATTAATTTGAAGTGAAGATCAAGAAGGTTCGCAACGACAACAGAACGGAGTTCAAGAACGCTAATGTGGACACCTTTCTTGACGAAGAAGGGATTTCACATGAGTTCTCGGCTACGTACACACCTCAACAAAATGGAGTTGTTGAGAGGAAGAACTAGACGCTCATGGAAATGGCGAGAATGATGCTTGATGAGTACAAGACGCCAACACACTTTTGGGCGGAAGCGGTTGAGATAGCTTGTCATGCAACGAATTGCTTATATCTTCACAAGCTACTCGGCAAGAAGGCATATGAGCTTCTCACCGGTAACAAACCCCAAGTTGGATACTTTCGGGTATTCGGCTCAAAGTGTTACATTCTTGATAAGCATCGTCGTTTGAATTTGCTTACAAGTCTCATGAAGGTTCCCTACTCGGTTATGGCTCAAACTCTCACACTTACCGTGTCTACAACAATTTCACTCGAAAGGTTGAAGAGACGGTAGATGTGAAGTTTGATGAATCTAACAGCTCGCAAGTAGAGCAATTGCCAATTGATGTAGGTGACAAAGATCCTTCGGAAGCAATCCAAGACTTGTCTATTGGCAAGATTTGTCCAACGGAGGTGAAGGAGAGTACCTCGTCCGTCCAAGTGGAAGCCTCGACTTCACGCCAAGGTGAACCACAAGTTGACTTGGAGGCATCCACGAGTGGGACACATCAAGACGATGAAAACGAGGATGTACAACAAGATGAACCTCAACAACCTCCTTCTCCACCTCCACGGGAGAACAACAACGCCAACAACAATGAAGAAAGACAATAGGAAGAACGAGGCAATGAAGAGGATGTTCCACCCTGACCCAAACAAAAGCTCTCACGAGTTCGAGCAAGAGTCTCAAGAGATCATCCCGTCGAACAAATCTTTGATGATATCCAAACTGGGAGAATTACTCGCTCTAAAACTCGTTTGGCTAACTTTTGTGAACATTACTCATTCATTTCTAGCATTGAACCTATGAAGGTTGAAGAAGCAATGGAAGATCCGGATTGGATAAATGCCATGCATGCAGAGCTACACAACTTTGAGAGGAACCAAGTGTGGTTGAATAGCCCGATGAGAAGCTAATACGTCTCCAACGTATCTACTTTTCCAAACACTTTTGCCCTTGTTTTGGACTCTAACTTGCATGTTTTGAATGGAACTAACCCGGACTGATGCTATTTTCAGCAGAATTGCCATGGTGTTATTTTTGTGGAGAAATAAAAGTTCTCGGAATGACCTGAAACTCCACGGAGTCACTTTTTGGAATTAATAAAAAATATTGGCGAAATAATCAACGTAAGGGGGCCCACACCCTATCCATGAGGGTGCAGGGTGCGCCCACCCCCCTGGGGCGTGCCCCCTGGACCTACACCGACCTCAACCTCAACTCCGACTCCATATATTCACGTTCGGGGAGAAAAAAATTAGGGAGAAGGATTCATCACGTTTTACGATACAGCGCCACTGCCAAGCCCTAATCATCCTCGGGAGGGCCGATCTGGAGTCCGTTCGGGGCTCCGGAGAGGGGAATCCATTGCCATCGTCATCATCAACCATCCTCCATCACCAATTTCATGATGCTCACCACCGTGCGTGAGTAATACCATCATAGGCTTGTTGGATGGTGATGGGTTGGATGAGATTTACCATGTAATTGAGTTAGTTTTGTTAGGGTTTGATCCCTAGTATCCATTATGTTCTAAGATTGATGTTGTTATGACTTTGCCATGCTTAATGCTTGTCACTAGGGCCTGAGTGCCATGATTTCAGATCTGAACCTATTTATGTTTTCATGAATATATGTGAGTTCTTGATCCTATCTTGCAAGTAAATAGTCACCTACTATGTGTTATGATCCGGCAACCCCGAAGTGACAATAATCGGGACCACTCCCGGTGATGACCGTAGTTTGAGGAGTTCATGTATTCACTGAGTGCTAATGCTTTGGTCCGGTACTCTATTAAAAGGAGGCCTTAATATCCCTTAGTTTCCAATAGGACCCCGCAGCCACGGGAGTGTAGGACAAAAGATGTCATGCAAGTTCTTTTCCATAAGCACGTATGACTATATTCAGAATACATGCCTACATTACATTGATGAACTGGAGCTAGTTCTGTGTCACCCTATGTTATAACTGTTGCATGATGAATTGCATCCGACATAATTATCCGTCATTGATCCATTGCCTCCGAGCTTTTCACATATTGATCTTTGTTAAGTTACTTCTCTGCTGCCACTGTTACGATTGCTACAAAACTGCTACTTTTACTTTTGGCACCGTTACCGTTACTTCCTGAAAGAGCTAGTTATCAACTAGAGGGGGGGTGAATAGGCGATTTTTATGAAAGTCTTCAAAACATGGGAGTTTCAAAGACAAACAATAGAAATGACACTATTCGTATGCAGCGGAAGGTAGACTACACTAGACAAGCCATAGTCAAGTATTCAATGAAGTGAAAGCACGAAGACTATTAGCAGCTAGGTAGTAAGGATCAGGATGGAAGATATTTTGAAGCCAATCACGACAAGTAGTCACACAGTGAAGTCAAACAGATAATGCAAGCAGGCAATGACTTCACAAAGACAAATTGTAAGTAAAGAGAAGTGAGAGATAGAACCAGTAGCTTCAGGAGGACTGAGATTTGTTCGACCGGTTCGATTCTTGTGGCAATCTAGACGTCTGTTAGGGAGGCTGAGACTCAACTCAGAAGACCGCGTCTTCACCTTATTCCCCTTGAGCTAAGGACACCTAGTCCCCGCCCAATCACTCTGCTAAGTCTTCAAGGTAGTCTTCCAAACCTTCACAGACTTCGTTCACCGGCAATCCACAATGACTCTTGGATGCTCAAAACGTGATGCGTAACCGGCTGGAGGATTCACAGTACTCAAGTGTAACAAGTCTTCAGATCACGCGGACAGAAAGACTTCAGTGATGCCAAACACTCTTTGGGCTCTAGGTGGTTTGGGCTTTGTCCTCGCAAGGATTCTCTCTCAAATGCTTCGAAGGTGGGTTGCTCTCAAACGACAAAAGTCGTGCACTAACACGGAGCAGCCACCAAATTATGGTATAGGGGGTGGGATATTTATAGCCACTGGGCAACCCGACCTGATTTGTCCAAAATGACCCTGGGTCACTAAGGAACTGACACGTGTCCCAACGGTCAGATTTCAAACACACGCGGCAGCTTGACTTGGGCTACAAGTAAATCTGACTCATCCGACTCTGGATAAGATTTGCTCTCACTGTCTTTGCTCGAAGACATAGGATTTGATTGAGCATCACTTCAGTCACTCTGACTTTGTTCACTTGGACCCCACTTAACAGTGCGGTGGTTCCTATGACTCAACAAAGAGGAAAAGGAAACAACGAAACAACTAAGTCTTTGCGCTCCATAGTCTTCACGCGATGTCTTCTCATGTCATAGTCTTAAACGTGAATAGCTTCACAGACCACCATTGTCTTCAGTGTCTTCACACATTTTTAGGGGTCATCTCCGGTAGGTAAACCGAATCAATGAGGGACTACTATCTGTGTTATCCTGCAATTCTCACAAACACATTAGTCCCTCAACCAGGTTTGTCGTCAATACTCCAAAACCAACTAGGGGTGGCACTAGATGCACTTACAATCTCCCCCTTTTTGGTGATTGATGACAAACTGGTTGAAGTTTTCAACGGGGATAAAAGTATGTGAAATTGTAAAGGATTAAGATATGTCTTCATAGGTGGCAAAAAGGCTTCCCCTGAAGATGTGCATATAAATGTTTTGCGTTGGAATGCAAATGCACATGGCAGGTTGTACTTGTGGAGATCCTCTTCACCATATGAAGACAATACATCATGCATGAACAGATATACAAGAATAATGACATGCATAATGAAAAATGGACGTCTGCGGAATGACTTCATGCGGGATTTATCGTCGCATCACAAAATAACAGAAAAGGCAGCAGGCGACCATAAAGTTTAAGTATTACAACTCAAAGAACCAAATGTATCAAAAGCGAGAGTTGTAACCACTTTGGCAAAAAGTATAGCAACCACCCATATGGACCCGCTTGAAGACTATCAACATATGCTTCTCCCCCTTTTGTTAGTATGGACCAAAAAGGTTTGAAGACATAGTCTCTACTCGTTCCCATGAGGAGTAGGAGAGGCAGCAGGGTCATTGTTGTGGTTTGGTGGTGCAGACGAACTTGGTGCAGTGTCGATACGCGCCGAAGTTGGAGGTGGTGAAGTAGCATCATCGGCATCATCAAGAACTCTGGCATTAAAAGTTGCCGTGGAGGAGGAGTACTCAGAGTCTTCAAGGGATGGAGTTCGACGCAATACAACATTCCTGGGAGGAGTGGTGTCGAACTTGAATCTCTCTGTGAAGCCATTGTCTTGAAGATCAGCTTCAACACTGAGCAATGTCAAACTCTTCCAAGACCGCCGATAGGTTTCATGAGTGACAAAGGCATTCTTGGTGGCAAGGTTGCAAATGTGATTAATATCAACCAAGAGGCTTTGCATCTGACGCTTTAGCCAGTAATGATGCTTATCGTGTTTCTGATGCAAGGCCACGAGAAGCTCTCGGTCATTGAGCACACAAGATCGCTTCCGAGGCCTTGGAGCAATAGTGCTTTCAGTGGCTTCAGTTCGTGCACGACGAGTATTGCCAGCTAGCGGATAAACACGAGAAGCAGCCTGAACTCCTTCAACATGCTGAGAGAAACTCTGACGATCGACATTGTGAAGATAAATTGCCTCCTTGGTAGGCTCTGGGTAAATGGCTTCGACTGACATATCAACCTCTGGCAGAAATATGAGATGGTTGCATGCAGAGGGCTGATAGTCAACAGCAGAGTGAAGCTTGATCAGTTGCATTACCCAGGGAGCATATAATTTCAGACCAAATATGTCTGAGCCAGATGCAGCAAATTGGCAAATGAAGAAATCCTGAGCATTGAAGCTGATGACATTGAGAACATAGAAGAACAATGTCTTCATTGCGCCTTCAAGCTTTGCTGAGGAAGAATGTCCTTTGATGGGCCATAGAGTTCGCCTGATAATGTGATAGATGGTGCAGGGCAGATACTCTAGGTCTTCAACAAAGAATTCCTTAGGATATTCAGCATCCTGCGGCAGTGGCTTCATCATGCTTAGCATTTGACTCATATTGGGCTCAGGCTTCTGAAAGATGCTTTCCAATGCATTGCGGTGATGCTGACAACCAGGTTCATAAAGTTCACAGGTGGACAGGCCGAAGCTCAATGAGATCAAGAGCTTTGGCTTCATGGTGTACATTGCTGTCATCCACTCAAGGACCCATGTCTTGGATCCTGTTGTAGCCGCGAATGTGGAGAGTTGCATAGAATTGCAGCGAAGCTCTTCATTCCAATTCTCCTTGTCGGTCAAAAATGGAGAAGGCTGCATCTCAAAGCAATGAGGGCTTCTTCTAAGCGTAGCGAGACCAGCCATGGCTTTGAGTCCGAGACGATATGAGGAAATATCGCCCTTGATTATCAGAACACAGAGTAATAGCTAGGCACACGATAACTCCAGAACCGATCAGAAGATATTCTTGGCTTGGAATATGGGTTCTTGGCTCTATCAAAGAAGTTGTTGTGTGCAATGAAGCCATTGACGTTGAATGATCCTGGTGCAGATGCAGTACTTGGAAACCTTGGCAGTCTCGGTTTTGACTTCTGAACCTGTGGCCTGTGCTCCACATGATAATCAAACTGTGGTCCGGGAGCAGGCGGACGAACCAGAATTGGCCATCTGATAGTGACAAGCTCGCCTTGATAAAATGCTTGCTCAATAGTGTGTGGCCTTGGTGGCGGAACAAGAGCGGTGGCATTAGCAAGGGCGTCAGGCTGCACATTTGTTGCAGGTGCATCATTGGCTTCATGCACGGTGTTCATTGTAGGCGCCACATTATCTTCAGCCATGACAACGTCATTGGCTTCAGTAGTGTTGTGGGTGGCCGCCTTAGGATTTTCAACCTCCACGTGAGCAGCTGGAGGGTCGGGCACAGACACGTTCTCCTCAAGAACATCTTCTTGGTTGGTAGGGGGTGTGGCATCACGTTCTTCTTCTTGAAGGGGTTCTTGATTTTCCTCGACTGATGCAGCTAGTAAGTCTTCAGCAACATTGGCTTCAGACGCAGAGACATTCGTAGAAGGAGTGGCTTCAAGAAACTCTAGCTGTGCTGCCACATTGGGTTGCACTTCTCCTTCTAGAACGCTCGATGAAGCGACTTGTGGCCTTGGTCCTTTGCGAAGCCTGTGAAATGCGGGCAACACCTTTGGAGTAGGAGTGGGATGGACCACATAGTCATCATCATCATCATCAAGCACCAGATTGGTGACTTGAGGTGGGGGAGTTCACGGCGAGTCTTGACTTGGTGTAGCTGGTTGGGGGCGATCAACCCATGAGGCATCCTGAGAGATTGGCGTCAAAGGACAACCAATACTGATGAGTTCGCTGTTTGTGAGAACAGGCGATGATACCGTTGGGCGTTCGATCTGAGGAAGGACTTCATCATCAACTACATTGTCTTGGGGACCAATGTCTTCAGCCGTGATGGGGTCAATGGCTAGAACTTCTTCAGCTTCAGGAGCCTCTGTGGAAGCAGGCTCATGACCTATCAACTGACGCTCTTGGTGTTCGGATGCAGGACGAGCAAAAGCGATGGGATCGACAACGAGGGGCTCTGTGGGAGCAACCCGATCTTTGTTCTTGTTTTTTCTTTTCTTGGTGGGTGGGGCATCGTTAGTGGTGTTCTTGAGTTTGCGCTTTCTGGCTTCGGCTTCAGCTGCCCTGGTTTTCTTCTATTCTGAAGCCACTTTGGGGACCTTAGGCTTCGAGCCTGTCATACTGGCAGGGAAGACAATGCGAGGTTCTTCCCGCCTTGATGCTTCAGCTTGGGCCCAACAGACTTCTTCTTCTTGGCAGCCAACTTGGAGTCTATGCCAGGACGCCCAAGTGCCTTGCACTTCTCAACTTCATTGTAAGCTAGAACACACTTGACAGCTAGATTCTACATTTGCTCGCGTGAACCTTTGGCTTCTTCGCGCTTCTTGTGAAATGCCTCCTTGAGGTCATGCAGCATCAGCTTGAAGTTTTGAACATCAGCTACACTGAGCTTGGCAACATGCTTCTTGAACTGGTCTTTCTCATAGTCAATTTTGTTCTTCAGTTCAACTATCTGCTGAGCCTGAGCCAGCTCAGGAGCAATGGCGCCTTGAAAGGTGACGCTGATGCCAATTGGGAGCTGAAGATCATCAAAGCTGAGATTGGGGTTGTCAAACCATTGATCAATGAAGTTATCCGAATGTTTACGTCGAAGAGGGGCAGATCATTGAAGATCTCCGCCTCTTGCTTGCTCTTTATTAGCTTCTCAAGAGCATCATCACCACACTCATCATTCGACGACAGATCAATAGCTTCAGTTTCGTTCCTCAGAACGGCAGCAGGTGCCAGGGCTTGACCGAACTTTGGACATCTTTCTTCTGGGGCTTCTCTTTCTTCTTGGAGATGCGAGAGAGATCTTTAGAATTGATACTTGGAGCAGGAGGGGTAGTTGCCAATGGCTTCACTCGAGAAGCTTTTGGTGCAGCAGTAGGTTTTGAAGCCTTAGATTTCTTTTGCTTCTACGGCTTAGGAGGAGGAGCTGGTGCATCATCAGAGTCAGCATCATCACCAGAGTGATCCACATTTGCACCTTGGACGACAATGTGAGTAATGAGGCCTTCGAGGTTGTAGAAGGGGCCGATTCTGTTTTCATTGGCTTCACGGGTGCCATCTTCCCGAGGAGCAGACGGACCTGGGTTGAAGTCAAGTCCAAATGCCTTCTTGTTCTTCACAGCAGAGTCTTTCGCGAACTTGAAGTTGCGCTTGAACAGATTGTCTTCGCGACACCACAACAGAGAAGAAGGGTTAGCATTCTCTGGCCGTGGTCCGCGAACCATGCACGAATAGAAGCCTTGATCAATAGCTTCAGTCTTACACCCGGGAGGAAGATTTTTGTATACGGTATCTCCCTAGGGTCGCTTGATGGCATTCTTCTCGGCATACTCATCAGTGACAAATCTGTATTTGAACCATTCCTCTGCCCAATATCTTCAAATCCATTGGATTCTATTCTTGCGTTCTCCATAGGTCTCCTCTGGGTCTGTCTTGTACAGTTCGTGCAGATTTGGTGGAAAATCTTTGGAAGTATTCCCTCGGCGCTGTCTGCCACCCTTTCTTGCTGACTTCTCAGTAGCCATGAAGCTTAGCCTGAAAGGCTTCAGAACTAGCAAAGGCTTCCGACGGCTGGTCAGACAAGAACTGGCTTCAGGAGAATTTATGTGACTCTGTAAGAATTCTGCAAATGAATGCAGACTATGAGAACCAACGGATTCTCCCACAGACATGTGCCTATGACAACATTAGAGGTGCGAGGGAAGGGGAAGAGGTCATATGCATTCTCAGAAGATTTTGAAGATAAATCAGTTTGAAGACATTGACCTCATAACGCGAAGACATTCACTTATTTGTTGTGAGTTGGTTCCAGCTTTGTATGAATCCAGGAATAAGTACAAGTGAGGAATCTAACTTGTAGAGAAGCATAAGTGAACGGACTAGGCAAATATGAGATGCAGAACGAGATAGATTCAACTTTGGAAGCATAGAAACCACTTTTGGTAAAGAAGGATGAATCTATCAGATCAAAAAGATGGTAAAAAGTAAGTTTTAATGACCACACGATGAACTGCTAGACAGAGCGAAGTTGGAGGCCGAGCAGTTCGATCTCCCATGCCCTAACTTGGCGACGGAAGACACCTATGGCGGCGGCAGAGAAGACGAGGTCCGTGGCCGGCGTGAGGACGGCGTCGGTGAGGTTGCGGCAGCTAAGCGCTTCATCGCCGGCGTCGTCGAGAGCTAGCGGTGGCGCTAGGGTTTGCGAGAGGTGGCGAGGTGGAATAAGGATTTTGACCGTGATGTGATGGGTATTTATAAGGAAAGGGACGGCACAACGCAATTATGCAGGTGCCCCTGGCGGTTCACATCTGAAGGGCACGTGGCAAGCATGCAACACCTTGGAAGTTGTTCCATGTTCCCATGCACGCCTGAATTGTCGGGGTGGTCATTCCGAATTCTCTGGCTTTCAGGCAATAAGGATTTAGCATTAAAAGCAGATATAAATGCTTGTCAGATTGACTTCAGCTGACAAGGTCTCAGTGAAGACAATCGACAGTTTTCAATAGAATGCATATGATTTGGATAGATAGAGTTGAGGCAGAAGCATAAATAGGTTAGGGTTCGATCACATTCACTTAGATCAAAATATTCAGCACGAAGCCATAGCTATAAGTGAATGTTGTAGAGGACAGAACACAAATATGTATATTACTAGTATAAGACCAAATCAACAAGATGAAGATAAACTTGAACATAAGTCAGGGATGAAGACAAATAAAATGCGAAGACTTTGTAATCATAATGCCAAGGGAAACACTTCAAACAAGAGTTTGGTGATGGCGTTACCCACTATATAGGAAGTATTAAACCCAAACACGGTGCACAATTATCGTGGCGCTCCGAAGTCAAATTCCGCATTAATGTATTCACACTTAGAGTGTATGTCTTCATTGATTGAAGATATACATTACTTCGTGTGTTGCACATCTAAGTCATGAAAATGCATAAGTGTTAGGATGTGTGTCCAATCACAGGCCATTTGAGGATTCCAAGATATTTAGCTCACACTGCAACTTGCAAAACCTTTTCTCATCCAAGGGCTTTGTGAAGATATCTGCCAATTGCTCTTCTGTGTTGACGTGAATGATATCAATATCTTCCTTCATGACATGATCTCTAAGAAGTGATGACGAATTTCAATGTGCTTTGTCTTCGAGTCTTTGAATCGGGTTGTTGGCAATCTTGATGGCGCCTCATTGTCGCGAGAGAGTGGCACATTCTTCGTGGATACCATAGTCCTTGAGAGTTTGCTTCATCCAGAGAAGCTAAGCACAACAAGATCCAACAGAATGTATTCGGATTCAGCGAAGGAGAGAGATACAGTTACGCTTCTTTGAGGACCAACAGACAAGAGATCGTCCTAGAAAGTGACATGTGCACGATGTGGACTTGCGATCAACCTTTTCACCAAAGATAATCAAGATCCGAGAATCCAACTAGATCAAACTCGAGCCCTTTGGATACCATAGTCCTCTTGTTGGGGTGTAAGCCAAATATCAAGAATTCGCTTCACGCCTAAGTGATGCGATTCCTTTGGTGCCGCTTGGAATCGGGCACACATGCAAACACTAAGCATTATATCTGGCCTAGATGCACATAAATAAAGTAAAGAACCAATCATGGAGCGGTATACCTTTTGCTTGAACTCTTTACCATTGGCGTCGGGACTCAGATGACTTTTGGTTGGCATTGGTGTTGTGTATCCTTTGCAGTCTTGCATTCCAAATTTCTTCAGGCAATCTTTGAGGTATTTTTCTTGAGATATGAAGATGCCATTGCGTTGCTGACGGATTTGGAGACCCAGGAAGAACTTCAGCTTGCCCATCATGGACATTTGATATTGCTCTTGCATCATGTGACCAAACTCATCACTGTATTTCTTGTTGGTGCAGCCGAAGATAATATCATCCACATAGATTTGGCACACAAATAGTTCACCATCATATGTCTTCGTGAAGAGTGTAGGATCTAGTGAACCAGGTTTGAAGCCTTTGCTCTTCAGGATGTCTTTGAGTGTGTCATACCAAGCACGAAGGGCTTGTTTGATGCCATACATTGCCTTATTGAGCTTGTATACCATATCATGATGTTTTGGATCTTCAAAGCCAGGAGGTTGTGCAACATATACTTCTTCTTCATTCTTTCCATTGAGAAAGGCACTCTTCACATCCATTTTATACAGAAGGATGTTGTGATGATTTGCATAGGCTAGCAGTATGCGAATGGCTTCAAGCCTAGACACCGGAGCAAATGTTTCATCGAAGTTAATCCCTTCCACTTGAGTGTAACCTTGAGCAACGAGACGAGCCTTGTTTCTGACAACTTGACCATGCTCATATTGCTTGTTGCGATATATCCATTTGGTGCCAATGATATTGTGCTTACAAGGATCAGGACGCTTGACCAATTCCCACACATTGTTCAGCTCAAACTGTTGAAGCTCTTCTTGCATGGCTTGAGTCCATTCAGGTTCCATGAAGGCTTCAGCGACTTTCTTGGGTTCAGAGATTGAGACGAATGGAAAATGCCCACAGAAATTTGTTAGCCGTGTTGCTCTTCGAGTAGCGCTTGAACGAGTGAGTGGACCAGGCGCATTGATGCTGTCTATTATCTTCTCAATCCGTACTTCATTTGCAACACGAGGATGAATAGGACGAAGATTTTGCTCTTGCTGATCAATGTCATCGTTTGGAGGATTGTCTTCAGGCTGAGCATTGTCTTCAGGTTGATTAGGTGCAGAAATGATAAGTTCGTCTTCAGTCTGAGACTCAGAAGGTATGATCTCTCCAATTCCCATCTGCTTGATTGATTCACTTGGAGGTACTTCATCTAGCACATTTGGCAGGTGCTCTCTTTGCGAGCCGTTAGTCTCATCGAACCACACATCCACAATTTCAACCACTTTATAGTGAAAGAGGTTGAAGACTCTGTAGGAGTGCGAATCCTTTCCGTAACCAAGCATAAAACCTTCATGTGCTTTCGGTGCAAATTTTGAAGTGTGATGTGGATCCTTGATCCAGCACCTAGCACCAAATACTTTGAAGTAGCTTACATTTGGCTTCTTACCAGTTAGGAGTTCATAGGATGTTTTCTTCATAAGCTTGTGAAGATAAACACAGTTGATGACGTGGCACGCAATATCAATGGCTTCAGGCTAGAACTTCCATGGAGTCTTGTACTCATCGAGCATCGTTCGGGCCATCTCAATAAGGGTTCTGTTCTTGCGCTCCACGATGCCATTATGCTGAGGTGTGTATGGAGCAGAGAACTCATGAGTGATACCCATAGTATCCAGATAAAGGTCAAGGCCAGTATTCTTGAACTCAGTGCCGTTGTCACTTCTGATATGCCTGATCTTGATGCCATAGTTCATCATGGCATGATTGGCAAAGCGTCTGAAGACATCCTGCACTTCATTCTTGTAGAGGATTATATGCACCCAAGTATATCTTGAATAATCATCAACAATTACGAAACCATAGAGGCAAGCAGTGGTAGTGAGAGTAGAGTAGTGAGTAGGGCCAAATAAGTCCATGTGTAGCAGCTCGAAGGGTTGAGATGTAGTCATGGTTGTCTTCGAGGGATGCTTGGCCCTAGTCATCTTTCCAGCTTCGCAGGCACCACACAGATGATCCTTCTTGAACTTGATGCCTTCGATGCCCACAACATGCTTCTTCTTCGCGAGAGTGTGCAAGTTCCTCATGCCAGCATGCCCTAGCCTTCGATGCCAAAGCCAGCACTCTGAAGCTTTTGCTAGAAGACATACGCCATTATGGTCCTGCTGAGAAATCTACCATATACAGATCATCTTTCCGATACCCTTCAAATACTAGAGACTTGTCAGATTCCATCAGTACAAGGCAACGATATTTTCCAAATAGCACAATCATGTTTAAGTCACAAAGCATTGAGACCGACATTAAGTTGAAACCAAGGGATTCAACAAGCATCACTTTATCCATGTGCTGATCCCTTGATATTGCAACTCTACCTAGACCCAATACCTTGCTTTTACCAGTGTTAACAAATGTGATGTGACTCTTGTCTAATGGACGTAGTGTTTAATCCATCAGAAGACTTCGATCTCCAGTCATGTGGTTAGTGCATCCACTGTCCATAATCCATTCTGAAGTACGAGGTGTCATAGCCTACAGTGCAGTTTGGGGTATAGGCTTCACCAAGCGAATTGTGAAGCATAAACATTTGACGAACAAGTGGAACATGGAAATTCAGATCTTGGTTAGGGTAGATAGGATGAGTGTCAAGGATTCCCGGAACGAAATACATAGTAAGACCATTTGGGCATTTTATCTTGCGCCCCACAAGATGTTTAAGGTCCCCAGCATTAGCATTGGAAACCTTTGATTTCCGGCTGGAGACCTTTCCCTGCAAAAGAGAGTTAAGTTTTCTTAACCACCCACATTTTCAGGGGTGGCTTAGAAGCTATGAGTCTAAGTGCAGCATCTGAGAACTCCGGCTTTGGAGCCCTAGTAAATAGCCTTGCAGGAGGTGAATAATACTCATAGGAATAAGCAGAAAAGTTCTTAGTTCTATGAACATAACAGTTTGAGGAAACACACTCATATTCATGGGTCTGAGTATGATTTCCCTGCAAAACATTGACATTAGAGTGACTCAGATGAGTCCTCGGTCTATATGAAGCTTTAGGACCATATGAAGCCTTTGGTATGGGGTTTGTCTTCTTCCCAGGTGGTGTCATGATGATATTCACTGGAAGATTCTCAAGATAACTTTTGGGTACCCATATCTTCTTCATAGGTGGCCCATTCCTGCAGTTAGTACCAATATACCTGGCAAACACTTCGCCATTCTGGTTCTTAAACAGTTTATAGTTTGCATCAAAGGATTCATCAACGATAATAGGGTTAGCACAAGTGAAACCAGATAAGGTGGATGGATCTACTGAAGGTTCCTTTGCAGCAATCCATGTGGTTTTGGGGTACTGCTCAGGCTTCCAGTACGACCCATCAATATTTATTTTCCTCTCAAACCCAACACCCTCTTTCCTAGGGTTTCGGTTCAGAATCTGCTTTTTGAGGACATCAGATAATGTCTGATGCCCTTTGAGACTTTTGTACATCCTTGTCTCAAGCAGTGTCTTCAGCCTAGCATTCTCATTAGCAATAGTAGTGGTATCATCAGCAGAGGGGTTAGTTACCACATCAGCAGTTGAAGGTACTGCAACAGTAGTAGCAGTAGAACATTCAGCAACAGAGACGGCGTTATCACGCTCAATGCATTTTAGACATGGTGGTTCAAATCCTTCCTGAGCGGGAATGATCTGTTGAGCGCGAAGTGACTCATTCTCTTTTTGAAGATCTTCATGAATCGCTCTCAACTTCTCAAGATCTTGCTTCCTTTGAAGATAATCGTAGGAAAGCTTTTCATGAGTTGTTGTGAGCGTTTCAAGATGACTTTCAAGTTCTTCGTACTTAACATGAAGATTTTTGATGTCTTCAATTAAGGACTGAGATCGGGTCATTTCCGCGTCCAACAGGTCATCGCTTTTGTCTAACTCACCGCAGGGGCCGGGTTCTTCTTGCAGAAGGGAAGTAAGCCGAAGGCATTGCTAGTCACAGTGCCCTCCTTCAGCAGTGACTGGGTTGTGAAGGAAATATGCCCTAGAGGCAATAATAAAGTTATTATTTATTTCCTTATTTCATGATAAATGTTTATCATTCATGCTAGAATTGTATTAACCGGAAACATAATACATGTGTGAATGCATAAACAAGCAGAGTGTCACTAGTATGCCTCTACTTGACTAGCTTGTTAATCAAAGATGGTTATGTTTCCTAACCATGAACAAAGAGTTGTTATTTGATTAACAAGGTCACATCATTAGGAGAATGATCTGATTGACATGACCCATTCCATTAGCTTAGCACACGATCGTTTAGTATGTTGCTACTGCTTTTATCCATGACATATACATGTTCCTATAACTATGAGATTATGCAACTCCCGTTTACCGGAGGAACACTTTGGGTGCTACCAAACGTCACAACGTAACTAGGTGATTATAAAGGAGTACTACAGGTGTCTCCAAAGGCGATGTTGGGTTGGCGATTTCGAGATTAGGTTTTGTCACTCCGATTGTCGGAGAGGTATCTCTGGCCCTCTCGGTAATACACATCACTTAAGCCTTGCAAGCATTACAACTAATGAGTTAGCTGTGAGATGATGTATTACGGAACGAGTAAAGAGACTTGCCGTAACGAGATTGAACTAGGTATTGGATACCGACGATCGAATCTCGGGCAAGTAACATACCGATGACAAAGGAACAACGATGTTGTTATGCGGTCGACCGATAAAGATCTTCGTAGAATATGTAGGAGCCAATATGGGCATCCAGGTCCCGCTATTGGTTATTGATCGGAGACATGTCTCGGTCATGTCTACATTGTTCTCGAACCGTAGGGTCCGCACGCTTAAGGTTTCGATGGCGGTTATATTATGAGTTTATGTATTTTGATGTACCGAAGGAGTTCGAGTCCCGGATGTGATCACGGACATGACGAGGAGTCTCAAATGGTCGAGACATAAAGATTGATATATTGGAAGCCTATATTTGAGTTGGAATGGTTCCGTGAAATCGGATTTTTAGGAACACCGGGGTTACGGAACCCTCCCGGGGCTAATGGGCCTTAGTGGGCCATGAGGGAGAAGAGGAAGGGCCGGCCAGGGCAGGGCGCGCCTCCCCCTAGTCCGAATAGGACAGGAGAGAGGGGCGCCCCTCCCTCTTTCCTCCCCAAGTCCTAATCCAACTAGGAAGGGGGAGTCCTACTCCGGTGGGAGTAGGACTCCTCCCGCGCCTCCTCCTTGGGCCGGCCGCACCCCCCTTGCTCCTTTATATACAGGGCGGGGGCACCCTAGAACACACAAGTTGATCCTTGAGATCGTTCCTTAGCCGTGTGCGGTGTGCCCCTCCACCATAATCCACCTCGGTCATATCATAGCGGTGCTTAGGCGAAGCCTGCGCCGGTAGAACATCAAGATCGCCACCACGCCGTCAGGTCGTCTTGTGAAACTCTCCTCCCCAAGCTCTCTTGGATTGGAGCCCGAGGAG
The DNA here is from genome assembly GCA_021437245.1 of Aegilops speltoides. Classification (NCBI taxonomy): domain Eukaryota; kingdom Viridiplantae; phylum Streptophyta; class Magnoliopsida; order Poales; family Poaceae; genus Aegilops; species Aegilops speltoides. The sequence continues at coordinate 103,245,797 of CM038141.1, read as the reverse complement.
CGCCATCGAGCTGTACGTGTGTCAAGAACTGGAGGCGCCGAGTAACGGCGCTGGGATCGGTTGGATCACGAGGAGATCGACGACTACTTCCTCTACGCCAGATCGCTTCGCTTGGTCTACAAGGGTATGTAGACAACACTCTCCCTCTCGTTGCTATACATCACCATGATCTTGCGTGTGCGTAGGAAATTTTTGAAATTACTACGTTCCCCAACAAAGGGCATCCGAGCCTAGGTTTTTATGGTTTGATGTTTTGCATGAGTAGAACACAAGTGAGTTGTGGGCGATACAAGTCATACTACCTACCAACATGTCATACTTTGGTTCAGCGGTATTGTGAGATGAAGCGGCCCGGACCGACATTACGCCAGACGCTTACGCGAGACTGGTTTCACCGCTGCGAGCACTCGCTGCTTAAAGGTGGTGGCGGGTGTCTGCTCTCTCACTTTAGTTGAACTGTGTGGCTACGCCGGTCCTTGAGAAGGTTAAACGAGTCTATTTGACGAAGTATCGTTGTGGTTTTGATGCGAGGTGAGATTGGTTCTTGCTTAAGCCCGTAGCAGCCACGTAAAATTTGCAACAACAAAGTAGAGGACGCCTAACTTGTTTTTGCAGGGCATGTTGTGATGTGATATGGTCAAGACGTGATGCTATATTTTATTGTATGAGATGATCATGTTTTGTAACCGGTTATCGGCAATCGGCTGGAGCCATATGGTTGTCGCTTATTGTATGAAATGCAACGCATCAGTAATTGCTTTACTTTATCACTAAGCGGTAGCGATAGTCGAGAAGCAATAGATGGCGAGACGACAATGATGCTACGATGGAGATCAAGGTGTCGTGCGGTGGCGATGGTGATCACGACGGTGCTTGAGATGGAGATCACAAGCACAAGATGATGATGGCCATATCATGTCACTTATATTGATTGCATGTGATGTTTATCCTTTATGCATCTTATCTTGCTTTGATTGACGGTAGCATTTTAAGATGATCTCTCACTAAAATTATCAAGTAGTGTTCTCCCGAGTATGCACCGTTGCCAAAGTTCGTCGTGCCGAGACACCACGTGATGATCGGGTGTGATAAGCTCACGTCCATCTACAACGGGTGCAAGCCAGTTTTGCACACGCAGAATACTCAGTTATACTTGACGAGCCTAGCATATGCAGATATGGCCTCGGAACACGGAGACCGAAAGGTCGAGCGTGAATCATATAGTAGATATGATCAACATAAGATGTTCACCATTGAAAACTACTCCATCTCACGTGATGATCGGTTATGGTTTATTTGATTTGGATCACGTGATCACTTAGATGACTAGAGAGATGTCTGTCTAAGTGGGAGTTCTTAAGTAATATGATTAATTGAACTTAAATTTATAATGAACTTAGTACCTGATAGTATCTTGCTTGTCTATGTTTGTTTGGTAGTTGGTTGGCTCGTGTTGTTGTTCCATTGAATTTTAATGCGTTCCTTGAGAAAGCAAAGTTGAAAGATGATGGTAGCAATTACACGGATCGGGTCCGTAACTCGAGGATTATCCTCATTGCTGCCTGTAAGAGTTACGCCCCGGATGCACCGCTAAGTGCCGTGCCTCATCGCTGATTCAACCGACGACGTTAAGAACGTCTGGCGAGCAAAGCTGATGACTACTCTATAGTTCGATGTGCCAAGCTTTACGGCTTAGAACGGGACTTCAACGACGTTTTGAACGTCATGGAGCATATGAGATGTTCCAGAGTTGAAGTTGATATTCCAACAGTAATGCCCGGATTGAGAGATATGAAGTCTCCAATAAGTTCTATAGCTGCAAGATGGAGGAGAATAGTTTCGTCAAGTGAGCACATACTCAAAATGTCCGGGTATTACAATCACTTGACTCAACCGGGAGTTAATCTTCCGGATGATTGTGTCATTGATGTAATTCTTCAATCACCGCCACCAAGCTACAAAGGCTTCGTGATGAACTATAATATGCAAGGGTTAGTAAAGACTATACATGAGCTCTTCGCAATGCTAAAGGCTGCGGAGGTAGAAATCAAGAAGGAGCATCAAGTGTTGATGGTCAATAAGACCACTAGTTTCAAGAAGAAAGGCAAAGGGAAGAAGAAGGAACTTCAAGAAGAACAGCAAGCAAGTTCTGCTCAGAGAAGAAACCCAAGTCTGGACCCAAACCTGAAACCGAGTGCTTCTACCGCAAGCGATCGGTCATCGAAGCGGAACGCCCCAAGTATTTGGCGGATAAGAAGGATGGCAAGGTGAACAAAGGTATATGTGATATACATGTTATTGATGTGTACCTTACTAGAGCTCGCAGAGCACTGGTATTTGATAACTGGTTCATTGCTAATATTTGCAACTCAAACAGGACTACGGATTGCTTAACACCGCAAAGGACGAGGTGACGATCGCGCGTGGAAATGGTTCCAAAGTCGATGTGATCGCGGTCGGCACGCTACCTCTACATCTACCTTCGGATTAGTTTTAGACCTAAATAATTGTTATTTGGTGCTGCGTTGAGCATGAACATTATATCTGGATCTTGTTTGATGCGAGACGGTTATTCATTTAAATCAGAGAATAATGGTTGTTCTATTTATATGAGTAATATCTTTTATGGTCATGCACCCTTGAAGAGTGGTCTATTTTGATGAATCTCGATAGTAGTGATACACATATTCATAATGTTGAAACCAAAAGATGCAGAGTTGATAATGATAGTGCAACTTATTTGTGGCATCGCCGCTTAGGTCATATCGGTATAAAGCGCATGAAGAAACTCCATCTCGATGGACTTTTGGAGTCACTTGATTATGAATCACTTAGCACTTATGAACCGTGCCTCATGGGCAAGATGACTAAAACCCGTTCTCAAGACTATGGAGAGAGCAACAGATTTGTTGGAAATCATACATACATGATGTATGTGGTCCGATGAATGTTGAGGCTCGTGGCGGATATCGTTATTTTCTCACCTTCACAGATGATTTAAGCGGATATGGGTATATCTACTTAATGAAACATAAGTCTGAAACATTTGAAAAGTTCAAAGAATTTCAGAGTGAAGTTGAAAATCATCGTGATAAGAAAATTAAATTTCTATGATCTGATCGTGGAGGTGAATATTTGAGTTACGAGTTTGGTCTACATTTGAAACAATGCGAATAGTTTCGCAACTTACGCCACCCGAACACCACAACAGTAATGGTGTGTCCGAACGTCGTGAATCGCACTTTACTAGATATGGTGCGATCTATGATGTCTCTTACAGATTTACCGCTATCGCTTTGGGGTTATGCTCTTGAGACGGCCGATTCACATTGAATAGAACACCGTCAAAATCCGCTGAGACGACACCTTATGAACTATGGTTTAGCAAGAAACCAAAGTTGTCGTTTCTTAAAGTTTGGGGATGCGATGCTTATGTGAAAAAGCTTCAACTGATAAGCTCGAACCCAAATCGAGAAATGTGGCTTCATAGGATACCCAAAGGAGACAGTTGGGTACACCTTCTATCACAGATCCGAAGGCAAGACATTTGTTGTTAAGAATGGATCCTTTCTAGAGAAGGAGTTTCTCTCGAAAGAAGTGAGTGGGAGGAAAGTAGAACTTGATGAGGTAATTGTACCTTCTCCCTTACTTGAAAGTAGTTTGTCGCAGAAACCGGTTTCGAGACATCTACACCAAATAGTGAGGAAGTTGATGATGTTGATCATGAAACTTCAGATCAAGTTACTACTGAACCTCGTGAGATCAACAGAGTAAGATCCGCACTGAGTGGTACGGTAATCCTGCTCGAAGTCATGCTACTAGATCATGATGAACCTACGAACTATGAAGAAGCGATGGTGAGCCCAGATTCCACAAAATGGCTTGAGGCCATGAAATCGAGATGGGATCCATGTATGAAAACAAAGTATGGACTTTGGTTGACTTGCCCGAGGTTCGCAAGCAATAGAAAACAAGTGGATCTTCAAGAAGAAGACCGACCGACGGTAATGTTATCGTTTATAAAGCTCGACTTGTCGCAAAGGGTTTTCGACAAGTTCAAGGGATTGACTACGATGAGACCTTCTCACCAGAAGCGATGCTTAAGTCCGTCCGAATCATGTTAGCAATTGCCGCATTTTATGATTATGAAATTTGGCAAATGGATGTGAAGACCGCATTCTGAATGGATTTCGGAAGAAGAGTTGTATATGATGCAACCGAAGGTTTTATCAATCCAAAGGAGCTAACAAAGTGTGCAAGCTCCAGCGATCCATTTATGGACTGGTGCAAGCATCTCGAGTTGGAATAAACGCTTTGATAGTGTGATCAAAGATTTGGGTTCATCTGAGACTTTTGGAGAAGCCTCAGATTTACAAGAAAGTGAGTGGGAGCTCTATAGCATTTACGATATTATATGTAGATGACATATTACTAATCGGAAATGATATAGAATTTCGGATAGCATAAAGGGATACTTGAATAAAAGTTTTTCAATGAAAGACCTCGGTGAAGCTGCTTACATATTGGGCATCAAAATCTATAGAGATAGATCAAGACGCTTAATTGGACTTTCACAAAGCACATACCTTGACAAAATTTTGAAAAAGTTCAAAATGGATCAAGCAAAGAAAGGGTTCTTGCACGTGTTACAAGGTGTGAAGTTGAGTAAGACTCAATGCCCCACCACCGCAGAAGATAGAGAGAAAATGAAAGATGTTCCTATGCTTCACCATAGGCTCTATCATGTATGCAATTGTGTACTGACTGATGTGTGCCTTGCTATAAGCTTAGCAGGAGGTACCAAAGTAATCTAGGAGTGGATCATCGACAGCGGTCAAGAACATCTTGAAATACCGAAAAGGACTAAGGATATGTTTCTCAGATATGGAGGTGACAAAGAGCTCATCGTGAACGGTTACGTTGATGCAAGCTTTGACACCGATCGAGACGATTCTAAATCGCAGATCGGATACGATTTACACTAAACGGAGGAGCTGTCGGTTGGTGCAGTTCTAAACAAAGCGCCAGAAGCGGGATCTACATGTGAAGCGGAGTACATAGCAGCTTCGAAGCACCTATGAAGGAGTCGGATGAAGGAGTTCATATCCCATCTAGGTGTCATACCTAGTGCATCGGGTCCAATGAAAATCTTCGTGACAATATCGAGCAATTGCATTAGCAAAGGAATCCAGATTTCACAAGAGGACCAAGCACATCAAGAGACGCCTCAATTCCATCCGGATTTAGTCCGTGGGAGACATAGAGATTTGCAAGATACATACGGATCTGAATGTAGCAGACCGCTGACTAAGCCTCTTCCACGAGCAAAACATGATCAACACCAAGACTCCATGGGTGTTAGAATCATTACTATGTAATCTAGATTATTGACTCTAGTGCAAGTGGGAGATCAAGGAAATATGCCCTAGAGGCAATAATAAAGTTATTATTTATTTCCTTATTTCATGATAAATGTTTATCATTCATGCTAGAATTGCATTAACCGGAAACATAATACATGTGTGAATGCATAAACAAGCGAGTGTCACTAGTATGCCTCTACTTGACTAGCTTGTTAATCAAAGATGGTTATGTTTCCTAACCATGAACAAAGAGTTGTTATTTGATTAACAAGGTCACATCATTAGGAGAATGATCGATTGACATGACCCATTCCATTAGCTTAGCACACGATCGCTTAGTATGTTGCTACTGCTTTTATCCATGACATATACATGTTCCTATAACTATGAGATTATGCAACTCCTGTTTACGGAGGAACACTTTGGTGCTACCAAACGTCACAACGTAACTAGGTGATTATAAAGGAGTACTACGGTGTCTCCAAAGGCGATGTTGGGTTGGCGATTTCGAGATTAGGTTTTGTCACTCCGATTGTCGGAGAGGTATCTCTGGGCCCTCTCGGTAATACACATCACTTAAGCCTTGCAAGCATTACAACTAATGAGTTAGCTGTGAGATGATGTATTACGGAACGAGTAAAGAGACTTGCCGTAACGAGATTGAACTAGGTATTGATACCGACGATCGAATCTCGGGCAAGTAACATACCGATGACAAAGGAACAACGATGTTGTTATGCGGTCCGACCGATAAAGATCTTCAGAGAATATGTAGGAGCCAATATGGGCATCCAGGTCCCGCTATTGGTTATTGACCGGAGACATGTCTCGGTCATGTCTACATTGTTCTCGAACCGTAGGGTCCGTGCACGCTTAAGGTTTCGATGGACGGTTATATTATGAGTTTATGTATTTTGATGTACCGAAGGAGTTCGGAGTCCGGATGTGATCACGGACATGACGAGGAGTCTCAAATGTTCGAGACATAAAGATTGATATATTGGAAGCCTATATTTGAGTTCGAATGGTTCGGGTGAAATCGGATTTTTCTGAACACCGGGGTTACTGGAACCTCCCGGGGCTAATGGGCCTTAGTGGGCCATGAGGGAGAAGAGGAAGGCCGGCCAGGGCAGGCCACGCGCCTCCCCTAGTCCGAATAGGACAAGGAGAGGGGAGGCGCCCCTTCCCTCTTCCCTCCCCAAGTCCTAATCCAACTAGGAAGGGGGGAGTCCTACTCCGGTGGGAGTAGGACTCCTCCGCCTCCTCCTTGGGCGGTCGCACCCCCTTGCTCCTTTATATCTGGGGCAGGGGGCACCCTAGAACACACAAGTTGATCCTTGAGATCGCTCCTTAGCCGTGTGCGGTGCCCCTCCACCATAATCCACCTCGGTCATATCGAAGCGGTGCTTAGGCGAAGCCTGCGCCGGTAGAACATCAAGATCGCCACCACGCCGTCAGTCCGACGTAAACTCTCCTCCCCAAAGCTCTACTGGATTGGAGCCCGAGGAGCGTCATCGAGCTGTACGTGTGTCAAGAACTCGGAGGCACCGGAGTAACGGCGCTGGGATCGGTTGGATCGCGAGGAGATCGTACGACTACTTCCTCTACGTTGTGATTGCTTCCGCTTTGGTCTACAAGGGTATGTAGACAACACTCTCCCCTCTCGTTGCTATACATCACCATGATCTTGCGTGTGCGTAGGAAATTTTTTGATATTACTACGTTCCCCAACAGGTTGTAGCATCTACCACATCATTTGGTAAGTCGTCAGGACTATGACGCATTGGATTATCCTTCTTGCCTGTGTAAGTACACATTAAGCCGGAGCGGCGGCTTAATGGAAGTACTCGCCAGGTGACCCAGACTCGGACCAGATCGATGCCATTTAAACCGTTTCCCAAAAGGGCTTTGATCTTCTTGATGGTGGGATTGAGAGGCAGACGTTCAACAGCGGTCAACTTATCCGCCAGCGGATGGTTGGACTCAAGGCACAGGGCGCAGAAGCCGGGCAGAGGACTTTCATCAGTCGGTGAAGTGTCCTGATAGTAGAACCACGTCTGATTCCAATCTTTGGGATGGCTCGGTAGTTCAGCATAAGGAAAAAGGCAGTCTCTCCGCCACTGAATCGAGATGCCACCAAGCTCAAGACTAGGCCCGTTGGCACGTTCATTCTGCCGGTTCAAGTAAAAAAGCTCTCTGAACAGAAGCAGACTTGGTTCCTCTCCCAGGTACACCTTGCAGAAGACTTGAAAATTGCAAATATTTGACATGGAGTTGGGTCCAATGTCTTGAGGTCTAAGGTTAAAGAAGTTCAAAACTTCCCTAAAGAATTTTGAGCCGGGAGGGGCAAATCCCCGGTTCATGTGATCCGTGAAAATTATTACCTCTCCTTCTTTGGGTTGAGGCCTTTCTTCAGACGGGTCAGGGGCACGATAAGACATGACCTCCTTTTTTGGCAGATGGCCAGACTTTACAAACTCAGCTAGTTTACTCTTATTGACTATGGATGGGACCCAATTGCAGGCCACAGGGGCCTTGGTTGCCTTGGGTGCCATGACAACAGTTGGCCTACGAAAAATAAGAAGTCCCGGTTCAAATTTTAACCCGGGAGAAAATATCTTAATTATTCAAGGAGGCGGCTTAAGAAGGGGCCTAATGATATAAGGATGACTATGCAACAATATTTAAGCCGCTACAAGTATCAAAAGCAGTTCAAAATTCTTAAGGTCATGAGAAGCAAGCAAGGCTCACAGATCAGTGTCATTTATTTAAGCCGGCTACCTCGACAGTTGTGTTTAAGGGCATTTGACAGAAGCAGTTTTCCGGGTGATAAAAATAGGTTTCATAATATGCCACTATTATTTGAGATCAAAGATCTGTTCTGGTAAGAAAACTTTCTAGACCTAAAAGCTGACGCAGACGTGTTCATAGGCTCGAATGAGGCTCTTATGCGGAGAAAGGGATCTGTTTCCTATCCAAAACAAGTGTGAAAACAACTACCACGGCCATTTTATATCATTCTCAGATTAGAAGAGGCGTTCAAGAGGAAAACTAACAAGGGTTTGGCTCCAATGGTGATGAACTCCGACGAACTCGAGGAAGCTCTAATGCGGATCTAAGCAAGGAAGGGAAGGGAAGTTACAGATCTGGATGGGCTGCGGAAGTTTGCCGTCGTTTTCTAATCCGATTCAGGTTGATGCAACAGCCTGAGTTGGTGAAGACAAGGAGATCTGCGGCAGCAGCGGAGCTCGAGTGGCAGAGAAGCAGCAAGAGGAAGAAGACAACTGGAAGGAGGAGAATGGGAAGACCTAGGTCGCGCCTATTTATAAGGAGACGATAACTGAGACAGCGCGGGAAACGAGGAGATAAGAGTTATTATCCAGCGGTCCCGACGCCTCGGTTTTCGGAACAGTCAATAAAAGCAGAGATCCGTTGGAGGATACAGTGGAATAGAAAAAGAATTTAAGAAAGGATGACGTCACGGTGGGTTAACACGGATCCAAGAGATGACGTCATGGCGGGTTAAAGAAAACCTTTGGCACAGTCAGAAGACTGAAGATTTATTTTTTAAGGTATTTTAAGATTGACATGAACAGGTTCAAATCAATCTGGGGCCTAATATTGGGGATATAACTATTTGTGTAAGCCGCCCAGGAGTGGCCGGGTTACGCAAAGAGGATTCATCAGAGAGAAGCCCAAGACCAAGCATGAAGATGGCGGTTCAATAAAGGGCTTAAGGCCCACAGGCGACTTAAGGCCCGTTGTAGTAAACCGCCATAATGGCATGACTTGTATCATAAGGTAGATTTAACTAGTCACCGAGCCGGACACTGTTTATGAGCCGGCCGAGACTCTGTAAGCCACAGGGCGTCAACCCGTGTATATAAGGGGACGACCTGCTAGTGGCTTAGGGCAAGAAACAACTCATCGAGAGCCGGGCATAGCGTATCTCGCTCCCTGGTCATCGAAGCATCAATACCAACCCAACTAGACGTAGGCCTTACCTTCACTGTAAGGGGTCGAACTAGTATAAAAACCTCTCGTGTCCCTTGTCCCGATTTAACCCCTTCAAGCTTCCTAGTTGCGATGGCTCCACAACTAAGTCCTTTCACGAGGACATCTGACGTGACAATTCCACGACACTTTCTATTGTTCAGTTGCAATTTTAGCAAGTGTTTTGTAACTAGGTTTGGATTCACCATCAGAGTCATCTTCACTTGATGTTTGAAAGTAAGCATCGCGTGATTTTACCTTGGCACCACGTGCCATGAAGCAGTAGGTGGCAGCCAAGTCGTCCTTGTCATTATCATCAGCGTTGGTGACGGAGCCATTGTCATCAGTGTTGAAGATGGACTTGGTGACGTAGGCCGTAGCTAGAGCCAGACTCGCAACACCATAGTCGGACTCCTCCTCAGACTCCACCTCCGCCTCCTCAGAAGCAGACTCCTCCTCTGAATCCATCTCCTTGCCAACAAAAGCACGAGCCTTGCTAGATGAGCTCTTCTTGTGTGATGAAGACTTGGAAGAAGACTTTGAGGATTTCTTCTTCTTATTTTCATCAGAATCACATTCTTTGCTCTTCTTCTTCTTCTTCTTCTTCTCATTGTTCCACTGTGGACACTCAAAGATGTAGTGACCTGGTTTCTTGCACTTGTGGCATGTTCTCTTCTTGTGGTCATGGGTGGAAGCTTCATCATTCCTTGAGTTGGATCGTGAAGACTCTCTAAAGCCTTTCTTCTTGGTGATTTTCTGGAACTTCTTCACAAGCATAGCAAGATCCTTTCCAATGTCTTCAGGATCACCAGAACTGTAGTCAGATTGTTCTTCAGATGAGGAAGCAGCATCCTTTGCCTTCAAAGCGCGAGTTCGGCCACAGTTGGGGCCATAGATATCTCGTTTCTCAGATAGCTGGAACTCATGTGTGTTGAGCCTCTCAAGTATGTCAGACGGATCAAGAGTCTTGAAGTCATGGCGTTCTTGAATCATCAGGGCTAAGGTGTCAAATGAGCTGTCAAGTGATCTCAGTAGTGTCTTGACTATTTCATGCTTCGTGATCTCAGTGGTGCCGAGTGCTTGGAGCTCATTTGTGATATCAGTGAGGCGATCAAATGTGAGCTAGACGTTCTCATTGTCGTGTCTCTTGAAGCGGTTGAATAGGTTGCGAAGAACACTGATCCTTTGATCTCGCTGAGTTGAGACGCCTTCATTGACCTTGGAGAGCCAGTCCCAGACTACCTTCGATGTTTCCAGAGCACTCACACAGCCATACTGTCCTTTGGTCAGATGACCACAGATGATGTTCTTGGCGGTAGAGTCCAGTTTAACGACCTTCTTGACATCAGCAGGGGTGACACCTTCACCGGTCTTGGGAACGCCGTTCTTGACGACATACCATAGATCGACATCAATGGCTTCAAGATGCATGCGCATCTTATTCTTCCAGTAGGGATACTCAGTGCCATCGAAGATGGGGCACACAGCAGAGACTTTGATTATCCCTGCAGTCGACATAGCTAAAACTCCAGGTGGTTAAACCAAATCACACAGAACAAGGGAGTACCTTGCTCTAATACCAATTGAAAGAGCTAGTTATTGATTAGAGGGGGGGGGGGGTGAATAGGCGATTTTTATGAAAGTCTTCAAAACATGGGAGTTTCAAAGACAAACAATAGAAATGACACTTTTCGGAAGGTAGACTACACTAGACAAGCCATAGTCAAGTATTCAATGAACTGAAAGCACAAAGACTATTAGCAGCTAGGTAGTAAGGATCCGGATGAAAGATAGTATGAAGCCAATCACGACAAGTAGTCACACAGTGAAGTCAAACAGAAAATGCAAGCAGGTAATGTCACACCAAATATGCGATACTATCCTAATGAGACTCGAAGGTCCCACCAAGGATAGAACTGCATATTGATACGCTTTTGCAAGGTGGATATCATTACATCAACATTACATAATAGATGGGGATACATACAAAAGGCATACAATGCCACACGAATACAACATCATCTTACATAAGAGCACCATCCGACTACAGATGAAACACAAACAGAAACTCAAACGACATCCACCCTGCTAGCCCAGGTTGCCGATCCGAACCTATCCTCGATCAAAGAAGAAGCGAAGAAGAACTCCAAAACAAGCAAACATCACTCTCGTGTCATGATCATCGTATAACCTGTACCTGCAACTTTTGTTGTAGTAATCTGTGAGCCACGAGGACTCAACAATCCCATTACCATGGGTATCAAGACTAGCAAGGATTAATGGGAAAGGAAGGGGTAAAGTGGTGAGGTTGCAGCAGCGACTAAGCATATATGGTGGCTAACATACGCAAATAAGAGCGAGAAGAGAGCAAACGGAATGGCCGTGAAGCTAGCAATGATCAAGAGGTGATCCCGAACTCCTACTTACGTCAAACATAACCCAAAACCGTGTTCACTTCCCGGACACTGCCGAAAAGAGACCATCACGGCTACACACACGATTGATGCGTTTTAATTCATATCTGGTGTCAAGTTATCTACAATCGGACATTAACAAATTCCCATCTGCCACATAACCGCGGGCACGGCTCTCGAAAGTTTATACCCTGCAGGGGTGTCCCAACTTAGCCCATCACAAGCTCTCACGGTCAACGAAGGATATTCCTTCTCCCAGGAAGACCCGATCAGTCTCGGAATCCCGGTTTACAAGACATTTCGACAATTGTAAAACAAGTCCAGCAAAGCCGCCCGAATGTGCCGACAAATCCCGATAGGAGCTGCACAAATCTCGTTCTCAGGGCACACTGGATTGTCCAAACTTCCGGTAGGCCAGCCCAGAGTTGCCCCTGGTGACCACCGGCGGCTGACAGGTTGGGCTAACACTCACGACATGCAATGGCCCGGGGAGGGGGGGGGGGGTAAAAATAAGATGACCCTCGAGAGCGCGACTCCCAAGGGAAAAAAGGCTAGGTGAGGCAAATGGTAAAACCAAGGTCGGGCCTTGCTGGAGGAGTTTTATTCAAGGCGAACTGTCAAGGGGGTCCCATAAATCACCCAACCGCGTTAGGGACGCAAAAATCCGGGAACATAATACCGATATGACGGAAATTAGGGCGGCAAGAGTGGAACAAAACACCAGGCATAAGGCCGAGCCTTCCACCCTTTACCAAGTATATAGATGTATTAATAATATAAGAGATATTGTGATATCCCAACATAATCCTGTCCACTATGGGGCAATCTTCAACTTCACCTACAACTAACAACGCTACAAGAGGGGCTAAGCAAAGCGGTAACATAGCCAAACAACGGTTTGCTGGGAAGGTGAAAAGGTTAGAGGCTGACATGGCAAATTGGGAGGCTCAAAGAGCAAGTGATAGGTAGCGCAGCAAAGCGATAGAACAAAGCAACTAGCATAGCAATGATAGTAGTGAGATCCAGGGTAGTGGTCATCTTGCCTGAAATCCCGCAAGGAAGAAGAGCGAGTCCATAAGAAGATGAAGCCACGAAGACGAACCAAGCGTAGACGAATGAATCCTCACGATCGCAACGAAACGGGAACTATCGAGAAGAAGCACACAACATGGTAAACACACTACACATAGACATGACATGATGCTCAACCAAGCATGATGCAAGACAAGACTACGTGAAGCTACTCATGGCAAGAGATGATGCATACAAGGGTAACACAACAAAGCAAGTTTAAATGAGGCCGGAAACAACATATAATAAATCCAGTAAGTCCTCATATGCAAATTTAGAAATTGGTCCAGAACTGAATAAACCTTATGTTCAAGTTGTTAAATAGCAAGTTAAGATGCAACAAGATGATCTACATGAGATTCTAGTTAAGTTACATATAAAGTTCATTTAATTCGGAGCTACGGCCTAGAAGATATGAGCAAAACAAGTTAAACATGGCATTGATGCAAAATGCATACAAACATCAAGCAAACACTCTCAAAACATGGATGCAACAAGGTAATATGAAACTTCATGCAAAATCAAGCAAGTTTCATATATAGCACACTCAAAACAGAGCAACGGTTCAACACATACACATGAAACAAGATATAGCAACAATCTGTCCAAAACAGCAACTAGGCATCTAGCAAGCATCAAAAAAAATATGCTACAGCACCTCAACATAAGAACAAAAGGCATGGGCATTAAGCACAGGTAAAGCATGAAAAAACATGAACTTCTCCAGAAAACACTATAACATGCTCAAAAGGACATGGCAAGATTGCAAAAAATAACAGTTTCAGGCTTAGCAGAAATAACATCAGGTTGCAATGTTTATAGCTATCAAACAACATGCTACAGGAACTTAACATGGCAAACAAAGTACTAAAGATAAAGAACAAAACTCCCTTACTGAACTAATTCCAAAGATCAACAGAAAAGATGGTAGCATCCATGCAAACATGGCAAATGATATGACAGATTCAGACATGGTAGGAACAACGACAAATAGGCATGTTGGTGAGCTTGTACAACTCACCACAGAGAAATACATGGCATGTGAAGTCAACCAACAGTAATAAGACATGTTTATGAAGCTAAGCATGGCAAGAGAAAGTTCATATGGTACATGGATCACTAGCAAAGCTCATGGCAAAACTGAACTTAATGTTAACAGGCTGACATCAACATTATTTAGCAATTTTAGAGCAAGATTACAATAAACTAAAGCAGGATATAAATGCAACCAGGGGAATGGATGGATATATGATGACATGTATAACAAAACATCCTTAGTGAACATCTCCAGATTATGCATGGAATGACTTGTAGCAGCAGGTTTACATAGCATCATGATATAGCAGATTCAGACTAGCAAAACAGCAACAACAAGTACCCTACTTCACGAGCTCTATGCACTCACTACAAGACTCAAAAAAATACATGGATTGCACAACTGTAAATATGACATGATGTATCTCAAAACTCATGTAGACATCTATCACATAAGATTCACACACAAAATACAATGAAAAAGACAAAACAACAAGTTATGATAACTGGCAGCAGCTAACATCATATAGCACTCTTGCAACAACGATAAGGGCATCAATATGAACTCAAACAAACATGCCACAATGGAATGAAATGAAGAGCATCTCACAAAGAACATTTTGATATAATACACGCACCAAACGGAGTTATGATGACAGAGTTATGATGCAATGAACAGGGGACCAAGATGCAAATATTTTGGGACTTAGGGAAATCTCGGGGTCAACCTTAGGGTTTGCTGGATCTGGATCCGGGCGGCACGGATCCCGAGGATCGCTGGAGCTGCGGGAGGAGGTGGCCGGAGCTGGAGGAAGACGGGGCGCCGGCGAGGAGGGACGGGGAGGCCGGAGCTCGCCGGATCTAGTGGAGGCGGCGGGGCGGCCGGGCGGCGGGCGGCGCGCTCGGCCGGGCGAAGGGCAGCGCCTCGGCGGGCGGAGGCGGCGCAGGTCGCCGGCAGACAGGTCGGCGGGCCCGGGCGGCTTGAGTTGGGCGGGCCCGGGGCGGAGGGCCTCGGAGCGGAGGTGGCGGGTCGCTGGGGCTCCGCGCAGAAGCCGGGCGGCGACGGGCTCGCAGAAGCGAGATCGCTGGCGCCGAGGCACCGGTGGCGCAGGCCGAGGCGGCTGGCGGCGAGAACGGCGGCGGGCGCTGGTCCGCACGGGCGGCGGCGGCGGTAGCGGGCCCCTGGCCGGATCTGGCCTCATGGGCCGTGGCGGTGGAGGAGAGAGAGGGGGGGCCGGCGGCGGTGACGTGGCGGGCACTGAGAGGCTGGGGCGGCAGCGCGGGTGACATGGCAGGAGGCGATTGGCTGTGATGAGGTGGCGGTGGATGTCCGGCGGCGGGCCAGACATGTCCGGTGGCGTGGAGGAGGAAGACGACTAGGGTTAGAGTGGTTCATCCGTGATTTGAGGAGGGGAGGTGTTTATATAGGTAGAGGGAGCTAGGAGACTCCAAATGAGGTGCAGTTTTCGCCCACATGATCGTGATCGAACGACCGAGAGCATGGAGGGGGTTTGGATGGGTTATTGGGCCACTTTGGAGGGCTGTTGGGCTGCACACAAAAGAGGCCTTTACGGTTCCCCAGTTAACCATTGGAGTATCAAACAGACTCCAAATGGCATGAAACTTGACAGGCGGTCTATCGATGGTGTATCAAGGCTGCTTGGCAAATCACGGACCACTCCAAGAATTTTTAACACCTGCTCACAATAGGATACAAAAGGGGAACGCCGGAGGGCATAGGAGTGTCGGATTGCAAAACGGACAACGGGGAAAATGCTCGGATGCATGAAACGAACACGTATGCAAAATGAGATGCACATGATGACATGGCAAAATGCAACACACAAGCAAATGACATGGAAACAATGATGAATAGCTGGAAGACACCTGGCGCATCAGAACCGGGGCGTTACAGGTAATGACTTCATGAAGACAAACTGTAAGTAAAGAGAAGTGAGAGATAGAACCAGTAGCTTTAGGAGGACAGAGATTTGTCGACCAGTTCCAGTTGCTGTGACAACTGTACGTCTGGTTAGGGAGGCTGAGATTCAACTCAGAAGACTGCATCTTCACCTTATTCCCCTTGAGCTAAGTACACCTAGTCCCCACCCAATCACTCTGGTAAGTCTTCAAGGTAGACTTCCAAACCTTCACAGACTCCGTTCACCGGCAATCCACAATGACTCTTGGATGCTCAAAACGCGACACCTAACGGCTGGAGGATTCACAGTCCTCAAGTGTAACAAGTCTTCAGATCACGCGGACGGAAAGACTTTAGTGATGCCAAACACTCTTTGGGCTCTGGGTGGTTTGGGCTTTGTCCTTGCAAGGATTCTCTCTCAAATGCTTCAGAGGTGGGTTGCTCTCAAATGACAAAAGCCGTGCACTAACTCGGAGCAGCCACCAAATTATGGTGTAGGGGTGGGCTATTTATAGCCACTGGGCAAACCGACCTGATTTTTCCAAAATGACCCTGGGTCGCTAAGGAACTGACACGTGTCCCAACGGTAAAATTTCAAACACACGCGGCAGCTTGACTTGGGCTACAACTAAAGCTGACTCATCCGACTCTAGATAAGATTTGCTCTCATTGTCTTCGCTCGAAGACATAGGATTTGGTTGAGCATCACTTCAGTCACTCTGACTTTGTTCACTTGGACCCCACTTAACAGTGCGGTGGTTCCTATGACTCAACAAAGAGGAAAATGAAACAACTAAGTCTTCGCGCTCCATAGTCTTCACGCGATGTCTTCTCATGTCATAGTCTTAAACGTGAATAGCTTCATAGACCACCATTGTCTTCAGTGTCTTCGCACATTTTTAGGGGTCATCTCCGGTAGGTAAACCGAATCAATGAGGGACTACTACCTGTGTTATCTTGCAATTCTCACAAACACATTAGTCCCTCAACCAGGTTTGTCGTCAATACTCCAAAACCTACTAGGGGTGGCACTAGATGCACTTACACTTCCATATTACTTTGCTGCTAAATATTTTGCTGCAAATATTAAGACTTTAAGGTGTGGTTGAATTGACAACTCAGCTACAAATACATGAGAATATTCCTTGTGTTGAATCAATAAATTTGGGTTGAATACTCTACCCTCGAAAACTGTTGCGATCCCCTATACTTGTGGGTTATCAATACCTTTTTCTGGCGCCGTTGCCGGGGAGCATAGCTCTATTCTTTGAGTCACTTGAGATTTATATTTGTTGATCACTATGAGGAACTTGAAAGATGAAAGAACCAAGATTTTTCCCTCAACTACAAGGGGAGGTAACACTAAAAAAAAAGACATATCCGTGACATTTTCAGCTAAAGAAAAAAATTCTGTCATACTTATGACACTTCTATGATGATAATTGTGACAAAACCCGGTATCACCATAGATGTGGTGGGCTCCTACTTCTATGACAAAAAATCATGATAGAAAATGGGCTTTTCGTCCTGGGCGGGCCGGAGGCGCAACTGCATGACATTCTTTGGGCCGTCCATGAGGGAAAAAACCATGGTAGAAGCGAGGGCGAGGAAAATATCGGGAAGTTCCCGGTTATGGTGGGTGGTCAGGGGCCGAGCGATGCGTGTTTCAATCGTACATGTATGCGCGTGGGTGCGAGGCGTTGCTACGTCTTGAGCTTGCATTGGTTTTCCTTGAAGAGGAAAGGGTGATGCAGCAAAGTAGCGTAAGTATTTCCCTCAATTTTTGAGAACCAAGGTATCAATCCAGTAGGAGGCTCCTCAAAAGTCCCACACACCTACACAAACAAACAAGAAATCGCAACCAAAGCAATAAAGGGGTTGTCAATCCCTTCACGGCCACTTGCGAAAGTGAGATCTGATAGAGATAATATGATAAGATAAATATTTTTGGTATTTGTATGATATAGATTGGAAAATTAAAGATGCAAATAAAAGTAGATTGAAAGCTTATATGATAAAAGATAGACCCGGGGGGCCATAGGTTTCACTAGTGGCTTCTCTCAAGATAGCATACGGTGGGTGAACAAATTATTGTCGAGCAATTGATAGAAAAGCGAATAATTATGAGATTATCTAGGCATGATCATGTATATAGGCATCACGTCCGTGACAGGTAGACCGACTCCTGCCTGCATCTACTACTATTACTCCACACATTGACCGCTATCTAGCATGCATCTAGAGTATTAAGTTCATAAAGAATAGAGCAACGCATTAAGAAAGATGACATGATGTAGAGGGATAAACTCATGCAATATGATATAAACCCCATCTTTTTATCCTCGATGGCAACAATACAATATGTGCCTTTGCCCCTCATCCTTTGGGAAAGGACACCGTAAGATTGAACCCAAAGCTAAGCACTTCTCCCATTGCAAGAAAGATCAATCTAGTAGGCCAAACCAAATTGATAATTCGAAGAGACTTCCAAAGATAACTTAATCACACATAAAAGAATTCAGAGGAGTTTCAAATATTTCTCATAGATAAACTTGATCATAAACCCACAATTCATCGGATCTCGACAAACACACCGTAAAAAGAGTTACATTGAATAGATCTCCAAGAAGATCGAGGAGAACTTCGTATTGAGAATCAAAGAGAGAGAAGAAGCCATCTAGCTAATAACTATGGACCCGAAGTTCTGTGGTAAACTACTCACAACTCATCGGAAGGCCCTTGGAGATGATGTAGAGTCCCTCCGTGGTCGATTCCCCCTCCGGTGGAGCACCGGCGAAGGCTCCAAGATGGGATCTCGCGGATACAGAAGGTTGCGGCGGTGGAATTAGGTTTTCGTGGTCTGTTCTGATGTTCTCGGGGTACGTGGGTATATATAGGAGGAAGAAGTAGGTCGGTGGACGCCGGGGCCCACGAGGGGGGGGCGCCCACTGTAGGGGCGCGCCAGCACCTCATGGCCGCCTCCTCTGTTGCTTGACGTCCACTCCAAGTCCCATGGATTACGTTTGTTCCAAAAAGACCGCTCCCGAAGGTATCATTCCGTTTGGACTCCGTTTGATATTCATTTTCTTCGAAACACTGAAATTGGCAAAAAAACAGCAATTCGGGCTGGGCCTCCGGTTAGTAGGTTAGTCCCAAAAGTGATATAGAAGTGTAAAGTAAAGCCCATAAACATCCAAAATGGGTAATATAATAGCATGGAACAATCAAAAATTATAGATACGTTGGAGACGTATCAAGCATCCCCAAGCTTAATTCCTGCTCGTCCTCGAGTAGGTAAATGATAAAAACATAATTTTTGATGTGGAATGCTACCTAGCATAATTCTCAATGTAATTTTCTTTATTGTGGCATGAATGTTCAGATCCAAATTATTCAAGATAAAAGCTTATAAAACATAAAAATAGTAATACTTGAAGCATACTGGCAAGTAATCATGTCTTATCAAAATAGCATAGCCAAAGAAAGCTTATCCCTGCAAAATCATATAGTTAGGCCATGCTTCATTTTCATTACACAAAATACTCCCATCATGCACAACCCCGGTTTCAGCCAAGCAATTGGTTCATACTTTTTAACGCGCTTCAGCTTTTTCAACTCTTACGCAATACATGAGCGCAAGCCATGGACATTGCACTATATGTGGTATATGGTGGTGGTTGTGAAGACAAAAAGGGAGAAGATAGTCTCACATCAACTAGGCGTATCAACGGGCTATGGAGATGCCCATTAATAGATATCAATGTGAGTGAGTAGGGATTGCCATGCGAAGGATGCACTAGAGCTATAAATGTATGAAAGCTCAACAAAAGAAACTAAGTGGGTGTGCATCCAACTTGCTTGCTCATGAAGACCTAGGGCATTTTGAGGAATCCTATCATTGGAATATACAAGCCAAGTTCTATAATGAAAAATTCCCACTAGTATATGAAAGTGACAACATAGGAGACTCTCTATCATGAAGATCATGGTGCTATTTTGAAGCACAAGTGTGGAAAAGAGATAGTAGCATTGTCCCTTCTCTCTTTTCTCTCATTTTTTATTTGGTGGGCTTCTTTGGCCTTTATTTGGTGGGCTCTTTGGCCTCTCTTTTTTAATAAAGTCCGAAGTCTCATCCCGACTTGTGGGGGAATCATAGTTTTCATCATCCTTTCCTCACTTGGGACAATGCTCTAAGAATGAAGATCATCACACTTTTATTGATTTACAACTCAAGAATTACAACTCAATACTTAGAACAAAAATATGACTCTATATGAATGCCTCCGGCAGTGTACCGGGATATGCAATGAATCAAGAGTGACATTTATGAAAAATTATGAAGGCGGCCTTGCCACAAATACGATGTCAACTACATGATCATGCAAAGAGCAATATGACAATGATGGAGCGTGTCATAATAAACAGAACAGTGGAAAGTTGCATGGCAATATATCTCGGAATGGCTATGGAAATGCCATAATAGGTAGGTACGGTGGCTGTTTTGAGGAAGGTAAATAATGGGTGCATGGTACCGGCGAAAGTTGCGCGGCACAAGAGAGGCTAGCAAAGTGGAAGGGTGAGTGTGCGTATATCCATGGAATCACATTAGTCATAAAGAACTCATATACTTACTGCAAATTCTACTTGCCCTCGAAGCAAAGTACTACTACTCATGCTCCTAGGGGAGAGGTTGGTAGTAGTTAACCATCGCGTGCCCCCGACCTCCACTCATAAGGAAGACAATTAAAGAGCACCCCATGCAACAAATTTGCCACACAACTTTTACCATACGTGCATGCTACGGGACTTGCCAACTTCAACACAAGTATTTCTCAATTTCATAATTACCCAACTAGCATGACTCTAACATTACCACCTTTATATCTCAAAACAATTATCAAGCATCAAATTGATCATAATGTTTAATGCACTCTCTATGATAGTTTTTATTATACCCAACTTGAATGCTTATCATTCTAGGACCAAATTTATAACCATAGCAAATACCATGATGTTCTAAAAGACTCCCAAAATAATATAAGTGAAGCATGAGAGATTAACAATTTCTTCAAAATAAATCCACCGCCATGCTCTAGAAAATATAAATGAAGCACACAGAGCAAAACTATCTAGCTCAAAAGATATAAGTGAAGCACATAGAGTGTTCTAATAAATTCTAATCAAGTGGGATTCTCCCAAAAGGTGTGTACAGCAAGGATTATTGTGGTAATCTAAAAATCAAAGACTAATATCATACAAGACGCTCCAAGCAAAACACATAGCGGATAAAAATATAGCTTCAAGTAAAGTTACCGATAGACGAAGACGAAAGAGGGGATGCCTTCTGGGGCATCCCCAAGCTTAGGCTTTTGGTTATCCTTGAATATCTTGGGGTTCCATGGGCATCCCCAAGCTTAGGCTCTTGCCACTCGTTATTCCATAATCCATCAAATCTTTACCCAAAACTTGAAAACTTCACAACACAAAACTCAACAGGAAATCTCATAAGCACCGTTAGTGTAAGAAAGAAAAACCACCACATAAGGTACTGTAGTGAACTCACTCTTTATTTATATTGGTGTTGAAACTAATGTATTCCAACTTCTCTATGGTTCATACCCTACATACTAGACATAGATGCATCGAAATAAGCAAACAACACACGAAAAACAGAATCTGTCAAAAACAAAACAGTCTGTAGCAATCTGTAACTCTCGAATACTTCTGGAACTCTAAAAATCCTACAAAAACAGGAAGTCCTGGGAAATTTTTCTATTGATCTACAGAAAAAAGAATAAACGCAAAATCATGTTTATGTGAATTACTAAAATTATTTTCGTGCGTGCAAAGTTTCTGTTTTTCAGCAGAATCAAATTAACTATCACCATAGGTTATCCTATAGGTTCTACTTGGCACAAACACTAATTAAAAGAAGGAAACACATCTAAACAGAAGGTAGATGAAAAATTTATTACTAAACAGAAGCAAAAATCAAGGAACAAAAATAAAATTGCGTTGCCTCCCAACAAGCGCTTTTCTTTAAAGCCTTTTAGCTAGGCATTGATAATTTTAATGATGCTCACATCAAAGACAAGAATTAAAGCACAAAGAGAGCATCATAGAGCGTGTGATAAACATATTATAAGCAAACAAATTATCATATCAAGCAAAAACTAGCATATGCAAGGAAGCGGAAAGAAACAATAACAGTCTCAACATAACGAGAGGTAGTTTATTATCATGAAAATTCAACAAAATAGCGATCACATAAAATATTTTCAACATGATCCACATGCATGCAAAGTTGTCAGTCTTCCAAAATAGTGGGATTAACATTAACTAAAGTCATGACCTCTACAAACCCACTTTTATCAAACATTTCATAAGATTGAACATTCTCCAAATATGTGTGATCTAAAGTTGACTCTCTTCAAACCCACTTTCAATAATATTGCAAACACTATTATCAATCTCACATTCATCATGGGGCTTAAATAAATTTTCAAGATCAAAAGAAGAATCACCCCAATCATGATCATTGCAACAAATAGTGGTCATAGCAAAACTAGCATCCCCAAGCTTAGGGTTTTGCATATCTTTAGCACAATTGACATTAATAGAATTTATAATAAAATCATTGCAATAATGCTTTTTATCCAAGGAGCTATCGTGAATCTCTTCATAAATTTCTTCATCATAATTTTCAGATTCACGAATTTCAAGCAAAACCTCATAAAGATAATCTAGTGCACACAACTCACTAGCAATTGGTTCAACATAATTGGATCTCTTAAACAGATTAGCAAGTGGATGAGGATCCATAAACTCCTAGCAAGCAAAGATGCAAGCAAATAGAAGGCACATGGAGACACAAGATCGAACGGAAGAGGGGCGAAGAAAAGGCAAAGGTGAAGTGGGGGAGAGGAAAACAAGAGGCAAATGGCAAATAATGCAATGCGAGGGAGATGAGTTTGTGATGGGTACTTGGTATGTCTTGACTTGAGCGAAGACCTCCCTGGCAATGGCGCCAGAAATCCTTCTTGCTATGTCTTGAGCTTGCGTTGGTTTTCCTTGAAGAGGAAAGGGTGATGCAGCAAAGTAGTGTAAGTATTTCCCTCAGTTTTTGAGAACCAAAGTATCAATCCAGTAGGAGGCTCCTCAAAAGTCCCACGCACCTACACAAACAAACAAGAACTCACAACCAACGCAATAAAGGGGTTGTCAATCCCTTCACGGCCACTTGCGAAAGTGAGATCTGATAGAGATAATATGATAAGATAAATATTTTTGGTATTTTTATGATATAGATTGGAAAAGTAAAGATGCAAATAAAAGTAGATTGAAAGCTTATATGATAAAAGATAGACCCGGGGGGCCATATGTTTCACTAGTGGCTTCTCTCAAGATAGCATAAGTATTACGGTGGGTGAACAAATTACTATCGAGCAATTGATAGAAAAGTGAATAATTATGAGATTATCTAGGCATGATCATGTATATAGGCATCACGTTCGTGACAAATTGACCGACTCCTGCCTGCATCTACTACTATTACTCCACACATCGACTGCTATCCAGCATGCGTCTAGAGTATTAAGTTCAAAAAGAATAGAGTAACACATTAAGAAAGATGGCACGATGTAGAGGGATAAACTCATGCAATATGATATAAACCCCATCTTTTTATCCTCGATGGCAACAATACAATACGTGCCTTGCTTCCCTAACATCCTTTGGGAAAGGACACCGCAAGATTGAACCCAAAGCTAAGCACTTCTCCCATTGCAAGAAAGATCAATCTAGTAGGCCAAACCAAACTGATAATTCGAAGAGACTTGCAAAGATAACTTAATCACACATAAAAGAATTCAGAGGAGATTCAAATATTTCTCATAGATAAACTTGATCATAAACCCACAATTCATCGGATCTCGACAAACACACCGCAAAAAGAGTTACATCAAATAGATCTCCACAAGAGAGGGGAGAACGTGGTATTGAGATCCAAAAGGAGAGAAGAAGCCATCTAGCTAATAACTATGGACCCAAAGGTCTGTGGTAAACTACTCACAACTCATCAGAAGGGCTATGGTGTTGATGTAGAAGCCCTTCGTGGTCGATTCCCCCTCCGGCGGAGCGCCGGCGAAGGCTCCAAGATGGGATCTTGCGGATACAGAAGGTTACGGCGGTGGAAATTGTATTTCGTTGGCTCCCTAGATGTTTTCGGGGTACGTGGGTATATATAGGATGAAGAAGTACGTCGGTGGCCGCCTGAGGGGCCCAGGAGACAGGGGCGCGCCACAATTCATTGGATCTCGACAAACACACCGCAAAAAGAGTTACATCAAATAGATCTCCAAGAAGATCGAGGAGAACTTTGTATTGAGATTCAAAGAGAGAGAAGAAGCCATCTAGCTAATAACTATGGACCCGAAGGTCTATGGTAAACTACTCACAACTCATCAGAAGGGCCTTGGAGATGATGTGGAGGCCCTCCGTGGTCGATTCCCCCTCCGGTGGAGCACCGGCGAAGGCTCCAAGATGGGATCTCGCGGATACAGAAGGTTGTGGCAGTGGAATTAGGTTTTCATGGTCTGTTCTGATGTTCTCGGGGTACGTGGGTATATATTGGAGGAAGAAGTAGGTCGGTGGATGCCCGAGGGGCACACGAGGGTGGGGGTGCGCCCACCTGTAGGGGGCGCGCCGGGCACCCTCGTGGCCGCCTCCTCTGTTGCTTGACGTCCACTCCAAGTCCCCTGGATCACGTTTGTTCCAAAACGATCACTCCCGAAGGTTTCATTCCGTTTGGACTCCGTTTGATATTCCTTTTCTTTGAAACACTGAAATAGGCAAAAAAAAACAACAATTCGGGCTGGGCCTCCGGTTAGTAGGTTTGTCCCAAAAATGATATAAAAGTGTAAAGTAAAGCCCATAAGCATCCAAAATGGGTAATATAATAGCATGGAACAATAAAAAATTATAGATATGTTGGAGACGTATCAAGCATTGGGCTCTAACTGAACTCGAGCGAGGTGTCGCCTAACTGAACCCGAGCGATTGCACTGGAGGCTATGGGTTATTGAACCCAAGCGATCGAGCGATTCCTTCGCTACTACTGCTAACTGAAGCCGATCGATGCTGCTTCTTGATGAACAGTGAGCGTTCTTGGGGGGTTTGGATGAATAGTTCTCGGTGGGGGTTGGATGAACAGGACCCCGTGGTGTTGCCGCTGGATGAACATGCCCCAGATCAATTGAGCCGGTTGGGCGTGGATGAACAGGACCCCATGGAGGGCTGGATGAATAGGACCCCGTGGAGGAAAGGTTGAACAGTAGCCGGTGGAGGCCTGGATGAACAGTAGCCCGTGGAGGGGTGGTTGAACAGGACCCCGTGGAGAGGACTGGTTGAACAGTAGCCGGTGGAGGAGCATGCGGTGGAGGCTAGACAAACAGGAGCCCGTTGATGAACAGTCACAGGTGGAGGCTAGAGGAGGTCGACAGTGGATGAACAGTAGCCCGTGGAGGCTGGAGGAGGTCGAGGGTGGAGATGAACAGTATCCCGTGGAGTCCTGTTTTGCGGTACGCCACATCCCTTCCGATTAACAAGACCCCCGTTTTGACCTTAGCGCTCCAACACAAGTCTGTTTCCTCCGTCTTGCGGTACGCCACACCCCTCTCGATCAACAGGACCCCGTTTCGACCGTAGGAGGTCCAACAAGTTCGCTTCTCCGCTTAGCGACGCGCACCCCTCCCGATGAGCAGGATCCCGTTTCGACCGTGGCGGTCGAACACAAGGCCGTTTCCTCCGTTCTGCGGTACACCAGGCCTCATTTCCATCGGCTGTTCTGTCAAAGCCGGTTGGCTCCGATGCTTTCCGTTGCCTCCCAATGAACACGACGCATTCCGTTGCCTCCCCATGAACAGGACGATGACGCAGTTTCTCCATTCCGACCCAGCCAGGTACACGAGCCCTGGCCGTACGTATGCGCAAGTAGGCGTTCGGGACCCCACCCGTATGTACATACGTGGCCGTATTTTCTTTCTTGCACCCTGGCTGCTGTGTGTACGTGTACATGCTACAGGCGCGACTCTACTACGACACGTGCATGCCTCTACATTGACTAGTATGTAAGTACACGTCACGACTGAATGACAACGCCACGACGCTTCACCGGTGGGTCCCGATCGTGCACTTCCTTGCGTGCGAAGATGTAGCTGGTGGGTCCCAGCTGTCAGGGGGCGAATCTTTTTTTGCCCGTAATATGGACGCACTTCCTTGCATGCGAAGATATAGCTGGTGGGTCCCAGCAGTCAGGGGGAAATGTTTTTTTCGTGAAATACGGTGGCAGTCCGGTGGGTCCCTGCTGTCAGGTGGAGAAATCATTATTTTCTGCGTAATAAGGAGGCACTTTCTTACTACACCCGTGGACCCAGCTGTCAGCCTCTCCACGTATAGTGCTCTTCCGATGGAAGTCGTTCCTTGACCACATTGACCACGCCGCGCCGAGAGCACCAGGGCGATGGACGACGGCGAGGCCTAGGAAGGGGAAGACGCGGATCCAGGGAAGACGCGGTAGTGGATGCCCACGCGGAGAGGAGTACAAGGGTTCACTGGTTCGGCTTTGGTGTGAGGCTGCCGTTGTCGCAGAATAACAGGGGGTGTGGGTGAGTGAAGGGATGGCCTGGCCAGCGGTAGGAGTAGTAGGGGGCGGTGAGGCCTCTGTGGCAGCATAGTCGGCCACGGGAGGCAAGAGCAGGCAGCACGATCGGCGCTGCTTTGGGTGGCTGAAGCAAGAAGACCAGAGGTTGAAGAAGCACTATGGCCGTTGGATGGACATCATACGGTCACTTGAGCTAGAATCGTTCATATTGACTAAGTTGACAAAGCCCTCCGTCCCCGTCAACTTAGTAGGCCCACAAGTCAGCCTCCCACTATGCTGGGTCCCAGATAGTAGGGTGAGTGTTCATTTTTTTGTGC
Source organism: Aegilops speltoides (assembly GCA_021437245.1). Lineage (NCBI taxonomy): Eukaryota > Viridiplantae > Streptophyta > Magnoliopsida > Poales > Poaceae > Aegilops > Aegilops speltoides. Next base: position 103,219,023 of record CM038141.1, on the reverse strand, counting down.
ATAATAAGGAGGCACTTCTTTGCGTGCGAATATATAGCTGGTGGGTGTTGGAAATATGCCCTAGAGGCAATAATAAAATGGTTATTATTATATTTCCTTGTTCATGATAATTGTCTATTGTTCATGCTATAATTGTATTAACCGGAAGCCGTAATACATGTGTGAATACACAGACCACAACATGTCCCTAGTGAGCCTCTAGTTGACTAGCTCATTGATCAATAGATGATTATGGTTTCCTGACCATGGACATTGGATGTCGTTGATAACGGGATCACATCATTAGGAGAATGATGTGATCGACAAGACCCAATCCTAAGCATAGCACAAGATCGTGTAGTTCGTTTGCTAAGAGCTTTTTAATGTCAAAGTATCATTTCCTTAGACCATGAGATTGTGCAACTCCCGGATACTATAGGAATGCTTTGGGTGTACCAAACGTCACAACGTAACTGGGTGGCTATAAAGGTACACTACAAGCATCTCCAAAAGTGTTTGTTAGGTTGGCACGAATCGAGGCTGGGATTTGTCACTCCATATGATGGAGAGGTATCTCTAGGCCCACTCGGTAACGCATCATCATAATGAGCTCAATGTGACTAAGTAGTTAGTCACTGGATCATGCATTACGGAACCAGTAAAGTGACTTGCCGGTAATGAGATTGAACGAGGTATTGGGATACCGACGATCGAATCTCGGGCAAGTAACGTACCGATTGACAAAGGGAATTGTATACGAGATTGATTGGATCCTTGACATCGTGGTTCATCCGATGAGATCATCGTGGAACATGTGGGAGCCAACATGGGTATCTAGATCTCGTTGTTGGTTATTGGCCGGAGAGCTGTCTCGGTCATGTCTGCATGATTCCCGAACCCGTAGGGTCTACACACTTAAGGTTCAGTGATGCTAGAGTTGATATGGGAATTAGTATGTAGTTACTGAATGTTGTTCGGAGTCCGGATGTGATCCCGGACGTCACGAGGAGTTTCAGAATGGTCCGGAGGTAAATATTTATATAAGGGAAGTCCAGTTTCAGTCACTGAAATAATTTCGGGGTTTACCGGTATTGTACCGGACCACCGAAAGGTGTCCGGGGAACCACCGGGTGGGTCCACCTACCACAGGGGACTTAGTGGGCTGAACAAGGGTGGGAACGAGCCCCCTAGTGGGCTGGTGCGCCCCCCTCCTAGGGCCCAAGGCGCCTAGGGTTGAAAACCCTAGGGGGTGGGGGCGCCTCCCACCTACTTGGGGGGCAAGCTCCCCCCCTTGGCCGCCCCCCCTTAGATGAGATCTAAGGGGGCCGGCCCCCTCTCCCCTCCCCCTATAAATAGTGGGAGGATGGGAGGGCTGCCATACCCTTCCCCTGGCGCAGCCCTCCCCCTCTCCAACTCCATCTCCTCCTCTGTAGTGCTTGGCGAAGCCCTGCCAGAGAACTGCAAGCTCTACCACCACGCCGTTGTGCTGCCGGAGCTCTCCCTGAACTTCTCCTCTCCCCTTGCTGGATCAAGAAGGAGGAGATGTCCCCGGGCTGTACGTGTGTTGAACGCGGAGGTGTCGTCCGTTTGGTGTTAGATCGGATCTTCCATGATTTGAATTGCTGCGAGTACGACTCCCTCATCCGCGTTCTAGTGATGCTTCCGCTTAGCGATCTTTAAAGGTATGAATATGCTTGTCCTCTCTCTCTCTCTCTCTCTCTCTCTCTCTCTCTCTCTCTTTGCTAGAATCTCCATAGATTGATCTTGGTGATGCGTAGAAAATTTTGAATTTTTGTTATGTTCCCTAACAATGGCATCATGAGCTAGGTCTATTGCATAGATTCTATGCACGAGTAGAACACAAGTAGTTGTGGGCGTTGGTTTGTTCAATTTGCTTACCGTTACCAGTCCTATCTTGTTTCTGCGGTATTGTGGGATGAAGCGGCCTGGACCGACCTTACACGTACACTTACGTGAGACAGGTTCCACCGACTGACATGCACTTGTTGCATAAAGGTGGCTAGCGGGTGCCAGTCTCTCCCACTTTAGTCGGGTCGGATTCGATGAAAAGGGTCCTTATGAAGGGTAAATAGCAATTGGCATATCACTATTGTGGCTTTTGCATAGGTAATATACGTTCTTGCTAGAAACCCATAATAACCACGTAAAACATGCAACAACAATTAGAGGACGTCTAACTTGTTTTTGTAGGGTATGCTATGTGATATGATATGGCCAAAAGAATGTGATGAATGATATGTGATGTATGAGATTGATCATGTTCTTGTAATAGGAATCACGACTTGCATGTCGATGAGTATGACAACCGGCAGGAGCCATAGGAGTTGTCTTAATTTATTGTATGACCTGCGTGTCATTGAAAACGCCATGTAATTACTTTACTTTATTCCTAACCGCTAGCCATAGTAGTAGAAGTAATAGTTGGCGAGACAACTTCATGAAGACACGATGATGGAGATCATGGTGTCATGCCGGCGACGAAGGTGATCATGCCGCGCCTCGAAGATGATGATCAAAGGCGCAAAATGATATTGGCCATATCATCACTTTATGATTTGCATGTGATGTTTTTCATGTTTACATCTTATTTGCTTAGAACGATGGTAGCATAAATAAGATGATCCCTCATAAAAAGTTTAAGAAAGTGTTCCCCCTAACTATGCACCGTTGCGAAAGTTTGTTGTTTTGAAGCACCACATGATGATCGGGTGTGACAGATTCTAACGTTCGCATACAATAGGTGTAAGCCAGATTTACACATGCAAAACACTTAGGAGGTGTTTGGTTCGTGAGAGGCAACGCAATCGCAAACGTAATCAAGTTACACCGTTACTGTAAACGTAATCGAGCAAATCGACAACTTGTTTGGTTACAATTGTAACGCTAATGGATTCCTCTGCATCAAGAGAAAATATCCAAAAGAAGCGGCGCTGCACCTCACCGCTTGGGGGGGGGGGCTCCCGGAGGAGGGAGCGGTGGCCGGCGAGATTGGCCCTGGGCGCAGGCTAGCTGGCGCGCACCTCTCTTGTGCAGGATCCGGCCGGTGGGGCTGCAACGATCCGGATCGCCATGGGCGCCGGCTAGTGCGATGCGATGTTCGGCTTGTGTGGGCTCCACCTGGGAAGCAACAAGGCGAGACTATCACCGCAGCTCCCCTTGTGCAAGCTTTGGCGGGCGCGGCGAGGCTCGACCTCCGGAGAAGACGAAGCATCGTGGGTGAAGGAGCGGTTTCAGATTACACAGGGTCATGAGCGTTATCGAATTTCTACAGGGCTGGGACCTGATACGGTGTTATCCAATTATGGCCTAGCCTAACCAAATAGGATTTAAGGGTATCAGTTACCCCCGTAAACAGGTTACGTTACAAAGTAATGAACCAAACACCTCCTTAGGTTGACTTGACGAGCCTAGCATGTACAGACATGGCCTCAGAACACAAGAGACCGAAAGTTCGAACATGAGTCGTATAGTAGATACGATCAACATGAAGATGTTCACCGATGATGACTAGTCCATCTCACATGATGATCGGACACGACCTAGTTGACTCGGATCATGTATCACTTAGATGACTAGAGGGATGTCTATCTGAGTGGGAGTTCATTAAATAATTTGATTAGATGAACTTAATTATTATGAAATTAGTCTAAAATCTTTGCAATATGTCTTGCAGATCAAATAGCCCACGCTAATGTTGCCCTCAACTTCAACGCGTTCCTAGAGAAAACCAAGCTGAAAGACGATGGTAGCAACTATACGGACTGGGTCCGAAACTTGAGGATCATCCTCATAGCTGGCAAGAAAGCATATGTCCTAGAAGCACCTCTAGGTGAAGCACCCATTTTCCCAAAGAATCAAGACGTTATGAACGCTCGCAATCGCAGAGTGATGATTACTCCTGGTTCTCTGCATGCTTTACAGCTTAGAACCGGGGCTCCAAAAGCGTTTTGAGCAGCATGGAGCATATGAGATGTTCCAAGAGCCGAAAATGGTTTTCCAAGCTCATGCCCGGGTCGAGAGATATGAAGTCTCTGACAAGTTCTTCAGTTGTAAGATGGAGGAAAATAGTTACATCGGTGAGCATATACTCACTATGTCCGGGTTACACAACCGCTTGTCTCAGCTTGGGAGTTAATCTCCCAGATGACTCGACCATTGATGAATCCTCCAGTTGCTCCCACCTAGCTACAAGAGCTTTGTGATGAAGTACAATATGCAGGGGATGGAGAAGTCCATTCCTGAGCTGTATTCAATGCTGAAATCAGCGGTGGTGGAAATAAAAAAGGAACATCAAGTGTTGATGGTGAATAAGACCACTAGTTTCAAGAAAGGCAAGGGTAAAAAGAACCTCAAGAAGGACGGCAAGGGAGTTGCCGCGCCCGGTAAATCAGTTGCCCAGAAGAAGCCAAACAATGGACCCAAGCCCGAGACTCAGTGCTTTTATTGCAAGGGAAATGGTCACTGGAAGCGGAACTGCCCCAAGTACTTAGCGGACAAGAATGCCGGCAACACCAAAGGTATATGTGATATACATGTTATTGATGTGTACCTTACCAGTACTCATAGTAGCTCATGGGTATTTGATACTGGTGCGGTTGCTCATATTTGTAACTCAAAACAGGAGCTGCAGAATAAGCGGAGACTGGCGAAGGACGAGGTGACGATGCGCGTCGGGAATGGTTCCAAGGTCGATGTGATCACCGTCGGCACGCTACCTCTACATTTACCCACGGGATTAGTTTTAAACCTCAATAATTGTTATTTAGTGCCAGCTTTGAGCATGAACATTGTATCTGGATCTCGTTTAATGTGAGATGGCTACTCATTGAAATCCGAGAATAATGGTTGTTCTATTTATTTGAGAGATATGTTTTATGGTCATGCCCCGCTGGTCAATGGTTTATTCTTATTGAATCTCGAACGTGATGTTACACATATTCATAGTGTGAATACCAAAAGATGTAAGGTTAATAATGATAGTCCCACATACTTGTGGCTCTGCCGCCTTGTCGCATTGGTGTTAAACGCATGAAGAAACTCCATGCAGATGGACTTTTGGAGTCTCTTGATTATGAATCATTTGACACATGCGAACCATGCCTCATGGGCAAGATGACCAAGACTCCGTTCTCCAGAACAATGGAGCGAGCAACCAACTTGTTGGAAATCATACATACTGATGTGTGCGGTCCAATGAGCGTTGAGGCTCGCGGTGGCTATCGTTATGTTCTCACCCTCACTGATGACTTAAGTAGATATGGGTATGTCTAATTAATGAAACACAAATCTGAGACCTTTCAAAAGTTCAAGGAATTTCAGAGTGAGATGGAGAATCAACATGACAGGAAAATAAAGTTCTTATGATCAGATCGTGGAGGAGAATATTTAAGTCATGAGTTTGGTACGCACTTAAGGAAATGTGGAATTGTTTCACAACTCACGCCGCCTGGAACACCTCAGCGTAATGGTGTGTCCGAACATCGTAATCGCACTGTATTGGATATGGTGCGATCTATGATGTCTCTTACCGATTTACCGCTATCATTTTGGGGATACGCTTTAGAGACAACCACATTCACTTTAAATAGGGCACCGTCTAAATCCGTTGAGACGACACTATATGAATTATGGTTTGGGAAGAAACCTAAGCTGTCGTTTCTAAAAGTTTGGGGATACGATGCTTATGTCAAGAAACTTCAACCTGAAAAGCTCGAACCCAAGTTAAAAAAATGTGTCTTCATAGGATACCCTAAGGAAACCATTGGGTATACTTTCTACCTCAGAACCGAAGGCAAGATCTTTGTTGCCAAGAACTGGTCCTTTCTGGAGAAAGAGTTTCTCTCGAAAGAAGTAAGTGGGAGGAAAGTAGAACTTGATGAAGTACTGCCTCTTGAACTGGAAAGTAGCACAGCTCAAGAAAATGTTTCTGAGGTGCCTACACCGGCTAGAAAGGAAGTTAATGATGATGATCAAGGTACTTCGGATCAAGTTGCTACTGAACTTCATAGGTCCACAAGGACACGTTCCACACCAGAACGGTATGGCAACCCTGTCCTGGAAATCATGTTGTTAGACAACGGTGAACCTTCGAACTACGAAGTGGCGATGGCGGGCCCAGATTCCAACAAATGGCTTGAAGCCATGAAATCCGAGATAGGATCCATGTATGAAAACAAAGTATGGACTTTGGCAGACTTGCCCGATGATCAGCAAGCCATAGAAAATAAATGGATCTTCAAGAAGAAGACTGACGCGGATGGTAATGTGACCATCTATAAAGCTCGGCTTGTCGCTTAGGGTTATCGACAAGTTCAAGCTGTTGACTATGATGAGACCTTCTCACACATAGCAAAGCTGAAGTCTATCCGAATCATCTTAGCAATTGCCGCATTCTATGATTATGAGATATGGCAAATGGACGTCAAAACGACATTCCTTAACAGTTTCCTTAAGAAAGAATTGTATATGATGCAGCCGGAAGGTTTTGTCGATCCTAAGAACGCTAACAAGGTATGCAAGCTCCAGCGCTCCATCTATGGGTTGGTGCAAGCATCTCGGAGTTGGAACATTCGCTTTGATGAAATGATCAAAGCGTTTGGGTTTATGCAGACTTATGGAGAAGCCTGTGTTTACAAGAAAGTGAGTGGGAGCTCTGTAGCATTTCTCATATTATATGTGGATGACATACTATTGATGGGAAATGATATAGAACTTTTGGAAAGCATAAAGGACTACTTGAACAAGTGTTTCTCAATGAAGGACCTTGGAGAAGCTGCTTACATATTAGGCATCAAGATCTATAGAGATAGATCGAGACGCCTCATAGGTCTTTCACAAAGCACATACCTTGATAAGATATTGAAGAAGTTCAATATGGATCAGCCTAAGAAGGGTTCTTGCCTCAGATTGCAAGGTGTGAAATTGAGCTCGGCTCAAAGCCCCACCACGACATGTAAGATAGAGAAAAGATGAGTGTCATCCCTATGCCTCACCATAGGGTCTATTATGTATGCCATGCTGTGTACCAGACCTGATATAAACCTTGCCATAAGTTTGGTAGGGAGGTACCAAAGTAATCCTGGCATGGAGCACTGGACAGCGTCAAGAATATCCTGAAGTACCTGAAAAGGACTAAGGATATGTTTCTCATTTATGGAGGTGACGAAGAGCTCGTCTTAAAGGGTTACGTCGATGCTAGCTTCAACACAGATCTGGATGACTCCAAGTCACAAACCAGATGCGTGTATATTTTGAATGGTGGGGCGGTCAGCTGGTGTAGGTGCAAGCAAAGCGTCGTGGCGGGATCTACATGTGAAGTGGAGTACATGGCAGCCTCGGGGGCAACACATGAAGCAATATGGATGAAGGAGTTCATTACCGACCTAGGATTTATTCCCAATGCGTCGGGCTTGATGACTCTCTTATGTGACAACACTAGTGCCATTGCCCTTGCCAAGGAGCCCAGGTTTCACAAGAAGACTAGGCATATCAAGCGTCGCTTCAACTCCATTCGTGAAAATGTTCAAGATGGATACATAGATATTTGTAAAGTGCATACGGATCTGAATGTCGCAGATCCGTTGACTAAACCTCTTCCACGAGCAAAACATGATTGAGGGAGTCCTGGATTAGGGGGTGTCCGGATAGCCGGACTATAGCCTTTGGCTGGACTCCTGGACTATGAGATACAAGATTGAAGACTTCGTCCCGTGTCCGGATGGGACTTTCCTTGGCGTGGAAGGCAAGCTTGGCAATACGGATATGTAGATCTCCTACCATTGTAACCAACTCTGTGTAACCCTAACCCTCTTCGGTGCCTATATAAATCGGAGGGTTTTAGTCCGTAGGACGAACAACAATCATACCATAGGCTAGCTTCTAGGGTTTAGCCTCTTTGATCTCGTGGTAGATCTACTCTTGTACTACCCATATCATCAATATTAATCAAGCAGGAGTAGGGTTTTACCTCCATTGAGAGGGCCCGAACCTGGGTAAAAACATCGTATCCCTTGTCTCCTGTTACCATCCGCCTAGACGCACAGTTCGGGACCCCCTACCTGAGATCCGCCGGTTTTGACACCGACATTGGTGCTTTGATTGAGAGTTCCTCTGTGTCGTCATCTTTAGACCCGATGGCTCCTCCGATCATCAACAATGATGCGGTCCAGGGTGAGACTTTTCTCCCCGGATAGATCTTCGTATTCGGCGGCTTTGCACTGCGGGCCAATTCGCTTGGCCATCTGGAGCAGATTGAAAGCCACGCCCCTGGCCATCAGGTCAGATTTGGAAGTTTGAACCATACGTCTGACGTCCGCGGAGACTTGATCTTCGACGGGTTCGAGCCACAGCCAAGCGCGCCCGCACTATCACGACGGGCATGATCTAGCTCTACCGCCGAACAGTTCCCTGGAGGCCGCACAAGTGTCCTCTCCGACCCTTAGCTCGAGCCGATCGCGCCGACGAGGGATGTGGCTGGACACCGCCTGGGCTGCGATCTCACGACGATTGAGCCGAACCCCAACCCCGTCCTTTGTGAAGCTCAGGACTCCAAGGTGCCGGACTCCTCTCCGACTCAACCTTCATACCGCTAATCGAATCCGATTGGGCGCCGATCATGGAGTTCACCACCGCGGACACCTTTCAGCACTCGCCCTTTGGCGACATCCTGAATTCACTAAAGTCTCTCTCTTTATCAGGGGATCCCTGGTCGGAGTATGGTCAGCAAGGTTGGGATGTGGACGACAAAGAAATTCGACTCCCACCCACCACCCACTTCGTAGCCACTGTCAAAAGTTTAAACAACGTGCTCGACTTCAACTCCGAAGACATCGACGGTATGGACGACGATGTAGGAGACAAACATGAACTAGCACCTATAGGGCACTGGACAGCCACCTCATCTCACGACGTGTACATGGTGGACACACCTAAGGGAAGCGACGACGAGGAACAACGGGACGCCACGAGGGATCATTCCCTCAAAAAGCAGTCAAAACGGCGATGTAAGCGCCGCTCCAAGTCCCGCCTCGACAAAGACAACAGCCATACAGACCCAGCCATAGAGCAGGGCGAACCGATGAACGACGAACATGCTATCGAGCAACCGTCCGAACAGACAACTGATAAACAACCCGCCCCCGCGAAGATAACAGTCCGACGATCTCACGCGGACAAGTTGCCGGAGCAGTAAGAACCTCCACAAAAGGCTCGCCGCCATCGCTGTAGCCTCAAAAAGGTAAGCCAAAGCTCAAAACAGCGGAAGATGCGCCGTAATCGATGGAGCAAAGTACTCAACACATGAGATAAATACGGCGATAGTCGCCAACAAAGAGCTACCCGGTTTAAAATTCATCGCCCAAATTTGATGAGGAGGCCGCAGAGCCCCCGCAATCAAAAAGCAAGGAGACCACCCGGTCGGATAGACGACCCCATGGCAAACATAGAGCGGCAAACGGCGCCGCACACAAGCCGACACATGATCCGCACACGGATTCGCATCAAAAAGATGGCCCAGTTAGATCTATCTACGGGCCAAGAAAGCAAGCTCTAGTAAGCAATGCAACACATCAAGTATCCGAATATTATGGTACACCTAAATATAGGGGTGCCGCACACCCCCTATGTTTCACCGATAAGGTTCTGGATTATGAATTTCCAGCGGGATTCAAGCCCGTAAACATAGAGGCATACGACGGAATATGGATCGAGGATTACATCCTCCACATACACATGGCTAGAAGAGATGACCTCTATCGGATTTCGGGTTCCGGCAGACCCTTGAGGTTCGAACACTGGGGTGCGCACGGAGATTCAACCCTCTACCTACTCGCTCCTCCTTGAATCGCTAGGACCTAAACTACCAAACTAAACAACACAAGAGACACAAGATTTATATTGGTTCAGGCCACCATTGTGGTGTAATACCCTACTCCAGTGTGTGGTGTGTGGATTGCCTCTTGGGCTTGATGATGAACGATACAAAGCAGAACAACCTCGCGAGGGTCTGTTCTTGGCTGGTGCGTTGAACTGCTAGGAGGGGTTCAATCGCTCTATCTACTGGTTTCTTGATGAAGATCCAGATGCCTCTACCCTGGGGGTGGCTAGTCCTATTTATAGGCAAAGGCCCTGGGCCTCTTCCCAAATATTGAGCGGGAAGGGCGCCAACAATTGGCCATTTTGAAGGGGAATTGTCGGTGTCAAAACCGGCGGATCTCGGGTAGGGGGTCCCGAACTATGCGTCTAGGCGGATGGTAACAGGAGACAAGGGACACGATGTTTTACCCAGGTTCGGGCCCTCTCGATGGAGGTAAAACCCACGCCCCGCTTGATTAATATTGATGATGTGGGTAGTACAAGAGTAGATCTACCACAAGATCAAGGAGGCTAAACCTAGAAGCTAGCCTATGGTATGATTGTTGTAATGTATGTTGTCCTACGGACTAAAGCCTCTCGGTTTATATAGACAACGGAGGAGGCTAGGGTTACACAGAGTCGGTTACAATGGTAGGAGATCTACATATCCAGATTGCCAAGCTTGCCTTCCACGCCAAGGAAAGTACCATCCGGACACGAGCCGAGTCTTCAATCTTCTATCTTCGTAGTCTTGGAGTCCGCGGATATTGATAGTCCGTTGTCCGGACACCCCTAGTCCAGACTCCTCAAGAGTCCCCTAACCAGGCTTCAATGACGATAAGTCCGCGCGTTCATAGTCTTGGCGCTGCAAGGCGGGTTCTCCTTCAAATTCCATGTACCAGCCGAATAGTGTCCGCTTCATCTCGAATCGTGTTCTCGGCTTCTACGCCAAATAATGGCCTCTTCCACGCTGCCGCACGAACGCGAAAAGCCAGGTGTCTTTGCATTTCACCCCTAATTGTGCGAGCCGTCGCCTACAAAAGAGGCAAGAATCCAGATCCAAACCGCACCGCCTTCCTCCCGTGAATATCCATCAAGCGCCTTTGACCTATAAATCCATTCCATCATGGATCGCCGACGTGGCTCTTCTTCACGCGCCCCAGCCCACCGCCGGGAATTGGAGGAGGTGTCTATTTCGACAACGAGCTAGTGAAGCTCCAAACGGAGGGATTTCTCCTCCGCCTTCATGGTCCCATCGGGCCGGACTGGTTACTTATCAAGGTGGAGGCGGCGGAGGACACCCAAGCCCCAATAAGGGGAGCGAGTATGCTTTGTCCCCTATCCGATAAGGGGCTCGATTTATTACATCCGCTCCTCCGCTGGCTCTGGGTTCTACAGACTCTAGCTCCACCACCTCACGCCCGCCTCATCCTGCATATCGCGGGCTACATAGCTCTTGTGCATTGTGGAAGAGGTTGTTTTGCCTCGCACTCGCTCTCATGAGGGGTCCATATATCAAGTGGGCGGCGCCAAATATGGCGATCGCGGGACCGGATACCTATCCGTATTCCCAAGAAGGCGTCCAAGACGGCCTCGAGTGGTTTTATATAGGAGACGCCCACGCTGCACTCCAGTCCGGATCGCCTCCGGAGTTTAGTGCTGCTCCCTTGAAGAAACGCCACCGGCGCTCATGAGCCCCGATTGAGGAAGACAAGAGCGCCCATTATTTGATGGGCCGGATAAGATTAATGGCTCATTCTCGCTGATCATGATCGAGTCATTGCGACATGCATCAGCTTAGGGTGCAGCCACTACAATACAGAGGCCACCCCATGTGGGATTTCAACGGGAAGACGATGCCATTTCGCACGGCCAAGAAGGGTCGGATTCAACCGAGGATCTGGTAAAGATCCTGTCCGGTTTGTACAAGGGGGAGAAGGAGGACTTCCTTTGAACGAACCCTTTGAATGGGTTTTCCATGATCAACCCTAGAGGATGGGTAAGTGAACACCTTGAAGGGCTCTACCCATGCTTTCGATGTTTAAGCTTCTTACATTATGTCTTTGGCGCAGGATCTACGCCGGACTGTGGAGGACATGGTGAGTCCTGCTCTGCAACCCGAGGATCCGTAGGGTCCTCGATCCGCCTCCAAGAGGACCCGACATCGAGGTGGAGCTGATCGACGGGTGTATCACCAGCTCAGCATAGACAATGCTCGTCGCCATCATGGCGACTACCCGACTAAGTCCGCTTCCTAGGTGACCGCGATCAAGTCCGGACATCGTTATCTCTTCCCCGCCCATTTCGACCTTCGCGAATGATGGTATTTTGCAGAAGCGCCTTTATGGCAGAAACCGAGCCGGGCGGCTGACCAACAGAGGCCAGTCCAACCAAAGAAAGCGGAAAGGAGCACAGTGCGGACGGAAACGTCGCCGCAAAGGTATAGCTCGTATTTGAATTTTCAGAGCAACGTTCCGAGGAAACGCCTGAGAGCTCATGATCCTTCTAGGAGAAAAAGCGGTCGCCGGACTGCGAGCACAAGAATTGCCGATCCGACCAACACCGGCCAGGCTCCAGCGCCCGGCCTGGAGGGGGAGGCAAGCGCAAGACGCAAGCCGGATCCTTCTCCAACGGAGGATACCGACAGACTGTCCGCCACCAAGTCTGAGGTGGAGAGCTCCATGAACCATAGGCACCGCCGGACAGTATTTCGTGAAGCGTGCTTTTCCCGAGGCATTGGATGCCTTTAACGCAGGGGACGCGCGATCTCCGTGCCGCCAAGATGGTTTTACCAGAGCCACAGAGCAAGATGTGAAAGACACACGGTAAGGGAATTTCAATGGTTATATACCAAGAGTCCCGAGACTTAAAGTAGTTTATGCAAACTGATTTAAGGATCATTTGAAAATGCAGCACTTACCGAGAAGAACGCCACCTGTCCCGGAGCTGCAAGATTGCAAGGCCCAACTGAGGCCACACTTGCCGCCGCAGGAGGAGATGCAAAGACCCTTCCGGTAACACATTTTTATTAATAAACATAAGCGCCAGTGCGGCGGCGCGCAAGTCTAATAATGACATTGCAGTACCACGGACAAGATCCGGACAGCAGCATTGCTGCGCAGCCTAAAGGTCGGCGAGAGTGTGCTGAATAGGGTTCAGCAGAAAGGAACAAGCTCCAGATGCCAACGCCAAGCTCGGAGAAGAGCTGAAAGGCGTTCAGGCCGAGCTGTCCGGCTCCGTTAAGGAGAATCAGCGTCTTCGTCGCGGCATTTATAGTAAGTGCTTGAGCGGACTCTTTTGAAAAGAAGAGTTCGGCGAGGAAGTATTTTGACATGATTTGTCTTGTAGGTATACTCATGGGTCGTCCTGCAGAGGAGATGCCCATATCAACGGGTGATCAACTTCCGAATCTGTTGCAGCCTACTCGAACGAAGTTCGGCAGTAATGAGCAGCGCTGCTCAGCTTTATGGCCAGCCCTCACCCTACCCGAGGGCCTCGGGAGCTTATGGAGAAGCTGCAAGGAGTGCGCAGCGCCCATTTGTGGAAGATTTCGCTTGCCGCCAAGGTGCTGTGGAGGCTTGGGCCATGGTGAAGACGCAGACAAGAAGGCGGATCCCAACCACATGGCCAAAGTTGGACCGGTGGGGCCCGATGGGAAGGAGATCCTGTGAGTTTAGTGTACAGCCAAGTAGAGTTGGCTGCTAAATTTTCCCAACGGATCTGTAAACTAGACAGCCTGTTAGACGGGATTGAGGAGGAATACAATCAAGAATTTGACAATGTATGTTATCCTTTGAAATGACATGTGAAATGCCTTCAGCCGGATTGTAGATCGCTTGTCTTTGCCGACCTTTTCGCTTCAACCTCGGGACCCTAGAGTCCGGAGTGTGTCCGAATACTGTGGTTGAGACACTACCGTGGTATGCATGGAGACCAGCGTAGGGGTCATTAGTGCTTTATCGCACAAGTGCCCAACTAGTTATGTTATATTACATGGTTAGTAAGAAACATCTTCCAGGAGAATAGTTCCGCTAAGGGTTCCTTTTTTGGGAGGCATGCCCTAAAGTGCATGTTCGGACTGCAAAGAGAGCGAAGAAACATCCTGGGGCAGATATATAAAATAGGTAAAAGTCATCTTTAAATCACCGATCGAATATTCCCTTAAGAACGCTTAGCTTTGGCTTCACCCTACCGAGGTACACATCCCGCCGACCGGCAAGAATAATCGCAGAGGTGCTCCTTTACCTCCTAGCCGAACAATTGGGGAACGAGGGGTAAGCACAGAGCCAGCAACCCAGCTTGGCCAAAACTTAAGTCATATCGATGCATATAATGGCGAGTAAAAGGTACATGTGGAAGCTTGACACATGTGCTGGGTATGAAACTCAGATAATTGAGCTTCGTAAAAGAAGCCCCCAGGAATAATGAGTGCGGATGGCACATCATGCGTATGCAAAGAATGCGGAAATGGGCCCATAAGGGCTTTCAAATAAAAAGGATAAAAAGAGAAACAAAAGACAGCCGAAGTGAAAAGTTTTGGACTGGGGAAGGGGACTAACTCTTAGTCCGGCGCTAGGCATAGAATCGCGGAGGCGGATGCGCTCCATGGGTTCGCTCGAGTCGGTTATCCGACACATTTCGCAGACGGTATGCTCCGCCGTCAAGACTTGATCGACAATGAAGGGCCCTCCCATTTTGGCTTGAGCTTGTCCTTTTTCTTGTCCGCGAGCGAGAACTAGTTCACCAACGTTGTAAGTCTTGGCCCGCATTTCTACTTTGATATCTTCGCCTGCTGCCGATAGAATGCGGAACGAGCCTTCGCGACGCCACGTTCTTCCTCCAATGTGTCCAGCTGTCCCGCCGATCGAGCTCGGCTTCTCTTTCCTCATACATGCGCACTCGAGGTGAGTCATGAATAATGTCGCAGGGCAAAACTGCCTCTGCGCCGTATACCATAAAGAATGGTGTGAATCCGGTAGTACGGTTAGGCGTTGTCCGCAGCCCCCAGAGTACGGAGTCGAGCTCCTCGACCCATTGTGTGTCGGATTTAGTAAGTGATCTCACTAATCTGGGTTTAATGCCGCTCATTATTAGACCATTTGCTCTTTCCACCGACCGCTGGTTTGAGGGTGATAAACCAAGCATAGTCGAGCTTGATGCCCATATTTTTGCACCATGACTTAACCTCGCCGGCTGTGAAGTTTGTGCCGTTGTCGGTGATGATGCTATGGGGACTTCAGAACGGTGTACCACCCCGATATAAAGTCTATCACTGGTCCGGACTCGCCGTTTTAACCGGTTTGGCCTCTATCCATTTGGTGAATTTATCAACCATGACCAATAGGTACCTTTTGCTTGTGGGTTCCCCTTTAAGGGTCCGACCATGTCAAGCCCCTGCACGCGAACGGCGTGTAATGGGTATGGTTTTGAGGGGTGGGTGGCATATGGCTCGATTAGCAAAGAGTCGACAACCAACGATCGCTGGACCAAGTCTTGTCGTCCGTCCCCGAGCCGCCGCCAATAAAATCCTGTATGGAATGCCTTTCCTACAAGGGCCCGGCTGCTGCGTGGTGTCCGCCTAGTCCGCATGAATTTCAGCCAGAGGTTTCGCCCTTCCTCTTCGGAGATACACCTTTGAAGGACTCGGTTGTGCTTTTCTTATAAAGTTCTCCTCATGGACCTTGTAGGCTTTTGATCAACGGACTATGCAGCGGGCCTCGTTTTGGTCTTCGGAAGTTCCCGCCTAAGTAAGTAGGCTAGAAAGGTTCTGTCCACGCCGGCGATTACGCCATTATAACGTGGGCTGAAGGTGTTATGTCGTCTGCGAATCATCGATTGATGCGGTTCTTTCCGTTTATCGCTACCGACTCCTCTTCCCATAGTACGGATGGCTTGAAGAGCCGCTCCAGAAGATATTCGGAGGGACAGATCACGTTTGCGCCCGATGCGTGCGTGACATCGGCCGCTTGGTTATTATCTCCGCTATGTGATGGAATTCAAGTCCTTCAAACCGAGTGACATTTTAGGACAGCGCCGCGATATGCTGTCATTTTCGGATCCTTGGCATCAAGTCTCGCTTATTTGGGATATTGCAAGGTTTGAATCCCCGCGCACCTCTAGGTGTTGAATGCCCATGGAGACCGCCATCCGGAGACCATGTAACAGGGCCTCGTATTCGGCTGCATTGTTGGAGTCCGTGTACATTATTTGAAGTACATACTGGACTGTGTCTCCTATTGGGGACGTTAGTACGACGCCAACCCCCAGTCCGGCCAACATTTTGGAGCCGTCGAAATGCATAGTCCAATTGGAGTATGCGACATACTCTTTAGGGAGTTCGGCTTCAGTCCATTCGGCGACGAAGTCAGCTAAAACTTGTGACTTTATAGCTCGTCGAGGTTTGTAAGTTATGTCGAATGGTAGGAGCTCAATGGCCAATTTTGCAATTCTGCCCGTTGCGTCGTGGTTATTTATAATGCCATTGAGTGGTACTTCGGAGGCCACTGTTATCGAACACTCTTGAAAGTAGTGTCGGAGCTTCCGAGACGCCATGAACACCACATATGCTATCTTCTGATAGTGCGGGTAACGGGATTTGCAAGGGGTTAACACAAAGGGATACATAATACACTGGTTTTGAAGAGGGAATTTATGCCCTTCATCTCTCGCTCGATGACGAGGACCGCGCTATAACTTGATGTGTTGCTGCGATGTACAACAACATTGGTTCGCCTAGAGTGGGCGCAGCCAGACCGGATTTGTTGCCAAGATGGCCTTTATTTCTTCGAGTCCAAGAAGGGGCATCCGCCCACTCAAAGTGTTCGGTGCGCCTAAGGAGGCGATAAAGGGGCAGCCCCTTTTCTCCTAGACGGGAGATAAAGCGGCGTAAGGCTGCCACGCATCCTGTTAATTTTTGTATTTGTTTGAGATCCTTTGGAATATCCAACTGTGACAGAGCTCGGATTTTGGCCGGATTTGCTTCAATTCCTCTACCGAATACAATGAAGCCCAGCAGCTTTCCGGCTGGTACGCCAAAAACGCATTTTTCCGGATTCAGCTTGATGTCATATGCTCTGAGGTTTTGGAATGTGAGCCTCAAATCGTCTACTAGAGTTTCGACGTGTTTTGTTTTGACGACTACATTGTCTACGTATGCCTCGACTGTTTTGCCGATCTGGGTGGCCAGACATGTTTGAATCTTGCGCTGATATGTTGCGCCGGCATTTTTAAGTCCGAAGGGCATCGTGTTGAAGCAGAATGGTCCATATGGAGTGATGAATGCCGCTGCGGCTTGGTTCGCTTCCGCCATCTTGATTTGATGATAGCGAGTATGCGCCCAGAAGCACAACGAATCGTGTTGCCGTGGCATCGATAATTTGATCGATGTGGGGAGAGGAAGGATCCTTTGGGCAAGCCTTATTGAGGTCTTTAAAATCGATACGAGGCACCGTGATTTATCCTTTCGTGGTACCATCACCGATTTGCTAGCCATCCGGATGTTTGATATCTTTGATGAATCGGCTTCCAATAGTTTGGCTAGTTCTTCTCCGTTGCTGTCTTTTGGGTTCGTAAAATCGCCAAGAGCCTGCTTGGTGGCTTAAACTTTAGGATGTTTAGGCTGTGTTTCGCCAACCTGCTTGGGATTCGGGCATGTCCGGCGATGCTGTTAAGATATCCCAATTTTCCCGGCGAATTCGCGAGGCTGGCGCCTACTTGGGTTCAATTGTGCCCCAATGGAGGCCGTCTTTGTTGGGTCCGCTGGATGGACCTGGAATTTTGTTATTTCATCTCGCTAGTTTGAAGGAGGTGGACTTGGATCTTTTATCGAGTATCACATCGTCGCCTGTTCACCGTAGAGCGCAGTGTGGTGAGTTCCTCCGCCGCTAAGGCTTTGGATAGTGCCTCGAGGGCTAAAGCGGCTGTCTTGTTTTCGCACGGAGTGCTATGTCCGGATCATTGGCGAGAGTGATTATTCCACCGGGCCGTGCATTTTGAGCTTCATGTACCCGTAATGAGGTATCGCTGAAAATTGTGAATGCCTCTCGCCCTAATATGGCGTGATACCCGCCGCCGAACGGGCCACATGGAACGTGATTTCTTCGATCTGTAATTGTTCGGAGAGCCGAACACCACATCGAGTGTGATTTTTCCGGTGCAGCGCTTCCGCTAGGGATTATTCCTCTAAAGGTTGTGCCGCTTCGCTCAATACTGGCTCCAATCGATTTCCATTTTTCGCAGAGTTTCCTCAGAATGAGGTTTAGTCCGCTGCCGCCATCCATGAGGACTTTTGTCAGTCGAGAGCCGTCCACTATGGGACTAAGTACCAGTGCAGCTGGTGCTCTGGTTGTTCGGCATTTAGGCTCGTCGCTGGCGTTGAAGGTAATGGCTTTGTCACTCCATGGATTTGCTGTTGCTACTTGGTAGACGTCGGCGAGTCCGCGGATTGTTCGCTTTCGCATATTGTTTGATGCGAAGGTCTCAAAGACCATTGATACCGTGCTGGTGTTGTTGGAGTGGTTTCCCGGAGCTAAAAGTTCCTCGCCACTTTTGGCCACCTGCCGTAATATCCAACATGCTCGAAGGCTATGTGTTGGGACGGCTCCCTCTGCGCTATGAAGTTTACAGGGTCCATTGAGCCATCCCTCCAGTACGGTTCCGGTTCCCTTATCGGGTTTCGCTTTTTTGTTTTTGCATCCGGGGCCCGAATGTAAGGCGCCTTTTGTCTGCGGATGGGTTTGGGGCGGATTATCCCAAAATTGATTTTCAGTTTTCGGAAACTTTCCATCGCACAAGATTTCATACTATGGACACCAGATCGGTGAAGTTGTAATTCTGCGGACGATCAATGGCGCTCAGATTCCCTTGTCCGTGCGCTATTGCGTAAGATTGAGATGCGTTTTCCTCTCGGCAGTCCTTTATCCCGCCCATAACCAGGAGGAATCGCCCAAGAATGATGTATCGTTTCAAGGCTCTTGCCAGATTAGAGATAGATCGATATGTCCGGGCGGGTGGGTGGAATAAAATCCAGATCCCCGCCCATCTTGGGGCTCAAAGGCCGAGGGTTTCAATTCGAAGCTTGGTTTGCCGGAGACAATCCAATGAGTCCGGGCGATGCATGATTTTAGGTTCAATGCTCGATCGAAGTCCATCCTCCGCTGAATCCGCATGGAGGGTTCGGGAACTGACACGAATTGTTTTCAACACAGGCAAAGAGTTGCCGTGTTGCTCCTCTACCACTGCGACGTGGTGGGTGGCCTGGGGAGAGTTAATCTCTCTGAGATCGGTTTTAAGCCCAATCCGGTTGTAGTCCGTAGCGACTCCCAGGGCGGCGATGCGATCCAAGAGCTCGTTAACAGACGAAAGCTCTATTGGATCCAACTGTTCGGTAGCTTTAGGGCTGACGCGAAGATTGCTTCCGACGACTTGAGAAGTCATTGCTGAAGCGGCGGCGGACAGCGGTCATGAGAAACCACCAAGCCGATAGTTTGGCGGCGGCCAAGGCCCTCCGTAAAAAACACCGCCTTTGAAGACGGGTGGAGGCATCCGCCTATCGGTGATGACACAGAGGAACTCTCAATGAAAGCACCAATGTCGGTTTCAAACCGGCGGATCTCGGTAGGGGTCCCGAACTGTGGGTCTAGGCGGATGGTAACAGGAGACAAGGGACACGATGCTTTACCTGTGTTCGGGTCCTCTCGATGGAGGTAAAACCCTACATCCCGCTTGATTAATATTGATGATGTGGGTAGTACAAGAGTAGATCTACCACGAGATCAAGGAGGCTAAACCCTAGAAGCTAGCCTATGGTATGATTGTTGTAATGTATGTTGTCCTACGGGCTAAAGCCCTCCGGTTTATATAGACACCGGAGGAGGCTAGGGTTACACAGTAGTCGGGTTACAATGGTAGGAGATCTACATATCCGCATTGCTGCTTGCCTTCCACGCCAAGGAAAGTACCATCCGGACACGAGCCGTAGTCTTCAATCTTCTATCTTCGTAGTCTTGGAGTCCGGCAGATATTGATAGTCCCGCTGTCCGGACACCCCTAGTCCAGACTCCCTCAGAACAGCGGGTACACTTATCCTCGACTAAAGTTGGTCCTCCTTTGTCAAAGGCTCTCGTGATGACGCCGCTTGGGCTCCACAATGACTTCCTTCCCGCCGTTGGGCTGGTCTTGGTCTTGTTGCAAGAAATGGACGCTTTGCTTGATGCTCTCGCCTGCGCTTGCTCCCTTTGCACCAAAGAGGAAAGGAGGACACTTCGTGGGCTGGCGCCCTTGGTCGTCATGGCTTGCGTCATGGGCACCTCACAAGGTACCCTGCCTTGAACTCTCCGCTTCCTCATGAGCCTGCCTGATGAGGCCGTGCCTGAGGAAGCTCCTTGTTGCCCGCCCCGCGAGGCTTGGCCCCTCGCGAGGGTCTTGAGCTTGCGTTGACGAAGATGGGCTATGCTGGGCCTCCTTTGAGCCACGCCGCAGGCCGCAGGTAGGCAAGTCTCGGGACCCCCATTCCCTTAACGCCGACAAGAGTCCCCGGCCCATGGCGCGCCGGAACTTGGGCAAGCAGAGGCGAAAGGGCAAGTCGCGGTTATCGCGGGGCCCTAACAACCTCGGGTTTTAGGCGCCGCGGGCGGTTGATTGACGGGCGGCATCGCTTCCCACGACGCCGGTAATCGCCAGATTCGACAAGTCCCTGCATGCAAAGAGGGTCATGATTACCGGTGATCGTGGAGGCCGACGGTTGGCCTTCGCCGGCTATAAGTACGGAACGGCGCGCGCCCTTCTAATCTATCCTTCTGCTTCTCCTCTTTCTTGCTCCATCTTGCTGCAATGGCTCCGATCCGCCAGTTCTCCGCGGAAGAGAAGGGAAAGGCTCCCCAAGAGGATCCTGATCCGCTTCCCCCGAAGAAACGACTTGCTCTCTGGTGTCCGGGCGAGGACACTCGCCAGGAAGCGTCAAGACCCTGGTGTGAGCGGCCGCCACCAGGGTTCCCTCTTCCCTTGTATGCACACATTGGTGGCTCTAAAGGAGTCGACGCCGAATGCCACAAGAGGCGCCGCCGCCGACGCCGGCGGGTCACGAAGGTGTGCGTCTTCCCCCTGGAGTCCATGCCGAGGGCTCCTGCCGAGAGTTCGTGCTTCAGGCCACCACGCCTCCTAAGTCTTGGATTCGCTCTTTTTTTCGCCTGCCGTCCGGCAGGGGAACCCTCGCTCGCTGCAACACGTTGGCTGCGCACCCTCGTGATCGGGCAGAGGTCGCGGTCGTTCGGCGAGGTCTTCATGACTCGAGGTCGGGCGAGGTCGCCTGGTTTTGCAGGACGAGGGCGCTCATGATCCATCTGGAGTACGACGGTGCCTCGTGATGTCCTTCAAGGTCTTCGGCGCGGAGGGTCGCTGGCTGGAGTGCTGCCCCGGAGAGGTGGTCGACTCGCCGCGGGCGAGATGAGGCCTTCCATCGCCCCTTTGCCGCTCTCAGCGACGGAGGCGCCGGAGGATCCAGCGACTGCGCTGAGCTCCTCGCGACGCCGGAGATGAGCGAGGACAGCTACAAGCCCCCGAGCCTGCGCTGCCTCGAAGCAGGGCGGGCTCGTCAGCCGCCGCCGCCTCGCCTGGATGGGGTTGGCGCGATCGGGCGGCCCATCGCTGATGATGGCATCCGCCGCGATGCCCCCGTGAGTTAGGGACTCCTTAGGATTCGCGCCTCTTTGTTCCCTGCAAGGCCAAGGATATACCCCACGGGACTTGTAAGATGTTTGTAGTCCGCTCTGTCAATATGATCCTTATTATGAAGCAAAGGCGAGATGCTCATTCCGCTTTTAGCTTAGTTTCTCCTTTCAGTCCTCACGAGGGGGCTTGATGCTCATACGACGACAGGTCCCTAGCCCCAAGGCGGCTTCACCGCCACCGGGTATGCCAGTCGCGATGCCGTGGTCAAGGCCAGGAGGTGAGCGGCCCGAGGTCCGGTAAGAGCCCCTGAGTCGCGATGCTCAGGAGCCCCCCCTTAGCGCTCAAGCAGCCATCATTCGGTGAGAAAGGAGAGCGATATTGCTAACACGGGATTGCATTGAGTGCGGGGATGGTGCTGCGATAACAAGTGTGTTCGGAGGGTGACTTATCTCGAGGGTTAGGAAATGCTTCATGGTGCGGCGCTAGGTCCGTGCCTTGGCCGGCGAGGGATTGCTTGGCGAGGTCCTTGCGTGCTTCCCCCTCTCACCCTCGCTCCCCTTTCTGCTCTATGTCCTCGGGTCCCGGCTCTCGGGCTGGTCTCAGGCGTCGCTGGTATGCCAGGTCGCGGTGCCATGGACAAGACCAGAGGGTGAGGGCCAGAGAGCCGGTAGGAGCCCTGAGTCGCGATGCTCAGGTACCCCCCCTTTAACGTGCGAGCGGGTCGCGCGGTCAAGAGCGAAGAAGGCACCGTGAGGGCTTCGCCTAGCAGTGCTCCTTGGAGGGACCCTACAGGCTCAACACAAAAGGAACGAGAGTTCGCCGTGGCGATCGACAGTTAGCTGTTAGTTGCTTTGGAGAGGCGTGAGAGGCCTGGCGAGGTGTATTGGGGCACCCGAGAGCCAGCGCGGGACTCGCAGGACCCGACCTCAGGGCGGGTTGCGCCTGGCGCTGGGCCTTACCTTGGAATGTGTTCCTGCAAATTTGGCCAGATGCCGGTGCTCTACGTCTTCGGGTCCCGGCTCTCGGGCTGGTCTTAGCCGTCGGTGGCATGCCAGGTTGCGATGCCATGGACAAGACCAGAGGGTGAGGGCCGGAGAGCCGGTAGGAGCCCTGAGTCGCGATGCTCAGGCACCCCCCCTTTAACGCGCAAGCTGGGTTAGACGACGAACTCTACGCCCCGGTCCCGGCTCGGCTGGTCTCGGCTGCCGCTGGCATGCTGTGTCGCGATGCCATGGACAAGACCAGAGGGTGAGGGCCGGAGAGCCTGTAGGAGCCCTGAGTCGCGATGCTCAGGCACCCCCCTTTAACG
The DNA here is from genome assembly GCA_021437245.1 of Aegilops speltoides. Classification (NCBI taxonomy): domain Eukaryota; kingdom Viridiplantae; phylum Streptophyta; class Magnoliopsida; order Poales; family Poaceae; genus Aegilops; species Aegilops speltoides. Next base: position 103,196,195 of record CM038141.1, on the reverse strand, counting down.
CACAAGCTTCTGACACCCAAAAAGGCACCAAATAACAAGCATGGTGGATCAAAAGCATAGTCCTAAGATAAATGCAAGAAGGATACATGCCGCTGGGATAGGCCCGAGCGGCCTGGGGATGATGCAGCCCGAGGGGCGCTCCCAACAAGATGAGCTAAGGACATGATATAAAAGGGATACATGCCAAAGGGACGGACCCACGCGGCCTGGGAATAATGCGGCCCTGAAGGCGCTCCCAGCCAGAAACGAAACTTAAAAGATGTCACCTGATGATGTTGGGGACGAAGGGGTGTTGGTGTAGCAGACTCGGTGGGCTGCGGAGCGATCCTCACGAGCCCCTGTGCCCGGGGGCCTCGGGGAGGCTCCGGAGGCGCCTGCGGCTCCTCGCGGGCCATCTCCATCTCCGCCAGGCTGCGCACGCCTGACCTCTTGAGCCTCCAAGATGGCTCCTCATGAGACGCCGCGCAGCAGCAGCCGATTTGGCGTGTCGAAGGCATGCGACATAGCCGTGGGCGGACTCGCAACGTCCGACTCGCGAGGGCCGAGGCGCCTTGAGACGCGACTTGGTTGAGCCTGGTATGTCGATGCAGACGCGCAGCCCACCATCCTCGCCAGATGGGGGCCACAACGGCAGGCGGCGGCTGCCTCATGACCCTTGACTCCAGAACTCCCGAATGGCCTTGCCGACGAACTCCCGAGGGTTTGGCCCTCCTTGCCTTGCTCCTTCTCGAGGGAAACGTGCTTCAAGCACGCCCACGCAGTGCCCAAGCGCCTCCCTCGTGACCTTGGCGAGGTCGGCGTCTCCAAGGGAGAGCCCCCAGCCCCGCTCGAGGAGGGCGCCAGCGCTTCTCTATGCGCGCGGAAGGAGGCTCCTCCCAGCCGTGCGTGGTCTCCGAGGGCCCGCCTCCGAGGAGCCGGGCTGGTTGATGTCTTCTTTTCTGGGTGCGGCTCGAAAGCCTCTCGCCGCCGCGGGTCTGGTCTTTCGCTGATGCGGCTCGAAAGGCTCGCTCAGGAGCACATCGCTGCTCTCTTCTTCGCAGGCACCGTGATGACCCCGCCACTTCCTGGCATCTTGACGACATTGTAGCCGTGGTGGGTTACGGCCATGAACTTGGCCAGCGCCGGGTACCCGAGGATGGCGTTGTACGGCAGGCGAATGTGGGCGACGTTGAAGTCGATGAGCTCGGTGCGGTAGTTGTCGCGAGCCCCGAAGGTGATAGGAAGGCGGACCTGCCCTATCGGGACCGTGGAGCCGTTTGTGACTCCGGAGAAGGGCTTGGTTGGCTGAAGCCGATCAGAAGGCACTTGAAGATTGTTGAATGTTTCCACGGACAGGACGTTGAGCCCTGCCCCGCCGTCGATGAGGGTCTTGATGACAAGCACGTTGCTGATGATCGGGGAACAAAGCAACGGGAGGACTCCGGCTGTGGCCACGCACTTGAGCTGATCCGCTGAACTGAACGTGATGGCGCATGCCGACCACCTGAGAGGGCGCGTGGCCTCGATCTTGGGGAGGACTGCATTCACTTCGCGGGTGAACTGGTTCAAGATGCGCTGAGAGGCTGGGGCTTGAGCTCCGCCCAGGATGCAGGCGATCGCACGCGGTTCCTGGAAGCCCCCAGCCCCCTCGTCCTGATGACGGTCTTCATTTCTCCTTGGCTGCGGTGGCAGCGGAGGGAGGCCTGCGTTCCCTTGTGGGCGATCCTCACGAGGCTGATCCCTCCAGCCTCCCTCACGAGGCGGGTCTTGCCACCGGTCCTCGCGAGGTTGGTCGCGCCACCCTTGGCGCGGGCCGCGGTCTTCCCAGCGTCCTGCATTCCTTCCTCCTCCTCGGCCGTAGCCCCGGTCGCTACGGTCAAGCGTCTCACGACTTCTTCTCAAGACGCCCGGCTCTGGCATTCATTTGTGTTGTGGGTGTGGAGGTCATGGTACACACAGACCGGGCTGCCCTTGGAGGACTCGGGCTGATCTCTCGCCCGCTTGGTGTCTGCTCGCCGCGAGCACGGCAGCCCCTTGCGCTTCACGCCCTGGCCTTGGGCTTCTTTCTTCGGGTCCGCGGCAGTAGCTCGAGGAGGGAGAGGCTTCTCCTCACCGCGCACTTGGTCGCCAAGTTGAACAGCTCCAAGGAGGTGCACAGTCCTCATGCATCGCCAGCCCTCCTTCATCTTGACGTCAAGACACCATCGGAGAAGGCAGAGATGATGGCCTCCTCCGTTACCCCGGGATCTTGAGGCGCTGCTATTGAAGTTACCGGATGTACTCGCAGAGTTTCCGCTGCCGCTTGATACGGCGCATGTCGCCACGGCGGGTGGCTGGTCGCGAAGTACCTCGGAAGTTGGCGATGAAGCGGTGCGATCTCATCCTGTGAAGAGATCGTGCCTTGGGCCTGATTCAGAGCCAAAGTGGCTCCGCCCTGAGCGCCATGGGGAACTAGTCCGCCATGACCTTTCCGTCTCCGCTGGCAGGCCGATGCCCAACTCAGAGTTGGAGGAACTCCGCAGGTTAGCCGTGCTGGCCATAGCGAGGGGCAGGTCTGGCTTGAACTTGCCGGGCCACGCGACGCTGCACAGCTCGGAGGTGAAGGCGCGGCAGCCCGCCGTGGCCACGGGGGGCCTCGGGTGACAGAGAGCTTGGTCCTGCAGGTCCCCATGCACCGCGGTTGGGGTAGCGGAGGGTCTTGACGTGCTGGAGCAGGGAGCGCTCGGGCAGCTTCTAGTGGGCAAGGACTTTTGGCAGTTTCTCTTGCGCTACCGGGCGCTCGGGCGGAGAGGGTTCCGCCCAGGTCCGCGCCTTTGGGGCCAGGCGCTTGAGGAGGAGGCGGCTGAGGCGCTTCAGAGCTTCATCGTGCGCAGGCGCAGAAGGATGGTGGCGAGGGAGCCTCGCGCGCGACGAGCTCAGCGACTCGGTCGAGCCATTCTTCGTAGACGTCGTCGATGGGGCGGTAGCGCAGGAGCTTGTTTGCCGCGATGAGCGCAGCTCGGGCCTCCATGGCCGCACGGGTCGCGCGTGACGAAGAACCAGCGGGGGTGAGCGAGGGCATGGCGGTGCGGCCGTCCCGCCTCATGGACGGGTGCTGGGACGATGCTTGCTGCTCGTTCCCCGCCGGGCCGGTGGCGGCGTTGACAGCAGTGACGGGAACGGCTAAGGGCGCCTGCCGATGGGAGCCGTCTGGCGATATGGGAGGCGAGGGCGGCGCAAGGCCGGGCGTGAGCTCCGACGAAGCGCCGATATGGTTGCGGTGGTCGGGAAGAACGAGACGACGGAAGGCAGATTCCGGGCGCTTCTACCGGGCGCGCTAAATGTCGGATTTCGGTCCCGCAGACCCTTGAGGTTCAACACCGTGCGCGCGGAGATTCAACCTCAGACCGACTCGCTCCTCCTTGAATCGCTAGGACCTAAACTACCAAACTAAACAAAGACAAGAGACACAAGATTTATATCGTTCAAAGCCACCATTGTGGTGTAATACCCTACCCAAAGGTGTGTGTGTGGATTGCCTCTTGGGCTTGATGATGAACGATACAAAGTAGAACAGCCTCGCGAGGGTCTGTTCTTGGCTGGTGCGTTGAACTGCTAGGAGGGGTTCAATCGATCTATCTACTGGTTTCTTGATGAAGATCCAGATGCCTCTACCCTCGGGGTGGCTAGTCCTATTTATAGGCAAAGGCCCTGGGCCTCTTCCCAAATATTGAGCGGGAAGGGCGCCAACAATTGGCCATTTTGAAGGGGAACAGCGGGTACACTTATCCTGACTAAAGTTGGTCCTCGCCTGTTAAAGGCTCTGGTGATGACGCCGGCTTGGGCTCCACAATGACTTCCTTCCTACCGTTGGGCTGGTCTTGGTCTTGTTGCACCGAAATGGACGCCTTTGCTTGATGCTCTTGCCTGCGCTTGCTCCCTTTGCACCAAAGAGGAAAGGAGGACACTGCGTGGGCTGGCGCCCGACTGGCGCCCTTGGTCATGGCTTGCGTCATGGGCACCTCGCAAGGTACCCTGCCTTGAACTCTCCGCCTCCTCATGAGCCTGCCTGATGAGGCCGTGCCTGAGGAAGCTCCTTGTCGCCCGCCCCGCAAGGCTTGGCCCCTCGTGAGGGTCTTGAGCTTGCGTTGACGAAGATGGGCTGTGCTGGGCCTCCTTAGAGCCACGCTGCAGGCCGCAGGCAGGCAAGTCTGGGGGCCCCCGTTCCCAGAATGCCGACAACCTCCATGCCATAAAATACTTACCCCTCAAGCTCAAAGGGCCAGCCCGGCATTGGCTCAAAAGCCTCCCCGAAAACACCATTGGAAGTTGGGAGGAGCTCGAGGATGCTTTTCGGGCAAATTTCAAGGGACCTATGTCCGACCTCCAGATGCAGACGATTGTAGTCACATAACTCAACAACCCGGAGAGTTAGCCCACAAATTCTGGAACAGATTCCTTACTAAAAAGAACCAAATAGTCGACTGTCCGGACGCCGAAGCCTTAGCAGCTTTCAAACACAACATCCGAGACGAATGGCTCGCCAGACACCTCGGCCAAGAAAAGTGAAGAACAATGGCCGCATTAACAAGCCTCATGACCCACTTTTGTGCGGGAGGGGATAGCTGGCTGGCAAAATGCAGTACCAGCGACCCAAGTACATCCGAAGTCAGGGATGGAAACAGGAAACCGCGACGCAGCAAGCACCAGCGCCGGACCAAGGGAAACAGCCCGAAGAGCACGACAGTCAACGGCGGATTCAAAAGCTCATGGCAGAATCACAAAAAACTACCCCTTAAGGATAACAGGGACGAGCTATCTAACTTAAACAAAATCTTAGACAGGATATGCCAAATCCACAGTACTCCCGGGAAGCCTGCAAACCATACCCACAGAGATTGTTGGGTCTTCAAGCAGTCTGGCAAACTCAACGCCGAACACAAGGGGCTCGACACACCAAGCGAGGACGATGAAACCCCACAAGCAAAGCACCGAAAAACAAAAGAATTTCCCACAAGAAGTCAAAACAGTAAACTCACTTTATGTGACAAAAGGGAAAAACAGAATGGCGTCCATAGAGATATGCGCCATACGGCCTATCCCAGAGGAGTCCCGCCACTGGTTGTTAAAACCAATCACCTTCGACCATCATGATTACTCTAGAAGTATCCGGAATGCAGGATGGGCTGCCTTGATATTAGATCCAATAATCGACGGACTCCAATTTACACAAGTCCTAATGGACGGCGGCAGTGATCTAAACCTACTATATCAGGACACAATCCGCAAAATGGGGATAGACCCAACCAAAATTCGCCATAGCAACACTTCCTTTCAAGGGTAATGCCAAGCCCATATGCCCATTGTACGGGTTTCTCTCGCTAGAAGTTGTGTTCGCTCACCGACAACTTCCACCGAAAAGTTAACCTTCCACCTCGCCCCATTCACAAGTAGCTACCAAGCACTACTCGACGCCAAGCTTTACCGCTTTTAACGCAATACCGCATTATGCATCCCTTACACTTAAAATGCCCGGTCCATGAGGCATCATCTCCTTAAAGGGAAATACCGAGCGCCTCGAAGCGCGGAAGATTGTGTGACCGCTTGACAGCCACACACTAAACTGGCTTCACCAATCAAAGCACCTAAACAGGTCGTTCGGACTTTGACACGGCTAGACGAGTCCGGCGAAACACACAAGGGCTTACTAGTCGATACCCTGCATAAGAGGCTCCGCGATGTACAACAAGAGACAATAAAGCTCAATTTTATTCATTTTTGAATTGTACTTTGTTTATTTAGTATAACGTACATTTTGCACGATCTTTTTCAACTAAGTTCCACTCTTTACTGAGATGAACACCATGCTACACCCGCCCGTGATACGGCACAACGGAGACACAAAGCAGACGCAGAGGGACCCGTTGCAAGGATTCTTTTTAGATTAAGACCCCGCGTAAACCTTTTTTATCGTCTCTTGTTGATACACATCCCTGGTTTCTTGCTATAACCGAGGAGAAGGTGGCGCTTTGGCATGGGCCACGTCGAATTTTATGATACCGACACTAGGGGCTTATTACCAAGGGCGTTGTTTCGCCTGTTTTCATAAAGACCGAATACCTTAGGGAGTGTTCGCGCCTCGTGTTAGGCCTTATATGCATCAGCTCGAATCATGTCTTTGGTCAAATGTTGGGTTTGCTCGCTCCTGTGTTTTGCTGCCTTACGTTCCGCTCTATCGCTAAGGTGGCACTAGGAGAACTCTCGTGATTGTGCCCGGTTCGCCAAAGCGAGCACCTCAAGAGAGAAAGCCGAAATCGACCGTCATGATATAGCGTGAGACTGGTCAACCACTGATGACCCGCTGTAATCTTTAGGATTCCTCCGCATTGATGAAGGGCCGTTTCGGTCAGCACATACGCCCGCCCGGTCGGGTGAGCGCGGTGCCCTAGGGGCTATATAGTAGCCCCACCGCCAAACTCCTATGGCTAAGTGAAAGTGATAAAGCATTATAGTCCGGTTGCCTAGTTTGCTGCGCTACCACCTCCTTTATAGGACCAAGACATTGGATCAAGTGTGAAAATGCACCTTTTGCAAACACCCCCGCATTATATGCCTGGGGGCTGAAGCGAAAGACTGCCATCTTTCAAGTTATATACACATATACATTAACGGCTGCACAGGAGGCATTTTAATTCTTGAAGGCACAAGTATAAAAAGCTTTTATATTCCATCGATACATTGTTTCACAATAATACATGTTATTCAACATAATATCCTTCGAGCATCAAGCGCCTCTATTAAACGAGCGCCCGCAGAACTTCACGAAAATAGTGCTCGACAGTACTCGGCTCGTCCAATCTTGGGATGCAACATCGGTGGCCTTCATCTCCGCCAAGATGTCTTAACACGGCAAGAGCCATCCACGCACCTCTATGCATGCCGACCTCCTCATTGCATTGATATGCGGCACCGCACCAAGGAATCGCTGCACGAAGCCAAAATAACTCTTCGGCTCGGGCCTTTTCGGCCACAAAAGACTCACGACATCCTTCATGGCAAGTCCGGATAACCTATTAAGCTCCGCCCATTCGGCCAAGCGATCGGTTAATGGAAGGGGGCGCTCCGGATTACGGAACTGCGACCAAAAAACCTTTTCCATTTCGTGATCCTTTTGATCTCAGAAGTGTTCGGCCGCGTCTGCGACACTTGCCGCCAAGTCCAGATATGCATCCTCCGCACTCCACAGCCGGTCCAACTGAGCATATTTAGGATCCACGAATTTCCTCCGTAGCAGAAAGGGCTTTCCAGCCGCGATATATCCGTCCTGACGCAGCTCCTCCTTCATAGCTCTCATCGTAGAGCGAGCATCCTTGGCCTTAGTAGTGGCCTTCTTCAAGTCCTCTGTGCATCAGCCGATCTTCTTTTTCAAGAAGCTTGCAGCGGTCGACAGCATTCTTCAACTTCACGGCCATCTTGGCCATTTCCTTCTTGCTTCGGCAGTGAGCAGCCTGTTCGGCTTTTCGCTCTTTGGCCACCTTTAAGGCAGCCGCATCACTCTTTCTGGCCTGCTCCTTGGCTCGGGCGAGCTCCGCCCGAAGGTTCTCCATGGCAGCGGCACCATCTGCATCAAGCATACATGTTGTAAGGCACGGGCATCAAGCTCCCTTACCAGGTGTCCACGGAGAAATTGCATACCTTGTGACTCGTCAAGTCGCTTATTGACAAGCGTGATGTCGGCATCCACCACGTCAAGTTGCTGCTCTAGTTCGGCAAATTCATCAGTCCGGCTAGCCACCGGACCCTTAGCCACCTACATAGGAAGGGCGACATATTATACCCGGGATTATGATCCTCGGCATGCTGTCATTTTTTGACAACACACCGAGCCTCAGGGGCTACTATCTACACAAGGCGCATTTTATATGCGGAACTGTCAGAAGGTACATCATTTTTGCGACTCAAAACCTGTCAAGAACTTCGACGGCTTGCGTAATCCGCCTCAGCGGATGAAATCCTTTCAATCACCGTACCCATTAACGCACGGTGATCTTCTGAGATATACGCCCGCCCGAGCAGATCCTTCAGCTCCTCCGATCGTACACCAGGTGGTGTCGGACTCGTCCGATGGCCTTTCTCGAAGGCCGGACGCCGAGGGCTTTGAGGGGACATACGACTGCCTTCCGGCCCCGCCGGACTCGGAGAAACCCTCCGCAACGACACTTCAGGGTCGCCTGCCTCGCAAGACGGTACGGCAGGAGGAGGCATTTCGTTCTCCATCATCTCCGGACGAAGATCCCCTGAAGATGAGCTGTGCTGAGAAGGGCTGAGATCCGAAGTACAAGGTAAAATTTCGGTTATCTTCATAAGAAATAGGGCAGGGATATCCTTTATTTTAACAAAAAAACTCCCCTTTTTTACTTACGGCTTGGTGGAGGGCTGATCCCCTTGGGGGCACAATGCGGCCGAGGCATCTCTCGGCGCAGGACCCTATGACGAAGATTTCTTCCCCCGCTTTGAGACCATGGTCTCCGGTCCTCTGAGGCGGTCCTCTTCTTTCCTTGGATGGAGGGATTCTCGATCCCTCCTTTCTCGACAGCCTCCTTCATGAGGCGGTAGCTTCCTTTGTTCCCCTTCACCTTCTTCCGGCGCAACCTCCAAAGATCCTGGTTAACACGGATTCGGGCGTGGTCTCGTGGAGGGGGCGGACACTGATTAACTTTGCTTTCGCTTATCCACTCCTATTTAAGGGATGGCTCTTTGAGGGCAAATTCATGATAAATATGGGATAGCGTGTCCGGCATAGGGCTACTTACTTGAGTATCCCGGCGACAGCAGCTCAGACCTGCGTCCTCGGTCAAGTCCGACACATCGCCAGATCCAAGAAAAGCTTGTACATCTCCACGCGCCGCGCCCATAAAATGTTGGACAGCTCGTGGTCCCTCGGGTTAAATTCCCACAGCGGAGGGGGCGACGCTTGCAGCGCAGGCGCGATTTAATCAGCATGACTCGCGCTATTACGACAGAGTGATCTCTCTAGGAGATCTTGAATGCGACCTCGCAACAAGGGCACGCCCTGACGGCCCCCACCAAGTCCTTTATTGACCCATGACGCCACCGCGGTGGAGGACCCGAGCGAAGGCAGGTGGCGCCACCCATTTGGTGCCCCTGCGAGCTGTGATATAAAACCACTCTTGTTGCCATAGGCTGAGCTGCTCTTGAAAAGAGCCCTCGGGCCACGGAGCATCAACATTCTTGCTTATAACAGCCCCTCCGCATTCTGCCTGCTGCCCCTTGATCATCTTCGGCTCCACTTTGAAGGTCTTGAGCCACAATCCGAAGTGAGGGGTAATGCGGAGGAAGGCTTCACATACGACAATGAACAAGGAGATGTGGAGGATGGACTCCGGATTCAAGTCGTGAAATGCCAACCCATAATAAAACATGATCCCCCTCACGAAGGGGTCCGTCGGGAAGCCTAGCCCCAAAGGAAGTGAGACGCGAACACCACGCTTTCACTAGGCTTGGGAGTGGGAATAACCCGCCCTTGGGCAGGCAGCCTATGCAAAATTTTGCCGGTTAGATACCTGGCATCTCTTAGCTTTAGCACGTCTTCTTCCGTAACGGAGGAAGGCATCCACCGCCTTGGTGGTGTCGAGCCGACATCATCAAGGTCCGGCTACTAACTGGAGCTTTGGGTGTTGGAACTCGAGGCGAGGGGCGGATTCGATTGAGATTGAAAGAAAGGAGTGGAGCCTTGGTCTCTTTATAAAGAGGTTGAATACCAAGAGCCCTCCCCGTGACCGTTCGGGACTCGCCTTCGATAGAGGAGACGTGCCAACGGGCACAACTGGGTTACCCACGCCCGTATTAATGAGAACTAGATCGAAAACGCGCCTTGGCGCGTGGTGCCTGGCTGAACTTGTTATCCCAGCATTTAAACAAAGCACATTATCGTTGCTACATGGTATGGGATCATTTGTCAAAGTCATGGCATAAGGCAAGGCAATCACATTTACCAAACGCAAAGAAAACATGAGGAATTCTATCAGTAGAACCATTCGTCTCGAAGTTCATAGGAAATGGGAAATATATACTTGTGCCAAAAGTGAGCGAGCTTGATCAATCTACATCAAATTCGATACATATAGCATACTTTTCATATAGCAAAAGCAAGCCACAACGGCAATGTGAGGCAAAAACCTACATAGTTCCACATAAGCATATTTTTTGATAGATCCACCTGATCGTCTTGACGTTCGACCTTTCATACGCCACATCAGATGAACCTGCCATGAGTAGTTTGTTCAGTCACTTGAAACAGGTAAAACTTTCCCCATTGACAACAGAGTTATGAACCTTGAACTAAACTTTTCAAAGTTTGATTTATCAATGACAGCTACCTGTGCGTAGTGTCGAAACCGAAGACATACAAGAGATTTCTTTCGATCTTTGACCAACCCCGTAGTTATTGTCGCTCTTCCGTCCACACCTTTCATCAGACGGACTTGCCCCATGGCGCATCCATCACGCTACCAACATGACACAATCCTGGTAGAGATTAGAGTGGACCATGTTCTGTTAAAAGGATAAATTGGTTAGTAGTTCATGCAGTCCTATAATCCATCATATATTTTACCTAAATAGTGATACTTTTCTGCTCAATGAACAATGCAGAAGACATCAACAATACATGTGTTGGTTACTAACTAAATGTGTGCCACCAACACACTTGAAAGGCAGAAGACATGAACAATACATAACAAGCCTTGAAATAATCCATTTAAGAAAAGCATGTCTAAAATTCAATGGACAGTTTTAATCATCTCCCACATGTATGTAACAGTAACATGTACTCCCTCCGTTGCGAATTACTTGTCTCACGTATGGATGTATCTAGATGTATTTTAGTTCTAGATACATCCATTTCAGCGACGAGTAATTTGGAACGGAGGGAGTAGCTTGTATGGAGAAGAAAAGAAAGCAGGTCACATGATTTGAAGTAAGAGAACTGAAGATTTAGCAGAGAAGTATGACTAAAAATGAATGAACTGAAGAAGCAGGCCATATGATCATATACAAAGGACAAATTAAAAGAGAAGTAGGAAAGCCTTAGCAGAATAGGTCCTTCCCCAACCATGGCGGCTTGAGGATGCCATGGTTTTTTCCTGTACTTGAGGTAGTACTACCATGCCCTCCCTCCCTCCCTCCCTCTCTCTCTAGGGCTCCTGCTAGTATCATGCGACCTCTACAACTGAGGAATTTCAGAATAGTTGGTTCAGACCTCCAAATTAGAAGAGGGATTCAGTATGATACTTGAATTTAAGTTTGACGTATGGATCTTCCTGTTTCCTGTGACCCTACCATGTCCTATTATCTGAGATAGTTCTTGTTCTCCCCGATACTACAACCACTACAAATTATTAATGAGGAAATTAGAAAAGGCAATGATGGGGATCTGCTAAACCTGGGGCGTGCAGAGGCAGCAGAGGCGGAGCTCCTTCTTGTGTGTGTGCCGAATCTCCTCGTCCAAGGCCGACGGCCGCGAGCTCGCCAATCAAACCCTGGGTCAGGGCCACGGGAGGTGGAGGCGAGGCATGCCAGCCGGGATTTTTAAAAGGGAACATAGAGCAGCATGAGCATGAGGCATAGAAAAAATGGGGTCACCTTAAGATCAAGAATCAATGGCCCTCTCTCAGTTCAAATCAGAAGGAAAGAACCACTGTTATTGATTAGAGTTATTCTTAATTAGGCAAAGCACTACAACACGGGCTCCTAAGCTACAGTTGAGGCATGCAAAACTATAAGTGTCTGTTCTTTTCATATATAAACAACCTTTAGTATCTCAACCAGAACCAAAGCAAAAAAAGTCATGGTTAAGTAACCAGCAAAGGAAGAATGAAACTTTTGGAATTTTAAAGTAGCAAGACATGAATAGTTCTTTTTTGCCTTCAATATCACACAGTAGGGGAGGTAGCTGCAGTTTTATTGCACAGTGGGCTCAGATTCGCCTTTCGTCGATCATATAACCTACCCCCATCGTCTCTTATCACCAGATCAATCTGTTTATACAGTAGAGCTGCCCTGGTTATCACTCAACACGAATGACCATCCAAGGACAACAACAAGTATCACAGGATCAAAAAGGATTCTAGAGACAAGGGGGAGGATCCAACTTGATACCCACAGGTGCCTCGACTGCTCAAAGGCACACTTATTTCAGCAACGGCTAATCATCATCGCCCATATGTGTGCAAGGAGCGACGCATAGGTCACACCGATATGACGTGGCTGGATATTTTTTCGCCCATGTGAAATGACCAAAATGCCCTCGGCGGCCACCCAGTTTTACGCACGGTGGCACGACCGGGAGGTAACTCCTCATTCGACCCATGCTACAGGGGGGCGGGATCAGATCGGACGGACGAGGTCACCCAGCGGCTCGATCCGACGGCCGAAACTCCATCAAGCAAAACGATCGGACGACCACCGTGCGCTAATCGCTAAGAACGCTCAGGTTTCGCCGGGTATCGTTTTTCTGGATGATCATCATAGCCCTGGCCATGTCCCATATAGTAGCCAAAGCAGAGCAGAGGAAGATGGAGCTTACGGAGGGAGGTTGTAACCAAGGTATTACTCAGTGGGCACCGGGGTTGCACCTGAATGCCGTCCAACCAGCGAGGAACCACATCGGAGTTGCGCCTTGCACCATCCTGCCGACAAGCACGAACGCCACTGGCACCGAAGCGGCCAAGCACGTCTAGGAGCACCATCAGGGGTGGAGATGACCGGCGCCTAGTCAGTTCTTTTTTAGCTGCAATCAAGGATAAGATTTGTTAGAACATTCTTGTGGTGCATAGGTCAACTCCACCAGAGGAGAGGAGTTCATGTGCAAACAAGGTACAAATATTTTGATATCACTTAACAAATTGACAATGCGTGCCACAGTAGAGCAATATGGATCCCTGCTAGTTAACCTGGACTAATACTATGTATATGATTATGACAAAAGTTGTAAATCACATGATCCTACAGTTAGCTTTCTAATCGCTAGACTATCACAAATCACTGTTCCATTTGTACCAGAATCCCAGGCAAAAAACCAATTTAAAGTTGCCAAGCCACAGTCAGTGTATTAATCCTCTATCTCTTTTGTTCATAGAACCGAACATATATGCATATATAATACGATAGGGGAGTAATTAATTATGAAAGCTGTTGAAATACCACAGAAAATATGAAGGCCGTTGCACAGGTGGTTGTGATCGAGACTATGCAAGAGATTCATGTGGAAACACTAAAACAAGGACATGGTCGCAGAGAAAAGCATGCTTTGTCGTTCAGCTGGCAGCTGTTGCAATATTTGTAAGTGCATCTAGTGCCCCTTAGTGATTTTGGTGTATTGAAGACTTATAGGTTAAGTAAATGATGCGTTTGTGAGTGTACATGTGTCTATAAGTCTATGAGGAGTTTGATATTTACAGAGAAAGTCGAATTCTAAAAATGAAGTTCTTCGATCAAGACTTTGATATTTCAAGACTTTCAAGACTTTGAAAGTGAAGAAATTGGTGTGACCATGAAGACTTGATATTCATTCAAGGAATATGAAGTGTGAAGACTTTTGTTTTCGTAGTTTCATTTTTCTTTCTTGAGTCATAGGAAGCACCGCATCGTTAAAGGGGTCGAGGAAATACTAAGGAAAATTTTCCATGTGATGCTCAACTCAAAATCCTACACCTACCAATCCCTTCGAGTGAAGCCATTGAAATCTCATACAGATTCATCAAATTCTTCAAAGGATGAGACGCAGTTCTTCCAGTCATCGATGACTTTGCTCGATCGAGGAGTTAGGAATTCGCCAAAGGCGAATTGCCTACACAATGAGGAACATGATAGCCCCGAGGACTTTGAGAGTCAAATTTCCGACCGTTCTTTGTCATACCGCGGACCAAAATATCTTATCCACCTAACGGTCATATCATTGAAGGGCATTTATGTCTTATCATGTCGGGCTGCTCCCTAGGCTATAAATAGCCGCCTCTACAACCACTAGTTGGTTGGCTGCTCGAGAGAACTTGACACTTGTCATTTGAGAGCAACCCATCCTCCGAGGACTTTGAGCGAAAATCATCAAGTGAGGAAAATCCCAAAACCAAACCCATTAAAACCCCAAGTGATTGAGCATCATCAAGAAATTGATCTCGCGGATCCGACGCTTGTTACCTTTGAAGACTGTGCTTCTTCCAGACGGTTAGGCGCCAAGGTCTAGAGCATCCAAGAGGAATTGTGGATCGCCGAGTGACCAAGTCTGTGAAGGTTTGAAGTCACCAAGACTTACCACGAGTGATTGGACGAGGCCTCTGCGTGGTCTTAGTTCAAGGAGAATACGGTGAGGACTGGGTGTCCTGAGTTGCGGCTCGAGATCGGGTGTCCGGACTGTGTGTCCTCGAGTTTAAATACTCGGCCGCCCAACCAGACGAGAACCGAGACAACAGTTGGAACTGGTTTACCAAATCATTATCTTCACCAACCGGTGGTTCTATTTCCTCAACTCATCCATTTCCTCATTCTGTGTTGCATGTTGTTCATATCGTGTTTGAAGACTTTGATCAAGACTTTCACAAATTCCTCGTTCAATTTCTTCATCGTTTGTCTTCATCTTGTTATCCCGTGTTTACGCTTCCGTACTTTGTTCTAGTCTTCATTTCATCATGCCGACTATGTATGTAATCTGTTATGTTTACCTCTCGAGTACTTATTCCGCTGCAAATAGTTCTTCGCTAAGGAATTTCTCACCGCAAATTCCTCGCTGAAGAATTTCTTAAAATCGCCTATTCACCCCCTCTAGTCGATATAACGCACTTTCAATTGGTATCGAGCAAGGTACTCCCTTGTTCTCGTGTGATTTTGGTTTAACCACCGGAGTTCTAGTTATGTCGACCGCAGTATGATCAAGGTCTCGGCTGGGTGTCCTATCTTTGATGGAACGGACTACCCCTTATCGAAGAACAAGATGCGAATGCATCTTGAGGCAATTGATAATGATCTCCGGTATGTTGTGGAAAATGGTGTCCCTCACACTTTCAAACACCGACCGCCATCGATGTGAAGAGATTCAAACAACTCGACTCTCAAGCTTAAGAATATCATCCGTGTCCATCTAAGCAAAGGACAAGATGGAAGAGTGAGTGCTTTGGAAACCGCTAAGCTTATCTGGGATAGCTGTCCAAAGTAATGAAGGAGTCTCAACTCAGCGTGACTCTCGAGTTGATGTTCTTCGAATCTCTTCAACCGCTTCAAAAGACTCGACAATGAAAATGTCCAACAAACCTTCGATCGCTTTCATCGACATTTCAAATGAGCTTCAAGCCCTCGGTGCCATCGACATCACCGATCATGAAGTTGTGAAGAAACCGCTAAGATCGCTTGATTCCTCATTTGATACTCTGGGACCGATGATACAAGAGCGTCTCGACTACAAGTCACTTGATCCCGCTGATATCCTCGAAAGGCTTAACACTCACGAAGTTCCAACTTGGTCAAAAGAGAGATCTCTATGGCTCAAACTATGGCAAACCACGTGCCTCAAGGCTAAGGTTGTGTCGACTCAATGTGAGGATTTTGGTAGTAGCCTTGGTGATCCTCAAGAATCGAGCCAGATCTAGCTCTCCTTGTGAAGAAATTCCAGAAATTCACAAGACGTGGTCGCTGGAAAACCCTCAAGGGAAGTGATTCTTCATCCAGTGACTACAAGAGAAGACTTTGCCACAAATGCAAGAAGCCTGGTCACTATATTCAAGATTGTCCTCAGTGGGAAAAGGAAATGAAGAAGAAGAAATACAAGGACTACAGTTCTGATGAAATGAAGAAGAAGAAGAAATCATCAAAATCCTCGTCTTCAAAACCATCAAAGTCTTCATCTCACAAGAAGGGCAGCTCCAAGAAAGCTCTGCATTCATTGGCAAGGAAATGGACTCTGAAGCTGAATCGAGGAAAATGATGAAGAGGAGGAGTCTCAAGAATCTGAGTCCGTGTGGCGAAGTCCGGCGTGCTGCTAGCTTTCGTCAAGAAGTCCATCTTCAACATCAAGAAACTGATTCCACCAACAAGCCCGATGAAGATAATGATGGCTACGCCCCACCTATTGCTTCATGGCAAAAGCAGCTAAGGTACTCAAATACAACTCCTCCGATTCTAGTGAAAATGAATCGATGAGGATCTTAAGCCTAGCTACTCTAAACTTGCTAAAATTGCTGTGAAACAACAATGGGCTCTTGAAAAGGTTCAAAACATGCTAGATAAAAGTGATGATATGTTGGGTGAAGAAATGGATCGCACTAAAGCCCTCGATCGAAAATCTTCAGAGACTTCAGCCTAAGTATGATAACCTTCAAGGTCATCATAACTCCTCTTGTCTCGATCATGAGAAACTTTCTTATGAATTTCTTCAAGAAAAGCAAGACAATGAGAAGCTTTCTCTTGAAGCTATTCAAAGAAAGGCAGATCTTGAAAAGCTAAGAGTATGTTATGAAGATCTTCGTAAGGAGCGCGATTCATTACTAGCTCAACAAATCAGCGCTTCTCGTGAAGAATTTGTTCCTCCATGCTTAAAGTGCATTGAACGTGAATCGCTAATTCTTCACCAATGTTCAAATGCTTCAAATGTTACAAATTCTTCATCGCCTCGCTATCACTAATTCCTCATCCGAGGACTTTGCTAGTATCATCGACAATGCAGGGTTGAAGGAATTGTACATGACAGCATGTACAAAAGCCTCAAAGGGCATCGACACTTTGTGATGTGCTCAAAAGCAGATCCTCAATGAAACCCTAGGAAAGAGGGTATTGCCTTTGAGAGGAAACTCAATGCCGATGGAACATATTGAAGCCCGAGCAAGATCCCAAAACCTCATGGGTTGCTGCAAAGGGACCTCCAGTTGATCCATCTAACTTATCCGCTTTACATGTGAATCTCCTCATTCTTCCGATGAGTCATTTGACTCCAACTATAAACTGTTCAAAAATCGAATGGTGAAGTATTTGCTAGATATGTTGGCACTAATCGCAGAACGGTTCCCCTATGAAGAAAATATGGGTTCCCAAAAGCTGTGTTGAAAGCCTTCAGGTGAATGTCCTCATGACACCACCTGTGAAGAACAGGAACCCCAGATCAAATTCTTCATATGGACCAAATTCTTCACGAGGATCAAATTCCTCAACTGGATCAAAGTCCTCATATGATTATCATCATGCTAACAAATCTGTCTCGCAGGGTAAAGCTAAGGGCTATGAATATGTGCATTATTCTTCAAACCATTATGTTCATAAGTCCTCAAGAATTACTCGCTTATTCATATGCTTACCCTAACCCTCTCATGCTAAGCTTAAATGGTTTGGCATCTTTGCCACCTTTCTCACATGGTGCTCGCAGGATGATGAACTCTTTGCCACCCTCCGATGTGGGTGGTGAAGAAAAGAACTAATCTCTTCGCAGGTCAGTCTCCTGACGTGCTCGAACGTCTCAAGAATTTGTTGGGACCCGACAAAATGCTCGAAAGGACGCAGCGAATCATGATGAAATGAACCTTCATTTCACACGCCCTCATCTCGCTATATCTGTTTATCGCTTGATGAAATTCATCCGATGAACTTGATATCATATTCTTCACCGATGAAGCATATGAGATTGTAAGTTACACTAATTCATCTGCAGGATGATCAACCCAAAACCACCGAATGGGTCCTCGATAGTGGATGTACAAATCACATGATTGGTGACAAGAATCTATTGATGGATGCTCCTTTATCACCGCCACCTCTGAAGCATATCATATTTCTTGACAAAGGCAAAAGTCGTATTGGGTCTTGGTAAGGTTGCTATCTCTAAGGATAAGCACATGGACAAAGTCATGCTTGTTGAATCCTTAGGATACAATCTCATGTCAGCCTCAATGCTTTGTGATCTTGATATGGTTGTTGTCTTTGGCAAATATCATTTGTGTTGTGATTATGGAAGTCGACAATTCCAAAGTCTTCAAGGCTTTAGGAGAGGAGATCTCAGATATTGTTGATTTCTACAGACCACAACCAGCCATGTGTCTACTTGCAAAAGCTTCGTAAGGCTGGCTATGGCATCGACGACTTGGTCATGCAGCATGAGGAATTTGAACACGCTATGAAGAAGAAGCATGTCATTGGCATTGAGAATGTCAAATTCTCAAGGATCACTTATGCGGAGCATGTGAAGCCGAAAAATGACCAAGGCCAAGCATCCAAATAAGACTATCATGACCACTACCCGTCCATTCAATTGCTTCACATGGACCTCTTCGACCTAATCATTATTCAGCAATACTAATGATGCATCTCTATATGGTTTTGTCATTGTTGATGATTATTCTCGATATACATGGGTACACATTGTTACTTACAAACATGAAGTGCGGAAGTCTTCAAACGATTTTCTCGAGGGCTTCAACCAACTTTGGTGTGAAGATCAAGCATATCGAAGTGACAATGGAACTGAGTTCAAGAATTCTGGTCTTGATACCTTATACTCCTTAGCAAAATGGCGTCGTGGAGCGCAAGAACAGAACTCTTGTTGAGATGGCTCGCACTATGCTTGATGAATACAAAACGCCTCGGCGCTTTTGGATTGATGCAATTGATAACGCCTCGCCACATCATCAACAGAGTATATCTTCACAAATTCTTCAAGAAGACCGCCTATGAACTCCTCAACGACAAGAAACCCAATGTGAGTTATTTCAAAGTCTTGATTGCTAAATGTTGGATTAGAGATCCTCACCACAACTCTAAATTTGCACCAAAAGCACATGAAGGTTTTATGCTTGGTTACGGAAAGGACTAGACACCTACAGTAGTCTTCAACATTGTTCTTCACAAGATTGTCGACATTGTAGATGTGCGGTTCGATGAAACTAATGGCTCGCAAAGAGAGCACCTACCTTCGTGTTAGATGAACCAGCACCGAGGATGCTATCAAGCTCAAGGCAACCGAGGATGTCATTCCTATCAAGAATCTGTTGAAGAATTCATTCCTGTTCGTGAAGAACGCCGAGCTGATGCACCAAGAACATGATGAGGAAATTGGTGTCAAGAAAATGCTGATCAAAATCCTCACGACAACCAACTCATCCGCGATTGCAAAAGAAGTGCAAGTGGAGAAGATCATCGATGACATCAACAAGCACCAGTCCTCTCACCCGCTCAAAAGCCTCACACTTATCTAACTTTTGTGGGCACTATGCTTTTGTCTCTATCTCAGAGCCCACTAAGGTAGATGAAGCATTTCTGGAGCCGGAGTGGATTCAGGCTATGCAAGAAGAATTACATTAGTTCGAGCTGAACAATGTCTGGGAATTGGTCAATCGACCAGATCCTCGCAAGCATAATATCATTGGCACAAAGTGGATCTACCGCAACAAGCAAGATGAAAATGGCCTTGTGGTGAGGAATAAGGCACGACTAGTAGCTCAAGGCTACACACAGTGATGAATTTGCCTATATGATGAGTGAAGAATATCAAATGTCTATGACGGGAGAGTTGAAATTCTTCTTTGGTCTTCAAATTCACAAGAGCAAGAATGGCATATTCATATCTCAGAGAAATACCTCAAAGATGTATCGAGGAAATTCGCATGCAAGATTGCAAAAGCGTCAAAATTCCTATGCCCACAAATGGTCATCTATGCATCGATGAAAATGGTATTGACTTCGATCACAAGGTATACCGCCCATGATTGGTTCTTTATTGTACTTATGTGCATCTAGGCCAGATATAATGCTTAGTGTTTGCATGTGTGCCCGATTTCAAGCTGCACCAAGGAATCACACCATAAGGCTGTGAAGCATATTCTTCGATATCTAGCTCACACACCAACACTAGGATTATGGTACCCCAAGGGCTCTCTTTTGATCTCATTGATATTACGACTCGACTATCTTTGGTGATCGTGGACCGCAAGTCAACATCTCGCACTTGTCATTTCCTGACGATCTTTGGTCCGTTGGTCCTCGGAAGCGTAATCTGCGTATCACCGCTCATCGCTGAAGTGAATACATTGCTGCTGGCTCATGCTGTGCTCAATCGCTTTGGATGAAGCAAACCTCAAGGACTATGGCGTCAACGTGAAGAATGTGCCTCTCCTCTGCGACAATGAGAGTGCCATCAAGATTGCTCACAACCCGTTCAGACTCAAGACTAAGCACATCCAGATTCGTCATCATTTTCTTCGTGATCATGTGTTGAAGGGTGACATCTCCATCGAGCATGTGAAGATCAAGAACAAAGTGGCTGATATCTTCACCAAGCCCTTGGATGAGAAGAGATTTAGCAAGTTGCGGTGTGAGCTAAATATCTTAGAATCTTGAATGTTCTTTGAAAAGGACACACATCCTAACCCTTATGCATAATTGATGACTTAGATGTGCAACACATGAAGAAACGTTGTTCCTCAATCAATGAAGAATAACACTCTAAGTGTGAAGAAATCAATGAAGAATTTGATTCTCAGAACCCTACGACAATTGTACGCTGTGTCCGAAATCATCATTCTTATACTGATGAAAGCTACGCCACCACAAAAGTTGAAAATCTTCAATTTGAGTTTTTCCTCGTTTTTGAAATTCCTCATTTTTCAAATTCTTCAACTTTGCAAAATCTTCAGTATTTCTGTCGTCTTTCTTCATTGGCTATATATATATGAGTTTATGTCCTCTACAACATTCACTTATTGCTATTTCTTCAAGTTGCTATTTCTGCTAAGTGAATGTGATCGGACCCTTCCCTTCTATGCTATACTCAATCCAATCTATTCACAAATTCTTCATGTGCGTTCTGATTGAAACTCGTTCAAAGTCTTCACTAGTCCTTGACAGCTAAAGAAATTGCGAATCTAAACTTTTAAACAAATCTTATCCAAATTTTCGGTTTTACCGCTCAAACCGCTCCGCATCCCACGATGTATTAGTTTAATCACCCACGATCTTACACGATCTCATCCGCATAGACGTGGGTGACACACATCGCGTGAAGGAGAAAGGGCAGGGCATGTTCGTCCAAAATCTTCTGCTAACAGTTTTTCACCGTGGCTATAAATACCCCTTTACCCTCCTCACTTCATTTACTCCGCCGATCGCTGTCTCTCGCCGAGCTCTCTCAAACCCTAGCGCCGCTACTCCATCGCCGCCCGGTGAGGAAAAGCTTCACCGCCTCGACCTCATCGCTGTCAGACTCACGCCCGTCGCGGAAATCTTCACTCCGCCGCCGTAGTAGCTGTCTCCCTCTCGCCAAGTTAGGGCGTGGGAGATCTAACGTGATTTAACTTCTACGTTCATCTCTGTTCGTCGTGTTCTTTAGTTCGGTAATTAAAAGTCACTTTTATTACTCGCGTTGATTCTCAAATCTTTCGAAAATCTTCAAAGGTGTTTTTACTCTTCAAAATCTTCACATATGAACACCTCACACACTATATGTTCTTGATTTATCTCCTAAGCATTCATTTCTTCAAGATTCCTCAATTGTGCGGATTTTCAATCTATACAACTCGAACCTAAGACAAACGCTTAGTGAAATTCCTCAAGGCTCAACTGGTCAAATTCTCAAAACTTGCTTCTTTTGAAAAATCTTTCGAGAACGATATGACCTCTCCAAATTCCTCGCACCTACACTGCTCACAGTACTCATGTCCGCTTTGAATCACTAGGTTCTCATCAACTTAACTCATTTGCAGCGTTCCTCGAAGAAAAACTGCATACTTCTTCAGAGTGCTCTATTGTTCAAATTCCTCACCAAGAAAATGGCGAGAAGGCAAGAGACCGCAGAAGGGAGGAAAGAAACCGAAGTCATGATCGCTTTTAAGATTCCTGAGGAAATATACAAAGACTATCGTGACACCGATGAATCCAAATTTGGCAAGGAGACCAAGAACCAGCAAAAGTGTGCATACAGAGAATAGAAAGGAGATGGGCACGAGAATGGCGAGAATACCGCTATGTCACTCCCAAGTACATGAGGAAATTCGCTGAACCCTCCATGCCCAAGAGCTCCTTTGGCACTGCCAAATCGCAGATCCCACTAGCATCAAGAGTGGTGAAGACTTTCCAAGAATGGTCCAGCGCCAAGCCAAATTGGCAAGACAGCCAAGGAGGCAAGTGAGGAAATTCAATGAGGATTCTGCTGCTGTTGCTGCCGAGCCCTCGGTCAAGCCGAGGAAATCAATGCCAAAGAAGCCTGCATAAGCCAAGTGCTTCACCGTCAGCGCCCCACGGCCCAGTTCCTCGGCCGCGCCCTCACGGCAAATTCCTCGATCGCTGCCGATCATGCAAAATCCTCAGCACTCCTCCAAGTCCTCAACACTGTGCATCCGCTACTTGTCAAAGGACTCGGGGTTTCTCAATTGCTTCGGTGTTTCAGAAGTTCCTCGGTGCACCAATGTCCTCAACAGCCCCACTGCTGAAGACAAAGCAAGCGCCGGACGCGGTCCTCGCCAAGTCCAAAGAAGAAAAAGGTTGCATTCAATGTTCCTCCGATGATGAAGCTTTGATGAAGAACTTGAAGAAATCATCGAGACATATCGACCAAGGCCGCTAGAGCCAAAAGAACAAGTGTGCCTCGCTTTTGGATCCAAGAAGATCCTTGACTTCATTGACTGTGGCATCGGGATCCACACACTCCTCTTCCGGATCTCGCCATCGACTCTGGTCAAAGTCATATGTGAACCATTTCATCTCTCAAGAGAAATGGAAATTTGAAAAGGCTCGTGAATTGAAGAGAGCAAAAGCCGAAAGGAGAAGCTTCGAGGAAAAACATCATCAACTTGACTCAAGAACTTCTTAAAGCTCAATCGAAATCCAAGCACTCGCAAGGATTTTGATGCTTATAATGCCGACCGGCAAGGAGCCAAGGTGAGATTCGTCACTGACGAAGAAAATGTCAACTATTGCAGCTCCATCGCAACAAGAAAATCCTCAGGTCAAGAATCTGCTCAGCCGCCGAAGAACATGCCAAGATCGCTGATGACTTTCAGCGGCTTGATGAAAACACAAGTTCCGTGGCTGATGACTCCATTCCACCTTTGAAGAAATTCCTGTGGCATCCACTAGTGGTGCGCTCAAGAATCAAGGAAACAGGCAACTACAACAGTTGTGCTCAAGAAACTGTACCACAATCCTCGGCTCCTCCCGCACCAACACCAACTCCAATTCTTCCTTACGCCTATGAAGTGAAGAAGACAAAGGCTGCGAACGAGCTGCAAGAAAGAAAAGGAAGGCATCAATTGCGTCAAATTCTTTCTGCGCAAGAAAATGAAGCCAATGACCAGCTCGATTGAAAATCCTATCGATGCCATTCCCATTTCCTCCATGTCATCCAAGGAAATTGTTCCTTTGGAGAAGAATACACGATCCCAAGCGGATCGATGAAGAAAATCAATCTGTTGCTACTTCGTAACAGCTTGATGAAGAAATTGAAGTGGAAGCTTTCCTTCAACTCCTGTTGCTTCCTCACCGTGCCTCAGTTCACGGTCAAGAGGCAGGTGTTGAGGAAATTGAAAAGAAGATGAAGACGTGGATATTGGGTGCACTACACTGTGATGAACGATGACTTTGGGAAAGTCAAGACCCCAATACTCCTCTCCTCACTCCGCTTCAACAAGTTCCTCACCCCGGCTACAACTGCTCAAATGGGCTCAAGAAACTCATCCCACATCGTCTCATCAACGAAGAGATTCCAGCCACTAGCGCCAAGAACCCACCGCGATCCTCAAACCGCACAAGGAGAGGAACCAGAAATTCTCACCTGAAGAACCCGAGCTCGCGATTCCATAGGTTGTCTTGCAAATCACCGATATTCCTCTGCCCAAGCCAAAGAATCCGCTCTCAAGCAAGCAAAAATTCAAGGCTGAAGACTTCTTTTTCGAGCACGTGTTCTTCATCGCATACAATCCTTATGACTCGCTCGAATGAGGAAAAGACGCTCGACTCCAACACAAGCAAATTTCTATTCCTCGCTATTTGACAAGGACAAGATCTTCGACCATGAGCATATTCCTCATGTGGATATGGAATCACCGCCGTGCTTCGAGCCAAGACTCGTGTTCTTCACGATGCGTGAAGTGCTGAATTTCTGACTAATATATGTGATCGAATGAAGAACTCATTCTTGATTTCTATGCCACCGCACATCACGGAGATGTCAAGACATCAACTCATGGGTTCTGGATTGATGGTGAAAATACTCACTACAAGGCACCAAAGAATCGAATTGTTGCGTGTCCTTCCTCTTGATCCTCCCCATGAATCTGCTCGTTGCCTCTACAATGAACGTGAGCTGTCGATCACTTTATGCAAGTCCTTATGAAGCCATTGAAGCCAGGCCAAGCCCTCGAACCAAATTCCTCGTCAAGGATTTGCAGATGTGCCTCGGACGTGTATAGAATCTTGACGAAGACAATGAGTCCAATCAAAGGCCACGACTCAAATGACGAAGACGTCGCTGGCATCATGAAGAACATGCTTTTCAACATCATTCATGGCGCTCCGCCAACTTCCATGATTTCTTCATGAGGACTCGCCAATATTGCAATGTCACCTTTTGAGCTGAAGCCATATGCGCCTTTGGATCATGAGATTCATAAGGGCAAGATCTTCACCGAACTATAAGGTCGACACTCGAACCATGGCAGCTCCTCGCCGCCCATTGAAGTCCTCAAGTTTACCAATTTCATCATCCGATGACAAGGGCAAGGCAGCAGCTGTAATTGATGAAGGCACTCGTCCATTGGATGGTCGGGCCGCAAAGCTGCATCTTACTCCACCAATGGCAATTCGCCACGCATGACACCGCCGCAAATACCTCAACAGAGCAACAGCCTCAAGCCACAAAGACCTGTGGTGATGACCGATCGTGAGTTACTCCTCGCCTTCATCGGAAGGTTGATCGCAATCGAAATGGGTCAAGCGCCAATTTGCTGCAATTCTTCACAATATGACCTCAACGCATAATGCGGTGAAGAAAACCAAGATTACCTTCATGAAACCCTCAACCGCACTGGCTGTTCTTAATCATGTCTATTCCGCGGAAGAATTGAAGACTATGGGTCTTCAGGAAGCTTATGACTGGTCTGCACCACCTCCGAAGAAATTCAAGAGAGTCAAAGTTCCTGATTTGGTGGCCAGTTCTTATTCTTCATCGCGCGAAACTGATGAATATGAAGATTTGGAAGACACTGCGGCAGGCCCTACTTCAACAACCAACCCCGACAACGCTGGCGCTCCTCCATCAACTTGAATATCTTCAGGGGCGTTAGTCCTCAGTTTTGATCCTTTTGGTCATTTGATGACAAAGGGGGAGAAATCTGAGTTAGTCTTCGCCGGTTTATACTATATGCTTTTATTAAGTTACAACTCGCTCTTCCAAACTTTTATTGGATCGAGTTGTAATCTTAAATCCGATGGTGCCCTGATACTTTTGAACGGTGCATTGTGCTGACTTTGCACTATGCTCTGATACTCTTGATCGTGCTTCTGATGCTCTGATTTTGATACATGTTATGCTCTGATGCTTTTGAAGCACTAAGCTCGGAATGTGATATTTGAGCTCTGATATGTTTGATGTGCTATTCTGCATGCTTATTCCTCGTTAAATATCATAGCATGCATGCTGAATCTCATCAGGCGCCATATTTCATCATGCATTTCAAATTCTTCATAGTATATATATCAAATGCGTGTATGAATTACAAGATATAGGGGGAGTTCTCCATGATTCAATTCTTCAAATGTGCACTGCCTCAAAAGCAAATTCCTCATTATGCACATATTCAGGGGGAGTTCTTCTATATCTTGCAATCAAATTCCTCAATATTAGTATTTACACCTCATATGTTTATCCCCGTTGAAAACTTAACCTATGTTGTCATCAATCACCAAAAAGGGGGAGATTGTAAGTGCATCTAGTGCCCCTTAGTGATTTTGGTGTATTGAAGACTTATAGGTTAAGTAACTGATGCGTTTGTGAGTGTACACGTGTCTATAAGTCTATGAGGAGTTTGATATTTACAGAGAAAGTCGACCCTAAAAATGAAGTTCTTCGATCAAGACTTTGATATTCAAGACTTTTCAAGACTTTGAAAGTGAAGAAATTGGTGTGACCATGAAGACTTGATATTCATTCAAGGAATATGAAGCGTGAAGACTTTTGTTTTCGTAGTTTCATTTTCTCTTTCTTGAGTCATAGGAAACACCGCATCGTTAAAGGGGTCGAGGAAATACTAAGGAAAAATTTCCATGTGATGCTCAACTCAAAATCCTACACCTACCAATCCTTCGAGTGAAGCCATTGAAATCTCATACATTCGGTCAAATTCTTCAAAGGTGAGACGCAGTTCTTCCGTCATCGATGACTTTGCTCGATCGAGGAGTTAGGAATTCGCCGGTCTGCGAATTGCCTACACAAAGGAGGAACATGATAGCCCCGAGGACTTTGAGAGTCAAATTTCCGACCGTTGCTGTGCTGCGCACCGGCGGACCAAAATATCTTATCCACCTAACGGTCATATCATTGAAGGGCATTTATGTCTTATCATGTCGAGCTGCTCCCTAGGCTATAAATAGCCGCCCCCTACAACCACTAGTTGGTTGGCTGCTCCGAGAGAACTTGACACTTGTCATTTGAGAGCAACCCATCCTCTAAGGACTTTGAGCGAAAATCATCAAGTGAGGAAAATCCCAAAACCAAACCCATTAAAACCCCAAGTGATTGAGCATCATCAAGAAATTGATCTGCGTGGATCCGACGCTTGTTACCTTTGAAGACTGTGCTTCTTCCAGACGGTTAGGCGTCAAGGTCTAGAGCATCCAAGAGGAATTGTGGATCGCCGAGTGACCAAGTCTGTGAAGGTTTGGAAGTCACCAAGACTTACCACGAGTGATTGGACGAGGCCTGCGTGGTCTTAGTTTTAGGAGAATACGGTGAAGACTGGGTGTCCCGAGTTGCGGCTCGAGGCTGGGTGTCCGGATCTGTGTGTCCTCGAGTTTAAATACTCGGCCGCTCAACCAGACGCATAACCGAGACAGCAGTTGGAACTGGTTTACCAAATCATTGTCTTCACCAACCGAGTGGTTCTATTTCCTCAACTCATCCATTTCCTCATTACATGTTGCATGTTGTTCATATCGTGCTTGAAGACTTTGATCAAGACTTTCACAAATTCCTCGTTCAATTTCTTCACCTGTTTGTCTTCATCTTGTTATCCTGTGTTTACGCTTCTGTACTCTCTTCTAGTCTTCATTTTATCATGCCGACTATGTATGTAATCTGTTATGTTTACCTCTCGAGTACTTATTCAGTTGCAAATAGTTCTTCGCTAAGGAATTTCTCACCGCAAATTCTCGCTGAAGAATTTCTTAAAATCGCCTATTCACCCCCTCTAGTCGATATAACGCACTTTCAATATTGTTTCCACATCTTCTTCAAATCCAACCGCAAGCATCCGTCAGCCTCATCAAGGACCAGATACCTAACTTCTCCCAACCGAAGACTTCCACCGCTTATCAAATCAATTAGGCGACACGAGTTCCTAACGACAACATCAACACCACGGGAGAGTGCATTCTGCTGGGTATTATACGAGACACCACCATAAACACACACTGTACTAAGCTTTGGTGCTGATTCCATAATTTCTTTCTCAACTTGTTTAGCCAGCTCTCTCTAGTGGGTGGAAGGACCAATGCTCGAGGAATACGACCTCGCCTGCCAAAAGAGAAAAAGCATAGTTAGGCGATATAAATTAGCAACTGATTTTAATGTTGCACATCATGAAGTTACAAAACAAGATAAATGTGTACCGAGGAGTCCGCCCTTCGTCCTGCTCGATTATTTGCTTGATCATTGGTATACCAAAGGCTAGCGTCTTTCCAGTTCCAGTCTTTGCTCTTGCAATCAGGTCACGGACCTCAAGAGCTGGAATCAATACAGCCCTCTGGAGGAAACAAGACACATCAGTAAACAACCAGGCAAATAAGCACCTCATATAGAGTAAAACAAGCACAGTGAAAACATGTGTTACATAGTACAGAATAGTTTGAAGGAAAACTAATTCATACAACTAACATCTAGACAATGTGTTATCATAGCTTCCTTAGACTTGGAAATACAAATGGAACCGGCTAATTCTGTTCAAGAAAAAAGGGAATAAATGGCACGACTGCCTCACACTACGGTGCCATCTGACAATTGCCCACATTCAATGCTATTTGTGAGAATAGGACAGTTTGGCACTTTGATTTACAATGGAATGCTACTACATAGGCGTTGTCAAATCTCACTACAAAGTGCTTGGGTAGTGTGAATCAATTATGGGTTCATGGAAAATATTTATTAGGTTCAAGTGTTGGCACTTAGCAACTTTGCTATGACACCACTACCATCTGTTTTCCCCACTAAAACTTACGACAGTACCAACTTAATTCACCGAATGCTGCACTGACAGACACCACTCCCGTCCTAACAGCCAGCTAACCTATGTATGCACCAGGAATTACAAGACGAACTGAATTCACCGAATTCTACACTGTCAGACACCACTTCCCTCCCAACAGTGAACAGCCTCAGACCCTGAAATTGAGCGTCAACACAATTAAGCTGCTCGAAACATGGCACAAGTTCAGCTCACCTGGATGGGGAAGAGGTGGGTAATTCCGCGCTTCTCGAGGGTGGCGACGACCTGGGCGGGGAGGCCGAGCCTGGAAATGGCGAGCTCATCCGCGTCCCCCTGTTGCAACCCCTCCACGGAGGCCCCCTTCTGGTCGCTCCCGTACCCCTCCTCGTCCTCGTCGTCGCTGCCGCCGCCGAGCCCGAGGCGAGCGGCAGAGAGAGGCGAATGACGGGAAGGGGGACGAACGGTGGTGAGAGTAGGAGCGGTGAGGCTAGTGGCTAGGGTTAGGGTTTGGATAAGAGGGAGAGAGAGGGAGGGAGAGAGGAGGCGGGAGGAAGAGGAGAGGGGCGGCGCGAGGAGGCCGGGCGCCAGCGGGGAAGGAGGAAGCAGCGGCGGCGGGCTCGGGCAGAGCAGCGGCGGCAGGCTCGGGCCTAGGGTTTGGAAGGAGAGAGAGGTGAGGCGGGAGGAAGAGGAAGGGGACGGCGCGAGTGCGACGGTGCGGGAGGAGCGACGGCTAGGTTTCCTCTCCACAGGAGCGGCCCTTTTTATACCGCAGGACGTGAAATGACGAAAATGCCCTCGTGGGGGCGCTGGAATTACGCGCGGTGGCACGACCGGGGCGCACTGAATTTTATCTAACGGCTCACAGCGATCCGGTAAATATCCGATGGCCCACAATGACCGAGCCCGAGATCCAACGGCCAGAACGCAATCAAGAAAACGATCGGACGGCCGAGAAGCTCTAATCGCTGAGGAGCCTCCTGCATCCCTCCCTCTCATATTTCTGGATCCCGGAATAAGGGGACACGATCTCTGCTTTGACAAGACGTGCCAAGGAAACCGCCTCGCTAAACGCACTGAGGTGGGACAGTAAAAATGATTCGAATAAAGGCTTGGCCGTGGTGTGATGTCATGCCGTGGAATACGTCAGCAGATTGAATTTGTGTAAATATTATTCTCTCTACAGTGGTATGTGGCACTTATTTTGCAGAGCCGGACACTATCCTTGTGTTCAAAATCTACTATGAAGTATTTGTCGGCGTTCTGGGAACGGGGTTCCCAGACTTGCCTGCCTGCGGCCTGCGGCGTGGCTCAAAGGAGGCCCAGCACAGCCCATCTTCATCGACACAAACTCAAGACCCTCGCGAGGGTCCAAGCCTCACGGGGCGGACGACAAGGAGCTTCCTCAGGCACGGCCTGGTCAGGCAGGCTCACGAGGAGGCGGAGATTTCAGCGAGGTGCCCATGACGCAAGCCATGATGACCAAGGGCGCCACAGGCGCGCCCGTGCGGCAAGGTCCTCCTTTCCTCTTTGGTGCAAAGGAGCAAGCGCAGATGAGAGCATCAAGCAAAGGCATCCATTTCGTGCAACGAGACCAAGACCAGCCCAATGGCAGGGAAGAAGTCATTCAGGAGCCCAAGCAAAGGCCATCACGAGCCTTTGACAAAGCGAGGACCAACTTTAGTCAGGATAAGTGTACCCACTGTTCCCCTTCAAAATGGCCAATTGTTGGCGCCCTTCCCACTCAATATTTGGGAAGAGGCCCAGGGCCTTTGCCTATAAATAAGACTAGCCACCCCCGGGGTAGGAACATCTAGAGATCGAGAGATCTAGAGATCGAACATCTAGAGATCGAGAGATCTAGAGATCGAACATCTAGAGAGATCGAGAGATCTAGAGATTGAACATCTAGAGATAGAGAGATCTAGAGATCGAACATCTAGAGATCGAGCATCTAGAGATCGAGCATCGAGAATCCAAGAGCCAGAACCAAGTAGCACTAGCCAAGAGCAGACCCTCGCGAGGCTGTTCTTCCTTGTATTGTTCATCGTCAGCCCAAGAGGCAATCCACCACACCACACATTGGAGTAGGGTATTACACCACAATGGTGGCCTGAACCAGTATAA
Organism: Aegilops speltoides; assembly: GCA_021437245.1. Classification (NCBI taxonomy): domain Eukaryota; kingdom Viridiplantae; phylum Streptophyta; class Magnoliopsida; order Poales; family Poaceae; genus Aegilops; species Aegilops speltoides. Next base: position 103,165,650 of record CM038141.1, on the reverse strand, counting down.
ATCTTGTGTCTCTTGTGTTGTTCTGTTTGGTAGTTTAGTTCCTAGCGATTCGGTGAGGAACATGCAGGCAAAGGGTTGAATCTCCGCGCGCACCCCAGAGTTCGAACCTCAAGGGTCTGCCGGAACCCGAAATCCGACATTTGGCGCGCCAGGTAGGGGTGCGCCAGAATTCACCTTCCGTCGTCTTGTTCTTCTCCGACCACCGCATCCATGTCTGACGCTCGTCAGGCTCGCGCCGAGCGCCGAGCCGCCCTCGCTTCCCATGTTGCCCAGACAGCTCCCCTCGGTGGGTGCCCTCGTCGTTCCCCATCACCTACCGTCAACGCCACCACCGGCCCGGCGGGGAACGAACAGCAAGCGTCGTCCCAGCATCCATCCATGAGGCGGGACGGCCGCACTACCACACCCTCGCTCACCCCCGCTGGCTCTTCGTCACGCGCGCCCCGTGCAGCCATGGAGGCCCGAGCTGCGCTCATCGCAGCAAACAAGCTCCTGCGCTACCGCCCCATCGACGACGTCTATGAAGAGTGGCTCGACCGAGTCGCCGAACTTCGTCGCGCCACGGGGCTCCCAGCTGCCCTTCTCGCTGCACCGCGCCCCGGCCTGCATGGGCAATGAAGCTCCTTGGGCGCCTCAGCCGCCTCCACCTCAAGAAGGCGCCCTAGCCCCAAGGCGCGTGGCCGGGCGGAACCCGCCCGTCAGCGCCAACAAGCAGAAGAGCAGAGCTGCCAAGAAGTCCCTTGCCCCGAGAAGCTGCTCGAAGCGCCTCGCTCCAAAGACGTCAAGACCTGCGCTGCCCAGCCCGGCCGCGCATGGGGACCCGCAAGACCAAGCTCTCCGTCGCCCCAAGCCTCCTGTGGCCACAGCAGGCTGCTGCGCCTTCACCTCCGAGCTATGCAGCGTCGCGTGGCCCGACAAGTTCAAGCCAGACCTGCCTCCTCGCTATGACGGCACGGCTGACCCTGCAGAGTTCCTCCAGCTCTACGAGTTGGGCATCGAGGCTGCCAATAGAGACGAAATGTTCATGGCAAACTGGTTTCCCATGGCGCTCAAGGACGGAGCCTGCACCTGGCTCCTGAATCTGGCTCCAGGCATGATCTCCTCCTGGGACGAGATGCGCACCCGCTTCATCGCCAACTTCCAGGGTACCCGCGACCGGCCACCCGCCGTGAGCAACATGCGCCGTATCAAGCAGCAACTGTGGGAAACCCCGCAAAAGTACATCCGGTGCTTCAACAACGCCGCTACCATGATCCCTGTGGTGACGGAGGAGGCCATCATCTCAGCCTTCTCGATGGTGTGCACGACGCCAAGATGAAGGAGGAGTGGCGATGCATGAAGACCTGTGCACCTCCTTGAGCTGTTCAACTTGGCGACCAAGTGCGCCAGGCCGAGGAGGACGCCTCCTCGAGCTGCTGTCGCGGACCTGTAAGAGAAGAAGCCCAAGGCCAAGGACATGAAGCGCAAGGGGCTGCTGCTCGCAGCAGAGCTGACACAAAGCGGGACAGGGACCAGCCCGAATCCTCCAAGGGCAGTCGATACTGCGTGTACCACGACCTCCACACCCACAACACCAATGAAATCCAAGAGCTCCGGGCCGTGCGCGAAGGAAGGGTCGGCAGACGTCCCGACCGCAGCGACCGGGGCTACGGCCGAGGGGGAGGAAGGAACGCAGGACGTTGGGAAGATCGCGGCCCGCGCCAAGGGTGGCGCGAGCAACCTCGCGAGGATCGCTGGCAGGACCCGCCTCGCGAGGGAGGCTGGAGGGATCAGCCTCGCGAGGATCGCCCGCAGGGGAATGCAGGCCTCCCTCCGCTACCGCCGCAGCCAAGGAGGATGAAGACCGTCATCAGGACGAGGGGCTGGGGCTTCGGGAACCGCGTGCAATCGCCTACATCCTGGGCGGAGCTCAAGCCCCAGCCTCCCAACGCATCTTCAAGCAGTTCGCCCGCGAAGTAAATGCAGTCCTCCCCAAGCTCGAGGCCATGCGCCATCTCAGGTGGTCGGCATGCACCATCACGTTTAGTTCAGCATATCAGCTCAAGTGCGCGGCCACAGCCGGAGTCCTCCTGATGCTTTGTTCCCCAATCATCAGCAACGTGCTAGTCACCAGGACCCTCATCAACGGCGGAGCAGGGCTCAATGTCCTATCCGTGGAAACGTTCAACAATCTCCAGGTGCCCTACAGCCAGCTTCAGCAAACCAAGCCTTTCTCCGGAGTCACCGACGGCTCCATGGTCCCGATTGGGCAGGTCCGCCTTCCTGTCACCTTTGGGGCACGCGACAACTACCGCACCGAGCTCATCGACTTCGACGTGGCCCACATTCGCCTGCCATACAACGCCATCCTCGGGTACCTAGCGCTGGCCAAGTTCATGGCCGTGACTCACCACGGCTACAACGTCCTCAAGATGCCAGGAGGTGGCGGGGTCATCACGGTGCCCTGCGATGAGAGAGACGCAGTGTGCTCCCTGGAGCGAGCCTTTCAGCCGCATCATTTGGAAGACCCGGATCATGGAAGGTGGGGCTTCGAGACCGCCCCCAAGAAGAAGAAGACATCGCCCGGCCTGGCCCCTCAGGAGGCAGGCCCCTCAGGGCCCGCGCCTCCTCAGGGGGAACCTCCTTCCATCACATAGGGAAGCGCGCCCAGCGCCCTCCTCAGGCAGGGCTCGAGGGCTCTCCCGTGGAGGGCCGCCGACCTCGCCAAGGTCATGAGGGAGGCGCTTGGGCACCATGTGGAGGCGTGTTTTGAAGCACGTTTCCCTCAATAAGGAGCAAGGCAAGGAGGGCCCAACCCTCAGGAGTTCGTCAGCAAGGCCATTCAGGAGCTATAGGAGTCAAGGGTCATGAGAGGCAGCCGCCGCCTACCCGCTGTGGCCCCCCATCCAGGCGAGGATGGTGGGTTGCGCATCTGCATCGACATACTGGGGCTCAACCGAGCCGCATCTCACGAGTGCCTCTGGCCCTCGCGGGTGGGACGCTGCGAGGGTCCGCCCCACAGCTACGTTCGCATGCCTTGTGGCTTGCCAAACGCAGCTGCTGCACACCAGCGCCTCATGAGAGCTATCCTGGAGGCTCAAGAGGTCAGGCGTTCCGCAGCCCTGGTGGAGATGGAGATGGCCCGCGAGGAGCCGCCGGCGCCTCCGGAGCCTCCTGAATCCCCTGGGCCTGGGGGCTCGTGATGATCGGCTCCCGCAGCCCACCGAGTTTGCTACACCAACACCCCTTCGTCCCCAACATCTTGAGGTGACATCTTTCAAGTTTCATTTCCAGCTGGGAGCGCCCTCAGGGCTGCATTATTCCCAGGCCGCGTGGGTCCGTCCCTACGGTGTGTATCCCTTTTATTTCATGTTCTTGGCTTACCTTATTGGGGACGCCCCACGGGCTGCATCATCCCCAAGTCGCTCGGGCACCCAGCGGCATGTACCCTTATTGCATTTATCTTAGGGCTATGCTTTCAACCCACCATGCTTGTTATTTGGCGCCTTTTTTGCTTGGGTGTCGGAATCTTGGGCGTTAAAGGGGGGTGCCTGAGCATCGCGACTCAGGGCTCCTACCGGCTCTCCGGCCCTCACCCTCTGGTCTTGTCCACGACATTGCGACCTGGCATGCCAGCGATGGCTGAGACCAGCCCGAGAGCCGGGACCCGAGGACGTAGAGTTTCGACATCTAACCCAGCTTGTGCGTTAAAGGGGGTGCTCGAGCATCGCGACTCAGGGCTCCAACCGGCTCTCCGGCCCTCACCCTCTGGTCTTGTCCACGGCATCGCGACCTGGCATACCAGCGATAGCTGAGACCAGCCCGAGAGCCGGGACCCGAGGACGTAGAGTTTCGACATCTAACCCAGCTCGCACGTTAAAGGGGGGTGCCTGAGCATCGCGACTCAGGGCTCCTACCGGCTCTCCGGCCCTCACCCTCTGGTCTTGTCCATGGCATCGCGACCTGGCATGCCAGCGACGGCTGAGACCAGCCCGAGAGCCGAGACCCGAGGACGTAGAGCACATGCATCTGGCCAAATTTGCAGGAACACACTCCAAGATAAGGCCCAGAGCCAGGCGCAACCCGCCTTGAGGTAGGTCCCCGCGAGTCCCGCGCTGGCTCATGGGTGCCCTAATACACCTCGCCAGGCCTTTCGTGCCCCTCCACGGCAACTAACAGCTGACTGTCGATTGTCGCGACGAACCCTCGTTCCTTTTGTGATGAGCCTGCAGGGTCCCTCCAAGGAGCGTCGCCAAGCAACCCCACATCGGCCAAGGCGCGGATCTAGCGCCGCACCAGGAAGCGCTTCCTGACCACCGAGATAAGTCATTCTCCGGAAACACTCGTTATCGCAGCACCGTCCCCGCACCTAATGTAGTCCCGTGTTAGCAACATAGCCCTCCTTTCTCACCGAATGACGGCTGCTTGAGCGCTAAGGGGGACCTCCTGAGCATCGCGACTCAGGGCGCCATCGACCTCGGCCGCCACCTCCCGCCTTGACCACGGCATCGCGACCTGGCATACTAGCGACGGCTGAAGCCGCCTTGGGACTGGGACCTGTCGGCGTAGAGCATCAAGCCCTCATGAGGTCTGGAGGTAAGAAACTGAGCTAAGGCGGAATAAGCATCTCGTACTGCTTCACAATAAGGATCATATTGACAAACGGAGCTACAAACATCTTACAAGCACCTGCGGGGTACATTCTTGGCTCCTCGCAGGAACAAAAGACGCGAATCCTAAGGAGTCCTACCTATAGGGACCACCGCAGCAGACGCCATCATCAACAGTGGGCCACCCGACACCGACGCCAACCCCATCCAGATTAGGGGCGGTGACGGCCTGACGAGCTCGCCCTGCTCTGGGAGCGGCGGAGGCTCGGGGGCTTGTAGCTGTCGTCGCTCATCTCCAGAGTCGCGAAGAGCTCGGCGGAGTCACTGGATCCTCCGGCGCCTCCATCGCCTAAGGAGCAACCAAGGGAGCGGTTGGCCGGCCTCTGTCTCGCCGCAGCAGGGTCCCGACCGCCTCTCCCGGGGCAGCACTCCAGCAGGCGACCCTCCGCATCGAAGACCTTGAAGGACATCACCGAAGCACCGTCAGATTCCGAGATGGATCGTGAAGGCGCCTTGTCCTCAGAGACTCGGCGATCTCGCCCAGCCTCGAAGTCATGAAGACTCGCCGGGCAACGATCATGTATATCGCCTGTCGCGAGGGTGCCGCAGCCAGCGTGCTGCAGCCAAAGTCCCAGGGGTTCCCCCTGCGGGATGACGGAGGCGAAAAAAGGGGGAAGACGAATCCAAGACTTAGGAGGCGTGGCGGTGCGAAGCACGAACTCTTGGCAGGAGCCCTCGGCGTGGACTCCAGGGGGGAAGACGCACACCTTCGTGACCCGCCGGCGTCGACGGCGTCGCCGCCCGTGGCGTGCGGCGTTGGCTCCTTCAGAGTCACCAATATGCGCGTACAAGGGAAGAGGGAACCCTGGTGGTGGCCGCTCACACCAGGGTCTTGGCGCCTCCTGGCGAGTGCCCTCGCCCTGACACCAGAGAGCAAGCCGCTTTTTTAGGGGAAGCGGGTCAGGATCCTCTTGGGGACCTTTTCCCTTCTCTTCCATGGAGAACTGGTGGATCGGAGCCATTGCAGCAAGACAGAGCGAGATCCAGGAGGGAGGAGAAGCAGAGGGAGTAGACTGGAAGGGCGCACGCCATTCCGTACTTATAGCCGGCGAAGGCCAACCATCGACCACCACGATCACAGGTAATCATGACCCACTTTGCATGCAGGGACTTGTCGAATCTGTGCGGTTACCAAGGCATTGTGGGGAAGCGGAGGCGCCCACGTCCAATCAACCGCCACGTGGTGCCCAAGGCCGTAGGCTGTTAGGGCCCGCGACGCTTTGCACTTGCCCTTTCGCCTCTCTGTTCGGCCAAGTTTGGGCGCGCCAGGCCCGGGCTACTTGTCGGCGTTCGGGAACGGGTTCCCTGGACTTGCTCTGCGGCTGCCCGGCGTGGCTCAAAGGAGGTCGGCACACACATCTTCATCGACATTAAACTCAAGACCTCGCGAGGGTCCAGCCTTGCAGGCGGACGACAAGGAGCTTCTCGCACGGCCTCATCAAAGTGCAGGCTCACGAGGAGGCGGAGAGTTCAAGGCGGGTACCTCTCGAGGTGCCCATGACGCAAGCCATGATTTACCAAGGGCGCCCGGTCGGGCGCCACTCAAGAATGTACTCCTTTCCTCTTTGGTGCAAAGGGAGCAAGCGCAGCGAGAGCATCAAGCAAAGGCATCCATTTCGGTGCAACGAGACCAAGACCAGCCCAACGGCAGGGAAGAAGTCATTGTGGAGCCCAAGCGGGCGTCATCACCAGAGCCTTTGACAGGTGAGGACCAACTTTAATCAGCATAAGTGTACCCGTTGTTCCCCTTCAAAATGGCCAATTGTTGGCGCCCTTCCCGCTCAATATTTGGGAACATCTAGAGATCGAGAGATCTAGAGATCGAACATCTAGAGATCGAGAGATCTAGAGATCGAACATCTAGAGAGATCGAGAGATCTAGAGATCGAACATCTAGAGATCGAGAGATCTAGAGATCGAACATCTAGAGATCGAACATCTAGAGATCGAGCATCGAGAATCCAAGAGCCAGAACCAAGTAGCACCAGCCAAGAGCAGACCCTCGCGAGGCTGTTCTTCCTTGTATTGTTCATCATCAGCCCAAGAGGCAATCCACCACACCACACACTGGAGTAGGGTATTACACCACAATGGTGGCCTGAACCATTATAAATCTTGTGTCTCTTGTGTTGTTCTGTTTGGTAGTTTAGTTCCTAGCGATTCGGCGAGGAACAGGCAGGCAGAGGGTTGAATCTCCGCGCACCCTGTAGTTCGAACCTCAAGGGTCCGCTGTAACCCGAATCCGACATTTGGCGCGCTGTAGGTGCGCTGTAATTCACGCTCCGTCGCCTTGTTCTTCTCCGACCACCGCATCCATGTTCGACGCCGCCGGGCTCACGCCGATCGCCGAGCCGCCTCGCTTTCCCGCCGCCCCAGACGCTCCGTCGGCGGGCGCCTCGCTCGTCCCCGCCACCGCCACAATGCCACCACCGCCCGGCGGGAACGAACAGCAAGCCGCCCCAAAGATCCATCCAGAGGCGGACGGCCGACCGCCACACCTCGCCACCCCGGCGGCTCTTTCGTCACGCGCGCCCCGTGCAGCCATGGAGGCCCGAGCTGCGCTCATCGCGGCAAACGAGCTCCTGCGCTACCGCCCCATCGACGACGTCTATGAAGAGTGGCTCGACCAAGTCGCCGAACTCGTCCGCGCCGCCGGGGGCTCCCCCGCGCCGTCCTTCTCGCTGCACCGCGCCCCGCCCTGCATGGGCAATGAAGCTCCTGGAGCGCCTCAGCCGCCTCCACCTCAAGAAGGCGCCCTAGCCCCAAGGCGCGTGGCCCCTGGGTGGAACCCGCTCCGTCAGGCGCCAGCGCAGCAAGAGCAGAGCTGCCAGGATGTCCCTCGCCCCCGAGAAGCTGCCCGAAGCGCCTCGCTCCAAAGACGTCAAGACCTGCGCTGCTTCCAGCAGCGGCGCATGGGGGACCCGCAAGACCAAGATCTCCGCCGCCTGTGCCTCCTGCGGCACAAAGCGGCTGCCGCGCTTTCACCTCCGAGCTACGCAGCGTCGCGTGGCCCGACAAGTTCAAGCCAGACCTGCCTCCTCGCTATGACGGCACGGCTGACCCTGCAGAGTTCCTCCAGCTCTACGAGTTGGGCATCGAGGCTGCCAACGGAGACGAAAAGGTCATGGCAAACTGGTTTCCCATGGCGCTCAAGGACAGAGCCCGCACTGCTCCCCGAACTGCCCGTGCATGATCTCCTCCTCGACGAGATGCGCACCCGCTTCATCGCCAACTTCCGTGGTACCGCGACCGCCACCGCCGTGAGCGACATGCACCGTGATCAAGCAGCCACCGTGGGAAACCCCGAGGTGCATCCAGCGTTTCAACAACGCTACCAAGATCCCTGTGGTGACGGAGGAGGCCATCATCTCAGCCTTCTTCGATGGTGTGCGCGACGTCAAGATGAAGGAGGAGTCTGGCGGTGCATGAAGACCGTGCACCTCCTTGAGCTGTTCAACTTGGCGACCAAGTGCGCCAGGCTGAGGAGGGACGCCTCCCTCCTTGAGCTGCCCGCGGACCTGTAAGAGAAGAAGCCCATGGCCAAGGACGTGAAGCGCAAGGGGCTGCCGTGCTGTGGCGAGCTGCACACAAAGCGGGACAGGACCAGCCCGAATCCTCCAAGGGCGTCGATCACTGCGGTACCACGACCTCCACACCCACAACACCAATGAATGCCAAGAGCTCCGGGCGTGCTTGAAGGAAGGGTCGGCAGACGTCCCGACCGCAGCGACCGGGCAACGGCCGAGGGGGAGGAAGGAACGCAGACGTTGGGAAGACCATGCCAGCGCCAAGGGTGGCGCGACCAACCTCGCGAGGATCGCCTGGCAGGACCCGCCTCGTGAGGGAGGCCGAGGATCAGCCTCGCGAGGATCGCCTGCAGGGAACGCAGGCCTCCTCCGCTGCCACCGCAGCCAAGGAGGAATGAAGACCGCCATCGACGAGGGGCTGGGGCTTCAGAACCATGTGCAATCGCCTGCATCCTGGGCGGAGCTCAAGCCCCAGCCTCCCAACGCATCTTCAAGCAGTTTTCCCGCGAAGTAAATGCAGTCCTCCCCAAACTCGAGGCCACGCGCCCTCTCAGGTGGTCGGCATGCGCCATCACGTTCAGTTCAGCAGATCAGCTCAAGTGCGCGGCCACAGCCGGAGTCCTCCCGATGCTTTGTTCCCAAATCATCAGCAATGTGCTAGTCACCAGGACCCTCATCGATGGCGGAGCAGGGCTCAATGTCCTGTCCGTGGAAACGTTCAACAATATCCAGGTGCCCTACAGCCAGCTTCAGCCAACCAAGCCTTTCTCCGGAGTCACCGACGGCTCCACGGTCCCGATTGGGCAGGTCCGCCTTCCTGTCACCTTCGGGGCACGCGACAACTACCGCACCGAGATCATCGATTTCGACATCGCCCACATTCGCCTGCCATACAACACCATCCTCGGGTACCCAGCGCTGGCCAAGTTCATGGCCGTGACTCACCACGGCTACAACGTCCTCAAGATGCCAGGAAGTGGCGGGGTCATCACGGTGCCCTGCGAAGAGAGAGACGCAGTGTGCTCCCTGGAGCGAGCCTTTCAGGCCGCATCACTGGAAGACCCGGTCCACGGAAGCAGGGGCTTCCCGAGACCGCCCCCAAGAAGAAGAAGACATCGACCGGCCTGGCCCCTCAGGAGGCAGGCCCCTCAGGGCCCGCGCCTCCTCAGGGGGAACCTCCTTCTATCGCATAGGGAAGCGCGCCCAGCGCCCTCCTTAGGTAGGGCTCAGGGGCTCTCCCGTGGAGGGCCGCCGACCTCGCCAAGGTCACGAGGGAGGCGCTTGGGCACCACGTGGAGGCGTGTTTTGAAGCACGTTTCCCTCAAGAAGGAGCAAGGAAAGGAGGGCCCAACCCTCAGGAGTTCGTCAGCAAGGCCATTCAGGAGCTACAGGAGTCAAGGGTCATGAGAGGCAGCCGCCACCTACCCGCTGTGGCCCCCCATCCAGGCGAGGATGGTGGGTTGCGCATCTGCATCGACATACTGGGGCACAATCGAGCCGTGTCTCAGGAGTGCCTCTGGCCCTCGCGAGTGGGACGCTGCGAGGGTCTGCCCCACAGCTACGTTCGCATGCCATGTGGCTTGCCGAAAGCAGTTGCTGCACATCAGCGCCTCATGAGAGCTATCCTGGAGGCTCAAGAGGTCAGGCGTTCTGCATCCCTGGTGGAGATGGAGATGGCCCGCGAGGAGCCGCCGGCGCCTCCGGAGCCTCCTGAGGCCCTTGGGCCTGGGGGCTCGTGAGGATCGGCTCCCGCAGCCCACCGAGTCTGCTACACCAACACCCCTTCGTCCCCAATATCACGAGGTGACATCTTTCAAGTTTCATTTCTAGCTGGGAGCGCCCTCAGGGCCGCATTATTCCCAGGCCGCGTGGGTCCGTCCCTGCGGCGTGTTTCCCTTTTATTTCATGTTCTTAGCTTACCTTATTGGGGGCGCCCCATGGGCTGCATCATCCCCAAGTCGCTCAGGCCTGACCCAGCGGCACGTACCCTTCTTGCGTTTATCTTAGGGCTATGCTTTCAACCCACCATGCTTGTTATTTGGCACCTTTTTCCCTTGGGTGTCGAAATCTTGGGCGTTAAAGGGGGGATGCCTGAGCATCGCGACTCAGGGCTCCTACCGGCTCTCCGGCCCTCACCCTCTGGTCTTGTCCACGGCATCGCGACCGGCATGCCACCGACGGCCGAGACCAGCTCGAGAGCGGGACCCGAGAACGAGAGTTTCGACATCTAACCCAGCTTTATGCGTTAAAGGGGGTGCCTGAGCATCGCGACTCAGGGCTCCTACCGGCTCTCCGGCCCTCACCCTATGGTCTTGTCCATGGCATCGCGACTTGGCATGCCAGCGACGGCTGAGACCAGCCCGAGAGCCGGGACCCGAGGACGTAGAGTTTCGACATCTAACCTAGCTTGCGCGTTAAAGGGGGGGGGGTGCCTGAGCATCGCGACTCAGGGCTCCTACCGGCTCTCCGGCCATCAACCTCTAGTCTTGTCCACGTCATCGCGACCTAGCATGCCAGCGACGGCTGAGACCAGCCCGAGAGCCGAGACCCGAGGACGTAGAGCATCGGCATCTGGCCAAATTTGCAGGAACACACTCCTAGATAAGGCCCAGAGCCAGGCGCAACCCGCCTTGAGGTAGGGCCCCGCGAGTCCCGCGCTGGCTCATGGGTGCCCCAATACACCTCGCCAGGCCTTTCGTGCCCCTCCACGGCAACTAACGGCTGACTGTCGATTGTCGCGACGAACCCTCGTTCCTTTTGTGATGAGCCTGCAGGGTCCCTCCAAGGAGCGTCACCAAGCAACCCCACATCGGCCAAGGCGCGGATCTAGCGCCACACCAGGAAGCGCTTCCTGACCACCGAGATAAGTCATTCTCCGGAAACACTCATTATCGCAGCACCATCCCTGCACATAATGCAGTCCCGTGTTAGCAACGTTGCCCTCCTTTCTCACCGAATGACGGCTGCTTGAGCGCTAAGGGGAACCTCCTGAGCATCGCGACCCAGGGGCTCTTACCGGACCTCGGGCCGCTCACCTCCTGGCCTTGACCATGGCATCGCGACCTGGCATACCAGCGACGGCTGAAGCCACCTTGGGACTGGGACCTGTCGGCGTAGAGCATCAAGCCCTCATGAGGTCTGAAGGGAAGAAACTAAGCTAAGGCGGAATAAGCATCTCGCACTGCTTCACAATAAGGATCATATTGACAAACGGAGCTACAAACATCTTACAAGCACCCGCGGGGTACATTCTTGGCTCCACGCAGGAACAAAAGACGCGAATCCTAAGGAGTCCTACCTATAGGGACCACCGCAGCAGACGCCATCATCAACAGTGGGCCGCCCGGCACCGACGCCAACCCCATCCAGATCAGGGCGGTGACGGCCTGACGAGCTCGCCCTGCTCCGGGAGCGGCGCAGGCTCGGGGGCTCGTAGCTATCGTCACTCGTCTCTGGAGTCGCGAAGAGCTCGGCGGAGTCACTGGATCGTCCGGCGCCTCCATCGCCTGAGGAGCAACCAAGGGAGCGGTTGGCCGGCCTCTGTCTCGCCGCAGCAGGGTCCCGACCGCCTCTCCCGGGGCAGCACTCCAGCCGGCGACCCTCCGCATCGACGACCTTGAAGGACATCACCGAAGCACCGTCGTATTCCAGATGGATCGTGAAGGCGCCCCTTGTCCTGCAGACCTGGGCGATCTCGCCCCAGCCTCGAGTCATGAAGACCTCGCCCAGGGCAACGACCGCGATCTCTGCCCTGGTCGCGAGGGTGCCGCAGCCAGCGTGCTGCAGCCAAAGTCCCAGGGGTTCCCCCTGCGGGATGACAGAGGCGAAAAAGGGGGAAGACGAATCCAAGACTTAGGAGGCGTGGCGGTGCGAAGCACGAACTCTCGGCAGGAGCCCTCGGTGTGGACTCCAGGGGGGAGATGCACACCTTCGTGACCCGCCGGCGCCGACGGCATCGCCGCCCATGGCGTGCGGCGTCGGCTCCTTCAGAGTCACCAATATGCGCGTACAAGGGAAGAGGGAACCCTGGTGGTGGCCGCTCACACCAGGGTCTTGGCGCCTCCTGGCGAGTGCCCTCGCCCTGAAACCAGAGAGCAAGCCGCTTCTTCGGGGGAAGCGGGTCAGGATCCTCTTGGGGAGCTTTTCCCTTCTCTTCCGGGGAGAACCGGCGGATCGGAGCCATTGCAGCAAGATGGAGCGAGACCCAGGAGGGAGGTGAAGTAGAGGGAGTAGACTGGAAGGGCGCACGCCGTTCCGTACTTATAGCCGGCGAAGGCCAACCATCGACCACCACGATCACAGGTAATCATGACCCGCTTTGCATGCAGGGACTTGTCGAATCCGTGCGGTCACCAAGGCGTCGTGGGGAAGCGGAGGCGCCCACGTCCAATCAACCGCCACGCGGTGCCCAAGGCCGCAGGCTGTTAGGGCCTGCGACGCTTTGCACTTGCCCTTTCGCCTCTCTGCTCGGCCAAGTTCAGGCGCGCCGTGGGCCCGGGGGCTACTGTCGGCATTCTGGGAACGGGGGTCCCAAGACTTGCCTGCCTGCGGCCTGCGGCGTGGCTCAAAGGAGGCCCAGCACAGCCCATCTTCATCGACACAAACTCAAGACCCTCGCAAGGGGCCAAGCCTCGTGGGGCGGACGACAAGGAGCTTCCTCAGGCACGGCCTCGTCAGGCAGGCTCACGAGGAGGCGGAGAGTTCAAGGCGGGGTACCTCGCAAGGTGCCCATGACGCAAGCCATGACGACCAAGGGCGCCAGTCGGGCACCAGCCCGCGCAGTGTCCTCCTTTCCTCTTTGGTGCAAAGGGAGCAAGCGCAGGCGAGAGCATCAAGTAAAGGCATCCATTTCGGTGCAACGAGACCAAGACCAGCCCAACGGCAGGGAAGAAGTCTTTGTGGAGCCCAAGTAGGCGTCATCACCAGAGCCTTTGACAGGCGAGGACCAACTTTAGTCAGCATAAGTGTACCCGTTGTTCCCCTTCAAAATGGCCAATTGTTGGCGCCCTTCCCGCTCAATATTTGGGAAGAGGCCCAGGGCCTTTGCCTATAAATAGGACTAGCCACCCCTGGGGTACGAACATCTAGAGATCGAGAGATCTAGAGATCGAACATCTAGAGATCAAGAGATCTAGAGATCAAACATCTAGAGAGATCGAGAGATCTAGAGATCGAACATCTAGAGATCGAGAGATCTAGAGATCGAACATCTAGAGATCGAGCATCTAGAGATCGAGCATCGAGAATCCAAGAGCCAGAACCAAGTAGCACCAGCCAAGAGCAGACCCTCGCGAGGCTGTTCTTCCTTGTATTGTTCATCATCAGCCCAAGAGGCAATCCACCACACCACACACTGGAGTAGGGTATTACACCACAATGGTGGCCTGAACCAGTATAAATCTTGTGTCTCTTATGTTGTTCTGTTTGGTAGTTTAGTTCCTAGCGATTCGGCGAGGAACAGGCAGGCAGAGGGTTGAATCTCCGCGCGCACCCCGGAGTTCGAACCTCAAGGGTGTGCCGGAACCCGAAATCCGACAGTATTCGGAGGAGGAACCAGCCTTGCAATGTCAAGACAATACGTGTGCGGACTCATCATCATTGAAGCTGGTTCGAGGCTCTTGAGGAGTCTTTGGATTAGGGGTGTTGGATAGCCAGACTATAGCATTTGGCCGGACTCCTGGACTATGAAGATACAAGATTGAAGACTTCGCCCCGTGTCCGTATGGGACTTTCCTTGGCGTGGAAGGGAAGCTTGGCGATACGGATATGTAGATCTCCTACCATTGTAACCGACTCAGGTAACCCTAACCCTCTTGGTGCCTATATAAACCGGAGGGTTTTAGTCCGAGGGACTAACAACAATCATACCATAGGCTAGCTTCTAGGGTTTAGCCTCTCTGATCTCGTGGTAGATCTACTGTTGTACTACCCATATCATCAATATTAATCAAGCAGGAGTAGGGTTTTACCTCCATTGAGAGGGCCTAAACCTGGGTAAAAACATCGTGTCCCTTGTCTCCTGTTACCATCCGCCTAGATGCACTGTTCGGGACCCCCTACCCGAGATCCGCCCGTTTTGACACCGACAATGATAAACACCAAAACTCCATGGGTGTTCGATTCATCACAATGTAACTAGATTATTGACTCTAGTGCAAGTGGGAGACTGTTGGAAATATGCCCTAGAGGCAATAATAAAATGGTTGTTATTAAATTTCCTTGTTCATGATAATTGTCTATTGTTCATGCTATAATTGTATTAACCAGAAACCGTAATACATGTGTGAATACATAGACCACAACATGTCCCTAGTGAGCCTCTAGTTGACTAGCTCGTTGATAAATAGATGGTCATGGTTTCCTGACCATGGGCATTGGATGTCATTGATAACGGGATCAAATCATTAGGAGAATGATGTGATGGACAAGACCCAATACTAAGCATAGCAAAAGATCGTGTAGTTCGTTTGCTAAAAGCTTTTTTAATGTCAAGTATCATTTCCTTAGACCATGAAGTTGTGCAACTCCCGGATACCGAATGAATGCTTTGGGTGCACCAAACGTCACAACGTAACTGGGTGGCTATAAAGGTACACTATAGGCATCTCCGAAATTGTCTGTTGGGTTGGCATGAATCGAGCCTGGGATTTGTCACTCCGTATGACGGAGAGGTTTCTCTGGGCCCACTCGGTAATGCATCATTATAATGAGCTCAATGTGACTAAGTAGTCAGTCACAGGATCAAGCATTACGGAATGAGTAAAGTGACTTGCCGGTAACGAGATTGAATGAGGTATTGGGATACCGACGATCGAATCTCGGGCAAGTAACGTACAGATTGACAAAGGGAATTGTATACGGGATTGATTGGATCCCCGACATCGTGGTTCATCCGATGATATAATCATGGAACATGTGGGAGCCAACATGGGTATCCAAATCCCGCTGTTGCACTACAAAAAAATACACTTCCGTGATGAAACGTGTTTGTCACAGTAGGTCGCATTTGTTGTCATGCATGTACATCTATGACAAATTTATGACAGAATCAAGATAGTCATACCTGTGCTGTCGTAGAAGTGTTCCATGACATTACCAAAATTATCATCACGGAAGTGTCCACTTCCGTGCCGATAAATCACGCGTCACAGAAGGGTGACCGACACGTGGCATCCACCGTAACGGAACACCGTTAAGCTATCGGGTCGGGTTTTGGATCCGATAACGCGTTAACAGCCCCGACCAATGGGGATTTTCCCCGTGTAAAATCATCATTGGCTGGAGGAGACACGTGTCAGGTCCGCGCTGGCACAGGTGTCGCTCATCCAATGGGCGAGATGCGCCTATGATATGTTGACACATGCACCGGCCCATCAAGTTTAAATGGGCCGGCCCAACTAAAGGCCCACAAGATTTTGCGGACCATAATGGGCCGGCCTAGCTAAAGGCCCACGAGATTTTGCGGACCATAATGGGCTGGCCCAACTGAAGGCCCACAAGATTTTGCGGGCCATAATGGGCCGGCCCAGGTAAAGGCCCACAAGATTTTTGTGTGCCATAATTGGCCGGCCCAGGTAAAGGCCCACAAGATTCTTGCGGATCATAATGGGCCGGCCTGGCTAAAGGCCCACGAGATTTCGCCAACATTAATGGGCCCGCCCAGCAATAGGCCAACAAGATTTTGAAGGCCCTAGTAGGCCGACCCATTAACTGGCTGCCATGTTTTGGGCCAAATGCCGGCCCATATTTGATCAGGTCCATTAATGGCCTGCCACGTTCCGGGCCTAATAGTGGCCCATATGAGATCCGACCCGTTAAAAGCCGACCATGTTCTGGGCCAAATTACGGCCCAGAGCAGGTCCAGTCCTTTAAGATGCTTTGGGCTCAATTATGGCCCATATCAAATTCGGCCCGTCAACTGGACACTATGCTTTTGGGCCCACTTGCTAAAGGCCCACTTAGTAATTCGGCTTGATATTAGTTTTGGCCTGTTAAGGGCCCATTTAAATTTTCGGCCATATATTAATTTCGGCTTGTTAAAAGCCCGTCATATAGTTGGGCCTAACTACGGCCCGGTTTGCATCGGGCCTGCTCGCAGCCGATATTTGATTGGGCCAAACAAGGACCGAGACAATTTTGGCCTGTTAAAAGCCCGTGATTTGATTCGCACAATCATGGGGCGGGGTTCATTCGACTCTGCCGCCCATTAGCTGTTAAACGCGTTTCAGCCCAACCTACATCGTGATTGCATGACGGCCCGATTATGTACCGTAATTTTACGGTTTGGCCGGTTTACTGCAAAGATAGGATATATATACAGCAAAATAATTGCAACATTGTGAATAAGAAAAAACCTAGACTATACAATAAAGAAATTACAGCATATTACATCCACTGGGCATCAAAGTTCTTCACTATGATAATAAAGCACAAGCAGACAGCAGATTACATACACTAGGCATCAAAGATCGCCACCAGTGCAAATAAACACGCCGAAAAAATAATATACAAAACCGACATCACTTCAATAGAGTTCAAGAAAGGTTAGCCTATTTGGGAGCTGCAGACAAGCAAGCGGTGAGCAAGATGATGAGATCGCTTGTTCAACACTTATATCTTCCTCACTCGAAAGATAAACAAGGCATGATGATGGGTTTTGCACATAAAAGTATCGATCTTGACAATTCATCACATTTCTTACTGACGAATAAAGTGACACAGTTTAAAATTGCATTAACACAATATGTTATTGTTCATGTCAAGACATGGCAGGAAATGACATTGTGAAGGAGTTGGCAGCTTCACGACACCAGTGGATTATAGATCAAGAACTCATAAGTATCAATGGTTAGTGTGCTGTCAATTTATCCCATTTCAGATTGGCAAATAAAGAGACGGTTTAAATAATACCCCCTCCGTCCGGAATTACTTTTCATCAAAATGGGTGTGTCTAGAACTAAAATACATCTAGATACATCCATTTCAATGACAAGTATTTTCGGATGGAGGGAGTAGTAGAATGATATGGCATTGTTCATAGTTAAGACATTGCAGAATATGACACTGTGCTGTAGTGGGTAGGTTCACCACACCACTGGATTACGGATGAAGAACAAAAGCATACATGCAGTGCAAAAGAAGATCACTTGCTCTGTATAGTTTAATTTACATGGTATGAAGAAGGAACTTGGTTGTACAACTAAAAACTTAAATTGAGAAAGGACAAACTTTTGTTTATGAACTACATAATAAACTTTAAACATGCAATTTGATGCAAACACCAAAAATAAACAGCTGTTGCAGTCATGCCTAACCAAATATATACAAGAAATTTTGAAGGCTTGTGATGGGCAAACTTACATTATTGGTGAAGACAGGCTCTATAAAGGCCTTGTCCATGCTGATGGGGGGGGGGCAATTCAAGAAGTTTACCACATAATCTTGTTCATAAGCATTGCCTTTATTCTACATTTTGTTAAGAGTAAATGTAGATGTGATAATATACAAAAAAATGGAGAATATTTAAGATAAGATGAAGAGTGATGCTACATAACCAAGTAGCTATAAATGTAAGTGCAGCGATACAGGAAAAAGGTACAGCCAAGAGCAATGCACAGCTAAACTTCTTCAGTACCAACCTTATGGTAAGAGTAAATATAGATCTGATGTGTAGAAAATGGAGGGCAAAGGAAAATAAGCTGCAGAGTGATGGTACATGAACAACTACCTGTCATTATAAGTACACTGATAAAGGACAGCATTTGCATTGGATATATTCTACACTAATGTAACCATTCATACAGATCAGATAATTTGGAGGGAACAATTGATAAGCAAGCTATCATGCATACTGCTGTCACATAATGAACCAGGTATGTATGCAACTACAGTGATACAGGACAACATGTACTAACAAGAGCAAAGCAGCGGGCAACATATTTGCGATATCCTGTCGTTCTTTTCAATCCGGAATTCTTCTTCGAGTAGATTTCCTGCAAAAAAGATCCGTAAGGCACATGCGGAAAAGTAGAAGTTCAAATTGTCATGTGATTTCATAGACAGTGCCTCATCCTGGGAACGAGACCAGTGCATCTCTCCAAGAAGTAACAAATGGTGCGTTGATGATGAACTCCTTGCTCTCGTGCTTCAAATGATAGTCTCCCCAACACTCAACTCTCTCTCATAGGTTTTGGATCTGGTGGAAAGAAACTTGGGGAAGGCTAGAGATCAAGATTCATATGGTAGGAATGGAATATCTTGGCCTCAACACATGAGTAGGTGGTTCTCTCTCAGAAATGGTAAGTTGGAAGTGTAGATTCGTTCTGATGGCTCTCTCCACGAATGAAGAGGAGGTGGAGGGGTATATATAGCCTCCACACAAAATCTAACCGTTACACACAATTTACCAAACTCGGTGGGACCGATTCAACAGAGTCGGTCGGACCAATTTAGTAAACCTAGTGACCGTTAGTGATTTTCGGTGGGACTGACATGCATTTCGGTGAGACCGATTTGGTTAGGGTTAGGGCATAATGTAATCTCGGTAAGACCGATTACACAAACTCGGTGAGACCGATTTGGTAATAAGCTTTCCAGAGAGTTGGTCAGGTAAACTTGGTGGGACCGATTTGCTCTTCTCGGTGATTTCGAAATGTTACAAAAAGGAAACAGAGAGTTTAAATTGCAATCTCGATGGGACCGATCGCTCACTTCGGTTAGACCGAAACGTTATGAAGGGAAACAGAGAGATTACAACCCCATCTCGGTGAGACCGAGATCCCTATCGGTAAGACCGATTTGCTTAGGGTTTGTGGCAGTGGCTATGACTTTTGGAATCGGTGGCGCCGGATAGGAAAATTCGGTGTGACCGATTTTGGCTTTGGGTTTAGGTCATTTGTGGATGTGGGAAAGTAGTTGAGGGTTTTTGGAGCATATCACAAAGCACATGAAGCAAGAGGCTCATTAAGCAACACCTCATCCCTCCTTGATAGTATTGGCTTTTCCTATAGACTCAATGTGATCTTGGATCACTAAAATATAAAATGAAGGGTCTTGAGCTTTTGAGCTTGAGCCAATCCTTTGTCCTAAGTATTTTGAGGGATCCACTTTCATCATCCATGCCATGCCATTCATTGAGCTTTCCTGAAATAATAGTCTTGGAATAGCATTAGCTCAATGAGCTATATGTTGTTATGAATTACCAAAACCACCTAGGGATAGTTGCACTTTCAATCACCCCCTTTTTGGTAATTGATGACAACATATAGATCAAACTTCGACAAATGATAATAAGATTGGATAACATCGTCGCTTTGAGATGTATGTGATAAGCAAGAGCTCCCCCTAAATTTGTGCATAGTTTAAGATTTGCTTTGGACTGCAAATGCACAATAAATTAGGCTCATGGGTTACACTTCCATGTCACATACATATTGGTGGAGCGCTCAAAATAATAAACATTTAATACATGCACTCATCACCAAGCATAGTGAATGATCACATAAGATAGATAGGATAATATCATCAAACATGCATAAGTGTAGCTTATGATCAAACACATGATCATCAATGTCTCACAAGCATAGTATCTCAACCAATCAAAGCAAACAAAGTTTTTAAACCACCAAATAAAGCAAGAGAGAACAAAAGCAACACACTCTCTCTCGAAGCCTATGATCTATACATTTTTCTCCCCCTTTGTGAACAAGTTACCAAAAAGTTCATAGAAAATGCATAGTGCTAGATCGACTCTCAGGCTTGATCTTCTGGTGGTGGTGTCCTGATGACTCCAAGGACGAAGGCTTCAGTTGAAGTAGAGGTCTTTGGAGTGGATCTTTGGAGCTGGTTGCACTTGAACCGTAGGTCTTGTGGCTGATTTGAAGTTGTTGCTCTAGTGTCATCCACTGCACTTGCAACTGACCTCTGGGCTCTGGGCACTCTAGCAAACACATTGGTTGTTGTCTTGCCCTGCTTCTCCTGCATGTCCTCCTGCAGCTGCTCCACAACCGATCAATCTCGCCATTTTGACATCAAGGTCATGGAATTTGAGTTCCATGATTCTCTCAAGGCTCTCCTGATTCTGAGTGAGGGTGGCCAGTCCCTTCTCAATCCTCACTGTAGATGCTATCAAGTAACCAAGCTGCTCCTGTTTGGTCTTGAAGAAATATTCAGATGCCTCCTCTTGAGTTGGCATCCTGGCAGCCTTCTCCTTCTTTTCCTGAGCTTGAACCGATGTTGTATCATTCTCATTCATGACAACCTCATTGTCCTCAAAGTATGGATAAAGTGGAAAATGTTCCTTATCCAACTGATATTTCCCTGTGCCCATCTTTGAGTTGATCAATTCCTGAATCTGAGGTGCATATCCACAGCTCCTCTTCTGATCTGCTGCAGTCCTCTTAATGGTTTCAATCATCAGGCTCATGACTTTGAATTTCTGTGGCACATCAAACACATGCAACATGTTGATGGAATGCCCTCTGATCATGTTATGGTCACCAGACTTGGGCAACAGAGTATGCCTCAGAATCCAATGGATGGTCGGTAACCCTGACAGCAGAAAGTGAACTGATCCAAACTTGTGAGTCTCAACTGCCTTGTCTGGGATCTCCTTGTACATGTGAGCCATTGAATTGTGATCCATCTTCTTCTTTGCATAGATATCCAGATCATCATCATTTTCCTTTCGGGCATTGATCAGACTTGCCCATTCTTCAACAGTTGATTGTACCTTGTACCTTCAGACATCCAAACAATTTTTCCATCTGGATAAAAGTGTGCTGTGGAGTAGAATTGCATGATAAGTTCATGATTCCAGTGGGTGAACTTCTGTCCAACAAAATCAGCAACTCTACAAGCAACAAAGCTCTCTTGCACTCCTGGATAGTGCTCTTCATTGTCCTTGATGTAGGTCTAGTAGACCCACCTCATGTCACAAACTATGGGCTTCTTATCCAACAGAATTGTCTCATAGAAGTCATGTTGTTCCTTTGTATGGAACCTGTAGTCAACAGCAGTGCTTCTCCTTGATGCATATGGATCTTCCATCCTCCATAGTCTCAGCCCTGAATCCTTCCTGATCCTCATGTCCTCAGCCACAGGATGGGCATCATTGTGGTCTGGTATCTTGGGCTTGAGCTTTCTTAGTACTTGACCTTCTTCATCTTCTTCTTCAGCAACATTGGGCATTGGGGCCTTGTTCTTCTCAGCAGCTATAATACTTCTAGTATTCCTCTTTGGAACTTACTTCGCCTTGGAGGCAGCTTTGATTGCATCACCCATAAGCTTAGGTGCCTTAGGTGCTGGTGCAGCAACCTCTTCCTCTTCTTCAGAATATCTTCTCATTGAGGGCTTTCCAAGGACCTTGGCAGTTGTGGTTCTTGCTCTCTTCTTCTTCTTGTCCTGAGCACCTTCATCCTTTGATTCAATTGTGAATTTCATAGTCTCTCCAGTGGGGACTTTCTGAGGTTTGGAAGAAGTGACTTTCTTCTCAGGTGCCTCTTTGGGATCTGTCTGAGCTGGCACTTGAGTGGACTTTCTGGCTTTAGGCATTGGTGTCCTCTTGGCAGGAACTTTCTTCTTCAGTCCAGGCTTAGTGCTATGTGCAGAGCCATATTATTTCTTGAGCACCACTTTCTTGGAAGTAGCCTCATCTTCCTCAGCTTTATAATCCTCATCCTCTCAGTCTGATGTTATTTTCCTTCTCTGCCTGGTAGCAGCCTTGGGCAGGTTGCTAGGAGTGCTTATGCTCCCTTCATCTGTAGTTGAGGGACTAGTGCCCTCACTCAAGTCCATCTGCTCTTTTGACCTGTTCTGGCTGTCACTCTGGTCTAACATGCTGCAAAAAGCTGACTGCTGACCCTGTTGAAAGGATCGATATGGTTGACTAGAGGGGGGGGGGTGAATAGGCAACTAACAATTTTTTAAGCTTTTCTTTACCAAATTAAACTTTGCAACAAATAGGTTGTCTAGATATGCAACTAAGTGAGCAACCTATATGATGCAATATCAACTAGCACGCAAGCAAGCAAGAGATGTAACAATAAGTAAGCTTGCGAAAGTAAAGGCACGAAATAACCAAGAGTGGAGCCGGAGGAGACGAGGATGTGTTACCGAAGTTCCTTCCTTTTAAGGGGAAGTACGTCTCCGTTAGAGCGGTGTGGAGGCACAATGCTCCCCAAGAATCCACTAGGGCCACCGTATTCTCCTCATGCCCTCACACGATGCGAGATGCCGTGATTCCACTATTGGTGCCCTTGAAGGCGGCGACCGAACCTTTACAAGCAAGGTTGGGGCAATCTCCACAACAATCGGAGGCTCCCAACAACAACACCACCACGAAGCTTCACCACAATGGAGTAAGGCTTCGAGGTGACCTCTACCGTCTAGGGTGCTCAACACCCAAGAGTAACAAGATCCGCAAGGGATAAGTGGGGGGAATAAAATATCCTTTGGTGGAAGTGTAGATCGGGCCCTTGTCACCCAATCCCGAGCAAATCAACAAGTTTGATTGGCTAGGGAGAGAGATCGGGCTAAAATGCAGCTTGGAGCAACAATGGAGCTTAGAGGTGGAAGAGGTAGTCAACTAGAGGTAGAAGACATCCCTTATATAGTCGTGGAAAAAATCCAACCGTTATCCACAAGTTCTGCCCGCAACTCACGGTACTACCGCTCCAAGGGAGCGGTACTACCCTTGACGCATGTGATACTACCGTGGAAGACCACGGTACTACCGTGGCAATCGCACAGCCGAATAAGCTCGACGAAGGAGCAGTACTACCGCTGGCGCGGTACTACCGCTCCCCCTTGCGGTACTACCGCAAGGCAGGAGAGTCACGGCCTGGGAAGGGCGCGGATGAAATAAATTACATCCGTGCCTACTTCCGTAGAAACTAGGGTGGTGCAAAAACCAACGCGGTACTACCGCCTACGAGGCGCGGTACTACCGTGGTCGGCGCGGATGTAAAAAATTACATCTGCGCCTACTACCGCAACACTGCGGTACTAGGCCGAAGGGCCACGGTACTACAACTCCAAGGGAGCGGTACTACCGTGGGCCCCCGCGGTACTACCGCGCTGGGCGAGCGGTACTACCATGGGGTGCGCGGATGTAAAAAATTACATCCGCCCCTACTACCGCACCGGAGCGGCACTAGGCCAGGATGCCGCGGTACTACCACACCAAAGGGGTGGTACTACCGTGAGGGGCGCGGATGTAAAAAATTACATCCGCCCCTACTACCGCACCGGAGCGGCACTAGGCCAGGGTGCCGCGGTACTACCGCACCAAAGGGGCGGTACTACCGTGACGCGCCGCGGTACTACCGCTTGTACCTGCGGTACTACTGCAAGTACAGCAGTAGTCGCCAGTTTTCCACACAACCAAGATAATGACGGGTAGCTCCAAAGTGCAAGGAAAGGAGGGACAAGTGAGTGTGATTCCACCCTACCTTTCCGATGCGGACCCCCTCTTAATAGTACGGCTCTCCTATGACTCAACTCCACCAAAGAGAAACGTAGAACAACGCCGACTTCAACAGTCTCCGAGGGGCACCGAATCGTCTTGTGCCTAATGATGAAGTATCTGAGGGACTCAAGGCACACGATTAGTCTGTACGAGCATTGTCATCAATCACCAAAACACGTAGGGATAAATATGCCCTTACAATCTCCCCCTTTTTGGTGTATTGATGACAACACGGGATTTGCACATAGATAAGATAATATTAGAGCAGTGGCAAACCCCACTTCTCTAAAATATAGACGGGGCTCCCCCTAGATGTGTGCACTGTAGATGAATGCTTTGGACTACATGGCACACAAACTAGGATCAACACTCCCCCTATATTTTAGAGACCAAGACATGATAATAAGCATAGCATAGCATGAAAGTAGCACAATATAACACAAGCTAGCTAGGATAGATAGAGTGCATATGCCTTACACCATACGAGGTAAGATAACCAAGGTTCAAACGAGAAAAACAGTAGAGAGTTCAACTGAAAGCAGCAAACACACGACACACAAACTCGCAAATCCCTACACTCTCCCCCCCTTTGGCATCGAGACGCCAAAAAGGCAGAGAGGACACCTAAACACACAAGAGGTGGCTCAAGCAGAGAAGTCGTCCCATGGCTCTTCGTCAGACGCCTCTGCAGTTGGAATGGACTCCTCGACCTCCTCCTCAGAATCAGTCCACCTGTATCCTTGCTTCTCCATCCACTCGGTCTCGTGGAGTGATGTGCTCCTCGAGACCATGAGACACATCCTCGCCATAGAGCTGCAAGACCTTGTTGTGCCGGCGACGACTCTCCTTAGAGTCCACGTGAGCCCTGTACTGGCCCTTGGCTTGCATGCAGAAAAGAGACTCCATCTTATCCTTCAACTTCTTGGCCCAAGATGGCCTAGAGTCACTCTGAGAGGGCCTAGCAGAACGGCCCTCGACGCCAGCAACATCCTCATCAACAGCAGCAGCCCTAGCAGCAGACGCCAAAGACGAGCAGCGGTGTTAGCCAGTTGGGTTTGACCCTCGAGACAAATGGGCTCATGGCGAATCCACTGGAGCAGGAACTCCTCCTCGTGGTACATCTTCTCCCAAGTCTTCAAATCAGCGTAAGCATGTAGGGCCCATAAATAGGCACCTTGCGGTTGAACACAAGAAAACGAAGCTCACACCACATGATGTGAGAGACATCAAGTGGCTGAGTCTGAGACGAGCGAGCCTCCTGGCAAATAAGCATCATGTCCACCATATAGGCATGAACCTTGTCTTTGTCACCGATGCGTGGGAACAAGGAGTTGCAGAAGATGCGGTACATGATATCCAGAAAGGGGTTGAGAACCAAAATTGTCTTGCTATTGGCGAGTGTCTTCTCAACCATGAATGGGGTGAGCTTGTCCTTGTCGGCAGAGTCAGCATTGCCGTGAGGGCGAACACCCACAGGAGTGTCAAGTCCATCATCAGCAACTTGAAGCAAATCCATGAACTCCTTCCAGGTAGTAGACAGCTTGCGGCCGTTGGTCATCCAGGTCATCCTTCTTTCTTCATTGGAGTGAAAGTACACTGAAGCAACGAACTGACATATGATCTCAGGGTCATAGTCCAGGTGGAAAGAGATCACATGCTCAATGCCAAACTGCTCCACCAAGTCCAGAGCCTCCCCAAAGTAGTCACGGAACTTGTCCTTCCTCATGTGGTGCATATCAATCCACTTCACTTCCACATAGGTATTCTGCTTATTATTGATGATATCCAAATAGATCTGGGTTTGGGTCTTGTTCCAGAACAGTTCACACCCTCTGACAGTGGAGCGAGGGGTCACATAAGAGTGAAGCTGTCTGAGACGGACATACTCTGTAGGGCCTATCTCATCCATACCCCTGGCGGGCTCCTTGTGCTTGCTAGCTGTGGTATTGACATTTCGCTTGGACGCAGATGATCCCTTGGGAACTTCTCCTGGGTTGCGCAGACGCTTGGAGCCAGTGTCACGAACGGGATTGGCCCGGCGAGAGCCACCACCTGAGACACACACGCAAAGCACCAAAACAAAAGGCAAAAAGAATCAATGCAAAGGCCATAAGACAACACATGAAACCCTTAGAAGATAAACGAGAAAGTTGGCATGCGATAGATGTGAACCACGGTAGATCTGCCATGGTTTGCGGTACTAAAGGCTTAGTACAGCTCCAGACGCGGTAGTACCGTGAGGGGTCACGGTAGTACCGTGGCTGGGGCAGTAGTAAAGTTTTAGTACCGCATGGTGCGCGGTAGTACCGCGCCCTAGGGGCGGTAGTACCGTGCGAGCGGTAGTACCGTTCCCTACGGGCGGTAGTACCGTGTCGCGTCAGATCTAATCAGGATTTGAATCTGAAAAAGAACCGCGAAGCCATGGCGGTGCTACGGCGATCAGATCTAGCGCAAGACAACAATACAAGTGTAAATCCTATGCAATACCACCCTCCTTCATCCTACTCTTGCAGAGATTTAGTCTAGGAATCTCAAGAACATACAAGCCTCCCCCAAAAGCTAGAAGAACCAAACACAATCAAAAAGGAGAAGGATTTGGGGAAAAACCTTGGTCCATAGCAAGAGCACGTGGTGGGGAACGATCCCACCGGACGGAATCACGGGAGGGCAGCCGGTGGAGGAGATCCGGCGATGAACGCCGGCTCCGTTCGTGAGCACGGGAGAGGAAGAAACGACGTGGAGAGAAAGAGGACGAATGGGTATGGGGAGTTAGAACTCCCCCTGCCCTGGCCTTATCCCCACGCACTCGAACCGGCGCAGTAGTACCGCGAGTCATCGCGGTAGTACCTTCGGCGGAAGTATCACACGCCGAGGCGGTAGTACCGCTCAACAGCGGCGATAAAAATTACTGCCTCTTGGGGACGGTAGTACCGTGCTCCCATCAGCGGTAGTACCGTGGTTGGCCGCGGTAGTACCGTGGCCGACCGCGGTAGTACCGTGAGCTCACGACACCGAAGGTTTCAAACAAGAGAGAAAAAAAATACGCCTTCGCACGGAAAAACAGACACACACCCAAAACTAAAACAAGCACATACCAAGGGAACAACAGGAAATCCCTAAGTGACAAAGCCTCTCGAGGAGAGAGGCGGGGCGAAGCCACCTATGTTTGAGTTGGATGGTATGGCACCATGAAGAATTATCCTTGGGCCCATGACCAAAACTCGTCTTTGAAGCACAAGTACCATAAAAAATGGCTAATGTGAAAGAGGTGATCTATTTATGCATAATGGGGGGAGGGAGAGTTCATTGAGAGAACAACACTCCCCCTATGTCCATGCCTACACCTAAACTAGACAACAAGTTGAGTGTGGTGGGGGGTGCACGGGTTCAAGTCACATTGCTCAAATCAATGATATTTAGCTCATGCCTTAACTCGCGAAATCTTGCTTCATCCAAGGGCTTCGTGAAAATATCTGCAAGGTTATCATGAGTGTTGACATACTTGAGCTCGATCTCCCCTCGCCTAATGTGATCCCGGATGAAGTGATACCGAATCTCAATGTGCTTCATCTTGAAGTGTTGCACCGGGTTGAGAGAAATCTTGATGGCACTTTCATTATCACACCAAAGAGGCACTTTGTCACAAATGACACCGTACTCCTTTAAAGTTTGCCTCATCCATAGGATTTGAGCACAACAACTACCGGCCGCCACATACTCCGCTTCGGTGGACGAGAGAGACACACAATTTTGCTTCTTGGAAGACCAACTTACCAAGGAGCAACCAAGAAATTGGCAACCTCCAGAAGTGGACTTCCTATCCACTTTGTCTCCATGTAATCGAATCCGTGAAACCTTCAAGCTTGAAGTTTGCTCCTCTTGGGTACCATAAGCCAAAGTTTGGGGTATGAGCCAAATATTGAAAGATTCGCTTGACCGCCACAAAGTGACTTTCCTTTGGTGCGGCTTGAAAACGTGCACACATCCCCACACTCAACATGATATCCGGTCTAGATGCACAAAGGTAAAGCAAGGAGCCAATCATGGAGCGATATACCTTTTGATCCACCGCTTACCATTGGGATCGATGTCAAGTTGGCACTTGGTAGGCATTGGTGTAGTAGCCGCTTGACATCACTTAGCTTGAATCTTTTAAGCATGTCTTGAGTGTATTTGGCTTGGTTGATGAAGGTTCCTTCTCTTCTTTGTTTGATGTCGAAACCAAGGAAGAACTTCAACTCTCCCATCGAAGACATCTTAAACTTGGAGGTCATGAGAGCGGCAAATTCTTCATTGAAAGCTTTGTTAGGGGAACCAAAGATAATATCATCAACATATAGTTGGCATACAAACAACTCCCTGTTTACCTTCTTAGTAAAAAGAGTGGGGTCGATTAGCCCTACTTCAAATCCATGATCTTGTAACAACTCGGTAAGGTGGTCATACCACGCACGTGGGGCTTGTTTAAGGCCATAGAGTGCCTTATCGAGTTGATACACATGATCCGGAAAGTAGGGATCCTCGAACCCGGGGGGTTGCTTGATATAGACCAACTCATTAATAGGACCATTAAGAAAAGCACTTTTCACATCCATTTGTTGCAACTTAAAGTTGTGATGGGAAGCATAAGCAATCAACAAACGAATGGATTCAAGACGAGCAACGGGAGCAAAGGTTTCACCGTAGTCGATACCCTCGACTTGGGAGTAGCCTTGTGCTACCAATCTTGCCTTGTTGCGAATGATGTTCCCATGAGCATCTTGCTTGTTCTTGAAGATCCACTTGGTTCCAATGACGTTGTGGTTCCCGGATGGTCTTGGCACCAATCTCCACACCTTGTTGTACTCGAAGTTGTTGAGTTCTTCATGCATGGCATTGAGCCAATCCGAGTCTTCGAGCGCCTCATAGACCTTTTGGGGTTCGACACAAGAGACAAACGCGTGATGTTCACAATAGTTTGCCAATTTTCTACGAGTACTTACCCCCTTTCTTAGGCTTCCAACCACATTTTCCATGAGATGGCCTTGAGTGGTGAGCTTGGAAGCAATCTTCGCGGCACGACGCTCTAATTCCTCCTCGGGTGTGGAAAGAGGAGGGTTGACTTGATGATCTTGAGCGCCGTCTTGAGTTTGTTCTTGATCTTGAGGTTGCTCTTGATCTTGAACTCGCTCGAGGGGGAGACCTTGACCTTGGGCATCATTTAGTGGTTCACCACCGTCTTGAGGTAGATCTTGCCCTTGGTCTTGATCACGAGGTTGAGGGCCTTCACTTTGTTCTTCGGAAGTGTGTGGGTCTTGATGAGGTGATGGCTCTACTTGAGTAGAGCATTGTCATTCTCCTTTGGCCACAAGGGGTTCCTCAATGGGTAGGATTTGACCAATACCCATTCTTCTTATGGCTTGGGGAGGAATTTCATCACCTATATCACAAGTACCACTTTGCTCCACTTGGGAGCCATTATTTTAAATCAAACTCCACGTTACGTCTCCTCAATGAGTCCGGTGGACTTGTTGAGGACACGGCAAGCATGAGAGTTTGTAGCATAACCAACAAATATGCCCTCATGAGCTCTAGCCTCAAATTTAGACAACCGAACACCTTTCTTGAGAATGAAACACTTACAACCGAACACCCGGAAGTACTTGAGGTTGGGCTTGTTGCCGGTGAGAATCTCATAAGGAGTCTTGTTCAATCCTTTGCGAAGGTAGAGCCGATTGGATGCATGACATGCGGTGTTGATGGCTTTGGCCCAAAAGTTGTACGGAGACTTGAACTCCGCCATCATGGTCCTTGCCGCATCCATCAACGTCCGGTTCTTCCTCTCCGCAACACCATTTTGTTGAGGGGTATAAGGTGCCGCATATTGATGTTTGATCCCCTCATCACTAAGAAACTCATCCAAGGTGTAGTTCTTGAACTCGGTGCCGTTGTCGCTTCTTATTGTCAAGATCTTTGCATCATGTTGACGTTGAGCTTCATTTGCAAAGTTGATGACGGTTTGTTGGGTCTCACTCTTCCTCTTGAATAAGTATACCCAAGTGTATCTTGAATAATCATCCACAATCACCAAGCAATACTTTCTTCCTCCAAGACTATCAAAAGATGGAGGCCCGAAGAGATCCATGTGAAGGAGCTCCAAGGGTCTCTTTGAGTAGATGATGGTTGAAGGAGGTTGAGCCTTTTCATGAAGCTTTCCTTCGATACAAGCACTGCAAGCACGATCTTTGGCAAAACTAACATTTGTTAGTCCACGGACATGGTCCCCCTTGACAAGACTTTGCAAAGATCTCATATTGACGTGGGCTAAACGGCGATGCCAAAGCCATCCCACGTCAACTTTAGCCATTAGGCATGTCGCGGTCTTAGTGGGTTGCTCCGAGAAGTTAACCACATAGAGGCCGTTCTCGACATGCCCAACAAAGGCTACTTTAAGAGTCTTGCTCCACAAGAGGGCCACGGTATCAATATCAAAGAATGTAGCAAAGCCCATGAGTGCAAGTTGACGAACGGAAAGTAAATTGAATGCAAGGGACTCAACAAGCATGACTTTCTCGATCGTTAGATCATGAGAAATGACAACCTTGCCGAGACCCAATACCTTAGAATGTGATGCATCACCCCACTCGACATTGGTGGGCATAGATGGAATCTCTTGCACGTCCACCACCAAGTCCTTGCTCCGGTCATATGATTTGTTGCTCCACTATCGAGCAACCATGATCCCCACCGGAAGCAAACACCTACACGAGATCAATGCTTGGTTTTAGGTACCCATTTAGTAATGGGTCCTTTGATGTTAGTAACAAGGGTCTTGGGAACCCAAATAGACCATTCAATGTACTCATAAGAAGAACCAACAAATCTAGCATAAACATGTCCATCACTAGCACGGCACAACACATATGAAGGGTTAAAGTCGCCGGCTTTGTTTGAGGAAATGCTTTTTTTCTTTTGGACATCAACTTCCTTCACTTTCTCCTTCTTCTTCTTGGAAGCACCCTCTCCCTCTTTCACGAATGTTTGTTTAAGGGGAGGAGGACAATTGGCCTTGTTGTTCTTCTTCTTCTTGCTCTTGGACTTGGGTGCAAACCCAATTCCTTCTTTGGCCACAACTTCCTTTTGATTGCTCAAAAGGTCGTTGAGGTTTTTCTCACCTTGAATGCAAGTCACATTGCCTTTCTCAAGTTGATCCTTCAACTTGGAATTTTCCTCCACAAGATGCACATGCTCACAACAAGGGATAGTAGCACATGCATTATCAATTAATACCATATGAGGAAAGGTGGCCTTTTCCTTGATTAGCTTAACTTGGAGTTGAGCATGAGACTCTTTGAGGCTAGCATGAGTACCCTTCAAGACCTTGTGGGCCTTGTCAAGTATCTCAAACTCCTCTTTGAGTCTAGCATGATCAACCCCAAGTTTAGCCTTCTCGGAGGTAAGCACACGAGACATGACAAGAGCATGATCAAGATCTTTCTTTAACTTAGCATGGTCATCATTGTGTGACTCCTCAAGAGTCAAACGATGCACACGCTCTTCCTCAAGAGCATTAGAGAGATCCGATATCTCATCGGCATAGTCACGACTATCACCTTCCATCTTGGAGATGGTTTCTTCGTGAGCCTCGATCATGTCATTGGCCTCACCAAGTTGTTCCAAGAGAGCAACAAAGTGCTTCTTGGACTTTCCCTTGAGCTTACTCATAAAAGACTCAAATTCATTCACTTCCTCATTAGACTCAACATGTCCATCAATGCAATCCTCCACGGAGGGATTAGTAATGAATGTGGTTGTGATGTTGGGGGTTACCTTGTTTGAAGCCTTAGCCATGAGGCATCTAGCGGTGATGTTTTCGTTGGGTGATTCAAAGAGAGACACCCGGGGAGTAGCAATGGCAATGGATGCCATGGCTGTTGCTTCTTCATTCTCATCATCATCTTCATCCTCTTGGTATTCTTCTTGAACCACCAACCCACGAGTGGGAGTCTTCTTGGCGAAGTTATTCTTGTTGGGGAAGGACTTGGCTTTGTCTTTCCGAATGAACTTGCCACCATTGTCTTCCCGCTTCTCGTAAGGACAATCCGCAACGAAATGGCTCACATTGCCACAGTTGAAGCAAGTTCTAACTCGTTGCTTGCCCTTGACGACACTTGAGTTGTTCTTGTTGAAGTTGGGTCTTGAGCTCTTCTTGCTCCAAAATTGTCTTGAAGCAAGGGCCATGTGCTCATGGTAGTCAAACTTGGTGTCTTCGGGGTTGCTTTCCTCATCTTCCACTTCTTCCTCTTCTTCCACAATAACCTTGGCCTTCAAAGCAAGGTTAGGCTTCTTTGCTCTTTGAGAACGGAGCACCGCATTGTCGGCGGTCTTGTCCAAGATGCTCATTGCCACGAACTCATCCAACACTTCACTTGAGGTCATGGTGTGGAAGTCCGGTCGTTGACGGATGACGGAGGACATGGCTTTGTTGTAGGGCATCATGGCCTTGAGGAACTTCTGCTTGATCCAATTGTCATCCGTGTCCTTGCTTCCATGATCTCGAAGTGCCACCACGAGTTTGGTCACTCTTCAAAGAGCTCACGAGGTTCTTCATCTTCTTTCATTGCAAACTCATCGGCTTCATCTTGCACCACTTCATAGTTGGACCGTTGAATGCTAGCACTTCCACGATAGAGACCCTCGACACATTTCCATGCTTCTTTAGCCACGACATGGGGTCGAAGGTGAGGAGATCTTGGGAAGGATTGCATCTTGGATGATGAAGAGAGCACTCTCATTGAATTGATTGTCCACGGCTTCTCGAGGGTGAAGTTGCTTGGGTCATGAGGATAAAACCTTCTTCAATGATTCTCCAAAGGTTAGTGTTCACATGTTTCAAATGACGCTTAAAGCGATAGACCCAATTATCAAAATCTTCATGTTTCTCATATTTAGGAGGTGGACCAGCATGATTCAAATGAGTGGAGGGGATAGGCCCTCCATAAACCGGGGGTTCCACATGGGCAAAGATGTCGGTGCCATTTCTACCACTAGTAGAAGGACTCTTTTCATTGTTAGCTTCCCCCTTGTCGGAGATAGCATCCGTCACCTTGTTAGTAGGATCACCCACTTTCATAGGCGTGGTAGATAGTTTAAGTCCCTCTAGGAAATCATTAAACATGCTTTTAACCTCGGCCGTCATGGAGGTTTTCAATGTGTCTAAAGCCACATTGAACTCCTCACGAGAGACCGAGGTTCCCCCTTCGGCCGAAGATGAGATGGGATTCACACCGGAGTGTTCCTCCGCACCATCATTGGTGTCAACCATACTCTTCGGACGACAAAGTCCTTAATAAAGAGACGAGGCTCTGATACCAATTGAAAGGATCGATATGGTTGACTAGGAGGGGGGGGGGGTGAATAGGCAACTAACAATTTTTTAAGCTTTTCTTTACCAAATTAAACTTTGCAACAAATAGGTTGTCTAGATATGCAACTATGTGAGCAACCTATATGATGCAATATCAACTAGCACGCAAGCAAACAAGAGATGTAACAATAATTAAGCTTGCGAAAGTAAAGGCACGAAATAACCAAGAGTGGAGCCGGAGGAGACGAGGATGTGTTACCGGAGTTCCTTCCTTTTAAGGGGAAGTACGTCTCCGTTAGAGCGGTGTGGAGGCACAATGCTCCCTAAGAAGCCACTAGGGCCACCGTATTCTCCTCACGCCCTCACACGATGCGAGATGCCGTGATTCCACTATTGGTGCCCTTGAAGGCGGCGACCGAACCTTTACAAGCAAGGTTGGGGCAATCTCCACAACAATCGGAGGCTCCCAACAACAACACCACCACGAAGCTTCACCACAATGGAGTATGGCTTCGAGGTGACCTCAACCGTCTAGGGTGCTCAACACCCAAGAGTAACAAGATCCGCAAGGATAAGTGGGGGAATAAAATATCCTTTGGTGGAAGTGTAGATCGGGCCCTTGTCACCCAATCCGAGCAAATCAACAAGTTTGATTGGCTAGGAGAGAGATCGGGCTAAAATGGAGCTTGGAGCAACAATGGAGCTTAGAGGTGGAAGAGGTAGTCAACTAGAGGTAGAAGACATCCCTTATATAGACGTGGAAAAAATCCAACCGTTATCCACAAGTTCTGCCCGCGACTCACGGTACTACCGCTCCAAGGGAGCGGTACTACCGCGACGCCACGCGGTACTACCGTGGAAGACCACGGTACTACCGTGGCAACTACACAGGCCGGAATAAGCCTGACGAAGGAGCAGTACTACTGCTCCCCCTTGCGGTACTACCGCAAGGTAGGAGGGTCACGGCCTGGGAAGGGCGCGGATGAAATAAATTAC
Organism: Aegilops speltoides; assembly: GCA_021437245.1. NCBI lineage: Eukaryota > Viridiplantae > Streptophyta > Magnoliopsida > Poales > Poaceae > Aegilops > Aegilops speltoides. Next base: position 103,131,666 of record CM038141.1, on the reverse strand, counting down.
ATCCGTGCCTACTTCCGCAGAAACTAGGGTGGTGCAAAAACCCGACGCGGTACTACCACCGCGAGGTAGCGGTACTACCGTGGTCGGCGGATGTAAAAATTACATCTGCGCCTACTACCGCGATTTCTTGCGGTACTAGGCGAAGGGCCACGGTACTACAACTCAAGGGAGCGGTACTACCGTGGGCCCCAGATACTACTGCTGGCGAAGCGGTACTACCGTGGGGCGCGGATGTACAAAATTACATCCACCCTACTACCGCACCGGAGCGGCACTAGGCAGATGCGGCGGTACTACCGCGCAAAGGCGGTACTACCATGGGGCGCGGATGTAAAAATTACATCCGCCCTACTACAAGACCGGGCGGCACTAGGCAGGTGCAGCGGTACTACCGCACCAAAGGGGCGGTACTACCGCGTGACGCCATGGTACTACCGCTTGTACCTGCGGTACTACCGCAAGTACAGCAGTAGTCGCGAGTTTTCCACACAACCAAGATAACGACGGGTAGCTCCAAAGTGCAAGGAAAGGAGGGACAAGTGTACGTGTGATTCCACCCTACCTTTCCGATGCGGACCCCCTCTTAATAGTACGGCTCTCCTACGACTCAACTCCACCAAAGAGAAACGTAGAACAACACCGGCTTCAACAGTCTCCGAGGGGCACCGAATCGTCTTGTGCCTAATGATGAAGTATCTGAGGGACTCAAGGCACACGATTAGTCCGTACGAGCATTGTCATCAATCACCAAAACACTTAGGGATAAATATGCCCTTACACCTGTGAAGAGTTATAGATGAGATAGAATAGATGAGCATCACAAAATGCAGAGATTTTTGCAAAAGAATGATTCAAAAATTCAGTTTTAGTTTTCCATAGAAAGTGTTTCGGATCAATCGATTTTCAAACGCGGTGATACCGAAGCAGTTTTGGAACCTAAACTGTTGAACTCGGTTGGATCGAGTCATAGTTCGGTCGCACCGGGACTGCTAGGGTTTCACAGAATCGTCAAATCGGTCACACCGATTAGTAATTCTCGGTCAGACCGAGAGTCACTAGTGCAATGGCATAAGCCAAATCGGTGAGACCGAGTTTTTTAACTCGGTGGGTCTGAGATGGTTTCGGCGGAAACCTAACCCTAAAATTTTGAATCTAATCTACTCTACGGATTACTTTGGCTGGATAAGAGTGTTTCAATCGTGGCAAGAATCCAACAAGAATACAATGTGCTAGGAATCATACGTGGATAGCACAAAGATTGAGTCCATACCCTAACTTGGCGGTGGACTCGCTATGGCGGCAACGGCGGGGGCGAAATCCATTGATGGCAGCGCAGACCAGCTACTGGAGGCTGCTGGCGACGAGGAGATGATCCGGAGACCTTCGATGGCAGAGCGAGCTATTGCACGGGCGAAGGGTTTCGGAGAAATTTCCAAAATTTTGGCCGTGTCTATATATAGCCCGACCCTGTCAGTGTGACCGAGTGGAACAACTCGGTGGCACCGAGATGCACAACTGTGTACAATTAGAGCAAATCGGTGTGACCGAAAAGTTCAAATCAGTTGCACCGAGATTGAAAACTCAGATCAACTTAATGATCTCGGTAGGACCGAAATGGAGGAATCGGTCTGCCTGAGAGTCACAAAGAGGTTTTGGAAGTTTAAGTCTATGACGAATCGGGGACTCTGAGTGCTCCTCACACAGAGTGGTTCGAATCTGACTTGATCAAATTTTGTGATGTAGCATGAATAGAGTTTGAGATGAGAAAAGCATAGATAGCTAAAGAAGGTTCATAGGCATTCTTGTCCATCCACTTGGCAAAAAAGAAAAACCAAACAATCAAAACAACAAGTGGATGCCCTTGAATGAGTAAAATATGCACATCATGTCTCGACCATTTTGAGACTCCTCGTCTTGTCCGTGATCACATCTGGGACTCTGAACAACCTTTGGTACATCACAACACATAAACTCAGAATATAACTGTCATCTTACTTTAAGCGTGCGGACCCTACGAGTTTGAGAACTATGTAGACATGACCGAGACACGTCTTCGGTCAATAACCAATAGCAGAACCTGGATGCTCATATTGGCTCCCACATATTCTATGAAGATCTTTATCGGTCAAACCGCATAACAACATACGTTGTTCCCTTTGTCATCGGTATGTTACTTGCCCGAGATTCGATCGTCGGTATCTCAATACCTAGTTCAATCTCGTTACCGGCAAGTTTTACTCATTCCGTAATACATCATCCTGCAACTAACTCATTAGTTACAATGCTTGCAAGGCTTATAGTGATGTGCATTACCGAGTGGGCCCAGAGATACCTCTCTGACATTCGGAGTGACAAATCCTAATCTCGAAATACGCCAACCCAACAAGTACCTTCGGAGACACTTGTAGAGCACCTTTATAATCACCTAGTTACGTTGTGACGTTTGGTAGCACACAAAGTGTTCCTCCGGTAAACGGGAGTTGCATAATCTCATAGTTATAGGAACATGTATAAGTCATGAAGAAAGCAATAGCAACATACTAAACGATCAAGTGCTAAGCTACGGAATGGGTCAAGTCAATCACATCATTCTTCTAATGATGTGATCCTATTAATCAAATGACAACTCATGTCTATGGTTAGGAAACTTAACCATCTTTGATTAACAAGCTAGTCAAGTAGAGGCATACTAGTGACACTATGTTTGTCTATGTATTCACACATATATTATTTTTCCGGTTAATACAATTCTAGCATGAATAATAAACATTTATCATGAAATAAGGAAATAAATAATAACTTTATTATTGCCTCTAGGGCATATTTCCTTTAGTCTTCCACTTGCACTAGAGTCAATAATCTAGTTCACATCGTCATGTGATTTAACACCAATATTCATATCTGTATATGATTAACACCCATAGTTCACATCGTCATGTGACCAACACCCAAAGGGTTTACTAGAGTCAATAATCTAGTTCACATCGCTATGTGATTAACACCCAAAGAGTACTAAGGTGTGATCATGTTTTGCTCATGAGAGAAGTTTAGTCAACGGGTCTGTCACATTCAAAGCCATATGTATTTTGCAAAATATTCTATGTCTACAATGCTCTGTACAGAGCTACTCTAGCTAATTGCTGCCACTTTCAATAAGTATCCATATTGAGACTTAGAGTCATCTGGATCAGTGTCAAAACTTGCATCGACATAACCCTTTACGACGAATCTCTTGTCACCTCCATAATCGAGAAACATATCCTTATTCCACTCAGGATAATTTTGACCAATGTCCAGTGATCTACTCCTAGATCACTATTGTACTCCCTTGCCAAACCAGGGCAGAGTGTACAATAGGTCTGGTCCATAGCATGGCATACTTTTATAGAACCTATGACTGAGGCATAGGGAATGACTTTCATTCTCTTTCTATTTTCTGTCGTGGTCGGGATTTGAGTCTTACTCAATTTCACACCTTTGCAACACAGCAAGAACTCTTTCTTTGGTGTTCCATTTTGAACTACTTCAAAATCTTGTCAAGGTATGTACTCATTGAAAATCTTATCAAGCGTCTTGATCTATCTCAATAGATCTTGATGCACAATATGTAAGTAGATTTACTAAGGTCTTTCTTTTGAAGAACTCCTTTCAAACATTCCTTTATGCTTTCCAGAAAAATTCTACATCATTTCTGATCTACAATATGACACTCACATATACTTATCAGAAAGGCTGTAGTGCTCCCACTCACTTTATTGTAAATACAGGCTCCATCGCAAGTCCGTATAAAACTATATGCTTTGATCAACTTATCAAAGCGTATACTCCAACTCCGAGATGCTTGCACCAGTCCATAGATGGATCGTTGTAGCTTGCACATTTTGTTAGCACCTTTAGGATCGACAAAACCTTCTGGTTGCATCATATACAACTTTTCTTTAAGAAATCCATTAAGGAATGTAGTTTTGACATCCATTTGCCAAATTTCATAAAATGTGGCAATTTGGTAACATGATTCGGACAGACTTTTAAGCATCGATACGAGTGAGAAAAAACTCATCGTAGTCAACATCTTGAACTTTGTCAAAAACATTTTTCGACAAGTCTAGCTTTGTAGATAGTAACACTACTATCAGCGTCCGTTTTCCTCTTGAAGATCCATTTATTTTCTATGGCTTGCCGATCATCGGGCAAGTCAACCAAAGTCCACACTTTGTTCTCATACATGGATCCCATCTCAGATTTCATGGCCTCAAGCCATTTTTGGAATCTGGGCTCATCATCGCTTCCTCATAGTTCGTAGGTTCGTCATGGTCAAGTAACATGACCTCCAGAACAGGATTACCGTACCACTCTGGTGTGGATCTTACTCTGGTTGTCCTACGAGGTTTGGTAGTAACTTGATCTGAAGTTACATGATCATCATCATTAGCTTCCTCACTAATTGGTGTAGGAGTCACAGAACTGATTTCCGTGATGAACTACTTTGCAATAAGGGAGCAGGTACCAGTTACCTCATCAAGTTCTACTTTCCTCCCACTCACTTCTTTCGAGAGAAACTCCTTCTCTAGAAAGGATCCATTCTTAGCAACGAATGTCTTGCCTTCGGATCTGTGGTAGAAGTTGTACCCAACTGTCTCCTTTGGGTATCCTATGAAGACACATTTCTTCGATTTGGGTTTGAGCTTATCAGGATGAAACTTTTTCACATAGGCATCGTAACCCCAAACTTTAAGAAACGACAGCTTAGGTTTATTGCTAAACCATAGTTCATACGGTGTCGTCTCAACGGATTTAGATGGTGCCCTATTTTAACGTGAATGCAGCTATCTCTAATGCATAACCCCAAAATGATATTGGTAAATCGGTAAGAGACATCATTGATCGCGTCGTATCAAATAAAGTGCGGTTATGACGTTCGGACACACCGTTACGCTGTGGTGTTCCAGGTGGCATAAGTTTGTGAAACTATTCCACATTATTTTAAATGAAAGTTAAACTCGTAACTCAAATATTCATCTCCACGATCAGATTGCCGAAACTTTATTTTCTTGTTACGATGATTTTACACTTCACTCTGAAATTTTTGAACCTTTCAACTATTTCAGACTTATGTTTCATCAAGTAGATATACCCATATCTGCGCAAATCATCTGTGAAGGTCAGAAAATAACGATACCCGCCGCGAGCCTCAACACTCATCGGACCGCATACATTAGTATGTATTATTTCCAATAAGTCAATTGCTCACTCCATTGTTCCGGAGAACGGAGTCTTAGTCATCTTGCCCATGAGGCATGGTTCGCAAGCATCAAGTGATTCCAAAAGCCCATCAGCATGGAGTTTCTTCATGCGCTTTGCACCAATATGACCTAAACGGCAGTGCCACAAATAAGTTTCATTATCATTATTAACTTTGCATCTTTTGGCTTCAATATTATGAATATGTGTATCACCATGATCGAGGTTCAATAAACCATTTATATTGAGTGTATGACCATAGAAGGTTTTATTCATGTAAAGAGAATAACAATTATTCTTTGACTTAAATGAATAACTGAGGGAGTCCTGGACTAGGGGGTGTCCGGACAGCCGGACTATCATCGTCCGCCGGACTCCAAGACTACGAAGATACAAGATTGAAGACTCCGTCCCGTGTCCGGATGGGACTTTCCTTGGCGTGGAAGGCAAACTTGGCAATACGGATATGTAGATCTCCTACCATTGTAACCGACTCTGTGTAACCCTAGCCTCCTCCGGTGTCTATATAAACCGGAGGGCTTTAGTCCGTAGGACACAACATACATTACAACAATCATACCATAGGCTAGCTTTAGGGTTTACCCTCCTTGATCTCGTGGTAGATCCACTCTTGTACTACCCATATCATCAATATTAATCAAGCGGGGCGAGGGTTTTACCTCCATCGAGAGGGCCGAACACAGGTAAACCATCGTGTCCCTCGTCTCCTGTTACCATCCGCCTAGACGCACAGTTCGGGACCCCCTACCGAGATCCGCGGTTTTGACACCGACATTGGTGCTTTCATTGAGAGTTCCTGCGTGCCGTCACCGATAGGTCCGATGGCATCTTCAACCAACAACGCTGTCGGTGAGACTTTTCTCCCGGACAGATCTTCAGATTCGGCGGCCGCTGCGGGCTAATTCGCTGGCCATCTGGAGCAGATCAAAAGCTCGCCCTGGCGTCAGTCGATTCGAAGTCTAAACTTCACGGCCAACATCGCGGAGACTTGATCTTGACGGGCTCGAGCCACCAAGCGAGCCGCCTTTATTACGATGGGCATGATCTAGCTCTGCCGCCGGACAGTGCCTTGGTGGCCGCACACGAATCCGCTTCGGCCATTAGCCCGGAGCCGATCGCCCAGACCGAGGATCGGTGGATGGACACCGCCTTGGGGGCTTCAACTTCCACGGCGATGGAGCCGAACACTAATCTTGTCCCTCGCGAAACTTGTGATTCCGAGGTGCCGGACTCCTTGCCGGACTCCTCACCTCCGCGGACATCTTCCAACACTCGACCTTTGGCAACATCCTAAATTCGCTAAAGCATCTCTCGTTATCGGGAGAGTCCTGGCCGGATTATGGCCAAGACGGTTGGGGTACGGACGACGAAGAAATTCAAAGCCCACCCACCACCCACTTTGTAGCCACTGTCGACGATCTAACCGACATGCTAGACTACGACTCTGAAGACATCGACGGTATAGACGACGATGTCGGAGACGAACAAGAAACAGAGCCTATAGGGCATGGGAGGACCACCTCGTCATATGACATATACATGGTGGATACCCCAAAAGAGAGCGATAACGAGGACAAACAGGCCGCGGCAGAAGATAACCCCGCCGATAAACAACCAAAACGGCGGCGCAGACGCCGCCCTAAGTCCCGCCTCGACAACAACAACGCTCCTAAGGACCCCGCAATACAGCAGGGCACACAAGTGGACGACGAACACGCAGATAAGCAACCGCCCGAACAGGACGAGTCAGATAATCAGTCCAGGCCCGACGAAAACGACAGTCCGGACGATCTCATGCCGGACACGTCGCCGGAGAGTAAAAACCTTCGGAAAAGACTCGCCAACACTGCAAGAAGCTTGAAGAAGGAAAAGCGGAAGCTCAAAACAGTGGAAGACACACTCAGAATGAGGTGGAGCAAAGTGCTCAAAACCGCGGATAGATACGGCAATGGCCACCAACCAAAGAGCTACCCGAAGCGCAAGCTGCTACCAGAATTCGACGAGGAGGCCATAGAGCCCCCACAATCAAAAAATAAAGAGGCTGCCTGGTCGGATAGACGGCCGGATGATAGGCCAAATTCTGAAAGCGGCGCCGCATATAAACCAACTAATGAACCTGGAAAGACAGATGGCCCAGCCAGGTCCATCTACGGGCCAAAGAAGAAGGCCCCAGGAAGCAAGGCAACACGTGAAGTGTCCGAAGATAGTGTCACACCCAAATACAGGGGCGCCGCACACCCACTATGTTTCACCAATGAGGTGCTGGACCATGAATTCCCAGCAGGATTTAAACCCATAAACATAGAGGCCTACGATGGAACAACAGACCCTCGAGTCTGGATAGAAGATTATATACTACATATACACATGGCCAGAGGAGATGATCTCCACGCCATAAAATACCTACCCCTCAAGCTCAAAGGGCCAGCCCGTCATTGGCTTAAAAGCCTCCCAGAAAACACTGTGGGAAGTTGGGAAGAGCTCGAGGACACGTTTAGAGCAAATTTTCAAGGGACTTATGTCCGCCCTCCGAATGCAGATGATCTAAGTCATATAACTCAACAGCCCGGAGAGTCAGCGCACAAATTCTGGAACAGGTTTCTCACCAAAAAGAACCAAATAGTCGACTGTCCGGACACCGAAGCCTTAGCAGCTTTTAAACACAATGTCCGAGACGAATGGCTTGCCAGACACCTCGGCCAAGAGAAACCGAGGACAATGTCCGCGCTAACAAGCCTCATGACCCGCTTCTGTGCGGGAGAGGATAGCTGGCTAGCAAGATGCAGCACCAGCGACCCAAGTACATCCGAGATAAGAGATGGAAACGGAAAATCACGGCGCAGAAAAGAGCAGCGTCGGAATAAAGAGAAAAGCCCAAAGAGCACGACAGTCAACGCCGGATTCAAAAGCTCGCGGCCAAACAACAAAACACCGCCTCTTAAGGATGACAACGATGAGCTGTCCAACTTAAACAAGATTTTGGTTCGGATATGTCAAATCCACAGTACCCCCGGAAGGCCTGCAAACCACACCCATAGAGATTGTTGGGTTTTTAAACAGTCCGGCCGACTAAACGCCGAACACAAGGGGCTCGACGCGTCAAGTGAAGACGATAAACCCCACCAGCAGAGCACCGGAAAACAAAAGACTTTCCCATAGGAGGTCAAAGAAGTAAATTCACTTCATGTGATAATACGGAAAAATAGTGCGGCACTTTCTAAAAAGAGCCTCGCGCGGTCCAACCCAGCAGACCATAGAGATTGGATATCAAAACCAATCACTTTCGACCACCTGGACTATTCCAGAAGCGTTCGAAATGCGGGACGGATTGCCCTGATATTGAATCCCATAATCAACGGACTACAATTTACTAAAGTCCTAATGGACGGAGGCAACGACTTAAACCTGCTGTATTCAAACACAATCCGCAAGATGGGGATAGACCCTACCAAAATTCGACACAGCCGCACTTCCTTCAAAGGAGTGACACCAGGCCCTTACGCCAAGTGCACAGGCTCCCTATTACTAGAAGTTGTGTTCGGATCACCGAACAACTTTCGGCGCGAAGAACTAATTTTTCATATTGTCCCATTTAAAAGTGGATATCAAGCACTCTTGGGACGAATGGCTTTTGTCCGTTTCAATGCCATACCGCATTACGCGTCTCTTACACTCAAGATGCCCGGTCCACGTGGCATCATTTCAGTGCGAGGGTCACTTAAAGACCCCGGACTCGGATAAACGAGTCCGGCCCGATGGGCTAGGGCTCCCTAGCCGCACACCCCTTCACAAGGGCTGCGGCGCTAAACAACCGCGGGTTCATTCAAACCCGCTTTACTTATTTATATTTTTCTTTCACATAACTTTCTTCGCATGAATTGTTTTCAAACTAAGCGTTCCTCTCTTTTTACAGATGAACAACGTGCATACCCGTCGAGTGATAACGGCTGCGGAGACACAGTGCGGGCGTGCGGTAGGGACCCGTTGCGAGATTCTTTTGATTAAGACCTGCGTAAACCTTTTTTCTGTCTCTTGTTGTTATTCTCCTTGGTTTCTTCCTATAACCAAAGCGGAGCTGACGTTTTGGCATCGGCGCGTCGAGAGGACCATGTCCGTGCACGGACACTAGGGGCTTAGGGCATTGTTCCGCCCATTATTATAAAGACCGAACACCTTAGGGAGTGTTGGCGTCTCGAGAGTTAGGCATTATATGCATCAGCTCGAATCATGTCTTTGGTCAAATGTTGGGTTTGCCCGGCTCCGTGTTTTGCTGCCTTACGTTCCGTATCATCGGCTAACGCGGCACCGGAGAACTCTGCGATTGTGCCCCGATTCGGCCGGGCGAGCACCTCGTAGAGAAAGCCGGCGATCGTCATGATATAGCGAGAGACTGGTCAACCACTCGATCGACTACCGGAATGTTTAGAATTCCCGCTTTGACGAAGGACCGTTTCGATCGAGCACACGCGCCCGAACTCGAGAAGTGCGGTGCCCCGAGGGCTATATCGTAGCCCCACCCTCGAACTCCATCGCTAAGTGAAAGTGATAAAGCATTATAGTCCGGATTGCCTCGTTCGCTATGCTACCACCTCCTTAACAGGACCGAGGCGTCGGATTAAGAGTGAAAGCGCTATTTTTGCGAACACCCCGCACCTTGTGCGTGGGGGCTGAAGTCAAGAGCGCAATCTTTCGGGTTATACAAATGTATCGTAAACAGCCGCATAGAGAAGTTTTACTACTTGGGACGCACAAGTATAAAAAGCAATTATAGCATAATCACCGTTTACAAGCTAAAGCGTTCATTTGAACGTGACATTTTTGAGCACTGCGACTCTATTACACGAGCGCCACATAACTTCCCGAAATAGTGCTCGACGGGAGCGGCTTTCATCCGAACCTGGCGGCAACAGCGGTGGCATCCATCTCATCCAATGCGCCTTCACACGGGCAAGAGCCATCCGCGCGCCTTCGATGCGAGCCGACCGCTTCATCTCCTTGATATGCGGCACCGCCCAAGAAATTGCTGCGATGGCGAAGTAGCTCGTCGCCTTGGGCCTCTCGCCGCACATGAGCCACGATGTCGGATCATGGCAAGTCCGGACAATCTATTTAGCTCGGCCCATTCGCCAACGGTCGGTCAGCGGAAGTGAGCGATCCGGACTATGGAGTTGAGACCAAAATAGCTCTTCCGTCTTGTGATCCTTCTGGCTCCGGAAGTGCTCAATGGCATCAGCCGCACTTGCCGCTAAGTCCATATACGGATGCTCCAGACTCCACAGCTGGCCAAATTGAGCATACTTTTGATCCATAAACCGGCGACGCAGGTGAAAAGGCTTGCCAGCCATGATATCTCCGGCCTAGCGCAGCTCCTCCTTCATGGCCCGCATTGCAGAACGGGCATCCTTGGCCTCGGCGGTGGCCTTCCCCAGGTCTTCCCGCTCTGATAAGCGCTCCTTTTCAAGAGCCTCATTGCGGTCGGCAGCATCTTTTAATTTCACGGCCTATTCGGCCATCTCTTCCCTGCTTAGGCAGTGTGCAGCCCTTTCGGCTTTCAACTTCTCGGCCGCCCTCGAGGCAGCCGCGTCACTCCTTCGGGCTTGCTCCTTAGCTTGAGCAAGTTCGGCCCGAAGACTCTCCACAGCAGCAGCACCGTCTGTATCACAGCATATAATTTATCAGAGGAGGGCTTTGACCCCCTTAATAAAGCGACTGCGGAGAACTCATTTACCTTGCGACTCATCAAGTCGCCGGTTGACAAGTGCGATGTCCGCATCCGCCACGTCAAGTTGCCGCATCAACTCGGCAACTCCACTAGTCCGGCTAGCCCTCGGACTATCCGCCACCTGCATAGGAATGGAGACATTCATTACTTGCGATTTTGATCCTCGGCACGCTGTCGTCTTCGACAACCTACCGAGTCTCAGGGGCTACTATCTATACAGGGCGCATTTTTATGTGCAAAACTGTTAAAAGACAAAGGGGTGCGTCATTCTCGCGTACCTCAAACCCCGCCAGCAAACTCGTAGCGGCATTGCACAATCCGCTCTCGGCGGACGAAATCCTTCCAATCACCATACGCATCAACGCACGGTGATCTTCTGAGATGGACGCCCTCTCAAGCAGATTCTTCAGTTCTCCCGGACGGATACTAGCGGTGCCGAACTCTCCGGCCCCTCCGGACTCGGGGATACCCTCCATGACGATACTTCAGGCTCGTCTGCATTATCTACCGGCACAGCAGACGGAGGCGTTTCGCTCTCCATCATCTCCGGAAGAAGGTCCCCCGAAGATGAACTCATCTGAGAAGGCTGCAAATCCGAACTACAAGACAAAAATTTCGGTTACCCACAGAAGCACAAATGGAGGTATTTTCCTACTAATGAACTCCCCTTTTCATACTCATGGCTCGCTGGAGGGCTGATCCTTTGGCAATGATTGTACGTCCGGATTTTCCCCGGACGCCGGACCCCCCGGTGAAGATCTCTTCCCCCGTTTAGGGGCTTTGGCCCCCAGATCTTCGGAGGCGGTCCTGTTCTCTCCCTGGAGGGAGGGGTTTTTTATTCCCCCCTCCTCAGACGCCCCTTCGGGCGAAATATTAGCTCCTCTATTTCCCCCGTCGCTCCCTTCTATGGACGCGACCTCCAACATTCTGACCAGCACGGGCTTCAGTGCGGTCTCTGGGAGGGGAGCTGGACACCTTATCAGCCTCGGTCGCGCTACCCATTCCTGTGAAGAGTAATGGGTCAGGAGGCGAACTCTAGAAAAGCAGATAAACAGAACGTCCGGACTCTGAGCTATTTACCTGAGTATCCGGGCGATTGCGGCTTAGGCCTGCGTCCTCGGTCAATTCCGGACACGCTACCTGCGGTCCGAAGAACAACCTGTACATCTCCGCGGGTGTCGCACCCATGAAGTGCTGGAGAATTCGGGGTCCCTCCGGATTGAACTCCCATAGACGGAGAGGACGGCGTTTGTAGGGCAGAAGACGCCTGATTAGCATGACCTGCATCACCACGACCAGATTGATCTCCCTCGCCTGGAGGTCTCGAATCCGGCCCTGCAATAAGGGCACGTCTTCGGACGGCCCCCAGTTGAGCTCTTGGTTGACCCACGACATCAGTCGGCGTGGAGGTCCCGGGCGGAATGAAGGCGGCGGCTTTTGCTTGCTGCCCTTCGAGCGGTGATATAGAACCCTCCTGCTGCCACAATCGAGTTCCTCTTGGAAGGAACCCTCGGGCCACGGGGCATCGGCCCTTTTGCTTATGGCCGCCCCGCCACACTCCGCTTGACGCCCCCCGATCATCTTCGGCTCCACATTGAAGGTCTTCAGCCACAGGCGAAGTGGGGAGACGCGGAGGAAGGCTTCATGAGCGATAATGAATGCGGAGATATGGAGGATGGACTCGGAGCCAAGTCGTGAAAATCCAGCCCGTAGTAGAACATGAGCCCTCTCATGAAGGGGTCCGTCGGGAAGCCTAAACCCCGGCGGAGGTGGGATCTGAAGACAACATACTCACGGGCTCGGGCGGGGCGGCCTGCCCCTGGGCGAGCAACCTGTCGAAATCTCGTGGGGATGTACTTGGCCTCACGCAGCTGATCGTCCTCCTCCGTGACGGAGGAGGGCATCCGCCGGCCCTGGAGGTCAGAGCCGGACATGGTTGAGAATCCGAAGCGCTCGAATCTGAGGCTCTGGGTGTTGGAACTGGGAGCGAGGAGGAGATTCGATGCGAGATTGAAGAAAAAGGACGAGCCTTGGTCCTCTTATAAAGGGGAAAAATACCAAGAGTCGTCTCCGTGACCGTTTGGGGTTCACCTTCGATAGAGGAGGCGTGGCGATGGGCACGGTTGGGTTACCCACGCACGTATTGATGAGAATCCCGGAATAATGGGAACACGATCCGCTTCAACAAGGCGTGCAAAGAAACCGCCGCTAAGCGTCTTTGAGGTGGTATAAGTAAAAAACGATTCAAACAGAGGCTTGGTAGCGGTGTGATGTCACGCCGCATAATACGTCAGCAGATTGGACTGGTGTACATTTTATTCTCTCTACGGTGGAATGTGGAATTTATTTTGCAGAGCCGGACACTATCCTGGTGTTCACGATCTTCTTTGGGTTATTCAAGGGAGGAACCCGCCTTGCAACGCCGAAGACTATATACGCGCCGGACTTATCGTCATTGAAGCCTGGTTCAGGGGCTACTGAGGGAGTCCTGGACTAGGAGGTGTCCGGATAGCCGGACTATCATCGTCCTCCGAACTCCAAGACTACGAAGATACAAGATTGAAGACTCCGTCCCGAGTCCGGATGGGACTTTCCTTGGCGTGGAAGGCAAGCTTGGCAATACGGATATGTAGATCTCCTACCATTGTAACCGACTCTGTGTAACCCTAGCCTCCTCCGGTGTCTATATAAACCGGAGGGCTTTAGTCCGTAGGACACAACATACATTACAACAATCATACCATAGGCTAGCTTTAGGGTTTACCCTCCTTGATCTCGTGGTAGATCCACTCTTGTACTACCCATATCATCAATATTAATCAAGCAGGATGTAGGGTTTTACCTCCATCGAGAGGGCCCGAACCTGGGTAAAACATCATGTCCCTTGTCTTCTGTTACCATCCGCCTAGACGCACAGTTCAGGACCCCCTACCCGAGATCCGCCGGTTTTGACACCGACAATAACCGTATTGCAATAACCATGATCAAATCATATTAATGCTCAACGCAAACGCCAAATAACATTTATTTAGGTTTAACACTAATCCCGAAAGTATAGGGAGTGTGTGATGATGATCATATCAATCTTGGAACTACTTCCAACACTCATCGTCACTTCCCCTCAACTAGTCTCTGTTTATTATGTAACTCCTGTTTCGAGTTACTAATCTTAGCAACCGAACAAGTATCAAATACTCAGGGGCTACTATAAACACTAGTAAGGCACACATCAATAACATGTAAATCAAATATACCCTTGTTCACTTTGCCATCCTTCTTATCCATTAAATATTGAGGGCATTTCCGTTTCCAGTGACCATTTCCTTTGCAGTGTAAGCACTCAGTTTCAGGCTTTGGTCCAGCTTTGGGCTTCTTCGTGGGAGTGACAACTTGCTTGTCATTCTACTTGAAAGTTCCCTTTCTTTCCCTTTGCCCTTTTCTTGAAACTAGTGGTCTTGTTAATCATCAGCACTTGATGCTCTTTCTTGATTTCTACCTTCGTTGATTTCAACATCGCGAAGAGCTCGGGAATCGTTTTCGTCATCCTTTGCATACTATAGTTCATCACGAAGTTCTACTAACTTGGTGATGGTGACTAGAGAACTCTGTCAATCACTATCTTATCTGGAAGATTAACTCCCACTTGATTCAAGCGATTGTAGTACCCAGACAATCTGAGCACATGCTCACTAGTTGAGCAATTCTCCTCCATCTTTTAGCTATAGAACTTGTTGGAGACTTCATATCTCTCAACTCGGGTATTTGCTTGAAATATTAACTTCAACTCCTGGAACATCTCATATGGCCCATGACGTTCAAAACGTCTTTGAAGTCCCGATTCTAAGCCGTTAAGCATGGTGCACTAAACTATCAAGTAGTCATCATATTGAGCTAGCCAAACATTCATAACGTCTGCATCTGCTCCTGCAATAGGTCCGTCAACTAGCGGTGCATCAAGGACATAATTCTTCTGTGCAGCAATGAGGACAATCCTCAGATCACGGATCCAATCCGCATCATTACTACTAACATCTTTCAACACAATTTTCTGTAGGAACATATCAAAATAAACATATGAAAGCAACAACGCGAGCTATTGATCTACAACATAATTTGCAAAATACTACCAGGACTAAGTTCATGATAAATTTAAGTTCAATTAATCATATTACTTAAGAACTCCCACTTAGATAGACATCTCTCTAATCATCTAAGTGATCACATGATCCAAATCAACTAAACCATAACCGATCATCACATGAGATGGAGTAGTTTTCAATGGTGAACATCACTATGTTGATCATATCTACTATATGATTCACGCTCGACCTTTCGGCTCAGTGTTCCGAGGCTATATCTGCATATGCTAGGCTCGTCAAGTTTAACATGAGTATTCTGCATGTGCAAAACTGGCTTGCACCCGTTGTAGATGGACGTAGAGCTTATCACACCCGATCATCACGTGGTGTCTGGGCACGACGAACTTTGGCAACAGTGCATACTCAGGGAGAACACTTTTATCTTGAAATTTACTGAGAGATCATCTTATAATGCTACCGTCAATCAAAGCAAGATAAGATGCATAAAAGATAAACATCACATGAAATCAATATAAGTGATATGATATGGCCATCATCATCTTGTGCTTGTAATCTCCATCTCGGAAGCACCGTCATGATCACCATCGTCACCGGCGCGACACCTTGATCTCCATCGTAGCATCGTTGTCGTCTCGCCAACTATTGCTTCTACGACTATCGCTACCACTTAGTGATAAAGTAAAGCAATTACAGGGCGATTGCATTACATATAATAAAGCGACAACCATATGGCTCCTGCCAATTGCCGATAACTCGGTTACAAAACATGATCATCTCATACAATAAAATATAGCATCATGCCTTGACCATATCACATCACAACATGCCCTGCAAAAACAAGTTAGACGTCCTCTACTTTGTTGTTGCAAGTTTTACGTGGCTGCTACGGGCTGAGCAAGAACCGTTCTTACCTACGCATCAAAACCACAACGATAGTTCATCAAGTTAGTGCTGTTTTAACCTTCTTAAGGACGGGCGTATACACTCGGTTCAACTAAAGTTGGAGAAACCGACACCCGCCCACCACTGTGTGCAAAGCACGTCAGAGAACCGGTCTCGCGTAAGCGTATGCGTAATGTCGGTCCGGCCGCTTCATCCAACAATACCGCCAAACCAAAGTATGACATGCTGGTAAGCAGTATGACTTGTATCGCCCACAACTCACTTGTGTTCTACTCGTGCATATAACATCTACGCATAAAACCTGGCTCGGATGCCACTGTTGGGGAACGTAGTAATTTCAAAAAAAATTCCTACGCACACACAAGATCATGGTGATGCGCAGCAACGAGAGGGGAGAGTGTGTCCACATACCCTCGTAGACCGAAAGCGGAAGTGTTAGCATAACACGATTGATGTAGTCGTACGTCTTCACGGTCCGACCGATCAAGCACCGAAAGCACGGCACCTCCGAGTTCTTGCACATGTTCAGCTCGATGACGTCCCTTGAACTCCGATCCAGCCGAGCTTTGAGGGAGAGTTCCGTGAGCACGACAGCATGACGATGATGATGTTCTACCGACGCAGGGCTTCGCCTAATCGCCGCTATGATATTATCGAGGAGGACTATGGTGGAGGGGGCACCGCACACAGATAAGAGATCAATGATCAATTGTTGTGTCTACGGGGTGCCCCCTCCCCCGTATATAAAGGAGTGGAGGAGGGGGCGGCCAAGGGGAGAGGCGCGCCCTAGGGGGGGGGAGTCCAACTCCCACCGGGAGTAGGATTCCCCCCTTTCCTATTTGGAGAGGGAGAGGGAAGGAAAAGGAACGAGGGAGGAAGGAAAGGGGGGCCGGCCCCCGTCCCAATTCGAATTGGGATTGGGGGGGCGCCCACTCCCTTGCTCCTTTCCCCTCCTTTCCACTAAGGCCCATTAAGGCCCATATACCTCCCGGGGGGTTCCGATAACCTCCCGGAGCTCCGGTATTGTCCCAATCTCACCCGGAACCTTTCTGGTGTCAGAATATAGTCGTCCAATATATCGATCTTCATGTCTCGACCATTTCGAGACTCCTCGTCATGTTCGTGATCACATCCCGGACTTCGGTACATCAAAACACATAAACTCATAATATAACTATCATCTTACTTTAAGCGTGCCGACCCTACGGGTTTGAGAACTATGTAGACATGACCGAGACACGTCTCCGGTCAATAACCAATAGCGGAACCTGGATGCTCATATTGGCTCCCACATATTCTACGAAGATCTTTATCGATCAAACCGCATAACAACATACGTTGTTCCCTTTGTCATCGGTATGTTACTTGCCCGAGATTCGATCATCGGTATCTCAATACCTAGTTCAATCTCGTTACCGGCAAGTCTCTTTACTCGTTCCATAATATCATCCTGCAACTAACTCATTAGTTACAATGCTTGCAAGGCTTATAGTGATGTGCATTACCGAGTGGGCCCAGAGATACCTATCTGACAATCGGAGTGACAAATCCTAATATCGAAATACGCCAACCCAACAAGTACCTTCGGAGACACCTGTAGAGCACCTTTATAATCACCTAGTTACGTTGTGACGTTTGGTAGCACACAAAGTGTTCCTAAGGTAAACGGGAGTTGCATAATCTCATAGTTATAGGAACATGTATAAGTCATGAAGAACGCAATAGCAACATACTAAACGATCAAGTGCTAAGCTAATGGAATGGGTCAAGTCAATCACATCATTCTCCTAATGATGTGACCCTGTTAATCAAATGACAACTCATGTCTATGGCTAGGAAACTTAACCATCTTTGATTAACGAGCTAGTCAAGTAGAGGCATACTAGTGACACTATGTTTGTCTATGTATTCACACATGTATTATGTTTCCCGTTAATACAATTCTAGCATGAATAATAAACATTTATCATGAAATATGGAAATAAATAATAACTTTATTATTGCCTCTAGGGCATATTTCCTTCAGCTAGAGTTCAGTACAGCCTTTCATCCACAGACATATGGACAGACCGAGAGAGTCAATCAGATTTTTGAGGACATGTTGAGAGCTTGTGCGCTAGATTATGGATCTAGTTGGGACCAAAATTTGCCATATGCAGAGTTCTCTTACAACAACAGCTATCAGGCCAGTTTGAAGATGGCCCCTTTCGAAGCTTTGTACGAAAGGAGGTGCAGGACACTGTTGTTGTGGGATGAAGTTGGAGACCGTCAGTTGTTTGGACCAGATTTGATTAAATAGTCTGAAGAGAAGGTTAAGCTGATTCGTGATAGACTCAAGGTAGCCCAGTCCAGGTAGAAGAGCTATGCAAATTCTAAACGCAAGGTGACAGTTTATGAAGTCAGAGACAAAGTTTATCTTCGTGTGTCCCCACTTCGAGGAGTTAAACATTTTGGAGTTAAGGGAAAGTTAGCACCACGTTTTGTGGGACGATACAAAGTTTTGGAGCGTATGGGAGAAGTTGCTTACAAGTTGGAATTGCCCGAAGGATTGTCAGGAGTTCTCGATGTGTTCCACATTTCCCAATTGAAGAAGTTCCACGCAGAGATGGCCGATATCCCTCTGAGAGATACAGTGCCACTGGAAGCGATTCAGTTGGATAGCGATTTGACCTACGAGGAGAAACCAGTCAAGATTCTCGAGTTTGCCAGCCGAGTCACCCGCAGCAAGGTTATCAAGTTTTGCAAAGTTTAGTGGAGCCACCATACCGAGGATGAAGCCACTTGGGAACGAGAGGAATACCTACGGAAGGACCACCCTCACCTATTTTCTAGCCAACCCGAATCTCGAGGGCGAGATTCATCTTAAGGGGGGTAGGTTTGTAACGTCCCAAAATTTCAATTTGGAACGTTATACATTAGATCATCATTGCATATCATATTTTATTGCATTTTGTGTTGATCCTAGAAATTCTACGCAACTCAACGACCCACAGACAGAGTTGGGGATTTCGTTATTTTCATATTTGAGTTTTCTCAAATTTTGAAAACAAGATCATTTGATTTTAATTATTTTTCTCTTTGAATATTTCTTTTTTATGAAAAATAAAGAGAGGGGATAAAATGACTTCCCCAAAATAAATAAATATTGGAGGTTAAATATTAAAATCAAATAAGAATTTTATTTGGAGTTTTATTGCTATTTTATTTGAATTAGGAAAAAAATGCGTTTTTCAAAATTGCATTAGAGGCCCAAATAAATTTTCACTTTGTCCGCTATATTTTTAGAGGACGGTGAAAATTTATTTTAGGATTGTTGGAGTCCGTTTAGTATTTCTTTTCTTTGTTTTTCTGCGCGAAATTATTAAAAAAACACCGACCTAACCGGGCCGTGTCCGCCTAGGACACTGACCCGGCCTGCCCTTTAAGAGCCGGTAGGCCCAAGCTGCCAGCCCCGCCCCCCGTAACCCTAGCGCCGCCCGAACCCCGACACCGCCGCCGCGTTTCGTCGCCGCCGCCGTGCGCGCCTACCGACGTCCATTGCCGCGAGTCCGCCGCCGCCGCCGCCCGCCACCCGACCCGCCGACACCACCCAGACCCGCCCCGCCGTCGGAGTACGCCACCGCCGCCGGCGCCGTCCCGATCCACGAGGTAGTTGTTGGTTTTATTCTAAAAACCGGTCGGTTTTATTCGAAAACCTAGATGCATTTTTTTATTAGATTGGTTTATATTTTTTCCGGTTTAGTTATTTAGCGAACGCCCGTTCGTACATTCGATTTAACAAACGGTTTTCACCCGTTAGCTGCAGAAAGTGAACATTCATTCGTTAGCCTGTTCGTCAGTTTTTCTTTTTCCAGGGTTTTCCCGCGATTATTTTCGATCGCGATTTCTGCCCTGATTTTCGTTTTAGTTTATCTTTTCGCCCGTTTACCGGAATCATGCGATTCAAGCGCCTAAATCTTCGACTCGAAGCCCTCTTTCTGTTTAACTAACTTGAACAAGATTTTGGTACTGTAAAATTTGACTTCAGTCCAGATTAGTTAACAGATCTTGTTTCCTTCGCAGTTTGAGTTTCGTTGCTTCGTTTGATTTGATTCTTTTTGAACACGGAGTTCTTAAGTTGAACTTTCTGGTTAGATTTGTTATTTGAGTTTTACCCGTGCTTATAGTTGAGTGCTTATTGTATACTTATTTGTTTGCTATAGAGTACCCGGAGTGCGAAGCGTGCTACTACGAGCCTCTAGGTTTCACGGATCATTAGCAAGGCAAGTAACACTTTGATCATACCTCTTTATTACCCACTTTTATTGCAATAGTCAACCCTCAAACAATTGCATGGTTAGGATCTGATTTAACATGTGGGTTTTGGGAAGTAGATGATGAGGTAGAACCTATTACCCTGTTTATTATCAAACCTTTGGGAGTTACTTCTACGTTGCTTATATTGCTATGTTATGCTTGTAGACGTGGTTTGGGTGACTGTATCCATGACATATGTGAGTATTGTTAATTAATGGTTTACTTAAGGTGGCTACTTAAATACACATATGGGTGTATTGCTTGAAGGCACCCTGGAGTACCCAGTGGTTGTCAGGGCACCTGGAGAATCCAGTGTTGTCCTAGGATATCCCGGAGTACCCGTGTGATCATCCTATGGTCCGCCACCCAGGCTCAAAGGGATCATAAGATTATTCATGCTAGAAACTTCCGTGTGCAGCCACAAGCCATTATGAGCTCTGGCATAGTTGATTAAGTTGTGTGAAGCTCTTGAAGAGGTAGAGTAGCAGATGTAGTGGGTTGTAGGTGTTACTGTCTATCCAGAGTAGAGAGTTAATGCTTCAGAAAGACTGTGTCTCGAGTCTCCGACCATGGATGTATTCGAGTCTTGTGTGGAAAAGTGCGCAAACCTCTGCAGAGTGTACAAACTAATCATGGTTAGCCATGTCCCTTGTTATGGACGTTTTGAGTATCTAGTTCTTGGATTATTATGTTGATCTCATCACTCTAAATATAATTTGTTTGGGTTAATGATGATGTTTAATTGGGATTGAGTTGGAGGGACCTTCTCAATGTTTAACAACCACCATGATAGTTAAATAAAATTTATTCCTTTGTTGTAGGAAAAAATTGGCTTTATGCAAAACTGTAACCATAGAGCTTTCCACCAACCATATATGCATGTAGTGATAGCATTTATTCTGTTCATTACTCTATGTGTTACATTGCCAGCATATTCCATGTGCTGACCCGTTTCGGGCTGCAACGTTCATGTTGCAGACTTTTCAGATGATGAGTAAGGTGCCATAGGTCATTGTCTTTCACTCAGTGATGTTGTTGGAGTTGATGGACTCACTTTATCTTCCAAGCCTTCCGCTGTTATCGATTTTAGATGGCCTTAAGCCATATTATTGTAATAAGTTCTCTCTTGAGACATTCGATGTAATAAGTGTGTGATTGCTACTCTGTTATAAATCCTCAAGTACTGTGCGTGTCAGCATTACCGATCCAGGGATGACACTGATGCACAGAGATCAGTCTGTTTGAGGTCTGGTCGCTACACCAGCTGTCAGCCGCTCCTTGTGCAATTCTCTCCTTTATATTGACTACATAGGTTGACAATGGTGTGGGATCGTGATGTTAGGAAACCAGGAGGACGCAAAAAAAAATAGTTGTACATAATAAGGAGGCACTTGCGTACGTACGGCTATGGCCCTAGTGGGTCCCTACTGTCAACCAATCAAAATAAAGTCATGTCCTGAATCCTCATGTTCGTTGACCATGTTGACAATGCTTGACGCCACGGCAAGCGCAACAACTCGAAGGATGATGGAAAGGGCCTCGCGGGCACTATGGATGGTCTGATACAGCGCCCGCTGCTCATTCAGGAAGCCAAGATCATCGGACACCTATGAGCACCTTCGAGAGACTGAGACAACATGAAATGGTAAAGCCGCGCTTGGGAGCTCTGGTTTACTTCACACATGTATTAAGATACAAGTGTAATTTACTCGTCATCGGAAACAACACGTAAAATACAGGCGTAATTAAACCGAGGGCCCGAGGTCTATAAGTAAAACCGGCGGGTTACACATGTAATTTCAGAGACCAATGTATATTTTACCAGTCGAAATCGACCAACCAAGCGCTTCGCCCGAGACCATCTACTTTTATTTACAAGCGTCGGTTTTACAAGCGGTTTTGGCTGGAAAACGATGATCCAATCTCGGCCTAAGATGATGAGTTGGTCGGAAGATCATATGGTTTCACGTCTAACCTACCTGACTTGTCATATAGGCTATGAAATGAAACATAAGACGATGAACTTCTTAAGCATAGAAACAACTGAAGAGGATGATCTTCTTAACAAGCAAATCACTTGCCTTAGATCAACATGCAAAACAATACGAAGCATTATTCTCAGGAGGCACGGTGAACAGCTCGTGATGCCGCATGCCACAACATTCCAAGCTCAACTTTGCAATCAAACACAAGGCCTGGCATTACATAGACAATATTCAGAACAAACTCTTAAAATACCTTACATAAGTCAACATTCATGTGACTATGCATCTCAGCAGAGTAAGTATTTACTTCTAAACTAAACATAGGAATAGGAAAAAACGATCGACGTTGCTCATAGCAAAGGGTGTCCGACTCAAAAATATCAAATGCATGTCTTCTGGCTAACATCGACGTTTGCTAAAAGCTTTTCTAATGTCAAGTATCATTTCCTTAGACCATGAAGTTGTGCAACTCCCGGATACCGTAGGAATGCTTTGTGTGCACCAAACGTCACAACGTAACTGGGTGGCTATAAAGGTACACTATAGGCATCTCCGAAAGTGTCTGTTGGGTTGGCACGAATCGAGACTGGGATTTGTCACTCCGTATGACGGAGAGGTTTCTCTGGGCCCACTCGGTAATGCATCATCATAATGAGCTCAATGTGACTAAGTAGTCAGTCACAGGATCAAGCATTACGGAATGAGTAAAGTGACTTGTCGGTAACGAGATTGAATGAGGTATTGGGATACCGACGATCGAATCTCGGGCAAGTAACGTACAGATTGACAAAGGGAATTGTATACGGGATTGATTGGATCCCCGACATCGTGGTTCATCCAATGATATCATCGTGGAACATGTGGGAGCCAACATGGGTATCTAGATCCCGCTGTTGCACTACAAAAAAAATACACTTCCGTGATGAAATGTGTTTGTCACTGTAGGTCGCATTTTTTTCATACATGTACATCTATGACAAATTTATGACAGAATCAAGATAGTCATACCTGTGATGTCATAGAAGTGTTCCATGACATTACCAAAATTATCATCACGGAAGTGTCCACTTCCATGCCGATAAATTGCGCGTCACAGAAGTGCTTTTGTCAAGGGTGACCGACACGTGGCATCCACCGTAACGGAACACCGCTAAGCTATCGGGTCGGGTTTTGGATCCGATAACGCGTTAACAGCCCCGACCAATGGGGATTTTCCCCATGTAAAATCATCATTGGCTGGAGGAGACACGTGTCAGGTCCGCGCTGGCACAGGTGTCACTCATCCAATGGGTGAGATGCGCCTATGATATGTTGACACATGCACCGGCCCATCAAGTTTAAATGGGCCAGCCCAACTAAAGGCCCACAAGATTTTGCGGACCATAATGGCCCGGCCCAGCTAAAGGCCCATGAGATTTTGCGGACCATAATGGGATGGCCCAACTGAAGGCCCACAAGATTTTGCGGGCCATAATGGGCCGGCCCAGGTAAAGGCCCACAAGATTTTTGTGTGCCATAATTGGCCGGCCCAGGTAAAGGCCCACAAGATTCTTGCGGATCATAATGGGCCGGCCCGGCTAAAGGCCCACGAGATTTCGCCAACATTAATGGGCCGGCCCAGCTGTAGGCCAACAAGATTTTGAGGACCCTAGTAGGCCGACCCATTAACTGGCTGCCATGTTTTGGGCCAAATGCCGGCCCATATTTGATCAGGTCCATTAATGGCCTGCCACGTTCCGGGCCTAATAGTAGCCCATATGAGATCCGGCCCGTTAAAAGCCTACCATGTTCTGGGCCAAATTACGGCCCAAGCAGGTCCGGTCCTTTAAGATGCTTTGGGCTCAATTATGGCCCATATCAGATTCGGCCCGTCAACTAGACACTATGCTTTTGGGCCCACTTGGTAAAGGCCCACTTAGTAATTCGGCTTGATATTAGTTTTGGCCTGTTAAGGGCCCGTTTAAATTTTCGGCCATATATTAATTTCGGCTTGTTAAAAGCCCGTCATATAGTTGGGCCTAACTACGGCCCGGTTTGCATCGGGCCTGCTCGCAGCCGATATCTGATTGGGCCAAACAAGGACCGAGACAATTTTGGCCTGTTAAAAGCCCGTGATTTGATTCGCACAATCATGGGGCGGGGTTCATTCGGGCTGCTGCCGGCCCATTAGCTGTTCGGCACGTTTCAGGCCCAACCTACATCGTGATTGCATGACGGCCCGATTATGTACCGTAATTTTACGGTTTGGCCGGTTTACTGCAAAGACAGGATATATATATATCAAAATAACTGCAACATTGTGAATAAGAAAAAACCTAGACTATACAATAAAGAAATTACAACATATTACATCCACTGGGCATCAAAGTTCTTCACAATGATAATAAAGCACAAGCAGACAGCAGATTACATACACTGGGCATCAAAGATCGCCACCAGTGCAAATAAACACGCCGAAAAAATAATATACAAAACCGACATCACTTCAATAGAGTTCAAGAAAGGTTAGCCCTGCTGGGGAGCTGCAGCACAAGCAGGTGAGCAAGATGATGAGACTGCGCTTGTTCAACACTTATATCTTCCTCACTCTGAAAGATAAACAAGCAGACAGATGACAGGTTTTGCACATAAAAGTATCAGTGCTGACAATTCATCACATTTCTTACTGACGAATAAAGTGACACAGTTTAAAATTGCATTAACAAATATGTTATTGTTCATGTCAAGACATGGCAGGAAATGACATTGTAAAGGAGTTGGCAGCTTCACGACACCAGTGGATTATAGATCAAGAACTCATAAGTATCAATGGTTAGTGTGCTATCAATTTATCCCATTTTAGATTGGCTAATAAAGAGACGGTTTAAATAATACCCCCTCCGTCCGAAATTACTTTTCATCAAAATGGATGTGTCTAGAACTAAAATACATCTAGATACATCCATTTCAATGACAAGTATTTTCGGACGGAGGGAGTAGTAGAATGATATGGCATTGTTCATAGTTAAGACATTGCAGAATATGACATTGTGCTGTAGTGGGTAGGTTCACCACACCACTGGATTACGGATGAAGATACATGTAGTGCAAAATAAGATCACTTGCTCTGTATAGTTTAATTTACATGGTATGAAGAAGGAACTTGGTTGTACAACTAAAAACTTAAATTGAGAAAGGACAAACTTTTGTTTATGAACTACATAATAAACTTTAAACATGCAATTTGATGCAAACACCAAAAATAAAAAGCTGTTGCAGTCATGCCTAACCAAATATATACAATAAAGTTTGAAGGCTTGAGATGGACAAACTTACATTATTGGTGAAGACAGGCTCTATAAAGGCCATGTCCATGCTGATGGGGGGGGGGGGGCAATTCAAGAAGTTTACCACATAATCTTCTTCATAAGCATTGCCTTTATTCTACATTTTGTTAAGAGTAAATGTAGATGTGATAATATACGAAAAAATGGAGAATATTTAAGATAAGATGAAGAGTGATGCTACATAACCAAGTAGCTATAAATGTAAGTGCTGCGATACAGGCAAAAGGTACAACTAAGAGCAATGCACAGCTAAACTTCTTCAGTACCAACCTTATGGTAAGAGTAAATATAGACCTGATGTGTAGAAAATGGAGGGCAAAGGAAAATAAGCTGCAGAGTGATGGTACATGAACAACTACCTGTCATTATAAGTACACTGATAAAGGACAGCATTGGCATTGGATATATTCTACACTAATGTAACCATTCATACAGATCAGATAATTTGGAGGGAACAATTGATAAGCATGCTATCATGCATACTACTGTCACATAATGAACCAGGTATGTATGCAAGTACAGTGATACAGGACAACAGGTACTAACAAGAGCAAAGCAGCGGGCAACATATTTGCGATATCCTGTCATTCTTTTCAATCCGGAATTCTTCTTCGAGTAGATTTCCTGCAAAAACGATCCGTAAGGCACATGTGGAAAAGTAGAGGTTCAAATTGTCATGTGATTTCATAGACAGTACCTCATCCTGGGAACAAGACCAGTGCATCTCTCCAAGAAGTAACAAATGGTGCGTTGATGATGAACTCCTTGCTCTTGTGCTTCAAATGATAGTCTCCCCAACACTCAACTCTCTCTCATAGGTTTTGGATCTGGTGGAAAGAAGATTTGAGTGGAAAGAAACTTGGGGAAGGCTAGAGATCAAGATTCATATGGTAGGAATGGAATATCTTGGCCTCAACACATGAGTAGGTGGTTCTCTCTCAGAAATGGTAAGTTGGAAGTGTAGATTCGTTCTGATGGCTCTCTCCACGAATGAAGAGGAGGTGGAGGGGTATATATAGCCTCCACACAAAATCTAACCATTACACACAATTTACCAAACTCGGTGGGACCGATTCAACAGACTCGGTCGGGCCAATTTAGTAAACCTAGTGACCGTTAGTGATTTTCGGTGGGACTGACATGCATTTCGGTGAGACCGATTCGGTTAGGGTTAGGGCATAACGTAATCTCGGTAAGACCGATTACACAAACTCGGTGAGACCGATTTGGTAATAAGCTTTCCAGAGAGTTGGTTAGGTAAACTCGGTGGGACCGATTTGCTCTTCTCGGTGAGACCGAAATGTTACAAAAAGGAAACAGAGAGTTTACATTGCAATCTCGATGGGACCGATCGCTCACTTCGGTTAGACCAAACGCGTTCTGAAGGGAAACAGAGAGATTACAACCCCATCTCGGTGAGACCGAGATCCCTATCGGTAAGACCGATTTGCTTAGGGTTTGTGGCAGTGGCTATGACTTTTCGAATCGGTGGCGCTAGATAGGAAGATTCGGTGTGACCGATTTTGGCTTTGGGTTTAGGTCATTTGTGGATGTGGGAAAGTAGTTGAGGGTTTTTGGAGCATATCACAAAGCACATGAAGCAAGAGGCTCATTAAGCAACACCTCATCCCTCCTTGATAGTATTGGCTTTTCCTATAGACTCAAAGTGATCTTGGATCACTAAAATATAAAATGAAGGGTCTTGAGCTTTTGAGCTTGAGCCAATCCTATGTCCTTAGTATTTTGAGGGATCCACTTTCATTATCCATGCCATGCCATTCATTGAGCTTTCCTGAAATAATAGTCTTGGAATAGCATTAGCTCAATGAGCTATATGTTGTTAAGAATTACCAAAACCACCTAGGGATAGTTGCACTTTCAATCACCCCCTTTTTGGTAATTGATGACAACATATAGATCAAACTTTGACAAATGATAATAAGATTGAATAACATCGTCGCTTTGAGATGTATGTGATAAGCAAGAGCTCCCCCTAAATTTGTGCATAGTTTAAGATTTGCTTTGGACTACAAATGCACAATGAATTAGGCTCATGGGTTACTCTTCCATGTCACATACATATTGGTGGAGCGCTCAAAATAATAAACATTGAATGCATGCACTCATTACCAAGCATAGTGAATGATCACATAAGATAGATAGGATAATATCATCAAACATGCATAAGTGTAGCTTATGATCAAACACATGATCATCAATGTCTCACAAGCATAGTATCTCAAACAATCAAAGCAAACAAAGTTTTTAAAGCACCAAATAAAGCAAGAGAGAACAAAAGCAACACACTCTCTCTCTAAGCCTATGATCTATACATTTTTCTCCCCCTTTGGCAACAAGTTACCAAAAAGTTCATAGAAAATGCATAGTGCTAGATCGACTCTCAGGCTTGATCTTCTGGTGGTGGTATCTTGATGACTCCAAGGACGAAGGCTTCAGTTGAAGTAGAGGGTGCTGGAGTGGATGCTGGAGCTGGTTGCACTTGAACCGTAGGTGTTGTGGCTGGTGCTGAAGTTGTTGCTCTAGTGTCTGTCACTGGCACTGCAACTGACCTCTGGGCTCTGGGCACTCTGGCAAACACATTGGTTGTTGTCTTGCCCTGCTTCTCCTGCATGTCCTCCTGCAGCTGCTCCACAACTGACTGAATCTCAGCTACTTTGACATCAAGGTCATGGAATTTGAGTTCCATGATTCTCTCAAGGCTCTCCTGATTCTGAGTGAGGGTGGCCAGTCCCTTCTCAATCCTCAGTGTAGATGCTATCAAGTAACCAAGCTGCTCCTGTTTGGTCTTCAAGAAATATTCAGATGCCTCCTCTTGAGTTGGCATCCTGGCAGCCTTCTCCTTCTTTACCTTCTCCTTCTTTTCCTGAGCTTGAACTGATGTTGGATCATTCTCATTCATGACAACCTCATTGTCCTAAAAGTATGGATAAAGTGGAAAATGTTCCTTATCCAACTGATATTTCCCTGTGCCCATCTTTGAGTTGATCAATTCCTGAATCTGAGGTGCATATCCACAGCTCCTCTTCTGATCTGCTGTAGTCCTCTTAATGGTTTCAATCATTAGGCTCATGACTTTGAATTTCTGTGGCACATCAAACACATGCAACATGTTGATGGTATGCCCTCTGATCATGTTATGGTCACCAGACTTGGGCAACAGAGTATGCCTCAGAATCCAATTGATGGTCGGCAACCCTGACAGCAGAAAGTGAACTGATCCAAACTTGTGAGTCTCAACTGCCTTGCCCCCCTCCCAATTCGAATTGGGCTTGGGGGGGGGCGCCCACTCCCTTGCTCCTTTCCCCTCCTTTCCACTAAGGCCAATTAAGGCCCATAAACCTCCCGGGGGGTTCCGATAACCTCCCGGAGCTCCGGTATTGTCCCAATCTCACCCGGAACCTTTCTGGTGTCAGAATATAGTCGTCCAATATATCGATCTTCATGTCTCGACCATTTCGAGACTCCTCGTCATGTTCGTGATCACATCCCGGACTTCGGTACATCAAAACACATAAACTCATAATATAACTATCATCTTACTTTAAGCGTGCGGACCCTACGGGTTTGAGAACTATGTAGACATGACCGAGACACGTCTCCGGTCAATAACCAATAGCGGAACCTAGATGCTCATATTGGCTCCCACATATTCTACGAAGATCTTTATCGGTCAAACCACATAACAACATACGTTGTTCCCTTTGTCATCGGTATGTTACTTGCCCGAGATTCGATCATCGGTATCTCAATACCTAGTTCAATCTCGTTACCGGCAAGTCTCTTTACTCGTTCCGTATTACATCATCCTGCAACTGACTCATTAGTTACAATGCTTGCAAGGCTTATAGTGATGTGCATTACCGAGTGGGCCCAGAGATACCTCTCCGACAATCAGAGTGACAGATCCTAATATCGAAATACGCCAACCCAACAAGTACCTTCGGAGACACCTGTAGAGCACCTTTATAATCACCTAGTTACGTTGTGACGTTTGGTAGCACACAAAGTGTTCCTCCTGTAAACGGGAGTTGCATAATCTCATAGTTATAGGAACATGTATAAGTCATGAAGAACACAATAGCAACATACTAAACGATCAAGTGCTAAGCTAACGGAATGGGTCAAGTCAATCACATCATTCTCCTAATGATGTGACCCTGTTAATAAAATGACAACTCATGTCTATGGTTAGGAAACTTAACCATCTTTGATTAACGAGCTAGTCAAGTAGAGGCATACTAGTGACACTATGTTTGTCTATGTATTCACACATGTATTTTGTTTCTCGTTAATACAATTCTAGCATGAATAATAAACATTTATCATGAAATAAGGAAATAAATAATAACTTTATTATTGCCTCTAGGGCATATTTCCTTCAGCTAGAGTTCAGTACAGCCTTTCATTCACAGACATATGGACAGACCGAGAGAGTCAATCAGATTTTTGAGGACATGTTGAGAGCTTGTGCGCTAGATTATGGATCTAGTTGGGACCAAAATTTGCCATATGCAGAGTTCTCTTACAACAACAGCTATCAGGCTAGTTTGAAGATGGCCCCTTTCGAAGCTTTGTACGAAAGGAGGTGCAGGACACCGTTGTTGTGGGACGAAGTTGGAGACCGTCAGTTGTTTGGACCAGATTTGATTAAATAGTCTGAAGAGAAGGTTAAGCTGATTCGCGATAGACTCAAGGTAGCCCAGTCCAGGCAGAAGAGCTATGCAAATTCTAAACGCAAGGTGACAGTTTACATAGTCGGAGACAAAGTTTATCTTCGTGTGTCCCCACTTCGAGGAGTTAAACATTTTGGAGTTAAGGGAAAGTTAGCACCACGTTTTGTGGGACCATACAAAGTTTTGGAGCGTATGGGAGAAGTTGCTTACAAGTTGGAATTGCCCGAAGGATTGTCAGGAGTTCTCGATGTGTTCCACATTTCCCAATTGAAGAAGTTCCACGCAGAGATGGCCGATATCCCTCTGAGAGATACAGTGCCACTGGAAGCGATTCAGTTGGATAGCGATTTGACCTACGAGGAGAAACCAGTCAAGATTCTCGAGTTTGCCAGCCGAGTCACCCGCAGCAAGGTTATCAAGTTTTGCAAAGTTTAGCGGAGCCACCATACCGAGGATGAAGCCACTTGGGAACGAGAGCAATACCTACGGAAGGACCACCCTCACCTATTTTCTAGCCAACCCGAATCTCGAGGGCGAGATTCATCTTAAGGGGGGTAGGTTTGTAACGTCCCAAATTTTCAATTTGGAACATTATACATTAGATCATCATTGCATATCATATTTTATTGCATTTTGTGTTGATCCTAGAAATTCTACGAAACTCAAGGCCCACGGACAAAGTTAGGGATTTCGTTATTTTCATATTTGAGTTTTCTCAAATTTTGAAAACAGGATCGTTTGATTTTAATTATTTTTCTCTTTGAATATTTATTTTTTATGAAAAATAAAGAGAGGGGATAAAATGACTTCCCCAAAATAAATAAATATTGTAGGTGAAATATTAAAATCAAATAAGAATTTTATTCGGAGTTTTATTGCAATTTTATTTGAATTAGGAAAAAATGCGTTTTTCAAAATTGCATTAGAGGCCCAAATAAATTTTCACTTTGTCCGCTATATTTTTAGAGGACGGGGAAAATTTATTTTAGGATTGTTGGAGTCCGTTTAGGATTTCTTTTCTTTGTTTTTCTGCGTGAAATTATTAAAAAAACACCGACCTAACAAGGCTGTGTCCGCCTGGGACACGGACCCGGCCGGCCCTTTAAGAGCCGGTAGGCCCGAGCCGCCAGCCCCGCCCTCCGTAACCCTAGCGCCGCCCGAACCCCGACGCCGCCACGCGTTCGCCGCCGCCGCCCATTCGCGCCACCTCGACGTCCATTGCCGCCGAGTCGCCGTCCGCCGCCGCCGCCGCCTCGCCGCCCGACCCGCCGACACCACCTGACCCGCCCCGCCGTCGGAGTACGCCGCCGCCGCTGGTGCCGTCCTGATCAATGAGGTAGTTGTTGGTTTTATTCTAAAAACCGTTCGGTTTTATTCGAAAACCTAGATGCATTTTTTTATTAGATCGGTTTATATTTTTTCCGGTTTAGTTATTTAGCGAATGCCCGTTCGTACGTTCGATTTAACAAACGGTTTTCACCCGTTAGCTGCAGACAGCGAACATTCGTTCATTAGCCTGTTCGTCAGTTTTTCTTTTTCCATGGTTTTCCCGCGATTATTTTCGATCGCGATTTCTGCCCTGATTTTCATTTTAGTTTATCTTTTCGCCCGTTTACCGGAATCAGGCGATTCAAGCACCTAAATCTTTGACTCTAAGCCCTCTTTATGTTTAACTAACTTGAACAAGATTTTGGTACTGTAAAATTTGACTTCAGTCCAGATTAGTTAACAGATCTTGTTTCCTTCGCAGTTTGAGTTTCGTTGCTTCGTTTGATTTGATTCTTTTTGAAAACGGAGTTCTTAAGTTGAACTTTCTGGTTAGATTTGTTATTTGAGTTTTACCCGTGCTTATAGTTGAGTGCTTATTGTATACTTATTTGTTTGCGATAGAGTACCCGGAGTGCGAAGCGTGCTACTACGAGTCTCTAGGTTTCACGGATCATCAGCAAGGCAAGTAACACTTTGATCATACCTCTTTATTACCCACTTTTATGGCAATAGTCAACCCTCAAACAATTGCATGGTTAGGATCTGATTTAACATGTGGGTTTTGGGAAGTAGATGATGAGGTAGAACCTATTACCCTGTTTATTATCAAACCTTTGGGAGTTACTTCTACATTGCTTATATTGCTATGTTATGCTTGTAGACGTGGTTTGGGTGAGTGTATCCATGACAGATGTGAGTATTGTTAATTAATGGTTTACTTAAGGTGGCTACTTAAATACACATCTGGGCGGATTGCTTGAAGGCACCCTGGAGTACCCAGTGGTTGTCAGGGCACCTGGAGAATCCAGTGTTGTCCTAGGATATCCCGGAGTACCCGTGTGATCATCCTAAGGTCCGCCACCCAGGCTCAAAGGGATCATAAGATTATTCATGCTAGAAACTTCCGTGTGCAGCCACAAGCCATTATGAGCTCTGGCATAGTTGATTAAGTTGCGTGAAGCTCTTGAAGAGGTAGACTAGCAGATGTAGTGGGTTGTAGGTGTTCTTGCTCATCCGAGTAGAGAGTTAATGCTTCAGAAAGACTGTGTCTCGAATCTCCGACCATGGATGTATTCGAGTCTTGTGGGGAAAAGTGCGCAAACCTCTGCAGAGTGTACAAACTAATCATGGTTAGCCATGTCCCCGGTTATGGACGTTTTGAGTATCTAGTTCTTGGATTATTATGTTGATCTCATCACTCTAAATATAATTTGTTTGGGTTAATGATGATGTTTAATTGGGATTGAGTTGGAGGGACCTTCTCAATGTTTAACAACCACCATGATAGTTAAATAAAATTTATTCCTTTGTTGTAGGGAAAAATTGGCTTTATGCAAAACTGTAACCATAGAGCTTTCCACCAACCATATATGCATGTAGTGATAGCATTTATTCTGTTCATTATCCTATGTGTTACATTGCCAGCATATTCCATGTGCTGACCCGGTTCGGGCTGCAACGTTCATGTTGCAAACTTTTCAGACGACGAGTAAGGTGCCATAGGTCATTGTCTTTCACTCAGTGATGTTGGTGGAGTTGATGGACTCACTTTATCTTCCAAGCCTTCCGCTGTTATCGATTTTAGATGGCCTTAAGCCATATTATTGTAATAAGTTCTCTCTTGAGACATTCGATGTAATAAGTGTGTGATTGCTACTCTGTTATAAATCCTCAAGTACTGTGCGTGTCAGCATTACCAATCCAGGGATGACACTGATGCATAGAGATCAGTCTGTTTGAGGTCTGGTCGCTACACTAGCTGTCAGCCGCTCCTTGTGCAATTCTCTCGTTTATATTGACTACATAGGTTGACAATGGTGTGGGATCGTGATGTCAGGAAACCAGGAGGACGCAAAAAAATATAGTTGTACATAATAAGTAGGCACTTGCATATGTACGACTATGGCCCTAGTGGGTCCCTACTGTCAACCAGTCAAAATAAAGTCATCTCCTGAATCCTCATGTTCGTTAACCAGGTTGACAATGCTCGACGCCACGGCAAGCACAACAACTCGAAGGATGACGGAAAGGGACTCTCAGGCACTATGGATGGTCTGATACAGCGCCCGCTGCTCATTCAGGAAGCCAAGATCATCGGACACCTATGAGCACCTTCGAGAGACTGGGACGGCATGAACTTGTAAAGCTGCACTTGGTAGCTCTGGTTTATTTCACACATGTATTAAGATACAAGTGTAATTTACTTGTCATCGGAAACAACACGTAAAATACAGGCGTAATTAAACCGAGGGCCCGAGGTCTGTAAGTAAAACCGGCGGGTTACGCGTGTAATTTCAGAGACCAATGTATATACTAGTCGAAATCGACCAACCAAGCGCTTCGCCCGAGACCATCTACTTTTATTTACAAGCGTCGGTTTTACAAGCGGTTTTGGCTAGAAAACGATGATCCAATCTTGGCCGAAGATGATGAGTTGGTCGGAAGATCATATGGTTTCACGTCTAACCTACCTGACTTGTCATATAGGCTATGAAATGAAACATAAGACGATGAACTTCTTAAGCATAGAAACAACTGAAGAGGATGATCTTCTTAACAAGCAAATCACTTGCCTTAGATCAACATGCAAAACAATACGAAGCATTATTCTCAGGAGGCACGGTGAACAGCTCGTGATGCCGCATGCCACAACATTCCAAGCTCAACTTTGCAATCAAACACAAGGCCTGGCATTACATAGACAATATTCAGAACAAACTCTTAAAATACCTTACATAAGTCAACATTCATGTGACTATGCATCTCAGCAGAGTAAGTATTTACTTCTAAACTGAACACGGGAATAGGAAAAAACGATCGACGTTGCTCATAACAAAGGGCATCCGACTCAAAAATATCAAATGCATGTCTTCTGGCTAACATCAATGAGCAAATTTTGACAAGGTTTTCCAACTCCAATATATTAAACTAATGTCTTCTTGCTAACATCAATGATTAAACTTTGACAAGCTTTTCCCATTCAAACTATGTAATGCCTGTGATTGTGGAATGGCAGGGTTTTTCATCAGTTTTCAGGTGATAGTCCGGTGGCTCAAGGTGACGACGAATGATTAGAGAACCATTCGATTTATTGTGCATGATGAAGTATTATGGAGGGCACAAACCATCTCAACATTTTGTGCAGTTCCACTAAAATCAAGCTGAGCATCCCTGTGGATTTCATATTTATATGCTGCAAAAAACAAAGACACATCAGCACACACATGAATATTGGCCCCAGTGAACCCACCAATCGGTGGACTAACAAACTAAAAGTACGATAAACAGATTACCATACCCAGATGCCCATCATTGTTGCTTAGAATGACATTGACATACTTGGAGTCCTGTCATGGCTTCTTGTACTTGTTTAGGCACTTTTTGCCCAGTGCACTCCACGTGTTGTAGAGTTGCCTATGCTCTCTGCAGACTAGTCATGTCACCAGCGTCTACTAATACTCTGTAAAGCTTCTCGATCATTCCTTCTGTAATATAGTGCAAATAGTGACTGCTTCTTTCTGCAAAGTGGTACGACCAACTTGACCCAATAATGCAGCAGCTTGCCTTAGACACATTGGCTCCTTTTGTGCAGTTCAACTAAAATCAAAGTCGGAATAAAACCGATCTTTAATTTTGATATCCCTGTAAGCAACAATAGGTATAAGGGAAACAACTACTGAGAAATAACGGTTGATGACTTATACTCCCAGAAGAAAAACATCTACTAATCTACCTTATCTTAATGGGAAACAAAGCAGGAGAGTAGCAATTCTTCATCAGTGTGATTCATTCATATTAACTGAGACATTATCTTAACAATGCCTTGTTTCAACATGTATAAAGAACGACAAAGCAGAAAAGTACCATTCCTAAAACAATGCGACTGATTCATTTTAACAGAGACATTATCTTAACAATACCTTGGTTAAACATGTAGAAAGAACTACAAAGTAGGATTGTACCATTCCTAAAACTATGCGACTGATTCGTTTTAACAGAGGCAAAAAAGGAATCAATTACTGTCCAATAAAGGAGGATGAAACATGCGGCCACAAAAATGGTAATCCCGCCAATCCCTGACAAGTGTTGCAGTTTTGAACAAAGATTCAGTAGTTAATTAATTTTGAGAGTGGCATTGCTTAATTTTACCAGCGGCATTAGATTAGCAAAAAAGCATAAATAGTTCCAGGGGAGAGTGGGTGCAACAACAGCATGTGCTTCCATCTACTTATAAAGGGAGTGATGTAGAGTTTTGTTGTAACAAAGAAACAAGCCTCATGTCTGGGTTGGAACAATTTTTGCTCACTTAATGGTAAAAGACAACAGTTCAATAGCTTCTATTCAACATTTATCCAAAATAGTACCAATACAAGTAGCACAACATCTCAAAGCACACTGCAACATCATGTGGATGAAAGTCGATAATGACCTTTCTTGACCAAGATTTGAAACAGCTCGTGAGGAGGACTTGAAAGAAATCCCAACACATATATGAAATCTCGATCTCCTTTTGTGCAGTTCCACCAAAATTAAGCAAAGTCGTCGGTGTGAAATTCAAGTTGAACTGCACAAAAACACTCTTAAAACATAAGTGTTTCGCGTAGCGAAGCAAAATGTCGCAACAACAACAAGTTAAATAGCTATCCCTGTTTTAACAGAGGCAAAAAGGAATTAATGACTAGCAAATAAAGGAGGATGAAACATGCGGCCACAAAAATGGTAATTCCGCCAATCCCTAACAAGTGTTGCAGTTTTGAACTAAGATTCAGTAGTTAATTCTGAGAGTGGCATTGCTTAATTTTACCAGCGGCACTAGATTAACAAAAAGCATAAACAGTTCTAGGGGAGAGTGGGTGCAACAAAACCATGTGCTTCCATCTACTTATAAAGGGGGTGATGCAGAGTTTTGTTGTACCAAAGAAACAAGAATCATGTCTGGGTTGAAACAATTTTTGCTCACTTAATGGTAAAAGACAGCAGATCAATAGCTCCAATTCAACATTTATCCAAAACAGTACCAATACAAGTGGCACAACATCTCAAAGCACACCGCACCATCATGTGGATGAGACCAAGATTTGAAACAACTCGTGAGGAAGACTTAAAACAAATCTCGATCTCCTTTTGTGTAGTTCCACCAAAATTAAGCAAAGCCACCGGTGTGACATTCAAGTTGAACTGCACAAAACACTCTTAAAACATAAGTGTGTCGCGTAGCGAAGCAAAATGTCGCAATAGCAACAAGTTGAATAGATATCCCTGTTTTAACAGAGGCAAAAAAGGAATCAATTAATGGCAAATAAAGGAGGATGAAATATGCGGAAAAATGGTAATTCGGCCAATCCCTAACAAGTGTTGCAGTTTTGAACTTAGATTCAGTAGTTAATTCTGAGAGTGGCATTGCTTAATTTTACCAGCGGCATTAGATTAACAAAAAGCATAAACAATTCCAAGGGAGAGTGGGCGCAACAACACCATGTGCTTCCATCTACTTATAAAGGGGGTGATGCAGAGTTTGTTGTAACAAAGCAACAAGCATCATGTCTCGGTTGGTACCATTTTAGTTCACTACTTAATGGGAAAAGAGAGCAATATAATAGCTTCAATTCAACATTTAGTTAAAACAGTACCAATACAAGCAGCATATCATCTCAAAACACACTGCACGATCATGTGGATGAAGGCAAGTACCAACCTGTCATGACGCACACAAGATCACCTACGAATCTGCCAACACGAATAGGAAATCCAATCTCATTTTGTGCAGTTGCACTGAAATCAAGCAAAGTCGCCGGCAGCCGATAAAGGAGGATGAAACAAATGACGACAAAAAGAAGCATCTAACTTATCTTGATGGAAAACAAAGTAGGATAGTGGCATTTCTAAAACGATTGCATTGATTCATATTAACAGAGACATTATCTTAAAACAACATTCGTTAAAAATGTAATTTACTTTTAACATTGGCATTGCTTCAATTTTCTAGTGGCATTCTTATAATAACAACAGCAAAATAGTTGTATGGGACATGCGAGCACCATGTGCATCCACACGTATAAATGGGAGATGCAGAGTATGTAGCCAAGCAGCATATCTGCGTTGGTCCCATATTTGTTCTCTTTGAACCTTTTTCCCATGTGAGGGCAGCAAATCTAGTCCTGCACAAACTACCTGACCCCCCTGTTTCTGTCCCTTTTCAACAAAGAGATCGGCTCCTTATAGATGTGTGTACTGGGTTACCCCCTTTTCCCCTTTTCGACCAACAAAGCGGCTGGATAACTAGTCTATACTACTTTCCCTCCCTCCTTTCCTCATTGAACCACGTCCTACATTCATGCTCCACCCCACCGCACCTTTCTTTCCTCTTTGAACCAAGACCTAGATTCGACTATAGAATCAAAAAAGATCCGCATGCAGCTAGAGCAATGACGGTTTCAAAGAAACTTATACCTTAGGGTCGTCGGGATGTGGCAAGGCATGCGGTGAAAGGCCGGATCTACCCACACTACGTACGACAGCGAGGAAGAAGAGATTGGTGGGCCTCCTGCACAGGCGCTGGGTGAAAGAGAACAACACAGCCAATAGTGGATTGCCTCCCTGGCCGAAGGCGATAGAGTGAACGCTGCACCTCCTCCCCTTCCCGGTGCGACGGGATCCAGACGCCTCCTTCACCAGCTGTGAGGGGGGAGAGAGAGACAAGAGGCCAACGCAGTCTTGTTTAGATCTGGTGAAGAGGGTGAGAGACTGTGAATATAGCAAACCCTAGCAAAGGAACGCTGAGCCTCTAGCGTGTATATATATATATGTAGTGCGGCGAGAGTGTGGAGAGTGCAAACCCTAGCGAACAAGCACTGAGGCTCCAGCTTATATATATATACTGTAGTACGGACTGAGCTCCGGTGCCTTAACTGCACCTGCTATTGGCTGTATGACAGGTGGGCGAGCCACATTTTGGGCCCACCTGTCATAAACCCAAAGGCAGGTGCACTAAGTCAATGAAGCTGCGTCCATATAGTACTCGTGTATATGCATAATATATAGTGGAGTGGTTTTCTTATTCTCTCCATAACAATCATTTTAAATTGTGTAAGTACGAAACGAAACTCTTTATTTAATGTACCAGTGAAGAAAACTACTACTTCCGATGAACTAACGATCCACGCGTCTTGGTCGCACTTCTTGTCCTTCACGTGTGGTACACTACCCTCCCTTAAGTGAACAACCACACATGCGCAAAATTATCGGAAACGTGTGAGAGCGTGTACAAATAAAGAATTTTAATTTCAATTATCGGAAAGGTTTGAGAGTATGTACAGTTTGCCCTCTCTCAATAATTATGGTTTGTTGTGTTCGGCCTAAACTTGGTCAAACTTTACAAAGTTTGACTTCAATCAAATCTAATATGCGGAGTAAATAAAAATGGAGGGCTACTACGTCCATCCGGGTTTTTAGTCCACACCCTTTTCTAATCAAAGTTAATAGCTGGACAAATAAAATTACAGGAGAGCTGAAGACAAAGTTGTGAGAAGGCTTAGAAATCAATACAAAACTTATGCTCTTAGTACCAACGTCGATCCTTCTTCGAGGAAACATTTGGTTCATAGCCAATTGTGTGATAAAATTGCACCAATGTGAAAGACGACTACGTCTCCAATGCAACCAAGGTGAACTGATGAAGGATATCATCTATGTAGCTAACAAGCAAAGAGCACTGATGGACGACAACTTGTTTTTCATTGAAAATCGATCAGCTTCATGAGCCAACGCAACCATGAGGCGCAACCATGAGCATCGATAGGTCATCATTGTGATGCATCATCCATTTGGCATCAAGTTTGGGTCAGGCACCTATGAAGTTCGACAAATCCGCACTATGGTTTGTTTCTTCTCAGTAATCAAGCTCGAGGAAGGAAGAACCACGTGGTAGAGGACAGTGAGGCGGAACAACAGTGGCCATCCAATTTTGTGCAGTTCCACTAAAATTGAGGAAGACATGCCCGGATATGGAGATACACATCGCGGTTTGCAAAAGTATAAAAAAGGGATATAGTGTTGTTACTTTGTTTTGGCAGTGGTACAGGATTAACAACGACATCTGAATTGTCAATAAGAATTAATGAAAAGTACACCAACAGACAGAAGCATCATGATTATCTTGATGGGAACTAAACCAGGATACCCGAGAAAAAAACATTTCTTCATTTAACCAGTGATAGTATTAGATTAGCAGCAGCAATAGGAGCATATGGACAATGACCGCACAACCACCATGTACTCTTTGTCAAAACAACATGTATACCTCCACCGAGGCATAAATCGGGACAACTTTTCAAGTGGCATTTCCTCTATAATAGTAGGTGATGTTGGACCAGCCAACGAACCCTAGATACTATACATGGGGAGCTGGGGAGTAGTCGCATAGAAGAAAACCCACATGCAACAACCTAGGGAGCTGGACCAGTACAAGAAGTTATACCTCAGGTGGGAGAGATGTCGCTTAGGCGGGCGGGCGGGATCTGTCCACACGACGGCAGCGAACAAGGGCGTGGAGGACCTTCGTCCGTGCCAGCGCCAGCTCCAAGAGGACGGTGCGCATCGGCTTCCTCCATCGATGACGGTGACAACGTCAATGAGGCACCTCCTCACCTCCCGTAGCGGACGGGATTCGGTCGGATCTGTGACCACCGGTGAGGAGAGAGATAGAGTGGACACTGTCAGCTTGTTTTGATATGGAGAGGGTGAGAGAGCGAGACGTGAGAAACCCTATCAAACAAGAGGCTATAATGGAGTAAAAAATCTCTCCATAGCAGTGGTTTTAAATAGAATACGCACGTTCCCTGAACAAAGAAACGAAAACTGGCGGACAATTTTTTAACGTACCAAGAAAGAAAACTCGATGAAAAACACGCCCCCGCTTCCAGGTCGCGAGAGTCGTCGCGCACACACACATAGACATAGACATGCATATCCGTGTTTACATAAAATTCCATCTCCAATCATATTTGTCCAACTGGCACATTATTTATGTTGTTAGTTATATACGCATCAATATTAACGTACATCATCTCTTGTTTGCGGGCGTCCGGACCACTGCCACTCCCGCTCCTGACCAACCCGAACCCTCTTCATCACCCGCGCGTGCTTCCCGCCTGAAATGGTCAGTGCCACATTCATGCCCGGCCAAAGCGGACACGACCTCTCACTGGCGCAGGCATTGAAGCGACGCGCCGGCCGAAAGAGTGCCCCCCGTGCCGCTTCCCCATGCACGCGACTGCTCCACGTTCAAAGGTCGCAATATCCGGCCACAACATGCATGTAAAAAGTTCTTGGGACTTCGTGCTTCAGCTAGCTGTCGTCCCCCCAACTCGTTAATCTCTTCCAGTAGTGCTAGTACTGCATGGCGCGATCCATCGGCAAGCAGGCGGGAAAGTTATTGTATACTCGGTTTGTGATGAGTGGCATGCTGAGCGACCGTGTGGGGTCGAGCCATGGAGGAGGGTGAGACACGAACGCGACAGACGTGATTTAAACGTTGGTTTTGCTCGATGGCGCGATCAAACGACACGAAACGTTAGTTTCTCTCCGTTTCCATTTTTTCTCCGAAAAAATGGAAACTTTCCACTCCATTTTCATTCCTACTCCAATGTTGCCCCATTACAACATTCCATCAAATACAAAGGAAAACTAACACGCATGCTGATGCATCTCAATGATTCACAAATCATAGCCAATATTTACTTCACAACTAAAGACAAAAGTTGTGAGAGAGTGTACGAAAGAAAAACTACTGATGGGGTCACTATGACTTAAACCCTAAACCCTAAACAAGATTTAATTTCCTGGCTAGGTAGAACCTGTCGAAGGAAAGACGGCTGGCACCCTCGGCTCATGCGATGCTTTTGTGCAGTTCCACTAAAATCGAGCTGAGCATCCCTGATGGCAAAGATATTGAAGAAGTGTGAGTAGAATAATAGTACTGGCACTAGATCATGAGACATAAACTCATCACAAATAGAAGCCAGTAGAAGTAGAGAAAGATCGAAATGGAGATGGAGCTACGTGGGGAGCTGCGACAGTGGAGCAAGCCGGCTCCAAAAGGAAGATGTACTACCTGCAACGTAGGGCTATAGCTAGAAGGGCGGTTGGGACATGGCATCAGCCCATACCGCGGGGACCCCCAATTGGGATGCACCGGCTGTGGGTTTTCTCCCTCGCCGATGTCGACCGCGTCTACACAGAACATTGTTCCCTTCCCCCAGCTGCGGGATCAGGCTGGATATGTGACCAGCGGTGTGGCCACCGTCGTTCTATGCTTGGGAAGGGAGCAACCCAAGCAAGCAGGCTTGTATCTTAGGCTCCTACTAGTGTATATAAAGTGGTTTTCTTTTTCTCTCCATATCAAGCATTTTATATTGCGGACGTGTCATTGAAATGTGAAATGATGGTTGCTTCTTCCGACTAACTTACTATGTGATTTGACTGCTCCTTAGTGACCCCTACACGTACTCCCCCTATGTGTATGACCGTTCCTGGGTCTCACTTGTACTTATCTCTATTTTCTTGCATGACACGTAGAC
The DNA here is from genome assembly GCA_021437245.1 of Aegilops speltoides. NCBI lineage: Eukaryota > Viridiplantae > Streptophyta > Magnoliopsida > Poales > Poaceae > Aegilops > Aegilops speltoides. Next base: position 103,089,313 of record CM038141.1, on the reverse strand, counting down.
AGGATGCGCATAGAGGAATTTTGTTACTGCACGTTGTTACGTAGTAGTACTGTACTACTAGTCCCTACTCCCTCCTTCTGGTTCACTACTGGTACTCCCTCCGTCCTGGCTTATTTCTCCCCTTTGTAATCAATTCATGGGCTTGTTTTCCTCAAGAAAATTGTCTTTACCAACGTATTAATATCGGGAATGCATGCATGAACAACGAATGATTAAACCTTGCATACAACATTTTGACAAAGCATTGACTTATGAACATGTGAATGTAAGGGACTACAACCTCGTACATGCATGCAACAGTCACACGTACACATGGACACAAAAACGCGCGCGACGCCCTAATGCATGCATGTCCGAGCACACGACAGAACACACACGGTCACGCTCAAGTGCTCAACCTACACGTGCATGCACACACATACTCAGCCAGGGTGAGCTAGTGACCGTATAAACACCGGAAAAATGTATATATTGAGCGCAATGAGCGTATTATGAAGTCCACTGGCCATATTTTTACAAATATATAGTGACAGACAATGTATTTATCTCGTTTGAAATTAGGCCATATTAACCGGAGAGGAGGCAGTATGGACTAGCATTACTTTGCTGTGTCTCGTCAACTTGCCGAACAAGGAGAAGTTTGCAGGACGGGAGAAGCTTGCGCGCGGTGGCTCGCATGACAAGGAGAAACTTTTGACTAATGCAAGCTCTCCCTCGCTCAGGCCGTGGACGTCAACAGCTTAATTCAAAGGTCGATTGCGAAGCATACACTATACTAGTACTATTATTGTTCGACTTCCCGAAGAGGCGAACAACCAAGCGCAAAGTTTACTAATACTAGTACTACTACTATAGTCTATACAGGTATGTACTATACTACTAGGAACCGGATCGAGGAGCGTCTGCACTCTTATTATATTTTAAAATGTGATAAAGTAATCTTCAACACATTTGGTTCTCTTTGAGGGTTCTCACATGTGATAATGGAAGTTGATTGCATGGAACACTCGCCACAATTCTCGCTTAATTCTGGCTCATATCCTGTTACAAATAGGAGCGCTCAGTAATATTTCCTCTTTTTTTGTTATTCACCATGTAAACAGGTCAGCAAACCTTGCGGCGCATCTTTGTGTGAACCGTGCTTGCTGCACTTTGAATGTGGCCGAGAGCTGGCTTGATGAAACACCTCGCTTCCGACTTCTTTTTTTGAGGGGTACCTCGCTTCCTAGTGACCAGTCTCTTGGCTGATCGTCCTAAGAATGCCTATATATGAATAAAGCTCTCTTATTTACCCGCAAAAAAGATTAAGCCATATTAACTGGAAAGGAGGGAGTATGGACTAGCACTACTTTTTGGTGTGTCCCGTCAACTCACAGAACGAGGAGAAGCTTGCAGAACAAGGTGAAGCTCGCTTACGCCTTTTGACTAATGCAACCTACCCTCGCCCAGGCGGTGGACATGCATCAAATCATTCGGTGTCAGATTGCTAGAGGCATACACTGTAGTACCCAACATGCAGAGTACCATCATTGTTCGACTTCACGAAGAGGCGAAGAGCCAAGCGCAAGGTTTAGTAGTACGAGTAGTACTACTACTAGAACCACATGGTGGAGCGTCTGTACTCTTATTTTTTTAATCTCTAATAAAGACACATTTATTCGGGAGAAGGGCGGAAAACGGCAGCCCAATAGTATAGTATTAAAAAACATCGAACATGTAATGATGATATCGATCAACCATGCTCGAATATATCTTAGCCTCTGTGCGAGCCCGTCTTTGTGTTCTCGCTCCTCGTCTCTCTCAAGGAACGGGGAGTTGGCCATTTTGCCGTCAATTGAGATCGGTTTGCTCACACTCCGGTCCCACATGTTAGTGATATGCCAAGAGGAGGCGCGTTGACCGACTGGCCATACGCGTACTTGGTTTTGCACCTTCATACTACTCCTCCCTTCATCACAGTTTATAGGGCGCGCTTCATTATGATGCATTTCTCTCAATGCATTTCCACCACCAGAGAGACTTTAGACGCGTTTGGTTTAATGCTCAATTAATTAGGGCGTGGTAACAGGAATCAAGTCCACAATTTTCTCTCGATGTACTACGGAGTGGAGTAAGTGCATGCATGTGTGTACCCGGGGTGGAAGCACTGCATGCATGTGTGTACGCATTATTTCCTCTAGTAATAGACACCGTGCTATAACTACCAATGCTATTTTTCACGCCGATCACTAGTCGCCTTGGTCCCAGAGATTGTTTTTGAAGCACGCTCTATAAACAGTGACAGATGGAGTAGTATGAGCGGATTCAAAGAAGAGTGTATTGATGGTTGCTTCTTCTGAGCAACTTATAGTGGGAAAGGTGGGGCTTATGATTTGACTGCTCATTAGTCACTATCAATGCGGCGCAACGATCGGGCTGAGTCTCCCATGCGGTTGTGCACTACTCCCTCGGTTCTTAAATATACTCCGGAGTATTTGTCTTTCTAGAGATTTCAACGAGTGACTATATACGAAGCAAAATGAGTGAATCTACACTCTAAAATATGCCCATTTGAAATTTGTAAAAAGACAAATATTTAGGAATGGAGGAGTATAATTTTGTGGATGGCACATGGACCCGGATGCTGAAGAGGCTTCTAGCAATGCTATCAAGCTTCCATCGTTTGTTTACATAATTAACATACTATACAAATAATTTTCCAGTGACATGAAATTGTACAATGCTCTGAGCTTTCAGCTTTTGTTTCGTGTGTCTTGCCGTCGATGCTCTTTCGGAAACAATAAAAAACCTACTTCCTTGCTAATGCATCTCAATGATTAGCATATCAGAGCTAATATTTACATCACAACTAAAGACAAAGTTGTGAGAAGGTGTTAAATTAAAAGTGACCCATGCTTCCATTGGCAGCAACGTCCCCCCAGCTCTGTCTAAATCAACAAGGCATGTTGGGAAAAAAGTACCTGTCTGGAGCATGCAACATTCCGATCATTTTGTGCAGTTCCAGTAATATAGAGCTGAGCGTCCCTGTTCCAAAGCTATTATGTGTGATTACAATAATAGAGGACTGCTGATGAAACAATAAACACATAAATAGAAGCCGGTCACCTTTGCAGTCTCTCTTAAGACTAACTAGTTGGAGAAGATTAGGCTTGGAGTTAGATGAGGAGAATAGAGCAAAACCAATCTCCCTTTGTGCAATCGCACTGAATTGTAGAGACGTTGCCCGTGTGACATTTTAGTACAACTGCACAAAACACTCTTAAGAAAAAAGTGATTTGTGCAGTTCACCAAAAGGTCGCAATAGCAATGAGGTGAAATGGATAGCCCTGTTTGCAAAAAAGAGGTAGAAATGAAACAATTACTGGCCAATAACAGTTGATGACACATGGGACGACAAAAAAGAAGCATATTCCTAGTCCTAAGGGAAGATAACAACATGGTTGTGTTTGTATAAAATGGTGTGAGGACGAGATTGCAATATGGAAAGTACGCCACACGGGCTATGTTTTGGGCAAAGAACTATGGAAGATCCACATGCAAGATTTTCTACATGCAGCAACGTGGGAAGACGGGCAGTGGAGCAAGGCCGAAGGGGATACCTAGAGGTCGTCGGGATGTAACTAGGTGAGCGGTGGCTGGCGAAATCTGCCCATACTTCGGCAGCGAGCAGGTGGCGTAGACCCTACCGTGCCGGAGCTTGGTCAGAGAGAACGGCATGTACCGTAGACCGGGACGTGCTGCCTCGGTGCCGTCAAATGAAGAAATGATGCACATCCTCCCTTTCTGCCGGCGGATGGGATGCGGCTGGATCAGTGACCAACGGTGAGAGAGAGAGAGAGAGGCCACCGCAGCCTTGTGTGAGATACTCTGAAGAGAGACAAACCCAGGCAGGCATGCTCCATTGTATATAGTGGAGCAGACTACCTTTTTCTCCATAAAAATCGTTTTATATTCTGTATACGTTGAAAACTTTATTTAAAAATAACGCACCAACGCATCAAGTCAAAATTTGTTTCATGCATGTGTGGTACACGATCTCCGTAGGTAAACAACCGCTACACACGTTCAAATTAGCACGTGGGCTGCCATTTCATACAGAAATGAGCTCCACCGTGTACCCGCACGGGTGTGGCTGGGCACGAAGCGTGAGTACGTGCACCTATTCTCTTCTTATGTACGTACACCACCTACATGGGCTTGTGTGAGAGAGATACAAACGTAGAGAGATATAGTGTGTGGGTTCGTGAGTGTTTTTTTGGGGGGAGGGGGTCAATCAAAAAATGTAACATATGCAATGTGTGTGAAATAGAGTCCTGGATATATCATATATATAGAGGGGGCGATCCACGAAAGAGAGTGGAGGTATCATCGGCTTGAGGTATCCATAGAATCGAAGAGAGGGATGATGTGTGTGTGTGCGCGCGCAATCGATAAAGAGTGTGATCGAATTTGTGTGATCGATAAAGAGTGCGATCAAATTTGTGTGTGCCCACGTTAAAGATATAGAGTGGCTGGCCTACTGGAATGTGAGAGGGGACAGGTGCAGTTTGTCTCTGTGGCATGGATACCTACCTACATCGCTCGACTGTCGGTGTGTGGTGGTGGGGGGAGGAGGCCTAATTAACTATACAGGTACAATGGATGGTATATGTGTGGAGGAGGAGAGAGGCCTACCTCATGTATTAAGGGAGATCGATCGACATCCATGCATATGTGTAGGAGAGGAATAATGTTGGGAGAGAGACAAAGCTAGAGTGTTGGAGGGGGTGGTAGTGGAGTTGCTTCTAACAAATGGTGGGAGAGGCTTGCTAGACAAACGGAGGGCACACCTGCAATACCACTAAGAGAGGGGATGGCTGCCTATCTGTGCACGTGCGTGTGAGAGACGGGTCAGGAGGCATGCACGAATGATGAGGGAGATATGGCTAGGTAAGAAGGCCTGACTACATAGGAAGATCAATCATCCTTTGTCAGAGAAAGGAGAGGCATAACTTGTAAGGTACGTTGATCGATGGGTGGGGGGAAATAGTTAAAGTCAACCTAGGTATATGTTGGGATATCGATCTGTATACATGCATGTATGTGTTAGAAGCAAATAAGGCACAGGGAGAAGGACAGAGAGAGAGGGATGCATCTAGGAGGTGGTGCGAGAGGCATACTATATTGAGGAGGAAGGAGTGTGCGAGTACGAGATCGATGAAAAGAGTGGTGGGAGTGAGGCATGGACGGTGATAAGAGAAGAGGGGAAGCTTCTATTTGTGCTAGACACACCTGGCTAAAGAGACATATCGATCGATGTGTGCCGTAAAGAAGGGGCTGGGGGCCTACACACACCATGGGTGAACGACCTAAAGTGAAAAGATGAATTTGCGCGATGGAGCTAGAGAATGTTGAGGGAGGGTGAGAGGGATGCGGGCGTGTGCATGAACGAGAGAAAGTTAGCGCTAGCTACAAAGATAAGAGGATTGCGTGGGTGTAAAAGACGAATAGAGATCATAATTCATTATAAAAAGCGAATTCGAATATTTGAAGAATTTATCATAGTGTTTTAAACCGACGCATGTGTGAATATATATAACGGTGATACACATTGTGTGGTTATGAACATGTTATACTGCATATAATATATTTTATCTCTACTCTTATAAAAAACAGAGTTGTTGATGATGGTGTGCCTGCCATCCTACAATATAGGCCATCTGATTTATATCTGATGGATAGGAAGGAAACTATGGCAATTTTGAAAAAAGATACCCACACCCCTCTCCATATTTGCAAATAAGGCCTCCCCTTGATCATGTTGATGTTTCATGGAACGCATAGGCATCTTGCTAGTACTACATATAATATATAGAACATTGATTATAATTTGGGCTAATGTGTGGCTTTTGCAGCTCAGGGCTAAATACTTGTCATAATGTAGGGGGCGGGGCACTATACTTTGTGTGATAAACACGGTGTACGTATGGAACATGGTTTAGATTATGAATATATAGTTAGTACATCAAATGTACTATTATTTGGAATCAACATCAAGTGTATTCAAAAAATAGAATTCCAGTTCATATAGTACGCATAGTTCATATCTATCTCTATAGTAATCATGCGGTGTGTTATTAAGGTAATGCACGAATGATGGTTGAACTTGGCAACACTCATGATTGTAGATTCTTATTGGAATAGAGAAAAGAATTCACATTCAGTTCGAATTGCAGCGGTAGTATAGACATTTGGAATGCACTAAAATGTTGGTATGAGTAGGTTACATGCATTATACAGCCAGCGAAAATATTTAATTGGACATAATATGGATTCATACACCCTCCTTCCATCTATATAGGGTGTAATGCATTTTTTAAGACCGCCTTTGACTATTGACAAGATTATGACATGCACAATGTGAAAATTATATCATTGAAAGCTCCTTTCACACACGAGTTTAACGGTGTGCTTTGTGTAAGTTGCATGTCACATATTATTGCTCTAATATTTGGTCAAAGTTAGCATCAAAAAATGCATTAGGCCCTGTATAGATGGAAGGAGGGAGTAGCTTTGGATAACATTTATATAGTAAAACGGGACAAGACTCTCTCTTTGTGTGATGTGAATAGTTCTATTTTTTCATTTTTTTGGTTGAGGGAAGTGCGAATTGATTTGGTCCGTAAAAGTACAATATTACGTGTTAGGCTTGTCCCTAAAATTCAACCCGCGCCTTGTTATATCCCGAAAATTCAGATATCGTGCTCCCAAAACTGGCGCCTTGACAACCTGCGCCTTGCTATCCTGAAATTACAACGCGCGCGAAAACTCCCTCCAACTGCCAAATCCCGACACGTGAAATCCTCCTTCTAACCGTGAGCCGAAAGGGCTGCTAGTTCAAATTGGTGGGGGTACTTTTGTAACACACCCAACATTTTGGACAAGCGCATCCCTAAGTCATGGTTCCCCCTCCCATTGTCTCCTTTTCGCCATTCAAAATCCCAGGCCTCCATAACCTCTCCGCTCTAGCCGCCAAACCCCACCTTCCTCCGTCCACCACCTCATGGCTACCCAGCCGGAGCTTCTTCGTCGATGATGTCGTCCACCGCAACAGCTCGACGTCACTCATCCACCTCCCTAGATGAGGATCCGTCGTCCATCTCATCGTCCCGCCGGTTCAGCAGCCCCGTCCTCCACCTCCAAGGAGCTGCTCCGATGATCGCCTCCTCTATCACTGCTGCTCCATCCCCACAGCACTGCCTTAACCTGCTCCACCGGAACCGCAGCATCATCACTGACTCCTTGGACAAAGATGAGGCCTACTCGGCGCCACCAAAGAGGTTGTACACTCATCGCATCACACCTTCTCCTTAACTCGACCTCCCGGCGCCGACGGTGTTCCATCCCGCACCCCCATGGAGTGGCTACCTTGAAGCCGACACCATGGGAGACATCTCCACGGTGGCTCTCCCCAAGTGCGATGCCCCTTTGGCGGCGGCGTCCATACCAGCCAGATCTGCTGCTGCTGCTTCGGCTCTTGCTTGCTCGCTCGCTCGCCCAGCTGCTGTTGCTCCGGCTCTCGCTCGCTCGCTCGCGCTGGTGCTACTACTCCGGCTCTCGCTCGCTTACTCACGCTGTTGCTGCTGGTCTCCCCCTCGCTCGTGCTGCTGCTCTGCTCCGATTTAACTACACTTTAGTCGACTGAATTGACTTTTGGGTCAGTCGATTTTCAGGGGGTGAGGGGCTCGCCGGAGTTAAGGAAGAACCACCCGCAGCGGGGAGGGGGATTGTCAGAGAGGTACCCCACTATCTATCTTAGGGTTCAGGGTGGGGGCGGGGGGCCTAGAGGGCTGGCCGGGGCGGCAAGGCGGTGGCAGACTGGTGGTGGGGAGTTGTTTCGGGGCGGCGAGGTGGTGCTGGGGCCGGCGGTTTTGCCGATGGTGGATGGCGGCTCAGGGGGGGTGCAGGTTGAAGATGAACATCAGTCCCTCCCTAAACTACATGTCAAGTGCCTCTCTGCTACCATTGCGTTCAGTTTCGATAGTAACATTCAGATTCCACAGTAAATTTCAGTTTCGACAGTTAAGTTCAGAGTCAATAGTTTTTACCTCATCTGTTGTTGTCAGGTGGTTTTTGGTGATGTACATCTATTTTACATCATCTATTGGAGATGCTATTAGAACCCCACTTGAGATTAATGATGTATGTCTTGTGCTGCTTCAGCCTTGACGTCTTACGGCTCACCGGAGCTGCTCCAACAAGAGAACGATCCATCAGAATAGAGCAATGCCCTGGACGCCGTCTACAGATTCCTCAGATCTTCCTCCACACCTCCGACAGCCACCTCTGCCTCAACTTCTTTAGCGACCAACCCAATGATGCTGAGGTCGACACGGCTATGGCAAAGAGGTTGTACACTTGTTGCATCACTTATTACTCTACATTCATGTTGATCCATTATGGATATTTTGGTTCAACGGAAAAACATAGCAATAGGGAATTTTCCTATGGCACTCTACTATTCAATTATTCATGCATTTTGTTGAAAGGAATGGAGCAAAACATCCACCTGGACCTACTTTTCAAAATCCTATGCATGAAAACATGAGCAAGTGCATTAGTGGCAGAATAACATTCTAACTGTACACGCTTTCCTATGGTTTCACTTTAGTTTGGCCATGTTTCTTTGCATTCCTCCGCTCTTCCAATTCCTGTGAACCAAACACCAAAGTTGACAGAAATCCTGTGTTTACAAATGCTTAGTTTATCATGTGTATTCCTATCCCATTCTGGTGTTTTCCTATCCCTGCATTTTTAGAATCATGCAAGCCAAATGAGCCCTTACAGAATTACTTCAGTTACAAGTAGGTGTCGAAGGGAACTTTGTGTGGTTTGTCCTGCTCCTGCCATGACGTCATCTACCTCACCTGAGCTGCTCCATTGACAGAAGCATCCACCAAACTAGACATCACGACTCCTGACCGTCTTTCGCCGTCTCAGATCTCCTTCCTTGCCGCCGGCACCCACGACAACAGCATCACCATCACCGACTTAGCAGTTGAACCTGAGGAGTACACGAGTCCACAAGAGAGGTCGCACTCTTTTGTTTCTTCTTATGTTACGCATTGCTTAAAATTACCTGCTACTTTATCGCCCTATTCACCTCTTAGACTCCAAGTCAGGTCCAAATTAATGTTCAAACTTGAGTTCTAAATTAGTTGTAGGGCACATATCGCGGCAGCAATGAATAGTATCTCTATCTAATATCTGGTTCACCTAGGGTATGCCTATGTTGTTCATCTTGGGTGGGAAACAAATAGTAAAGCAATCATTATCTGTCTTTTTATTAAATTAAAGCAATCATCAGCCTGCTATCATTATTTTTGGATCCATCCATTGGTGGTTACCATCACTCAAAATTTCGGCATGCTCTCCTTACATAATCTCGCCATATTTTTTCGTATGCATGTACGATATTGTACACAGTCATGTTGAACATGTAGAGAAAAAGAGAAGAGTTTTGCGCGGCAATACAATGTCATGCAGACATCACTCCAATACAATGCAATGCCATCCTGTTTAACCAGGCATCATATATTTGAATGATATCTTGCCCATCCTTTTCTTCATTACATTTCCATTCATCGACAATGTTTGTACATTAAACTACTCTTCCTGTGAATCAGCCATTTGGGTGGGAGATGGAAAAATCTGGAGTGAAAACAAGGCCTTCAAAGCAGATAGTGCTACCTGTCGAAGCTGATCTCTTGTTGGGTCTCGATAGCTCCTCAGAGATGGATTCAGAGACAGATGACCAGTCCTATTCCCCCACCGAGGTGTATGCTCTAACTTGGCACGGTTATCTATACCTACTAAGAAAAGAAATAGGTATTCTTAGTCCGTCATGCTATTTTGTAGGAAACCCCCTGATGTTTCTGACATTAAACCCGTAGTACATATCAAATGTTTTTTAAAATACTCATATCTTTTAAACCGTAACTCCAAATTTGACATATTATATATGGAATTTGATTCGAAAATTATGTAGAATCTTAATATGATGTTATTTTACCTAGTAATAACTTTAAAAAAATACTACCTAGGCTGCAATGTTAATCAACAATGCATTATCTGTCCTTTTTCATACCGGTACTGATTCAGATTGGGGATGAACAACTCAGCAAAATTAGGACTAGACATCAGATTGAAGATAAATTTGTTAGAGACAACCAAAAGGACATGCATGACAAGAAGTAAAGGACCCAATAAAGATGGGATGTCTGCTATAAAATAAATAAAAGAGAAAATGCAGAGGAGATCCGATAAAGATGAGATGTTGCGCAATTCTCCTATATATAAGAAGAAGAAAAGGAGGACATGCACGAAAAAAAGTTAACAGGAGGCATGCATGATAAAAAATAAAATAAAAGACAAGGTTGGCAAGAAATAGTGATGAAATTGGGGTGCAAGTACCTGCGTCAACAGGAGACCAGAGAAAAATGTTCTTTTCTAGACAAAAAAGACCTCTTTTTATGATTAAAAAATCATGTACCTTTTTAACAACCTTTTTAACTCTTCACGTATTTAAGAAATAGCTACAACTTCTCAGATTATAAAACATTTTTTATAAATTAAGAGCGTGTGATATTTTTTGTCCCGTTGCAACACACGGGCCTTTTTGCTAGTACTGCTCATATCATGCATATGGTGTCTTGCATTGCATAGTTTAGACATCATATACACAATATTCAACTCCATGTTCTTCGTTCAGACATCATATCGAATGCCCTCGGTTTAGCATATAAATCACATATGTGAATTAAATCATGCGATCCTGATTACTTAGATAACATGTAGGTGAATTATGTCATGCGATCCTGTTTAGTTATTCATCATATCTTTGAATTATGTTATGCTATGCTATCCAGTTTAGATAGACATAATATATGTGAAATTATGTCATGCTATCCATTTTATTTAGACAATATACATGTCAACTATTCCATGCCCTCTTTTTTCCACACTATCTATTGTATCTGTCTGTCATACAATGTCTGTACATTCAACTATGTTTCCTGTTTATCAACCATTTGAATTGGAGCGGGTGATGCCAAGATTCAGCGTAGTAAAAACATGGTCTTCAAATAAAAGCAGTGCTACCTCTTGGTGGAGATAGCACCCCGGTTGTACATGCACAAGAACCAGCCCTACCACACATAACCCAGACTCTCGCAGATTGTACCCCTACTGCGATGGATAGAGAACCAGCTTCACCCAATCTAACCCTGTCGGTGTACTAAGTTAGGGGTACCTCAGTACCCCAACTTGTGCACGGGCGGTTGCAGCTTCCCGCGGCAGGGTTTACCACGTGCTCGCCAGAGACCTTCCTACTCCATATCAAACCATTCAGAGATGAAGTATACAAGACAGAAGATCGAGACCCCGGCAAGCGGAGCTTGCCGGGAAGGCCGTTCTGTGCTCAAGGTTACATCTCTCACGCAAGGCCCCGCAAGAGGAGCTCGCCAGAAGACTAGAAGATTACATCATAGAAGACACGCCCGGCGCTTATAAGCGCCCGGCGAGGGCCCGGGAGCGACAGTTACTGAGCCCGCAAGCCCCGGCCCGCAAAGTCAAGACCCGGCAAGGTGCTTGCCGGAGAATTATGCTGTGTGCGCGACTCCAGCTCATCGCCCACGCCACCCCGGGCCTTTCCAGGACGCGTGGCGGATGGTCAGGCAGCCTGGGGACACAAAGTGGCACTTCACGGTGGTGGATCCATCGCCGTGGCGAGACGGAGACACAAGGGCGGAGCTTTTGGGGTCGACGGCGACGGGCATTAAATGCCGTTGTCCCCATCACAAAGTAGGTAGCAACCATCGCTCACGACCGTAGCTCCTTTGTTCCCGACTATTCCAACTACCACCTCTTTTACATTTTTACCCCTTTCTCCCACGCTGACACTGCCGGTGACCCTTGCACTATAAAAGGAGGCCCATGCACAACGTGGGGGGGGTTCGGTTGATTCAGCTCATTCGAACCTTTTGCAACTCTCGCCGGTGTAGCTGCTCATCAGAGCTCTTCAAGCTCCCGAGCTCAATACAAACCAAGGCAGGAGTAGGGTTTACGCCGCCGCGTCTTAACCTGGGTAAAACCGCCGCGTGCTCGCCTCGATCTGCTCTCTCGTGCTCCCTCCGCCTCGCACAAGATGCATAAGGGGCCCGCCCCATAGGTGTTCGTGGCGGCAGCTTTCGACATCTTTGGCGCGCCCGGTAGGGGCGTCGAGGTTGTGCGGACCTGATCCGCGCTCACGCTGGCGCGTTCTTCATCAACCTCTCCGGCCATCAGCAACTTCATCAACATTGCGCGTGGCCTCAAGAAGAAGGCTTCGAGCTCGCGAGCCCGTCTGCGTCTCATCCGCCGCCACCGGAGCCAACGGTGGGCGGAGGAGACGCTGCCGGAAGGTGGCCGCCGGCGAGGACACTCGCGGCGCCACCAGATCAAGGACAAGACGGATGACCGCGCCGGTCTCCGTGGACGCGTCGCGCCCATCTCAGACACGACAACCCAGCAGCGCCGCACCACGGAAGGTGGTATCCGCTTTCGCCGGGCAAGGACAGCCTCGGTGCTCGCCCCGGCAAGCGGGCCAAGTCCGACAAGGAAAGCTCTGGGGCCCACTCCGGCAACCGCACCTCTTCGGAGTGCTGCGCTGCCGTCGAGGACGTCCCGTCGAGCTCCACCGGCAAGCGCGAGGAAAGCTCTGGTGCTCACTCTGGCAGGCGCGTCTCCCCGGAGCGCTGCGCTGCCGTCGAGGACGCGCCATCGAGCCCCGCCGACCGGAAATTGCCAAGCTCCGAACTTTTGAGTTGTACCCCCTGAGAATCCATCCCCTGTATGAGGGAGGTTGCGCCGTCGGTTCATCTTGAGTCTCCTCGACGATAAAAGCACGCCGCAACCAGCCCGACAAGTTCTTCCCGCCGGGGGCTGCACCGCCAGCGAGCCGCTGATGCCCTGCGCTCAGCAAGCATGTTTGCGCTGGTGGGCTCCCCGAAAGCGTAAGGACGAGAACATACAAGGGGAAAGGATCGGGGGAGGAGTGCGGCCTCGACGGATTGTTGAAAATAGAAAAGCTAAGTCATCCGAGCTTTTGTGCAGAGCACTACTTGGTTCCATGCTTTTTTATGTTATGTCCCTCGTGCGTTCGTCCTTTGTACGCAACACCTGTGCGCGGAGGAACCTACCCGTGGATGGCCGCACCCTTATCTTGCTTTCGAGCACGCTCAACGATTTAAGTGAGCTGCGAGAAGTGTCGCGCCCTTGTTTCGTTTTCGAGTCCGCTCAGCAAGCTAAGTGCGTTGCGACTACTAGCATGCAAGGTTGCTTGCCGGTAAGACCCTGGCCAGCAGGCTGCTTCGAGTTCAGCACTCAGCGCTCGCGGCAAGGGCCCCTTGCCGGCAAGTTCCCTAGAAGCATAGGGTAAAAGTGCACAAAGGATGTAAAATAGAGGGTGTAACGTGGCAAGCGTTGCCGTAAGATGCCCTTCGTATGAGAAACTTGTGCGCGGAGGAACCTGCCCGTGGGTAGCCGCACCCTTATCTTGCTTCCGAGCATGCTCAACGATTTAAGTGAGCTGCGCTAAGTGTCGCGCCCTTGTTTCGTTTTCGAGCCCGCCAGCAAGCTAAGTGCGTTGCGACTAGTCATGCAAGGTTGCTTGCCGGTAAAACCTTGCCAGCAGGCTGCTTGAGTTCAAGACTCGGCTTTCGCGGTAAGGGCCCCTTGCCGCAAGTTCCCTAGCAGCGAGAGTATAAACATCTGAAGGGCAAGGCACGGCATCGATTGCAAAGTCGCTGAGAAAGGATTTATATACATATACATGTAAATAATGAAACTGTTGCAGACCTATCTCAGCTGTTTCCATGGCTGAAATTACAGCAACAAGGAGAAACCAGAAGAGCACACCAGCACCTAGATTTTGGCAGAGCCAGAGTTGCCGGGGGCTGCGAGTGCCAAGATTCCTTCCCGGCCAGGATAATAGCACCGGGAAGCTGCGGAATCAGATAAGTTTTTCATCCCTCGTCATGCATCCTCTTATGGACCGGGGAAAGCGGGGCTGCGTCCTTGAACGAGCGTGTCTTGTAAAACCCGTGCACGGAGGAGCCAGGTCGTGGCCCAGTTGCACCCTTATCTTGTTTTCGAGCACACTCAACGATTTAAGTGAGCTGCGACAAGTGTCGCGCCCTTGTTTCGTTTTCGAGCACGCTCAACGATTTAAGTGAGCTGCGACAAGTGTCGCGCCCTTGTTTCATTTTCGAGCCCGCTCAGCAAGCTAAGTGCGCTGCAACTGGCCCGGCAAGGTTGCTTGCCGGAAGCAACACCGCCAGTGGCTCTTTGATGTCCCGACTCGACAAGCGTGTTCGCGCCGCAAGCTCCCGAGAGCGTGGGGTGGGAACATACAAGGCACGAAGTCAAGTAAAGGACTCGGTCCGACAAGCTCCCCTCTTTTATTAAAAACATCCTAGTTTAGTACAAGTCCATAGAGGATGAAAACATGATAGAGAGGATTACATATTTTAAATACAACTAAGGCCCAAGGGCTTACAAATTAGAAGATAAGATGCCGTAATCCCTCTCCTGTTTCTCTGCTCAGAGTTCAGGAGGTAGGTCAGGAGGACCCGCAAGAGAAGCTTGCCGGAAGGGAAAAGGGCGCCTAGGAGAGCTACAGGCGCCAGAAGACACCAAGAGAACTTCCGGGGCCGCCAGAGCTTGGCGGAGACGGAGGCGCCGGAGGCGAGCTTGAAGACGGGGTGGTGGGACGCCAAGCCGCTGCCGAGGGCTCCTCGCCTCGATTCGACTTGACGGCCTTGCCGCCACCCTCTTCCTCTTCAAAGAGCCTCCTATGCCAGCCGCCCAAGGAGACGGCCCGGGGAGTTGAGGGGCGGCGACCGGATGATGGGGTCGCCGGTGGCGCTGAGGCAGCGTCCGACGCCTAGTCGGACCCGCCATCCTCGCTGCCGCCATCGCCGCTCCCTCCTCGCCACTCGCCGAGGAGGGACCTTCGCTATCGGAGGAGCTGTCCACACAGACATCTCGCCGGGTCCCGAATCCTCAAGACCTTGACGGCGAGAAGGTCGCCTCCATTAACTTGAAATGGAGGGTAAACCCCGCCGTCAAGCTGTGGATGCGGCGAACGCCTTCCACCCTCGGTCGGCACATCACGCCGGGGCTGCGGACACGACACTCACTCGAGTGCCGCTGATCCCACAGCCCTCATGCGCAACTCCATCACCTCGGCGGATCCGGTTCCATCGCCGCGAACGGGCCGGCAGCCGAGGCGGCGACGAGGCGCCGGCGCAGCTTGATGAAGAACTCCAGGATCGTCTCCAAGATGGACCGCCCGAGGAAAGGAGCCACCGGAGGAGCCGGGAGGCACATCGCCACGACCGCCTCTTCCCGACCGCCGACCACGCCTCGGCCTCGTCGCGGCCTCGCCCCTCCCTCTCCCCTCGTGGCGGTTGCCCGCCGCCACGGGTGCGGATAGGGAGAAGTGCGCTGCCTGGAGGCGACCCTCGCTGCCACCGTTGAAGAACTAGGATTTCTCCTTCCATGGCGTAAAGAAGAGCGGAAGTCAAGACGAAGGGAGAGGAGGAAGTGTGAGATCATTGTGCTCCCCTTCCGCCCTTTTAAAGGGCGAGGTGGGGCTCAACCGCCTGCCCGCCAATCGAGAAGCGAGGAGGGCAGAGGAGCGGGCCGACTCATCGCTTCCGCCCGTGACGGCTCGGTATCCCACTTCGCCGCCACGCACCCCCATGCATGAGGGCCGCGTGGCAAAAAGCGGGCCGAGCGACGGGTGAAGTGACTCGCGCCGCACCACGATCACGGGGTGGATGCCCTAAAGACCGCCGCGACGCCCATCGTCTCCCACGACGCCGCAATCGACGCGTGACATTTCGGGGATGCAGCAGATGCGAAGTGGATTCGACACGCCGTGGGCGCGTGTGCAGATGCGCTTTTGGGCTGGCCCAACAGCGCTCGGCACCGTGTGTGGCCCAGCCGGGGCTCTGTCGGTGTACTAAGGTAGGGGTACCTCAGTACCCCAACTTGTGCACGGGCGGTTGCAGCTTCCCGCGGCAGGGTTTACCACGTGCTCGCCAGAGACCTTCCTACTCCATATCAAACCATTCAGAGATGAAGTATACAAGACAGAAGATCGAGACCCCGGCAAGTGGAGCTTGCCGGGAAGGCCGTTCCAGGCTCAAGGTTACATCTCTCACGCAAGGCCCTGGCAAGAGGAGCTCGCCAGGAAGACTAGAAGATTACATCATAGAAGACACGCCTCGGCGCTATAAGCGTCCCGGCGAGGGCCCGGGGAGCGACAAGTTACAGAGCCCGGCAAGCCCCCGGGCCCGGCAAGGTCAAGACCCCGGCAAGGTGCTTGCCGGGAGAATTGCGCTGTGTGCCCGCGCTCCAGCTCATCGGCCCACGCGTCACCACCGGGCCTTTCCAGGACGCGTGGCGGATGGTCAGGCAGCCTGGGGACACAAGTGGCACTTCACGGTGGTGGATCCATCGCCGCGGGCGACGGAGACACAAGGGCGGAGCTTTTGGGGTCGACGGCGACGGCATTAAATGCCGTTGTCCCCATCACAAAGTAGGTAGCAACCATGCTCACGACCGTAGCTCCTTGCTCCCGACTATTCCAACTACCACCTCTTTTACATTTTTACCCCTTTCTCCTACGTTGACACCTGTCGGTGACCCCTTGCACTATAAAAGGAGGCCCATGCACAACGTGGGGGGGGGTTCGGTTCAGCTCATTCGGAACCTTTTGCAACTCTCGCTCGGTGTAGCTGCTACTGTAGCTCTTCAAGCTCCCGAGCTCAATACAAACCAAGGCAGGAGTAGGGTTTTACGCGTCCGCCGCGGCCCGAACCTGGGTAAAAACAGCCCGCGTGCTCGCCTCGATCTGCTCTCTGTGCTCCCTCCGCCCTCGTACCGCACAGACAAGGGGCTCCGGCCCCATAGGTGTTCGTGGCGGGCAGCTTCCCCCGACAAACCCTAACCCCAGTAGATAGTAACCCAGTTCCTGTGGACACAACACCATCTCCACCATAGAGCTCCCAAACAAGAGCAGTTAGTAAGGCAGCTCCAGTGCCCAAAGGGCCAGTACTACCACGGTCAACCCCAACTCCACCAATTAGTATGCCTATTCCTGTGGGGGAAGCACAACCAGCTAGTCATAGTTTAGCATCAATCGCATTTGATGTTGTTAAATCCTATGTGCGTATCTTCCCATCTTGGAAATATTATACTGGAGATGAAGGAAAATGCCAGTTGCAGGTGTTTGTCCAGGAGTTATGTGTAAGTAATGTTATTCATGGCAATTACTTTGCTTTGTCCCATACATCCTACCTCCATGATGGTTATAATACAACAATTTTCCCATTTTTCTCTAAAGAGAAGGACCGATTTGGAAACCCAGGATGAGGTAACTTGTGCAAATACCTTTGCTATCTTCAAGAATGCTTGGTGGCAGTATCGGAATTACCTGAAGAAAACGTACTTCACCAGCAAAGAAACTCATCAAATTCCCTTATCTTCTCCTGAGACACATTTACTGGACGATGATTGGGAATGTCTTGTTCTGTACTGGTCCCGAACCAAGAATGTGGTAAGGTCTATGAGCTCATTTTCTATTTTCAAGTACTATATTCTTGCGTCTTACTTTACTCTGTTCATGTAGAACAAGTGCTTAAACCTGAAGAACAACTGTTCTAATTTAAGATTCCATTGCTATCATGCATACTACTTTGCTCTTGTATCACTGTATTTTCTCATACAAACTTATTTTTAAATTGAAGGATCCAATCGAAACTCCAATGGCACAGCATGTATGTTCACGCATGTTTCTTTAACAAGTTTGCTCTTATCAATAGCTCTATTGATTTCAATTTCAATTGTGTATACAGTTGACTTCTCATATCATGCATATTACTAGCATCACAACAGAGCCAACAGTGTTGTTGTACATGTAGACCCATGGTACCCATCTGAAATCTTGTTGTGTCGTGTAGTTTCCCACACTTTGTATTCTTTTACTGCTGCTTTGTCTTGAACTAATATGATTTGAACCGTGTCTCTATTTTGATTTGGCAAGACAATGCAGTGACATAGGACATAGATATACGTTTGTTTGATGCTTTTATTATGTACTAGTACTTGGCAATAGAAGACTTGGTAGTTTAATCCTGTCCACCTTACCAATGAACCGGTTCACCAAAATGAGTTTCATATACTAGTACATGCTAAACATGTTATGTCTCTGCTTGTTTCTTCTTTTAGAATGCTGACAGAATATTGGGGAAGAGTGCCTTATTAAGCAATGGTAAACGAAGTAATGTAGATAAGGTTCAGGATAGTAAGACATCCTTGTTGGTCTCCAACAAAGCTGATAAAACAGCTAAGGATGACTATCTTGAAGACAGTGAGACAACCCCAAAGTCCTGCCTTGGTTTAGTGTTCGAGTTACTGGCCACTACCGCTTGCACAAGCTATTCAAACTCACTGTCTGAATCAGTTCGGTTTCTTGAGTCTCAACTACATGCTGAAAGACATCGATCAGCTGTGCTGCGACAAGAAGCGGAAGGACTGCGGAAGTCCCTGGAGCATTTAGATGCATACTTTTTGGTGTAACAACAAACAGGACAAAGCTAATAAGCTTGCTAAGCTTATTGCCAGCATGGTGTATACCCAGGATAACATTTCTTGAGCTCTTCTGAAGTTCCAATTATGGACTTGTTTTGCTGCCTCGTTTATTTGCACTGGTGGCCAATTTTGACGGCCAATGTATGTAATATGCTGCTTTGTTCCCTATATTTGTACCGGTGGCGAACTTTGATGCCCAGTGGATGTAATATGTGTAATAGCTGTAATAGGCTAGCGTTAGTTGCTTGCTTATATATTTTCTTATTGTCTTGTTTACTTGTTTGCTTGTAGTCACTTCAGTTCTTTTTCCGCGTTTTTCTAGTGGCCACAATAACCTATTTTTGGTAACTAGGCCACAATAATCATGGCAACACATGGACTGTTGTAACCATGGGCCTCCTGCGGGCCGTAGGATCCGTGGTCCTTCTACGGGCCGTAGGATCCATGGGCCTTCTACGGGCCGTAGGATCCATGGACTTTCTACGGGCCGTATGATCCATGGGCCTTCTATGTGCCGTAGGATCCATTGGTCTTCTACGGGCCGTAGGATCCATGGGCCTTCTATGGGGCATATAATCATTTCACAAAACATGGGTCGTACCATAACGGGCCGTTAATAGGCCGCATTTGATAACGTTATGAAAACATCCCAACGGGTTAATGGGCCGAATGTAACCACGGGCTAAATTTGGCCCACAAACGCAACAGGCCAGTAACGGACTGTAACTAACCGAATTCTAGAAATGAGCCCAAGAATAAATGGGCCCTTAGAAGGCTGAAAGTTAACACGGGCTGGAAATGGCCGACAGAATAATGGGCCGTTAACGGGTATAAAGAGATACACTGTTCATTATGGGCCAGTTTCATCTCGGGTCTTTAATGGGCCGAGAGTTACAAAGGGCCTCATATGGGCCGAAAGACATCATGGGCCATACATGGGCCGGAAGTTACAATAGGCTGGAATCATATTGGACAGCCCAGATGAAGGTACTGGGCTTAATTCCGATAGGCCGTAATGGGCCGGGAGTTAGCGGGCCATAAATGGGCTATATATGAACATGCCGTTAACAGGCTTTCCGTGTGCCGGCCCCTTACCTTTTGACGAAGTCAAATGGGCCGACCTTTTCACAGGAATTGACCTCTGTTGGGACGTGCCACATGTCGATGTATCATAGGTGCCTCCTGTCCAATGAGTGGATGACATCTGTCCCAACGGTGAGCCAACAAGTGTTTCCTCTGGCCAATGAGAATTTTACACATGGAAAATCCCCATTGGTCCTGGCTGTTAACGGGTTATCGGATCCAAAACCGGACCCAGTAGCTTAACGGCGTCCCGTTACGGTGGATGCCACGTGTCGGTCACCCTTGACGAAAGCACTTCTGTGACACGCGATTTATCGTCATGGAAGTGGACACTTCCGTGATGATAATTTTGGTAATGTCATTGAACACTTCTACGACAGCACAGGTATGACTATCTTGATTCTGTCATAAAATCATCATGGATGTGCATGCATGACAAAAAACATGAGCTACTGTGACAAACACGTATCATCAAAGAAGTGTATCTTTTTGTAGTGTAAGGAACTGTCATCTAGCTCTGCACTTGATTCACCTTCTGTTATGAGTAAATTTGCGACACGTACACCTGCACATGCTATTGATTCTGATATGTCCCATGTTATTGATGATGCCACTTCTGCTATGCATGATGCTTATGATGAAACTACTTCTCAGCTTGATAATACTATGCCATTAGGTGAATTTCTTGATGAACAACTTGCTAGGGTTAGAGAGAATGAAATAATTGACACTGATAATATTGATGAAAGTGATGATGAAGATGCTCCCCCTAGATATGAATTGCCTGTTGTACCTGAGGGTTTTGTTATGGATGAAGAAACTGCTAGAGACCTTTTTGCTTGCAATCATAGATATGATCTTAAGAAACTGTTAGCTAAGCTGAAAGAAAAGTATTTGAATGCTAGAATGAAATATGACCCTGCTTTTTCTACTTCACCTACCTGTGTTACTGATAAGGATTATGAATTCTCTGTCGATCCCGAGCTAATTACTTTGGTTGAATCTAATCTTTTTTATGGCTATGAATCTGAAACTATTGTGGCACATCTTACTAAATTCAATGATATAGCCACCCAATTCACTCATGAGGAAAAATTTCGCTACTATTATATCCTTAAATTGTTTCATTTCTCATTAAAGGGTGATGCTAAGATATGGTTTAATTCTCTTGCTCTTGGTTGTGTGCATAGTCCCCGAGATATGATTTATTACTTCTCTGCAAAATATTTTCCCGCTCATAAGAAACAAGCTGCCTTAAGGGAAATATTTAATTTTGCGCAACTTGAAGAAGAGAGTCTCCCACAAGCTTGGGGGAGGATTCCCCGATTACCTAATGCTTTGCCCGATCATCCTCTCAAGAAAAATGAAATACTTTATATCTTTTATAATGGACTAACCGATGCTTCCAGAGACCACCTGGACAGTTGTGTTGGTTGTGTTTTCAGGGAAAGAACTGCTGAGCAAGCTGAATTGCTATTGAATAATATATTGATTAGTGATAATGATTGGACACTTCCTGAACCAACTCCTAAGCCAACTCTGAAGAAAACGGGTATTCTGTTTCTCAGTCCTGAAGATATGCAAGAGGCAAAGAAATCTATGGAAGAAAAAGGTATTAAAGCTGAAGATGTTAAGAATTTACCACCTATTGAAGAAATACATGGTCTTGATAACCCGACGCATGTAGTAAAGGTAAATTCTTTCAATAGATTTGATGAAGGTGATATTCCTCGTAATAAGTCTGCTAGTTAATGCTTGGATGAGTTTGATAATTTTTTTTATTAAACAAGAAAACTTCAATGCTTATGTTGGTAGACAACTGAAACATAATGCTTATATGGTTGAACACTTGAGTGATTACATGTCTAGAGTTAAAGGTGACCTTAAGCTTATTAGTAAACATGCATCCATGGTTACCACTCAAGTAGAACAAGTGCTGAAGGCACAAGATGATTTGCTCAATGAATTAAATAATAAGAATAATGATAATGTTGTTAGAGTCATGACTAGAGGTGGTAGAATGACCCAGGAACCTTTGTATCCTGAGGGCCATTGTCGGTGTCAAAACCGGCGGATCTCGGGTAGGGGGTCCCGAACTGTGCGTCTAGGCGGATGGTAACAGGAGACAAGGGACACGAAGTTTTACCCAGGTTCGGGCCGTCTCGATGGAGGTAAAACCCTACGTCCTTCTTGATTAATATTGATGATATGGGTAGTACAAGAGTGGATCTACCACGAGATCAAGGAGGCTAAACCCTAAAGCTAGCCTATGGTATGATTGTTGTAATGTATGTTGTGTCCTACGGACTACATCCCTCCGGTTTATATAGACACCGAAGAAGGCTAGGGTTACACAGAGTCGGTTACAATGGTAGGAGATCTACATATCCGTATCGCCAAGCTTGCCTTCCACGCCAAGGAAAGTCCCATCCGGACACAGGACAGAGTCTTCAATCTTGTATCTTCGTAGTCTTGGTGTCCGGCGGACGATGATAGTCCGGCTGTCCGGACACCCCCTAGTCCAGGACTCCCTCAGTAGCCCCTGAACCAGGCTTCAATGACGATAAGTCTGGCGCGCATAATGTTCGGCATTGCAAGGCGGGTTCCTCCCTTGAATAATCCAGAGAAGATCATGAACACCAGGATAGTGTCCGGCTCTGCAAAATAAATTCCACATTCCACCGTAGAGAGAATAAAATGTACACCAGTCCAATCTGCTGACGTATTATGCGGCATGACATCACACCGCTACCAAGCCTTTATTTGAATCGTTTTTTATTATACCACGTTAGCACGTTTAGCGAAGCGGTTTCCTTGGCACGTCCTGTCGAAGCAGAGATCGTATTCCCTTTATTCCGGGATTCTCATCAATACGGACGTGGGTAACCCAACCGCGTCATTAATGGTGGCGCTTTGGAGATAAGCGAGTTTTACCGGGATTCTCATCAATACGGACGTGGGTAACCCAACCGCGTCATTAATGGTGGCCCCATGAGAGGGTTGTTTTCCTCCCCCACTTCCTCCGCGGACTGGGCTTCCCACTCCACCCATTCGTCCGGGGGCTCATGTTTTACTACGGCCTGGATTTCCACGATCTGGCGCCGAACTTCATCCTCAACATCTCGGTGTTTATCGTCGTGTGTGAGGCCTTCCTCTGCATCCGGCCCCACTTCGGCCTGTGGCTCAAGACCTTCAACGTTAAGCCGAAGGTTGTGAAGGGTACGCAAGCGGAATGCGGAGGCGCCATGTTGGGCAAGTTGCCCAACGTCCTTTGGCTCGAAGGGGCCTTCGTGGACTCCATCAAGGGGTGGCAATCGGGGTGGTTCTACATCACCGAGCCGCGCGAACCCACGTGGGCGGCGGCCCCCGAGTTTAGATCTCGCATCCCCACGCAGCTCACCTCCTGGAAAGAGAAGGGCTTGTTGTGGGGCAATCCGGCGAGCCGACGGACTCGAGCCTGTATCCAGAAGCTGGTGAACAATCAGCTCAGGCTCGTCGACGTGGTCCAAGTCATGCTCATCCACCGGATTCTCCCATGCCAAGAACGGGCATTCAATCTGTGGGAGTTCAATCCAAAACAGCACCGGGTGCTAAGCGGGCTCTTCGACACGACGTACGAAGGCGCCTGGAGGGTGCTGTTTAAGGGTGCCGAAGCCCCCACATCCGCGATGGAAGATCGCGGATTTTGCTCGCAGCATCCAGCTGACGAGGTAAGTGATTCAACCCCTTTACGGGACACTTGTGGTAAATAGATTGATTCTAAGAGGGTTTCAATCTCTCCTTTCCTTTGACAGGAATGGATGGAGAAGGCCGAGCAGCTCATCTGTCCGGCTCCCGTGCCAGAAGACCCAGTGGACGCCTATCTAGCGGGGCTGCTGGTTCCGGCACCGCACGTGGTGCCGGAGAAGAAGGCCAAGAAGGTGGCCACGGGGACTCAAAAGAGTTCCCGTAATCAGGTGTCCGACGACGAGGCAGAATCCTCCCCCGAAGATGAGGAGGAGGAAGAAGACTCTCTCCCAGAGGAGGGAGAGAAGAAGAAGAGGAAGGCTTCCCCGATAGGGGAGGCCGAAGGGTCCAAGAGGGGAAGGACTGTTCCCCCGGACAGCTCTGCCAACATCGACGATGGGGAGGAGGAGTGGCCTTCAAGGGCCAGGCCTCCGGTGAGATCGTAAGTATCCGGATCCCTGATATGCAATTTCTTTTGTGTCACATAGTGTCCCACTAATGCCGTGATACCGTCATGCATCCGCCGATGATGATCTCCCGCTTCATCGAAGCGGGTCGTTGGCCCCGTCGGATGTGGATTCACTTCGACGCCTCTACCCCGCGCCGACGAGGACGCCGAGGTGGGATCCCATAGAGGACCCATCAGAGGAGGCTCGAGGCGCCGCCAGCAGCCTCCGGATTTTGCGCCGACTCTACATCGAACCGCAACGGTTCCAGAGTCCGCAGCGCCCTTCAAAGAGGGGCAAGACTGTGACGCCGCAGCCTCCGCCCAACCATTGGCGCGGACAACTTGCCGGAGGCGCCAAAGCGCTTCCATCGAGGAAGAACACCGCACTATCATGAGTGCGGTGATTGAAAGGTTCAGCTCGCCAAAAGCGGGCTGACCGAAGCTTGCAGCAGCCTTCTAACGAGCTTTGAGGTAAGAAGTTATAATTATGTAATGTAATACCGCATAGACAGTAGCCTCGATGCTCGATTCGGTGTTCGGAAAGAAAAGCCGATCGAGGATCTAAGAAGATATACGAGGTTGCTTTAAATATGTCCATATGGGTTTGCACGCTGCGCCGCTGACCTCGCCCAGACCGATCATGGAGGTCGGTGCATTGAAGCAGATCTCGAGCGGTCGAGCGAGAGCTCGCCATGCCAAGAAGCAGCTCGAGGACAAAGAAGGTGAGTAACACCACTTTGAATAGTTACCTTCTGTAAAAGGATTTTGGTTGCAATGAAATTAACAAGGATAATATGGGTGTTGCGGGGCCACGAATGAGGTGGCAGCCACGAAGGAGGCTGTGTCATGACGAACGCTTGATCTTGAACTGAGCAGCGGAGCGAGAAAAGCAAGAGGCACAGGTGGCGGAAGTACGGCAAGAGCTCCGGGCTCTCATGGAGAAGCATGAGAGCTTTGAGCGTGACTCCAAGACTCGAGAGTCCAAGCTTGCCTCGGCTCTCGAAAGTGCCAAGTCCGCCAAGGCCGAGGCCCGTAAGGCCCTTCAGGAGGTTGAAGATTTAAAGAATATAGCGGCGGGTAAGGCATTTTGCATGCAAAGCAAGCATGTTAATGTAAACTACCTGACACTTACCCGCATTCGGAGCTCTCCAGGGGCGTTTGCAGATCTGCCGCGCAGTGTGTTCGATGCCGCCGCATTCTACCGTGGCGAGGAGGGGAGCTCAACGGAGAAGGTCTTCTGATCTCAGTACGCTGAGGCCGGCCATCCGGTGCCCCCAAGCGACCAGTTGAAGCAGCTGGTCGAACTCCACAAGGTAGCTGAGGAGGCCATGAAGGGCCTTATAGTCCAGCTGTGGCCTGGACAGGCCATGCCTGGGAGCTACTTCGGCCTCGTGCGGCAGCTGGTGGATGCGTGCCCCTGGGTGGAGGTCATCAAGAACTCCGCCTATATTGAAGGTGTTCGTCGGGCCCTTGCCCGCACAAAGGTGCATTGGGGTAGGCTGGATGCGGAGAAGCTTCTCACTGACCCACCGCCACCGGGCAAGGACTATCGCACGCTTGAAATGTATTATAAAACTGTCCTGAAGGGAGCCCGCGATATTGTGGATGAATGCCCTAGAGATGTAATTTTTGAGTAAACTCTCTATGTATTATCTTGTGCGCTGAAAACTTCGTTCATATGCGCCTTGAGCAACGCTTGTTTAATTTAAAATATTACCTTCTGTGCGGCTGTTTATAAAATCTGAGAGATGGCAAGTCGTTGGCTTCAGCCCCGAGCATGAGTCTTTGGGGTGTTCGGGATAAACTTGAGCACTCTTGTTCCCATTTTTGGGTCCATCTTGGGAGGCGCTCAACACAACGAACAAGGCAACCGGACTTATAATGCTTGAACACTCTCACTTAGCCATAGAATTCTATAATTTTAAATTTCAGCGAAGCCCCTGGTATTCGGAAGACCGAATCCGGGGCGCTATCCACGCCTTCGTCAGACATTATCCGGAACTTCGCTCGAAGCGGCATGAGTCTTTAAGGACCCGAAAAGACCTCTCGAACAGCGACCAGTCTCTCGCCCTATCATGTCGGTCAGTTTTAGCTTTCTCCACTGAGGCACTCGCCCGGCTCAACCGGGGCGCAATCGCAGTGGTTCTCCCAGTGCCACCTTAGCCGACAGAACGGAACGTAAGGTACCAAAACGTGGGAGCCTGGCAAACCCAACTATTGACCCAAGACATGATTCGGAGCCGATTCATATAATGCTATAAGTTCGGGGTGCCGCACTTATGAAAGTGTTCGGACTTATCACACCATGATGCGGGGAACATAAGCCCCTGGTGTATTAGGCCGTACCAAAATATACGGGTGCGAGATGTCATGTAATGAACATATATATATATATATAAAGTAATGTAATTGCAGTCTAAAAGTGCTGCATTATTTATTAAAGGAAGTCTACAATGAGTGCGGACTGATACAAATAGTGCGGTAAGCAAGGGATTTGGACTAATTAAACATGTCCCCCCCCAGGGGTGAGCTGCAGACTTGGTGTATATAATCGAATTTAATGCTTGTAATTGAGACCAACTGAGTGTTCGTCGCAGCCTTCGTTCCCCCCTGGCTGTTGCATCATGAGTTTGGCAGGTTCACCGCCGGACAGGGCCTCTGGTTAACGGAGTCCTGTGTATACAAAGAAGGAAAATGATAATAATAAAAAAAAATGGGGGGCACGCTTGCGAGCCCCTGGTGTGGTCGAGCCGCACTCTGGGTCCATTGCGATCGTGCCCCTTCCCCTGTGCCCATGGTATCTCCAAGGCGTAATGATGTACGCGGAGGGTTGTTCTTGCAATCATGCGAGGGCGGGGGTCAGGGCCGCATTGCTACTCATGCTCTGATCGTGCCAGGTGGTCTTGGTTGGTATTGCTTCGGGCGCGTTTTGCTGTATCTGGCCGTTTAACGGCCGGACTCAAAAATTGCCTTAAAAGGCTGCTCAGATTTCGCGCGAGAGCATTGTATGTTCCTCCGTTCGAGGAGCGTTCCGTATTTCCGTTGACCGTGATGACTCCACGAGGGCCTGGCATCTTGAGCTTGAGGTATGCATAATGCGGCACCGCATTGAACTTTGCAAACGCGGTTCGTCCGAGCAGAGCGTGATTAACTCCTCGCTCCGGAAATTATCCGGGGATCCAAAGACCACTTCTAGTGTGACTGAGCCTGTACAATTGGCTTCCACACCTGGTATGACACCTTTAAAGGTTGTCTTTGTAGGTTTAATCCTTGAAGGGTCTATGCCCATCTTGCGCACTGTATCCTGATAAAGCAGGTTCAGGCTACTGCCGCCGTCCATCAGGACTCTTGTGAGGTGAAATCCATCGACAATTGGGTCTAAAACCAATGCGGCGAATCCGCCATGGCGTATGCTGGTCGGATGGTCTCTTCGATCGAAAGTGATCGGACAAGAGGACCATGGATTGAACTTCGGGGCGACTGGCTCCATCGCATCGACGTCCCTTAGTGCACGCTTCCGCTCCCTCTTGGGTATATGGGTTGCGTAAATCATGTTCACCATCCGCACTTGTGGGGGGAAACTCTTCTGTCCTCTATTGTTCGGCGGTCGGGTCTCTTCCTCGTCGTCGCTGTTTAGCCCCTTGTCATTGTTTTCGCAATTAACTTGCTGCTCGCTTGAACACCCAGCAATCTCTGTTGGTGTGATTAGCTAACTTTCGAGGTGCCATGTATCCGCATAAGCGGTCGAGTATTCGGTCCAAATTGGACGGACCCGGAGTGGTTCTTTTGAATGGCTTCTTCTGCTGACCAGGTTTAGAGCCTCGGAATCCGGCGTTTACTGCCGTATCCTCCTTATCATCGCCGTTAATGTGACGTTTATTTTTGTTTCGACGTGACCTGCCATTGTTGTCCTTAGTATCTGGACTGCCAGAATTTTTACGGAGGTTGTTGCTGCGAGCTAGCCAGCTATCCTCTCCCGCGCAAAAGCGGGTCATTAATGATGTGAGGGCTGCCATGGATTTTGGCTTTTCCTGTCCCAGGTGCCGGGCTAGCCACTCGTCGCGGATGTTATGTTTGAAGGCTGCAAGGGCCTCTGCATCCGGACAGTCGACGATTTAGTTTTTCTTTGTCAGCCGTGTCCAGAATTGTCTGGCCGATTCGTCTGGCTGCTGAATTATGTGGCTGAGGTCATTGGCATCTGGTGGCCGCACATAGGTGCCCTGGAAGTTGTCGAGGAATGAGTCTGCGGGCAGGCTATTGAGCCAATGCCGAGCTGGTCCTTTAAGCTTGAGTGGGAGATACTTGATGGCATGGAGATCGTCGCCGCGAGCCATATGGATGTGAAGAAGATAATCTTCGATCCAAACCGCGGGGTCTGTTGTGCCATCGTAGGATTCGATGTTTACGGGTTTAAACCCTTCAGGGATTTGATGATCCATTACTTCGTCAGTGAAGCATAGCGGGTGTGCGGCGCCTCTGTATTGAGCAATATCACGACGCAGCTCGAGAGAGCGTTGTTTGCTGTGTTCGGCCCAGCCGGGGTTATTATATCCGGCACGACGGTATTCGTCGCGGGTCGTGGGGCACCCTCGTGATCCGTAGATGGATCTGGATTGCCTTGCTTTGTCCTCCAATACGTCTCGCAAGTCCGGTGCATTCCCTTTTGGCTTCATACTTTTGGAGCGATGCCGGGGTACAGTTTTGGTTGAGGGCCTGGATGCCTCTCTGTCGCGGCCACGTGGTGGTCGGTCTGCCATGTCGTGCGCTGGTGATGAAGGTATGTACGCTTCCTCCTCTAGTCGGGGGAGCAACTTGCGTCTTGGGTAGCTTTTAAAGGGGCGTTCATGTTTATACTCTTCGGCCGCGAGGACCTCGGTCAATCGATCGGCCAGCAGGTCCTGATCAGCTTGAAGCTGCTGCTGCTTTTTCTTTAGGCTATTTGCCGTGGCGATAAGCCTGCGCTTGAAACGCTCTTGTTCGACGGGATCTCGGCACACACGAATTCGTCATCGTTGAGGCTTGCCTCGCCGTCTTGGAGGAGGCATATAGTTATAATCCTCGACCTCTTAAATGCCGCCTCTCGTGAGGGCTTGCTTCGCATCCTCCCCGCTGCTGAGTCTTCTTTGGAGGGATTATCTTCGGCACTCTCTGGGGTATTATTATATCCCGTGCCGGAATCTCCATTCTTGCTGTGGCGGGATTTAGAGCGGCGCCGCTGATGCCGGCGCTTGGGCTACTTCTTCAAAGAATCTGCCTCCGCTGCTTCTTCGCCGTCCCCGTCTTTTGGGGTGTCCACCATGTATATGTCATATGACGAGGTGGTCTTCCAGTGCCCTGTAGGCGCTGGTTCCTGTTCATCTCCGGCATCGTCGTCCATAGCGTCGATGTCTTCGGAGTCGTAGTCTAGCATGTCGGTTAGATCGTCGATAGTGGCTACAAAGTGGGCGGTGGGTGGGCTCTGAATTTCTTCGTCGTCCGTATCCCAAACATCCTGGCCATAGTCCGGCCAGGACTCTCCGGATAGCGAGAGATGCTTTAGCGAATTTAGGATGCCGCCAAAGGGTGAATGTTGGAAGATGTCCGCGGCGGTGAATTCCATAACTGGCGCCCAATCAGATTCGATTGGCAGGGGCGCGGGAGGTCCGGAGTCCGGCAAGGAGTCCGGCGCCTCGGAGTCACGAGTTTCGCGAGGGACAAGGGTTGTGTTCGGCTCCATCGCCGTGGAGGTTGAAGCCCCCGAGGCGGTGTCCAACCACCGGTCCTCGATCTGGGCGATCGACTCTGAGCTAAGAGCCGGAGCGGACTCGTGTGCGGCTACCAAGGCCTTGTGCTGGCGGCGAGCTAGATCATGCCCATCGTAATAAAGGCGGGCGACTTGGCTGCAGCTCGAGTCCGTCGAAGATCAAGTCTCCGCGGGCGTCGGCCGTGAAGTTTAGGCTTCCAAATCTGACCTGATGGCCAGGGGCGTAGCTTTTGATCTGCTCCAGATGGCCAAGTGAATTAGCCCGCAGTGCGAAGCCGCCGAATACAAAGATCTGTCCGGGGAGAAAAGTCTCACCGAGGACAGCGTCGTTGGTTGAAGATGCCATCGACCCTATCGGTGACGACACAGAGGAACTCTCAATGAAAGCACCAATGCCGGTGTCAAAACCGGCAGATCTCGGGTAGGGGGTCCCGAACTGTGCGTCTAGGCGGATGGTAACAGGAGACAAGGGACACAAAGTTTTACCCAGGTTCGGGCCCTCTCGATGGAGGTAAAACCCACGCCCCGCTTGATTAATATTGATGATATGGGTAGTACAAGAGTGGATCTACCACGAGATCAAGGAGGCTAAACCCTAAAGCTAGCCTATGGTATGATTGTTGTAATGTATGTTGTGTCCTACGGACTACAGCCCTCCGGTTTATATAGACACCGAAGAAGGCTAGGGTTACACAGAGTCGGTTACATTGGTAGGAGATCTACATATCCGTATCGCCAAGCTTGCCTTCCACGCCAAGGAAAGTCCCATCCGGACACGGGACGGAGTCTTCAATCTTGTATCTTCGTAGTCTTGGAGTCCGGCGGACGATGATAGTCTGTCTGTCCGGACACCCCTAGTCCAGGACTCCCTCAGCCATCCTAAGAGAGTTGAGAAAGACTCTTAGAGAACTAATATTGATGCACCTAGTCCTTCTAAGAAAAAGAAAAAGAAAAACGATAGGACTTTGCGTGCTTCTAGTGAACCTGTTATAGACACACCTGAGAATTCCAATGATATTTCTATTTCTAATGCTGAAACACAATTTGGTAATGAACATGAACCTAGTGATAATGTTAATGATGATGCTCATATTGATGCTCAACCTAGCAATAATAATGAGGTAGAGATTGAACCTGCCGTTGATCTTGATAACCCGCAATCAAAGAATCAACGTTATGATAAGAGAGACTTCCTTGCTAGGAAGCACGGTAAAGAAAGAGAACCATGGGTTAAGAAACCCATGCCTTTTCCTCCTAAGACATCCAAGAAAAAGGATGATGAGGATTTTGAGCGCTTTGCTGAAATGGTTAGACCTATCTTCTTGTGTATGCGTTTGACTGATATGCTTAAGATGAATCCTTATGCTAAGTATATGAAAGATATTGTTACAAATAAAAGAAAGATACCGGAAGCTGAAATTTCCACCATGCTTGCTAATTATATCTTTAAGGGTGGAATACCAAAGGAACTAGGAGATCCAGGAGTACCAACTATACCGTGCTCCATTAAAAGAAACTATGTTAAAACTGATTTATGTGATCTTGGAGCCGGTGTTAGTGTTATGCCTCTCTTTATATCATAGACTGGATTTGAATAAGTTGACACCTACTGAAATCTCTTGGCAAATGGCTGATAAATCAACTGCTATACCCGTCGGTGTTTTGAGGATGTGCCTCTTGTGGTTGCAAACGTTACTATTTTAATGGACTTTGTTATTCTTGATATTCCCGAGGACGACAGTATGTCAATCATCCTTGGTAGACCTTTTCTAAATACTGCAGGGCCTGTTATTCATTGCAACAAAGGCAATGCCACTTTTCATGTTAATGGTAATGAGCATACGGTACACTTTCTGAAGAAACAACCTCACATTCATAGTATCAATTCTATTGGAAAAATTTCAACTATTACTATTGGAGGTTTTGCATCCCCTCTTCCCACTGTCAAAAAGAAATATGATATTCTTACTGCCGGGGACATGCATATCCCTGTTGAGGTAACCTAGTGTTATTCGAAATTCTCCGGTTTCATGTTATTCGGAAGAAGTTTGTTAAGAGGACTTGATCAACCTTGTTAGTGGATTCCTTTTGATGAGCATGTAATGGATGAAGTTAGAAAGCACAACCTTCTGTACCCTTCTTCTACTTTCTATTATTTAGATTAAATAAAGCAAAATTATTATTTTCTATCTATTTTCTGAATTATCCTTGCAATAAAAAATACCCCAAAAATAAAAGTTCTCCAAATGCCCTGAAAATGGAGTATGATTTTTTGTAGAATATTTAAGAATTTCTGGCACTTAGAACACACCAGGGGACCCACCATTTGGCCACGAGGGCACAGGGCGCGCCCGCTGCCTCGTGGGCCCCACGTGGCCCCTCCACTTATTCCAGCACCCATGCACTTCGTCTTCCTCCAGAAAAAATCATCCCGTAGCTCAAACCCGTGTTCTAGCTTGTTTTGCTACCATTTTCGATCTCCTTGCTCAAAGCTCCATTCACAAAACTGCTATTGAGAATTGTTCTTCGGTCTGTGACTCCTCCAATGGTCCAATTAGTTTTTGTTCTAGTGCTTTATTTGTTGCAAATTTTTACTGCTGAGGTGACCCTGTTCTTGAGCTTGCATGTCAAATTTATATGGTCTAAAGTAGTTTTGATGCATGATATAGCCTCTAGGCACTTGTGGGAGTAGTTGATATCCATCTTGTTGAGTTTGGTTCACTTTTTTTTCAAGTCACTAAAAATTTCAGAAATTTTGCAGAGGAAGAAAAATGTTTAGAAAAATGTACCAAGGTGGTTCTTGAAGGAAGCAAGAACCAAGGCTCGCGATATGTGAGACTGACCTTGAACCACCAAGGGAAGCTCAAGTGCGTCCTTGTGAATGTCCGTCAGAAGAATTTATGGTCCAAGTAGGCTTCAAGGATGAATTTGATGCGTACATACGTAATGCTGATCTTGAGGACTTCGTGTCAGATAAGTGCCGACAATACTACTACCTCACTGATTCCTTTGTCAGGAGGTTTAAATTTTCATCCACAAGCAATACTCACATTATTTTATTTGATCTCTATGATAAATCATATACAATGGACCTTGAAGATTTTAATACTGCTTGTAAAATCCCGCAGTGGGGCAACTTTAGTGAACCTCAAAGATCTGAATATAAAGACTTTCTTGCTAGTATCACTGTAGGAGAAACTAGAGAAATCGCACAAGCTACCATAGGGAGCATTCATTTCCCTTCCATACATTACTTTGCTCTCTTTATAGGTAGATGCATTAACGGTGAAGATGAGGTTTGTCACATGTGCGTTCCAGATCTTAGTGTCCTCAAGAGTGCGGTATTAGGTGATAAACAATATAACTTTGGGGCCATTGTTGCACGGAGGTTACACCTTAATGGTAAAAGTGGAGATTTGTTTGGTGGAGTTTATGCAACTCGTGTAGCTAATTATCTTGGTGTACCCATAAATGGAAATGATATTGAGTTGGCACTTGCTTATCTAGATTATAGTGCTATGGTTCACCGTCAGTTTCTTGAGAGGAACGAACCGTTCTTCCAGTACCGACTAATCTTTGACAGACGGCATATTGCCCATATTACTCTTCCTGCCCCTACTTTCTTTAACTTTCAGGCAAACAGGAGATATTTTATAACCAAGGAGGAGGCGAATGAGTATGAGAGGAGGACGGAGGCAGCTCGCTTCCAAGCAGCAGCTCTGCAGGCAGTAGCTGCTGCATCTCAGTACAACCCCAACTATGACTTTGGATATCCGCCAGGCCAGCCATGGCCATAGACCAACTTAGGCCAAAAGCCTAAGCTTGGGGGAGTATGTATTTCTCATCAACATTACATTCATGATCACACACTCATTCTAGTTGTCGGTGTTCATACTTTTTCATTGTACTATCCATGCTAGTTTATTTTCTTTTCTTGCTTTCTTCTTGTGTGTTTGAAAAACTTGAGAAAAAACAAAAAAAATTAGTTGTAGCCTTTAGCTAGTTTACTTTCCATGCTTGTAGTAGTAATATTAAAATAAAACTCAAAAAAGAATTCGTTCTTCTTTTGCTTGTTGGGAGCTTTCCCGTGTAAATAGTTTTATTTCTTTTCTTTTCTTTGGGGGTTGAGAGGATAAGACCACGATGAAAATGTTGAGTGGATCTCATATGCGTTATTATTGATCTAGCTAAGAGCCCATATTACCTTGTCTTCTACTTTGTATTAATTGCTTGCAGATTCTAGCTTAGTCCAATGCATGGGCACTATTATTATTATCCACACCATTCGGTCATGCAAGTGAAAGGCAATAATGACGATATATGATGAAATGATTGAGATGGGAGAAGCTGGTATGAAATCGACCTATCTTGTTTTTGTAAATGTGATTAGTTCATCGTTCCTGATTCAGCCTATTATGAATGAAACATGCTTACAATGACAATTAGAGATTATAGTTTCTCATGCCATGCTTATTTAGCTAGGAGTTTATAATGGTTTACCCTGCGTGCCAACATGCTATTAAAATTGTTGTGATGTGGTATGATAGGGTGGTATCCTCCTTTGAATGATTCGAGTGGCTTGACTTGGCACATGGTCATGCATGTAGTTGAAACAATATCAACATAGCCTCCACGATATTTATGTTCGTGGTGATTTATATCCTACTCATGCTTGCACTCATTGTTTGTTAATCTTAATGCATGTTCATGACTGTTGTCGCTCTCTAGTTGGTCGCTTCCCAGTCTATTTCTAGCCTTCACTTGTACTAAGCGGAAATACTGCTTGTGCATCCACTTCCATAAAACCTAAAGTTATTCCATATGAGTCCACCATACCTTCCTATATGCGGTACTTACCTGTCATTCCAAGTAAATTTGTATGTGCCAAACTCTAAACCTTCTAATGAAATTCTGTTTTGTATGCTTGAATAGCTCATGTATCAACTAGGGTTGTCCTACATCTTCCATGCTAGGTGGGTTATTCCTACGATGAGTGGACTCCGCTCATCATTCACGAGAAAATGGCCGGTAACCGGGATGCCTAGTCCCATGCTCAAACCAAATCAAAATAATTGCAAACAAAACTCCCCTAGAATTGTTGTTAGTTGGACGGTACCTGTTGTTTCGGGCCAGCCATGGATTGATGCTCGTTGGTGGTGGGGGAGTATAAAATTTACCGTTTTGTTTGGGAACCGCCTATAATGTATGTAGCATAGAAGATGTCGAGTTCTCTTGGCTGTTATGTTGATAATGAAAGTATGCCGCTCAAAATATTATTTATCTCTGTTTCAAAACTCGAGCTCTGGCACCTCTGCAAATCCCTGCTTCCCTTTATGAAGGGACTATCTATTTACCTTTTTGTTGAGTCATCAGCCTCTTATTAAAAAGCACCAGTTGGAGAGCACCGATGTCATTTGCATGCATTGTTATTAATTTACATTGAGAATGACTGTGACTGGATCTCTTTTGCCATGAATTACAATGTTTAGTCAGTCCTTGATCTTCAGGGGTGCTCTGCATTTTATGTTTTGTGGTCTCAGAAAGGACTAGTGAGATACCATCTTGTTATATCATATTATGATTGTTTTGAGAAAGTGTTGTCACCCGAGATTTATTATTATTGCTCGCTAGTTAATTGTGCCATTGATATGAGTAAATATGAGACCTAAATGTTATTGTGAATATGGTTAGTTCACAATCTTTGCTGAAAACTGGAATGCTGGCTTTACATATTTGCAACAACAAGAGAAAACAGTGTTTTTAAAAGTTTTTCTTTATCACTTTTAGTTTGTCAACTGAATTGCTTGAGGACAAGCAAAGGTTTAAGCTTGGGGGAGTTGATATGTCTCCAACATATCTACTTTTCTGAAAACTTTTGCCCTTGTTTTGGACTCTAACTTGCATGATTTGAATGGAACTAACCCGGACTGACGCTGTTTTCAGCAGAATTACCATGGTGTTATTTTTGTGCAGAAATAAAAGTTCTCGGAATGACCTGAAACTCCACGGAGTCACTTTTTGGAATTAATAAAAAATATTGGCGAAAGAATCAACGTAAGGGGGCCCACACCCTGTCCACGAGGGTGCAGGGCGCGCCCACCCCCTGGAGCGTGCCCCCTGCCTCGTGCGCCCCCTGGACCTCCGCCGACCTCAACTCCAACACCATATATTCACGTTCGAGGAGAAAAAAATCAGGGAGAAGGATTCATCGCGTTTTATGATATGGAGCCGCCGCCGAGCCCTTATCTTCCTCGGGAGGGCTGATCTCGAGTCGTTTGGGGCTCCGGAGAGGGGAATCCGTCGCCATCTTCATCATCAACCATCCTCCATCAGCAATTTCATGATGCTCACCGCCGTGCGTGAGCAATCCCATCGCAGGCTTGCTGGATGGTGATGGGTTGGATGAGATTTACCATGTAATCGAGTTAGTTTTGTTAGGGTTTGATCCCTAGTATCCATTATGTTCTAAGATTGATGTTGCCATGACTTTGCCATGCTTAATGCTTGTCACTAGGGCCCGAGTCCCATGATTTCAGATCTGAACCTATTTCGTTTCATGAATATATGTGAGTTATTGATCCTATCTTGCAAGTCAATAGTCACCTACTATGTGTTATGATCCGGCAACCCCGAAGTGACAATAATCGGGACCACTCCCGGTGATGACCATAGGTTGAGAAGTTCATGTATTCACTAAGTGCTAATGCTTTGGTCTGGTACTCTATTAAAAGGAGGTCTTAGTATCCCTTAGTTTCCATTAGGACCCCGCTGCCATGGGAGGGTAGGACAAAAGATCTCATGCAAGTTATTTTCCATAAGCACGTATGACTATATTCGGAATACATGCCTACATTACACTGATGAACTGGAGCTAGTTCTGTTTCACCCTATGTTATAACTATTGCATGATGAATTGCATCCGACATAATTATCCATCATTGATCCATTGCCTATGAGCTTTTCACATATTGATCTTTGTTAAGTTAATTCTCTGTTGCCACTGTTACGATTGCTACAAAACTGCTACTGTTACTTTTGCCACCATTACCGTTACTTCCATATTACTTTTCTACTAAATATTTTGATGCAGATGTTAAGTCTTTCATGTGTGGTTGAATTGACAACTCAGCTGCTAATACTTGAGAATATTCTATGGCTCCCCTTGTGTCGAATCAATAAATTTGGGTTGAATACTCTACCCTCGAAAACTATTGCGATCCCCTATACTTGTGGGTTATCAGAAGCACAATGTCATTGCAACCAAATGGGTGTTTCGGAACAAGCAAGTTGAAGATGGACAAGTTTTATGCAACAAGGCTCGTCTCGTTGCTCAAGGCTACACTCAAGTAGAAGGTATGGACTATGGTGAGACTTATGCCCCCATTGCTAGACTTGAGTCCATTTGCATCTTACTTGCCTATGCCAATCATCATGACATTACCTTATATCAAATGGACATCAAAAGTGATTTTCTTAATGGTGAAATTGAGGAGGAAGTTTATGTTGAACAACCTCCCGGCTTTGTTAATCCTAAGAAACCCGACCATGTTTACAAACTCCACAAAGCTCTTTATGGTCTTAAGCAAGCTCCTAGAGCTTGGTATAAATGCTTGACCAAGTTTCTTCTTGAAAAAGGGTTTGAAATTGGTAAAATTGACTCTACACTCTTTACAAAAAGGGTTAATGGAGAATTATTTGTGTGGCAAATTTATGTTGATGATATCATATTTGGTTCAACTAACCATCATTTTAGTGAAAAGTTTGGAAAGGTTATGTCGGAGACGTTTGAGATGTCTATGATGAGGGAACTCAAATTCTTTCTTGGTTTGCAAATCAAGCAAACTAAGGAGGGAACCTTTATCTCTCAAACCAAGTATACCAAGAACTTATTCAAGAAGTTCAACATGCAAGAATGCAAAGGTATGAATACCCCCATGCCTACTAGTGGACATCTTGACTTGACAAAGGATGGCGAACCGGTTGACCAAAAGGTTTACCACTCTATGACTGGTTCATTGTTATATCTATGTGCCTCCTGTCCCGATATTATGCTAACTGTGTGCACGTGTGCACAATATCAAGCGGCCCCCAAAGCGTGTCATCTTAAGGTTGTGAAAAGGATAGTGAGATACCTAATACATACACCAAATTTTGGCATTTGGTATCCTAAGAGGTCTTCTTTTAATCTTGTTGGCTACTCCGACTCGGACTATGCCGCTGACAAGGTTGATAGAAAGTGCACTTCGGGTACATGTCAATTCCTTGGTAGATCTCTTGTGTCTTGGTCCTCCAAGAAACAAAACTAGGTATCCTTATCCACCGCCGAAACGGAATACATTGCCGCCAGTTCATGTTGTGCTCAGTTACTTTGGATGACCCAAACTCTTAAAGATTATGGGATATATGTGAAACATGTTCCATTGCTTTGCGACAATGAGAGTGCTATTAAGATTGCCCATAATCCCGTGCAACATTCTCATACTAAGCATATTGAAGTTTGTCATCATTTCATTTGAGATCGTGTTGCTAAGGGAGATATCAAACTTAAGCATGTTCGTACCGATAAGCAATCAGCGGATATATTCACCAAACCACTTGATGAGAAAGTGTTTTGCAGGTTAAGAGGTGAATTGAACATCATTGATGCCACGAATTTGGAATAGAAACTCCATGTGGATGTATGCAAGGCATCAGCCTTACTATGACTAATCCTTGACATTTCTCTTATGATAATGATCATATGTCCTGCATATTTTTGTACTCTTGCATGCCATCTAACCCTTGTAGGTACTTGGACGAACCCAACTCTATGAGATTGCAACTCAATCACATTCTAAGCAATCTCTACATCTCCAAGTTTCTACAAAATGGTGGATGAAGACAAGGAAGCATGAATCCATTCAATATATCATTTGACAAAATTCTTATTTCAACTTTCAATTGGTATCAAATTTCATGATTGTCACTTTGGATAACATGTGCTCTTCCTTGCAAGACTAACCCCATGTAGGAAGATGAACTTCAACTACAAGTGGTGCTCCCAACTCTTGATGATCTACATCAACTTGAGCATCCTACACATGTTCAACTACATGACCAAGTTCTACACCACCACCCAAGGTATGTCATTCCATATTAGAGAAGCTCTACCCCAAGACATGGGTCGAAGCAGCTCAACAAGATGAGAATACATCAAAATGCTTAAGTGAAAAATGGCAACCCCATTTTGAGCTTAAATGATGAGTATGACCTATGATCAAGTGTCCTCACTTGACTCCTAAATCAATATACTCTAACATAGGTGACTTTGTCGCCGACCATTTCTAGATGAAGTTCTTTGTTGTTTCTTTATGCCCTTGAATTTTTCTCTTGCATGCTAGTTCTCGTTTAAAAAAAAACTTCATCTAGATTTCTTTTCTTTCCTTTTCTCTGTTATTTTCTGCATTTCTCTGCATCCAATTCATTGCAAATCCTTGAGTTAATTCCTTGCATATCCTTGTGAGATCATAATTTCCTAAGTGAGCTGAGGTGATAATTTTTTTCTCTCTAGGATGAACTCAGTCTCACCGACTTGATTTCTTCGGCTGAACCGAACCATCTCGGTGCCACCAAAAATAACAACTCGGTGCTACCGATGTCAATACTGGGATGAAAACTGTGTCACTTGCATCTTGCATATTTGTCCCAGCTCCACTCAATGACACTTGTCCTCTAATAGCATCCTATATTACACGTGGCTTTGTAATGTGACTCTAGGACCAAACCAACTTGACTCATGCCTTAGAAGTCCCTTCTTGGAAATTGATGTCAAAGGGAGAGAGAGAGAGAGAGAGCACATCAAAGCTTATCACATAAGAGAGAGAATGCACTCCTAAAGCTTCTCCTGATGCTTCTTCTTAAGAGGAAAGTTGTCTGATGTCTTCAAGAGGGGAAAGACATGATAGTATATGTTATAATTTTATCTTGCTCTGATTTTCTTGCTTGCTCTGATTTTCTTTTACCCTATCTTCTCCCATTATCCAATGTCAGATTCAGGGGGAGAAAGACATATAAGGGATGAAAATCGTTGGAATTCATTGCATATCTTTATTCCTGGGGACATGTCTATAGTCAAATATAGTACCTAGTACTCACTCTTAACATGTCATCCCAGTCTTGGCATTCTTGTGATCTCCTGTTCTTGCTCTATCTAGTAGATGTACTTGTGTTATCTAACCTTGTTTACCCAGGTACATCTCTTTCAAAGCTAGGTCAAGACCACAAGGTAAGTATATGCATCACACTCATGTGCATGAAGATCTCTTGATGGTGTACATATTGTTTGCAAGAGAAATTCATGAACATGAAGGTATATTTCAAGCATCTACATCATTTACTCTGATGCATATAGCCAAGACACATGAACTCATTGCTTGCTCTGTCATGTTTATGCATTCTCATACTCTTATGATCCTTCATCACATGATTGCATACATGTAGGGGGAGTTAATGCATGTTGCATGTCTTGCCAAAGCTTTACTTGCTATTTACTTATATCTTTATATAAAAGCTTTGATGTATGTTGTCATCAATTACCAAAAAGGGGGAGACTAAAAGCACAAGTGCTCCCTGGGTGATTTTGGTAATTAATGTCAACATATCTCTTGTTGGACTAATATTTCTACCTAGTATATTTTAGATAAGTTCAAGAGTGGAGTGGCATGGACATGGACACGGGGATGTGGAAACCCTTCAAGATGCTAAGGACAAATATTGGCAAAATCTCAAGACTCTACATTTTTATTTTAGTGATCCAAGATCACATTGAGTCCATAGAAAAGCCAATACTATTAAAAGGGGATGAGGTGTTGCTTAATGGCTTGCTTGCTTAAAGTGCTTAGTGATATGCTCCAAAACCCACAACCACTTTCTCACATCCACATATGTCCTAAACCTAAAAGTCAAACTCGGCCCCACCGATTTGATCTATCTGGCGCCACCGAGTTCATCTGATATAGCCACTGCCAAACCCTAATCAGTTCGGTCTCACCGAGATGGGATTGCAACTTCCTGTTACCAATTGCAACAATTTCGGTCTCACCGAGTTTGTTCAGTCGGTCCCACCGAGTTTGCTTCACCAATACTTAGTTTGCTTATTACCAAAATTGGTCCCACCGAGTTTGTGTAATCGTTCAAACCGAGTTGAGGTTTTACCCTAACCCTTGCACATCAATCCCACCAAGTTGACCTTGTCGGTCCCACTGAAAAGCCTAACGTTCATATTTTGACCTGAATCAGTCTGACCGAGTTTTACCATTCGGTCTCACCGAGTTTGGGAATCTATGTGTACGGTTAGATTTTGTGTGGAGGCTATATATACCCCTCCACACACTCTTCATTCGTGGAGAGAGCCATCAGAACATGCCTACACTTCCAACATTCATTTTCTAAGAGAGAACCACCTACTCATCTGTTGAGACCAAGATATTCTAATCCTGCCATAAGAATCTTGATCTCTAGCCTTCCCAAGTTGCTTTCCACTCAAATCACCTTTCCACCATAGCCAAATCTGTGTGAGAGAGTTGAGTGTTGGGGAGACTATCATTTTAAGCACAAGAGCAAGGAGTTCATCATCAACACACCATCTATTACCTTTTGGAGGGTGGTGTCTCCTAGATTGGTTAGGTGTCACTTGGGAGCCTCCGTCAAGATTGTGGAGTTGAACCAAGGAGTTTGTAAGGGCAAGGAGATCGCCTACTTCGTGAAGATCTACCCTAGTGAGGCAAGTCCTTCATGGGTGATGGCCATGGTGGGATAGACAAGGTTGCTTCTTCGTGAATCCTTCGTGGGTGGAGCCCTCCGTGGACTCGCGCAATCGTCACCCTTCATGGGTTGAAGTCTCCATCAACGTGGATGTACAATAGCACCACCTATCGGAACCACGCCTAAAATCTCCGTGTCTCAAATTGCGTTTGCACACTCCAATTCCATCCCTTTACCTTCTTGCAAATTGCATGCTTTACTTTCCTCTGCTCATATACTCTTTGCATGTTTGCTTGAATTGTATGGTGTATGCTTGAAATTGTGTTAACCTACTACCTCAACTTGAAAAACTTAAAAACTGACACCTTTATTTGTTGAGGGTCTAATCACCCCCCCCCCTCTAGACACCTCTTCTCGATCCTTTCACAAGGGCATGGGCCCGGCAAAGAAATGGTGATCTTCGCCTCTCCGCATCGTCTAGCTAACTATGTCTATTTTGTATCTAGTAATATAATAGAATTATGTTTTTTTGGGTTCAATTAATTGTGTCTGATGAACTATGCTCGACGCAGAATCTATCTATATATCTTGTTCGATTTATTGTCATGATTTTTAAGGATACATCCTGGAAGTATGGTTTTAATTCATATCTCGTTCAGTTTAATGTGATATAATTTATATCGATATAATTTATATCGTGACGTAGAATCTACCTCTATATCTTGTTCAATTTATATGCGTGACATATAATCTATATTAGTTTAGGTTTTAATTTATATGTGTAGGAACAAAGTATGTCTACCAGAGGGGGGTGAATGGGAGTTTTAAAATTTCTTCAGAAGTATCAAAACTCTCGGAACCCAGTAGCAGAGCGAGAGATAACAGAGTACCGTGAGCGAATACAAATTACCGAATGGAAACTAAAAGCATCCATCAAGACAAATCACAAGACTAAGACAGTACAAAAGTAAACTGGAGAAGTAGAGGTAACCAGTGATGCTTGATGGCGACAAGGAATTTGGTAGACCAGTTCATCCTTCTGCACAAGGA
The DNA here is from genome assembly GCA_021437245.1 of Aegilops speltoides. NCBI lineage: Eukaryota > Viridiplantae > Streptophyta > Magnoliopsida > Poales > Poaceae > Aegilops > Aegilops speltoides. The sequence goes on along the minus strand of CM038141.1, from coordinate 103,046,843 downwards.
CTACATCTGGTTGGAGAGGCAGTGATTTAACACAGAAGATAAACTCCCTTCGCCCTATTCTCCTTGGCAATTGGTTCGTCAACCAATGTTGATCACTTGTGTTAGATACTTGAGGCAATCTCCTAACCTTTACAGACTTCTTCTTCGAGAACTATAATTACTCTTGGTCTCTGAAGAAATTGAAACCTAATCGTCTAGAGAGTTTGCCGCTCTCAAGAGTAATAGGCGAAGCGTACTGGACTTAGATTCGAGTGATGCTGAACCACTATCTAATTTTTCGGCTCTAGGGTTTTCTCTCGGTGGATCTTAAACTCGGATCACTCGGGAGAGGGGGTTGCTCAACAATCTTCTCACAATCGAATGGAGCAGCCATCGGACAACGCCGATGCGGGGTGGCTATTTATAGCCACAGCCTTCCCTGGCGGGAAATGACCATTTTGGACACGCGGTCCAGCCAATGGCCAACCGACACATTCACAACGGTCGGATTTTTGGAGCAACGGTAACATTACTTGTGGACGAAGTAATGCTAACTCCTCGGTCTGAGATAAATCTCTCGTAGCGAAGAAGACCATAGTCTCTTGCTGGCAAGTATTTGCTCGGAACACAATAGATTTCTCTCACAACTTTCATAGGATTTGGGTTTAGCATCAGAGAATCAAAGTTTCGAATGATATACCCCTCTTAATAGTATGGTGGTCCTAAAGAGAAGAGAAACAACCAAATAAATGCTACGTCTTCACTCCATCTTCAATCTTCTTGGTTGCAGTCACTTCCTTCGGACCGACACTGAACCAATTGCTTCACGTCAGCAATTTTTGAGGGGTCACTCTTGTTATCATAATCTTCGGTGATGACCTTCACTGCCACGCTTGGGATTATCTTCGTCATTTGAATCGAGCTTCACTTGATTTTAGGGACATGTTACTCTGTGTGCACTAGCAAACACATAAGTCCCATATTGTTTATGTCAACAAACGCCAAAACATAAGGAGGCACATTATTGCACCAACAATATCCCCCTTTTTGGACGGTTGTTGACAAAACAGATAATCATCAAAGTGAAGATAGATAAGTGTTAAGTAATTTCAACAAGAGTGAATAAGTGTTACTTTTCTCGATGATGAAAGACTCCCCCTAAATGTATGTAGGATAAATATATGAGAATAATTCTCCTGCAAATATTGAAGTATAAGGAAATGTCAATCATTCGAGTCAATGATTCACACTGATGATATATAATCGACCAAGATTGTAGCACAATCATTCGGAACTTCCGATATAATTCCACCTGCAAAACAAATGCTTCGAGAGAAATAGTGGAGCAGGCGGGGTTATTAACATTACGGCACGGAAGTTTTACAACTTAGAGCATAAGTTTTGACCCGAAGTTCGAATCTTGCACGAAACCAAACCAAAGAAACATATAAAGAAAATCTATCGAGACTCGATGTAATCCTCCCCCTTTTTTCAACTAGTATCAAAAAGGTGACGAATGACATGAGTGCAAAAACACAGAGCTTGGTTCACTCGATGGCATCTCCAGAAGAACTTTCCGAGGTTTTTACATCTTCGGAAATGACTGGATCGGCTTCGTCTTCAGCAGCAGCAGATTTTCCTTCAGGGATCACAACTGGTGGCTGAGAAGATGAGGGAATATTGGGGGCAGCCACATTAGGAACACGAGATAGCGCATTGCCTTCTTCAGGTTTCTCGGTCGGTGAAGTGGCTTCAGATTCTTCGAGTTGTTTGCGAAGCTTGATATGCAGAAGATCAGTAGTTGTCTCACGAATAGGAAGAGGAGGGGTACTCCTATCTTGGAAATCTTCAACATTGAAGCCTTTGTCAAGGTAATCATAGAGCTCTTGGAGATTGACATTCAGGAGTTATTTCTTGGTGAAGAAGTTGCGAAGCAATTTCCATAGCCTCTTCTTGTTTTCATCAGCAATTAGATGCACAATTCTGGTGCGATTGTTGAGAGCATTTAGCTTGACAGTGATGTGTTCTTTTTCACGTAGATCCTCAGCTATTTGCTTCAACAGCAATTTTTGCGTACGCCAACTGACTTTGAGTTGCGATGGAGGTTGAGGCGAAATCTTTCGTTCACCCCAAGGGAGACGTGGCCCGTCAAAGTGCCTGTGATAGTTATGAGGGCTTGACGCTGGTGATTTTCCCGAAGAAATTTCTTCCATGACTTGCAAAGTATCACGAACATGAGGAATGAAGCTTTTGTGACTAACTTTCGTAAGATACTCTGTTCGCATGGCGTGGTCAATTACTTTCTGGATCAATGGTTCAAACACTTTGAGGCGGAAGGGATATTGAGTAGAATCCTTTAGAATCCGCAGAAACTTGTCCTCAACATCGAGGATATACCACTCAGATATGGCATAGATAGCGTTCCGAAGAATATCTAAGATGGACTTATAGATGTTTATCCCGGCCAGAGGGCAAATAGTGTAAGAGAGCATATGATATATCATCTAATTCTTGAATGTTAAATGCTCTGGATAGGGAGGACCATTGTAATCATGAATCTTTTCCTTGTCCATAGTGCACCAAAAGGTTTCATCTGATATGACATCAATGTTGTGCACCTGAATTTCAGTATCACCATGCTCGACGCAAGGGAAATGAAAGTGCGAGAGAAAATCTATTAAAGTGCATTTGATGCATATTGCCTCGGTCATCCACTTCATGATCCATTTTGAGCTGTCGAATTCATCACCAGTGATATACAGTGTAGCACAGACTTGAAGAATAACCTCTCGGTTCCAAGGATGCTTGAAATCGAATACCTTGGTGAGGCAGAAATCATCCAAATCTTGCAGTATCTGATTGAAGCAACCAATATTATGCATAGCAAGGATGTCCAGATATTCATGTGGAAAGATCTTCCTGCTCTCATAGAGGACCCGAGTGTAATATATGGCTTGTTCCTTAGTCCAAAAGCGAGGTGATTCAGAAGTGCGTGGCCCATCACACAAACTTTCTTGAAAGAATTTGGGATGCGCATTCCGATCAAAAGGAGGACCTTTGGCGCCATCTCCTGATGAGAAAATGGAAATTCTTCATGAGGATATGGATATTTGAGTTCGTCTTCAGGTGAAATAAATTCATCGCCATATACAACGAAGCCAGTGCGGCATGCAAAAAATAGATTTTTGCTCTGAGGGACCAACATCTTGCATTTTTTTCGCTGTGTCGACAGATAACTTAATGTATGAAGGAGCTGGTGGCACAACAGTGGGAGTTGCAGAGGTAGTAGCCATTATAGCATATTCCTTTTCGGTAGGCATTGAGGCCAAATCAAGCACTGGAGGAGGTTGAGGTTCTTTGACTGGAATCTCTTATTGTTGTATAGTTGGATAAGCTAAAACATTTGGTGCATCATGAGCTGGAGAAGCTTGGGGCTCAGAATGAGGGATTTCACCTTCTTCAGAAACCTTTTGCTGGGGTGGAATATCAGCTTGAACAGGGGAGGCCACAAGCATTTATTCAGTTGGCCTTGGCGAGGGAGGAGCATCCAAGTCTTTCTTAGGAGAGTGTGAAGGAATAACTGGCTCAGGAGATTTTTCTTTCAGAGGCTGGGCATCTGGTTGTTCGGGTGACTTTTCTGTCGAAACATGAGGTATATTTTTCTTTGCAATCTTCTTTCGTTGCTTCTTCTTTTGCTGAGCAGTTTGATCAATATGGCCTTTGACAAGATCATTATAGGCAGTAGAATTTTCTTGATGTTCATCATAGATCTTGAGAACAATTTCATTGAGATTAGTGTGAAAATGCAACGTTCTGTTGTGGAGCAGAGTCATAGCACAATTGATGTCCTTGTAGGAATCTTCGAGTGCTTTAATGAAAAACTTTGAAGAGGTTGTTTTCATTGGACCATCAAGGTCATTTAGTTCGGCAGAAAGATTATTGATCACAACTGCATCTTCTCTCATCTCTTGAACAACAGAAGTGGCCTAAGTAATAACTTCAGGATGGGATAGGTAGAGCGGCCACTTCACCATCGAGTGGATTGTCCACAAATTTATCATGCTGTTCCATGATGAACACATGATTATAGTAGTGAGGGGCATCAGACAGTGCAACTAGAGCAGTTTGCACATGAACTTGCTTAGAAGGAGGTTTAGAAGCCAACGAGTGCATCAAAGTTGGAGCAAACATAGCGGCCTTCTCATTCGGAGTAGCAGCTTGAGGAGCATTTTGATTGGTAGTAGGCACCTTGATTTTCTTCACTTTAGGCTTGGGAATTAGTTTGCCTGGCTTTGCAGTACTCACTGGAGCACTCAACTACCAAATCCTTCAAATTTATAGCATCTGGATGAGGAGCTACATTCACATGCTCTTACATGGTGATAGTGGTAGGTGGAGTTTTCCTTGTAGAGATCTTCAGTGGTGCTATTGGAACTTTACGAACCCGAAGATCATGCAACACCGTTAAAGTGGTGATATTCACTTGCTCGCTGGAAGCAACAACAACTTCTCCCTGTGTGGGCAGAGGATCATCATCATCTGAAGAACCACTTGAGGAAGATTCATTGAGTGGTTCATTTTTCTTCTTCTTCGGTGCCCTCTTTTGCTTCAATGCAGCAACATTTGGATCATTCTTGCTCTTAGAGTGACCTTCAGATTTACCATCGGCCTTTTTCTTCTCTACATCATCCTTGAGAAGGCGACAGTTTTTCTCTTCACGAGCCTTTTTCTTTACTTCTCTCTTAGCTTGTTTGATGGCATTGCGCTGACGCTTTGCAAGCTCATCGGGATAAGATTCGGGTGTGCGAAGGGGAGATTCATGAGCATTTGGTGGAGGCGATAGTCTCTCTTGGGGATCACTTGGCTTTATGAGAGAAATTTCCCGGCAGTCACCCCATGGTGGGATCAATAGCATAATCAACTAGCGAGCAATAATAATAAAACTCAGATGACAACACTTTCTCAAAACAATCATAATATGATATAGCAAGATGGTATCTCGCTAGCCCTTTCTGAGACCGCAAAACATAAATGCAGAGCACCTTTAAAGATCAAGGACTGACTAAACATTGTAATTCATGGTAAAAGAGATCCAGTCAAGTCATACCCAATACAAACTAATAGTAATGAATGCAAATGACAGTGTGCTCTCCAGCGGGTGCTTTTTAATAAGAGGGTGATGATCAACATAAAAGTAAATAGATAGGCCCTTCGCAGAGGGAAGCATGGATTTGTAGAGGTGCTAGAGCTTGATTTTAAAATAGAGATGAATAACATTTTGAGCGGTATACTTTCACTGTCAATGCAACAACTATGAGATCTCGATATCTTCCATGCTACATACATTATAGGCTATTCCCAAACAGAATGGTAAAGTTTATACTCCCCCACCTCCAACAAGCATCAATCCATGGCTTGCTCGAAACAACGAGTGCCTCCAACTAGCAACAGCCCTGGGGGAGTTTTGTTTAATTATTTTGATTTTCTTTGATCTTTTTTATCATGGGACTGGGCATCCCGGTTACCAGCCATTTTCTCGTGAATGAGGAGCGGAGTCCACTCCCCTTGAGAATACCACACCTAGCATGGAAGATATAGACAACCCTAGTTGAAACATGAGCTGCTCAAGCATACAAAACAGAATTTCATTTGAAGGTTTGGAGTTTGGCACATACAAATTTACTTGGCACGGCAGGTAAATACTACATATAGGAAGGTATGGTGGACTCATATGGCATAACTTTGGGGTTTATGAAGTTTGGATGCACAAGCAGTATTCCCGCTTAGTACAGGTGAAGGCTAGCAAAAGACTGGGAAGCGACCAACTGAGAGAGCGACAACAGTCATGAACATGCATTATAATTAATCAACACCGAGTGCAAGCATGAGTAGGATATAATCCACCATGAACATAAATATCGTGAAGGCTATGTTGATTTGTTTCAACTACATGTGTGAACATGTGCCAAGTCAAGTCACTCGAATCATTCAAAGGAGGATACCACCCTATCATACCACATCACAACCATTTTAATGGCATGTTGGCACGCAAGGTAAACCATTATAAGCTCCTAGCTAATTAAGCATGGCATAAGCAACTATAATCTCTAATTGTCATTGCAAACATGTTTATTCATAATAGGCTGAATCAGGAACGATGAACTCATCATATTTACAAAAACAAGAGAGGTCGAGTTCATACCAGCTTCTCTCATCTCAATCAGTCCATCATTTATCATCATTATTGCCTTTCACTTGCACAACCGAACGGTGTGAATAATGATAATAGTGCATGTGCATTGGACTAAGCTGGAATCTGCAAGCATTCAATTCAAGGGAGAAGACAAGGTAATATGGGCTCTTGGTTAAATCAACAATCATGCATATGAGAGCCACTAAGCATTTTCATTATGGTCTTCTCCTCTCGACCCCCAATGAAAAGAAAAGAAATAAAACTATTTACACGGGAAAGCTCCCAACAAGCAAAAGAAGAATGAGAAATCTTTTTGGGTTTTCATTTTAATTAATACTACAAGCGTGGAAAGTAAACTAACTAATTTTTTTGGTTTTTCTTAAGGTTTATTAAACACACCAGAAGAAAACTAGAAAAAGAATTTAAACTAGCATGGATAGTACAATGAAAGAGTATGAGCACCGACAACTAGAATGAGTGTGTGAACATGAATGTAATGTCGGTGAGAAATACGTACTCCCCCAAGCTTAGGCTTTTGGCCTAAGTTGGTCTATGGCCACGGGTAGCCTGACTGATGTCCAAAGTTGTAACTGGGGTTGTACTGAGATGCAGCAGCCATTGCCTCCTGAGCTGTGGCATGGTGGCGAGCTACCTCCGCTCTCCACTCGTGTTCGGTTGCCTCCTCCCTGGTTACAAGATATCTTCTTTTTACCTGGTAATCAAAAAGGGAAGGAGCAGGGAGAGTAACATCGACAGCGCGACGTCTGTCAAAGATTAGTCGATACTGGAGGAATTGTTCATTCCTCTCAAGAAAATGATGACTAACCATAGCATTATAATCTAAATAAGCGGGAGGCAACTCCCTATCACCCTGATACGTCTCCAACGTATCTATAATTTATGAAGCATTCATGCTATTTTATTATCTGTTTTGAATGATTACAGGCTTTATTATACACTTTTATATTACTTTTGGGACTAACCTATCAATCGGAGGCCTAGCCCATATTGCTGTTTTATTGCCTAATTCAGTATTTCGAAGAAAAGGATTATCAAAAAGAGTCCAAACAGAATGAAACCTTCGGCAGCGTTATTTTTGGGAACAATATGATCCTGGAGACTTGGAGTTCACGTTAGAAGATCCCCGAGGACTCCACGAGATAGGTGGGCGCCCCCCCTATAGGGCGCGCCCCTTGTCTTGTGGGCCCATCGAGCACCTCCCGACTGACTTCTTTCGCCTATATAAGCCTACGTACCCTAAAAACATCGAATATCAAGATTGATCGGGAGTTCCGCCGCCGCAAGCCTCGGTAGCCACCAAAAACCTCTCAGGTTCCAGCACCCTGCCGAAGGGGGAACCCATCACCGGTGGACATCTTCATCATCCCGGCGCTCTCCATGACGAGGAGAGAGTAGTTCACCCTCGAGGCTGAGGGTATCTACCAGTAGCTATGTGTTTGATCTCTCTCTCTCTCTCTCTCTATCGTGTTCTCACTTCACACGATCTTGATGTATCGCGAGATTTGCTATTATAGTTGGATCTTATGATGTTTCTCCCCCTCTACTCTCTTGTGATGAATTGAGTTTCCCTCTTGAAGTTATCTTATCAGATTGAGTCTTTATTTGAGAACACTTGATGTATGTCTTGCCGTGTTTATCTGTGGTGACAATGGGATATCACGTGCCACTTGATGAATGTATTGGTGACCAACTTGCGGGTTCCGCCCATGAACCTATGCATAGGGGTTGGCACACGTTTTCTTGACTCTTTGGTAGAAACTTTGGGGCACTCTTTGAAGTACTTTGTGTTGGTTGGATGAATCTGAGATTGTGTGATGCATATCGTATAATCATGCCCACGGATACTTGAGGTGACAATGGAGTATCTAGGTGACATTAGGGTTTTGGTTGATTTGTGTCTTAAGGTGTTATTCTAGTACGAACTATTGAATAGATTGATCCAAAAGAATAACTTTGAGGTGGTTTCGTAACCTACCATAATCTCTTTGTTTGTTCTCCGCTATTAGTGGCTTTGGAGTGACTCTTTGTTGCATGTTGAGGGATTGCTATATGATCTATCTATGTTATTATTGTTGAGAGAACTTGCACTAGTGAAAGTATGAACCCTAGGCCTTGTTCCCCATCATTGCAATACCGTTTACGCTCACTTTTATCATTAGTCACCTTGCTGTTTTTATTATTTCAGATTACAAAAACCTATTTATACTATCCATATTGCACTTGTATCACCATCTCTTCACCGAACTAGTGCACCTATACAATTTACCATTGTATTGGGTGTGTTGGGGACACAAGAGACTCTTTGTTATTTGGTTGCAGGGTTGCTTGAGAGAGACCATCTTCATCCTACGCCTCCCACGGATTGATAAACCTTAGGTCATCCACTTGAGGGAAATTTGCTACTGTCCTACAAACCTGTGCACTTGCAGGCCCAACAACGTCTACAAGAAGAAGGTTGTGTAGTAGACATCAAGCTCTTTTCTGGCGCTGTTGCTGGGGAGGCTAGGTAAGCGGCACTCACTCACACACCATGAACTAAGCTCTTTTCTGGCGCCGTTGCCAGGGAGGTGAGTGCTTGAAGGTATATCTTTAGATCTTGCAATCGAATCTTTTTGTTTCTTGTTTTATCACTAGTTTAGTTTATAAAAGAAAACTACAAAAAAATGGAGTTAAGTTTGTCTCATACGCTTCATCTTTTTTATATCTTTCATGAGTATGATGGAAAGGAAAATTGTGCTCAAGTGCTAGAAGAAGAATGCATTAGAATGTTTGGTACTAGATCTTTGTATGATGAGCATGATTGCAATGTTGTTAGTATGAATTCTTTGAATACCCATGATGCTAATGATATGCAAAGCCACAAGCTTGGGGAAGCTATGTTTGATGAATATGATAGTTTTAGTCCCCCAAGTTTTGATGAGAATATTTATTATTATGAAAGCATGCCTCCTATTTATGATGATTATATTGATGAAAGTGGGTTTGGAAGAGTGTCAACTTTAGGAAGTAAGGATCCCACTATTTTGGAGGATGTTGAATCTTATTGTGATGAATATGAAAGTGGATTTGGAAGAGTGTCAACTTTATTTAGTGATGATTCCACTATTTCGGAAGAGGTTCTAATTGATTATGAGAACAAAGTTGCTATCTATGATGATTATTGTGATGAGTTGTATGCTATTAGGAATAATGATAACCATGAAACTTGTCATCGTTATTTTATTTTCAATTGGATTATGCCTCACATGATAATTATTTTGTTGAGTTTGCTCCCACTACTATTCATGAGAAGAAATTTGCTTATGTGGAGAGTAGTAAATTTTCTATACAAGTGGATAATGAAAAGAATGCTTTAGGTGCTGGTTATATTGTTGACTTCATTCATGATGCTACTGAAAATTATTATGAGGGAGGAACATATGCTTGTAGGAATTGCAATAATGTCAAGTTTCCTTTCTATGTGTTGAAAATTTTGAAGCTATGCTTGTTTTACCTTCCTATGCTAGTTGATTATTGTTCCCATAAGTTGTTTGCTCACAAAATCCCTATGCATAGGATGTGGGTTAGGCTTAAAAGTGCTAGTCATATGCTTCATGATGCTCCCGTTATGTTTCAATTCTTATCTTTTAAGTGAGCATCATTGCCATCATCATGCCTAGCTAGAAAGGCATTAAAGAAAAGCGCTTGTTGGGAGACAACCCAATATTTATCCTTACTGTTTTTGTGTGTCCACATGATTATTCTACTGTAGTAATCATGTTTTATAGCTTTTATTTCAATAAAGTGCCAAGTAAGACCTTTAGGATAGCTTACGGTGATAGTTGTGTTGATCCTGCTGAATATCAGAAACTTTTGCACCCAGTAATTTAGTTTTGTTAATTCAAAGAAACGTGCTTCTGATCTGATTCGTTTTGCTCTGGATTTGTACACGAAGTACTTAGGACTTCCTAATTTTGTAGAATTTATGGAGTTCCATAAGTATACGTTTGATACAGATTACTACAGACTGTTATGTTTTTGACAGATTCTGTTTTCTATGTGTTGTTTGCTTATTTTGATGAATCTATGAGTAGTATCGGAGGGTATGAACCATAGATAAGTTGGAATACAGTAGATATTACACCATTATGAATTTAGAATGAGTTCATTACAGTACCTAAGTGGTGGTTTTATTTTCTTATACTAACGGAGCTCACGAGTTTTCTGTTGAGTTTTGTGTTGTGGAGCTTTCAAGTTTTGGGTAAAGATTCGATGGACTATAGAATAAGGAGTGGCAAGAGCCTAAGCTTGGGGATGCCCATGGCACCACGAAATATTCAAGAATAGCCAAAAGACTAAGCTTGGGGATGCCACGGAAGGCATCCCCTCTTTCGTCTTCGTTCATCGGTAACTTTACTTGGAGCTATATTTTTATTCACCACATGATATGTGTTTTTCTTGGAGCGTCATTTTATCTTGTTAGTATTTTCTTGATGTTATTTATAATAATGTTTTGCATCTTTATTTTCAATAAAAAATGTCAAGGATAGCCTTTACCATGCTTATTTTGCTAGTATACATGTTGCTGTTTGAAAACAGAAAGTTTACCGCTGTTGCAAAAATTCCCTAGAAAAGTCAGAGCATTATATAATGTTGAAACTTTTTGCATAATGAGATATGATAAATTTACTACAGTGGGAATTTTATTTCATAATTTTTGGAGTTAGGGAAGTTTGATTAATCTTGCATTCTTTACACACTGTACTGTTTTGGCAGATTGCTGTTATGTTTGCATTGTTTGCATATGTTTGCTTGTTTAATGATTCTATTTGAGGATAGGAGTATTAAATATGCAGATACATTTAGTATGAAATGTTGAATAATAATTTTAGTGATTTGTTACTGTAGAAATTGATAAGGTTTTGCATTGGTTTATACTAACCTACCTCACGAGTTCCTGCTGAGTTTGTTGTGGATGAAGCTTTTGATAAAAAGAGAAACCATGATATGAGAGGAATTAAGGAGACACAAAATTTCAAGCTTGGGGATGCCCAAGGCACCCCAAGATAATATTTCAAGAAGTCTCAAGCATCTAAGATTGGGGATGCCCCGTAGGCATCCCACCTTTCTTCTTCAACAACTATTGGTTAGTATCGGTTCAGCCTAAGTTTTTGCTTCTTCACTTGAGTTGTGCTATCCTTGCAATGTCATTTTATTTTATTTTGCTTGCTGTTTGAATACAATACCAAGATCTGAAATTCTTTAATGAGAGAGAGTCTTCATATAGCTACATAATTATTTAGCTACTCATTGATCTTCACTTATATCTTTTTGGAGTAGTTTATCATTTACTCGTGTGCTTCACTTATATCCTATGAGTAAATGGTTGAATGAGTTGATTGTCCTAAATTTGAAATTATATATGTTTCATTTGCTTATCCCATGGGGAGTAATGACTTCACATCTAAGAAGTAGAGGTTGTAAATTTATTGAAGGTTAGCAAGCATTGTATTGGTCATTTGAACAATTCATGAAGAATATTGAAGGAAGAGAGATTTCACATATAAATATACTATCCTAGACATCTTTTATAATTGGGGGCACTCATTAAGTATGACATGCCAAAGAGTTGATGTTGGACAAGGAAGACAACGTAATGGTTTATGTTTTCCAACATCTCAGTTAAAGTATATTGTCATGGATCATTCAAACATGTTGAGCTTGCCTTTCCCCCTCATGCTAGCCAAATTCCTTGCACCAAGTAGAGATACTACTTGTGCTTCCAAATATCCTTAAACCCAGTTTTTTCCATTAGAGTCCACCATACCTACCTATGGATTGAGTAAGATCCTTCAAGTAAGTTGTCATCGGTGCAAGCAATAAAAATTGCTCTCTAAATATGTATGATCTTTTGGTGTGAAGAAAATAGCTTTATACGATATCTTGTTATGGAAGCAATAAAAGTGACCGACTGCATAATAAAGTTCCATATACAAGTGGCAATATAAAGTGACGTTCATTCGCATTAAGATTTTGTGCATCCAACCCTAAAAGCGCATGACAACCTCTGCTTCCCTCTGCGAAGGGCCTATCTTTTACTTTATGTATTTTAATTTTATGCAAGAGTCAAGGTGATCTTCACCTCTCCCTTTTTCATTTTATTCTTTGGCAAGCACTTTGTGTTGGGGTGATACTGATATATATATATATCCAATTGCATGTAAGTTAGCATGAACTATTATTGTTGACATCACCCAAAGGGAATACGTTGGGAGGCAACACTATAAGCCCCTATCTTTCTCAGTGTCTGATTGAAACTCCATAACCATTAGTATTGCGTGAGTGTTAGCAATTGTAGGAGAATATATGATAGTTGAGTATGTGGAGTTTGCTATTCCTGAAAATAAGATGAATTGCAATTGTTTGATGACTGAGAATGAAGTTTGCTAGTTTTCAAGAAAGTTTATGGTCTATGTTTTGACATGTGAATTGCTTGTTACTTTATCGTGAGAAGTTTTATGAGATGAACTATTGTTGTGACACTTATTATCATGCTAGAAAAGGTGACTAAAATTATCATTGATCAAACTTGTGCACCTTCTAGCATTCACACTTCATAAATTCTTTCTTTTATCATTTACCTACTCGAGGACGAGTAGGAATTAAGCTTGGGGATGCTGATACGTTTCCAACGTATCTATAATTTATGAAGCATTCGTGCTATTTTATTATCTATTTTGAATGATTACGGGCTTTATTATACACTTTTATATTACTTTTGGGACTAACCTATTAACCGGAGGCCCAGCCCATATTGCTGTTTTATTGCCTGTTTCAGTATTTCGAAGAAAAGGAATATCAAACGGAGTCCAAACGGAATGAAACCTTTGGTAGCGTAATTTTTTGGAAAGAATATGATCCTGGAGACTTGGAGTTCACGTCAGAAGATCCCCAAGGACTCCACGAGATACGAGGGCGCCCCCCCTATAGGGCGCGCCCCCTGTCTCGTGGGCCCCTCGAGCACCTCCCGACCGACTTCTTTCACCTATATAAGCCTACGTACCCTAAAAACATCGAATATCAAGATAGATCAGGAGTTCCGTCGCCGCAAGCCTCTGTAGCCACCAAAAACCTCTCGGAAGCCTGTTCTGGCACCCTGCCGGAGGGGGAACCCATCATCGGTGGCCATCTTCATCATCCCGGCGCTCTCCATGACGAGGAGAGAGTAGTTCACCCTCGGGGCTGAGGGTATGTACCAGTAGCTATGTGTTTGATCTCTCTCTCTCTCTCTCTCTCTCTCTCTCTCTCTCTCTATCTCTCTCGTGTTCTCGACTTCACACGATCTTGATGTATCGCGAGCTTTGCTATTATAGTTGGATCTTATGATGTTTCTCCCCCTCTACTCTCTTGTGATGAATTGAGTTTATCTCTTGAAGTTATCTTATCAGATTGAGTCTTTATTTGAGAACACTTGATGTATGTCTTGCCGTGTTTATCTGTGGTGACAATGAGATATCACGTGTCACTTGATTATGTTCTGGTGACCAACTTGCGGGTTCCGCCCATGAACCTATGCATAGGGGTTGGCACACTTTTTTTGACTCTCCGGTAGAAACTTTGGGGCACTCTTTGAAGTACTTTGTGTTGGTTGGATGAATCTGAGATTGTGTGATGCATATTGTATAATCATGCCCACGAATACTTGTGGTGACAATGGAGTATCTAGGTGACATTAGGGTTTTGGTTGATTTGTGTCTTAAGGTGTTATTCTAGTACGAACTCTTGAATAGATTGATCCGAAAGAATAACTTTGAGGTGGTTTCGTACCCTACCATAATCTCTTCGTTTGTTCTCCGCTATTAGTGGCTTTTGAGTGACTCTTTGTTGCATGTTGAGGGATTGTTTTATGATCTATGTCGGTGTCAAAACCGGCGGATCTCGGGTAGGGGGTCCCGAACTGTGCGACTAGGCGGATGGTAACAGGAGACAAGGGACACGATGTTTTTACCCAGGTTCAGGCCCTCTCGATGGAGGTAAAACCCTACTCCTACTTGATTGATATTGATGATATGGATAGTACAAGAGTGGATCTACCACGAGATCAAGGAGGCTAAACCCTAGAAGCTAGCCTATGGTATGATTGTTGTAATGGTTGTTGTCCTACGGACTAAAACCCTCCGGTTTATATAGACACCGGAGAGGGCTAGGGTTACACAGAGTCGGTTACAATGGTAGGAGATCTACACATCCGTATCGCCAAGCTTGCCTTCCACGCCAAGGAACGTCCCATCCGGACACGGACGAAGTCTTCAATCTTGTATCTTCATAGTCTTGGAGTCCGGCCGACGATGATAGTCGGCTGTCCGGACACCCCTAGTCCAGACTCCTCGGTAGCCCTCGAACCAAAGCTTCAATGAAGATGAGTCCAGCGCGCATATTGTTCGGCATTGCAAGGCGGGTTCCTCCTACGAATAATTCATAGAAGATTGTGAACACCTGGATAGTGTCCGGCTCTGCAAAATAAATTCCACATTCCACCATAGAGGGAATAATATGTACACAAGTTCAATCTGCTGACGTATTTTGTGGCATGACGTCACACCACTACCAAGCCTTTACTTGAATCGTTATTTTATTATCCCACCTCAGCGCGTTTAGCGAAGCGGTTTCCTTGGCACATCTTGTCGAAGCAGAGATCGTGTTCCCCTTATTCCGGGATTCTCATCAATACGGACGTGGGTAACCCAATCGTGCCCGTCGCCACGCCCCCTCTATCGGAGGTGAGTCCCGAACGGTCACGAGGACGACTCTTGGTATTTTCCCTCTTTATAATGGGACCAAGGCTCGTTTTTTTTCTTCAATTGCCAATCGAATCTGTTCCTTGCCCCAAGTTCCAACACCCAGAGCCCCAGATTCGAGCACTTCGGACCTTCAACAATGTCCGGCTCCGACCTGCAGGGCCGGTGGATGCCTTCCTCTGTCATGGAAGAGGATGTGCTAAAGCTGCGAGAAGCCAGGTACCTAACCTACGAGATTTCGCATAGGTTGCCTGCCAAAGGGCAAGTCATTCCCACTCCCGAGCCCGGCGAGAGCGTTGTCTTCGTGTCCCACCTCCGTCGGGGTTTAGGCTTCCCGACGGATCCTTTTGTGAGAGGGCTCATGTTCTACTATGGGTTGGAATTCCATGACCTGGCTCCGGAGTCCATGCTCCATATTTCCTCATTCATTATCGTCTGCGAGGCCTTCCTCCGCATCACTCCTCACTTTGGTTTGTGGCTCAAGACCTTCAACATGGAGCCGAAGATGATTGAGGGGCGTCAAGCCGAATGCGGCGGGGCGGTTATAAGCAGAAGGGCCGATGCTCCATGGCCCAAGGGCTCTTTTCAGGAGGAGCTTGGCCTGTGGCAATAGGAGTGGTTCTATATCACCGCTCCTAGGGGTAGCAAGCAGAAGCCGCTGCCCATCTTCCGCTCGGGCCCTCCACAGCGGCTGATGTCGTGGGTCAACCAATGGCTCAGCTGGGGGCCGTCAAAGGACGTACTCCTACTGCAGGGCCGGATTCAAGACCTCCAGGAGAGGGAGATCAGTTTGGTGATGGTTATGCAGGTTATGCTGATTCAGCGCCTCCTGCCCTGCAAGCGTCGCCCCCTTCGTCTGTGGGAGTTCAATCCCGAGGGGCCGCGAGCTCTTCAACATTTCATGGGTACAACACCCGTGGAGATGTATAAACTGTTCTTCGGATCACAAGAAATGTGTCCGGAATTGACCGAGGATTCTGGCCTGAGCTTCAATCGCCTAGATACACAAGTAAGTAGCTCCGTGTCCGGACATACCGTTCGTCTTCCTTTCTATGCTTTGCTTTTTGACCAATTGCCCTTTAAACAGGAGTGGATAGCGCAAGCAAAACTGATACGGTGTCCGGCCCCCCTCCTAGAGACCGCGCGGATCCCGTCTTTGGTCGAGATCTTTGGAGGTTGCGCCTTCGGAGGAAGGCAAAGGGGAGAACAGAGAAACTACCGCCTCAACCAAGGAGGCTTTTGAGGAAGGGGGATCGAGAATCCCTCCTTCCAGGGGGAGAAGAGGACCGCCCCTGAAAACCCGGAGGCCAAAGCCCCGAAACGGGGGAAGAGATCTTCATCAAAGGGTCCCGCGTCCGGAGTGGCTCCGGCCGCACAGTCTCCCCTACAGAATCAGCCCTACAGCGAGCCGTAAGTAGAAAAAAGGGAGTTTTATAATAAGGGACATCCCTATTAGTGCTTCTGAGGATAACTTAAGTTTTTACCTTGTAGTTCGGATCTCCGTCCTTCTCAGATGAGCTCATCTTCAGGGGAACTCCGTCCGGAGATGATGGAGAGCGAGACGCCTCCATCTGCCGCCCCATCGGATAGGGCGGACGAGCCTGAAGTGTCGTCACGGAGGGTGTCCCCGAGTCCGGCAGGGCCGAATAGTTTGGCACCAAATGGTGTGCGGCCGGGGGAGCTGAAGGATCTGCTTGAGAGGGCGTCCATCTTAGAAGGTCGGCGTACACTGATGAGTATGGTGATTGAAAGAATTTCATCCGCCGAAGGCGGATTGCGTGATGCCGTCAGAGGTTTGCTGGCGGGGTTTGAGGTACGTAAAAATGTCATAATCTTTGACAGTTTTACACATAAAGTGTGCCCTGTATAGATAGTAGCCCCTGAGACTCGATAGGGTGTCGAAAACGACAGCGTGCCGAGGATCAAAATTCCAGGTATTGATTCATGCCTTTCCTAAGTAGGTGGTGGATAGTTCGGTGGCTAGCCGGATAGATGGAGTTGCCAAACTAAAGCGGCAGCTCGATGTTGCGGATGCGGACATCGCGCTGGTCAATAAACGACTTGACGAGTCACAAGGTAGGTTT
The DNA here is from genome assembly GCA_021437245.1 of Aegilops speltoides. NCBI lineage: Eukaryota > Viridiplantae > Streptophyta > Magnoliopsida > Poales > Poaceae > Aegilops > Aegilops speltoides. Next base: position 103,029,789 of record CM038141.1, on the reverse strand, counting down.
TTTCTCCGTGGTCACCTGGTAAGGGAGCCGAAGCCCACTCCTTACAACATGTGTGTTCAATGCAGATGGTGCCGCTGCTGCGGAGAGCCTTCGGGCAGAACTTGCTCAAGCAAGGAGCAAGCCAGAAGGAGTGATGCGACTGCCTTGAGGGCGGCCGAAGAGCTAGAAGCTGAAAGGGCTTCACACTGTTGAAGCAGGCAGGAGATGGACGAAATGGTCGTGAAGTTAAAAGATGCTACCGACCGCAATGAGGTTCTTGAAAGGGAGCGCCTAGCGAAGCGAGAAGACCTGGGGAAGGCCACCGCCGAAGCCAAGGATGCCCGTTCTGCAATGCGGGCTATAAAGGAGGAGCTACGCCAGGCCGGAGACATTGTGGCTGGCAAGCCCTTTCTGCTGCATCGAAGGTTTACGGATCCAAAGTATGCTCAGCTTGGCCAGCTGTGGGGTCCGGAGGATCCTTATATGGACTTAGCGGCGAGTGCGGCGGATGCCGTTGTGCACTTCCGAAGTCGGAAGGATCACAAGACGGAAGAGCTGTTTTGGTCTCAATTCCATAGTCCGGAGCGTTCACTTCCGCTGACCGATCGGTTGGCCGAGTGGGCTGAGCTGAATAGATTGTCCGGACTTGCCATGACGGGTATCGTGACTCATGTCTGGCCGGATAGGCCCAAGCTGAAGAGTTATTTTGGCTTATTGCAGCAATTTCTTGGGGCGGTGCCGCATATCAAGGCGATGAAGCGGTCGGCCTACATAGAGGGTGCACGGATGGCCCTCGCCCGTGTGAAGACACATTGGACAGAGATGGATGCCACCGCTGTTGCGACCCAGGGTTCGGACGATAGCCGGTTACCCGTCGAGCACTATTTTGGTGAAGTTCTGCGTGTTGCTCGTGTAATAGAGTCGCAGTGCTCAAAAAATGTCATGTTCAAATGAACTTTATGATTTGTAAAACGATGTTTATAATATAAGCGCTTTTTGTACTTGTGCGTTCAAGTTTTGAAATATCTCCTGTGCGGTCGTTTATGTATACGTGTGTATAACCTGAAAGATGGCAGTCGTCGGCTTCAGCCCCCACGCACAAGGTGCGGGGGTGTTCGCAAAAATAGCACATTTTCACACTTAATCCGACGTCTCGGTCCTGTGAAGGAGGTGGTAGTGTAGCAAACGAGGCAACCGGACTATAATGCTTTATCACTTTCACTTAGCCATAGGAGTTCGAGGGTGGGGCTACGATATAGCCCCTAGGGGCACCACGCTCTCTGAATTCGGGGCGCGTATGTGCCTAACCGGGAAACGGTCCTTCGTCAAAGCGGAGGAATTCTAAACATTCCGGTAGTCGATCGAGTGGTTGACCAGTCTCTCGTTGTATCATGATAGTCAGTTTTCGGCTTTCTCTACTGAGGTGCTCGCCCGGCCGAACCGGGGCACAATCGCAGTTGTTCTCCTGGTGCCGCGTTAGCCGATGATACGGAACGTAAGGCAGCAAAACACAGGAGCCGGGCAAACCCAACATTTGACCAAAGACATGATTCGGAGCTGATGCATATAAGGCCTAAATCGAGACGCCGAACACTCCCTAAGGTATTCGGTCTTTATGATAGCGGGCAAAACAATGCCCTAAGCCCCTAGTGTCCAGGTACACGCAAGGTCCTCTGACGCAGCCGATGCCAAAAACGTCAGTCTCCTCTCCGGTTATGTTTAAAAACCGTGGGATGTGATCAACAAAAGACAGTAAGAAAGGTTTACGCAGGGACTTAATCTGAAAAGAATCCTTGCGACGGGTCCCTGCTGCACGTCTGCGCCTGTGTCTCTGTTGTGCCGTATCTTGGACGGGTGTACACGTTGTTCATCTGTAAAAAGAGAGGAACTTAGCTTGAAAGGAAATCGTGCAAAAAATGTATTAAAAATCGAAATATGAATGAATGAATAAAGCTGAGCCTATATTAGCTCATACGCACAGCCCCTTGTAAAGGGGTGTGCGGCTAGGGAGCCCCTAGATTTTTATGCCGGACTCGTCTAGCCGTGTCTGGGGTCTTGAACGACCTTTTAGTGAGATGATGCCGCGTGGACCGGGCATTTTAAGTGTAAGAGACGCGTAGTGTGGTATTGCATTAAAGCGGGCAAAAGCTTCACGTCCCAATAGTGCTTGATGGCTACTTTTGAATGGGGCGACATGAAAGATTAGCTTTTTGCGTCAAAAGTTGTCGGGTGACCCGAACACAACTTCTAGTAGTAAGGAGCCTGTCACTTGGCGTAAGGGCCTCGCGTCACTCCTTTGAAGGAAGTGCGGCTATGTCGAATTTTAGTAAGGTCTATCACCAACTTGCGGATTGTGTCCAGATATAGCAGGTTTAAATCGCTGCCGCCGTCCATCAGGACTTGTGTAAATTGTAGTCCGTCGATTATAGGATCCAATATCAGAGCAGTCCATCCTGCGTTTCGAATACTTCTGGAATAGTCCAGGTGGTCGAAAGTAATTGGTTGTAACATCCAACCTTGAGGTTCCGCTGGGGTGGACCGTGCGATACCTACTTTGGCGGGCGCCGCACTGTTGCTCCGTATTATCACATGAAGTGAATTTACTGTTTTGACTTCTTGTGGGAAAGTCTTTTGTTTTCCGGCGCTCTGCTGGTGGGGTTCGTCGTTATCTTCGCTTGACGCGTCGAGCCCCTTGTGTTCGGCGTTGAGTCGGCCGGACTGTTTGAAGACCCAACAATTTCGGTGGGTGTGGTTTGCAGGCCTTCCGGAGGTGCTGTGGATTTGACATATCCGATCCAAAATTTTGTTTAAGTTGGATAGCTCGTCACTGTTGTCCTTAAGAGGCAGTGTTTTGCTGTTCGGCCGCGAGCTTTTGAATCCAGCGTTAACCGCCGTGTTCTTTGGGCTTTTTTCTTTATTTCGGCGCTGATCCTTTCTGCGTTGTGATTTTCCGTTTCCATCTCTGATCTCGGATGTACTCGGGTCGCTGGTGCTGCATCTTGCTAGCCAGCTATCTTCCCCGCGCAAAAGTGGGTCATGAGGCTTGTTAGCGCGGCCATTGTTCTCGGCTTCTCTTGGCCGAGGTGTCTGGCGAGCCACTCGTCTCGGACATTATGTTTAAAAGCTGCTAAGGTTTCGGCGTCCGGACAGTCGACTATTTGGTTCTTTTTGGTAAGGAACCTGTTCTAGAATTTGCGCACTGACTCTCCAGGCTATTGAGTTATATGACTTAGATCGTCTGCATCCAGAGGGCGGACATACGTCCCTTGAAAATTTGCTCTAAACGCGTCCTCAAGCTCTTCCCAACTTCCAACAGTATTTTCTGGGAGGCTTTTGAGCCAATGCCGAGCTGGCCCTTTGAGCTTGAGGGGTAGATATTTTATGGCGTGGAGATCATCTCCTCTAGCCATGTGTATGTGCAGTATGTAATCCTCAATCCAGACTCCGGGGTCTGTTGTTCCGTCATATGCCTCTATGTTTACGGGTTTGAATCCCGTTGGAAATTCAATGATCCAGCACCTCATCGGTGAAACATAGTGGGTGTGCGGCGCCCCTGTATTTAGGCGTGCCGTTATCTTCAAGCATGCGGCGTGTTGCGTTGCTTCCTGGGGCCCTCTTTTTTGGCCCGTAAATGGACTTGACTGGGCCATCTATTTTGTGAGGATCATGTGTCGTCTTATGTGCGGCGCCACTTGTCACTTTTGGCCTGTCATCTGGTCATCTATCCGGCCAGGCGGCCTCTTTGCTTTTTGACTGTGGGGGCTCTATGTGTTGGGGAACGTTGCAGAAAATTAAAATTTTTCCTACGGTTTCACCAAGATCCATCTATGAGTTCATCTAAGCAACGAGTCTATGGAGAGAGTTTGCATCTACATACCACTTGTAGATCGCGCGCGGAAGCTTGCAAGGTGATGATGGAGTCGTACTCGAACGTGATTCAAATCACCGATGTCCAAGTGCTGAACGGACAGCACCTCCGCGTTCAACACATGTACGGGACGAGCGACGTCTCCTCCGTCTTGATCCAGCAAGGAGGAAGGAGAGGTTGAGGAAGGAAGCTCCACCGGCAGCACGACGGCGTGGTGATGGTGGAGAAGCAGTACTCCGACAGGGCTTCGCCAAGCGCTTATGGAGGAGGAGAAGTGTTGGGGAGGGGAGGGGCTGCGCCTTGGAGATGGGTACAGCAGCCCCCCTCCCTCCCCCCTTTATATAGGCCCCCTGGGGGGGAGGCCGGCCCCTGGAGATCCAATCTCCAAGGGGGCGGCGACCAAGGGGGGTGGAGTGCCCCCCAAGCCAAGTGCCCCCCCCCCAACCCCTAGGGTTTCAACCCTAGGCGCAGGTGGGCCTAGGGGCGCACCAGCCCACTATGGGCTGGTTCCCCTCCCACTTCAGCCCATGGGGCCCTCCGGGATAGGTGGCCCCACCCGGTGGACCCCCGGGACCCTTCCGGTGGTCCCGATACATTACCGGGAGACCCCGAAACTTTCCCGATGGCCGAAATACCCCTTCCTATATATTATTCTTTACCTCCGGACCATTCCGAAACTCCTCGTGACGTCCGGGATCTCATCCGGGACTCCAAACAACATTCGGTAGTCATATACTTGACTTCCTACTAACCCTAGTGTCACCGAACCTTAAGTGTGTAGACCCTATGGGTTCGGGAGACACGCAGACATGACCGAGACGACTCTCGGGCAATAACCAACAGCGGGGTCTGGATACCCATGTTGGCTCCCACATGCTCCTCGATGATTTCATCGGTTGAACCACGATGTCGAGGATTCGATCAAACCCTGTATGCAATTCCCTTTGTCAATCGGTACGTTACTTGCCCGAGACTCGATCGTCGGTATCCCAATACCTTGTTCAGTCTCGTTACCGGCAAGTCACTTTACTCGTACCGTAATGCATGATACCGTGGCCAACACCTTGGTCAAGTTGAGCTCATTATGATGATGCATTACCGAGTGGGCCCAGAGATACCTCTCCGTCATACGGAGTGACAAATCCCAGTCTCGATCCGTGTCAACCTAACAGATACTTTCGGAGATACCTGTAATGCACCTTTATAGTCACCCAGTTACGTTGTGACGTTTGATACACCCAAGGCACTCCTATGGTAACCGGTAGTTACACGATCTCATGGTCGAAGGAAGAGATACTTGACATTGGCAAAGCTTCTAGCAAACGAACTATACGATCTTTTATGCTATGCTTAGGATTGGGTCTTGTCCATCACATCATTCTCCTAATGATGTGATCCCGTTATCAACGACATCCAATGTCCATAGTCAGGAAACCATGACTATCTATTGATCACAATGGGCTAGTCAACTAGAGGCTCACTAGGGACATATTGGGGTCTAAGTGTTCACGTGTATTACGATTTCCGGATAATACGGTTATAGCATGAACAAAAGACAATTATCATGAACATTGAAATATAATAATACTTTTATTATTGCCTCTAGGGCATATTTCCAACATCTCCCACTTGCACTAGAGTCACCAATCTAGTTACATTGTGATGAATCAAACACCCATAGAGTTACGGTGTTGATCATGTTTTGCACGCGAGAGAGGTTTAGTCAGCGGATCTGCGACATTTGGATCCGTGTGCACTTTGCAAATCTCTATGTCTCCATCTTGAACATTTTCACGGATGGAGTTGAAACGACGCTTGATGTGCTCGGTCTTCTTGTGAAACCGGCTCCTTGGCAAGGGCAATAGCTCCGGTGTTGTCACAGAAGAGTTTGATCGGCCCCGACGCATTGGGTATGACTCCTAGGTCGGTGATGAACTCCTTCACCCAGATCGCTTCATGCGCTGCCTCCGAGGCTGCCATGTACTCCGCTTCACACGTAGATCCCGCCACGACGCTCGCTTGCAGTTGCACCAGCCATCGCTCCACCATTCAACATATACACGTATCCGGTTTGTGACTTAGAGTCATCCAGATCTGAGTCGAAGCTAAGCGTCGGCGTAACCCTTCTGACGAGCTCTTTGTCTCCTCCATAAGAGAAACATGTCCTTTGTCCTTTTCGGTACCGGGATATTCTTGACCGCTGTCCGGTGTTCCTTGCGGGATTACTTTGGTATCTTGCAACCAAACTTACGGCAAGGTTTACATCGGTGCAGTACACAACATGGCATACATAATAGATCCTATGGCTGAAGTATAGGGATGACACTCATCTCTTCTTTATCTTTTGCCGTGGTGGGTGATCGAGCCGAGCTCAATCTCACACCTTGTAACATAGGCAAGAACCCTTCTTGGACTGATCCATTTTGAACCTCTTCAAAATCTTATCAAGGTATGTGCTTTGTGAAAGACCTATGAGGCATCTCGATCTATCTCTATAGATCTTGATGCCTAATATATAAGCAGCTTCTCCAAGGTCCTTCATTGAAAAACACTTATTCAAGTAGGCCTTAATGCTGTCCAAAAGTTTTGTATCATTTCCCATCAAGAGTATGTCATCTACATATAATAGGAGAAATGCTACAGAGCTCCCACTCACTTTCTTGTAAACGCAGGCTTCTCCATAAGTCTGCATAAACCCAAACGCTTTGATCATCTCATCAAAGCGAATGTTCCAACTCGAGATGCTTGCACCAGTCCATAAATGGATCATTGGAGCTTGCATACTTTGTTAGCGTTTCGAGGATCGACAAAACCTTCCGGTTGCATCATATACAGCTCTTCCTTAAGATGTCCGTTAAGGAATGCCGTTTTGACGTCCATCTGCCATATCTCATAATCATAGTATGCGGCAATTGCTAACATGATTCGGACGGACTTAAGCTTCACTATGGGAGAGAATGTCTCGTTGTAGTCAATCCCTTGAACTTGTCGATAACCCTTAGCGACAAGTCGAGCTTTATAGATGGTAACATTACCATCCGCGTCCGTCTTCTTCTTAAAAATCCATTTATTTTCTATAGCTCGCCGATCATCGGGCAAGTCTGTCAAAGTCCATACTTTGTTTTCATACATGGATTCTATCTCGGATTTCATGGCTTCAAGCCATTTGTTGGAATCCGGGCCCGCCATCGCTTCTTCATAGTTCGAAGGTTCATTGTTGTCTAGCAACATGATTTCCATGACAGGGTTGCCGTACCACTCTGGTGCGGAACGTGTCCTCGTGGACCTTCAAAGTTCAGTAGTAACTTGATCCGAAGTACCTTGATCATCATCATTGTTTTCCTCTTCAGTTGGTGTGGGCATCACAGGAACGGTGTCCTGCGCTGTACCACTTTCCCGTTCGAGAGGTAGTACTTCATCGAGTTCAACTTTCCTCCCACTTACTTCTTTCGAGAGAAACTCTTTCTCCAGAAAGCATCCGTTCTTGGCAACAAAGATCTTGCCTTCGGATCTTAAGTAGAAGGTTTACCCGACAGTTTCCTTAGGGTATCCTATGAATACGCATTTTTCCGACTTGGGTTCGAGCTTTTCAGGTTGAAGTTTCTTGACATAAGCATCGCATCCCCAAACTTTTAGAAACGACAGCTTAGGTTTCTTTCCAAACCATAATTCATACGGTGTCGTCTCAACGGATTTAGACGGTGCCCTATTTAAAGTGAATGTAGCCGTCTCTAGAGCGTATCCCCAAAATGATAGCGGTAAATTGGTAAGAGACATCATAGACCGCACCATATCCAATAGAGTGCGATTACGACGTTCGGACACACCGTTTCGCTGAGGTGTTCCAGGCGGCGTGAGTTGTGAAACGATTCCACATTTTCTTAAGTGTGTACCAAATTCGTGACTTAAGTATTCTCCCCCACGATCTGATCGTAGGAACTTTATCTTTCGGTCACGTTGATTCTCTACCTCACTCTGAAATTCCTTGAACTTTTCAAAGGTCTCAGACTTGTGTTTCATTAAGTAGACATACCCATATCTACTCAAGTCATCGGAGAGTGAGAACATAACGATATCCTCCATGAGCCTCAACACTCATTGGACCGCACACATCGGTATGTATGATTTCCAACAAGTTGGTTGCTCGCTCCATTGTTCCAGAGAACGGAGTCTTGGTCATTTTGCCTAAGAGGCATGGTTCGCATGTGTCAAATGATTCATAATCAAGAGACTCTAAAATTCCATCAGCATGGAGCTTCTTCATGCGCTTGACACCAATGTGACCAAGGCGACAGTGCCACAAGTATGTGGGACTATCATTATCAACTTTACATCTTTTGGCATCCACACTATGAACATGTGTAATATTACGCTCGAGATTCATTAAGAATAAACCATTGACCATCGGAGCATGACCATAAAACATATCTCTCATATAATCGAACAACCATTATTCTCAGACTTAAATGAGTAGCCATCTCGTATTAAACGAGATCCAGATACAATGTTCATGCTCAAACATGGCACTAAATAACAATTATTAAGGTTCAAAACTAACCCCGTAGGTAAATGTAGAGGTAGCATGCCGACGGCGATCACATCGACTCTGGAACCATTCCCGACGCGCATCGTCACCTCGTCCTTTGCCAGTCTCCATTTATTCCGCAGCTCCTGCTGTGAGTTACAAATATGAGCAACAGCACCGGTATCAAATACCCAGGAGTTACTACGAGTACTGGTAAGGTACACATCAATTACATGTATATCAAATATACCTTTGGTGTTGCCGGCCTTCTTATCCGCTAAGTATTTGGGGCAGTTCCGCTTCAAATGACCCTTCCCTTGCAATAAAAGCACTCGAGCTCGGGCTTGGGTCCATTCTTTGACTTCTTCCGGCAATAGGCTTACGGCGCGGCAACATCTTTGCCGTCCTTCTTGAATTTCTTCTTACCCTTGCCCTTCTTGAACTTAGTGGTCTTATTGACCATCAACACTTGATGTTCTTTCTTGATTTCAGCCTCACGACTTGACATCGAGAACACTTCAGAATGGTCTTTACCATCCCCGCATGTTGTAGTTCATCACAAAGCTCTTGCAGCTTGGTGGGAGCGATGGAGGATTCTGTCAATGACCGCCTCATCTGGGAGGTTAATGTTCATTTGGGTCATACGGTTGTGCAACCTGGACATCTTGAGGATGTGCTCACCGTGTAACTGTTCTCCTCCATATTACAAGCTGTAGAACTTGTCGGAGACATCATATCTCTCGACCGGGCATGAGCTTGAAAAACTAGTTTCAGCTCTTGAACATCTCATATGCTCCGTGGTGCTCAAAACGCTTTTGGAGCCCGGTTCTAAGTCAGTAAAGCATGCCGCATCGAACGAGGAGTAATCATCAGACGAGCTTGCCAAGCGTTCATAACGTCTTGGTTCTGCAGGATGGGAGCGTCACCTAGCGGTCCTTCTAGGACATATTGCTTCTGGCAGCTATGAGGATGATCTCGGGTTCGGACCCGATCCGTATAGTTGCTGCCATCATCTTTCAGCTTGGTTTCTCTAGGAGCGCGTTGAAGTTCATGTTGACATTAGCGTTGGCCATTGATCTACAAGACATATTTGCAAAGGTTTTAGACTAAGTTCATGATAATAAAGTTCTAATCAAATTATGAACTCCCACTTAGATTAGACATCCTCTAGTCATCTAAGTGTTACACGATCCGAGTCGACTAGCCCGTGTCCGATCATCACGTGAGACGGACTAGTCATCGTCGGTGAACATCTTCATGTTGATCGTATCTTCCATACGACTCGTGTTCGACCTTTCGGTCTCCGTGTTCCGAGGCCATGTCCGCACATGCTAGGCTCGTCAAGTTAACCCTAAGTGTTTTTTTGTGTAAAACTGTCTTACACCCGTTGTATGTGAACGTAAGAATCCATCACACCCGATCATCACGTGGTGCTTAGAAGCGACGAACTGTAGCAACGGTGCACGTTAGGGAGAACACTTCTTGAAATTTTGTAAGGATCATCTTATTTACTACCGTCGTCCTAAGTAAACAAGATGCATAAACATAATAAACATCACATGCAATTATATAGTTGTGACATGATATGGCCAATATCATCAAGCTCCATTGATCTCCATCCTCGGGGCTCCATGATCATCTTGTCACCGGCTTGACACCATGATCTCCATCATCGTGTCTTCATGAAGTTGTCACGCCAACGACTACTTCTACTTCTATGACTAACACGTTTAGCAATGAAGTAAAGTAGTTTACATGGCATTCTTCAATGACACGCAGGTCATACAAAAAATAAAGACAACTCCTATGGCTCCTGCCGGTTGTCATACTCATCGACATGCAAGTCGTGAATCCTATTACAAGAACATGATCTCATACATCACAATTCATCATTCATCACAACTTCTGGCCATATCACATCACATGATCAATCGCTGCAAAAACAAGTTAGACGTCCTCTAATTGTTGTTGCATCTTTTACGTGGCTGCGATTGGGTTCTAGCAAGAACGTTTTCTTACCTACGAATCACCACAACGTGATTTTGTCAACTTCTATTTACCCTTCATAAGGGCCCTGTTCATCGAATCCGCTCCAACTATAGTGGGAGAGACAGACACCCGCCAGCCACCTTATGCAACTAGTGCATGTCAGTCGGTGGAACCGGTCTCACGTAAGCGTACGTGTAAGGTTGGTCCGGGCCGCTTCATGCCACAATACCGTTGAGCAAGAAAAGACTAGTAGAGGCAAGTAAGATGACAAGATCAACGCCCACAACAAATTGTGTTCTACTCGTGCATTAGAGAACTACGCATAGACCCAGCTCATGATGCCACTGTTGGGGAACGTTGCAGAAAATTAAAATTTTTCCTACGGTTTCACCAAGATCCATCTATGAGTTCATCTAAGCAACGAGTCTATGGAGAGAGTTTGCATCTACATACCACTTGTAGATCGCGTGCGGAAGCTTGCAAGGTGATGATGGAGTCGTACTCGAACGTGATTCAAATCACCGATGTCCAAGTGTTGCACGGACAGCACCTCCGCGTCCAACACACGTACGGGACGAGCGACGTCTCCTCTGTCTTGATCCAGCAAGGAGGAAGGAGAGGTTGATGAAGGCAGCTCCACCGGCAGCACGACGGCGTGGTGATGGTGGAGAAGCAGTACTCCGACAAGGCTTCGCCAAGCGCTTGCGGAGGAGGAGAAGTGTTGGGGAGGGGAGAGGCTGCGCCTTGGAGATGGGTACAGCAGCCCCTCCCCCCCTTTATATAGGCCCCCTGGGGGGGAGGCCGGCCCCTGGAGATCCAATCTCCAAGGGGGGCGGCGGCCAAGGGGGTGGAGTGCCCCCCAAGCCAAGTGGGGCGCCCCCCCACCCCTAGGGTTTCAACCCTAGGCGCAGGGGGTGGGCCTAGGGGGGCGCACCAGCCCACTATGGGCTGGTTCCCCTCCCACTTCAGCCCATGGGGCCCTCCGGGATAGGTGGCCCCACCCGGTGGACCCCCGGGACCCTTCGGTGGTCCCAGACATTACCGGAGACCTCAAACTTTCCCGATGGCAAATACCACTTCCTATATATTATTCTTTACCTCCGGACCATTCCAAACTCCTCGTGACATCCGGGATCTCATCCGGACTCGAAAAACATTCGGTAGTCATATACTTGACTTCCTACTAACCCTAGCGCCACCGAACCTTAAGTGTGTAGACCCTACGGGTTCGGGAGACACGCAGACATGACCGAGACGACTCTCGGGCAATAACCAACAGCGGGTCCGGATACCCATGTTGGCTCCTACATGCTCCTCGATGATTTCATCGGTTGAACCACGATGTCGAGGATTCGATCAAACCTCGTATGCAATTCCTTTGTCAATCGGTGCGTTACTTGCCCGAGACTCGATCGTCGGTATCCCAATACCTTGTTCGGTCTCGTTACGGCAAGTCACTTTACTCGCATCGTAATTCATGATCCCGTACAACACCTTGGTCAAGTTGAGCTCATTATGATGATGCATTACCGAGTGGGCCCAGAGATACCTCTCCGTCATACGGAGTGACAAATCCCAGCCTCGATCCGTGTCAACCCAATGATACTTTCGGAGATACCGTAATGCACCTTTATAGTCACCCGATTCGTTGTGACGTTTGATACACCCAAGGCACTCCTATGGTAACCGGGAGTTACATGATCTCATGGTCGAAGGAAGAGATACTTGACATTGGCAAAGCTTCTAGCAAACGAACTATACGATCTTTTATGCTATGCTTAGGATTGGGTCTTGTCCATCACATCATTCTCCTAATGATGTGATCCCGTTATCAACGACATCCAATGTCCATAGTCAGGAAACCATGACTATCTATTGATCACAACGGGCTAGTCAACTAGAGGCTCACTAGGGACATATTGGGGTCTAAGTGTTCACACGTGTATTACGATTTCCGGATAATACAGTTATAGCATGAACAAAAGACAATTATCATGAACATTGAAATATAATAATACTTTTATTATTGCCTCTAGGGCATATTTCCAACACTATGGCCTCCTTGTCAAATTCTGGCAGCAGCTTGCGCTTTGGATAGCTCTTTGTTTGATGGCTATTGCCGTATTTGTCCGCGGTCTTGAGTAATTTGCTCTATCTTATTCTGAGTATGTCTTCCGCTATTTTGAGCTTCCGTTTTTCCTTTTTCAGACTTATTGCAGTGGCGACCAGTCTTTTGTGCAGGTTCTTATGCTCCGGTGGTGTGTCCGGCGTGAGTTTGTCTGGACTATTGTCTTCGCCGGGTATGGATTGATTGTCCACTTCGTCCTGCTCGGATGGTTGCTTGGTTGCATGTTTGTCGTCCACTGGTTTGCCCTGCTCTATTGCTGGGTCATTAGGAGTGCTGTTTTTGTCGAGGCGGGACTTAGGGTGGCGTCTGCGTCGCCGTTTTGGTTGTTTGTCGGCGGAATTATCCTTTGCCGCGTCCCGTTGTTCCTCGTCATCGCTTTCTTTTGGGGTGTCCACCATATATACATGGTTTGGGGTGGCCTTCCAGTGCTCGGTAGGCGCTGGTTCTTGGTAGTCTCCGGCATCGTCGTCCATACCGTCGATGTCTTCGGAGTCATAGTCTAGCATGTCGGTTAGATCGTCGACAGTGGCTACGAAGTGGGTGGTGGGCGGGCTTTGAATTTCTTCGTCGTCCGCATCCCAACCATCCTGACCGTAGTCTAGCCAGGGCTCTCCTGATAACGAGAGACGCTTTAGCGAATTTAGGATGTCGCCAAAGGGTGAGTGCTGAAAGATGTCCGCGGCGGTGAACTCCATGATCGGCACCCAATCGGAATCGATTGGCAGGGGCGCAGGAGGTACGGAGTCCGGCAAGGTGTCCGGCGCCTCGGAGTCACGAGCTTTATAAGGGACAAGATCAGTATTCGGCTCTATCGCCGTAGAAGTTGCAGCCCCCGAGGCGGTGTCCATCCACCCATCCTCGATCTGCGCGATCGGCTCCAAACTATGGGTCGGAGCGGATTCGTGTGCGGCCTCCAGGGCACTGTCCGGCGGCAGAGCTAAATCATGCCCATCGTGACAGCGCGGCACGCTCGGCTGTGGCTCGAACCCGTCGAAGATCAAGTCTCCGTGGATGTCGACCGTGAAGTTTAGGCTTCCAAACCTGACCTGATGGCCAGGGGTGTAGCTTTCGATCTGCTCCAGATGGCCAAGCGAATTGGCCTGCAGTGCGAAGCCGCCAAACACGAAGATCCGTCCGGGGAGGAAAGTCTCACCCTGGACGGCGTTGTTGTTGATTGAAGAAGCCATCAAGCCTATCGGTGACGACACAGAGGAACTCTCAATGAAAGCACCAATGTTGGTGTCAAAACCGGCGGATCTCGGGTAGGGGGTCCCGAACTGTGTGTGTAGGCGGATGGTAACATGAGACAAGGGACACGATGTTTTTACCCAGGTTCGGGCCCTCTCGATGGAGGTAAAACCCTACTCCTGCTTGATTGATATTGATGATATGGGTAGTAAAAGAGTGGATCTACCACGAGATCAAGGAGGCTAAACCCTAGAAGCTAGCCTATGGTATGATTGTTGTAATGGTTGTTGTCCTACGGACTAAAACCCTCCGGTTTGTATAGACACTGGAGAGGGCTAGGGTTACACAGAGTCGGTTACAATGGTAGGAGATCTACACATCCGTATCGCCAAGCTTGCCTTCCACGCCAAGGAAAGTCCCATCCGGACACGGGACGAAGTCTTCAATCTTGTATCTTCATAGTCTTGGAGTCCGGCTGATGATGATAGTCCGGCTGTCCGGACACCCCCTAGTCTAGGACTCCCTCAATCTATCTATGTTATTATTGTTGAGAGAACTTGCACTAGTGAAAGTATGAACCCTAGGCCTTGTTCCCTATCACTGCAATACCGTTTACGCTCACTTTTATCATTAGTCACCTTGCTGTTTTTATTATTTCAGATTACAAAAACCTATTTCTACTATCCATATTGCACTTGTATCACCATCTCTTCGCCGAACTAGTGCACCTATACAATTTACCATTGTATTGGGTGTGTTGGGGACACAAGAGACTCTTTGTTATTTGGTTGCAGGGTTGCTTGAGAGAGACCATCTTCATCCTACGCCTCCCATGGATTGATAAACCTTAGGTCATCCACTTGAGGGAAATTTGCTACTGTCCTACAAACTTGTGCACTTGCAGGCCCAACAAATTCTACAAGAAGAAGGTTGTGTAGTGGACATCACACCCTCACGTGGAGGTATACCAAGATAATTAGCAACACGGGTTGCATAAATACCTCCAAACAAATCTCCAGATAAACCATTATTATGCTACCTACGTGCAACAATTTCCCCCAAGTTGTAATCTTTATTACCTAACAGAGCACTCTTGAGGACACAAAGATCAGGGACACACATGTGACATGCTTCATCTTTACCATTAATACATCTACCAATGAAGAGAGCAAAATAATGTATAGCAGGAAAATGAATGCTCCCTATGGTAGCTTGTGCTATATCTCTAGATTCTCCCACAGTGATACTAGCAAGAAAGTTTTTATATTCATATTTACGGGGTTCATTAACACTACCCCACTGTGGGAGTTTGCAAGCAGTAGTAAAATCTTCTAGGTCCATGGTATATGATTGATCATAAATATCAAACAGGACACTCTGAGAATTATGCGAGGATGAAAATTTAAACCTTCTCGCGAATGAATCAGTTAAATAGTAGTACTAAGGACACTTATCTTGCATGAAGTCCTCAAGATCAACATTACGCACATATGCGTCAAATTCATCCTTAATGCCTGCATTGACCATAAATTCTTCTGACGGTCATTCACAAGGCCGCACATCAGCTTCCCTTGGTGATTCATCGTCTTGCTCACGCATAGCGCGCCTGGGTCCTTTCTTTGTTGAAGAACCACCTTGGTACATTCTCCTAAACATATTTCTTCCTCTGAAAAAATTTCTGAAATTTTTAGTTACTCAAAATAAAAGTTAAGCAAACTAAACAAGATTGATAGCAACTACTCCCACAAGTGCCTAGAGCCTATATCATGCATTAGAATTACTTGGGACCTCCTAAATTTGACATGCAAGCTCAAGAACAGGGTCACCTAGGCAGCGAAAATTTGCAATAAATAAAGCACTAGAACAAAAACTAATTGGACCATTGGAGGAGTCACATACCAAAGATCAATCTCCCAAAGCAATTTTGTGAATGGAGCTTTGAGCAAGGAGATCGAAAATCGCAGCAAAATGAGCTAGAACTCATGCTTGAGCTGGATGGGGATTTTTTGGGAGGAAGATGGAGTGTGTGGGTGCAGGAATAAGTGGAGGGGGCCACCATGGGCCCACGAGGCAGGGGGCGCGCCCAGGGAGAGTGGGCGCACCCTGGGCCCTCGTGGCCAGGTGCTTGCCCCCCCTGCTGTGTTCTCAGTGCCTAAAATCCTAAATATTCCATAAAAAACATACTAAATTTGCAGGGTATTTGGAGAGCTTTTATTTTCAGGATATTTTTTATTTCATGGATAATTCGAAAAACAGACAGATAATACTGTTTTGCTTTATTTATTCTAAATAACAGAAGGTAAAAAGAGAGTACAGAAGGTTGTGCCTTCTAGTTTCATCCATCTCATGATCATCAAAAGGAATCCACTTACAAGGTTGATCAAGTCTTGTTAACAAACTCATTCCGAATAACATGGAACCGGAGAAATTTCGAATAACACTAGGTTACCTCAACGGGGATATGAACATCCCCAACAATAAGAATATCATACTTTTTTTCTTGGCAGTAGGAAGAGGAAATTCAAAACCTCCAATAATGATAGTTGGAATTTTTCCAATGGACTTGAGGTTGTTTCCACAGAAACTGTATCGTATGCTCATTACCATTAACATGAAAAGTGACATTGCCTTTATTGCAATCAATAACAGCCCCTGCAGTATTCAAAAAGGGTCTACCAAGGATAATCGACATAATATCGTCCTCAGGAATATCAAGAATAACAAAGTCCGTTAAAATAGTAATGTTTGCAACCACAATAGGCACATCCTCACAAATACCGATAGGTATGGCAGTTGATTTATCGGCCATTTGCAAAGATATTTCAGTAGGTGTCAACTTATAGAATTCAAGTCTGCGATATAAAGAGAGAGGCATAACACTAACACCGGCTCCAAGATCACATAAAGCAGTTTCAACATAGTTTCTTTTAATGGAGCAAGGTATAGTTGGTACTCCTGGATCTCATAGTTTCTTTGGTATTCCACCTTTAAAAGTATAATTAGCAAGCATGGTGGAAATTTCAGCTTCCGGTATCTTTCTTTTATTTGTAATGATATCCTTCATATATTTAGCATAAGGGTTCACTTTAAGCATATCAGTTAAGCGCATACGCAAGAAGATAGGTCTAATCATTTCAACAAAGCGCTGAAAATCCTCATCATCCTTTTCCTTGGATGGCTTCGGAGGAAAAGGCATGGGTTTTTGAACCCATGGTTCTCTTTCTTTACCGTGCTTCCTAGCAACAAAGTCTCTCTTATCATAACGTTGATTCTTTGATTGTGGGTTATCAAGATCAACAGCAGGTTCAATCTCTACATCATTGTTATTACTAGGTTGAGCATCAACATGAACATTATCATTAACATTATCACTAGGTTCATGTTCATCACCAGATTGTGTTTCAGCATCAGAAATCGAAATATCATTGGGATTCTCAGGTGTGTCTACAACAGGTTCACTAGAAGCCTGCAAAGTCCTATCGTTTTTCTTTTTCTTCATTTTAGAAGGACTAGGTGCATCTAAATTATTTCTCTGAGAATCCTGCTCGATTCTCTTAGGGTGGCCTTGAGGATACAAAGGTTCCTGAGTCATTCTACCAGTTCTTGTAGCCACTCTAACAGCAAAATCATGTTTATTATTTAATTCATCAAGCAAATCACTTTGAGCTTTATGTACTTGTTCTGCTTGAGTGGTAACCATAGAAGCATATTTGCTAATGAGTTTAAGTTCACCTTTAACTCTAGCCATATAATCACTCAAGTGTCCAATCATGTAAGCATTACTCTTTAATTCTCTACCAACATAAGCATTAAAACTTTCTTGTCTAGCCATAAAGTCATCAAATTCATCCAAACATTGGCTAGGAAATTTAGTAGACGGGATTTCAACCTTATCATATCTATAGAGAGAATTTACCTTTACTACCTGTGTCGGGTTATCAAGACAATGTGTTTCTTCAATAGGTGGTAAATTAAGACCATGCATTTCTTCAATAGGAGGTAAATTCTTAACATCTTCAGCTTTAATACCTTTTTGTTTCATTGATTTCTTTGCCTCTTGCATATCTTCAGGACTGAGAAATAGAACTCCCCTTTTCCTCGGAGTTGGTTTAGGAATAGGTTCAGGAGTTGGCTCAATTGGCTTAGGAAGAGTCCAACTATTTTCATTAGTCAACATATTATTCAATAACAATTCAGCTTGGCCGACTGTTCTTTCCCTGAAAACACAACCAGCACAACTATCCAAGTGGTCCTTGGAAGCAATGGTTAGTCCATTATAAAAGATATCAAGTATTTCATTTTTCTTAGGAGGATGGTCAGGCAAAGCATTAAGTAATCGGAGGAGCCTTCCCCAAGCTTGTGGGAGACTCTCTTCTTCAATTTGCACAAAATTATATATTTCCCTTAAGGCAGCTTGTTTCTTATGAGCAGGGAAATATTTAGCAGAGAAGTAATAAATCATATCCTAGGGACTACGCACACAACCAGGATCAAGAGAATTAAACCAAGTTTTAGCATCACCTTTTATTGAGAATGGAAATATCTTAAGGATATAATAGTAGCGGGATTTCTCATCATTAGTGAATAGGGTGGCTATATCATTTAACTTAGTAAGATGTGCCACAATAGTTTCAGATTCATAGCCATAAAAAGGATCAGATTCAACCAAAGTAATTATCTTAGGATCAATAGAGAATTCATAATCCTTATAAGTAATAAAGATAGGTGAAGTAGCAAAAGCAGGGTCATATTTCATTCTAGCATTCAGAGATTGCTGCTTCCATTTAGCTAATAACTTCTTAAGATCAGATCTATCATTGCAAGCAAGAATAGCTCTAGCAGCTTCTTCATCCATAACATAACCCTCAGGAACAACATGCAATTTATACTTAGGGGGAGAACCCTCATCATCACTATCTTCAATAATATCATCTTCAATAATTTCATTCTCTCTAACCCTAGCAAGTTGTTCATCAAGATATTCACCTAATGGCACAGTAGTATCAAGCATAGAAGTAGTTTCATCATAAGTATCATGCATATCGAAGTGGCATCATCAATAACATCGACATATCGAGTTCAAAGCGATAGCGAGGTTTAGGTGTCGCAAGCTTACTCAAAACGGAAGGAGAATCTAGTGCGAGCTAGATGGCGTTCCTTACCTCCCTCGTAGTTGAGGGAAAAATCTTAGTTCTTTCGTCTTTCAAGTTCCGCATAGTGATCAGCATATATAAATCCCAAGTGACTCAAAGAATAGAGCTATACTCCCCGGCAACGGCACCAGAAAATAGTCTTGATAACCCACAAGTATAGGGGATCGCAACAGTTTTCGAGGGTAGAGTATTCAACCCAAATTTATTGATTCGACACAAGGGGAGCCAAAGAATATTCTCAAGTATTAGCAGTTGAGTTGTCAATTCAACCACACCTGGATAACTTAGTATCTGTAGAAAAGTATTTAGTAGCAAAATAGTATGATAGTAATGGTAACAATGGCAAAAGTAACGATAGCAGTTTTGTAGTAATTGTAACAGTAGCAACGGTAAAGTAAATAAGCAAAGCACAATATCTGAAAAGCTCATAGGCATTGGATCAGTGATGGATAATTATGTCGGATGCGATTCCTCATGTAATAGTTATAACATAGGGTGATACAGAACTAGCTCCAATTCATCAATGTAATGTAGGCATGTATTCCGAATATAGTCATACGTGCTTATGGAAAAGAACTTGCATGACATCTTTTGTCCTACCCTCCCGTGGCAGCAGGGTCCTAGTGGAAACTAAGGGATATTAAGGCCTCCTTTTAATAGAGAACCGGACAAAAGCATTAACACATAGTGAATACATGAACTCCTCAGACTACGGTCATCACCAAGAAGTATCCCGGTTATTGTCACTTCGGGGTTGTCGGATCATAACACATAATAGGTCACTATAGACTCGCAAGATAGGATCAAGAACTCACATATATTCATGAAAACATAATAGGTTCAGATCTAAAATCATGGCACTCGGGCCCTAGTGACAAGCATTAAGCATAGCAAAGTCATAGCAACATCAATCTCAGAACATAGTGGATACTAGGAATCAAACCCTAACAAAACTAACTTAATTACATGGTAAATCTCATCCAACCCATCACCGTCTAGCAAGCCTATGATGGAATTACTCACGCACGGCGGTGAGCACCATGAAATTGGTGATGGAGGATGGTTGATGATGACGATGGTAACGAATCCCCCTCTCCGGAGCCCCGAACGGACTCCAGATCAGCCCTCCCGAGAGAGATTAGGGCTTGGCGGCAGCTCCGTATCGTAAAACATGATGAAACTTTCTCTCTGATTTTTTCTCTGGGAAAGCACATATATAGAGTTGGAGTTGAGGTCGGTGGACATCTAGGGGGCCCACGAGGAAGGGGGCGCGCCCCCACCCTCGTGGACAGGGTGTGGGCCCCCTGGCCTTGATTCTTTCGCTAGTATTTTTTATATTTTCCAAAAGTAATCTCCATGGATTTTCAGGTCATTCCGAGAACTTTTGTTTCTGCACAAAAATAACACCATGGCAGTTCTGCTGAAAACAGCATCAGTCCGGGTTAGTTTCATTCAAATCATGCAAGTTAGAGTCCAAAACAAGGGCAAAAGTGTTTGGAAAAGTAGATACATTGGAGACATATCAAGACCCACCGGATAGGCCACCGTATTTAGCAAAAAAATGTTCCCTCCTGACTGCTGGGACCCACCAGCTACATCCTCGCACGCAAGGAAGTGCGTCCGGGCAAAAAAACGATTCGCCCCCGTGACTGCTGGGACCCACCAGCTACATCTTCGAGCGCAAGGAAGTGCCTGACAGTCGGGACCCACCTGGTCGAAGCGCACGTGGCGTTGTCATTCGTCGTGTGACGTTATGCGTACATCTTGGTCAATGTAGAGGTGCTTGCGTGTCGTAGTAGAGGCGTGCATGTGTCGTAGTAGAGGCGCACATGTAGCATGTACACGTACGTACAACGGCCAGGGTGCAAGAAAGTAAATACGGCCACGTACATACATACGGGCGGGGTCTCGAATGCCTGCTCGCACATACGTATGGCCAGGGCTCGTGTACATGGCTGGGTCGGAACAGAGAAACTGCATCGTCGTCATGTTCATGTTGAGGCAACGGAATGCGTCGTGTTCATTGGGAGGCAATGGAATGCCTCGTGTTCATCAGGAGGCAACGAAACGCGTGGGAGCCAACCGGCTTGGACGGAACAGGCAATGGAAATGAGGCCTAGCGTACTGCAGAACGGAGGAAACGGCCTTGTGTTCGACCGGCCACGTTGGAAACCGGATCCTGTTCATCGGGAGGGGTCTGGCGTACCGCAAAACGGAGGAAACGGACTTGCCTCCTACGGTCGAAACAGGGTCCTGTTGATCGGGAGGGGTGTGGCATACCGCAAAACGGAGGAAACGGACTTGTGTTGGGCGCTTCTGAAATAAGCAGGGTCCTCTTCGCCGGGAGGGGTGTGGCATACCGCAAAACGGGACTCCATGGGATACTGTTCATCTCCATCGTCGACCTCCTCCAGCCTCCACGGGACACTGTTCATCCACCGTCGACCTCCTCCAGCCTCCACCTGCTCTTGTTCATCCACGGTCTCCTGTTCATCCAGCCTCCACCGCGCGCTACTCCACCGGCTACTGTTCAACCAACCCTCTCCACGGGCTCTTGTTCAACCACCCCTCCACGGGCTACTGTTCATCCACCCCTCCATCGTCTACTATTCATCCAGCCCTCCACGGGGTCGTCCTGTTCATCCAGCCCTCCACGGGGTCCTGTTCATCCATCCCCAACCGGCTCGATCGATCGGGGTCCTGTTCATCCAGAGGCAACACCACGGGGTCCTGTTCATCCACCCCACCGCCATTGTTCATCAAACCCCATAGCGCTCACTTTGTTCATCCAGAGGCAACATCGATCGGCTTGATTAGCGATAGTAGCGACGGAATCGCTCGATCGGGTTCAGTTAACAGCCATCGATCGATCGCTCGGGTTCGATGAAGCGTAACTGCGGTCTGTCGCTTCGGGTTGATTAGAGCCCAACGCCTTGCTCGGGTTCAGTTGGAGCCCAACGCCTTGCTCGGGTTCAGTTACAGCCCAACGCCTCGCACACACGTGTGTACGTTTATGAGAGAAACGTGCATCGCTCGGCCCCTAACCACCCACCGTAACCGGGAACTCGCCGAAATTTTCCTCGCCCTCGCTTCTACCATGGTTTTTTCCGTCATGGACGGCCCAAAGAATGTCATGCAGCTGCGTCTCCTGCCCGCCCAGGACAAAAAGCCCATTTTCTGTCATGATTTTTTGTCATAGAAGTAGGAGCCCACCACATCTCTGATGATACCGGGTTTTGTCACAATTATCATCATACAAGTGTCATAAGTATGACAGAAAAAATTCGTTCGGCCCAAAATGTCACAGATGTGTCTTTTTTTGTAGTGACTCCCATAAATGTTGAGACAAATATAATTAATACCATAACACCAAAGGAGTACATAAGGGATACTTTCCAGAACGTTTCATACTACGAAAGGAATAGGTATGTGGTACGGTAAGTAAACCGGCTCCAAAACTGTCCTAATGGCAATTTTTCTCCATTTTGGAATAATTTAAAAATTAGAAAATTAAAAGTAGTCCGAAAGAGACAAGAGGGACCACAAGGGTGGAGGGCGCGCCCTACCCCCTGGGCGCGCCCCTGCCTTGTGGCCACCTCATGTGCCCTCAGGACTCCGTTTTCTTGCACAATACTTCTTTTAGTCGGTAAAAATTCATTATATAATCTCCCGAAGGTTTTGACCACCGTACCATGACAAAATCCTCTGTTCTTGTTTCAAGTTGTTTTTCTGATGGATCTAGATTGCCATGACGTCTCCAAGGGCCCCCAAGGACAAGCTTTTTGAGAAGGTCATCAACCCCTACCTTGCGGAGGTGCTGCGACACCCTCAAACCATTGAGATGCATGATGGGGTGTTGCACATCTGCGATGTTGGGGGGGCCTAAGAAGACCGGAAGCGTGGAGACAAGACTCGAAGCAATGGAGCAACAAGTTTTCAAGGGTCAAGGGATGATGGAACATGGACTCAACGCCAATCACTTGATGATCGCAGAGTTCACCAACAATCACAAGCTGGAAGCCAAGAACATCGGGGAGGCCATCTTCAATCTTCATGAGAAAATCAAGAATCTCCAAGCCCAGATCTATGATCTGCAAAACCAAAACTGTGAGTATGAATACATATTTAAGAGGATGAGTTTGGCTGCAGATTTGAGGATCCCGGAGACTTGTTCATCTTTCTATGATGGCGAGTCTATGCCTTGGAAGATGGATGACAAGCCTACTACATCAACAACTCCATCATCACCACCTCTGAAGAAAGAGTCTTAAATACATGGGTATGGGCACTCCCCTTGGCAACTTCCAAGCTTGGGAGAGGTGCCCCGGTATCGTATCACCATCACACCTTTACTTTTATTGTTTTTCTTAGTTCGATCCTTTTAGTTATATCTTGATCTAGTAGAATAAAGTTTTTAGTATGATCTAGCTTTGAGTTTTTTTATCTCTATCTATGTAATCGAGTCCGTGAGCCATATAATAAAGAGTATTTTTGAGTCGAGGGCTTTGCTTTCTTGCTATGATCTTGAGGGAACAAAAATAAGAGAAAGAATAAAATAAATAAAAAAGATCATATATAGATCTTATGGAGAGTAATGACTTCACGTATAAAGAGTATGATGAATAAAAATTGTTGAGAGTTGAAAAACATAGTTTTGGTCATTGTTGCAATTAATAGGAAGTAATAAAGAAAGAGAGGTTTTACATATAAATATACTATCTTGGATGTCTTTTGTAATTGTGAGCACTCATTAAAATATGACATGCTTAAAAGCTGTTGTTGGACAAGGAAGACAAGATAATGGGTTATGTTTTCTTATATCCGAATAGAAGTTATATTGTCATGGATCCTCCAACATGTTGGGCTTGCTTTTCCCTATTATGCTATCCAAATCCTTTGCACCAAGTAGAGATACTACTTGTGCATCCAAACATCCCTTAACCCAGTTTTGCCATGAGAGTCCACCATGCCTATGTAACACCCTCGATGCGGCTATATCTCCCACGTGTCGAAGCACGACTTAGAGGCATAACCGCATTGAAAGCAATGTCGCAATTGAGGTAATCTTCGCACAACCCATGTAATACATAAGGGAAAGAGATACATAGTTGGCTTATAGCCGCCACTTCACACAAATACATAAATAAACATCCATCATTCAGTTTACACTCAAGGTCCGACTACGGAACCAAAATAAAAGAAGACTACCCCAAATGCAACACGGATCCCGATCGTCCCAAGCTGGCTCCACT
This sequence comes from Aegilops speltoides, assembly GCA_021437245.1. Lineage (NCBI taxonomy): Eukaryota > Viridiplantae > Streptophyta > Magnoliopsida > Poales > Poaceae > Aegilops > Aegilops speltoides. The sequence goes on along the minus strand of CM038141.1, from coordinate 103,005,707 downwards.
CTTGATCGTCGGAAATGAAACATAGTAACGACCAAGGGCCTCATCAAATTCCCACTTCAGCTTAGTTGCGCCCTCTGCGCTGGTATCATCGGTACCTGTATATGTTTTGGTAGAATCTGTGAGTCACGTGGACTCAGCAATCTCACACCCGCGAGATCAAGACTATTTAAGCTTAAGGGAAGGGTGGTGTAATGAGGTGGAGCTACAGCAAGCGACTAGCATATATGGCGGCTACATTCGCAAAAGAGAGCGAGAAGAGAAGCAAGGCACGGTCGTGAAGCTAGTAGCGATCAAGAAGTGATCCTGAAACTACTTACGTCAAACATAACTCCAACACCGTGTTCACTTCTCGGACTCCGCCGAGAAGAGACCATCACGGTTACACACGCGGTTGATGTATTTTAATTAAGGTCAACTTCGGGTTTTCTACAACCGGACATTAACAAATTCCCATCTGCCTCATAACCGCGGGCACGGCTTTCGAAAGATAATACCCTGCAGGGGTGTCCCAACTTAGCCCATCATAAGCTCTCACAGTCAACGAAGGATACGGTCAACGAAGGTTAAACCTTCTCCCGGGAAGACCCGATCAGTCTCGGAATCCCGGTTCGCATGACATTTCGACAATGGTAAAACTAGACCAGCAAAGCCGCCCGATGTGCCGACAAATCCCGATAGGAGCTGCACATATCTCGTTCTCAGGGCAACATCGGATGAGACATCCTACAAGTAAAACAAGACCTCGAGTTTCCCCAAGGGGGCCCCGCAGTCTACTCAGTTCGGACCAACACTCGAAGGAGCACTGGCCCGGGGGGGCTAAAATAAAGATGACCCTCGGGCTCGCGAAAACCCAAGGGAAAAAGGGTGTAGGTGGCAAATGGTAAAACCAAGGTTGGGCCTTGCTGGAGGAGTTTTATTAAAAGCGAACTGTCACGGGGGTCTCATAAATCACCCAACCGCGTAAGGAACGCAAAATCAAGGAACATAACACCGGTATGACGGAAACTACGGTGGCAAGAGTGGAACAAAACACCAGGCATAAGGCCGAGTCTTCCACCCTTTACCAAGTATATAGATGCATTAATTAAAACAATAGATATTGTGATATCCCAAAATATCCATGTTCCGAACCAGGAACAAACTTCATCTTCACCTGCAACTAGCAACGCTATAAGAGGGGCTGAGCAAAAGCGGTAACATAGCCAAACAACGGTTTGCTAGGACATGGATGGTTAGAGGTTTGACATGGCAATATGGGTGGCATGATATAGCAAGTGGTAGGTAACGTAGCATAGGCATGGCAAAAGAGCGAGCATCTAGCAAGCAAAGATAGAAGTGATATCGAAGGTATGGTCATCTTGCCTACAAGGTTCTTAGAGTTGTCGAAGTCTTGATCCTCGTAGGCGTTCTCAACAGGTTCCTCGTACACTTACTCGTCTCCCGGCTCTACCCAAGGCAAGAACACAAGCAATGGAACCACGATCAAACATGGAACAATGCACAAGCAACATGATGCAACACATGACATGCTATGCGAGATGTGATATGCAATGCATATGTGTGCTCCGGAAGGAAAATGATGAACAAGGCATCAACTTGGCAAACCAAGTATGCCGCTGGAAAGGTGAGATGATTTCGGTTGAAATCGATATAAAGATCACCGGAATAGGATGCACGGTTTGCAAATGGCAAGCAAAACAATAATGGCACAAATCTGCGTTTAACAGCACGATGCTACTTAGCATGCAACAAGTAACTATGCTACAGCACCCCAACATAAAAACAAAGCATATGACAGTGATCTACAGTAGATGCTTAACAAAAGAGGAACACTGAGCTACGGCTAAATCATATCATAACAGGCTCAAACAAGCATGGTGAAAGTGCAAAAAAATATCAGGTTCACAGACTTAGTGAAAATACTAGTATGCCAGAAATTAAAATCAGGAAGGCATTTATAGCAAGCAAACAACAAGCTACAGGAACTTATAATAGCAAAACAAGACATGGCAGGAATCTACTCAAAGCATAGATCAAAAGTCCCTTACTGACCATAAGCCAAAAAGGACCATACGAACTGATTGCACCCATGTAAACATTGCAAGTTTCATTACAGATCTCAGACTTAACAGAAAAACTGGGCATGGCAAAACAGATAACAAGTAGGCATGTTCGTGAGCTCGATGCACTCACTACAGAGCATCTAATGATAAACTAAGCATACACCCATCAAAAATACAAGGCATACACCCCTGTAAAGCTGGCATGGCATAGATCAAAACATATGTAGGGCTCAAGTTCATAAGGTGCACACATTAATCATGGCAAAAATGACAAAAGTGCAAGTTCTGTTAAGAAACAGAAACTAACATCACATAGCCCTCTTCCAACAGCATTTCGGGCATCAAGATGAGCTCAAATGTGAATGATGCAATGGAATGAAATGATGTACTCTTCAAGACGAACAATTTGGTATGCTACACGCCCAAAACGGAGCTACGGATGCGAAGATGTGATGCGATGAAAATGCAACAAAATATTGACAGGAAATGACTTAGTGGAAACGGGGGGGAGAAGAAAGTCAACCGGATCAGATCTGAGCGCATTTCCCGAGGTTCGCCGGTGATCCTGTCGGGGAGGTCGCCGAAGAGGTGGGAAGCGAGCGCGCGGCGAGGTGGGCGCCGGATCCGGACGGCGCTGGCGGCGGTGGCCGCACCACACGTGGCGGAGCTTGGCGGCATGACGGCGGGACGGCCGGCGGCGGCGGACGCGCTGGCGCCCGGGACGAGTGGCGCTGGCGGCGGTGGCTCGCACCCAGGCGGCGGCGGAGGAGGTCGCCGGACGCGGGCGTAGGCGGCCTCAAAGCGGCGGGGGACGCAGGCTCGGCAGGCGCGCTTGGCCACGCGAACCTCAGCGGTGGCGGCGGCAGTGCGACACGTTGCGCCTCCCGATTGGGCGGCGGCGGCGGCGGGATATCGTCCGGCTCGGGCCGGACGTGTCCGGTGGTGCGGGGAGGAGCGGGCTAGGGTTTGGGGATCCGGGAATTCGGGGGAGTGCAGATATTTATAGGTAGAGGGAGCTAGGAGACTCCAAATGGGGTGTAGTTTTCGCCCACACGATCGTGATCCGACGACGAAGAGCATGGAAGTGACTTAGATAGGTTATTGGGCTGTTTTGGAGGGGTGTTGGGCTGCAACTTAAAAGAGGCCTTTGCGAGAGTGCGGTTAACCGTTGGAGTGTCAAACGAGCTCCAAATGACCCCGAAACTTGACAGGTGGTCTACCGGTGCTATACCAGGGCCACTCGGCAAGCCTCGGTCCATTCCGAGAACATTCAACACCCACTCGCGACAAAGAGACAAGAGGGGTGCGCCGGTGCATGTGGGAGCGTCGGAATGCAAAACGGACAACGGGGAAAATGCTCAGATGCATGAGACGAACACGTATGCAAATGAGGTGCACATGATGACATGATATGAGATGCATGACATGAACAAAATGCAAAACAAAAGACAAAACCCAACCACGGAGGGAATATCATATCATAATGCGGAAAATGGCAAGAGTTGGAGTTACAAATATGGACAGTTACATCCGGGGTGTTACAACACTCCACCACTACAAGAGGATCTCGTCCCGAGATCTAGGACTGAAAGAACTCAGGATATTTGGAACGGAGGTGATCCTCACGCTCCCAGGTGGCTTCTCGGTCGGAATGGTGTGACCACTTCACTTTCAGGAATTTGATTGACTTGTTGCGAGTCTTGCGCTCGGTTTCTTCAAGAATAGCAACGGGGTGCTCATGATAAGAGAGATCTTCTTGGAGGTCAATTTCTTCAAAGTCGATAGTGCATTCAGGAATCTTGAAGCACTTGCGGAGCTGTGACACGTGAAACACATCGTGCACATTTGCAAAGTTAGATGTAAGCTCAAGTTGATAGGCGAGATCGCCTCTTTGCCAATGATCTTGAAAGGACCCACATATCTAGGGGCAAGCTTCCCTTTGATACCAAAGCGACGAGTGCCTTTCATTGGAGAGACGCGGAGGTAGACATGGTCTCCGATTTCAAAAGCCACATCATGGTGCTTGTCATCATAATAGCTCTTCTGGCGCGATTGCGCGGCTTTGAGATTCTCACGAATGACATTGCACATTTCTTCGGCTTCTGTGATCAAGTCGTTGCCAAGAAGTTGGCGTTCACCTATCTCGGACCAATTGAGAGGAGTACGGCACTTTCTGCCATAGAGAATTTCGAATGGGGCCTTGCCCGAACTCGCTTGGAAGCTATTGTTGTAGGAGAACTTGGCATATGGAAGACAATCTTCCCACTTCATGCCAAAGTAAATGACACAATCCCTGAGCATATCTTCAAGGATTTGATTGACTCGCTCGACTTGGCCACTTGTTTGAGGATGGAAAGCTGTGCTGAAACGAATGTTGGTGCCCATGGCCTTCTGAAAGGAGTCCCAGAACTTAGAAGTGAATATGCTTCCACGGTCTGAAGAGATCAATTGTGGAATGTCGTGAAAGGAGACAATTCTGGAGGTGTATAGCTCTGCCAACTGAGCTGCTGTGATAGATTCTCTGATAGGAAGGAAATGAACCACTTTAGTAAGCTTGTCAATGACAACGAAGATAGCATCATTTCCATGCTTGGACTTAGGAAATCCAGTCACGAAGTCCATCTCGATATGATCAAACTTCCATTCCGGAATAGCAAGAGGTTGGAGGAGACCAGCTGGTCTTTGGTGTTATGCTTTCACCCTTCTCTGAGACATCACATTCATTCACGAATTGAGCAATTTCTCGCTTCATTCGAGTCCACCAATCGATTGCTTGAGGTCATGGTACATCTTCGTACTTCGGGATGAATGGATAGGAGGAATTGTGTGCCTCATTCATAATGACTTTTCTCAAATCGCCTTTGGGAACCACAATTCGATCCTCGAAGAAAAGAGTGTCTTTGTCATCCAAGCGATAGCACTTGTATTTGGAAATGCCCTTGTCAATACCACATTTCACCTTCTTCACCATGGTATCCAGGAGTTGTGCCTCACGAATTTGATCTTCCAAAGAAGGAGAGACTATGAGGTTGGCAAGAAAACCTTGAGGAACAACTTGAAGATTCAGTTTGTGGAAAGCTTCACAAAGATCCGGTTGGAAAGGCTTGAGAATTAGACTGTTGCAATAAGCCTTTCTACTCAAAGCATCTGCAATCACATTCGCCTTGCCAGGAGTATATTCAATACTTGGATTGTACTCTTGAATCATTTCGACCCATCGAGTTTGCCTGAGGTTGAGGTTGGGTTGAGTGAAGATATACTTGAGACTCTTGTGATCGGTGAAAATGTCCACTTTCCTTCCCAACAAGAGATGTCTCCATGTTATCAATGCATGGACAACTGCCGCCAACTCGAGATCGTGAGTGGGGTAGTTCTTTTCGTTGGGCTTCAACTGGCGAGAGGTATAGGCCACAACTTTCTTCTCTTGCATTAACACAGCACCGAGACCTTGCAAGGAAGCATCACAGAAAACTTCGAATGGCTTGGATTCATCAGGAGGAGTCAAGACAGGAGCTGTTACTAGCTTCTCTTTGAGGGTGTTGAAAGCGACATCACACTCAGGCGTCCAGAGATACTTGACATGCTTATGGAGGAGGTTGGAAAGAGGCTTTGCAATCTTAGAGAAATTCTCAACGAATCTTCGGCAATAGCTTGCAAGACCGAGAAAACTGCGGAGCTGCTTGGCATTCTGAGGAGGTTCCCAATTCACAATTGAAGACACCTTCTCGGGATTAACCACGATGCCCTTGGCGGAGATGATGTGACCAAGATAAAGAACTTCATCAAGCCAGAACTCACTTTGGAAAACTTCGCATAGAATTGATGCTCTCTGAGCTTGTCGAGCACCAATCGCAAATGTTTGGCATGATCCTGCTTGTTCTTGGAGAAGACCAAAATATCATCGAGATACACCAAGACGAAATCATTGGTGTAGGGGTTGAAGATAAAGTTCATCATGCGAGAGAAAGTTGGAGGAGCATTGACAAGGCGAAAGACATGACAAGTATATTCATAAGAACCATAGCTTGTTCGAATCTTGTCTTGGTAATATCTTGTTCACGAATGCGAATCGATGATAACCCATCTGAAGGTCAAGCTTGGAGAATACTTTAGCACCTTTGAGTTGCTCGAATAGCTCATTGATGTTGGGAAGTGGATACTTGTTCTTGATTGTCTTCTTGTTCAATGGACGATGTCGGCGCAAAGTCGGTCCGTGCCATCCTTCTTCTGGACAAAAAGAACTCCACAACCCCATGGAGATGAACTCGGTCTGAGCAAACCCAGACGCTCTTGTTCATCGAGTTGTTTCTTCAATTCCTTCAGTTCCTCAGGTCCAAGCTTGTAAGGATGCTTGCAAACGGGTTCAGTGCCGGGCTCAAGATCGATAATGAACTCAACTGGCCGATGAGGAGGCATACCCGGAAGCTCTTCTGGAAAGACATCTTGGTACTCACAAACGACTGGAATCTGAGAGATTGCGTGTAGCTCGCCATTCTCATTGAGAGAAAACAACCGAATGGTTTCATCACAAGCGGCATAGATGATAACATCCTCAGAAGAGTGTGTCAATTGAATTTCCTGGCAGCACAATCAAGTTGAGCCTTGTCTTTGAAAGCGATCCATCCGAGAATTAGATCAATATCAGAGTCACCAAGAACAATTGGTTTAGCCAGAAATTTATAGTTGCCCAACTGGATGGAAACATCAGGAGCAACCAAACTAGAAGTCATAAGTTTTCCCGGAGAAACAACTTGCATAACTTTGGACAAGACCTCTGTGTCAAAACTGTGCTTCGATGCAAAAGGATATGACATGAAAGAATGCGATGCACCAGTATCCAATAAGACTTTTGCAGGAATATCATTAACTGGAAGATTACCCATAATCACGTCAAAAGAATCCTCTGCTTGCGCTGCATTCATCATGTTCACCTTTGCAGACTTGGGATTATGCTTGACCACTGCATTGCTTGAAGACCTCACAGGAGGAGGAGGAGGAAGGCGCCTTTGGTTGAAGCATTTGTTCGCATAGTAACCTTTTTGCTAACACTTGTTGCAGGTCACCTCTGAGAGCGGACGGTGATAAGGAGCATTTGACCTTGGAACTTGAGGCTGAGACTTGTTCTGATAGACTGGGTTGGGTGGGTGGGAAGATCCACGACCACCTGAGTTCTTCTATTGATAAGGCTGACGGAACGGAGGAGGAGGAAGGTAGAACTTTTGCTGCTTTGCTGCCACTTGAGAGGAAGAAGAAGACTGAACTGCATCCCTGATTCTCTTCTTAGAAGCCTCACACTTGAGCTGAGCACCTTCTTGCTTGAGGGCCATATTGTAGAATTGATCAAACTGAGTAGGCTCAACAAGAACGAGAGCTAACTGCAGATCCTCTCTAAGGCCACCTCTGAATTGATAGATCATACTCTTTTCATCAGGAACGTCTTGTTTGGCGAAGCGAGCAAGTTTCTGAAACTGCTTGTTGTATTCGTACACTGACATGTTGCCTTGCTTGAGATTGCGGAACTCCTCACGCTTGCTCTCAACAACACTGGTAGGAATGTGGTGAGCTTTAAAGTCCCGGCGTAAATCAGTCCAAGTAATCACTCGACCTCCTCTGGAATCCTTGTATTTTTGGAACCAATCATTGCCTCGATCCTTGAGCTGAAAAGACGCGAACTTGACGTAGTCCTCGGGCGGACATTGCTGCATTGAAATGCTTGTTGATATCCACGAGCCAATCGTCGGCGTCGTGGCCTCGACACGATGGTGAAAGACTCTGGCTGATTTGCAAGGAACTGGTTGAGTGTAGGAAAGCGAGGCTGATGGTAGAACTGCCCTTGACCTTGATTCCCTTGGTTGCCTTGGCCTTGGTTACGCTCTTGCATCAGCTGAATCAACAAGCGGCGTTGGCGTTAGTGGTTGCCATCAAAGTTTGCCATGCCTCCGGAGGCGGAGGTGGTGGTGGAGGGTTCGCGACTCCCATCACTGCGTTCGGATTACGATCGTTGGCGGAGCCATCTGAAGAGGGTGACATCCGTTAGCATCTTGATGAGCAGATAGACAAGTTGAATCAGCGGATAGAAATTGCAACATATAGTCTTCACAATAAACATTGAACAGGATGAGCGAATGAATTCCAAAGTAAACATCCGTCCATTAAGGTGAGAAGCCACTTGATAAGAGATTGATGAATGAAAATAAAAACAAGGTATGAATGGAACAAATAAGTGGTAAGGATTACCCAATCACAAACCAAATATCTGCGGGAAGAAGTGCTAGAGCTACTTGAATCCCACCTATAAACTCTGAAACTTTCCGGTTATGCAATCGGTGTTGGGGATACTGGGAAGCAATATATCTCACCCAAACTAACAATCCCTACATCCATTTGTATCCATCCGTCAACACATAACCAAGAAACCTTCGAAATCGTGTACCTCAACCTTCAAAAGCATCCGTTATCGAGTCATGGCAATACTCCGTTCTCACCTCGAGATTGGGTTATCGGGTTATCTCACCAACGAACTGCATAAAAGAGATTTTCGATGTCGGCATACTAAACTCGGTATTCGAACTGCAGCGATAAAATTATGGCGACAACACCTCGAGCTCAACTCCGGGACACTTCCACTAAACCCCGACAGGAGGCACCAAGACAATGTTCTCATCATAAAACCATCGAACGATTCCAAGATACCAGCGTGATCCTAAAAATTTTTAGTGAAATTTGAGGAGAGGAAAGTCAAAACTTCTCGTCGGAGACCTCACCGAGCGATGAAGGGACCGAGGAGTAAAAGAATTCCTAACTCTCCGATATATATAATCCTAAATGACTCAAAACATTTTTCTAGACACAACTCGGCCGCTAAAAACGCTCAAGCAGTGGGGCTCCTAAGGTCGGGGAAGGCTCTGATTACCAACTTGTAACACCCTCGATGCGGCTATATCTCCCACGTGTCGAAGCACGACTTAGAGGCATAACCGCATTGAAAGCAATGTCGCAAGTGAGGTAATCTTCGCACAACCCATGTAATACATAAGGGAAAGAGATACATAGTTGGCTTACAGCCGCCACTTCACACAAATACATAAATAAACATCCATCATTCAGTTTACACTCAAGGTCCGACTACGGAACCAAAATAAAAGAAGACTACCCCAAATGCAACACAGATCCCCGATCGTCCCAACTGGGCTCCACTACTGATCGTCTGGAAATGAAACATAGTAACGACCAAGGGCCTCATCAAATTCCCACTTCAGCTCGATTCGCCCTCTGCTATTTGGTATCATCGGTACTGCATCATTTTAGTAGAATCTGTGAGTCACGGGACTCAGCAATCTCACACCGCGAGATCAAGACTATTTAAGCTTAAGGGAAGGGTGGTGTAATGAGGTGGAGCTGCAGCAAGCGACTAGCATATATGGCGGCTACATTCGCAAAAGAGAGCGAGAAGAGAAGCAAGGCACGGTCGTGAAGCTAGTAGCAATCAAGAAGTGATCCTGAAACTACTTACGTCAAACATAACTCCAACACCGTGTTCACTTCCCGGACTCCGCCGAGAAGAGACCATCACGGTTACACACGCGGTTGATGTATTTTAATTAAGGTCAACTTTGGGTTTTCTACAACCGGACATTAACAAATTCCCATCTGCCTCATAACCGCGGGCACGGCTTTCGAAAGATAATACCCTGCAGGGGTGTCCCAACTTAGCCCATCATAAGCTCTCACGGTCAACGAAGGATACGGTCAACGAAGGATAAACCCTCTCCCGAGAAGACCCGATCAGTCTCGGAATCCCGGTTCGCATGACATTTCGACAATGGTAAAACTAGACCAGCAAAGCCGCCCGATGTGCCGACAAATCCCGATAGGAGCTGCACATATCTCGTTCTCAGGGCAACATCGGATGAGACATCCTACGAGTAAAACAAGACCTCGAGTTTCCACAAGGGGCCCCGCAATCTACTCAGTTCGGACCAACACTCGAAGGAGCACCGCCCGGGGGGCTAAAATAAAGATGACCCTCGGGCTCGCAAAACCCAAGGGAAAAAGGGTGTAGGTGGCAAATGGTAAAACCAAGGTTGGGCCTTCTTTGGAGGAGTTTTATTCAAAGCGAATCATCACGGGGTCCCATAAATCACCCAACCGCGTAAGGAGCATAAAATCAAGGAACATAACACCGGTATGACGGAAACTAGGGTGGCAAGAGTGGAACAAAACACCAGGCATAAGGTCGAGTCTTCCACCCTTTACCAAGTATATAGATGCATTAATTAAAACAATAGATATTGTGATATCCCAAAATATCCATGTTCCGAACCAGGAACAAACTTCATCTTCACCTGCAACTAGCAACGCTATAAGAGGGGCTGAGCAAAAGCGGTAACATAGCTAAACAACGGTTTGCTAGGACATGGATGGTTAGAGGTTTGACATGGCAATATGGGTGGCATGATATAGCAAGTGGTAGGTAACATAGCATAGGCATGGCAAAAGAGCGAGCATCTAGCAAGCAAAGATAGAAGTGATATCGAAGGTATGGTCATCTTGCCTGCAAGGTTCTCAGAGTTGTCGAAGGCTTGATCCTCGTAGGCGTTCTCAACAGGTTCCTCGTACATGTACTCGTCTCCCGGCTCTACCCAAGGCAAGAACACAAGCAATGGAACCACGATCAAACATGGAACAATGCACAAGCAACATGATGCAACACATGACATGCTATGCGAGATGTGATATGCAATGCATATGTGTGCTCCGGAAGGAAAATGATGAACAAGGCATCAACTTGGCAAACCAAGTATGCCGCTGGAAAGATGATATGATTTCGGTTGAAATCGATATAAAGATCACCGGAATAGGATGCACGGTTTGCAAATGGCAAGCAAACAATAATGGCACAAATCTGCGTTTAACAGCACGATGCTACTTAGCATGCAACAAGAAACTATGCTACAGCACCCCAACATAAAAACAAAGCATATTACAGTGATCTACAGTAGATGCTTAACAAAATAGGAACACTGAGCTATGGCTAAATCACATCATAACAGGCTCAAACAAGCATGGTGAAAGTGCAAAAAAATATCAGGTTCACAGACTTAGTGAAAATACTAGTATGCCAGAAATTAACATCGGGAAGGCATGTTTATAGCAAGCAAACAACAAGCTATAGGAACTTATAATAGCAAAACAAGACATGGCAGAAATCTACTCAAAGCATAGATCAAAAGTCCCTTACTGACCATAAGCCAAAAAGGAACACAAGAAATGATTGCACCCATGTAAACATTGCAAGTTTGATTACAGATCTCAGACTTAGCATACAAACTGGGCATGGCAAAACAGATAACAAGTAGGCATGTTCGTGAGCTCGATGCACTCACTACAGAGCATCTCATGATAAACTAAGCATACACCCATCAAGAAGACATGGCATAGAAGCTATACATGGCAAGAACAACATCATAGCATACACGGATCAACTACAACAACCTTGTGAAAATTGAATCTCTTGTAAACAATCTGCCAGGAAACATTTTGAAGCAAAAGTAGAGCACGAAAATGACATGCTAGACTACTCCATAAATGCCAACAAAGGCAAGGATGGATAGAGCACATCCATATGTTCAAAACACCCTTAGTGATCATCCTCAAAAAGGGCATAGATCTCTCTGTAACAACATGAACAGATGGCATAAAAATAACAGCAGGACATGACTTAGTGAAATTACTAAGTTCCTGAAATCAGCAACATTATCATCCCTAGTTTGCATGCTTGTGCTAGTCACCACATAGATCACAAAAATACATGGCATACACCCCTGTAAAGCTGGCATGGCATAGATCAAAACATATGTAGGGCTCAAGTTCATAAGGTGCACACATTAATCATGGCAAAAATGATAAAAGTGCAAGTTCTGTTAAGAAACAGAAACTAACATCACATAGCCCTCTTCCAACAGCATTTCGGGCATCAAGATGAGCTCAAATGTGAATGATGCAATGGAATGAAATGATGTACTCATCGAGGCGAACAATTTGGTATGCTACACGCCCAAAACGGAGCTACGGATGCGAAGATGTGATGTGATGAAAATGCAACAAAATATTGACAGGAAATGACTTTGTGGAAACGGGGGGAGAAGAAAGTCAACCGGATCAGATCTGAGCTGCTTCACGAGGTTGCCGGAGATCTGTCGGGAGGTCGCGGAGAGGTGGGTGGGGGCGCCGCGAGGTGGGCGCCGGATCCGGACGGCGCTTGGCGGCGGTGGCGGCACCACACGCGGCGGAGCTTGGCGACGCGACGGCGGGACGGGCGGCGGCGGCGGGACGCGGCCGCGCCGGGACGGGCGGCGGCATGGCGGCGTGGCCGCACCCGAGGCGGCGGTAGAGGAGGTCGCCGGACGCGGCGAGGCGGCCTCGGCGGCGGGGGGGACGCACGGGCTCGGGGCGCGGGCCTCGGCGGGCGGTGGCGCGACACGTGGCGCCTCCGATTGGGCGGCAGCGGCGGAGGATTTCGTCTGCTCGGCCGGACGTGTCCGATGGTCTTGAGGAGCGGGCTAGGGTTTGGGGATCCGGAATTCGGGGGAGTGCACATATTTATAGGTAGAGGGAGCTAGGAGACTCCAAATGGGGTGTAGTTTTCGCCCACACGATCATGATCCGACGACGGAGAGCATGGAAGTGACTTAGATGGGTTATTGGGATGTTTTGGTGGGGTGTTGGGCTGCAACTTAAAAGATGCCTTTGCGAGAGTGCGGTTAACCGTTGGAGTGTCAAACGAGCTCCAAATGACCCGAAACTTGACAGGTGGTCTACCGGTGCTATACCAGGGCCACTTGGCAAGCCTCGGTCCATTCCGAGAATGTTCAACACCCACTCGCGACAAAGAGACAAGAGGGGTGCGCCGGTGCATGTGGGAGCGTCGGAATGCAAAACGGACAACGGGGAAAATGCTCGGATGCATGAGACGAACACGTATGCAAATGAGGTGCACATGATTACATGATATGAGATGCATGACATGAACAAAATGCAAAACAAAAGACAAAACCCAACCACGGAGGGAATATCATATCACAATGCCGAAAATGGCAAGAGTTGGAGTTACAAATATGGAAAGTTACATCCGGGGTGTTACAGCCTACCTATGGACTGAGTAAGATCCTTCAAGTAACTTGTCATCAGTGAAAGCAATAAAAATTACCCTCTAAATATGTATGATCTATGAATGTGAAGAAAATAAGATTTATATGAACTTGAGATATGGAAGAAATAAAAGTGATGGACTGCATAATAAAGTTCTTTATCACTCTTCTTTTACTTTGTCATGTAGTCTAGTTTAGCCTAGCTTTTTATTTTTTTCTGTTTCCACTACTTTGTGGATTTGTATATATGACTTTGGTTCCTCTTATTTATTGATAAAATGTTGTGGGGCCAAGACCTACAGTTTCCATGGTAAAAATAAGTTCTTTGTCACAAGCGGCACTATAAAGTGACGTTCTTTTGCATTAAGATTTTGTGCATCCAACTATAAAAGCGCATGACAACCTCTGCTTCCCTCTACGAAGGTCCTATCTTTTACTTTTATCTTCTACCCTCATACAAGAGTCATGGTGATCTTCACATTTTCTTTTTACACTTTTTTACTTTTGGCAAGCACTATGTGTTGGAGAAAGATCGAGATATATATATATATATATATATATATATATATATATATATATATATATATATATATATATATATATCCACTCAGATGTAGGTTATCATAAAGTATTATTGTTGACATTACCCTTGAGGTAAAAGGTTGGGAGGCGAAACCATAAGCCCCTATCTTTCTCTGTGTCCGACTGAGGCTTTGAACCCATAAGTATCATGTGAGTGTTAGCAATTGTGAAAGACTAAATGATAGTTGAGTATGTGGACTTGCTGAAAAGCTCTTGAACTAACTCTTTCCGATGTTATGATAAATTTCAATTGCTTCAATGACCGAGATCATAGTTTGTTAGTTTTCAATGAAGTTTCTGATTCATACTTTACCTTGTGAATAAATTGTTACTTTAGCATAATAAATTATATGACATTATATGTTGCTGTTCTAAAGATGATCATGATGCCCTCGTGTCTGTATTTTATTTTCTCGACAGCTCTATCTCTAACCCATCTGGACATATTTTTTGATTTCGGCTTTCGCTTGAGGACAAGCAAGGTCTAAGCTTGGGGGAGTTGATACGTCCATTTTGCATCATGCTTTTATATTGATATTTATTGCATTATGGGATGTTATTACACATTATAGCACAATACTTATGCCTTTCCTCTCTTATTTTACAAGGTTTACATGAAGAGGGAGAATGCCAGCAGCTGGAATTCTGGGCTGGCAAGGGAGCAAATATTTGAGACCTATTCTGCACAACTCCAAAAGTCCTGAAACTTCACGGAGAGTAATTTTGGAATTAATAAAAAATATTGGGCAAAGAAAGCACCAGAGGGGGGGCACCAGCCATCCACAAGGGTGGAGGGCGCGCCCTACCTGCCTGGGTGCCCCATGCCTTGTGGGCCACCTGGCAGGCCCCCGATTCCCATCTTCTGCTATATGGTGTGTTTTGACCTGGAAAAAATAATAAGGAAGCTTTCGAGACGAAGCACCGCCGTCTCCAGGCGGAACCTGGGCAGAACCAATCTAGGGCTCCGGCGGAGCTGTTCTGCCGGGGAAACTTCCATCCGGGAGGGGGAAATCAAAGCCATCGTCATCACCAATGATCCTCTCATCGAGAGGGTGTCAATCTCCATCAACATCTTCACCAGCACCATCTCCTCTCAAACCCTACTTCATCTCCTGTGTCCGATCTTTGTCTCAAAACCTCAGATTGGTGCATGTGGGTTGCTAGTAGTGTTGATTACTCCTTGTAGTTGATGCTAGTTGGTTTATTCGGTGGAAGATCATATGTTCAGATCCTTAATGATAATTAATACTCCTCTGATTATGAACATGAATATGTTTTGTGAGTAGTTTCTTTTGTTCCTGAGGACGTGGGAGAAGTCTTGTTATAAGTAATCATGTGAATTTGGTATTCGTTTGATATTTTGATGAGATGTATGTTGTCTTTCCTCTAGTGGTGTTATGTGAACGTCGACTACATGACACTTCACCATGATTTGGGCCTAGGGAAAGGAATTGGGAAGTAATAAGTAGATGATAGGTTGCTAGAGTGACAGAAGCTTAAACCCTAGTTTATGTGTTGCTTCGTAAGGGGCTGATTTGGATCTATATGTTTCATAGATTTGTCTTAATTCTTCTTTTGTAGTTGCGGATGCTTGCGAGAGGGGTTAATCATAAGTGGGAGACTTGTCCAAGGAAGGACAGCACCCAAGCACCGGTCCACCCACATATCAAATTATCAAAGTAACAAACGTGAATCTTATGAGCATGATGAAAACTAGCTTGACAGTAATTCCCATGTGTCCTCGGGAGCGCTTTCTTTATATAAGAGTTTGTCTAGGCTTGTCCTTTGCTACAAAAGGATTGGGCCACCTTGCTGCACCTTAGTTACTTTTGTTACTTGTTACCTGTTATGAATTATCTTATCACAAAACTATCAGTTACCGATAATTTCAGTGCCTGCAGATAATACCTTGCTAAAAACCGCTTGGCATTTCCTTCTGCTCCTCGTTGGGTTCGACGCTCTTACTTATCGAAAGGACTACGATAGATCCCCTATACTTGTGGGTCATCATGGCCTAAGCCACCGCTCAATGATAGAGCAGCTTACTTATTTTATCTAGGGTCATCATTGTTCGGTATGGTCATGTTCCTTGTGTTCTATATGCCGCATCTCATAAACTCAACATCATATGTGTGACTAGTTACTGATCATGTGGTTCCATCTCTATTTATCTATTTATATACATTATATATATACACACACACACACACATCTGCTATCTTCCTAGGGTTCATCCTAAACTCTACTATCGTTGTGTGTGCACATTTGACACCGGATTTTCGATAGTTGTTGGACATCCAGTGACTCACAGCACACCAATCGTTTGACGTTGTTCGGATATCTGGTCACTGTGTAGCAATCGTTCCCCAACCCTCTTTTTACCCCAGGCCTTGGTCGTCCGAGGTTTTCTGGTTGTTCGTCGCCTGGTCTGCATGGCGCACTCATCAATCCGTGGACATCTGATAACTGTCGGTCATCTGGTAAATTCCGCGGCCCATCTAAAATCTGGGGATGGGATTGAACGGGCAGTTGCCCTATTTTCTCCCTTCCCCATCTCGTGCCTCTTTCCGCTGCCGCACCGCCTGGGTGTGGTTCCCCCGCATCGCCGCAGGGTGCCACACCGCCTGAGGGGATCTCCATTGATCTGGCCCTCACTCATCAATCTGACCTAGTATTTCCCTTTGAACATCGTCTTCTCCTCGCGTTGATCTTCATGCCCTGTTGTGATGCCCCCTTTCCTTGGATTTTCAATAGGTGTGGTTAACCCAACGCTGCCGAAAATCAAACACACCACTCACAAGAATGCCGGAGGTGCCTCTGCTCGCGCGTCTCATCGCGGGGGCTCCAATTTTTTGCAAGAGCATCTCCGTCACCACAAGCCAACCGGAAAACGTCCTATTCATGAAGATTCCTCTTCGTCTGAGGGGTCTGATTATGAAGAGGAGATGTCATACGAAGAACGGACGAAATATGCCGTTGTTCGTACCAATGTTCCAAAGCCTGGTACACGGAAACCATGTTACATGCCTCCTCCGCCTCCAAATCAGCCTCAAGGTGATGCTCGCCGCATCTCTTTGAGCCTCCTCCGTCTCTAGGTCGCGAGATCAAGAATTTCACTTTAGTCTCCTAACCTGCTTACCTTAAGTTTTGTCGTGATGTTGACAAGTTCTCTATTGAGCATGACTCGATGGATTCTTGTTTTTGTACAAATGTTTAAGAAGACATTTTCACCATTGTCATTGTTCCTAAGGGTCTGTCTATTCACCACTACATTGACTTAGAGCATATCCATACTCACCCCATGAAATATTCGGGTGCCATTGAACTCATTGATTCCTCTAGCCTTGTTGCTCCGTTTGGTTTTCAACACGATTACAATCATGCTGTCATTCATCATTTTTATGCCACGCGTTTCTTTGGTCCTGACAAGACCTTCATCTAGATGACTTGTGACACCAAGCTCACCGCCTCCTATGCTCTGTTTGTCACCGCTCTTGGTTTTCCTTACACTGGATTCAAAATCCATAAGGCTAACCCCAATCATGCACCCCAAATCCATTGAGGCATGTGGCTATCTCCTCAAACCTCTTAGTGAGCTTGATGAAGTCGAAAGGGGCGAGGATCTAAATTAACTACCGATTATGGTCTCCCTTTTTCGTTATCTATCAGTGTGTCATTCGCACTATCTATCCCAAGATGGGTATTAAGGGGTCCTGTAATGGGTATTGTATTGATCTCATGTCTCGCCTTTATGAGCATCCCGACGGGAAGATCAATGTTCCTCACTTTTCTGTGCATGAGATTCATCTTGATAGTCTTCAGTACAAGCGGGCTTTACCTCATGTTCCTTTTATTTAGGACCTCACTGAGAGTATTGCTCCTTTTCCCATTGCTCGGACTCATGTGCATCCATGTTGTGTCATTCCACCTCATATGTCAGATGATTGGGCTCCCAAGAAATCCACCTCTGCCCCTGCTCGATGGTCAGCTGCTGATACGTCACCAACGTATCAATAATTTTTGCTTGTTCCATGTTGTTATATTATCATTCTTGGATGTTTTACAATCATTTTATAGCAACCTTATATCATTTTTGGGACTAACCTATTGACATAGTGCCCAGTGCCAGTTGCGGTTTTTTTGCTTGCTTTTTACTTCGCAAAAAATCAATACCAAACGGAGTCCAAACGCAGTGAAACTTTTTGGAGGTTTTTTTGGACCAGAAGGAACAAGTTGGTCCGAAGATGTACCAGGTGGGTTCTGCCCACCTCGGTGGCCTCCCGCACCGCCTCTTTGCTTACCCACAAAATACAAAAACCCTAGGGGAGTCGACAAAACACAATTCCAGCCGCCGCAAGTTCCAGAACCACTAGATCCAATCTAGACACCATCACAGAGGGGTTCATCATCCTCATTGGGGCCTCTCCGATGATGTGTGAGTAGTTCATTGTAGACCTACGGGTCCGTAGGCAGTAGCTAGATGGCTTCCTCTCTCTCTTATGATTCTCAATACAATGGTCTCTTGGAGATCTATTTGATGTAACTCCTTTTGCGGTGTGTTTGTTGGGATCCGATGAACTTTGAGTTTATGATCAGATCTATTTTATCCATGAAAGTTATTTGAGTTTTGATCTCTTATATGCATGATTACTTATAGCCTCATATTTCTTCTTCGAATATTTGTTTTAGTTAGGCTAACAAGATCGATTTTTCTTGCCATGGGAAGAGGTGCTTTGTGATGGGTTCGGTCGTGCAGTGTTCTTTCCCAGTGACAGAAGGGGCAGCAAGACACGTGTTGATTATTGCCATTAAGGATAACAAGATGGGGTCTATTCCTACATGAATAGATCTTGTCTACATGATGTCATCGTTCTTATTGCATGACTCCGTTTTCCCATGAACTTAATACACTAGATGCATGCTGGATAGCGATCGATGTGTGGAGTAATAATAGTAGATGCAGGTAGGAGTCGGTCTACTAATCTTGTATGTGATGCCTATATAATGATCATTGACTGGTATCGTCATAATTATTTGAAGTTCTAACAATTGCCCAATAGTAATTTGTTCACCCGTCTTATGCTATTTTTCTTGAGATAAGTCACTAGTGAAATCTACGGCCCCCGGGTCTATTCTTTATCATATTTGCTTTCCAATCTATTATTTGCCTCTTTTATTTTTAGATATATTAATCCAAAAACCCAAAAATACCTTGCTGCAATTTTTTGTTATTTATTTTATCTCGCGTTCCCTCGAGATCTATTTATCCAATCTACTACAATTTTATCAATCTTTTACCTTGGAGGGATTGACAACCCCTCTTACGCGTCGGGTTGCAAGTATTTGTTCTTTGTGGGATGGTACCGTTTACATAGTGTTGCGTGGTTCTCCTACTGACTTGATAACCTTTATATCATCACTGAGGGAAATACCTACCATAGATGTGACGCATCATCCCTTCCTCTTCGGGGGAAATACTGATGCAGACACGAGCCATCAAGAAAGGATTTCTGGTGTCGTTGCCAAGGAGACATCATCAACATCTATCAGGTTCCTAATCACAAATCTCATCTTCTTGCAACTTACATTATTTTCCATTTGCCTCTCGTTTTCCTCTCCCCCACTTCACAAAAATTTGCCGTTTTATTCGCCCTCTTTTTTCGTTCACCGTTTTCTCGTCAAATCTATTTTTGTGTGCAATTTTGTTTGCATTTTTTGCCGTTATGGATAGTTATTCCTCTATTGTGTGTACCCCCGAGAAGGAGGTTCTTAATTCAAGCAAAGGTGAGGGGACAATCTAAAATATTCTTTGTATAGGATTTGCAATACTCATAATAGATCTATTCGTAAGCAATCTACCGTTGTTTTTCTTTGATGTTTTTATGTTGGCATAACCACTTGGTATAGATTCATCCTTGATACGATTACCGGTGGGAATTTCTTGATGTGTCCTTATCTTGATGATTTTAATGCTATGGGAAATCTAGTTTGTTCACCACCTCTTATGATTAATGAAACAACTTTAACTCTCGAGCATGTTTTTTTTTGACAGAAAGACTGTAATGGAACCCCCTACAGTTTAATTGGTGCAACAAATCCAAATTGCAAGTACCATGCCTTGCACCTGGGTGGGTGGGAAGGCATCACCCCCTTCCCACCACTAGGCTATGCCTTAGTCTGCTCGAGCATGTTTTGGAACGGCTAGATGCTATTGAAAAGAAAATGCTCACTGAAGAAAATATTGAAAAATTAGATAAAAGGATGCACAATCTTGCTAATAGAATCGGGTCAAAAGCAGGATACGCCCTTAAAGTTCTAAAAGAAAAAGAACCTGCGTTCAACGAAACAATAAAGGAAAGCCCCGCTAGAATTAATAAGATAGAAGAAATTTTTATTAATCTAAGCACGCCTTTTTCTTCCACTAAACCTATTAAAAACTCCCATAAAAGTTGGAAAGATTACTCAAGTCACTAAAAACAAGGGTACTACTTCTAACAAAGAAGATCTTAAGATGATTAGTATTCACCCCAATTTTGCTGAAGTGATAAAAGACCCTACTTGCAAAAATGATTTTTCCAAGATTATTCCTAGAAGTATTGTTATTGAAAACTTGTATGCCCAATCTTTGAAAAATTCTAAGTGTTTGATTGAGGAGTTGGAAAATAAAGATGACAAGACTTGATGCTTTATGCCTAGATAGGGGCATAAAACGATACTGCTTGTTGGGAGGCAACCCAATGAATAAAATTTATTTTTGCCTTTTTCTTTATGTTCTTGAGTGTTTGCGCAATTATGCCTCTGTTATAATTGTGTTTTTTATGTTTTAATTAGTGTTTGGTCCAAGCAAAGCCTTTGGGATCATGTTGGGTGATAGTTGATTTGATCTTGTTGGAAAATAGAAACTTTTGCGTCCAATAAAATAATTTTCAAAAATCACAGAAACAACGAACAATTCTGAGTTTTTTTTACAAAAGATTGATATACAAATTGCCTACGTTGTCCTAATTTTTCAGAATTTTTGGAGTTACATAACTATACGAAGTTTTTAGATTGCTACAGACTGTTCTGTTTTTGATAGATTCTATTTTCTTTGTGTTGTGTGCTTATTTTAATGAATCTATGGAGGGGGTATCAGCCATAGAAAAGTTGGAATATAGTAGATATAATGCAAAAATAAAATATGAATGGGTTTGCAACAGTACTTAGAGTACTGATTTGCTTTGTTATACTAACGGATCTCACGAAGGTTTTGTTGAGTTTAATGTGATTGAAGTTTTCAAGTTTTGGGTGAGATCACGATGGATGAAGGAATAAGGAGTAAGAAGAGTCTAAGCTTAGGGATGATGCACCCCAAGTTATTCTCCAAAGAGAAGCAAGCAACTAAGCTTGGGGATGCCCCCGAGTAGCATCCCCTCTTTCTTCTAACGACCATCGGTATTTTACTTATTATATGAGTCTTTGCTTGTTTTGCTTTTTTATTTTGTGTCATCTATCCTTGCTGGACACACCTATTTGAGAGAGCCAAAATTATACTATAATTTGTTAGAATTGCTCTTTATGCTTCACTTAAATTATTTGGAGCTATGGAATTGCTCTAGTGCTTCACTTATATCTTTTTGAGCATGGTGTGCTTTAGTAATTTTTTAATAAATACTATCATGCTTCACTTAGATTTATTTGAGAGTTAGTAAAAATTTTGAAGAAATTCTCTAATGCTTCACTTATATTATTTTGAGAGAAGAAAAATTTTATGCTCATGTTCTTCACTTAGATTTGTTTGAGTTATCAAAAGCAACATATGAAACTAGTCCCAAAGTGCTAGATATTCAAGGGGGATATAATAAAAACTTTCATGAATATCATTGGACAAAATAAACTTGATTTCTTGTAATACTTTTGTGATATGATGATATAATATGTGAGTCATTTTGATGAGTAATTATGATTTAGTAAGAATATTGGTGTTGGTTTGTGATTCCCTATGCAAGCACGAAAGTCAATATAGTTATGCAATGAAATTACTTCCTACTTGTGATGCATTATTCAGTGTTAGTTATGCTTAATGCTCGTTTATGTGATTTTTTGTTTCTTGGTTGGATGCATTTCAATCTATTTGCTAGCCTTCCCTTGTACTAAGTGGGATTACTACTTGTGCATCCAAAATCCTTATACCCAGTTTTTCCATATGAGTCCACCATACCTGCCTATATGTGATATTCTCTTGCCAATCTAAGCAAACTTATATGTGCCACCTCTAATTTTCAAAATACTTTTCTCTTTTTTGTGCTTACCGCTCATGAAATGGTAGGGGGTGGCTGATATTTTTCCTTGCTAGGTGTGTTATTCTCAAGATGAGTGCTTATTCACTTGTCCTTGCACGAGAGTACGGGCAAAGGTATTAGGGATCCCTAGCCCCGAAATGAAAAATGAATTTACTTTAAGTTGTCAAATAATAAATTCTTTGGAAAGTGTTGGTATGGACGGCACCTGTGGATACGGTTAGCCGTGGAATGTAAAGTATGGTGGAAAAAGGAATGCACTTTATTTTCTGTTTGGGAACCTCCTATGATATATCTAGCATGGAGAGCATTGGGAACTACTCGATCGTTTTTGTTGACAGGAAAAGCATGCCACCCAAAATGTTTTATCTCTATCTTTTTCGCTTTGAGCTCTGCGAATGGCCTTCTATTTTCTTTATGCATTTTTTATTTTTATTTGAATCTCCATCTTCTCTTATAAAGCATCAACTAAGGGGCACTATTATCGTACTTGAGCATTGGGTGTAGCTAATATGCGAGTGTGTTTCATGAATGGGTCAATGATTGAGCATGATGGGCTAGGGATAACTTTCTTTAGTATTAATATTTTGAAAGACATGGTTGCTTGTTGATATGCTTGAGTATTGAAATCTTCATGTCAAAACTAGACTATTGCTTTGAATCATATAAATGTCCAAATTTCCATGCTACAAAAGAAAAGAATATGTGATGAACATGTTAGGAAGCATTCCACATCAAAAATTATGTTTTTATCATTTACCTACTCGAGGACGAGTAGGAATTAAGCTTGGGGATGCTGATACGTCTCCAACATATCTATAATTTTTGCTTGTTCCATGCTGTTATATCATCATTCTTGTATGTTTTACTATCATTTTATAGCAACTTTATATCATTTTTCGGACTAACCTATTGACATAGCTCCCAGTGCCATTTGATGTTTTTTGTTTGTTTTTTACTTCACAAAAAATCAATACCAAACAGAGTCCAAACGCAGCGAAACTTTTTGGAGATTTTTTCTGGACCAGAAGGAACAACTTGGGCCAAAGAAGTACCAGAGGGGTGCCTCGAGGGGGGGCACAACCCACCTATGCGCGCTTGGGGGCCCAGGCGTGCCCTGGTGGGTTGTGCCCACCTCGGTGGCCTCCCGCACCACCTCTTTGCTCTATAAATACCCCGAAAATCCAAAACCCTAGGGGAGTCGATAAAACACAATTCCAGCCGCCGCAAGTTCCAGAACCACCAGATCCAATCTAGACACCATCACAAAGGGGTTCATCATCCTCATTGGGGCCTCTCCGATGATGTGTGAGTAGTTCATTGTAGACCTATG
Organism: Aegilops speltoides; assembly: GCA_021437245.1. Classification (NCBI taxonomy): domain Eukaryota; kingdom Viridiplantae; phylum Streptophyta; class Magnoliopsida; order Poales; family Poaceae; genus Aegilops; species Aegilops speltoides. The sequence goes on along the minus strand of CM038141.1, from coordinate 102,982,300 downwards.
GGTCCGTAGGCAGTAGCTAGATGGCTTCCTCTCTCTCTTTTGATTCTCAGTACAATGATCTCTTGGAGTTCTATTTTATGTAACTCTTTTTGCGGCGTGTTTGTTGGGATCCGATGAACTTTGAGTTTATGATAAAATCTATTTTATCCATGAAAGTTATTTGAGTTCTGATCTTTTATATGCATGATTAGCCTCATATTTCTTCTTCGAATATTTGGTTTAGTTAGGCCAACTAAATCGATTTTTCTTGCCATGGGAAGAGGTGCTTTGTGATGGGTTCGGTCGTGCGGTGTTCTTTCCCAGTGAGAGAAGGGGCAGCAAGACACGTATTGATCGTTTTCATTAAGGATAACAAGATGGGGTCTATTCCTACATGAATAGATCTTGTCTGCATCATGTCATCGTTCTTATGGCATTACTCCGTTTTTCCATGAACTTAGTACACTAGATGCATGCTGGATAGTGGTCGATGTGTGGAGTAATAGCAGTAGATGCAGGCAGGAGTCGGTTTACTAATCTTGCACGTCATAATTATTTGAAGTTCTATCAATTACCCAGCATTAATTTGTTTACCAGCCGTATGCCATTTTTCTCAAGACAAACCACTAGTGAAATCTATGGCCCCCGGATCTATTCTTTATCATATTTGCTTTCTGAACTATTATTTGCCTCTTTTATTTTCAGATCTATTAATCCAAAAACCCAAAAATACCTTGCTGCAATTTATTGTTATTTATTTTATCTCGCGTTCCCGCGAGATCTATTTATCCAATCTACTACAATTTTATCTGTCTTTAACCCGGGAGAGATTGACAACCCCTCTTACGCGTCGGGTTGCAAGTATTTGTCCTTTGTGTGCAGGTACTGTTACATAGTATTGTGTGGTTCTCCTACTGGTTCGATAACCTTGGTCTCATCACTAAGGGAAATACCTACCGTAGCTTTGTTGCATCATCCCTTCCTCTTCGGGGAAAATGCTGACGCGGACACGAGCCATCAGCTACTCAGTCTCGTCCTGCTCCCTGTGGCTCAGCACCTTTCAGTCGCATTGCTCGCTTTCTCGGGAAGGCCCATTCTGCCATGATGAAGGCCTTTTGGGATGGCCAGAGGTGTCCTCGAGATGGCGGGCACCGGGTCGAGGACGGCGTGCAAACAAGATCTAGGGCAGGTCTCTTGGAGGGGTTGGGGTTTCCTCACGGCGGCACAGCCACCGGGGTGAGGAGTTCGCGGACATCACGGACTCTAGAGGCGAGGACGGCGGGCGAGACAGGTTGGGCTGGTGGCGGCGTTGATCGCGGAGGCACTCTTTAATTTCCTGGAGGTACCATCATTGTTGGGCTGTGTAGCATCCCGAACAGGGGAGTCTGCCGGCAGAACATTTGTTTTCAACCGTCGATCTGTTTCTAGTATGCCGGCGTAAAGAGGACAGTTGGATGCTATTAAGTGTGTTTGATCGGACGTGGGTGGTTATCTTGTGTGCAATTTATGGTGTGGCTGTAGAGGAAATCATGTTTGCTTTTTAAATAGTAGTGTAGATTATTGGTGACTAAACTGTATTACTAATGCAATTTGAGACGTCATATTCAGAAAGGAAATTGCATCGTGTTAGAATGCTGACTCAGACGATAACTAAAGCACATTGCCTGCAAAAAAATACTAAAGTACAATCCCTACAAAAATTATTAAAGCATAAAAATAATATAAAATATTTCACATGCAAATGCCCCCGCAATTAAGCATGAATTTTGTGAACTGAGCGCATGTTTTTGTGCTCGTATTTTTTTTTTAGTTTATTTCAGGTTTTGTGGCAATGTTTGTACACTGAGGAAGCGTTCCCGTCGACTACAATGTGTTTGTAGTTACTTCGTCAATTGTAAAATATTGTGCCGTCTCAGTATCTCGGAGATGCTTATAGGGATATAATGTGCATGGATGCGTTCATGAGGATGAGTTGCCGTGTTAAAAAAGTGGGTGTAAAAAACTAAGCATGAATATTTGTTATAACATAATTGAAAATAAAACAGCTCCTGAAAAAGACAGAAACATCCAGCCGTCTACTGTGTATCAAACTTTTGGTATTGCCCGCAAGAAAAGGTCAAACTCCAGGATTCTCATTTTTCTATTTTGGCTTAACCTGATTGGCTGGTAGTAGCAGGGAAGAGCTCCGTTAGCCACACACACTGTTTAAGCAATCGGTGGCCAAGATAATAGTCCCACCTCGCTAGATGAGTAGCATTCGCACCAGCATATATACCTAGCTTTCCTCCCTCACATCAGCCGGGCGAGGTAGCGTGCGCTTGTTACTCCAGCTGTTGGAGGGCTAAAGAGTTGGTATTGTGGGGTTTGTGGGCTCGAGCCTGTGGCAAATGGTGGTCCTGCTGGAAACGGCAGGCTGTGCGGAGCCGCGCACATGGCGCACGCTCGCCGTTGGATCTTGTGGGCTCGGTTCGTGTAACGGGCCCGATCCTCCTCCTTCTTGAAAGGAGCGAAATAGCCCACCAGTCAGACTGGTGTGGTTGGTCGTTGTTTGGCCCAAGACCGTTGGCCTCCGGGTCACAATCGGGCACAATGTGTTGTGGGAATTGTTCCCCAGCCGTAGCCTAGTTGTTCTTGGGTTTCCACAGAGAGATGGCCAGGTGGGGCTTACTTTCGTGGTGCACAGGTTCGCTCATCTAACCCCATATACCAACTCTTTTGTAAAATAGGATTTTTGTAAAAAAAAAAAATCCATCTACCCTCAGGATGGGAATGGGCCGGGTCGGCCCGCCGGGTCGCTGACCCGACCCAAAAATTCAAGGCCAATGGGTCACGTGGGTCGACCTCAAACAAGATTTGGGTCAACAGGGCCGGCATCGAGTGACCTGTTGGGTCAGCGGGGCCGGCCCGCCTTATAGTCTTATAGCTCACAACAGCCGCAATCTTCATCCCACCGACGTTGTCGTAAGAGCCGATTTTACAACGCAGCCAGCTGTATATTTTTCGGCGAAAGCTCGCGTATATGAAAAAAAAAATTAAATTGATATGTTTCATCAAAATGCACATGTACAAAATCACAGGTAGACGGCTTAATTTTTTCCTATTACCAAGTATTAAATACTTTAAATTTTTACACTAGTTAGATTCCATTAAAGCGTGTCTAATTTTAACATCTCATTCGTGCATAAGACAATGTAAATCAAGAATTTGGGTCGACCCGAAATACCCATCGGGCCAACAAGGCCACTGACTATTTTTTATATGGGTCGACCCGTGGCCTCTCAAATTGGCCTTGGGGCCATGAGGGCCGGGTCCAAGGCCAGGGCCGGGTCGGCCCATTCCCATCGTGAATCTACCCCCATATATCAAACTCTTCTGTAAAAAAAAAAATCCATCTACCCCCATATATCAACTCTTCTGTAAAATAGGATTTTCTAAAAAAATCCATCTACCCCCATATACCAACTCTTTTGTAAAGATAGGATTTTTTTTAAAATCCATCTACCCCCATATACCAACTCTTTTGTAAAATAGGATTTTCTAAAAAATCCATCTACCCCCATATACCAACTCTTTTGTAAAATAGGATTTTTTTAAAAAAAAATCCCTACATTGAGCGATTTACAATCAGGCTATCAATCTTGTTTAACCCCATGTAACCAACGCTTTTGCACAAAGACTTTATTAAAATGTTCTTTATAGTATTCTAAAATTGATTTGTATTTTCTCGTACATAGTAATCCCTTCATCTCATAATATAAGGCAAAAGATATATAATCGGGCTACCGATCTTGTTTAACCCCGTATACCAACTCTTCTACAAAAAGGGTAACTTCTTTTTTCTCCTACATAGAGTACTCCCCCTCATATAATATGGGGCAAACGATTTACAATATGGCGACCAGTTTCATTTAGTTCCCATATACACCAACTCTTTTGCAGAAGGACTTTGTTAAAGTATTCTTTATAGTATTCTAAAAATAATTTCTATTTTCTCATACATAGTACTCCCTCAATCGCATAATATAAGGCAAACGATTTACAATCTAGTAAATCCATGCGGAAATCTAAGTGTTGAGAGGAGCATTTTGGATATATTGAAAAAGTGTATGAGTTTTGACCCTTTTAAAAGAGGAGGGTTGGAATTATCCTATTTTTAAGGTTAAACTAAATGCACATGATGGTTATGACATAATTATAACGCTCCATCAGTTCCTAACTTTTTTAGGAACAACCGGTTCCTAATTAACAATATTAATCTTGGGTTGTTACTAAGTGCAATCATATTTTTCTATTGATGACAATATACTTATAGGGCGCTGATATGTTTTCTAAGTAAAACACCATGTTTTAGACCCTGCGGATAATTCGTGTGTGGATCATAGACCCCCCAAAATGATTATTAATCAAGATATTTGCAACAACGGCGAGACGTGTATTTTTTTTCCTTTTATTCTTGAGTTATACGGATCTCACGCTATTAAGAAGGGATCAAAGGGGTATGCTATCAATTTTCTCAATTCGTGATTATCACAACATGCCGTACCTACCCAAAGTCCAATGCCAAAAAGCCTAACCAAACCCTATGCACAAAGATTTAAAAGAAACAAAATTCCAACGACAGGACTGCCCGAGCCCATTTCAATCGGGCAGTCTGGCTAACTATCTCCAAGCATCACTAGCTAAAATATCTAGTAAGCAAACAGCAGGAAGAAAGCTAAGCAAACCGAAAAATATATGAATGTTTCAAAAGTAAATTAAAATGTGAAATTTCAGAATGTTCGCAAAAGATAAAAATTATTAGTAAATTCAATAAAATGTGAAATTCAGAAAATGTTTGCAAATTTAGGAAATGGTATTGAATTTAGAAGATGTTTCAGATTTCACAAAAAATGTACTTAAGAAAGTTTACGAATTTTAAAATAATCGCATATTTAAAAAAAGTTCATGAATTCAAAACAACATCCGGATTCGAAAAACATTCATGAATTCAAAATATGTTATAATTTTGAAAAACAAATATACATAAATTCAGAAAATGTTTGTACAATTTAAAAAATCATGTATAAAAAAATATGAGTTCAAAAAATTCACAAAGTCAAAACACATTCTGGATTTCAATAAATGTCTGTAAATTTGGAAAATATTTCATATTACAAAATTTTCTGTGTACTTGCAAAAAGATCAGGAATTCAAAAAAATCGTGAGTTTGAAAAAGTATTTCCAGATTTCGAAGGCGCCCCGAAGTATAAAAATCTTCATAAACTTAAAGTATCTTGTACGCAATATTACCTTGTGGCGTGGAAATTATAGGGTTTAATTGGCTGGAAAGAAATTATAAATTGGGACATGTGGCGGTTTGTGATTGGTTGATACCGTTTCACCGCTAGAACATGTCATGGCAGTTGGATATTAATGAGATCGGTCAGTCCAGATTGAAATGTACCGATTCACTTAAATGAAACGACGTGGAGCATAAGATGTGGATATAACGAACAAGGTGCTCACCGGGCGGCGCTAGGTAGTCAAAATAGTCACCGGAACACGCAAAACGACAGTGGCGGCTCAAGAATGGGCGAACAAGACGATGCAGCGTGATGTGTCCAAAATGTATGGTAGTTTTGATAATTATTTTGTGCTTACGGTAGGCTTTGTGGAATTTATTGCGTTCACGCGTTGCTTTTTGTCAGTTTTTTCATGAAACATTTTTTTGGAATGAATAAAGCTCTTTGGAAGGAATCTCAGAAAATTATGGTGGAATCACGTCATTTAATGTGATAATTGACTACCATAAAAAGAATGAAGAAAATGGAGAAAGAAGAAGTCCATACGACCGATCCAGAGCAAAAGACGGCACACGCATGTATGCGCAGTCATCCACTATTTCCACCCATCAAGTCGGATCGGGAAGAGGATGAACGGAGCCGCCAGAAACACATCGAGAAGACAGAACCCTAGCATCCGGAGGGAGAATCGTTCCAACGACTTCATGGACGCAACACTATACCAAGAGGGCTCCATCATCACCACGACTATTATGATCATCTAATCCCCATTCATTTGTAATATAATAGTTGGACTGTATTCAAACTTGTGTTACTTGCGTGAGATCACCATGTTCATCATAATTCATCTCATCTCATGTGTGCCCATGATTTGCGAGTAATTTCCATAGTTCTCGGGGATATGGAGGAGCCCTGATGTGTAATAGATCATTTGGTATTAGGATTTGATATCATCTTTATATGTTTATGATAATAGTCTTTTTTATGTTGGGTGAAGTCGACATCCGACATATGTCAATTTTGGACGGAAGGTTATTACTGCGAACCGGTTGGTCGCACAAGTAGGTAAGTGACAGGGTCTATCTCTCTTTGTCCTTGATCGTTGTAGCAGGGTATAAACGGACACCGCTTATAGACTATGTCCATGGGGACCTTTTTCTCGTTAATCATCATTTGGTAACTGGAGTGGGGAAGAACGGTGGTGGTGTATGTGATGCGAGACTGGTGTGTGTATGCACCTATCTGTACCGGCTTTGCCACAAATAAAAACATATAAAGTGGCTTAGGAATCCGACGTAGCATCATGCTTAGGCACCAGTATTAGACGTACACTAGAGGGGAATCCGAACTCCTTGGGAACGTCTTAGTCCTACCGATTTTAGCAACTTTCATCCACGTCTCTTGTTACTTTATTGTATTTTAGTACTTTACTTCATAGTTTGCTACGCCACCTTCACCATATTACTATTGCTTTGGATTTCATTTAACATGCAGGCAATGCTATTGAACCCTATAATAGACAAAAGGCTGATTCATGTGCTCCCTGTGGGATCGATGCTCTTACTTCGGAACAGCTACAACTAAATCATGTAAAATTGCAGGTCATCACAGAGGTCCTCGGTGAAGGTGGAGTGCTCAACGAGAATTAGCTTGACATAGCGAAGCTCCTGGGGGCGGCGGTTTCTCTCGGGGATGAGGGTAAGTTGGATCTTCTTGAATGTAGAGGCAATGCTTGATTCCCTGCTCTCCTGGTCATGCAAAAGGGTCACACAAACGCGCACGGGTGCGGTGACCAAAATGAACAAGGTGGTGGTGTGAGGTGGTGGCTTACCGCGCCTGAATAAATGGTGGGGCGATGACGAGGCTGGGGTCTCGACGAAATCTGGCATAGAGGATGTTTCTGGTGGCGTGAAGGTTGTCTAGGAGGTCCGCACTGGCGTGTGGGGTGTAGTGATGGGGGACATCATCGCCTGTGGTCTCGTGCTCACCGGAATTTGGCATGTGGCGGCAGTGACAGAGGCAGATAAGGTGGGTCCGTCGCGGTGCAGCCTTGCGACGATAGGCGGCGGTTGTGGCAAATGACGTGGGGTTGCGAGGAGGGGTTAAAGGGCAAGGTCTCGATCATGGGAACACACGTCATTTGCCGTATCTACTTTCGGGGCTCATCTGGAGTCCGTTCGGTGCAGCCTCTTTGGATCATGACGTGGGCGAGTGCGCGGACGTGCACTTGGGTGCTACGTCTCCGTCGTATCTACTTTTCCAAACTCTTTTGCCCTTGTTTTGGACTCTAATTTGCATGATTTGAATGGAACTAACCCCGAGTGACGTTGTTTTCAGCAGAATTGCCATGGTGTTATTTTTGTGCAGAAATAAAAGTTCTCGGAATGACCTGAAACTTCACGAAGATCACTTTTGGAATAAATAAAAAATATTGGCGAAAGAATCAACTAAAGGGGACTCACACCCTGGACACAAGGGTGGAGGGAGCGCCCACCGCCCTAGGGCGCGCCCTCTGTCCTTGTGGGCCCCCTGGAACTCCACCGACCTCAACTCCAACTCCATATATTCACGTTCGGGGAGAAAAGAATCAGAGAGAAGGATTCATCGCGTTTTAAGATACGGAGCCGCCGCCGCCTCGTGTTCTTCCTCGGGAGGGCACATCTGGAGTCCGTTCGGGGCTCCAAAGAGGGGAAATCGTCGTCGTCGTCATCATCAACCATCCTCCATCACCAATTTCATGATGATCACCGCCGTGCGTGAGTAATCCCATCGTAGGCTTGCTGGACGGTGATGGGTTCGATGAGATTTACCATGTAATCGAGTTAGTTTTGTTAGGGTTTGATCCCTAGTATCCACTATGTTCTAAGATTGATGTTGCTATGACTTTGCTATGCTTAATGCTTGTCGCTAGGGCCCGAGTGCCATGATTTCACATCTAAACCTATTATGTTTTCATGAATATATGTGAGTTCTTGATCCTATCTTGCAAGTTATAGTCACCTACTACGTTTTATGATCTGGCAACCCCGGAGTGACAATAGTCGGGACACTTCCCGGTAATGATCGTAGTTTGAGGAGTTCATGTATTGACTAAGTGCTAATGCTTAGGTCCGGTTCTCTATTAAAAGGAGGACTTAATATCCCTTAGTATCCAATAGGAGCCCGCTGCCACGAGAGGGTAGGACAAAAGATGTCATGCAAGTTATTTTCCATAAGCATGTATGACTATATTCGGAATACATGCCTACATTATATTGATGAATTGGAGCTAGTTCTCTGTCACCCTATATTATAACTGTTGCATGATGAATGCCATCCGACATAATTATCCATCATTGATCCATTGCCTACGAGCTCGTTTCATATTGATATTTGCTAAGTTACTTTTCCGTTGCCACTTTTACGATTAAAACTACTACTGTTACTTTTGCCACCATTACCATTACTTCCATACTACTTTGCTACTAAATACTTTGTTGCAGATATTAAGTCTTTCAGGTGTGGTTGAATTGACAACTCAGCTGCTAATACTTGAGAATGTTCTTTGGCTCCCCTTGTGTCGAATCAATAAATTTGTGTTGAATACTCTACCTTCGAAAACTGTTGCGATCCCCTATACTTGTGGTTGATCAAGACCTTTTTCTGGTGCTGTTGCTGGGGAGCACAGCTCTATTCTCTGAGTCACTTGGGATTTATATCTGTTGATCACTATGAGGATTTTGAAAGATCAAATAACCAAGATTTTCCCCTCAACTACGAGGGGGGGGGGGTAAGGAACTGCCATCTAGCTCTGCAATTAATTCACCTTCTGTTCTGAGTAAACTTGCGAAACCTACACCTGCTATTGATTCTGATATGTCGCATGTTATTGATGATGCCACTTTTGCTATGCATGATGCTTATGATGATACTACTTCTTTGCTTGATAATATTGTGCCACTAGGTGAATTTCTTGATGAACAACTTGCTATGGTTAGAGATAATGAAATTACTGAAGCTAGTGATATTATTGAAACTAAAGATTATGATTCTCCCCCTAGATATGAATTGCCTGTTGTACCCTAGGTTTATATTATGGATGAGGAAACTGCTAGAGACTTTCTTGCTTGCAATGATAGAGATGATCTTAATAAACTGTTAGCTAAGCTGAAAGAAAAATCTTTGAATGCTAGAATGCAATATGACCCTAAGTTTGGTACTTCACCTATCTGTGTTACTGATAAGGATTATGAATTCTCTGTCGATGCTGAGTTAATTACTTTGGTTGAATCTGATCCTTTCTATGGTTATGAATCTGAAACTATTGGGGACATCTTAATAAATTGAATGATATAACCACCCTATTTGCTCATGAGGAAAAAATTCGCTATTACTATATTCTTAAATTGTTTCCTTTCTCGTTAAAAGGTGATGCTAAGATATGGTTTAATTCTCTTGCTCCCGGTTGTGTGTGTAGTCCCCAAGATATGATTTACTACTTCTCTGCAAAATATTTTCTTTCTCATAAGAAATAAGCTGCCTTAAGGGAAATATTTAACTTTGTGTAAATTGAAGAAGAGAGTCTCCCACAAGCTCGAGGGAGTCTTCTCCAATTACTTAATGCTTTGCCTGATCATCCTCTCAAGAAAAATGAAATACTTGATATCTTTTATAATGGACTAACTGATGCTTCCACAGACCACCTGAACGAACTATTGGAAATATGCCCTAGAGGCAATAATAAAATGGTTATTATTATATTTCCTTGTTCATGATAATTGTCTATTGTTCATGCTATAATTGTATTGACCGGAAATCGTAATACATGTGTGAATACATAGACCACAACATGTCCCTAGTGAGCCTCTAGTTGACTAGCTCGTTGATCAACAGATGGTCATGGTTTCCTGACTATGGACATTGGATGTCATTGATAACGGGATCACATCATTAGGAGAATGATGTGATGGACAAGACCTAATCCTAAGCATAGCACAAGATCGTGTAGTTCGTTTGCTAAAGCTTTTCTAATGTCAAGTATCATTTCCTTAGACCATGAGATTGTGTAACTCCCCGATACCGTAGGAATGCTTTGGGTGTACCGAACGTCACAACGTAACTAGGTGGCTATAAAGGTGCACTACAGGTATCTCCGAAAGTGTCTGTTGTGTTGGCACAAAACGAGACTGGGATTTGTCACTCCGTACGACGGAGAGGTATCTCTGGGCCCTCTCGGTAATGCATCATCATAATGAGCTCAATGTGACTAAGTAGTTGGTCATGGGATCATGAATTACGGAACGAGTAAAGTGACTTGCCCGTAATGAGATTGAACGAGGTATTGGGATACCGACAATCGAATCTCGGGCAAGTAACGTACCGATTGACAAAGGGAATTATATACGGGATTGCTTGAATCCTCGACATTGTGATTCATCCGATGAGATCATCGTGGAACATGTGGGAGCCAACATGGGTATCCAGATCCCGCTATTGGTTATTGGCCGGAGAGCTATCTTGGTCATGTCTGCATGATTCCCGAACCCGTAGGGTCTACACACTTAAGATTCGATGACGCTAGAGGAGTTGTTATGGGAAATATTATGTGGTTACTGAATCTTGTTCGGAGTCTCGGATGAGATCCCGGATGTCACGAGGAGTTCCGGAATGGTCCGGAGGTGAAGATTTATATATGGGAAGTCATCATACGGTCACCGGAAGTATTCGGGGGTTTACCGGTATTGTACCAGGACCACCGAAGGGGTTCCGGGGGTCCACCTGAAGGAAATATGCCCTAGAGGCAATAATAAAGTTATTATTTATTTCCTCATATCATGATAAATTTTTATTATTCATGCTAGAATTGTATTAACCGGAAACATGATACATGTGTGAATACATAGACAAACATATAGTCACTAGTATGCCTCTACTTGACTAGCTCATTAATCAAAGATGGTTATGTTTCCTAACCATAGACATGTGTTGTCATTTGATTACTGGGATCAAATCATTAGGATAATGATGTGATTGACATGACCCATTCCGTTAGCCTAGCACTTGATCATTTAGTATGCTATTGCTTTCTTCATGACTTATACATGTTCCTGTAACTATGAGAATTATGCAACTCCCGTTTACCGGAGGAACACTTTGGGTACTACCAAACGTCACAATGTAACTGGGTGATTATAAAGGAGTACTACAGGTGTCTCCGAAGGTACATGTTGAGTTGGCGTATTTCGAGATTAGGTTTTGTCACTCCAATTGTCGGAGAGGTATCTCGGCCCTCTCGGTAATGCACATCACTATAAGCCTTGCAAGCAATGTGACCAATGAGTTGGTTACGGATGATGCATTACGAACGAGTAAAGAGACTTTCCGATAACGAGATTGAACTAGGTATTGGATACCGACGATCAAATCTCGGGCAAGTAACATACCGATGACAAAGGGAACAACGTATGTTGTTATGCGGTTTGACCGATAAAGATCTTCGTAGAATATGTAGGAACCAATATGGGCATCCAGGTTCCGCTATTGGTTATTGACCGAGAATAGTTCTAGGTCATGTCTACATAGTTCTCGAACCCGTAGGGTCCGCACGCTTAACGTTACGATGACAGTTTTATTATGAGTTTATAAGTTTTGATGTACCGAAGTTTGTTCAGAGTCCCGGATGTGATCACGGACATGACGAGGAGTCTCAAAATGCTTGAGACATAAAGATCGATATATTGGAAGCCTATATTTGGACATCGGGATTGTTCCGGGTGAAATCGGCATTTTACCGGAGTACCGGGAGGTTACCGGAACCCCCCGGGGGGTTATTGGGCCTACATGGGCCTCGAGGGAGAAGAGGGAAGGAGGTAGGAGGGGCGCGCCTCCCTTCCTAGTCCGAATAGGACAAGGGAAGGGGGGCGGCGCCCCCCCTTTCCTTCCCCTCTTCCTCCTCCTTCCCCCCTTCTCCTACTCCAACTTGGAAAGAAGGGAGTCCTACTCCCGGAGTACATGGCAGTCTCAGAGGCAGCGCATGAAGCAATCTGGATGAAGGAGTTCATTACTGACCTATTAGTTATTCCCAATGCGTCAGGCATGATGACTCTCTTCTGTGACAACACTATAGCTATTGCCCTTGCCAAGGAGCCCAGGTTTCACAAGAAGACCAGGCACATCAAGCGTCGCTTCAACTCCATTCGTGAAAATGTTCAAGATGGAGACATAGATATTTGTAAAGTACATATGGATCTAAATGTCGCAGATCCGTTGACTAAACCTCTTCCACGAGCAAAACATGATCAGCACCAGAACTCTATGGGTGTTCGATTCATCACAATGTAACTAGATTATAGACTCTAGTGCAAGTGGGAGACTATTGGAAATATGCCCTAGAGGCAATAATAAATGGTTATTATTATATTTCCTTGTTCATGATAATTGTCTATTTTTCATGTTAAAATTGTATTGACCGGAAACCGTAATACATGTGTGAATACATAGACCACAACATGTCCCTAGTGAGCCTCTAGTTGACTAGCTCGTTGATCAACAGATGGTCATGGTTTCCTGACTATGGACATTGGATGTCATTGATAACGGGATCACATCATTAGGAGAATGATGTGATGGACAAGACCCACCCCTAAGCATAGTACAAGAATGCTTTGGGTGTACCAAACATCACAACATAACTGGGTGGCTATAAAGGTGCACTACAGGTATCTCTGAAAGTGTCGGTTGGGTTGGCACGAATCGAGACAGGGATTTGTCACTCCGTATGACAGGGATTTGTCACCCCTTGGCGCGCCCTCCTTGGCCGGCCGCCTCCCCCCCCTTGCTCCTTTATATACGGGGGCGGGGGGCACCCCGAAGACACAAGTTGATCTACGGATCGTTCCTTAGCCGTGTGCGGTGCCCCCCTCCACCATATTCCACCTCGGTCGTATCGTCGCGGTGTTTAGGCGAAGCCCTGCGCCGGTAGAACATCATCACCGTCACCACACCGTCATGCTGACGGAACTCATCTCCGGAGCTTTGCTGGATCGGAGCCCGGAGATCGTCATCGAGCTGAACGTGTGCTGAACTCGGAGGTGCCGTATGTTCGGTGCTTGGATCGGTCGGATCGTGAAGACGTACGACTACATCAACCGCGTTGTGCTAACGCTTCCGCTTACAGTCTACGAGGGTACGTGGACAACACTCTCCCCTCTCGTTGCTATACCATCACCATGATCATGCGTGTGCGTAGGAATTTTTTTGAAATTACTACGTTCCCCTACAGTGGCATCCGAGCCTATGTTTTATGCGTTGATGTTATGTGCACAAGTAGAACACAAGTGAGTTGTGGGCGATACAAGTCATACTGCTTACCAGCATGTCATACTTTGGTTCGGCGGTATTGTGAGATGAAGCGGCCCGGACCGACATTACGCGTACGCTTACGCGAGACTGGTTTCACCGTTACGAGCACTCGTGCTTAAAAGTGGCTGGCGGGTGTCTGCCTCTCTCACTTTAGCTGAATCGAGTGTGGCTACGCCCGGTCCTTGCGAAGGTTAAAACAGCACCAACTTGACGAACTATCGTTGTGGTTTTGATGCATAGGTAAGAACGGTTCTTGCTAAGCCCGTAGCAGCCACGTAAAATTTGCAAGAACAAAGTAGAGGACGTCTAACTTGTTTTTGCAGGACATGTTGTGATGTGATATGGTCAAGATGTGGTGCTATATTTTATTGTATGAGACGATCATGTTTTGTAACCGAAGTTATCGGCAACTGGCAGAGCCATATGGTTGTCGCTTTATTTATGAAATGCAAACGCCCTGTAATTGCTTTACTTTATCACTAAGCGGTAGCAATAGTCGTAGAAACAACAGATGGCGTAACGACAACGATGCTACGATGGAGATCAAGGTGTCGCGCCGGTGACGATGGTGATCACGACGGTGCTTCGGAGATGGAGATCACAAGCACAAGATTATGATGGCCATATCATATCACTTATATTGATTGCATGTGATGTTTATCCTTTATGCATCTTATCTTGCTTTGATTGACGGTAGCATTTTAAGATGATCTCTCACTAAATAATCAAGAAGTGTTCTCCCTGAGTATGCACCGTTGCGAAAGTTCTTCGTGCTGAGACACCACGTGATGATCGGGTGTGATAGGCTCTACGTTCAAATACAACGGGTGCAAAACAGTTGCACACGCGGAATACTCAGGTCATACTTGACGAGCCTAGCATATACAGATATGGCCTCGGAACACGGAGACCGAATGGTCGAATGTGAATCATATAGTAGATATGATCAACATAGTGATGTTCACCATTGAAACTACTCCATCTCACGTGATGATCGGACATGGTTTAGTTGATTTGGATCACGTGATCACTTAGATGACTAGAGAGATGTCTGTCTAAGTGGGAGTTCTTAAGTAATATGATTAATTGAACTTAAATTTATCATGAACTTAGTACCTGATAGTATTTTGCTTGTCTATGTTTGTTTCTAGATAGATGGCTCGTCTTTGTTGTTCCATTGAATTTTAATGCGTTCCTTGAGAAAGCAAAGTTGAAAGATGATGGTAGCAATTACACGGATCGGGTCCGTAATCGAGGATTATCCTCATTGCTGCACGTAAAAGTTACATCCTCGAAGCAACGCTGGGTGCGAACCTCATCGCTGATGCAACCGACGACGTTAAGAACGTCTCGCGAGCAAAGCTGATGACTACTCGATAGTTCGATGTGCCATGCTTTACGGCTTAGAACGGGTCTTCAACAACGTTTTGAACGTCATGGAGCATATGAGATGTTCTAGGAGTTGAAGTTAATATTTCAAGCAAATGCCCGGATTGAGAGATATGAAGTCCCCAATAAGTTCTATAGCTGTAAGATGGTGGAGAATAGTTCATCGGTGAACATATACTCAAAATGTCTGGGTATAATAATCACTTGATTCAACCGGGAGTTGATCTTCCGATGATAGTGTCATTGATGTAATTCTTCAATCATCGCCACCAAGCTACAAGAGCTTTGTGATGAACTATAATATGCAAGGGATGAACAAGACTATTCCGAGCTCTTCGCAATGCTAAAAGTTGCGGAGGTAGAAATCAAGAAGGAGCATCAAGTGTTGATGGTTAACAAGACCACCAGTTTCAAGAAAAGGGCAAAGGGAAGAAGAAGGAACTTCAAAAGAACAGCAAGCAAGTTGCTGCTCAAGAGAAGAAACCCAAGTCCGGACTAAGCTCAAATCGAAAGTGCTTCTACCGCAAGCGAGACTAGACATCGAAACGAAATTGCCCCAAGTATTTGGCGGATAAGAAGGATGTCAAAGTGAACAAAGGTATATGTGATATACATGTTATTGATGTGTACCTTACTAATGCTCGCAGAGCACTGGTATTTGATCTGGTTCATTGCTAATATTTGCAACTCAAGCAGGGACTACGGATTAGCGAAGATTGGCTAAGGACGAGGTGACGATCGCGCGTGGGAAATGGTTCCAAAGTCGATGTGATCGCGGTCGGCACGCTACCTCTACATCTACCATCGGGATTAGTTTTAGACCTAAATAATTGTTATTTGGTGCCGGCGTTGAGCATGAACATTATATCTGGATCTTGTTTGATGCGAGACGGTTATTCATTTAAATCAGAGAATAATGGTTGTTCTATTTATATGAGTAATATCTTTTATGGTCATGCACCCTTGAAGAATGGTCTATTTTTATTGAATCTCGATAGTAGTGATACACATATTCATAGTGTTGAAACCAAAAGATGCAGAGTTGATAACGATAGTGCAACTTATTTGTGGCACTGACGTTTGGGTCATATCGGTGTAAAGCGCATGAAGAAACTCCATACTGATGGGCTTTTGGAATCACTTGATTATGAATCACTTGGTACTTGCGAACCGTGCCTTATGGGCAAGATGACTAAAACGCCGTTCTCCGGAACTATGGAGCGGGCAACTGATTTGTTGGAAATCATACATACTGATGTTTGCGGTCCAATGAATGTTGAGGCTCGCGACGGGTATCGTTATTTTCTTACCTTCACAGATGATTTGAGCAGATATGGGTATATCTACTTAATGTAACACAAGTCTGAAACATTTGAAAAGTTCAAAGAATTTCAGAGTGAAGTGGAAAATCTTCGTAACAAGAAAATAAAGTTTCTACGATCTGATTGTGGAGGAGAATATTTGAGTTACGAGTTTGGTCTACACTTGAAACAATGCGGAATAGTTTCGCAACTCACGCCACCCGGAACACCACAACGAAATGGTGTGTCCGAACGTCGTAATCGTACTTTACTAGATATGGTGCGATCTATGATGTCTCTTACTGATTTACCGCTATCGTTTTGGGGTTATGCTTTAGAGACGGCCGCATTCACGTTAAATAGGGCACCATCAAAATCCATTGAGATGACGCCTTATGAACTGTGGTTTGGCAAGAAACCAAAGTTGTCATTTCTTAAAGTTTGGGGCTGCGATGCTTATGTGAAGAAACTTCAACCAGATAAGCTCGAACCCAAATCGGAGAAATGTGTCTTCATAGGATACCCAAGAGAGACTATTGGGTACACCTTCTATCACAGATCTGAGGGCAAGAATTTCGTTGCTAAAATCGGATCCTTTCTAGAGAAGGAGTTTCTCTCGAAAGAAGTGAGTAGGAGGAAACTAGAACTTGATGAGATAACTGTATCTACTCCCTTGTTGGAAAGTAGTTCATCACAAGAACCGGTTCCTGTGACAACTACACCAACTAGTGAGGAAGCTAATGATGTTGATCATGAAACTTCAGATCAATTTTCTACTGAAACTCGTAGGTCTACCAGAATAAGATCCGCACCAGAGTGGTACGGTAATCCGATTCTGGAAGTCATGTTACTTGACCATGATGAACCTACAAACTATGAGGAAGCGATGATGAGCCCAGATTCCGCAAAATGGCTAGAGGCCATGAAATCTGAGATGGGATCCATGTATGAAAACAAAGTATGGACTTTGGTTGACTTGCCCGATGATCGGCAAGCCATTGAGAATAAATGGATCTTTAAGAGGAAGACTGACGCTGATGGTAATGTAACTGTCTATAAAGCTCGACTTGTTGCGAAAGGTTTTCGACAAGTTCAAGGGGTTGACTACGATGAGACTTTCTCACCCGTAGCGATGCTTAAGTCTGTCCGAATCATGTTAGCTATTGCTACATTTCATGATTATGAAATTTGGCAAATGGATGTCAAAACTGCATTCTTGAATGGATTTCCAGAAGAAGAGTTGTATATGATGCAGCCAGAAGGTTTTGTTGATCCAAAAGGTGCTAACAAAGTGTGCAAGGTCCAGTGATCCATTTATGGACTGGTGCAAGCATCTCGGAGTTGGAATAAACGTTTTGATAGTGTGATCAAAGCATATGGTTTTATACAGACTTTTGGGGAAGCCTGTATTTACAAGAAAGTGAGTGGGAGCTCTGTAGCATTTCTGATATTATATGTAGATGACATATTATTAATTGGAAATGATATAGAATTTCTGGATAGCATAAAGGGATACTTGAATAAAAGTTTTTCAATGAAAGACCTCGGTGAAGCTGCTTACATATTGACACTTAATAGGACTTTCACAAAGCACATACCTTGACAAAAATTTGAAAAAGTTCAAAATGGATCAGGCAAAGAAAGGGTTCTTGCCTATGCTACAAGGTGTGAAGTTGAGTCAAACTCAATGCCTGGCCACATCAGAAGATAGAGAGAAAATGAAAGATGTTCCCTATGCTTCAGCCATAGGTTCTATCATGTATGCAATGCTGTGTACCAGACCTGACGTATGCTTAGCAATAAGCTTGGCAGGAAGGTACCAAAGTAATCCAGGAGTGGATCACTGGACAGCGGTCAAGAACATCCTAAAATACCTGAAAAGGACTAAGGATATGTTTCTCGTATATGGAGGTGACAAAGAGCTAGTCGTAAATGGTTACGTCGATGCAAGCTTTGACACTGAACCGGAAGATTCTAAATCGCAAACCGGATACGTGTTTTTATTAAACGGTGGAGCTATAAGTTGGTGCAGTTCTAAACAAAGCGTCGTGGCGGGATCTACATGTGAAGCGGAGTACATAGCTGCTTCGAGCAGCAAATGAAGGAGTCCGGATGAAGGAGTTCATTTCCTATCTAGGTGTCATACCTAGTGCATCGGGACCAATGAAGATCTTCGTGATAATCTTGGTGCAATTGCCTTGGCAAAGGAATCCATATTTCATAAGAGGACCAAGCACATCAAGAGACGCTTCAATTCCATTCGGGACCAAGTCCAAGTGGGAGACATAGAGATTTGCAAGATACATACGGATCTGAATGTTGCAGACCCGTTGACTAAGCCTCTCTCACGAGCAAAACATGATCAGCACCAAGACTCCATGGGTGTTAGAATCATTACTATGTAATCTAGATTATTGACTCTAGTGCAAGTGGGAGACTGAAGAAAATATGCCCTAGAGGCAATAATAAAGTTATTATTTATTTCCTCATATCATGATAAATGTTTATTATTCATGCTAGAATTGTATTAACCGGAAACATGATACATGTGTGAATACATAGACAAACATATAGTCACTAGTATGCCTCTACTTGACTAGCTCATTAATCAAAGATGGTTATGTTTCCTAACCATAGACATGTGTTGTCATTTGATTAACGGGATCACATCATTAGGAGAATGATGTGATTGACATGACCCATTCCGTTAGCCTAGCACTTGATCGCTTAGTATCTGCTATTGCTTTCTTCATGACTTATACATGTTCTGTAACTATGAGAATTATGCAACTCCGCCATCGGAGGAACACTTTGGGTACACCAAACATCACAACGAATCGGGTGATTATAAAGGAGTACTACAGTGTCTCTCAAGGTACATGTTGAGTTGGCGTATTTCGAGATTAGGTTTTGTCACTCCGATTGTCGGAGAGGTATCTCTGGGCCCTCTCGGTAATGCACATCACTATAAGCCTTGCAAGCAATGTGACCAATGAGTTGGTTACGGGATGATGCATTACGAACGAGTAAAGAGACTTTCGATAACGAGATTGAACTAGGTATTGGATACCGACGATCAAATCTCGGGCAAGTAACATACCGATGACAAAGGGAACAACGATGTTGTTATGCGGTTTGACCGATAAAGATCTTCGTAGAATTATGTAGGAACCAATATGGGCATCCAGGTTCCGCTATTGGTTATTGACCGAGAATAGTTCTAGGTCATGTCTACATAGTTCTCGAACCCGTAGGGTCCGCACGCTTAACGTTACGATGACAGTTTTATTATGAGTTTATAAGTTTTGATGTACCGAAGTTTGTTCGGAGTCCCGGATGTGATCACGAACATGACGAGGAGTCTCTAAATGGTCGAGACATAAAGATCGCTATATTTGAAGCCTATATTTGGACATCGGAATCGTTCCGGGTGAAATCGGCATTTTACCGGAGTACCGGGAGGTTACGGGAACCCCTTGGGGGGTTATTGGGCATACATGGGCCTCGAGGGAGAAGAGGGAAGGAGGCAGGAGGGGGCCGCGCGCCCCTCCCCTTCCTAGTCCGAATAGGACAAGGGAAGGGGGGCGGCGCCCCCCCTTTCCTTCCCCTCTTCCTCCTCCTTCCCCCCTTCTCCTACTCCAACTTGGAAAGAAGGGAGTCCTACTCCCGGAGTACATGGCAGTCTCAGAGGCAGCGCATGAAGCAATCTGGATGAAGGAGTTCATTACTGACCTATTAGTTATTCCCAATGCGTCAGGCATGATGACTCTCTTCTGTGACAACACTAGAGCTATTGCCCTTGCCAAGGAGCCCAGGTTTCACAAGAAGACCAGGCACATCAAGCGTCGCTTCAACTCCATTCGTGAAAATGTTCAAGATGGAGACATAGATATTTGTAAAGTACATATGGATCTAAATGTCGCAGATCCGTTGACTAAACCTCTTCCACGAGCAAAACATGATCAGCACCAGAACTCTATGGGTGTTCGATTCATCACAATGTAACTAGATTATAGACTCTAGTGCAAGTGGGAGACTATTGGAAATATGCCCTAGAGGCAATAATAAATGGTTATTATTATATTTCCTTGTTCATGATAATTGTCTATTGTTCATGTTAAAATTGTATTGACCGGAAACCGTAATACATGTGTGAATACATAGACCACAACATGTCCCTAGTGAGCCTCTAGTTGACTAGCTCGTTGATCAACAGATGGTCATGGTTTCCTGACTATGGACATTGGATGTCATTGATAACGGGATCACATCATTAGGAGAATGATGTGATGGACAAGACCCACCCCTAAGCATAGTACAAGAATGCTTTGGGTGTACCAAACATCACAACATAACTGGGTGGCTATAAAGGTGCACTACAGGTATCTCTGAAAGTGTCGGTTGGGTTGGCACGAATCGAGACAGGGATTTGTCACTCCGTATGACGGGGAGGTATCTCTGGGCCCTCTCGGTAATGCATCATCATAATGAGCTCAATGTGACTAAGTAGTTGGTCACGGGATCATGCATTACAGAAAGAGTAAAGTGACTTGTCGATAACGAGATTGAATGAGGTATTGGGATACCGACGATCGAATCTCGGGCAAGTAATGTACCGATTGACAAAGGGAATTGTATACGGGATTGCTTGAATCCTCGACATCGTGGTTCATCTGAAGAGATCATCGTGGAACATGTGGGAGCCAACATGGGTATCCAGATCCCGCTATCGCTTATTGGCTGGAGAGCTATCTTGGTCATGTCTGCATGATTCCCGAACCCGTAGGGTCTACACACTTAAGGTTCGATGATGCTAGAGTTGTTATGGGAAATATTATGTGGTTATTGAATGTTGTTTGAAGTCTCGGATGAGATCCCGGACGAAACGAGGAGTTCCGGAATGGTCTGGAGGTGAAGATTTATATATGGGAAGTCATCATACGGTCACCGGAAGTATTCGGGGGTATACCGGTATTGTACCAGGACCACCGAAGGGGTTCCGGGGGTCCACCAGGAGGGTCCACCTGCCCCGGAGGGCCCTATGGGCTGTATGTGGAAGCTAACCAGCCCCTAAGTGGGCTGGGCGCCACCCCCTAGGGCGCATGCGCCTAGGGTTGGGGGGATCCTAAAGGGGGTGCC
The DNA here is from genome assembly GCA_021437245.1 of Aegilops speltoides. Classification (NCBI taxonomy): domain Eukaryota; kingdom Viridiplantae; phylum Streptophyta; class Magnoliopsida; order Poales; family Poaceae; genus Aegilops; species Aegilops speltoides. Next base: position 102,960,870 of record CM038141.1, on the reverse strand, counting down.
CTCCCTTGGCTTGGGGGGCAAGCCCCCTCCCCTTGGCCGCCGCCCCCCCCCTCTAGATCTCATCTAGAGGGGCCGACCCACTTCCCCCTTCACCCTATAAATAAAGGGGAGGAGGGAGGGCAGCCGCACCACATCCAAGGTGAAGCCCTCCCCCTCTGCAACACCCATCCTCCTCCGTTTGAGCTTGGTGAAGCCCTGCCAGAGAACCGCTGCTCCACCACCACCACGCCGCCGTGCTGCTGCTGGAGTTGTCTTCCTGAACCTCTCCCTCCTCCTTGCTGGATCAAGGCGCGGGAGACGTCACTGGGTTGCACGTGTGTTGAACGCAGAGGTGCCGTTGTTCGGCGCTTAGATCGGAATCAACCGTGATCTGAATCACTTCGAGTACGACTCCTTCATCCGCGTTCTTGCAACGCTTTCATTTCATGATCTTCAAGGCCATGAAGATTCACTCCCCTCTCTCTTGTTGCTAGTCTCTCCATAGATTGATCTTGGTGATGCGTAGAAATTTTTAAATTTTTGCAACGATCCCCAACACAAACTATTGAGCAAGATGAATTGCTATTGAATAATATATTGAGTAATGATAATGATTGGACACTTCCTGAACCAACTCCTAAGCCTACTTCAAAGAGAAGAGGTATTCTATTTCTCAGTCCTAAAGATATGCAAGACGCAAAGAAATCTATGAAGGGAAAAGGTATTAAAGCTGAAGATGTTAAGAATCTACCGCCTATTGAAGAAATACATGGTCTTGATAACCCGACACAGGTAGTCAAGGTAAACTCTCTCTATAGATTTGATGAAGGTGATATCCCTCATTATAAGTTTGCTAGTTAATGCTTGGATGAGTTTGATAACTTTATTGTTAAACAAGAAAACTTCAATGCTTATGTCGGTAGACAATTGAAACGTAATGCTTATATGGTCGAACACTTGAGTGATTATATGTCTAGAGTTAAAAATGATCTTAATCTTATTAGTAAACATGCTTCCATGGTTACAACTCAAGTAGAACAAGTACTTAAGGCACAAGATGATCTTCCAAAGAGTTAAATAATAAGAACAATGATAATGTTGTTAGGGTTATGACTAGAGGTGGTAAAATGACCCAGAAACCTTTATATCCTGAGGGCCATCCTAAGAGGATTGAGCAAGATTCTCAGAGAATTAATACTGCTGCTGAAGGAAATATGCCCTAGAGGCAATAATAAAGTTATTATATATTTCCTCATATCATGATAAATGTTTATTATTCATGCTAGAATTGTATTAACCGGAAACATAATACATGTGTGAATATATAGACAAATAGAGTGTCACTAGTATGCCTCTACTTGACTAGCTTGTTAATCAAAGATGGTTATGTTTCCTAACCATGAACAAGGAGTTGTTATTTGATTAACAAGGTCACATCATTAGTTGAATGATCTGATTGACATGACCCATTCCGTTAGCTTAGCACACGATCGCTTAGTATGTTGCTATTGCTTTCTTCATGACTTATACATGTTCCTATGACTATGAGATTATGCAACTCCCGCTTGCGGAGGAACACTTTGGTGCTACCAAACGTCACAACGAATCGGGTGATTATAAAGGGTACTACAGGTGTCTCCAAAGGCGATGTTGGGTTGACGATTTCGAGATTAGGATTTGTCACTCCGAATGTCGGAGAGGTATCTCAGGCCCTCTCGGTAATGCACATCACTTAAGCCTTGCAAGCATTGTAACTAATGAGTTAGTTGCGAGATGATGTATTACGGAACGAGTAAAGAGACTTGCCGTAACGAGATTGAACTAGGTATTGATACCGACGATCGAATCTCGGGTAAGTAACATACCGATGACAAAGGAACAACGATGTTGTTATGCGGTCCGACCGATAAAGATCTTCGTAGAATATGTAGGAACCAATATGGGCATCCAGGTCCCGCTATTGGTTATTGACCGGAGACGATGTCTCGGTCATGTCTACATTGTTCTCGAACCGTAGGGTCCGCACGCTTAAGGTTTCGATGATGCTTATATTATGAGTTTATGAGTTTTGATGTACCGAAGGAGTTCGAGTCCCGGATGAGATCGGGGACATGACGAGGAGTCTCGAAATGGTCGAGACGTAAAGATCGATATATTGGACGACTATATTCGGAGTTCGGAAAGGTTCCGAGTCATTCGGTATTTATCGAGTACCGGAGAGTTACGGAATTCGCCGGGAGAAGTATTGGGCCTTATGGGCCATACGGGAAAGAGAGAGGGCTGCCCTAGGCAGGCGCGCCCCCTTGCCCTAGTCCGGGTGGGCTGGGGAGAGGCCGCACCTCCTTCCTTCCTTCTCTCTTCCCTTCCTAGTCTCCCACTCCTAATACATGGAAGGATCCCTAGTTGGACTAGAAAGGGGAATCCTACTCCGGTGGGAGTAGGACTCCCCTATGCGCGCCTCCTCCCTAGGCCGGCCTCCTCCTCCCTCCCTCCTTTATATACGGGGCGGGGGCACCCCATAGACACACAAGTTGATCCTTGAGATCGTTCCTTAGCCGTGTGCGGTGCCCCTCCACCATAATCCACCTCGGTCATATCGTAGCGGTGCTTAGGCGAAGCCTGCGCCGGTAGAACATCAAGATCGCCACCACGCCATCGTGCTAACGGAACTCTCCTCCCGAAGCTCGCTGGATCGGAGCCCGAGGAGCGCCATCGAGCTGTACGCGTGTCAAGAACGGAGGCGCCGGAGTAACGGCGCTGGGATCGGTTGGATCGCGAGGAGAACGTCGACTACTTCCTCTACGTTAGAACGCTTCCGCTTCGGTCTCACGAGGGTACGAGACAACACTCTCCCTCTCGTTGCTATACATCACCATGATCTTGCGTGTGCGTAGGAAATTTTTGAAATTACTACGTTCCCCAACAAATGGCATCCGAGCCTAGGTTTTTATGGTTTGATGTTTTGCACGAGTAGAACACAAGTGAGTTGTGGGCGATACAAGTCATACTACCTACCAAAGATGTCATATTTTGGTTCAGCGGTATTGTGAGATGAAGCGGCCGGACCGACATTACGCCAGACGCTTACGCGAGACTGGTTTCACCGTACTGAGCACTCGTGGTTAAAGGTGGTGGCGGGTGTCTGTCTCTCTCACTTTAGTTGAACCGAGTATGGCTACGCCGGTCCTTGAGAAGGTTAAAACGAGTCTATTTGACGAAGTATCGTTGTGGTTTTGATGCGAGGTGAGATTGGTTCTTGCTTAAGCCCGTAGCAGCCACGTAAAATTTGCAACAACAAAGTAGAGGACGTCTAACTTGTTTTTGCAGGGCATGTTGTGATGTGATATGGTCAAGACGTGATGCTATATTTTATTGTATGAGATGATCATGTTTTGTAACCGGTTATCGGCAATCGGCTGGAGCCATATGGTTGTCGCTTATTGTATGAAATGCAACGCCCTGTAATTGCTTTACTTTATCACTAAGCGGTAGCGATAGTCGTAGAAGCAATAGATGGCGTAAACGACAATGATGCTACGATGGAGATCAAGGTGTCGCGCCGGTGACGATGGTGATCACGACGGTGCTTCGGAGATGGAGATCACAAGCACAAGATGATGATGGCCATATCATATCACTTATATTGATTGCATGTGATGTTTATCCTTTATGCATCTTATCTTGCTTTGATTGACGGTAGCATTTTAAGATGATCTCTCACTAATAATTATCAAGAAGTGTTCTTCCTGAGTATGCACCATTGCCAAAGTTCGTCGTGCCCAGACACCACGTGATGATCGGGTGTGATAAGCTCTACGTCCATCTACAACGGGTGCAAGCCTGTTTTGCACACGCGGAATACTCAGGTTAAACTTGACGAGCCTAGCATATGCAGATATGGCCTCGAACACGGAGACCGAAAGGTCGAGCGTGAATCATATAGTAGATATGATCAACATAAGATGTTCACCATTGAAAACTACTCCATCTCACGTGATGATCGGTTATGGTTTAGTTGATTTGGGTCACGTGATCACTTAGATGACTAGAGAGATGTCTATCTAAGTGGGAGTTCTTAAGTAATATGATTAATTGAACTTAAATTTATCATGAACTTAGTCCTGGTAGTATTTTGCAAATTATGTTGTAAGATCAATAGCTTGCGTTGTTGCTTTCATATGTTTATTTTGATATGTTCCTAGAGAAAATTGTGTTGAAAAATGTTAGTAGCAATGATGCGGATTTGATCCGTGATCTGAGGTTTATCCTCATTGCTGCACAGAAGAATTATGTCCTTAATGCACCGCTAGGTGACAGACCTATTGCAAGAGCAGATGCAGACGTTATGAACGTTTGGCTAGCTCAATATGATGACTACTTGATAGTTTTGTGCACCATGCTTTATGGCTTAGAATCGGGACTTCAAAGATGTTTTGAACATCATGGACCATATGAGATGTTCCAGGAATTGAAGTTAATATTTCAAGCAAATACCCGAGTTGAGAGATATGAAGTCTCCAACAAGTTCTATAGCTAAAAGATGGAGGAGAATCGCTCAACTAGTGAGCATGTGCTCAGATTGTCTGGGTACTTCAATCGCTTGAATCAAGTGGGAGTTAATCTTCCTGATAAGATAGTGATTGATGAATTCTCTAGTCACCATCACCAAGTTAGTAGAACTTCGTGATGAACTATAGTATGCAAGGGATGACGAAAATGATTCCCGAGCTCTTCGTGATGTTGAAATCGACGAAGGTAGAAATCAAGAAAGAGCATCAAGTGTTGATGGTTGACAAGATCACTAGTTTCAAGAAAAGGGCAAAGGAAAGAAAGGGAACTTCAAGTAGATTGACAAGCAAGTTGTCACTCCCACGAAGAAGCCCAAAGCTGAACCAAAGCTGAAACCGAAGTGCTTACACTCGCAAAGGAAATGGTCACCGAAGCGGAACTGCCCTAAATATTTGGTGGATAAGAAGGATGGCAAAGTGAAAAAAGGTATATTTGATATACAGGTGTTTGATGTGTGCTTTACTAGTGTTTATAGCAACCCCTCGGTATTTGGTCCTGGTTCAGTTGCTAAGAGTAGTAACTTGAAAAGGGAGTTGCAGAATAAACAGAAACTAGTTAAGGGTGAAGTGATGATGTGTGTTGAAAATAGTTTCAAGATTGATATGATCATCGTCGCACACTCCCTATACTTTCGGGATTAGTGTTGAACCTAAATAAATGTTATTTGGTGTTTGCGTTGAGCATGAATATGATTTGATCGTGTTTATTGCAAAACGGTTATTCATTTAAGTAAGAGAATAAATTGTTGTTCTGTTTACATGAATAAAACCTTATATGGTTACACGCCCAATGAAAATGGTTCATTGGATCTCGATCGTAGTGATACACATATTCATAATATTGAAACCAAAAGATGCAAAGTTAATAATGATAGTGCAACTTATTTGTAGCACTGCCGTTTAGGTCATATTGGTGTAAAGCGCATGAAGAAACTCCATCTTGATGGGATTTTGGAATCACTTGATTATGAATCACTTGATGCTTGCGAACCATGCCTCATGGGCAAGATGACTAAGACTCCGTTCTCCGGAACAGTGGAGCGAGCAACTGACTTATTGGAAATAATACATACCGATGTATGCGATCCAATGAGTGTTAAGGCTCATGGTGGGTATCGTTATTTTCGACCTTCAAAGATGATTTGAGCAGATATGGGTATATCTACTTGATGAAACATAAGTCTGAAATAGTTGAAAGGTTCAAAGAATTTCAGAGTGAAGTGGAAAATCATCGTGACAAGAAAATAAGATTTCTACGATCCGATCGCGGAGACAAATATTTGAGTTACGAGTTTGGTCTTCAATTAAAACAATGTGGAATAGTTTCACAAATTCATGCCACCTGGAACACCACATCATAATGGTGTGTCCGAACATCATAACCGTACTTTATTGCATATAGTACAATCTATGATGTTTCTTACCGATTTACCAATATCGTTTTGGGATCATGCATTAGAGACAGTTGCATTCACGTTAAATAGGGCACCATCTAAATCCGTTGGGATGACACTATATGAACTGTGGTTTAGCAAGAAACCAAAGTTGTCGTTTCTTAAAGTTTGGGGCTGCGATGCTTATTTGAAAAAGTTTCATCCTGATAAGCTCAAACCCAAATCGGAGAAGTGCGTCTTCATAGAATACCCAAAGGAAATTGTTGGGTACACCTTCTATCACAGATCCGAAGGAAAAACATTCGTTGCTAATAAATGGATCCTTTCTAGAGAAGGAGTTTCTCTCAAAGAAGTGAGTGGGAGGAAAGTAGAACTTGATGAGGTAATTGTACCTTCTCCCTTATTGAAAGTAGTTCATCACGTAAATCTGTTCTCGTGACTACTACACCAATTAGTGAGGAAGCTAATGATGATGATCATGTAACTTCGATCAAGTTACTACCGAATCTCGAGGTAAACCAGAGTGAGATCCGCACTGAGTGGTACTGTAATCTTGTTCGGAAGTCATGTAACTGGACCATGATGAACCTACGAACTATGAGGAAGCGATGATGAGCCCAGATTCGCGAAATGGCTTGAGGCCATGAAATCGAGATGAGATCCATGTATGAGAACAAAGTGTGGACTTTGGTGGCGTTGCTCGATGATCGGCAAGCCATAGAAAATAAATGGATCTTCAAGAGGAAGACGGACGACGATAGTAGTGTTACTATCTACAAAGCTAGACTTGTCGAAAAAGGTTTTGACAAAGTTCAAGATGTTGAATACAATGAGATTTTCTCACTCGATCGATGCTTAAAAGTCCGTCCGAATCATGTTAGCAATTGCCGCATTTTATGAAATCGGCAAATGGATAAACAAAACTGCATTCCTTAATGGAGTTATTAAAGAAGAGTTGTATGTGATGCAACCAAGAGGTTTTGTCGATCCTAAAGGTGTTAACAAAATGTGCATCTATGGACTGGTGCAAGAATTTCGAGTTGGAATATACGCTTTGATAAGTTGATCAAAGCATATAGTTTATCTGACTTGCAAGTGAAGCCTGTATTTACTAGAAAGTGAGTGGGAGCACTACATCATTTCGATAAGTATATGTGAATGACATATTGTAGATCGGAAATAATGTAGAATTATTCTGCAAAGCATAAAGGAGTGTTTAAAAGGAGTTTTTCAAAGAAAGACCTCGGTGAAGCTGCTTACATATTGAGCATCAAGATCTATAGAGATAGATCAAGACGCTTGATAAGTTTTTTCAATGAGTACATACCTTGACAAGATTTTGAAGTAGTTCAAAATGGAACAGTCAAAGAAAGAGTTCTTGCCTGTGTTACAAGGTGTGAAATTGAGTAAGACTCAAAACCCGACCACGGCAGAAGATAGAAAGAGAATGAAAGTCATTCCTATGCCTTGGCCATAGGTTCTATAAAGTATGCCATGCTGTGTACCAGATCTATTGTATACCCTGCACCGAGTTTGACAAGGAGTACAATAGTGATCTAGGAGTAGATCATCGACAGCGGTCAAAATTATCCTTAGTGGAATAAGGATATGTTTCTCGATTATGTAAGTGATAAAAGGTTCGCCGTGAAGGGTTACGCCGATGCAAGTTTTGACACTGATCCGATGACTCTAAGTCTCGATCTAGATACATATTGAAAGTGGGAGCAATTAGCTAGAGTAGCTTTGTGCGAGCATTATAGACATAGAAAATTGCAAAATACATAACGGATCTGAATGTGAAAGACCCGCTGACTAAGACTCTCTCACAAGCAAAACATGATCACACCTTAGTACTCTTTGGGTGTTAATCACATAGCGATGTGAACTAGATTACTGAATCTAGTAAACCCTTTGGGTGTTGGTCACATGGCGATGTGAACTATGGGTGTTAATCACATGATGATGTGAACTATCGATGTTAATCACATGGTGATGTGATCTAGATTATTGACTCTAGTGCAAGTGGGAGATCAAGGAAATATGCCCTAGAGGCAATAATAAAGTTATTATATATTTCCTCATATCATGATAAATGTTTATTATTCATGTTAGAATTGTATTAACCGGAAACATAATACATGTGTGAATATATAGACAAACAGAGTGTCACTAGTATGCCTCTACTTGACTAGCTTGTTAATCAAAGATGGTTATGTTTCCTAACCATGAACAAGGAGTTGTTATTTGATTAACAAGGTCACATCATTAGTTGAATGATCTGATTGACATGACCCATTCCGTTAGCTTAGCACACGATCGCTTAGTATGTTGCTATTGCTTTCTTCATGACTTATACATGTTCCTATGACTATGAGATTATGCAACTCCGCTTGCGGAGGAACACTTTGGTGCTACCAAACGTCACAACGTGAATCGGGTGATTATAAAGGGTACTACAGGTGTCTCCAAAGGCAGATGTTGGGTTGACGATTTCGAGATTAGGATTTGTCACTCCGAATGTCGGAGAGGTATCTCGTGGCCCTCTCGGTAATGCACATCACTTAAGCCTTGCAAGCATTGTAACTAATGAGTTAGTTGCGAGATGATGTATTACGGAACGAGTAAAGAGACTTGCCGTAACGAGATTGAACTAGGTATTGGATACCGACGATCGAATCTCGGGTAAGTAACATACCGATGACAAAGGAACAACGATGTTGTTATGCGGTCTGACCGATAAAGATCTTCGAGAATATGTAGGAACCAATATGGGCATCCAGGTCCCGCTATTGGTTATTGACCGGAGACGGTCTCGGTCATGTCTACATTGTTCTCGAACCGTAGGGTCCGCACGCTTAAGGTTTCGATGACAGTTATATTATGAGTTTATGAGTTTTGATGTACCGAAGGAGTTCGGAGTCCCGGATAAGATCGGGGACATGACGAGGAGTCTCGAAATGGTCGAGACGTAAAGATCGATATATTGGACGACTATATTCGGAGTTCGGAAAGGTTCCGAGTCATTCGGGTATTTATCGGAGTACCGGAGAGTTACGGGAATTCGCCGGGGAGAAGTATTGGGCCTTATGGGCCATACGGGAAAGAGAGAGGGGCTGCCCTAGGCAGGCCGCGCCCCCTTGCCCTAGTCCGAATGGGCTGGGGAGGGGCCGCACCCTCCTTCCTTCCCTCTCTCTTCCCTTCCTAGTCTCCCACTCCTAATACATGGAAGGATCCCTAGTTGACTAGGAAAGGGAATCCTACTCCCGGTGGGAGTAGGACTCCCCTATGGCGCCTCCTCCCTAGGCCGGCCTCCTCCTCCTCCCTCCTTTATATCTGGGGCAGGGGCACCCCATAGACACACAAGTTGATCCTTGAGATCGTTCCTCAGCCGTGCGTGTGCCCCCTCCACCATAATCCACCTCGGTCATATCGAGCGGTGCTTAGGCGAAGCCTGCGCCGGTAGAACATCAAGATCGCCACCACGCTGTCGGCCGACGGAACTCTCCTCCCGAAGCTCTGCTGGATCGGAGCCCGAGGAGCGCCATCGAGCTGCACGCGTGTCAAGAACTCGAGGCGCCGGAGTAACGGCGGGATCGGTTGGATCGCGAGGAGAACGACGACTACTTCCTCTACGCCAGAACGCTTCCGCCGGTCACGAGGGTACGTAGACAACACTCTCCCCTCTCGTTGCTATACATCACCATGATCTTGCGTGTGCGTAGGAAATTTTTTGAAATTACTACGTTCCCCAACAGCTGCACCTAGGCCTTCTGATAAAAAGAAAAAGAATAGTGATAGGACTTTGCATGCTTCTAGTGAACCTGTTATTGACACACCTGAGAACCCCAATGGTATTTCTATTTCTGATGCTAAGACACAATCTGGTGATGAACATGAACCTAGTGATAATGTTAATGATGATGTTCATGATGATGCTCAACCTAGTAATGATAATGATGTAGAGATTGAACCTGTTGTTGATCTTGATAACCCACAATCAAAGAATCAAAATTATGATAAGAGAGACTTTGTTGCTAGGAAGCACGGTAAAGAAAGAGAACCATGGGTTCAGAAACCCATACCTTTTCCTCCTAAGCCATCCAAGAAAAATGATGATGAGGATTTTGAGCGCTTTGCTGAAATGATTAGGCCTATCTTTTTGCGTATGTGTTTGACTGATATGCTTAAAATGCCTCCTTATGCTAAGTATATGAAAGATATTGTCACTAATAAAAGAAAGATACCTAAAGCTGAAATTTCCACCGTGCTTGCTAATTATACTTTTAAGCGTGGAATGCCAAAGAAACATGGAGATCCAGGAGTACCAACTATACCATGCTCCATTAAAAGAAACTATGTTAAAACTGCTTTATGTGATCTTGGAGCCGGTGTTAGTGTTATGCCTTTCTCTTTATATCATAGACTTGAATTGAATAAGTTGACACCTACTGAAATCTCTTTGCAAATGGCTGATAAATCAACTAGTATACCCATCGGTATTTGTGAGGATGTGCCTGTTGTGGTTGCAAACGTTACTATCTTAACGGACTTTGCTATTCTTGATATTCCCGAGGACAATAATATGTCGATCATCCTGGGTAGACCCTTTTTGAATACTGTAGGGGCTGTTATTGATTGCAACAAAGGTAACGTCAATTTTCATGTTAATGGTAATGAGCATACGGTACACTTTCCGAAGAAACAACCTCAAGTTCATAGTATCAGTTCTCTTAGAAAAATTTCAACTATCACTATTGGAGGTTTTGAATTCCCTCCCCCTACTGTCGAAAAGAAATATGATATTCTTATTTTTTCCGACATGCATATCCCCGTTGAGGTAACCTAGTGTTATTTGAAAATTCATCGGTTTCATGCCATTCGGAAGAAGTTTGTTAATAAGACTTGATTAATCTTGTTAATGGATTCCTTTTGATGAGCATGAGATGGATGAATTTAGGAAGCACAACTTTTTGTACCCTCCTTTTAATTTCTGTTATTTAGATTAAATAAAGCAAAAATAGTATTTTCGGACTATTTTCTGAATTATCCATGCAATAAGAAATACCCCGAAAATAAAAGTTCTCCAAATGCCCTGAAAATTAAGTATAATTTTTATAGAATATTTGAGAATTGCTGGCACTGAGAACACACCAGGGGGATGCACCAGTGAGACATAAGGACGGAGGGCACGCCCCCAGTCTTGTGGGCCCCACATGGCTCCCCTCCACTTATTACAGCACCCATCCACTTCGCCTTCCTCCAGAAAAAATCATCCCATAGATCAAACCCATGTTCTTGCTCATTTTGCTGCCATTTTCGATCTCCTTGCTCAAAGCTCCAATCACAAAACTGTTTCGAGGGATTGTTCTTCGGTATGTGACTCCTCCAATGGTCCAATTAGTTTTTGTTCTAGTTCTTTATTTATTGCAAATTTTTGCTACTATGGACCCTGTTCTTGAGCTTGCATATAATTTATATGGTCCAAAGTAGTTTTGATGCATGATATAGCCTCTAGGTACTTGTGGGAGTAGTTGCTATCAATCTTGTTGAGTTTGGTTCACTTTTATTTTGAGTCACTAAAAATTTCAGAAAATCTTGAGAGGAAGAAAAATGTCTAGGAAAATGTACCAATGTGGTTCTTTGAGGAAGCAAGCACCGAAGCTCGCGATACGTAAGACGGACCTTGAACCACCATGGGAAGCTCAAGTGCGGCCTTGTGAATGGCCGTCGGATGAATTTATGGTTCATGCAGGCTTCAAGGATGAATTTGATACGTATGTACGCAGTGCTGATCTTGAGGACTTCGTATCAGATAAGTGCCAACAATACTATTACCTTGCCGATTCCTTTGTGCAGAGGTTTGAATTTTCATCTAAGCGCAATACCCATACTGTTTTATTTGATCTTTATGATGAATCATATACCATGGACCTTGAAGATTTTAATATTGCTTGCAAAATCCCACAGTGGGGCATTCATAGTGAGCCTCACAAATCTGAATACAATGATTTCCTTGCTAGCATCACTATGGGAGAAACTAGAAATATCACACAAGCTACCATAGGGAGCATTCACTTTCCTGCCATACATTACTTTGCTCTCTTTATAGGTAGATGCATTAATGGTAAGCATGAGCATAGCCACCTTTGCGTCCTAGATCTTAGTGTCCTCAAGAGTGCGGTGTTAGGTGATAAGCGATATAACTTGGGGGCTATTATTGCGAGGAGGTTACATCTTAATGCTAAAGATGGAGAATTATTTGGGTGGATTTATGAAACTCGTTTAGCTGATTATCTTGGTGTACCCATAAGAGAGAATGACATTGAGTTGCCACCTGCTTTTCTAGATTATAATGCTATGGTACGCTACCAGTTTCTTTAGAGGAATGAACAGTCCCTCCGGTACCCACTAATCTTTGACAGACGGTGTGTTGTCCATATCACACTTCCTGCTCCTGCCTTCTTTAACTTTCAGGTAAATGGGAGATATTTTATAACTAGAGAGGAGGCAAACGAGTATGAGAGAACAATGGAGGCCACTCGCCTCCAGGAAGCAGCTCGCCAGGCGGTAGCTGCCGCAGCACAGTACGACCCCAACTATGATTTCGGATATCATCCGGGCCAGTGGTGGCCCTAGGCCAATTTAGGCCAAAATCCTAAGCTTGGGGGAATATGTATTTCTCACCGACATTACATTCATGTTCACACACTCATTCTAGTTGTCAGTGTTGAAAGGACCACGATGTTGCCTAGAGGGGGGTGAATAGGTGTTTTAAAATCTTTTACGGATTTGGCTATATCCTAATGCGGAAATAAACTAAGCGGATACTTTTCAAGCACAAATCCTAAATATACTAACTATACTAAGCTCACTAAGTGCACCAACAACTTAGCATAAACAAGATGAGAACAACGAGGATATGAGTAAGCACAAGTAAGTCACACAAACTTACTCAGTGTATATCACGAGGTATGGAAATGAATAATACACACAACCACAAGTAAGCAATACAAGCTTACACAAATTGTATCACAATATATGGAATTGAATGATACAAGCAAACTTAAGTAAGTTACACAAACTTACTTGAGCAATATCACAATATATGGAAGTTTATAACACAAGTTAGCAATTCACACTAATCACAATGTATATCAATAGTAGCAAGTATGAATTGCGGAATATGAAGTGTAGGCCTAAATAATCTCTACAAGGAAATGGCCAACACAATATAATCAACCACCACAATATAATGAGGACAACAAAATATAGTGAATGCACAGTCAAATGACCAAAGTAAACCACAAGTAAGGAGTTAGGGTTAGGGATAACCAAAGTCACGGAGACGAGGATGTATCCCGATGTTCACTTCCTTTGAGGGAAGCTAGTCACCGTTAGAGAGGTGGATGTTACCACGAAGGCACACCAACGCCACGAAGGCTCACCCTATTCTCCTTGAGATATCACCACGAAGGCGATTCTCAACCACTAGTGGTAGACCTTGAGGCGGCCTCCAAACCTTCACAAACTTTCCGGGGGACAAATCACAAGTTGATTCTCACCGAGCACTCCTACCGCCTAGGAGTCTCCAACCTCCAAGAGTAACAAGAACAAAGGGAAATGCTCAAGACTTGCTCAAATCACGAATTCCTTTGGTCAAGAGAGGGAGAGGAGTGGATCTATCACTTGATTGGAAAATCTCTCAAGAACTCTCACGAATCTCTCCGGATCTAAGATTTGGTGTAGGAGAAGTGAGAGGAGCCTTTTGTGTTCTAGGGTTCATATGAATGTGTTGCTCAACCTTCTCCCGGGGTGGAAGAAGGTTATATATAGTGGTAGTGCAATTATGGCCGTTGGAGTGTAAGTGGCTGTGTCGGGCCGGACATCCGGGCCTGGGGCCGGACATCCGGACGCTGTGAAGTGTGCACACAAGTACGCAGAAAAATAGGTTACAGGGCCCGGACATCTTGCCAAACTTGGGGCCCCGGACATCCGGGCAAGTGCCGGACATCCGGCGGGCACAACCAACATTTGAAAACAGGTTCTGGAATTTGCGGGCCGGATTTCCGGGATGATCCCGGACATCCGGGGCGACCCGGAAGCCCGGACATCCGGCCAACTCCCGGATGTCCGGCCATCAAAAAAACAGTAGGAACCCCAAAACTGAAACATGCATAACTTTTACATCCGGACTCTGATTTTGATGATCTTGGGCTCGTTTTGAAGCTATGGAAAAACTCCAGGTCCTCACATATAGAACCACCCAAGATAAGCCAAAATGGAGGGTGCAAAGCATGCAATGGTTATACATATACTTTGGGGAACCTAGTTGGCTTTGGATTTTCTTTTGAGATATGTAGGCATATTGTATTTGTATTGGATAGGAGCGAAATATGCCTATGTTGGAATATGATGTGAGAAGAATAGAAATAGATGATGTTGACTTGAGCAAATCCATCACTAACCCCTTTGATCCCCTCTTAATAGTGCAGGATCCCTATAACTCAAGAATCATAAAAGAACTATACTAGATAGCTTCTGAAAACTCATTCTTGAGCATATATCCTTTTTGATGGTCATCGATCCTCACATCTAAAGCCAAAGGAACTAATACCTTTCACTAGAGCCTTTCACTTGAGCTTTATATTGATGTTTCTTCATGGCTCAAGTTGAAGGCAAGACATTCGAGAAGTCTTCAAGTAGCTCCCCCATACACAATGTGGGAAGCTTTGCTTTGCATTCATCTTTACTTGTCCATCAACATTAATTACTTGATGACATACTTTGATGAGCACCAAGCTTTATTATAAGCACCAAGCTCATGAGAATTACCTAACCCACATAACATAGACAACACATAGTATGGGTTAGTACACAAAGTGCAATTGATAAATTCTTACCATACCACAAGATCTCATGTGGCACATGATATGCGCTTGTGTGTTGTCCATCTTAGAGGTCAATCTTTGATCTTCATCTTGGTCAACATTTATCTTTGCTCCATGATTAATATTGATGTCTTGAAGGCCCTATTGATATCTTCACTATGCTTCATTTCTTCAAGACATAATAACCAATATCTCAATTCAACATGACCATATCAAGTTTCTCCTTGAATATCATATTGGACATCATTTGCCCGTTCTCATGCTCCAGCATAGTATCTTGAGAGGCACAATGAATTCTTCACTTGAATTACTTGCTTCAAGACATAATAATCCCCGACTCAACAAATGAGCTCATAATGATCCTATCATCAAGCATATATAGAATTCTTCTCTTTAATCATTCTCTCAAGATCTTGATCCATCATGGTTCAACCCATAAGCCTTGATGCATGCACAACAATATGTATATGGCATTCATTTTGAATCCATTATATCTCCTTCTTGCATCACCATAGAATAAACATCCTTCAGTTCATCCAATATTCTTCATGCATTGGAAATGGAACTTTCCTTCAAATGTATAACTTAATGCAAACATTAGTCCATTAGGATTGTCATTAATTACCAAAACCACACATGGGGACTACATGTACTTTCAATCTCCCCCATTTTGGTAATTGATGACAATCTCAACAGAGGGTTTATATAATGAATTTTAACCCAAGTTTGCAATTTACCCAAGGATAAATTGTATACTTGGGATAGTTTTGATAGCATCAAGTGTCACAAAGATACTTGAGTTTATCGCACACGGTGTACTAACATCGAAACACTACACAAGTATTTGATGTTAGTAGAACAACAATATATATAGCAAGCTCCCCCACAATATATGCATGTGTGAATGAACTTTGAATTTCCTTGCATATATTGTTTGTCATACATTAGGTGGAGTTTACTCGAACATCTATATATTCATTCATGCAACAAACATATGTAACCAGGTAGATAAGCATGAATGAACAACAAGCACTTAAAATACTTATCATAAAGCCCTTAAAATACTTATCTTAAACCCTCTAAACTTCTCCCCCATTGGCAACAAATGCCAAAATGGGAAAAATATAGAAGCCAATATTTTATGAGTTCGTCCTTAATGTGTGCGTATTACAAGATGTGAGTGAAAATTAAATGCACATATTCAATGAGGAAAATTTGAGGAGTTCGGGATCTATAGAATGCACCAAGATATTACGATACGAAAATAAGCATTCTATATGTGAAAAAAAAACTTTTCAAAAAAAAATCAAAAGAACATATTTGTGGACAATATATAATATGAATAACTAGTTTGATCATCATCATGAAAATGTGTCCAAAATACATTCAAAACACACGAGTACGCAAGATTATACGCACAACATACAAGCACTCATGCCACAACCTCTTATCAAAACCACCATAAGAATAAAAGGAAACAACAAAGTGGCCGGCAAGGAATAAATGATATCAAGAAAGGATATGAACTTTCACATGTATAAAATTTCTAAGAGGCCAACAATAAACATGATATGTATCCAAAAAGAAACCCGTATACACAAAAAAAAGTTGTAATTGATAAGAACATGATATCCACAGGTGAATCCACTATTATACAACTTGAGCCTAGTCATAATAGCAAGGCACATGGCACAAAGCACATGGCACAAATTGATCTCATTTGCATAACACAAAGTGAAGCAAGCAATCAAAAGATCCGATGAACCAAAAGGATAAATGAATACTATGATTTGGGAAGAGGAGTGTTCTAAGGAACATAGAGAAGCTCCCCATGATTTGTGCACTATTTAGAATTTTTGTATTTGGATACAAGTGCACAAAATAGGATCATCACCCCCCCCCCCAAAATCAATAGGAACACAAAACAATTGCAAGCAAGCATAGATAAGAAAAGAAGCCTAGCATTTGCAACAAACATATGGTAGAGCAACATATAAATGAGGCAACCTAAGATTAGGCACAACCAAACTGATATGTGTGAGTCACGTCAAAGCACTTGAGAAGACTAGTATAAGGATGAGAATTAAGCATCAACATAGTCTTGAGTAAATGAGATACAAGGTGCAAGACAAGTCCTTCCCACACACACGAAATTAAGAAGGTCACACACACATCAAGCAAATGGGTTCACAAGCTCACTAGTAGCAAATTAAAAATCAGAGCTTGTGACAACCCATGATGAAAATAGGAAATAATAGGCTTGTCAAGACAAGCACGAGGACAATAATCTTCACCAAACATGAGTGCACTAAGATGCAAAGAGGTAAGACATGCACTCATACAACAAATGCTTCCATGGAGCCATCAAAGATATAAAAAGAGAATGAAACGGTGGACATGAAAGAATAGGGATATCAACTAGGGATGTAACTTGGCTCACGTGTATAAGATTCTAGGTAGATGACAATCATGATGATATACATCCACAAAGAAGGATGTACACATGAAATAGTTACAAAAGGAAAGAATAAGATATCCAAACGGGAGACATAAAATATACCAATGAGATCTTTGCTTGAAAGTATAGCACATGGATTAATGTAATCTTATCGTATATTAATGAACTCCAAACACACAACCATCAAAGACATCACAACTAGCAACAAGAGATCATTGTTGCGATTCTTTGAGAAAGGAAACAAGTATGACAAGAACGAGTCAAGAAATTCATGCCATGATGCAACCTACACAAGGTTGAATGCAAGAAGTGTATGCATGAAGTAGATACTTGTTACCGAGATAGCATTGGAATGATGTAGTAGGTAATGGTTCGAGCTTGGCTCTAATTTCCTCATAGTGCCACCACTTCCATGAATAAGCCAAGCACCCAATGCTTCTCAAATGTACCTAAAACAATTTAAGTACAATATGGTCCCCAAACTTATTGGGTCCAAAGTAGTTAGCATAACTACAAAACATAGGGTAAAATCACTTAAATATGTGCATATCGATATGAATTTGAATATCATGCACATCTTAGCTATTAAGAATTTGATGGATTTACCATATATATATTGGATCAAATAAAGCAAACAAGGCATGCGAATTTACACATAGTAGATACACATGCACAAGCCTCCCAAAATCCAGGGAGATACAAATTGGACAAATGAACACATAACCGTTAATACTTCCAATAACATCACTAGTCATTCATGTTGTCCAAAATGACTCAAAGTGAAAAATCAACATATGATAGCACACCAAGTTCAACATATGAACCAAGGAAAAAACAATGAGCATATAAGATATGCATTGCACACATACTCATGGGAATATCTCACTCAAGTAGATATAGGACACTATAAACAATGAGATAACAAACTACCATAACTCCATACAAACTAATGAGATGAACTCGAACAAAATGGTGTTTCAAATTGACATTTGGTGTAGAAACCAAATAAGTACATGATCATCTATACTAACACAAGCATAACATGAGAGTTTAGAAATAAACATAATGCTTGGACAGCATATTATTAACATTCCAATTAGATAGATCATCATGCAAAGCAACAATTGGAAAGGATCTATTCAAATGATTTTCCAAATACGATTTTTAAGATAACCATGGGCAAAACCACAAGAATACCATACTCAAACAAAGCATTGCATGCCACAGAGATATAAGATAATCTCAAATATAAATTCTAAGTGGCAAACTGGCAAACCTCTATTGTTAATGTTCACACGAGAAGTGATATGTACAAAGTATATCACTCCCCCATAATGTGATAATCCATGTATTATCCATAAGAGGCAAATGAAACCCAACTAAGGATAATTAATGGATGAGGATTTGAGTTTCAAATGAACTTTACATACCACATAGTAACTAGATAATATTGCACTAACAATACTAGGTGGTATCCTACATATATACATATTTAAGGTTTGTGATATGCATAAATCATAGCACTCCCCCATAATGTGATGATCCATTAATATCTCAAAAACACCAATGAAGATTCAACTAATGAAGCAATAAAGGCTTGAAACCACACACACAACTATATGATGTGCATAGCAACTTACGCATGCTAGATAACACGAATCAAGTATATTAGGAAGCACAACATATACAAGCACATCCTAGTTACAAAACTTAAACACGCAAGGGACTTAGTAACTTTCAATGTACACAATGCGAGTACAAGTTACCACAAAGAGGAGCATTGGATTGATAGATATGATGATAATCCACTTGACTTGGCATTAACCATAACATATGGTGAAAATAGTTTTTCTTCATGAAGTAGCCAAGTCTCCAATGCCCTCCACACACCTATTGATCCAGTTTGAGCTTGATGGTCCCCAACCAAGTTGGGTCCTAAGAAGTTAGTAACAATAGGCTTGGCAACCCAAATGGTCTTGTCCACTTTGAAACCACTTTGGGCACCCACAAATTTGGCAAACACATTGCCAACAATATCCTTCCTTAGTGAATAATGATTATTGACTATAGGAGGCTTAGATATGTTACCATTGGGGCATGATGAAGCTATGTGTCCCTTTTGACGACAATCATAGCAACATTTCCTCCCTTTTCTCTTCTTTAATTTCTCAACTTGGGGAGCAATAACATGTTTCATCATGGATAGTGGTCGTTCTTCAACTTGAGACTGAGCTTGAGGCCGCTTCCCATGTAGCTTCTCATTATAAGCCCTTTTCTTCAATGGGCAAGATCTCACATGATGTCCAATCTTTTTGCATTTGAAGCAAGTAATGTTGGCCGAATTCTTGTAATTCCCTTGTCCCTTCTTCTTGTTCTTGGACTTCTTCTTGTTGGAGTGAAAATTATGTCCAACATCATACTTTTCCAAGTCTTTCTTCAAACTAGTGACTTGGGCCTTGAGCTCATTAATTTCCTCTACATGGTTAGTTTCAACAATAGAAACAAGAGGACTAGTGGAAGTAGAAACTTCATGGTTAGAGCAGCAAGACAAGGTGACCAATTCATCATGAGTGGATATAATATGAGAGGTGGATGAATTGCAAGGATTAGCACATGGCAATAAAGCATTTAGAGTAGATGTGCTAATGCTCACATGAGACTCACAAGATTTTACCTCGGAGACCATAGCCTCGTGAGCTAACTTTATCTTACTATGAGAGCTTAAAAGATCCTCATGAGTGCCCGAGAGCTTTGCATGACTTTCTTCTAATTTCCCATAATTTATTGTTAGCAAAGCAAGTTGAGCACATAGCTCAACATTCTCCTTCAAAATTGATGCTTCACATGAAATCGAGTTAGTAGCACAAACATCATTATCAATATGAGAGGAGCAAGTAGCACTTAGTGACTTCTCACGAGTTGATTGAAGCTCCTCATGAGACTTAGAGAGTTTTATGAGCTCTCCCTTGACACTATTGCATTCAAGGAGAAGGAGCTCAAAATCGTCTTTAAGCTTACAATGAGTAACTTTAATCTCTTCTTTTGAAGACCTCAAGTAACTAAGCGTTTCATGAGCCTTAGCAAGTTCATGTTCAAGCTGTTCACTTTTAGCTTGCTCATTGAGAAATAAATCATTACGTTTTTCAAAGCAATCAAGAACATCTTGGAACCTTTCATAAGTGTTATTTTTAGCTCTATGAAGAGTTTTCCCAATCTCATAGAGATTTTGAGTCAAGTCATCATCCTCATCCTCATTACAACTATCATCATTATCACTAAGAGAAGATGATACCTCGTCATTACCTCTTGCCATGAGGCACATGTGAACAAAGGGGGTTGATGATGATTCTTTTGAAGATGAGGGTTCTTCATCAGTCAAGCATGCCTCATATTTCTTGGTTTCCTCTACATGGTTAGTCATAGAACAACTAGAGGAAACCAAGGCATTTCTATCATGGCAACATGGGAGATCAAGCATATCATCACAAATGAGCTTAGCACCATCATCACAAGATATTTCTTCACTCACCATGTCATTACCTTGTGGCATGCCACATGTTGGTGAAGTGCAAGATATTGAAGTGTGCAAGTAATCGGAGGTGGAAGTAATAGAGAGCTCTTCATGATTTAAAAATGTGGAGAACTCCTCCATCAACTCCCCAAATAGAATATTATCTTCATCAAGATTGGACCCACCATATATATCTTCAAGTTTGGTCCAAGTCTCATGAGCCGACTTGCAAGTCGTGACTGCCTTAAACACTTCAAAGGTTAAAGCTTGATGAATGACAAGAGAAGTATCACAATCAAGATACATATCCTCAATAGATGGAGAATGTCCATCCTTAGCAATAGAAATTCCTATAAGAAGAATTCGCAAAGCATTTGGACCCATGGCCCGAAAGTGACAAAGCATGTGAATTCTCCATAGGTGATAATTTGTGCCATCCAAATCAAAAGTGTTTTTGTGCACTAGTTCGCTAGTCGACATCGTTACTCTCTAGGCGGTGAAGCCTAATAAGGAGAGACCAGGCTCTGATACCAATTGAAAGGACCACCATGTTGCCTAGAGGGGGGGTGAATAGGCGTTTTAAAATCTTTTACGGATTTGGCTATATCCTAATGCGGAAATAAACTAAGCGGATACTTTTCAAGCACAAATCCTAAATATACTAAATATACTAAGCTCACTAAGTGCACCAACAACTTAGCATAAACAAGATGAGAACAACGAGGATATGAGTAAGCACAAGTAAGTCACACAAACTTACTCAGTGTATATCACGAGGTATGGAAATGAATAATACACACAACCACAAGTAAGCAATACAAGCTTACACAAATTGTATCACAATATATGGAATTGAATGATACAAGCAAACTTAAGTAAGTTACACAAACTTACTTGAGCAATATCACAATATATGGAAGTTTATAACACAAGTTAGCAATTCACACTAATCACAATGTATATCAATAGTAGCAAGTATGAATTGCGGAATATGAAGTGTAGGCCTAAATAATCTCTACAAGGAAATGGCCAACACAATATAATCAACCACCACAATATAATGAGGACAACAAAATATAGTGAATGCACGGTCAAATGACCAAAGTAAACCACAAGTAAGGAGTTAGGGTTAGGGATAACCAAAGTCACGGAGACGAGGATGTATCCCGATGTTCACTTCCATGGAGGGAAGCTAGTCACCGTTAGAGAGGTGGATGTTACCACGAAGGCACACCAATGCCACGAAGGCTCACCCTATTCTCCTTGAGATATCACCACGAAGGCGATTCTCAACCACTAGTGGTAGACCTTGAGGCGGCCTCCAAACCTTCACAAACTTTCCGGGGGACAAATCACAAGTTGATTCCTCACCGGAGCACTCCTACCGCCTAGGAGTCTCCAACCTCCAAGAGTAACAAGAACAAAGGGGAAATGCTCAAGACTTGCTCAAATCACGAATTCCTTTGGTCAAGAGAGGGAGAGGGAGTGGATCTATCACTTGATTGGAAAATCTCTCAAGAACTCTCACGAATCTCTCCGGGATCTAAGATTTGGTGTAGGAGAAGTGAGAGGGAGCCTTTTTGTGTTCTAGGGTTCATATGAATGTGTTGCTCAACCTTCTCCCGGGGTGGAAGAAGGTTATATATAGTGGTAGTGCAAATATGGCCGTTGGAGTGTAAGTGGCTGTGTCGGGCCGGACATCCGGGCCTGGGGCCGGACATCCGGACGCTGTGAAGTGTGCACACAAGTACGCAGAAAAACAGGTTACAGGGCCCGGACATCTGGCCAAACTTGGGGCCCCGGACATCCGGGCAAGTGCCGGACATCCGGCGGGCACAACCAACATTTGAAAACAGGTTCTGGAATTTGCGGGCCGGATTTCGGGATGATCCGGACATCCGGGCGACGAAGCCGGACATCCGCCAACTCCGGATGTCCGCCATCAAAAACAGAGGAACCCCAAAACTGAAACATGCATAACTTTTACATCCGGACTCTGATTTTGATGATCTTGGGCTCGTTTTGAAGCTATGGAAAAACTCCAGGTCCTCACATATAGAGCCACCCAAGATAAGCCAAAATGGAGGGTGCAAAGCATGCAATGGTTATACATAGACTTTGGGGAACCTAGTTGGCTTTGGATTTTCTTTTGAGATATGTAGGCATATTGTATTTGTATTGGATAGGAGCGAAATATGCCTATGTTGGAATATGATGTGAGAAGAATAGAAATAGATGATGTTGACTTGAGAAAATCCATCACTAACCCCTTTGATCCCCTCTTAATAGTGCGGGATCCCTATAACTCAAGAATCATAAAAGAACTATACTAGATAGCTTCTGAAAACTCATTCTTGAGCATATATCCTTTTTGATGGTCATCGAGCCTCACATCTAAAGCCAAAGGAACTAATACCTTTGACTAGAGCCTTTCACTTGAGCTTTATATTGATGTTTCTTCATGGCTCAAGTTGAAGGCAAGACATTCGAGAAGTCTTCAAGTAGCTCCCCCATGCACAATGTGGGAAGCTTTGCTTTGCATTCATCTTTACTTGTCCATCAACATTAATTACTTGATGACATACTTTGATGAGCACCAAGCTTTATTATAAGCACCAAGCTCATGAGAATTACCTAACCCACATAACATAGACAACACATAGTATGGGTTAGTGCACAAAGCGCAATTGATAAATTCTTACCATACCACAAGATCTCATGTGGCACATGATATGCGCTTGTGTGTTGTCCATCTTAGAGGTCAATCTTTGATATTCATCTTGGTCAACATTTATCTTTGCTCCATGATTAATATTGATGTCTTGAAGGCCCTATTGATATCTTCACTATGCTTCATTTCTTCAAGACATAATAACCAATATCTCAATTCAACATGACCATATCAAGTTTCTCCTTGAATATCATATTGGACATCATTTGCCCGTTCTCATGCTCCAGCATAGTATCTTGAGAGGCACAATGAATTCTTCACTTGAATTACTTGCTTCAAGACATAATAATCCCCGACTCAACAAATGAGCTCATAATGATCCTATCATCAAGCATATATAGAATTCTTCTCTTTAATCATTCTCTCAAGATCTTGATCCATCATGGTTCAACCCATAAGCCTTGATGCATGCACAACAATATGTATATGGCATTCATTTTGAATCCATTATATCTCCTTCTTGCATCACCATAGAATAAACATCCTTCAGTTCATCCAATATTCTTCATGCATTGGAAATGGAACTTTCCTTCAAATGTATAACTTAATGCAAACATTAGTCCATTAGGATTGTCATTAATTACCAAAACTACACATGGGGACTACATGTACTTTCAGGTGTTCATACTTTTTCATTGTATTATCCATGCTAGTTTATTTTATTTTCTTGCTTTCTTCTTGTGTGTTTGAAAAACTTTGCGAAAAAACAAAAAAATTAGTTGTAGTTTAGTTTACTTTACATGTCTATGTAGTAGTACTATTAAAGAAAACCAAAAAATATTTCTTGTTCTTCTTTTGATTGTTGGGAGTTCTCGTGCAAATAGTTTATCTCGTTCTTGTTTTACTTCCTTCAGAAAAAAAACAAAAACTCCAAAAATATTTCAGTGTGTTTCTTTGAAATTCCTTTTTTTTTCTTTGGGGGTCGAGAGGAGAAGACCACGATGAAAATGATGAGTGGCTCTCATATGCATTATTGTTGATCTAACAAAGAGCCCATATTACCTTGTCTTCTCCTTTGAGTAAATGTTTGCAGATTCCAACTTAGTCCAATGTACGTGCACTATTATTATTATTCACACCATTCGGTCGTGCAAGTGAAAGGCAATAATGACGATATATGATGAAATGATTGAGATGGGGAAAAGCTGGTGTGAACTCGACCTATCTTGTTTTTATAAATATGATTAGTTCATCGTCCCTGATTCAGCCTATTATGAATGAAACATGTTTGCAATGACAATTAGAGATTATAGTTACTCATGCCATGCTTAATTAGCTAGGAGTTTAAAATGGTTTACCTTGCGTGCCAACATGCTATTAAAATGGTTGTGATGTAGTATGATAGGATGGTATCCTCCTTTGAATGATTTAAGTGACTTGCCTTGGCACATGTTCACACATGTACTTGAAACAAAATCTACATAGCCTCCACAATATTTATGTTCATGGTGATTTATATCCTACTCATGCTTGCACTCATTGTTTGTTAATCTCAATGCATGTTTATGACTGTTGTCGCTCTCTAGTTGGTTGCTTCCCAGTCTTTTTCTAGCCTTCACTTGTACTAAGCAGGAATATTGCTTGTGCATCCACTTCCATAAACCCAAAGTTGTTCCATATGAGTCCACCATACCTACCTATATTTAGTATTTACCTGCCGTTCCAAGTAAATTTGCATGTGCCAAACTCTAAACCTTCAAATGAAATTATGTTTTGTATGCTTGAATCGCTCATGTAGTGATTAGGGATGTCTATATCTTCCATGCTAGGTGGGTTATTCTCACGATGAGTGGACTTCGCTCATCATTTATGAGAAAATGGTTGGTAATCGGGATGCCCAGTCCCATGCTCAAATCGAATCAAAATATAATTGCAAACAAAACTCCCCTAGGATTGTTGTTAGTTGGATGGTACCCGTTGTTTTGGACCATCCGTGGAATGTGCTTGTTGGTGGTGGGGGAGTATAAACTTTACCATTCTGTTTGGGAACCGCCTATAATGTATGTAGCATGGAAGATATCAAGATCTCTTGGTTGTTATGTTGACAATGAAAGCATACCTCTCAAAATTATATTTATCTCTGTTTTAAAAACTCGAGCTTTGGTACCTTTGCAAATCCCTGCTTGCCTCTGCGAAGGGCCTATCTATTTACTTTTATGTTGAGTCATCACCCTCTTATAAAAAGCACTAGTTAGAGAGCACCACTGTCATTTGTATGCATTGTTATTAATTGATATTGAGTATGACTGTGCATAGATCTCTTTTGCCATGAATTACAATGTCTAGTCAGTCCTTGATCTTCAAGGGTGCTTTGCATTTATGTTTTACGGTCTCAGAAAGGGCTAGCGAGATACCATCTTGTTATATCATATCATGATTGTTTTGAGAAAGTGTTGTCATCCGAGATTTATTATTATTACTCGCTAGTTGATTATGCCATTGATATGAGTAAACGTGAGACCTAAATGTTATTGTGAATATGGTTAGTTCATAATCTTTGCTAAAAACATGAATGTTGGCTTTACATATTTGCAACAACAAGATCAAACGGAGTTTGTAAAAGTTTTTCTTTATCACTTTCAGTTTGTCAACTGAATTGCTTGAGGACAAGCAATGGGTTAAGCTTGGGGGAGTTGATATGTCTCCATCGTATCTACTTTTCCAAACTCTTTTGCCCTTGTTTTGGACTCTAATTTGCATGATTCGAATGGAACTAACCCGGACTGGCACTGTTTTCAGCAGATATGCCATGGTGTTATTTTTGTGCAGAAATAAAAGTTCTCGGAATGACCTGAAACTTCACGGAGATAACTTTTGGAATAAATAAAAAATATTGGTGAAAGAATCAACTAAAGGGGACCCACACCCTGGCCACAAGGGTGGAGGGCGCGCCCACCCCCCTCGGGCGCGCCCTCTGTCCTTATGATCCCCCTGGACCTCCACCGACCTCAACTCCAACTCCATATATTCATGTTCTGGGAGAAAAAAAATCAGAGAGAAGGATTCATCGTGTTTTACGATACGGAGCCGCCGCCGCCTCCTGTTGTAGCGACCAGACCTCAAACAGTCTGATCTCTGTGCTCAGTGTCATCCCTGGATCAGTAATGCTGACACCACACAGTAGTTGGAGGATTTATAACAGAGTAGCAATCACACACTTATTACATCGAATGTCTCAAGAGAGAACTTATTGAAATAAATATGGCTTAAGGCCATCTAGAATCGATAACAGTGGAAGGCTTGGAAGATAAGCGAGTCCATCAACTCCAACGGCATCACTGAGTATAGAACCACGACCTAAAAGCATCTTACTCATCGTCTGAAAAGTCTGCAACATGAAACGTTGCAGCCCAAAAACGGGTCAGCACATGGAATATGCTGGCAATGTAACACATAGAGAATAACAATGGAATAAGCTATACTACATGCATATATGGCTGGTGGAAAAGCTCTATGGTTACAGTTTTGCATAAAGCCAATTTTTCCCTACTGCAAAGGAATAAATTTATTTAACTATCATGGTGGTTGTTAAACATTGAGAATGGTTGATAGCATTCTCAATCCCAATTAAAAGTACTCATTAACATCCCAAAAATATTAATTTAGAAGTAACATGATGAGATTCACATGATTTCCAAGTACTAGATACTCAAGATGTCCATAACCGGGGACACGGCTAACCATGATTAGTTTATACACTCTGCAAAGGTTTGCGCACTTTTCCCCACATGACTCGATCTCCTCCGTTTGGTTTCTCGCACTACATGGTGTTTGAGAAACGGATGACCGAGACATAGTCTTTCAGAAGCGCTTGCACCTTATCTAAGGGGTAGACCGTACCAACCTACATCCCCTACATCTGCTAGTCCACCCCGTAAGAGTTCGCACAACTTAGTCAACTATGCTAGAGCCCATAATAGCATGTGGCTGCACACGGAAGTTTCTAGTTTGAATAATCTCATGATCCCTTTGAGCCTGGGTGGCGGTCCAAGAAATACTGAGCAAGTCTGATAGAAACCAGTGCTTCAATCCACCCAGATGTGTGTTTAAGTTGCCACCTTAAATAAACCATTAATTAACAATCTCACATCTGTCATGGAAATTCACTCACCCAATCCACGTCTACTAGCATAGCATGGCATAATAAGCAAACGTAGAAGTAACTCCCAAAGGTTTGATAATAAAACAGGTAATAGGTACTACCTCATCTACTTCCCATCCCACAATTTAATTAGATCCTAATCATGCAATGTTGGAGGATTGATCTAATGCATAAAACTGGGTAGTAGAAAAGGTATGATCAAAGTGTTACTTGCCTTGCTGATGATCTGCGAAACCTAGAGACTCGAAGTAACAGGCGGCGCACTCCGGGTATTCTATCACAGACAAACAAACAAGCATACAATAAGTACTCATCTAATGCACAGGTAAAACTCGAATAAAAGATCTAACCTGAAAGTTCAACTTAAGAACTCCGGTTTGCAAAAAGAAACAAATCAAACAAAGCAACGAAAGTCAAACGGCGAAAGAAAACAGCTTTGTTTTACTAATCTGGATCTAAGTCAAATTTTACAGAAGAAAAAACTTGTTTAAGTAGATTATTTGGAAAGAGGGTTTCGAGACGAAACTCCAGGCGCTTGAATCGCCTGATTCCGATAAACGAGTGAAAAGTTATACTAAAACGAAAATCGGATCAGGAATCGCAATCAAAAAAATCGCGGATTAAATCCGAGAAAAAGAAAAACGGCGAACTGGTCAACGAACGAACGTTCGTTAACTAAACTAATCTGACGAACACGTTCGTTAAAACGAACGAACAAGCGAACGCTCGCTAATTAACCGAACCGAAAAAAACCGATCTAACGAAAAGCCGAAAAAAACGAAGAAAAACCAAAGAAAACCGATTGGTTTTCGAAAAAAAGCCGGCATGGAAGTCGAGGCGGCGACGAACCTCGGCGAGCGTGCAGGCGGCGGGGTCAGCGGGGTCCGGCGAGGTCTGGCGAGGTCGACGGTGGGGTCCGGCGGGCTCGGCGGTGACTCGGCGGCGGCGGCGGCGTTAGGGTTAGGGGGCGAGTGAGTGGCTGGTGGGCGGCGGCGGCGACTTGGGCCTGGGCGGGCGGGTGGCCGGGACTGGGGCGCCGAGGTGGCGCTTTATATACTACCCCCGAGCGGAGTCCCGCTCGGGCACGGCCCAGAGGCGGTTCGTGTTTTTTTTTAAATAATTCCGTGCAGAAGAAAAATAAAAAGAAATACTAAACGGACTCCAAAAATCCCGAAATAAATTTTCCCCGGCTTCTAAAATCAAGCCGGACAATATGAACATTTATTTGGGCCCTAAATGCAATTTCGAAAAAAGCGCGTTTTTCCTAAATTCAAATAAAAGGCGAAAAACTCCAAAATAAATCTTATTTGATTTTTTTATTTAATCTTCATTATTTCTTTATTTTGGGAAAGTCTTTCTATTCCCTCTCTGAAATTTTGGTAGTAGAAATAATTGAGGATAAAATAAATAAAATCAAATGATCCTATTTTCAAAATTTGAGAAAAACTCAAATATGAAAATAACGAAATCCCCAACTCTCTCCGTGGGTCCTTGAGTTGCGTAGAATTTCTAGGATCGAGCCAACAATGCAACAAAACTAGGATATGCAATGATGATCTATGTATAACATTCCAAATTGAAAATTTGGGATGTTACACATGTTCTTCCTCGGGAGGGCAGATCTGGAGTCCGTTCGGGGCTCCGGAGAGTGGAAATCACTGTCGTCGTCATGATCAACCATCCTCCATCACCGCTCTATGATACCTAAATAGTTCATCCCTACTAACCTATTGCTCTTGACATGCAAGCTATCCACATCATCAAGTAGGTCCATTACTTCATTTCTCTTGACATGCAACCATCCCGCCACAACACATGTGCCATGTCAGCAGCTCTTCCAGCCAGCAGTTAATTACCAGGCGTAACAACTGATCAACACCCAGCCACGTAGAAAAAATCTCATGACTCTCACCCTCAGAGGAGAAAATGTCATATTCTCCCCAAGAGTCGAAGGCCAACAGCCCCTCTCTCGCTCCATGTCAAAAAAAAATTGTCTGGTGATAATCACCCCCATTCACATCTTTTCATTACTCCTTCGATTCCTCGCCACGAGGCACTCCACCTCACCCCTTTTATCTTCTCATTGCAATGACTTGACATGGTTGCCTCTTCATCTTCAATCTTCTTTTCTTTCTCACATTGATTCTTCCTCCTCTCCCTATTTCATTCTTGAATCTTTCATTTGGATCAGATGTTCGTACGAAGTTCTGAGTGAGATTTTTTTGTGTGTCGGTGGTGTTGCTGCATCGAAGGGGCGAGGCCAGCCGTTCTGCCGGTTCAAGAGCACGCTGGCACACATGGACGCATGTGTGTCGGCTCGGCCCCAGTGAGACCTCCACCATCCGCATCTCCATGGATGTGCAGCGACGCCCAGCCATCCTGACGGGCTACTTCCACAGCCTGGTCCTTTGGGCGTTCCTGCGGTCCACGATGGTGGGCCTGCTGAGCTGGCCGCTGAAGCACGCATCGGAGACGATTGGATGTTCCTACATGTTTTGAGTGAGATTTTGTTGTCCTTTTTCTTTTGATTTTTTAGATCAGTTTGGAGAAGGACGAACAGATCCATCACTTGCACTCTGTTTGAGGTTTGTGAGGAGTAGGAGGAGCAAATTCATGGTGTGCCTCCGAGGTTCTTCGTGGAACTGTATGTTTTATCTCCATCAGTTTTTGTTGTTCTGTTTGATAGATTGCATCTGATCTATAATCAGATTTTTCTCTAATTTCCTCATCTGATCTTTTTATCTGTGGCTATGGAAATACGAATGATCTAATTGTCTGCCGCCACTGAAGATCGACGCTGCATCGCTGCCAACCATCGAGTCATCAATGTCTATGCCGGGAGTGTACCTGCCTTACCCTGGCTCTGCACTTTCGCCTACTATACGCATGCAGCCATGCCACAAGATGTACGTATTGATCAACATATGGTATTCCAGCCAATATCCCCCCTTGCTTCTGTAGTTTGTTTCGATTTTTTCTGCTTTGTGGAGTTGAAGTGTCTCTATGTAATTAACCACACACCAGATTATGCCCTAATATGCGTCTACTCTCGATGAGCCCGCAGGTTGAAGCATGCTAATCCCGCCCCCCACATGCACTAGCTATTGCCTTGCTGTCATGGCCGATAGCTTCACCTGGAGATGTTGCCTTCTCCACATGCACATTGCTAAACCTTGATGAAGTGGTGAATTGGTTATGAACCGAAATATTTAAATAATTTTGAGTCAGACCATTTATTTCTCCATGATTTGGTTTATAATTTTTCATTTGTGCACATATTATTGAAGGATGGTCGTCTTCCTAGAGGAATCGAGTTCTGTTGCAATTCGTACCTAAAGTGAACATGAAGATTTCAATTACCTACCATGCCATGTTGGTATATCCCCTCTCTTTTTACATTTCGAGTTTACTATTATTTCAGTTTCAAGTGCACCTAAATTTTATTTAAGGGTGATAAGCACATCCCAAGCCATAGCAGGTAATTGTTTTTTAGCTATTGTAAACCTGAAGTGTTAGCCCCACTATAATCTTGGACTAGCTAACTGAATTTAGAGTACATACCAAGTTCCATTGTTTACTAACTCTGATTTATAATTGTTGCTTTCTCGGGAATAAATAAGATAAGTATTTGAGTCGGCAGGTTATGTACGTTTCATATCAAGCTCCATTTGCAACTTTATTAAGACGTAAATATCTTAGCCCTCTATTAATGATGTCTTTGGATGTTTAAATCATGACATGTGGCTGCTCATGTCTTGCTCTCTTGATGCCTAACTTTTTGGTGTCTTTAGCCTCTCATATCGTTTCTTATTATTAAATAATCATATCGAGTATTGCTAGCACAATACACTTCTAAAGCACAAGAAAACATGTTTACAGTTTCTGTGAAATAAGCATTCATTCTTTTTGCAGGAAATATGCATATTCTTTTGTTGTTGCAAAAAAGTGAGCTAAATGCCAAATAGTAGTGATCCATTTTGTTTTCCATACCCCCAAAATATGTGTTATCATTATAATTTATTCTTGAACATAGTACTATGTTTTTTGCGATTTGAATTAGCGAGAAACAATCTCAATTTCATAAGGTCATATTTATTCTCTATTTAGTAGGGTTAACTATACAAACATTTTACATTTAGTTACAAGTGAATTTAAGCGCCTTTGTCTTGAACTCAGTCAATGTTAACAGTACCCTTTATGAACTTTAATTGTTTCAATGCTCTTTGAAGCCAACTTGACTACCAAGGACAGAAATACATGATTATGCCATGTTAGTGTCGAGTCCAATACCATGTATGTATGTATCATTCAACATTCAAAAGGACATATCAACTTTGTTTCTTTCTGTTTCATGTATTGTAATGTGTTTCTTTCAAGTTGCTTGCAAAAAGTATAATTTAGATGTCCCGCAGCAACGCGCGGGGTTTCATCTAGTTTCATGATGCTCACCACCGTGCGTGAGTAATCCCATTGTAGGCTTGCCTGACGGTGATGGGTTGGATGAGATTTACCATGTAATCGAGTTAGTTTTGTTAGGGTTTGATCCCTAGTATCCACTATGTTCTAAGATTGATGTTGCTATGACTTTGCTATGATTAATGCTTGTCACTAGGGCCCGAGTGCCATGATTTCAGATCTGAACCTATTATGTTTTCATGAATATATAAGAGTTCTTGATCCTATCTTGCAAGTTATAGTCACCTACTACATGTTATGATCCGGCAACCCCAGAGTGACAATAGTCGGGTGATACGTCTTCAACGTATTGACTTTTTCACATGCTTTTCCTCTTGTTTTGGACTCTAATTTGCATGATTTGAATGAAACTAACCCCGGACTGATGTTGTTTTCAGCAGAACTACCATGGTGTTGTTTTTGTGCAGAAATAAAAGTTATCAGAATGAAACGAAACTCTGCGAGGAATATTTATGGAATAAAAGAGGATTTTTGGAGCCAAGACCCACCAGAGCGCGCCTGGGGGTCCTGATACTATAAAATCACATTATTCCAGAAAAAATCAGGAAGAAAGAATTATCGTGATCCACGAGATGGAGCCACCACCAAGCCATGTTCTTCCTCGGGAGGGCAAATCTGGAGTCCGTTGAGGCTCCGGAGAGGGGGATCTTCATTCTTCGTCATCACCAACCATCTCCATTACCAATTCCATGATGCTCCCCACCAGGAGTGAGTAATTCCTTCATATGCTCGCTGGTCAGTGAATAGTTCGATGAGTTTATCATATAATCAAGTTAGTTTTGTTAGGGCCTCATCCCTAGTATCCACTATGTTCTTAGATTGATGTTGCTATGACTTTGCTATGCTTAACGCTTCTCACTTTGGGCCCGGATGCCATGAACTCAGATCTGAACCATTTATGAATTCATCATTATATCCATGTTCTAGATCCGATCTTCCAAGTTATAGTCACCTACTACGGTTATGGTCCGACAACCCCGGAGTGACAACAACCGGGCCCACTCTAGGTGATGACCGTAGTTTGAGGAGTTCATGTATTCACTATGTGTTAATGATTTGTTCCGGTTCTCTATTAAAAGGAGGCCTTAATATCCCTTAGTTTCCAATATGGACCCCGCTGCCACGGGAGGGTAGGACAAAAGATGGCATGCAAGTTCTTTCAATAAAGCATGTATGACTATTTACGGAATACATGCCTACATTATATCGATGAATTGGAGCTAGTGCCGTATCGCCCTAGGTTATAACTGTCACATGATGAATATCATCCAACAAGTCACGGATACAATGCCTATTAATTTATCGTATATTGTTCTTGCTAAGTTACTACTATTGCTACTGCTATCGTTACTGCTACAATATCACTGATATCACTGTTACCATTACCGTTGCTATTGTCACTAATATCAAAACTATCAAACTACTTTGCTACTGATCACTTTGTTGAAGATAATTAATCTCCAGGTGTGGTTGAATTGACAACTTAGCTGCTAATACCTTCAAATATTCTTTGGCTCCCCTTGTGTCGAATCTATAAATTTGGGTTAAATACATACCCTCGAAAACTATTGCGATCCCCTATACTTGTGGGTTATCAAGACCTTTTTCTGACGTCGTTGCTGGGGAGCATAGCTATATTTGTTGAGTCACTTGGGATTATTATCAATTTATCACTACGAAGAATCTGAAGGATCCAAAGACTAAGATATTTCCCTCGAGGACAAGTGGAGGTAAGGAACTGCCATCCAGTTATGCTTTAGATTCACCTTCTGTTATGAGTAAACTTGCAACACCACCACCACATGCTATTAATTCTGATATGTCGCAAGTTATTGATGATGCTAATTCTACTATGAATGATGCTTATGATCATGCTAGTACCATGCTTGATAATGATGATGTGCCACTTGGTGAATTTCTTGATGAACAAATTGCTAGAGTAATACAACATGATGTTGTTGAATCTAATAATGAGCTTGAAACTGAAACTCCTGAAACACCTGCTAGAGTTAGCCCTCCTAGATTTGAATTGCCTAAGGTACTGGAAGGCTATGTTATGAGTGAAGAGGCAACTAGAGATATTCTTGCCTGTAAGGATAGAGATGATCTAGAGAAATTATTACACGAGTATAAAGAAAAATCTCTAAATGCTAGAATGAAATGTGATCCTAAGTTTGCTACTTCACCTATTGCTATTGCTGATAAGGATTACGAATTCTCTGTCGACCCAGAGTTAATTACTTTGGTTGAATCTGATCCTTTCCATGGTTATGAAACTCAAACTGTTGTGGCACATCTTACTAAGTTGAATGATATAGCCACCCTTTTTACTCATGATGAGAAAACTCAATACTACTTTATTCTCAAATTATTTCCTTTGTCATTAAAGGGTGATGCTAAAGTTTGGTACAATACTCTTGCTCCTAGTTGTGTGCGTAGTCCCCAGGATATGATTTACTACTTCTCTAAAAAATATTTTCCTGCTCATCAGAAACAAGCTGCCTTGCAGGAAATATTTAACTTTGCAAACTAAAGAAGAGAGTCTCCCACAAGCTTGGGGGAGGCTTTGCCAGTTACTTAATGCTTTGCCTGATCATCCTCTTAAGGAAAATGAAATACTTGATATCTTCTATAATGGACTAACCGATGCTTCTAGGGACTTCCTACATAGTTGTGCTGGTTGTGTTTTCAGGGAACGAACTATTGATCAAGCTGAAGAACTATTGAATAACATATTGAAAAATTATGATGATTGGACTATTCCTGAACCACTGCCTAAACCCACTCCGAAGAAGAGTGGTATATTATATCTTAGTCCTGAGGATATGCAAGAGGCAAAGAAATCTATGAAGGAAAAGGGTATTAAGTCTGAGGATGTTAAAAATTTACCACCTATCGAAGAAATACATGGGTTTGAAGCACCACCACCACCAAAGGTGGTAGAGCTAAAATCTTTAATGAAATTCAATGATAGTGATGATCCTCATAATAAACATCCTAGTCAATGCCTTTATGAGTTTTATAATTACATTAGAAAGCAAGATCACTTCAATGCAAATGTTATGAAACAATTGAAATATAATTCTGATATGATTGCTCGCTTGAGTGACTTGTTATTTAGAATCTCAAATGATGTTAGAGGTGTTGGAAAACATGCCTCTATGGTTCAAACCCAGCTAGAACAAGTTGCTAAATCGCAAAGAGAATTACTTGATGAAATGAATCATAATATACATGACTTTGCTGTTAGAGTTGCAACTAGAGGAGGAAAAATGACTCAGGAACCACTTTATCCTGAGGGACATCCAAAGAGAATTGAACAAGATTCGCAAAGAAATAACACCACTACATCTAGTTCTTCTAATATGAAAAATAAAAAGAAAAATGATAGGACTTTGCATGCTTCTAGTGACCCTGAAATAGACAAACCTCCTGATAATGAAAATGAAACTTCTATCTCGGATGTTGAAACTCAATCTGGTAATTACATCCACATAGTGATAATAAAAAAGACAATGATGAGGTTCTTGAAGACACTCAAACAAATAATAATAAAGAACCAGATGATGATGTTGAGATAGAGTCACTTGTTGATCTTGATAACCCACAACCTAAGAATAAAAGATATGATAAAAGAGACTTTGTTGCTAGAAAACACGGTAAAGAAAGAGAACCGTGGGTTCAAAAACCTATGCCTTTTCCACCCAAGTCAACTAAAAAGAAAGATGATGAAGAATTTGAACGCTTTGCTGAAATGCTGAGGCCGGTATTTTTGCGTACTCGCTTGACTGATATCTTGAAAATGCCTCCTTATGCAAAGTATATGAAAGACATCATCACAAGTAAGAGAAAAATACTGGAAGCTGAAATCTCCACTATGCTTGCCAACTACACTTTTAAAGATGGAGTACCTAAAAAACTTGAAGATCCGGGAATACCAACTATACCTTGCTCTATCAAAAAGAATTATGTGAAAACTGCTTTGTGTGATTTAGGAGCTGGTGTTAGTGTTATGCCTTTCTCTTTATATAAAAGACTTGGCTTGAATAAACTCACACCTACTGAAATATCTTTGCAAATGGCTGAAACATCAACTGCCATACCTATCGGTATCTATGAGGATGTGCCCGTTGTTGTTGCTAATGTTACTATTTTGACCGACTTTGTTATACTTGAGATGCCCGAGGATGACAACATGTCAATTATCCTTGGTAGACCCACTACTGGAAACAGCTTCTTTGCCGTCCGCCATGGCAGACGGCAAAGGCACAGATCCCAGACGGCAAACATCTTTGCCATCTGCCAGCAGACGACAAACTTTTCGTCTGAACAGGTGCCAGCAAAGGCCTTCTTTATCGTCCGCTTTTGAGAAACTGTGGCAAACGATTGTGCCGTCCACCGTTTGAGGCCAGCAGACGGCAAAGACTATGGACGGTAGTGGGGTGGCATCAGAGCCGTTAGGGCGTTAACGGCACTCTTTGCCGTCCGCCAGCAGACGGAAACGATTCAAATGTCTTTGCCGTCCGCCAGCGGACGGCAAAGAGCTCAGTTAGGCTAGCACTAGAAAGCTGCCATGTGGCCAGCTATGTCGTCCGCCAGTGGACGGCAAAGATTCAAAGGTCTTTGCCGTCCGCCAGCAGACGACATAAACGACAAATAGGCAGCCGTTGTTCAGCTTGCACAGTGATCGCCACGTGTCCACTTTGCCGTCTGCTAGCAGACGGCAAATAGGCTATATATCCCCTGTTTGCATTTATATCCATTTAATTTCACTGGAATTCACACACACACACACACACACACACACACACACACACACACACACACATATATATATATATATATATATATATATTCACAAGCACAACAGACATATGATCTATGCAACACATATATAGCTCCATCCATGACAACATATATACATACATAAGAAACATAGTATCATCCATACATCTTACACTACTATCACAATATTCATCCAACACATTGTTCCATGCATACATATAACAAGTTCCACATTATTCTTCGATAAAAACAAAAAAACAGAGAAACAAGCACTCCATCCATGCAAGCTTCCATATAGTGAATTAAATCTGCAAAATGGGAAACAAGAAAGTTAGAAGAAGAAGAGGAAGAAGAAGAAGAAGAAGAAGAAGAAGGAGAAGACTACAAGAAGGAGAAGACTAGATTTCTTCTTCTTCTTCTTCTTCTTTTCTTCCTATTCTTTCTTTTCTTCCTCTTCCTTGATTTTCTTCATCTTATTATGTCATTTGTGGACTAAATAGGCTAAATTATGTCATAAATGGACTAAAAAGGCTAAATAAGAAGAAAAGTGCCATTTTTGAGCTAAAGTAGCAAATTATGCCATTTTTGACCTAACTAACCTTATTGTGTCATTTTAGAGGACAACAAGCTAAGTATATGACATTCATGAGGTTAGCAAGGTTATGATGACATTTACGAATAAAAAAAGTAAGAGGAGCAAAAAAAGAAGAAGAAGAAGAAGAAGAAAAGAAGAAGAAGAAGAAGAAGAAGAAGAAGAAGAAGAAGAAGAACTTCTTCTTTTCTTCCTATTCCTTCTTTCCTTCCTCTTCCTTGATTTTCTTCACTTATTATGTCATTTGTGTACTAAATAGACTAAATTATGTCATAAATGGACTAATTAGGCTAAATAAGAAGAAAAATGCCATTTTTGATCTAACGTAGCAAATTATGCCATTTTTGACCTAACTAAGCTTATTGTGTCATTTTGGAGGACAACAAGCTAAGTATATGACATTTATGAGGTTAGCAAGGTTATGATGCCATATACGAATAAAAACAAGTAAGAGGAGGAAAAGAAGAAGAAGAAGAAGAAGAAGAAGAAGAATAAGAAAAGAAGAAGAAGAAGAAGAAGAAGAAGAAGAACTTCTTCTTCTTCTTCATATTCCTTCTTTCCTTCCTCTTCCTTGATTTTCTTCATCTTATTATGTCATTTGTGGACTAAATAGGCTAAATTATGTCATAAATGGACTAAACAGGCTAAATAAGAAGAAAAATACCGTTATCACAGAGGTGTACGAAGGGTCGGGGTTGCGCCTTTGGCAGACGGAGGTGAAGGACCGGTCGGGGTTCCAGCATTGGCAGATGCGGAAGGATTGGTCGATGCTTGTCGGGAGGCATGCTGAACCAAAGATCATTTCCAATAATGTCTCGTTAGCATGATGCAAACTGAAATGTGAATAGTAGTAACTAAGGACCATTCAAATCAAACTCACCGTGCCCGCCGAAGCAATCTGGGGCATCGACGGAGGGGCCTGGCCGTTTTTCTCGCACATGGTCTGCACATTTGGTTCTCACGAGTCAGTCATTTAGTTAGTAATGCGAACATTACGTGCATGATTGGGCTAATATGCACAAGAAACGTACCACGATGAGCTCGTATAGGGCCCGGTGAGACGCCTCATTTGGGTTCCTCTCCTCCTCCAACAGCTTAGCCGTCTTCTCCTCCCTCTCCCTCTCCCTCTCCCTCTCCGTCGCCTCCCTTTTTGCCTCCTCCAAAAGCTCTTCGGTCTTTAATCCCTCTTTCTGAACTGCTGCCTGCAACACAACATTCCTCGTTAGCATTGTAATCATCGACGGACGCACACACAATGTAATGGAGGAAAGGTTAGAGAGTCCATATAACTAACCGCCACGGCGAGCTCCACGGGCCATGCACGAGGCGTTATCTCAGGATCAGAGCTACTCTGGTGCTTCTTGATCTATGAGAGAGTCTTAGGACAACATATCAGTCCATCAGCAATGGCTTGAGAGCCATGGGACCTCCCGCCACCAGATATCATCACCATCTCTGTATCAAAAGGATCTTGGCTTGGGTTAAAGTCCTCCCCTTTCCTCGTCTTCCCCTGGCTATCGAAGGTAGTTATGCCATTTTTTAACTAACTCAAGCATATTAAGTCATTTTATAGAGCTATCTAAAGGTTATTATGTCACTTTAGAGCTAAATATGTCATTATTGAGCTATCCAAGGTAGTTATGCTATTTTTTAGCTAACTAAAGCATATTAAGTCATTATTGAGCTATCGAAGGTAGTTATGCCATTTTTTAACTAACTAAAGCATATTAAGTCATTATTGAGCTAATTATGTCATTATTGAAGTATCCAAGGTAGTTATTATGTCATTTTAACTAACTAAACATATTAAGTCATTTTGGAAAGGATAAATGCTACCATGAAGAATGAAGTTGCATGAATCATGTGGCAAACCACATACCCAGTTATCCCTGTACTCAAACAGGTTGGAGCTCCCTTGATGGTGTGGCACACCTTCCATTTGGTCGCGCTTATCCTTAGCCCTTTGGTGTTCGAGCTGCCATTCAGGAGAGCACCACGCATCCACCAATGCCTCCCAACAGTCCATCTTATCGACACGCCATCTCGGGGGCACCTAAGTGAGTCAAGAGAAATTTCAGCGCTACGAATCAAATCAAGAAAACTAAGTTCAAGGCCTTAAGAATAGGTATAATTACCGACAAGTACTTCTCCCTACTCAGAAACTTGCTGCGACACTTCTTCTTGGCCCTCCTAATACCCTGCGAGGCGTAGTAGTCTTGGACGACATGCACCCGAGCCTCGTGCCGTAAGTTCTGAAGTAGGCGCTTGCACTCGTCTTCGACAACCATAGCCACGGCCTCCTGTTCTCCCTCTGAAACCTTGTAGAAGGTCTGCAATCAAAGAAGACAACAATGATTAGTACAATCACTAGGTAGGTAGTGTTGATTTTCAATTCTCTAAAGGAGAAATTACCTAAAACTGACAGAACACAATGTCAGCCACCGTCTCGCACGCGACACCGACGACCATCTCCCCTGGAGGAGCCGGGGCAACAGAGTACAGCTCCCAGCTCAGTGCTAGCTGTGGAACCTGACCCTCACCGGGCATCAGGACCCACCCAGGGAAGTGTTGCCGGCAAAGCATGCCAAGGACCTGGTTGGGCCTACGGACACTACGGTCACGGGGGTAATCCCAGCCCTTGCAGTATGTATTAATTTGAAGGAACATGAAGGCAAAAGGTTAAAAAATAGTAAATACACTTACTTCAACCCTTTAGGCGCAATCAACCACCTCTAGTCGGGGGTCATCGGCACGGGCGAGAGCTTTGTACCGCCACGCTTTTAGACCTTCTTGCCCTTCTCAACCATCTCGTCCTCGCTGTAGCTATCGTCTGAAAAGGTGTCCTCACTACCATCATCCGGGCCACTAGCCTCCGGAGTCTCGTGGGAAGAAGACGGTAGGACCGGAGTCTCGTGGGAAGAAGAAGGCGGGACCGGAGTCTCGTGGGAAGAAGACAGCAGGACTGGAGTCTTCTGGGATGAAGACCCCGTGACCGAAGTCTTCTGGGACGAAGACCCCGTGACCGGAGTCTTCTGGGACAAAGACTCTAGGACCGGACTCACGTGGGCCGAAGGATCGGCAATCCGAGTATGGTGGGGCGAAGGATCAGCGACTGGAGGCTCATGGACCGGAGTCCGAGACGGGTCTACGTCAAACGGAGCAGTCCTGTGGTCGGGTGAATTAGCTGAGGGTGGCGGCGAGGAAGGCGTAGCAGCCTTCCTACCTCTCCCGCTGCCACATCCACCTCTACCAGCCTTCTTCGTCCTCCCCCGACCTGTCCCAGACGAAGTAGAAGCGCTAGCCGCAGTTGTCTGCATACTATCTAGCAGCGCTCTCCGGAGGGGCTGGGGTGGAATAATGGAACCACCCCTCCCATTAGCGCTCGCAGGAGGCTTGAGGCGCTCTGGACCCTTGCCCGCCATCCTGTCAACACCTGCAATGACAAAAAGTAAACGAAATGAGTACAACATAAAAAATTGGATACCTGACATGAACATAATAATATGTATATAATTTAAGTGTATCATCATCATGGACATAATAAAAATACACCCGAACAACACAAATATAATATGATGTTTTTGTATCATCATCATGTCCGGGGTCGATCGGGGTGTCAGGGTGTCGGGTTGTCGGGGTCGGGGTGTGCTGTCAGGGTGTCGGGGGTCGGGGTCGGGGTGGGGGATCGGGGTGTCGATTGTCGGGGTCTTAGGGTGTCGAGGTGTCGAGGTCGGGGTTGGGGTGTCGGTGGTCGGGGTCCGGGTCGGGGTGTCGGTGGTCGGGGTGTCAAGTGTGGGGGTGTCGATGGTCGGTGGTCGGGGTCGGGGTGTGGTGTCCGGGTGTCGGGGTGTCGGGGTCAGGGTGTCGTGTCGGGGTCGGGGTGTCAGGGTGTCGGGGTCGGGGTCGGTGTGTGGGTCAGGGTGTGGTGTGAGGGTGTTGGGGGTCGGGGGTAAGGGTGTCAGAGTGTCGGGGTCGGGGTGTGGTGTTAGGGTGTTGGGGGTCGGGGGTAAGGGTGCCAGGTGTCAGGTGTCGGGTCGGGTATCGTCTTTGGGGTGTCGTGTCGGGTCGGGTCGGGTGTCGTGCCGGGGTGTCGTGTCGGGGTCGGGGTGTCAGGGTGTCGGGGTCGGGGTGTCGTGCGGGGGTGTCGTGTCGGGGTCGGGGTGTCAGGGTGTCGGGGTCGGGGTCGGGGTGTGGTGTCAGGGTGTCGGTTGGTCGGGGTCGGGGTGTGGTGTCAGGGTGTCGGGGGTCAGGGTGTCGTGCCGGGGTGTCGGGGTGTCGGGGGTCGGGGTCTTTGTTTTCGTTGTCTTCTCTTCTTCTTCTTCTTCTCCTCTCCTCTTTCTTCTTCTTCTCCTCCTCCTCCTCCTCCTCCTCCTCTTCTTCTTCTTCTTCTTCTTCTTCTTCTTCTTCTTCTTCCCCCTTCTACTTATTCTACTTTTCTTCTTCTTTTTTCATCTTTTTTCACTTCCTTTAATTAACTATTTAACTAAAACCTAACACTAGTCTAATATAATCTAATATAATTAATCTAATCTTGCTAACTATATAACCTAAACCTAAACTAATTAAAACTAAACTATTTAAACTAATTAAACCTAAACTAATTAAACTAAATAACCTAAACTAATTAAACCTAAACTGAAAAAACTTAAACTAAAAAACCTAATCTAAACAGAAAAGAAAAACAGAAAAGAAAATAGGACACAGGGGGTGGCAGCGGCTCACCGTGGGGGCGGCAACGGGTCGGGAGGGCGGCGACGGGCGGCAGCGAGGCGGGTGGCGATCGAGCGGGAGGGGCGGCGATGGGCGGCGCTCCTCGAGGGGATCAACCAGCATGGCCGCAGCAGCCACGGCAGATGGTCGGGCGCGGGAGGATGGGCGCGGGACGGGCGGGACGGCCGCAGCGTGGCTGGCCGACGTGGAAGGAGCGGCGGTGCCGCGGTGGAGGTCGGGAGGGTGCGGGCGACAGCTCGCGCCGGACGGGTCGGCGGCGGCGGCACGGGCGGTGTGGGCGGGCGACGTGGAAGGGCGGCGAAGTGCGGTGGAGGTCGGGGCGCCACAGGAGAGGGGTGTGTGGCGGCGGGGCGGCCGGCTACGGCAGACGGGGTCGACAGCGGCGGCGCAGTTGTGGGTTGGGGGGAATGAGAGCAATAGAGAGTGGAGAGAAGAAACTGAGGACGGGGGCGGGACGGCCGTTAATGTACCCGCCTCTTTGTCGTCCGCTTGCGGACGGCAAAGAGGTGGGGCCGGTGGGCTTGGGTTGGTTACAAAATAACTGGACGCACCAACCTCTTTGCCGTCCGCTAGCTAACGGCATAGTTTCTTTGCCGTCAGCCAGCGGACGGCAAAGAGTTGGCTGATGGCAAACGCCTTGTTTGCCATTAGTCATTTCTGTGCCGTCCATTTCCTTGTGGCTAACGGCAAAGACCTTCTTTGTCGTCCGCCAGCGGACGGTAAAGAGATGGCGGACGGCAAATAAGCTAATTCCAGTAGTGACCCTCCTTGAATACTGCAGGGGCTGTTATTGATTGCAATAAAAGCAAGGTCACTTTTCATATTAATGGTAATGAGCATACGGTGCACTTTCCGAAGAAACAATTCCAAGTGAATGGTATTAATGTTATTGAAAAATCTCCGACAATCACTATTGGAAGTTTTCAAATACCTCTGCCTACTGTCAAAAAGAAATATGAAATGTTTATTGTTGGGGAAATGCATATCCCCATTGAGGTAACTTAGTGATTTACGAAAGTTCTTCGGTTTCATGCTAATCGAAAGTGGTTGTTAATAAGACCTAATCAACCTTATTAATGGATCTTTTTTGGACGGTATGAAGTTGATGAATTAATAAGCACTACCTTCTATCCCTACCTTTTGTTTTCTGTTTTGATCAGTTAAATAAAATAAAATGCCATGTTTTGTCTGTTTTCTGAATTTCCCGTGCAATAAAAAATGACCCAAAAATAAAAGTTCTTAGAATGCTCTAAAAGCCTGATATGATTTTTTCTGAATATTTATGAATTTTTGGTGCAAATAATACCAGAGGGAGGTGCACCAGGTGGGCACAACCCACCTGGGCGCGCCAGGACCCCCAGCCGCGCCCTGGTGGGTTGTGGTCCCCATGTGGGCCCCCTCACTTATCTCTTTAGCCCACATCATCACATACCTCCGGAACAAAAATCCTTATTGCTCTCTCTCCTGTGTTCTTGAGCTCAAACCCGCGGATTTCGATCTCTTAGCTCGAAGCTCCGTTTCTGAAACTGTTTCGGGGGATTGTTGCTTGGTATGTTACTCCACCATTTGTCCAATTAGTTTTTGTTTTAGTAGTTTATACTTTGAATAATTAGCTTCTCTTGGTGCTGCTGTAGATGAGCTTGCATGTTGAATTCTTAGTGTTCTAAGTAGT
This sequence comes from Aegilops speltoides, assembly GCA_021437245.1. Lineage (NCBI taxonomy): Eukaryota > Viridiplantae > Streptophyta > Magnoliopsida > Poales > Poaceae > Aegilops > Aegilops speltoides. Next base: position 102,916,983 of record CM038141.1, on the reverse strand, counting down.
TTGAATGCTTGCTATGGCCTCTATGTATCCGTAGGAGCAGCTGCTATCAATTTTGTAAAGTTTTGTTGACAATTTTTTGTCAGCTCAAAATTTTTATTTTCAGAAAATTGTACGCGGACACGATGAACCTATTTGGAAGGAAATCTTCGAGGAGACGATCCTCGGGGACATCTTCTAATGACAGTTCTACTCGCCAGTCCTATGTGGAACCAAGTGAAAGTTCCACGTGTGATGCTGCCACCAAAACATGCTTATGGCCTTGAGATGAATATATGGTGCGTGTGGGCATTAAGGAGGAATTTGAGCAATATGTTCACAATGCTGGCCTCAGTCCTTACCTTTTAGATAAGTGTGAACAACGCCAACTCCTCACTGAGACATTTGTCAAAATATTTACATTTTTCCCACGTGAGTCTATGGTGTCTTTTATGCTTTATGATAATCCATTTCCCATTTCACTGGAGAAGTTTGCTTACCATTTGTAACACCCCGAGAATCATGCTACAGTAATCCCCTTTAAATGATGCCTTGTCATCATTGTTACTATTGCTAATCTCACTTTGATTCTATTCTATTCCAGTCCAAATCTCAATTTCAAATTAAAGTCAAACTTCTAAATTGCTCAAACATGAAAACAAAAAAGTTCGTCATGTGGATATCCTTTTGGCAATTTTGGTGGTGAACCAATATTTTTGCAAAGTGTTTAAATGCCCTAAACTAATTAAAACAATGGTTAAAACGTTGTTTAAATGCCTTTTTGTTTTATAAAAACGCTAAGCTAATTTATTTAACTACCAAACTAACTGTGGCAGTTGTCTAAATTATAATAATAATTTAGGTTCAAGCTTTGTATTTTATAAAACTGTTTTGCCTTTTGAAATTAAAAGAAAACAAAGAAGTTTCAAGAAAAGAAAAGAAAAGCTCCCCCCACTGGGCCAACCGGCCCAGCTGGCCACCAGGCCTACTAGGCCGGCTGGCTCACCCCACTCCCCTATACACCCTTTGCCCAAACCCTAACCGAAACCCAGCACCCCCTCTCCCCCCACTTGTTCTCCTGTCCCCTCCCCCTCCTCCCGTTCCCGATCTGGATCGGGGAGGGGAGCGATCCCGACCCCCTTCGCCGTCACCATCGCCACTTGCCGTCATTGACCACCACCGCCGCAAGAGGACCCGAAGCCGCCTAACGCTACCCCGTCGTCGCCGCGTCCCCATCCTCATCCCCACCGGATTGCGCCTGCCTTCCCGCCGCCGCGACGCCGCCCCGTCGTCCTCGTCTCCTCCTTGCCGGACGCGACCCCGACTCCTCCGCGAGTCCGCTGCCATTCCCCTACGGCGCGCCATGAGCATCTCCTCCTCCTTCCTCGCCTCCTCTTCAGGCGCGACGCGCCGCCGTCACCGCGGCGCTTGGCTAACCCGCTTACGATCGCCGCGGACCGCGCACGCCCATAGCCATGTCGGTCGTGCCGTTGCCCTCGTAGGCTACCACTGCTCCGCCTCCACTCGCCGGCAGCTGCAGCGTGTCCCTCCTCTGCAACCCCATCGCCGCCTCCCACCGCGACATCCTGCCCCTCGCCCGCGCCCCGCAGCCCTGATCCGGCCAACCGCCCTCGTCCGCGCCCAGGGCCACTCCGCCACGCCGCGCACTCCAGCGTCGGACGCCCGGTGCCAGCGCTGCGCCCTTCAGAGCTCCGCCTGCCTGTTCGCCAGAATCGCACATCCGCCCCGCTAAGGCCCTGGGCCTATGGCGGATGGAGCCCACGCCCCTGTTTTCAAAAAAAATGTATGTGTGTGTGTGTCTATATATATATATATATATAAATAAAATAATTAATTAATTAATTAAACAATTAATTAACTTAATTAATTAAACTTAACTAGCCTAACCACCTAGTTTAGTTAACTAAACTGTTAGAGTAGACTAAAACAATCAATGACAGGGGGCCCACCCCTGCTGACTAGTCAAACGTTGGCTGGTCAACTGGGACCCCCTGGGCCCACATGTCACCCTCTGGTACACTGTTGTGTATACAGATCTGGGTGCACCTAGCATTTACTTATTATTTTCGAATTAAATTAAATTGTAGAATATCTTTAAAAACTTCGGAAAATCATAGAAATTAAACCGTAGCTCGGATCGAAAAACTTTGTACATGAAAGTTGCTCAGAACGACGAGACGAATCTGAATACGCGGTCCGTTCATCTGTCACATGCCCCTATCATAGCAAACATGCAACCTTTCCCTTCCATTTCATCTGTCCGAAAATTCCTAACTCTAGGAAAACTTCCCGGATGTTATCACCCTTCGCCGGTATTGTGTAGCATCGCGATAGAACACGTCTAGCTCTGCCTGTTATCCTGTTATGCTCTTGCTTGCTATGTATTTACTGTTTTCTCCCCCCTCTTCTCTTCGGTAGACCCCATGACGGCTGCCGATGCCGCTGGGATCGACTATGTCGACGACGACCCCTCCTTCTCGCCTAAGCAACCAGGCAAGCCTCCCCTTTGATCATCCCGATATCGCCCATTCCATTCTCTCATGCTTGCATTAGATTTTGCTATTGTTATTGTTTGCTCCTATTCTGATGCATAGCCTGCTTTTGTAATCTGCTCATTGTACCTACCTGCTTATCCTAAACTGCTTAGTATAGGTAGGTTAGTGATCCATCAGTAACCCCCAGTACTTGTCCTTGTTGCCCCTGCTTCATCATCGACGACTCGATCAGCGTGATCGACGACCAGAGCTCAACACCTCACATCACATCACGCCCCTTTCGTTGCTCGACTCTGCAGAGCTACTATCGAGTGCCGAGGGTGATCCCTCATAATGCACTCCTGATGATAACTCTGTAGTGTAGCTATTCGGTCGTGGTCATCGAGGGTGATTTGCTCTTTCACCACTCCCGATATGGCTCTGTCGTTCAACGCCTCAAGTGTGAACCTCGAGGGTGGTCCCTCTTACGTTCACCTTGATGATTACATTGAGTGGAATCCTTCGTGGGTGAGTCCTCAGGTTTTCCCCTTGATGTTTGGACACACGGCTACCTTGACTTTACTTGAGACCATTGTGGAAGTCGGGTCGGCCCAGAGGGGTACCCGCGAGTTGATGTGAAAGTTGGACGGGCCCGTAGAGCACCCGCGAGTTTTCCACATGGCACAGCCGGGCAGTCTGGGACGTTCAGACTTATATTCTGATCTTATATAACTAGAAATGGATACTTGAGATATGTGATGGATATGTGGCTCCAGGATTGCTTTCTCACAGGGATTCGAGGAAGGATCTCTGGGCGTTGGTTCTACAACATGTTTGCTAAATATTAAATTGCTATTCTTTACTCTCCTACATGCTGCAAGATGCTCAGAGCTGCGCGAAGATGCTAGTCTTCAATAGGCTAGGCCTTCCCCCTCTATTCTGGCATGCTGCAGTTCAGTCCACAGATACAAACCTTCCATTTGATACCAGTGCATACCTTAGTATAGATCTGATGCTTGCGAGTACTTTGCATGAGTACTCACGGTTGCTTTGCTACCCCTTTTCCCCCTTCCTTCTTCTTTCTGGTTGATGCAACCAGATGGTGGATCCCTAGAGCCAGATGCCACCGCTGACGGATGCTGCTACTTGGAGACTGCCGACGACCAGGAGTAGTTAGGAGGTCCCAGGCAGGAGGCCTTGCCTCTTCGATCGTTGTTGCTTTTGTGTTTGCCTTCTTAAGGCATCCTTGTTTAACTTATGTCTGTACTCATATATTGTTGCTTCCGCTGACTCTCTTGTGTATCGAGCTTGTATTTGAGCCCTCGAGGCCCCTGGCTTGTAATATAAAGCTTGTATTATTTTGATTGTGTCTAGAGTTGTGTTGTGATATCTTCCCGTGAGTCCCTGATCTTGATCGTACACATTTGCGTGTATGATTAGTGTATGATTGAATCAGGGGCGTCACACCATTGCAAACTGCCATATTGGGGTTCGCTTGATGAACCACTGAGGGCTGAGTACGAGTCCTTCTTGACTAGCCTTTGTTACGGTGAAAATAGGGGAGTGACACGAGGCAGAATAAAGAGCATCCACTTTCCCGTAATTCAGTACTTTGCATTATTTAATGGGAAATGCATAGTAGGCAAGCAAGACTGTAGCACACTGTGTGCGCCAAACTTGAGCCTCATCCACACCGCTCTCACTGGTGAATGGAACTATAACCTTGGAGTGGTTGTTGCACGTAGACTTCAGAATAATGCTAACGGTGGCTGGTTCTATGGGGGAATTTATGCCACACGTTTGGCACGAGAGCTGGGCGTTTCACCTTTACCCATTGACCCTATCCTACCCACGCAGTATTTAGACTTTGACATGTTAAAAGATCATAAGATCCTCAAATGAAAAATTCATGACTTCACTTATAATTTGTTGTTTGACCAAACCTTTGTTGTGCATACATATTTGCTCGCGCCTGCTCTTTTTGACTATCACAGTCAGGGGAGATATTTTGTTCTTGAGAGCGAGGCCCAAGCTCATAATGCAGCAGTGGTGGCAGCACGGCGTGCCGAGGCATCCGCACCTAGAGCCTATGTGAGCTTCCACGCAGACTTCAACCCTCCAGGCTACTGATCGACTACCAAGTTAGGCCAAAAGCCTAAGCTTGGGGGAGTACGTGTTCCCACCGACACTATACTCATGCCCACATACTTCATTTGTCGGTGTTCACACTTTTTCATTGTATCATCCGTGCTTAGATTTATTTTCTTGCTTTCTTCTTGTGTGTTTGAAAAACTTTAGAAAAAACAAAAAAAATAGTTGTAACTAGTTTACTTTCTATGCATGCTTAGTAGTAATATTAAAAAGAAAATCCAAAAATATTTCCTTGTTCTTCTTTTGCTTGTCGGGAGCTTTCCCGTGTAAATAGTTTTTCTCATTTTTGCTTTTCCCTTTTATTTGTCCGTTCTAGAAAACCAAAAACTCAAAAAATATTCCAATGTGTTTCTCTGAACTTCTTTTCTTTGTATTCGAGTCTTACCAAGGAGAAGACCACGATGAAAATGTTGAGTGGCTCTCATATGAATAATTGTTGAATTAATAAGAGCACATTTTACCTTGTCTTCTCCTATTGAATAAAATGTCTTGCAGATTCCATCTTAGTCCATGGCACTCTTGCACTATTATTATTTTCATATTGTTCGGTCGTGCAAGTGAAAGGCAATAATGACGACATCTGATGAACTGGCCGTGGCAGGGAGAAACTGGTATGAACTCGACTTGTTCTATTTTTGTAAATATGTTTAACCTAGTATCCATGATTGAGCCCATTATGATTAAACATGTTTGCAATGACAATTTGAGATTATAGTTTCTCATGCCATGCATAAGTAGCTGGGAGTTGATAATGATTTATCATGGATATCAACATAGCGTTAAAATGATTGTGATGTAGTATGTTGATATGGTATCCTCCTCTGAATGTTCGAGTGTCTTGACTTGGCACATGTTCATGCACTACAAAGAAAATACACTTCCATGATGATACGTGTTTGTCAAAGTAGGTCGCATTTTTTGTCATGCATGTACATCCATGACAATTTTATGATAGAATCAAGATAGTCATACCTGTGCTGTCGTTGAAGTGTTCCATGACATTAGCAAAATTATCATTATAGAAGTGTCCACTTCCATGACGATAAATCACGTGCCACAGAAGTGCTTTCATCAAGAGTGACCGACATGTGGCATCCACCGTAACAGAACGCCGTTAAGCTATCGGGTTGGGTTTTGGATCCGATAACCCGTTAACAGCCCCGACCAATGGGGATTTTCCACGTGTAAAATCATCATTGGCTGGAGGAAACACGTGTCGGCTCATCATTGGGACAGATGTCATCCACTCATTGGACAGAAGGCGCCTATGATACGTCGGCACGTGGCACGGCCCAACAGAGTCCCATTCTTGTGAATAGGCTGGCCCGTTTGACTTGGTGAAAAGGTGGCGGGCCGGCCCATGGAAAGCCTGTTAACGGCTTGTTCACATATAGCCCATTTACAGCCTGCTAACCCAAGTCCCGTTACGCCCTATCCGAATTAGGCCCAGTAGCGTCATCTGAGCCATCCAATATGATTCCAGGCCGTTTTCACTTCTGGCCCATGTATGGCCCATGACGTCTTTCGGCCCATATGAGGCCCTTTGTAACTCTTGGCCCATTAACGGCCCGCGGTGAAACTGGCCCGTAATGAACAGTGTATCACTTTACACCCATTAACGGCCCGTGGTGGCGGCCCGTAATGAACAAATGTATCACTTTATACCCATTAACGGACCGTTATTACATTGGGCGTTTCCAGCCCATGTTATCTTTCGGCCTTCTAAGGGCCCATTTATGCTTGGGCTCATTTCAAGATTCGCCATTTACGACTGCATTCATCGTCATCTTTTGCTTGTGCGCCAAATTCAGCCCGTGGTTACAGTCGGCCCATTTGTGGTCCGTTAATACGTTGGGCCGTTTTCATAGCATCATCAAATACGACCTATTAACGATGGCCCGTTATGGTCGGCCCATGAATGGATGATTCCAACTCTAGCCCATTTACGGCCATAATGTGGCCTGTTATTGGCCCATGTTTGGCCAATCGATCATACGGCCTGTATAAGGCCCATTGATGATACGACCCGTAGAAGGCCCATTGTATCTACGACCCGTAGAAGGCCCACTGTTTCTACGGCCCATAGAAGGCCCACTGTTTCTACGGCCCGTAGAAGGCCCACTGTTTCTATGTCCTGTAGGAGGCCAAGTGTCACTACAGTAAATATTAGCCCATGGTTATTGTGGCCTAGTTTTAAGAAATAGGTTACTGCAGCCACTAGCAAACTGCGGAAAAAGAAATGCAATGACTACAAGCAAACAAATAAACAAGACAACAAGGAAATAAATAAGCAAGCAACTTGCGCTAGGCTATCACGGCTATCACACATATTACATCCACTGGGCATCAAAGTTCGCCACCAGTGCAAATAAACGCGCCGACAAAAGAATACACAAAACTGAGAGCACTTCAGAAGGCACTAGGCCTGGCCAGGTCGGGCCCCCCAAACAGCCGAAGAAGCTGAGTAGACCTCAGTTGTGTCAACGATAGATGCATCAACACTAGATTTATGGCATGATGGTGCACACGGCAGTCCTCTGGCATCTTCATTGCATCTTTGACTTCAAGTCGGAGCTGAGCTGAAGCAAGCCTTTCCGCTTTAAGTTGAGACTTAAGAAGTTGAACTGATTGAGGCAGCAACTGCACAGAGGTTGTCTCACACCTGCTGGTGAGTAGCTTCAACTCACTGTCTTCATCAAGACAAGACCTTAGGGTCATCTCGCTGTCCTCAAGATGGTTTGGCTCACTATCTTCCCTAAAGTTCTGCCTGGCGTAAGAGATACGACTCTGAAAGAGAAACAAGGAGACACGTAACAGGTTTCACAATTATATAAACAAATAAATGGATGTGTTTTGCATAAGGAACATGTTTTTACAACTACAATTTGAAACTGGTAGTTGTTGCAAACATCCAATCAGATATAAACAACAAAGCAAACAGCAGTGGAGGAAATGATGCCTATCCAAATCTATACTAGAACAAAGTTTGAAGGCTTGAGAAGGATGAACTTATATTACATGTTAACACGGGCTGGACAAATCCCTTCTCCATGTTGATGGAAGGATAATTCAATAAATTCCCCAAAGAAAATTCTTTATAAGCGTTGCCATTATTCTACATTTTGCAAAGAGTAAATATAGATTAGATAATATTGGAAGAAATAGAGGATAATGAAGCTCAAGTGCAGACTGATGATACATAATCAAATAGCAATTAATTAAGTACAGCGTTACAAGGCAAAAGGGAGAGAGAGGTACTGACAAGAGCAATGCAGAGCCCAATATTGTTTTGAGATCGTATGATCCTTTGAGCAAGGAGATTCATCTAAAATTAGTTTTCATACAAGAGAGAAGGTAAGGCACAAGCAAAAATTTAGGAGTTCAAATTTTGAATTGATATCATAGACAGTACGTGACGCTGGGCTCCCAGCAGTTCTAATAGGGGTTTGGCCACTGGAGTAGGGGTAAAGTGTGGTATAGTTGGGCCTGTGTTTTCTGTGGCTGCTGATCTATCTGATTTAACAGGTATCACTACCTTCTCCAAATACCTAGTTTGTACTCCTTGAGGATCTGCACTCACCCTCTTCCTTTTGGACATCTATTACGAAAGAACAACATTTGACTGGAAAAACATAGTGTGACGACACATGGAATAGGTACAGAAAATGGATAGGTATGGCATATACTCATATATGATGCTTAAACTAAGCAGATGGTGTAACAAAGTGGAAGTAATGCAAGAGGTCAGATGCAAAATATGTGTGACCAATACAACTTTGCAAAGTTAGAGCAAGCACCTTGATGGGTGAATAAGATAGGCCATCCTCCACCATGCCAAGTTTGTTAGCCAGTGGATTGTTCCGCAATATTCCTCTCGTGCGCCCATTCTCATATTCATTTTGATAATGTTCAATATCTGACATGCATGAAAACATAAAAACAAGTGAGACTTTCTTTGTAATGCAGAAGTGATTCTAATCCAATACTGCCTCCCTGTAAACCCCTTTGTGCTATCTCTGCAATTCTTTTAAGAGATGCCATGCACACTGTAATTTGTTGTGTGCATTAATATAATGTGGCCTACTACTCAAAATATGAGAGCTCCAGAAGTGATGACACTTCGCAGATGAAAGCTTCAACATGTAGTAAAGAAGAACAAGTCGACCTGACCTGGCAGATTCAAAATATACTAAGGGAGAACAACTCGACCTGACCAGTCGACCGCAAGAGAAGAGTATCATCTTAAAGAAGAGCAGAAGAGCAAGCAGATTGAAGGTATTACAAGTCTTTCAATACAATGTCGGTTGGCCACCCATGATGAACCAGAGCGCACAGAGAAATACTATTCTTTATGGTCTCTCCATATGTGGCTCACATGCATTTAGAAAGTAAAGTAGGAACATTTAGCTAACCAATAAACATCTCTCAGTTTTACTAATATCAACAATAATATCATATATGAATTTGTACAACTAAGCTTGTTTAGCTCGATGGGTGGAGCGGTGCTATTACGACACGAACCACGTAGGCTGATTGTGGTCATCATAAAATGGGGAAACTGTAAGCATGACGAGTACAGTGTTGACCATGGCAGTGGGATGGCAGATCTGAAGCTGCAAACCGCGCAAATGGTAGTTAGCAACCGATGTTTGCTTTGAAATAACAACTAAGATTTGGTATGGACAAGAAAGTACGGTCAACAAGTGAGAAAGAAATGCAATTATGATGTATCTCTATATGTCGTGGCATGCATTTGGAAACTCAAGTGGGACCTTTAGCTAACCAATTAAATGTGTCGGTTAACTAATATCAGTATCATATCACAATCATATTTGAACAACTAAGCTTTCAAATTCTGAGTGTTGTGTTGTTTAGCTTGAAGGGTGGAGTAATGCTAGTACGACAGAAAGCACCTACGCAGATCATAGTAGAGTAGATAAAAGGGGAAAACCCTAAGCATCAAGAGAAAAATCAGGAAAGTGGAACTAGCTGGACCAGTGGGTGGAGCACATGCTTTTCGAAACGAATATAGGAACATTAGGTGACCAATTAAACATTCTCTGTTTTAGTTATATGAGCATCATATCAGATTCGTATTTCAACACGTAAGCTTTGGGTTGAGGTCTTGAGGAGTAGTGCCAGCACAACACGAAGCACCTACGATGATGGTAGTGAATATAAAGGGGGCAACCATAAGCTTTACAATTATAGTGCCCGTGCCATGGCGGATCTGAAGGTGCAAACCGGACAAAGCTACTTCGCAACCATTGTTTGCTTTCAACTAGCCACTACGATTTGGTACGGACAAGAAAAGTACAGTAAACAAATCACGATCTATTTTCCGGGTGAGATCAATAACTTAAGCACATATGGAAGAGTACCACCTCTCTTGTGGCGTCGTGTAGGCCTATGCTGATACGTTGAGGGTGCTGCGGGTGCGGTGGCTGTCGGCGGCGGGGAAGAAGACTTTAGACAACAGACGGCCGGGTCGGGGGATATACCTGTTGCCGTGGACGAGGCGGTCGTAGGAGCGGCAACGGCAAGGTGGACGACGGCGCCAATGAAGCGAGAGGAGGCAATGAAAGGATCCTAGTCCAGCGCCATGGATGAGAGACGTCCATCTCTTGCAGTGGACGACGGGGTAGGGGTAGCGGCTCCGGCAAGGTGGAGGATGGGGTGGCGGACGGAGGAGGCTGGCCGCAGTGCGGAGGTTGTCGTGCCGCCGATGGTGTATGAATGGGGCAATGGAGGGGAGGGGGATCTCAAACTTTGGGACGCGCTTCTCTGAAAAATGGGAAAGTTACGAACTTATCCCCCGTTTAAAATTTCGGACATCGCGTTGGTTAGGGATAGGACGGCAATCTCGCATCTCCCAAATATTCGCCGGTAACTATTTCGGGCGAGGAGAGGGTGTTTTTCCGCCCACGGTTAGCGCCCATGGTGTATGAACGGGGCTGACAAGTAGGGAAGTTTTGTCACGTCTGAGGGAAGTTACACATCTGCCCCTATTTAAAATATTAGCCTACATCGATTTCGGACAAGGAGAGTTTGTTTTGCCGCCCATCGTGTATGAATGGGGAAATGGAGGAAGAGACACATATCTTTCAGACGAGCTTGAATCAAATGTGTTTTGCCGCCCACGTTTGGCGCCCACCGTGTCTGAATGGGCTTAGAGGCCGTCGTGTCATGTCTGATTGAAGTTACTAGTCTACCCCTATCGACAGCAGTGTAAATTCGGTCGATAAGGATGTCAAGTGTCAGGGGTAGACAGTAATTTCCATCTTGCAAACACTTGCTTCGGGCAGCCCACAAATTATAGTGGGTGTTTAGCCGCTTCATTCAAAACTTGGGAGAATTAGCATTCACGTTTGCCATGGGCCCTAGCTAACTAAATTCAAATCCAATTTGTATTCGATTATGAATATCCACGGATAATTCTACGTTTTGTTATTTATTTCTTCAAAACCACAACAATGATTTATTCCACCTTTATATATGATTATGATTTAGAAATGTCGTGATCTTCGAATTTAGTAGGTTGGATACACTCTGAGTCGAACAGTTATTTCATCCAATACAATATGCTCATAGGAAAAAAAAAATCACCTTATGTCAATCATACAAGTACTGAGGATTACCTTGCCTAAAAAATTCGGATCATTACAACACATGGACAACATAGGGGGTCTTGCAACATAATCCATTCAGAGACATGACACAACATGCAAGTACAATAATCTAATGACAATTTCAACTGGTATCTAAAGAAGAACGGGGATTACCTTGGGCTTCAGATAGCAGAAACAACAGGACCTCCTCCGTCTTCAAATGCAACATTCTTACTTCCTCCAATTCTTGGGTTACTTGCATAATGTGTGTCGCTAATTCCGTAATTTCCAGCCTCAAGATAAAGATTACCTCATTCATGGCAGCCACACCATCTCTTTCTGCCTCTAGTAGAGCCTCAAGCACTATAATATCTGTGCTCAGACTGCTCTCCGGCGGTATTGCCTCTGAACTGCTACCATCTGGTAACATGGATGGTGCACTACTTCCACAAATAGATTCTGGAGTTGTACATTGTGTCCTAGTGTGAACGGCATCCTGGAAGGTTTCCACTGGACATAAGTTAGAGATAGTTATCATATGATCCAGGTAGTAAGCTTACATGGTAAACGATATTGCCGAGCATGGAAAACTATATTTAAATGGTTTGAAGCAGCATCAGCCGAAAAGAAATTAAATGGTAAGATGAAACTAGGGGTGTAAGTGGCAAATAAACGGCATCCGCTAGTCCCATCTAATTAGTTTTTGCTACCTCCCTAGTTCATTTTCCTCAAAAAAACAAAAAATCTTTTGAACTATCATACCACTAGTGGACTTTAATCGGGATTAAACAGGACCCAGTTGACATCCCTAGTTGAAAGGGAGTGTTCCACCGCTATATTTAAGTTGCCAAGGCGTCTAAGCAGTTGAAATAATCTGAGAAAGCACTTAACAGTGTGGCCTCATATAAACTACAAAGACAGTCTTGTGATGAAGTTGAGATGAAATGTTAAGGACTCAAATGAAATAGGCATGCATTTCTTTACGATAGTACAACAGGCACTACTGACATATTGGCCAACTCAGGTATAGCGTAACAACAAACACGCATTCGAATCAAGCAATACAGCAAAGCAGATAACTGAACTATTTGTAATTCGGTAGGATTACAGGTTGAGGGCACAAGCCAAGAAAGCCCCCACTCGCATTACATTTCACATGTACTAAAACACACTGGCTTACCATATGTTGCTGTGAAGCCTCGCTCCTGTTGCAATGTTCTTTGAAGATATCGTCAGCATCCCGTGGTTGCAAATCTAGTTGTTGTAGTTTATTCTGCACCCTCTATTTAGGTAAAATTAATTTTAATCGCATGCACTGGTCCGAATTGATCATCAATGGTTCATCTAAACTAATGAAAGAAGGGTGTGTGCATACACGACAATATATCTGCTTCCCTCTATTTTTATGCTTGTTCGAGGCGCCAGCCCCAAAAGAAACAAATATTTTGCTTGATGGGGTTGGCAGCTCAATAATTAATAGAAGCATCAAATTAGTCATGCAACTTGGGAAGATCAAGAACACACAAACAAGTAATGAACAGAGGCTCGGAGCAGTGATGCAATAGCTAGCATCAGAAAATGTAGGGTAAAACAAACAAAAAGCAGCGGAACCACATGCTAGTTTGCTGATGTGTAATTAAGCATAGAGAACATTAAGCAGTCTGATGGAACCAACAGGTGGCATCAGAACAACACCATTATCATAAATATAGCATTCAAGAAGTAAAATAGTAGGCAGTGATATCTAGGAAGTACAGTAATACTCCCTCCGTTCCAAAATAGATGACTCAACTTTCTACTAACTTCAGTACAAAGTTAGTACAAAGTTGGGTCATCTATCTTGGAATAGAGGGAGTACTTAGGACAAAACTAAAGCATACTAACTATATGTGCACTGGTATGTAATTTAGCACATGTAACATGTTCACTGCCAGAAGTATGGCCCTACAGGTGCAAGCAGAATAACGCGTCTCATGAAAAACTGAATGACGCCCTGAAGAAAATCAAAGGTGTGTTGCTTATGCTAGGAAAGTGAACGTAGGCGCCGGCCATTGGATAATAGTACCTGATTCTCGGCGGCGTATGGGTGTCGTTGTCATACTTGATAGCTAAGGATTGTCGGTGGTGCTGGTGTTGCGGTTGAGTTTGGGCCGGTTGTCACCGTCATTTGAAGCGGCTCCGATTACTCTGATTCTTGGCGCTGTCGACATACAAGAAAGCTCATCTGTGGTAAGTGAACAGTTGCATGATAAAGAGAAAAATCAAATGAGTACTGATACATCTCCAACGTATCTATAATTTATGAAGCATTCATGCTATTTTATTACCTGTTTTGAATGATTACGAGCTTTATTTTACACTTTTATATTACTTTTGGGACTAACCTATTAATCGGAGGCCCAGCCCATATTGCTGTTTTATTGCATGTTTCAGTATTTCAAAGAAAAGGAATATCAAACGGAATGAAACCTTCGGCAGCATGATATTTTGGAAGAATATGATCCTGGAGACTTGGAGTTCACGTCAGAAGATCCTCGAGGCAGCCACGAGATAGGAGGGCCCCCCTGTAGGGCGCGCCCCCTGTCTCGTGGGCCCCTAGAGCACCTCCCGACTGACTTCTTTTGCCAATATAAGCCTACGTACCCTAAAAACATCGAATATCAAGATAGATCGGGAGTTCCGCTGCCGCAAGGCTCTGTAGCCACCAAAAACCTCTCGGGATCCTGTTAGGCACCTGCCGAGGAGGAATCCATCACCGTGGCCATCTTCATCATCCGGCGCTCTCCATGACGAGGAGGGAGTAGTTCACCCTCGGGGCTTAGGGTATGTACCAGTAGCTATGTGTTCGATCTCTCTCTCTCGTGTTCTCTCTATGGCACGATCTTGATGTATCGCGAGCTTTGCAATTATAGTTGGATCTTATGATGTTTCTCCCCCTCTACTCTCTTGTGATGAATTGAGTTTCCCTCTTGAAGTTATCTTATTGGATTGAGTCTTTATGATGAGAACACTTGATGTATGTCTTCCCATGTTTATCTGTGGTAACAATGGGATTTCACGTGCCACTTGATGTATGTTTTGGTGACCAACTTGCGGGTTCCGCCCATGAACGTATGCATAGGGGTTGGCACACATTTTCTTGACTCTCCGGTAGAAACTTCGGGGCACTCTTTGAAGTACTTTGTGTTGGTTGGATGAATTTGAGATTGTGTGACGCATATCGTATAATCATGCCCACGGATACTTGAAGTGACAATGGAGTATCTAGGTGACATTAGGGTTTTGGTTGATTTGTGTCTTAAGGTGTTATTCTAGTATGAACTCTATGATGGATTGAGCGGAAAGAATAGCTTTATGTTATTTTACTACGAACTCTCGAATAGATAGAATAGAAAGGATAACTTTGAGGTGGTTTCGTACCCTACCATAATCTCTACGTTTGTTCTCCGCTATTAGTAGCTTTGGAGTGACTCTTTGTTGCATGTTGAGGGATTGTTATATGATCTATCTATGTTATTTTTGTTGAGAGAACTTGCACTAGTGAAAGTATGAACCCTATGCCTTGTTTCCTATCATTGCAATACCATTTATGCTCACTTTTATCATTAGTTACCTTGCTGTTTTTATATTTTCAGATTACCAAAACCTTTATCTACCATCCATATTGCACTTGTATCACCATCTCTTCGCCGAACTAGTGCACCTATACAATTTACCATTGTATTGGGTGTGTTGGGGACACAAGAGACTCTTTATTATTTGGTTGCAGGGTTGTTTGAGAGAGACCATCTTCATCATACGCCTCCTACGGATTGATAAACCTTAGGTCATCCACTTGAGGGAAATTTGCTACTGTCCTACAAACCTGTGCACTTGCAGGCCCAACAACGTCTACAAGAAGAAGGTTGTGTAGTAGACATCAAGCTCTTTTCTAGCGCCGTTGCCGAGGAGGTGAGTGCTTGAAGGTATATCTTTAGATCTTGCAATCGAATCTTTTTATTTCTTGTTTTATCACTAGTTTAGTTTATAAAAGAAAACTACAAAAAATGGAATTGAGTTTGTATCATACGCTTGATCTTTTTTATATCTTTCGTGAGTATGATGAAAAGGAAAATTGTGCTCAAGTGCTAGAAGAAGAATGCATTAGAATGTTTGGTACTAGATCTTTGTATGATCAGAATGATTGCAATGTTGTTATTATGAATTCTTTGAATATCCATGATGCTAATGATATGTAAAGCCACAAGCTTGGGGAAGCTATGTTTGATGAAGATGATATTTTTTGTCCCCCAAGTTTTGATGAGCAAATTTATTATGATGAAAACATGCCTCCTATTTATGATGATTATATTGATGAAAGTGGGTTTGGAAGAGTGTCAACATTAGGAAGTAGTGATCCCACTATTTTGGAGGATGTTGAATCTTATTGTGATGAATATGAAAGTGGATTTGGAAGAGTGTCAACTTTACTTAGTGATGATTCCACTATTTCGGAAGAGGTTCCAATTGATTATGAGAACAAAGTTGCTATCTATGATGATTATTGTGATGACTTGTATGCTATTAGGAATAATGATAACCATGAAACTTGTCATCATGATTTTAGTTTTCAAGTGGATTATGCCTCACATGATAATTATTTTGTTGAGTTTGCTCCCACTATTATTCATGAGAAGAATTTTGCTTATGTGGAGAGTAGTAAATTTTCTATGCTTGTAGATCATGAAAAGAATGCTTTAGGTGCTGGTTATATTGTTGAATTCATTCATGATGCTACTACAAATTATTATGAGGGAGGAATATATGCTTGTAGGAATTGCAATAATGTCAAGTTTCCTCTCTATGTGTTGAAAATCTTGAAGCTATGCTTGTTTTACCTTCCTATGCTTGTTGATTATTGTTCCCATAAGTTGTTTGCTCACAAAATGCCTATGCATAGTGAGGGAGTCCTGGACTAGGGGGTGTCCGGACAGCCGGACTATCATCGTCCGCCGGACTCCAAGACTACGAAGATACAAGATTGAAGACTTCGTCCCGTGTCCGGATGGGACTTTCCTTGGCGTGGAAGGCAAGCTTGGCGATACGGATATGTAGATCTCCTACCATTGTAACCGACTCTGTGTAACCCTAGCCTTCTCCGGTGTCTATATAAACCGGAGGGCTTTAGTCCGTAGGACATAACATACATTACAGCAATCATACCATAGGCTAGCTTTAGGGTTTAGCCTCCTTGATCTCGTGGTAGATCCACTCTTGTACTACCCATATCATCAATATTAATCAAGCAAGACGTAGGGTTTTACCTCCATCAAGAGGGCCCGACCTGGGTAAAACATCGTGTCCCTTGTCTCCTGTTACCAACCGCCTAGACGCACAGTTCGGGACCCCCTACCCGAGATCCGCCGGTTTTGACACCGACATTGGTGCTTTCATTGAGAGTTCCTCTGTGTCGTCACCGATAGGCTCGATGGCTTCTTCAATCAGCAACGCTGTCTAGGGTGAGACTTTTCTCCCCGGACAAATCTTCGTATTCGGCGGCTTCGCATTGCGGGCTAATTCACTTGGCCATCTGGAGCAGATCGAAAGCTACGCCCCTGGCCGTCAGGTCAGATTCGGGAGCCTGAACTTCACGGCCGACATCCGCGGGGACTTGATCTTCGACGGACTCGAACCACAGCCAAGCGTGCCGCACTGTTACGATGGGCATGATCTAGCTCTGCCGCCGAACAGTGCCTTGGTGGCCGCACAAGAATCCGCTCCGGCCCTTAGACCGGAGCCGATCGCCCAGATCGAGGACCGGTGGTTAGACACCGCCTCGGGGGCTCCAACTTCCACGGCGATGGAGCCTAACACTAACCTTGTCCCTCGCGAAGCTCGTGGCTCCAAGGTGCGGACTCCTTGCTGGACTCCGGACCTCCCACGCCCCTGCCAATTGAATCTGATTGGGCGCCGGTTATGGAATTCACCGCCGCGGACATCTTCCAACACTCGCCCTTTGGCGACATCCTAAATTCGCTAAAGCATCTCTCGCTATCCGGAGAGTCCTAGCCGGATTATGGCCAAGATGGTTGGGATACGGACGACGAAGAAATTCAGAGCCCACCCACCACCCACCTTGTAGCCACTGTCGACGATCTAACCGACATGCTAGACTACGACTCCGAAGACATCGACGCTATGGACGACGATGCCGGAGACGGACAGGAACCAGCGCCTATAGGGCACTGGAAGACCACCTCGTCATACGACATATACATGGTGGACACCCCAAAATATGAGGACGGTGAAGAAGCAGCGGAGTCAGATTCCTTAAAGAAACAGCCCAAGCGCCGGCGTCAGCGGCGCCGCTCTAAATCCCGCCACAGCAAGAATGGAGATTCCGCACAGAGATAATATCGCCGAGAAAGTGCGAAGATAACCCCCTCCAAAGAAGACTCAGTAGCAGAGGATGCAGAAGCAAGCCCTCACGAGAGGGCAGCAGACGAAGAGGTCGAGGACTATAATTATATACCTATCTCCGAAGACGAGGCAAGCCTCAACGCAACGAATTCGTCGTGCCCGAGGATCCCGTCGAACAAGAGCGTTTCAAACGCAGGCTTATTGCCACGGCAAATAGCCTAAAGAAAAAGCAGCAGCAGCTTCAAGCTGATCAGGACCTGCTGGTCGATCGATGGACCGAGGTCCTCGTGGCCGAAGAGTATAAACTCGAACGCCCCTCCAAAAGCTACCCAAGACGCAAGTTGCTCCCCGGACTAGAGGAGGAAGCATACATACCTTCATCACCAGCGCACGATATGGCAGACCGACCACCCCGTGGTCGCGACAGAAAGGCATTCAGGCCCCCCACCAAGACCGTACCCCGGCATCGCTCAAAAAGTGCAAAGCCAAGAGGGAACGCGTCGGACTTGCGAGATATATTGGAGGACAAAGCAAGGCAATCCAGATCCATCTACGGATCACGAGGGCGCCCCACGACCCACGACGAATATCGTCGTGCCAGATACAATCACTCCGGTCGGGCCGAACACAGCAGACAACACTCTCTCGAGCTACGTCGTGATATTGCTCAATATAGAGGCGCCGCACACCCGCTATGCTTCACTGACGAAGTAATGGATCATCAAATCCCTGAAGGGTTTAAACCCGTAAACATCGAATCCTACGACGGCACAACAGACCCCGCGGTTTGGATCGAAGATTATCTCCTTCACATCCATAGGGCCCGCGGCGACGATCTCCACGCCATCAAGTATCTCCCACTCAAGCTTAAAGGACCAGCTCGGCATTGGCTTAATAGCTTGCCCGCAGAGTCAATTGGGTGTTGGGAAGACCGGAAGCCGCATTCCTCGACAACTTCGAGACGCGTATATGCGGCCACCAGATGCCGATGACCTAAGCCACATAATCCAGCAGCAGACGAATCGGCGGACAATTACGACATGGTTCTTGACAAAGAAAAAACCAAATCGCCGATTGTCCGGATGCAGAGGCCCTTGCAGCCTTCAAACATAACATCCGCGACGAGTGGCTAGCCCGCACAGGGACAGAAAAGCGAAATCCATGGCAGCCCTCACATCATTAATGACCCGCTTTTGCTAGAGAGGATAGCTGGCTAGCTCGCAGCAACAACCTCAAGTAAAAATTATGGCAGTCCGGATACTAAGGACCATAATGGCGGTCGCGTCGAAGCAAAATAAACGCCCGCGTGCGGCGATGACAAGGAGGATCTGGCGATCAACGCCGGATTCCGAGGCTCTAAACCCGGTCAGCAGAAGAAGCCATTCAAAAGAACCACTCCGGGTCCGTCCAATTTGGATCGAATACTCGACCGGTTATGCCAGATACATGGCACCCCTGAAAAGCCAGCTAATCACACCAACAGAGACTACTGAGTGTTCAAGCAGGCAGGCAAGTTAATTGCCGAAAACAATGACAAGGGGCTAAACAGTGACGACAAGGAAGAGACCCGACCGCCAAACAATAGAGGACAGAAGGGTTTCCCCCACAAGTGCGGACGGTGAACATGATTTACGCAACCCATATACCCAAGAGGGAGTGGAAGCGTGCACTAAGGGACGTATATGCGATGGAGCCAGTTGCCCCGAAGTTCAATCCATGGTCCTCTTGTCCGATCACTTTCGATCGAAGAGACCATCCGACCAGCATACGCCATGGCGGATTCGCCGCATTGGTTTTAGACCCAATCATCGATGGATTTCACCTCACGAGAGTCCCGATGGACGGCGGCAGAGAGTCTGAACCTCGCTTTATCGGGATACAAGGCGCAAGATGGGCATAGACCCCCAAGGATTAAACCTACAAAGACAACCTTTAAAGGTGTCATACCAGGTGTGGAAGCCAATTGTACAGCTCACCACACCGAAGTGGTCTTCGGATCCCGGATAATTTCGGAGCGAGGAGTTAACCTTCGACATAGTCCCATTTCGCAGCGGCTATCACGCTCGCTTCGGACGAACCGCGTTTGCAAAGTTCAACGCGGTGCCGCATTATCGTACCTCAAGCTCAAGATGCCAGCCCTCATGGAGTCATCACGGTCAACGGAAATATGGACCGCTCCTCCGAACGGAGGAACATACACGCTCTGGCGCGAAATACTGAGCAGCCTTTTAAGGCAATTTCGAGTCCGCCATTAAACGGCCGGATACAGCCAACGCACCAAGCAACACCAACCAAGACCACAGCACGATCCGAGCACGCCAGAGTAATGCGGCCCTAACCCCATTGTCGGTGTCAAACCAGCGGATCTCGGTAGGGGGTCCCGAACTATCGTCTAGGCGGATGGTAACAGGAGACAAGGGACACAGTTTTACCGTGTTCGGGCCCTCTCGATGGAGGTAAAACCCTACGTCCTGCTTGATTGATATTGATGATATGGGTAGTACAAGAGTGGATCTACCACGAGATCAAGGAGGCTAAACCCTAAAGCTAGCCTATGGTATGATAGTTGTAATGTATGTTGCGTCCTACGGACTACAGCCCTCCGGTTTATATAGACACTCGAGGAGGCTAGGGTTACACAGAGTCGGCTACAATGGTAGGAGATCTACATATCCGCATCGCCAAGCTTGCCTTCCACGCCAAGGAAAGTCCCATCCGGACACGGGACGGAGTCTTCAATCTTGTATCTTCGTAGTCTTGGAGTCCGGCGGACGATGATAGTCCGGCTGTCCGGACACCCCCTAGTCCAGGACTCCATCAGTAGCCCCTGAACCAGGCTTCAATGATGATAAGTCCGGCGCGCATATTGTTCGGCATTGCAAGGCGGGTTCCTCCCTAGAATAATCCAGAGAAGATCATGAACACCAGGATAGTGTCCGGCTCTGCAAAATAAATTCCACATTCCATCGTAGAGAGAATAAAATGTACACCAGTCCAATCTGCTGACGTATTATGCGGCATGACATCACACCGCTACCAAGCCTTTATTTGAATCGTTTTTTATTATACCACCTCAGCACGTTTATCGAAGCAGTTTCCTTGGCACGTCCTGTCGATGCAGAGATCGTGTTCCCCTTATTCCGGGATTCTCATCAATACGGATGTGGGTAACCCAACCGCGCCATTGATGGTGGCGCTTGGGAGATAAGCGAGTTTTACCAGGCTGGTGGGGGGCGCATAGTCTCCGTCCGCCTATATATATAAGGGATAAGGATTTACCTTCTCACCTACGCCTTCTTCCTCCTTTACTTATCCATCTCCGTGCACTCAAGCTCCAACGCCCAAGCTCGCGCATCTCGCCTCGACCTCCTCCGATTATGTACGGAGCGGGAGGCAAATGGTTGGCCTCCACCGTTAAGGAGGAGCACATCACCAAGCTGCGCAGCGCCGGATAGCTTTCCAGCGACATCGCGCATCGGCTGCCCGACGAGGGGCAGCTCATCCCCACCCCCGGGCCCCATGAGAGGGTTGTTTTCCTCCCCCACTTCCTCCGCGGACTGGGCTTTCCACTCCACCAATTCGTCCGGGGGCTCATGTTTTACTACGGCCTGGATTTCCACGATCTGGCGCCGAACTTCATCTTCAACATCTCGGTGTTTATCGTCGTGTGCGAGGCCTTCCTCTGCATCCGGCCCCACTTCGGCCTGTGGCTCAAGACCTTCAACGTCAAGCCGAAGGTTGTGAAGGGCACGCAAGCGGAATGCGGAGGAGCCATGTTGGGCAAGTTGCCCAACGTCCTTTGGCTCCAAGGGGCCTTCGTGGACTCCATCAAGGGGTGGCAATCGGGGTGGTTCTACATCACCGAGCCGCGCGAACCCACGTGGGCGGCGGCCCCCGAGTTTAGATCTGGCATCCCTACGTAGCTCACCTCCTAGAAAGAGAAGGGCTTGTTGTGGGGCAATCCGAAGGAGCTGACGGGACTCCGAGCCTGTATCCAGAAGCTGGTGAACAATCAGCTCAGGCTCGTCGACGTGGTCCAAGTCATGCTCATCCGCCGGATTCTCCCATGCCAAGAACGGGCATTCAATCTGTGGGAGTTCAATCCGAAACAGCACCGGGCGCTAAGCGGGCTCTTCGACACGACGTACGAAGGCGCCTGGAGGGTGCTGTTTAAGGGCGCCGAAGCCCCCGCATCCGCGACGGAAGATCGCGGATTTTGCTCGCAGCATCCAGCTGACGAGGTAAGTGATTCAACCCCTTTACGGGACACTTGTGGTAAATAGATTGATTCTAAGAGGGTTTCAATCTCTCCTTTCCTTTGACAGGAATGGATGGAGAAGGCCGAGCAGCTCATCTGTCCGGCTCCCATGCCAGAAGACACAGTGGACGCCCGTCTAGCGGGGCTGCTGGTTCCGGCACCGCACGTGGTGCCGGAGAAGAAGGCCAAGAAGGTGGCCACGGGGACTCGAAAGAGTTCCCGTAATCAGGTGTCCGATGACGAGGCGGAATCCTCCCCCGAAGACGAGGAGGAAGAAGACTCTCTCCCAGAGGAGGGAGAGAAGAAGAGGAAGGCTTCCCCGAAAGGGGAGGCCGAAGGGTCCAAGAGGGGAAGGACTATTCCCCCGGACAGCTCTGCCAACATCGACGTTGGCGAGGAGGAGTGGCCTTCAAGGGCCAGGCCTCCGATGAGATCGTAAGTATCCGGATCCCTGATATGCAATTTCTTTTGTGTCACATAGTGTCCTACTAATGCCGCATACTGTCCGCAGTCCGGCCGATGATGATCTCCCCACTTCATCGAGTGGGTCGTTGGCCCCGTCGGATGTGGATTCACTTCCGACTGCCTCTACCCCCCGCGCCGACGAGGACGCCGAGGTGGGATCCCAGAGAGGGACCCATCAGGAGGAGGCTCCGGAGGCGCCGCCGCCAGGCAGCCTCCCGGACTTTGCGTCGGACTCTACATCGGAACCTGCAACGGTTCCAGAGTCCGGCAGGCGGCCCCTTCGAAAGAGGGGCAAGACTGTGACGCCGGCAGCCTCCGTCCAACCGGAGGCGCCGGACAACTTGCTGGAGGCGCTCAAAGGCGCTTCCATCGAGGAAGAACACCGCACTATCATGAGTGCGGTGATTCAGAAGGTTCAGCTCGCCAAGAGCGGGTTGACCGAAGCTTGCAGCAGCCTTCTAACAGGCTTTGAGGTAAGAAGTTATAATTATGTAATGTAACACCACATAGACAAGAGTTTCGATGCTCGGTTCGGTGTTCGGAAAGAAAAGCGGACCGAGGATCTAAGAAGATATCTGTGAGGTTGCTTTAAATATGTCCATATGGGTTTGCAGGTTGCTGCCGACCTCCGCCGACCGTTGCGCAGAGGTTGGTGCATTGAAGCGGGATCTCGAGCTGTCCGAGCGAGAGCTCGCCATGCCAAGAAGCAGCTCGAGGACAAAGAAGGTGAGTAACACCACTTTGAATAGTTACCTTCTGAGAAAAGGATTTAGGTTGCAATAAAATTAACAAGGATAATATGAGTATTGCGGGGCCACGAACAAGGTGGCAGCCTGAAGGAGGCTGTGTCCACGGCCGAATCGTCAGGCGACATCGCATGAACGGGCAGAGCAGAAAAGCAGGAGCGCAGTGGCGGAAGTACAGCAAGAGCTCCGGGCTCTCATGGAGAAGCATGAGAGCTTGGAGCGTGACTCAAGACTCGAGAGTCCGAGCTTGCCTCGCCTCGAAGTGCCAAGTCCGCCAAGGCCGAGGCCCGTAAGGCCCTTCAGGAGGTTGAAGATTTAAAGAAGATAGCGGCGGGTAAGGCATTTTTCATGCAAAGCAAGCATGTTAATGTAAACTACCTGATACATACCCGCATTCGGAGCTCTCCAGGGGCGTTTGCAGATCTGCCGCGTATTGTGTCCGATGCCGCCGCATTCTATCGTGGCGAGGAGGGGAGCTCAACGGAGAAGGTCTTTTGGTCTCAGTACGCTGAGGCCAGCCATCCGGTGCCCCCAAGCGACCAGTTGAAGCAGCTGGTCGAACTCCACAAGGTAGCTGAGGAGGCCATGAAGGGCCTTATAGTCGGTTGTGGCTCGACAGGCCATGCCGGGAGCTACTTTGGCCTCGTCTCGGCGGCTGGTGGATGCGTGCCCCTGGGTGGAGGTCATCAAGCGCTCCGCCTGTATTGAAGGTGCTCGTCGGGCCCTTGCACGCACAAAGGTGCATTGGGGCAGGCTGGATGCAGAGAAGCTTCTCACTGACCCACCGCCACCGGGCAAGGAGTATCGCATGCCCGAAATGTATTATAAGACTGTCCTGAAGGGAGCCTGCGATATTGCGGATGAGTGCCCCAGAGATGTAATTTTTGAGTAAACTCGCTATGTATTATCCTGTGCGCTGAAAACTTTGTTCATGTGCGCATTAAGCAACGCTTGTTTTAATTTAAAATATTACCTTCTGTGCGGCCGTTTATAAAATCTGAGAGATGGCAAGTCATTGGCTTCAGCCCCCGAGCCACAAGTGCTGGGGTGTTCGAGATAACTTGAGCACTCTTGTTACCATTTTTGGGTCCATCTAGGGAGGCGCTCAACACAACGAACAAGGCAACCGGACTTATAGTGCTTGAACACTCCCACTTAGCCATAGAATTCTATAATTTTAAATTTCGGCGAAGCCCCTGGTATTCGGAAGACCGAATCCGGGGCGCTATGCATGCCTTCATCGGACATTATCCGGAACTTCGCTCAAAGCGGCGTGAGTCTTTAAGGACCCGAAAAGACCTCTCGAACAGCGACCGGTCTCTCGCCCTATCATGCCGGTCGGTTTTAGCTTTCTCCACTGAGGCGCTCGCCCGGCTCAACCGGCTTTTCATGAGTGGTTCTCCAGTGCCACCTTAGCCCGCCGAACGGAACGTAAGGTACCAAAACGTGGGAGCCGAGCAAACCCAACTATTGACCCAAGACATGATTCGGAGCCGATTCATATAATGCTATAAGTTCGGGGTGCCGCACTTATGAAAGTGTTCGGACTTATCACACCATAATGCGGGGAACATAAGCCCCTGGTGTATTAGGCCGTACCAAAATGTACGGGTGCGAGATGTCATGTAATGAACATATATATAAAAAGTAATGTAATTGCAGTCAAAAGTGCTGCATTATTTATTAAAGGAAATCTGCAATGAGTGCGGATCGATACAAATAGTCTTTGTAAGCAAGGGATTTGGACTAATTAAACATGTCCCCCTCGAGGTGAGCTGCGGACTTGGTGTATATAATGGAATTTAATGCTCGTAATTGAGACCACACAGTGTTAAATGCAGCCTTCTTTCTTCCCCGGCTGTTGCATCATGAGTTCGGCAGTTCACGCCACGGACGGGGCCTCCGTTAAGGGAGTCCTGTGTATACAAAGAAGGAAAATAATAATAAAAAAGGGGCACACTTGCGAGGCCCTGGTGTGGTCGAGCCGCACTGGTCCATTGTGATCGTGCCCCTTCCCGCCCATGGTATCTCCAAAGCGTAATGATGTACGCGGAGGGTTGTTCTTGCAATCATGCGAGGGCGGGGTTAGGGCCGCATTACTACTGGCGTGCTCGATCGTGCTGTGGTCTTGGTTGGTATTGCTTGGCGCGTTTTTCAGATCCGCCGCTTATCGGCGGACTCAAAATTGCCTTAAAAGGCTGCTCAGATACTTACGCGCGAGAGCCGCCAGATGTTCCTCCGTTCGTGGGAGCGCCCGTATTTCCGCTGACCGTGATGACTCCACGAGGGCCTGGCATCTTGAGCTTGAGGTATGCATACGCGGCACCGCGTTGAATTTTGCAAACGCGTTCGTCGAAAGCGAGCGTGATAGCCGCTCGAAATGGGACTATGTCGAAGATTAACTCCTCGCCCGGAAAGTATCCGGGATCCAAGACCACTTCTAGTGTGGTCGAGCCTGCATAGATTGGCTTCACACTGGTATGACACCTTTAAAGGTTCTCTTTGTAGGTTTAATCCTTGAAGGGTCTATGCCCATCTTGCGCACTGTATCCTGATAAAGCAGGTTTAGGCTACTGCCGCCGTCCATCAGGACTCTCGTGAGGTGAAATCCATCGACGATTGGGTCTAAGACCAATGCAGCGAATCCTCCATGGTGTATGCTAGTCGGATGGTCTCTTCGATCGAAGGTGATTGGACAAGAGGACCATGGATTGAACTTCGGGGCGACTGGCTCCATCGCATAGATATCCCTTAGTGCACGCTTCCGCTCCCTCTTGGGTATATGGGTTGCGTAAATCATGTTCACCGTCCGCACTTGTGGGGGGAAACCCTTCTGTCCTCTATTGTTCGGCGGTCGGGTCTCTTCCTCGTCGTTGCTGTTTAGCCCCTTGTCATTGTTTTCGGCTATTAACTTGCCTGCCTGCTTGAACACCCAGCAATCTCTGTTGGTGTGATTAGCTGGCTTTTCAGGGGTGCCATGTATCTGGCACAAGCGGTCGAGTATTCGGTCCAAATTGGACGGACCGGAGTGGTTCTTTTGAATGGCTTCTTCCACGACCGGTTTAGAGCCTCGAATCCAGCGCTGACCGCCGTATCCTCCTTATCATCGGCGTTACGCGGGCGCTTTATTTTTGTTTCGACGTGACCTGCCATTGTTGTCCTTAGTATCCGGACTGCCATAATTTTTACTGAGGTTGTTGCTGCGAGCTAGCCAGCTATCCTCTCCCGCGCAAAAGCGGGTCATTAATGATGTGAGGGCTGCCATGGATTTCGGCTTTTCCTGTCCCAGGTGCCGGGCTAGCCACTCATCGCGGATGTTATGTTTGAAGGCTGCAAGGGCCTCTGCATCCGGACAGTCGACGATTTGGTTTTTATTTGTCAAGAACCGTGTCTAGAATTGTCTGGCCGATTCGTCTGGCTGCTGAATTATGTGGCTGAGGTCATCGGCGTCTGGTGGCCGCACATACGTGCCCTGGAAGTTATCAAGGAATGCGGCTTCCAGGTCTTCCCAACACCCAATTGACTCTGCGGGCAAGCTGTTAAGCCAATGCCGAGCTGGTCCTTTAAGCTTGAGTGGGAGATACTTGATGGCATGGAGATCGTCGCCGCGGGCCATATGGATGTGAAGAAGATAATCTTCGATCCAAACCGCGGGGTCTGTTGTGCCATCGTAGGATTCGATGTTTACGGGTTTAAACCCTTCAGGGATTTGATGATCCATTACTTCGTCAGTGAAGCATAGCGGGTGTGCGGTGCCTCTGTATTGAGCGATATCACGACGCAGCTTGAGAGAGCGTTGTCTGCTGTGTTCGGCCCGGCCGGGGTTATTGTATCCGGCGCGACGGTATTCGCTCGTGGGGCGCCCTCGTGATCCATAGATGGATCTGGATTGCCTTGCTTTGTCCTCCAATACGTCTCGCAAGTCCGGCGCGTTTCCTTTTGGCTTCGTACTTTTGGAGCGATGCCGGGGTACGGTCTTGGTTGAGAGCCTGGATGCCTCTCGTCGCGACCACGTGGTGGTCGGTCCGCCGATCGTCGCGCTGGTGATGAAGGTATGTATGCTTCCTCCTCTAGTCGGGGGAGTAACTTGCGTCTTGGGTAACTTTTGGAGGGGCGTTCGAGTTTATACTCCTCGGCCGCGAGGACCTCGGTCCATCGATCGGCCGGCAGGTCTTGATCAGCTTGAAGCTGCTGCTGCTTTTTCTTTAGGCTATTTGCCGTGGCGATAAGCCGGTGTTTAAAACGCTCTTGTTCGACGGGATCCTCGGGCATGACGAATTCGTCGTCGTTGAGGCTTGCATCGTATTCGGAGGGAGGTATATAGTTATAATCCTCGACCTCTTAGTCTGCCGCCCTCTCATGCGGGCTTGCTTCTGCATCCTCCTGCGCTGAGTCTTGCTGGAGGGGATTATCTTCGGCACTTTCTGGGTATTATTATCTCCTGTGCCAGAATCTCCATTCTTGTTGTGGCGGGATTTGGAGCGGCGCCGCTGACACCGGCGCTTGGGCTGTTTCTTTAAAGAATCTGCCTCCGCTGCTTCTTCGCCATTCCCGTCTTTTGGGGTGTCCACCATATATATGTCATATGACGAGGTGGTCTTCCAGTGCCCTGTAGGCGTTGGTTCCTGTTCGTCTCCGGCATTGTCGTCCATAGCGTCGATGTCTTCGGAGTCGTAGTCTAGCATGTTGGTTAGATCGTCGACAGTGGCTACAAAGTGGGTGGTGGGTGGGCTCTGAATTTCTTCATCGTCTGTATCCCAACCATCCTGGCCGTAATCCGGCCAGGACTCTCCGGATAGCGAGATATGCTTTAGCGAATTTAGGATGTCGCCAAAGGGTGAATGTTGGAAGATGTCCGCGGCGGTGAATTCCATAACCGGCGCCCAATCAGATTCGATTGGCAGGGGCGCGGGAGGTCCGGAGTCCGGCACCTCGGAGTCACGAGTTTTGCGAGGGACTAGGGTAGTGTTCGGCTCCATCACCGTGGAAGTTGAAGCCCCCGAGGCGGTGTCCAACCACCGGTCCTCGATCTGGGCGATCGGCCCCGAGCTAAGAGCCGGAGCGGACTCGTGTGCGGCTACCAAGGCACTGTTCGGCGGCAAAGCTAGATCATGCCCATCGTAACAGTGCGGCGCGCTTGGCTGTGGCTCGAGTCCGTCGAAGATCAAGTCTCCGCGGACGTCGGCCCTGAAGTTTAGGCTTCCGAATCTGACCTGATGGCCAGGGGCATAGCTTTCGATCTGCTCCAGATGGACAAGTGAATTATCCCGCAGTGCGAAGCCGCCGAATACGAAGATCTGTCCGGGGAGAAAAGTTTCACACAGGACAGCGTCGTTGGTTGAAGATGCCATCGAACCTATCGATGACGACACAGAGGAACTCTCAATGAAAGCACCAATGTCGGTGTCAAAACCGGCGGATCTCGGGTAGGGGGTCCCGAACTGTGCGTCTAGGCAGATGGTAACAGGAGACAAGGGACAAGTTTTACCCTGAGTTGGGCCCTCTTGATGGAGGTAAAACCCTACGTCCTGCTTGATTGATATTGATGATATGGGTAGTACAAGAGTGGATCTACCACGAGATCAAGGAGGCTAAAACCTAAAGCTAGCCTATGGTATGATTGTTGTAATGTATGTTGTGTCCTACGGACTACAGCCCTCCGGTTTATATAGACACCGGAGGAGGCTAGGGTTACATAGAGTCGGCTACAATGGTAGGAGATCAACATATCCGTATCGCCAAGCTTGCCTTCCACGCCAAGGAAAGTCCCATCCGGACACGGGACAGAGTCTTCAATCTTGTATCTTCGTAGTCTTGGAGTCCGGCGGACGATGATAGTCCGGCTGTCAGGACACCCCCTAGTCCAGGACTCCCTCACCCGCCCTCGCATGATTGCAAGAACAACCCTCCGCATACATCATTACGCTTTGGAGATACCATGGGCGTAGGGGAAGGGGCACGACCATAATAGACCCAGAGTGCGGCTCGACCACACCGAGGGCTCGCAAGTGTGTCACTCTTTCTTGTTATTATTATTTTCCTTTTTGTATACATAGGACTCCGTTAGCCAGAGGCCCTGTCCGGCGGTGAACCTGCCGAACTCATGATGCAACAGCCGGGGAAGAAGGAATCCGGCGACGAACACTCAGGTGGTCTCAATTACGAGCATTAAATTTGATTATATACACCAAGTCCGCAGCCCATCCCTGGAGGGGGACATGTTTGACTAGTCCAAAACCCTTGCTTGCCGCATTATTTGTATCAGTCCGCACTCACAGCAGAGTTCCTTTAATAAATGACGCATCACTTTTTTGCCTGTTATTACATATACATGTTCATTGCATGACATTTTGCACCCGTATATTTTGGTATGGCCTAATACACTGGGGGGTTATGTTCCCCACATTATGGTGTGATAAGTCCGAACACTTTCACAAGTGCGGCACCCCGAACTTAAAGCATTATATGAATCGGCTCCGAATCATGTCTTGGGTCAATAGTTGGGTTTGCCCGGCTCCCACGTTTTGGTGCCTTACGTTCCATTCCGTCGGCTAAGGTGGCCTTGGGAGAACCATCGCGATTGCGCCCGGTTGAGCAAAGGCGCCTCAAAGGAGAAAGCTAAAACTGACCGGCATGATAAGGCGAGAGACTGGTCGCTGTTCGAGAGGTCTTTTCGGGTCCTTAAAGACTCACGCCGCTTCGAGCGAAGTTCCGGATAATGTCCGACAAAGGCGTGGATAGCGCCCCGAATTCGGTCTTCCGAATACTTGGGGCTTCGCCGAAATTTAAAATTATAGAATTCTATGGCTAAGTGAGAGTGTTCAAGCATTATAAGTCCGGTTGCCTTATTCGTTGTGTTGAGCGCCTCCCTAGATGGACCCAAAAATGGGAACAAGAGTGCTCAAGTTATCACGAACACCCCAGCACTTGCGGCTTGGGGGCTGAAGCCAACGACTTGCCATCTCTCAAATTTTATAAACGGCCGCACAGAAGGTAATATTTTAAATTAAACAAGCGTTGCTTAAAGCGCACATGAACAAAGTTTTCAGCGCACAGGATAATACATAGCGAATTTTACTCAAAAATTACATCTCTAGGGCATTCATCCGCAATATCGCGGGCTCCCTTCAGACAATTTTATAATACATTTGGCGTCGATACTCCTTGCCCGGTGGTGGCGGGCCAGTGTGAAGCTTCTCCGCATCCAGCCTGCCCGGTGCACCTTTGTGCGGGCAAGGGCCCGACGAGCACCTTCAATACTGGCGGGCGCTTGATGACCTCCACCCAGGGCACGCATCCACCAGCCGCCGACGAGGCGAAGTAGCTCCTGTGCATGGCCTATCCAGCCACACCGGACTATAAGGCCCTTCATGGCCTCCTCGGCTACCTTGTGGAGTTCGACCAGCTGCTTCACTGGTCGCTTGGGGGCACCGGATGGCGGCCTCGGCAGATCGAGACCGAAGACCTTCTCCGTTGAGCTCCCTCCTCGCCACGGTAGAATGCGGCGGCATCGGACACACTCTGGCAGATCTGCAACGCCTCGAGAGCTCGAATGCGGGTAAGTGTCAGGTAGTTTACATTAACATGCTTGCTTTGCATGAAAAATGCCTTACCCGCCGCTATCTTCTTCACATCTTCAACCTCCTGAAGGGCCTTACGGGCCTCGGCCTTGGCGGACTTGGCACTTTCAAGAGCCGAGGCGAGCTCGAACCCCCGAGCCTTGGAGTCGCGCTCCAAGCTCTCATGCTTCTCCATGAGAGCCTGCAGCTCTTGCCGCACTGCCGCCACCTGCGCCTCCTGCTTTTCCCGCTCTGCTCGCTCCGCGGCCGCACTGCGTTCGGCCGCGGACACAGCCTCCTTCAGGGCTGCCACCTCGTTTGTGGCCCCTGCAGTACCCGTATTATCCTCGTTAATGTTATTGCAACCAAAATCCTTTTCTGTAAGGTAAAAATTCAAAGTGGTGCTACTCACCTTCTTTGTCCTCGAGCTGCCTCTTGGCATGGCCGAGCTCTCGCTCGGACCGTTCGAGATCTTGCTTTAATGTACCAACCTCCGCAGTCAGTGCGGCAGAGGTCAGTAGCACAGCCTGCAAACCCATATTGACATAATTTATTAGCAACCTGCGAACATCTTTTTAGATCCTCAGTCCGGCTTTTCTTTCCAAACACCGAACTAAGCATCAGGGGCTACTGTCTATGCGGTATTACATTACATAATTTTAACTTCTTACCTCAAAGCCTGTTAGAAGGCTACTGCAGGCTTCGGTCAGCCCGCTCTTGGCGAGCTGAACCTTCTGAATCACCGCACTCATAACAGTGTGGTGTTCTTCCTTGATGGAAGCGCCTATGAGCGCCTCCAGCAAGTTGTCCGGCACATCCGGTTGGACGGAGGTCGCCGGTGTCACGGTCTTGCCCTTCTTTCGAAGGGGCCGCCCGCCGGACTCTGGAACCACTGCAGGTTCCGAAGTAGAGTCCGGCGCAAAGTCCGGGAGGCTGCCTTGCGGTGCCTCTGGAGCCTCCTCCTGATGGATCCCTTTCTGGGATCCCACCTCGGCGTCCTCATCGGCGGGGGGGTAGAGGCAGTCGGAAGTGAATCCACATCCGACGGGGCCAATGACCCGCTCGATGAAGCGGGGAAATCATCATCGGCCGGACTGCGGGCAGTACGCGGCATTAGTAGGACACTATGTGACACGAAGGAAATTGCATATCAGGGATCCGGATACTTATGATCTCGCCGGAGGCCTGGCCCTTGAAGGCCACTCCTCGTCGCCAACGTCGGTGTTGGCGGAGCTGTCCGGGGGAATGGTTCTCCCCCTCTTGGACCCTTCGGCCTCCCCTGTTGGGGAAGCCTTCCTCTTCCTCTCTCCCCCCTCCGGGAGAGAGTCTTCTTCCTCCTCGTCGTCTTCGGGAGAGGAGTCCACCTCGTCGTCGGACGCCTAATTACGGGAACTCTTTCGAGTGCCCGTGGCCACCTTCTTGGCCTTCTTCTCCGGCACCACGTGCGGTGCCGGAACCAGCAGCCCCGCTAGACGGGCATCCACTGGGTCTTCTGGCATGGGAGCCGGGCAGATGAGCTGCTCGGCCTTCTTCATCCATTCCTGTCAAAGGAAAAGGGAGATTGAAACCCTCTTAGTATCAATCTATTTACTACAAGTGTCCCGTAAAGGGGTAGAATCACTTACCTCGTCACCGGATGCTTGAGTGAAATCCGCGATCTTACTGTCGCGGATGCGGGCTTGGCGCCATTAAACAACACCCTCCAGCGCGCCGTGCGTCAGGTCGAAGAGCCCGCTCAGCGCTGGTGCTGTTCGGATCGAACTCCCACAGATTGAATGCCCGTTCTTGGTATGGGAGGATCTGGCGGACGAGCATGACTTGGACCTCGTCGACGAGCCTGAGCTTCTTGTTCACCAGCTTCTGGATACAGGCTCAGAGTCACGTCAGCTCCTTCGGATTACCCCACAACAAGCCCTTCTCTTTCCAGGAGGTGAGCTGCGTAGGGATACCAGATCTAAATTCGGGGGCCGCCGCCCACGTAGGGTCGCGCGGCTCGGTGATATAGAACCACCCCGATTGCCACCCCTTGACGGAGTCCACGAAGGCCCCTTCGAACCAGAGGACATTGGGCATCTTGCCCAACATGGCGCCTCCGCACTCCGCCTACGTGCCCTTTACTACCTTCGGCTTGACGTTGAAGGTCTTGAGCCACAAGCCGAAGTGGGGCTGGATGCAGAGGAGGGCCTCGCACAGGACGATAAATGCCGAGATGTTGAGGATGAAGTTCGGCGCCAGATCGTGGAAATCCAGGCCGTAGTAGAACATGAGCCCCCGGACAAAGGGGTGAAGTGGAAAGCCCAGTCCGCGGAGGAAGTGGGGAAGGAAAATGACCCTCTCATCGGGCCCGGGGGTAGGGATGAGCTGCCCCTCGTCGGGCAGCCGGTGTGCAATGGCGCCGGAAAGGTATCCGGCACTGCGCAGCTTGGTGATGTGCTCCTCCTTAATGGTGGAAGCCAACCATTTGCCTCCCCCTCCGGACATGGTCGGGGAAGGTTTAGATGAGATGCGCGAGCTTGGGCATTGGAGCTTGAGTGCGCGGAGGTGGATAAGCAAAGGAGGAAGAAGGCGTGGGTGAAAAGGTGAATCCTTATCCCTTATATATGGGCGGGCGAAGACTATGCGTCCCCCACCGGCCTGGTAAAACTCGCTTATCTCCCAAGCGCCACCATCAATGGCGCGGTCGGGTTACCCACGCTCGTATTGATGAGAATCCCGGAATAAGGGGAACACGATCTCTGCTTCGACAAGATGTGCCAAGGAAACCGCTTCGCTAAACGTGGTGAGGTGGTATAATAAAAAAATGATTCAAGTAAAAGCTTGGTAGTGGTGTGACGTCATGCCGCAGAATACGTCGGTAGATTGAACTTGTGCACATATTATTCTCTCTACGGTGGAATGTGGATTTATTTTGCAGAGCCGGACACTATCCTGGTGTTCATGATCTTCTTTGGATTATTCAAAGGGGGAACCCGCCTTGCAATGTCGAACATTATGCGCGCCGGACTTATCGTCATTGAAGCCTGGTTCAGGGAGCTCTTGAGGAGTCTGGACTAGGGGTGTCCGGACAGCCGTACTATCATCGTCCGCCGGACTCCAAGACTACGAAGATACAAGATTGAAGACTCCGTCCCGTGTCCGGATGAGACTTTCCTTGGCGTGTAAGGCAAGCTTGGCGATACGGATATGTAGATCTCCTACCATTGTAACCGACTCTGTGTAACCCTAGCCTTCTCCGGTGTCTATATAAATCGGAGGGCTTTAGTCCGTAGGACATAACATACATTACAGCAATTATACCATAGGCTAGCTTTAGGGTTTAGCCTCCTTGATCTCGTGGTACATCCACTCTTGTACTACCCATATCATCAATATTAATCAAGCAGGACGTAGGGTTTCTCCATCAAGAAGGCCCGAACCTGGGTAAAACATCGGGTCCCTTGTCTCCTGTTACCATCCGCCTAGACGCACAGTTCGGGACCCCCTACCCGAGATCCGCCGGTTTTGACACCGACACATAGGAAGTGGGTTATACTTAAACATGCTAGTCATATGCTTCATGATGCTCCCGTTATGTTTCAATTCTTATCTTTTATGACAGCATCATTGTCATCATCATGCCTAGCTAGAAAGGCATTAAAGAAAAGCTCTTGTTGGGAGACAACCCAATATTTATACTTACTGTTTTTATGTGCTCACATGATTATGCTACTATAGTAATCATGTTTTATAGCTTTTGTTTCAATAAAGTGCCAAGTAAGACCTTTAGGATAGCTTACGGTGATAGTTGTGTTGATCCTGCTGAAAATCAGAAACTTTTGCACCCAGTAAATTAGTTTTGTTAATTCACAGAAACATGCTACTGATCTGATTCTTTCTGATCTGGATTGGTACACAAATTTCTTAGGAATTCCTAATTTTGTACGACTTTTGGAGTTCTATAAGTATACGTTTGATACAGATTACTACAGACTGTTCTGTTTTTGACAGATTCTGTTTTCATTGTGTTGTTTGCTTATTTTGATGCATCTATGAGTAGTATCGAAGGGTATGAACCATATATAAGTTAGAATACAATAGATATTACACCAATATGAATTTATAATGAGTTCATTACAGTACCTGAGTGGTGGTTTTATTTTATTATACTAACGGAGCTTACGAGTTTTCTGTTAAGTTTTGTGTTGTGAAGTTTTCAAGTTTTGTGTAAGGATTCGATGGACTATGAATAAGGAGAGGCAAGAGCCTAATATTGGGGATGCCCAAGGCACCCCAAGGTAATATTCAAGGACAACCAAGAGCCTAAGCTTGGGGATGCCCCGGAAGGCATCCCCTCTTTCGTCTTCGTTCATCGGTAACTTTACTTGGAGCTATATTTTTATTCGCCACATGATATGTGTTTTTCTTGGAGCATCATTTTCTTTTGTTAGTATTTGCTTTCTGTTATTTAGAATAATGTTTTGCATCTTTATTTTCAATAAAAATGTCAAGGATAGCCTTTGTCATGCTTATTTTGCTAGTATACATGTTGCTGTTTGAAAACAGAAAGTTTACCGCTGTTGCAAAAATTCCCTAGAAAAGCCAGAGCATGATATAATGTTGAAACTTTTTTCATAATGAGCTCTAATAAATTTACTACAGTGTGAATTTTATTTCATAACTTTTGGAGTTAGGGAAGTATTGATACTCTTGCATTCTTTACAGACTGTACTGTTTTGGCAGATTGCTGTTATGTTTGCATTGTTTGCATATGTTTGCTTGATTAATGATTCTATTTGAGGATAGGAGTATTAAATATGCAGAGGCATTTAGTATGCAATGTTGAATAATAATTTTAGTGATTTGTTACAGTAGAAAATGATAAGATTTTGCATTGGTTTATACTAACCTATCTCACGAGTTCTTGTTGAGTTTGGTGTGGATGAAGCTTTTGATAAAAAGAGAAACCATGATATGAGAGGAATTAAGGAGACACAAAAGTTCAAGCTTGGGGATGCCCAAGTCACCCCAAGATAATATTTCAAGAAGTCTCAAGCATCTAAGCTTGGGGATGCCCCGGTAGGCATCCCACCTTTCTTCTTCAACAACTATCGGTTAGTATCGGTTGAGCCTAAGTTTTTCCTTCTTCACATGAGTTCTGCTATCCTTGCAATGTCATTTTATTTTGTTTGCCTTGCTGTTTGAATAAGATACCAAGTTCTTAATTTCTTTAATGAGAGAGAGTCTTCACATAGTTGCATAATTATTTAGCTACTCATTGATCTTCACTTATATCTTGTTGGAGTAGTTTTGTCATTTACTCGTGTGCTTCACTTATATCCTATGAGTAAATTGATGAATGAGTTGATTGTCATAAATCTGAAATTATATATGTCTCATTTGCTTATCCCATGGGGAGTTATGACTTCACATCTAAGAAGTAGAGGTTGTAAATTTATTGAAGGTTAGCAAGCATTGTATTGGTCATTTGAACAATTCATGAAAGGATATTGAAGGAAGAGAGATTCCACATATAAATATACTATCCTAGACATCTTTTATAATTGGGAGCACTCATTAAGTATGACATGCTAAAGAGTTGATGTTGGACAAGGAATACAACATAATGGTTTATGTTTTCCGACATCTCAGTTAAAGTATATTGTCATGGATCATTCAAACATGTTGAGCTTGCCTTTCCCCCTCATGCTAGCCAAAATTCCTTGCACCAAGTAGAG
The DNA here is from genome assembly GCA_021437245.1 of Aegilops speltoides. Lineage (NCBI taxonomy): Eukaryota > Viridiplantae > Streptophyta > Magnoliopsida > Poales > Poaceae > Aegilops > Aegilops speltoides. The sequence continues at coordinate 102,880,612 of CM038141.1, read as the reverse complement.
ATACTACTTGTGCTTCCAAATATCCTTAAACCCAGTTTTGCCATGAGAGTCCACCATACCTACCTATGGATTGAGTAAGATCCTTCAAGTAAGTTGTTATCGGTGCAAGCAATAAAAATTGCTCTCTAAATATGTATGATCTTTTGGTGTGAAGAAAATAGCTTTATACTATCTTGTTATGGAAGCAATAAAAGCGACGGGCTGCATAACAAAAGTCCATATACAAGTGCAATATAAAGTGACATTCATTCGCATTAAGATTTTGTGCATCCAATCCTAAAAGCGCATGACAACCTCTGCTTCCCTCTGCGAAGGGCCTATCTTTTACTTTATGTCTTTTACTTTTATGCAAGAGTCAAGGTGATCTTCACCTTTCCCTTTTTCATTTTATCCTTTGGCAAGCACTTTGTATTGGGGTGATCATGATATATATATCCAATTGGATGTAAGTTAGTGTGAACTATTGTTGTTGACAATCACCCAAAGGTGAATACGTTGGGAGGCAACACTATAAGCCCCTATCTTTCTCAGTGTCCGATTGAAACTCCATAACCATTAGTATTGCGTGAGTGTTAGCAATTGTAGAAGACTATATGATAGTTGAGTATGTGGAGTTTGCTATTCCTGAAAATAAGATGAATTGCAATTGTTTGATGACTGAGAATGAAGTTTGCTAGTTTTCAAGAAAGTTTATGGTCTATGCTTTAACATGTGAATTGCTTGTTACCTTATCGTGAGAAGTTTTATGAGATGAACTACTATTATGACATATTATCATGCTAGAAAAGGTGATTGAAATTATCATTGATCAAACTTGTGCACCTTCTAGCATTCACACTTCATAAATTCTTTCTTTTATCATTTACCTACTCGAGGACGAGTAGGAATTAAGCTTGGGGATGCTGATACGTCTCCAACGTATCTATAATTTCTGAAGCAATCATGCTATTTTATTACCTGTTTTGAATGATTACAGGCTTTATTTTACACTTTTATATTACTTTTGGGACTAACCTATTAACCGGAGGCCCAGCCCATATTGTTGTTTTATTGCCTGTTTCAGTATTTCGAAGAAAAGGAATATCAAACAGAGTCCAAACGGAATGAAACCTTCGGCAGCGTGATTTTTTGGAAGAATATGATCCTGGAGACTTGGAAATCACGTCAGAAGATCCTCGAGGAAGCCACGAGATAGGAGGGCGCCCCCCTCCACGAGGCGCGCCCCTGTCTCGTGGGCCCTCAAGCACCTCTGAGGAGTCTGGACTAGGGGTGTCCGGACAGCCGGACTAGCATCGTCCGCCGGACTCCAAGACTACGAAGATACAAGATTGAAGACTCTGTCCCGTGTCCGGATGGGACTTTCCTTGGCGTGGAAGGCAAGCTTGGCAATACGGATATGTAGATCTCCTACCATTGTAACCGCCTCTGTGTAACCCTAGCCCTATCCGGTGTCTATATAAACCGGAGGGCATTAGTCCGTAGGACATAACTTTCATTACAACAATCATACCATAGTCTAGCTTCTAGGGTTTAGCCTCCTTGATCTCGTGGTAGATCCACTCTTGTACTACCCATATCATCAATATTAATCAAGCAGGACGTAGGGTTTTCCCTCCATCAAGAGGGCTCGAACCTGGGTAAAACATCGTGTCCCTCGTCTCCTATTACCATCCGCCTAGGCGCTTGATTCGGGACCCCCTACCGAGATCCGCCAGTTTGACATCGACATTGGTGCTTTCATTGAGAGTTCCTCGTGCGTCGTCGCCGATAGGAAGGATGCCTCTGCCGTCTTCAAGGGCGGTATTTTTTATAAAGGGGCCTTGCCGCCGCCAAACTATCCGGCTAGGTGGTTTTCTTATGACCGCCTGTCCGGCCACTGCTTCGACAATGACTTCTCAAGTCGTCAAAAGCAATCTTCACGTTAGCTCAGAATTTGTCGAGCAGGTGGATCCAATATAGCTCTCGTCTGTTAACGAGCTCTTGGATCATATCGCCGCCCTGGGAGTCGCTACAGACTACAATCAGATTGGGCTCAAAACCGATCTGAGAGAGACTAACTCTCCCCAGGTCACCCACCACGTCACAGTGGTAGAGGAACAATGCGGCGACTCTTCTCCTATATTGAAAACTAGTCATGTCCGGGCTCCCGAACCCTCCATGCCGGATTCCCACGGAGGGAGGGACTTCGATCGAGCACTGAACTTAAAATCAGGCATCATCCCGGACTCGTTGGACAACGTCCAGCAATCCAAGCTTCCAAATTTGGAAACTTCTTGGCCTTCGAGCCTCGAGATGGGCAGGGTTCCGGATGTAATTCCACCCACCCGCCCAGACATATGCGATCTATCTCTAATTCGGCAAGAGCCCGACGAAACAGTACATCACTACTGGGCCAGATTCCTCCTGGTTATGGACAGGATAAAGGACTGCCGAGAGGAAAACGCAATCTCAATTTTTTGCAATAATTGCACAGACGAGGGAATCTTAAACGCCATCAACCGTCGTGAAATTACACGCTTCGCCGACCTGGCGTCCATAGTACTAAAGTACTGTGCGATGGAGAGTTTCTGGAAAACCGAAAATAAGTTTTGGGACAATCCGGCTCTGAACACAACCCTAGTCCGTAACAAAAGGGTGCATTACACTCAGGCACCTGACACAAAAACCAAAAAGAAAAAACCCCATAGAGGGCACGGAACCGTACTGGAGGGATGGCTTAGCGGACCATGTAAAATTCATAGTACAGAGGACGTTGTCCCAACACATAGCCTTCGAGCATGTTGGATATTACGGCAGGTGGCCAAAAGTGGCGAGGAGCTTCTAGCCCCGGAAAACCACTCCAACAATACCGGTACGGTATCAACAGTCTTCGAGACATTCGCATCAAATAATATGCGAAAACGAACAATCCGCAGCCTCGCCGAAGTCTACCAAGTAGCAACAACAAATCCATGGAGCGACACAGCCATCACCTTCAACGCCAGGGACGAACCTAAATTCGAACAGCCCGAGCACCGGCCGCCTTTGGTACTTAGTCCGATAGTGGACGGCTTTCGACTTACAAAGGTCCTCATGGATGGCGGCAGCGGATTAAACCTCATATACGAGGAAACTCTTCAAAAAATGGAAATAGACTGGAGCCATATTGAGCGAAGCAGCACAACCTTCAGAGGAATAATCCCTAGCCGGGAAGCACGCTGCACCGGAAAAATCACACTCGATGTGGTGTTCGGCTCGCCAGACAATTACAGATCCGAAGAAGTCACGTTCCAAGTGGCCCCGCTCAATAGCGGATATCACGCTATATTAGGACGAGAGGCATTCACAACTTTTCAAGCCGTACCCCATTACGGGTACATGAAGCTCAAAATGCCTGGGCCCAGCGGAATAATCACTCTCCTTAGTGATCCGGACATAGCACTGCGCGCCGAAAATAAGACAGCCGCATTAGCCCTGGAGGCATTATCCGAAGCCATAGCGGCAGAAGAACTCACTGCGCTGCGCTCTACGGTGAATAGGGATGATGTGATACTCGATAAGAGATCCAAGTCCACCTCCTTTAAACCAGCGGACGAAATAGTAAAATTCCAAGTCCATCCAACGGACCCAACAAAGACGGCCTCCATCGGGCACTGGCGAACCTCGATGTAGGCGCCAGATCGCGAGAATTCGCCGGAAAATTGGGACATTTTCTTTGGCACCCCTCGGATATGCCCGGAATCCCACGCAGATTGGCAGAACACAGCCTAAACATCCTAAAAGGATTCAAGCCAGTCAAATAGGCTCTTCGACGATTCTCCGAACCCAAAAGACATGCAATGGGAGAAGAGCTAGCCAAACTATTGGAAGCCGGATTCATCAGGGATATCAAACATCCGGATTGGCTAGCAAACCTGGTAATGGTACCAAAGAAGGACAAATCCTGGCGCCTATGCGTCGATTTTAAAGATCTCAATAAGGCTTGCCCAAAGGATCCCTTCCCCCTCCCCCGCATCGACCAAATAATCGATGCCACTGCAGGGCACGATTCATTGTGCTTCCTCGACGCATACTCTGGCTATCATAAAATAAAGATGGCGGAAGCAGACCAAGCCGCAACGGCATTCATTACTCCATACAGACCATTCTGCTTCAACACGATGCCCTTCGGACTCAAAAACACCGGCGCAACATATCAGCGCATGATTCAAACATGTCTAGCCACCCAGATCGGCAAAACAGTTGAGGCATACGTAGACGACGTAGTCGTCAAAACCAAACACGTCGAAACTCTAGTAGACGACTTGAGGCTTACATTCGACAACCTCAGAGCATATGACATCAAGCTTAATCCGGAAAAATGCGTTTTCGGCGTACCAGCCGGAAAGCTGCTGGGCTTCATTGTATCCGGTAGAGGAATTGAAGCAAACCCAGCCAAGATCCGAGCTCTGTCACAGCTAGATATCCCAAAAGACCTCACACAAATACAAAAATTGACTGGATGTGTGGCGGCTCTAAGCCGCTTTATCTCCCGTCTAGGACAAAAGGCGTTGCCCCTCTATCGCCTCCTTAGGCGCACCGAACACCAGTGGGCGGATGCTGCCCTTCGCCGGACTCGAAGAAATAAAAGCCATATTGGCAACAAATCCGGTCCTGGCTGCGCCCAACCTGGGCGAACCAATGTTGTTATACATCGCAGCGACACATCAAGTCGTAAGTGCGGTACTCGTCGTCGAACGAGAGACAGAAGGGCATAAATTCCCTCTTCAAAAGCCAGTGTACTACGTATCCACTGTGTTAACTCCCTGCAAGTCCCGTTACCCGCACTATCAAAAGATAGCATATGCGGTGTTCATGGCATCCCGGAAGCTCCGACACTACTTTCAAGAGTGTTCGATAACAGTGGCTGTTGGTGTCAAAATCGGCGGATCTCGGGTAGGGGGTCCCAAACTGTGCGTCTAGGCGGATGGTAACAGGAGACAAGGGACACGAAGTTTTACCCAGGTTCGGGCCCTCTCGATGGAGGTAAAACCCTACGTCCTGCTTGATTGATATTAATGATATGGGTAGTACAAGAGTGGATCAACCACGAGATCAAGGAGGCTAAACCCTAAAGCTAGCCTATGGTATAATTGTTGTAATGTGTGTTGTGTCCTACGGACTACAGCCCTCCGGTTTATATAGACAGGAGGAGGCTAGGGTTACAGAGTCGGCTACAATGGTAGGAGATCTACATATCCGTGTCGCCAAGCTTGCCTTCCACGCCAAGGAAAGTCCCATACGGACACGGGACGAGTCTTCAATCTTGTATCTTCGTAGTCTTGGAGTCCGCGGACGATGATAGTCTGGCTGTCCGGACACCCCTAGTCCAGACTCCTCGGTAGCCTCGAACCGGGCTTCAATGACGATAAGTCCGGCGCACATAATGTTCGGCATTGCAAGGCGGGTTCCTCCCTTGAATAATCCAGAGAAGATCATGAACACCGGGATAGTGTCCGCTCGCAAAATAAATTCCACATTCCATCGTAGAGAGAATAAAATGTACACCGGTCAATCTGGCGGCGTATTATGCGGCATGACATCACACCGCTACCAAGCCTTTATTTGAATCGTTTTTATTATACCACCTCAAAGACGTTTAGCGGCGGTTTTGGCAACGCGTCTTGTCGAAGCGAGATCGTGTTCCCCTTATTCCGGATTCTCATCAATACGGATGTGGGTAACCCAACCGCGCCATTGATGGTGGCGCTTGGGAGATAAGCGAGTTTTACCTGGCTGGTGGGGGACGCATAGTCTCCGTCCGCCTATATATATAAGGGATAAGGATTTACCTTCTCGCCTACGCCTTCTTCCTCCTTTACTTATCCATCTCCGCGCACTCAAGCTCCAACGCCCAAGCTCGCGCATCTCGCCTCGACCTCCTCCGATCATGTCCGGAGCGGGAGGCAAATGGTTGGCCTCCACCGTTAAGGAGGAGCACATCACCAAGCTGCGCAGCGCCGGATACCTTTCCGGCGACATCAGCGCCGGCTACCCGACGAGGGGCAGCTCATCCCCACCCCCGGGCCCCATGAGAGGGTTGTTTTCCTCCCCCACTTCCTCCGCGGACTGGGCTTTCCACTCCACCCATTCGTCCGGGGGCTCATGTTTTACTACAGCCTGGATTTCCACGATCTGGCGCCGAACTTCATCCTCAACATCTCGGCGTTTATCGTCGTGTGCGAAGCCTTCCTATGCATCCGGCCCCACTTCAGCCTGTGGCTCAAGACCTTCAACTTCAAGCGAAGGTTGTGAAGAACGCATAAGCGAATCTTGAGCGCCATGTTGGGCAAGTTGCCCAGCGTCCTTTACCTCGAAGGGGCCTTCGTGGACTCCGTCAAGGGGTGGTAATCGGGTGGTTCTACATCACCGAGCGCGCTTGAACCCGTGGGCGGCGGCCCCGAGTTTAGATCTGGCATCCTACGCAGCTCACCTCCGGAAAGAGAAGGGCTTGTTGTGGGGTAATCCAAAGGAGCTGCGGGACTCGAGCACGTATCCAAGGTGGTGAACAATCAGCTCGGGCTCGTCGGCGTGGTCCAAGTCATGCTCATCGCGGATTCTCCCATGCCAGAACGGGCATTCAATCTGTGGGAGTTCAATCCGAAACAGCACGGGCGCAAAGCGGGCTCTTGACCACGATGTCTGAAGGCGCTCGGAGGTCTTTGTTTAAAGCGTGAAGCCCCGCATCCATGACGGAAGATCGCGGATTCGCCGCAGACATCTAGCCGACGAGTGGCGATTCAACCCTTTACGGGATACTTGTGGTAAATAGATTGATTCTAAGAGGGTTTCAATCTCTCCTTTCCTTTGACAGAATGGATGGAGAAGGCCGAGCAGCTCATCTGTCCGGCTCCCATGCTAGAAGACCGGTGGGCGCCCGTCTAGCAGGCTGCTGGTTCGGCACGTGGCGTGGTGCTTGGAGAAGAAGGCCAAGAAGGTGGCCATGGGGACTCGAAAAGAGTTCCGTAATTAGGTGTCCAACGACGAGGCGGAATCCTCCCGAAGACGAGGAGGAGGAAGAAGACTCTCTCGGAGGAGGAGAGAAGAAGAGGAAGGCTTCCCGATAGGGGAGGCGAAGGGTCAGAGGGAAGGACTATTCCCGGACAGCTCTGCCAACATCAGCGTTGCGAGGAGTGGCCTTCAGGGCCAGGCCTCGGCGAGATCGTAAATATCCGGATCCACGATATGCAATTTCTTTTGTGTCACATAGTGTCCTACTAATGCCGATCTTGTCTGCATGATCCGGCGATGATGATCTCCCGCTTCATCGGCGGTCGTTGGCCCGTCGGATGTGGATTCACTTCGACCGCCTCTACCCAGCGCCGACGAGGACGCCGAGGTGGGATCGAGAGGACCCATCGGGAGGAGGCTCGGGAGGCGCCGCCAGCAACCTCCGGACTTTTGCGCGGACTCTACATCGGAACACTGCGGTTCGAGTCCGCAAGCGGCCCTTCGAAGAGGGGCAAGAGCTGTGACGCCGGTGGCCTCCGCCCAACCGAGGCGCCGGACAACTTCCGGAGGCGCTCAAAGGCGCTTCCATCGAAGAACACCGCACTATCATGAGTGCGGTGATTGAAGGTTCAGCTTCGCCAAGTGCGGGCTGACCGAAGCTTGCAGCAACCTTCTAACGAGCTTTGAGGTAAGAAATTATAATTATGTAATGTAATACCGCATAGACGGTAGCCCGATGCTCGATTCGGTGTTGGAAAGAAAAGACGGTGAGGATCTAAGAAGATATCTGTGAGGTTGCTTTAAATATGTCCATATGGGTTTGCAGGCTGTCTTCTTGACCTCTGCCAGACCGATCTGCGGAGGTTGGTGCATTGAAGCGGGATCTCGGCGGTCGGCGAGAGCTCGGCCATGCCAAGAAGCAGCTCGAGGACAAAGAAGGTGAGTAACACCACTTTGAATAGTTACCTTCTGAGAAAAGGATTTAGGTTGAAATAAAATTAACAAGGATAATATGAGTATTGCAGGGGCCACTGAGCGAGGTGGCAGCCCTGAAGGAGGCTGTGTCATGGCGAGCAGTGCTGAACGGGCAGAGCGGAAAAGCAGGAGGCACGGTGGCGGAAGTACGGCAAGAGCTCCGGGCTCTCATGGAGAAGCATGAGAGCTTGGGCGTGACTCAAGACTCGAGAGTTCGAGCTTGCCTCGGCTCGAAAGTGCCAAGTCCGCCAAGGCCGAGGCCGTAAGGCCCTTCGGGAGGTTGAAGATTTAAAGAAGATAGCGGCGGGTAAGGCATTTTTCATGCAAAGCAAGCATGTTAATGTAAACTAAGCGATACTTACCGCATTCGAGCTCTCGAGGCGTTTGCAGATCTGCCGCGGTGTGTCCGATGCCGCCGCATTCTACTGTGGCGAGGAGGGAGCTCAGCGGAGAAGGTCTTCGGTCTCGAAGACGCCGAGGCCAGCCATCCGTGCCCCAAGCGACCCGGTTAAGCGGTGGTCGAACTCCACAAGGTAGCCGAGGAGGCCATGAAGGGCCTTATAGTCCGGTGTGGCTGGACAGGCCATGCCAGGAGCTACGCCGGCCTCGTCTGGCGGCTGGTGGATCGTGCCCACAGGTGGAGGTCATCAAGCGCTCCGCTGTATTGAAAGGTGCTCGTCGGGCCCTTGCCCGCATAAAGGTGCATTGGGGCAGGCTGGATGCGAGAAGCTTCTCATCGACCCACCGCCACCGAGCAAGGAGTATCATACGCCGAAATGTATTATAAGACTGTCTGAAGGAGCCCGCGATATTGCGGATGAGTGCCCGAGAGATGTAATTTTTGAGTAAACTCGCTATGTATTATCCTCATGCGCTGAAAACTTTGTTCATGTGCGCCTTAAGCAACGCTTGTTTTAATTTAAAATATTACCTTACATGCGGCCGTTTATAAAATCGAGAGATGGCAAGTCGTTGGCTTGACCCCGAGCCACAAGTTTGGGGTGTTAGGGATAAACTTGAGCACTCTTGTTCCCATTTTGGGTCCATCTAGGAGGCGCTCAACACAACGAACAAGGCAACCGGACTTATAGTGCTTGAACACTCCCACTTAGCCATAGAATTCTATAATTTTAAATTTGGTGAAGCCCCGGTATTCGGAAGACCGAATCCGGGCGCTATCACGCTTCGTCGGACATTATCCGAACTTCGCTCAAAGCGGCGTGAGTCTTTAAGGACCCGAAAAGACCTCTCGAACAGCGACCGGTCTCTCGCCCTATCATGCCGGTCAGTTTTAGATTTCTCCACTTAGGCGCTCGCGCGGCTCAACCGGGGCGCAATCGCAGTGGTTCTCCGAGTGCCATCTTAGCCGACAGAACGGAACGTAAGGTACCAAAATGTGGGAGCCGGGCAAACCCAACTATTGACCAAAGACATGATTCGGAGCCGATTCATATAATGCTATAAGTTCGGGGTGCCACACTTATGAAAGTGTTCGGACTTATCACACCATAATGCGGGGAACATAAGCCCCTGGTGTATTAGGCCGTACCAAAATGTACGGGTGCGAGATGTCATGTAATGAACATATATATATAAAGTAATGTAATTGCAGTCAAAAAGTGCTGCATTATTTATTAAAGGAAATCTGCAATGAGTGCGGATGATACAAATAGTCTTTGTAAGCAAGGGATTTGGACTAATTAAACATGTCCCCCTCGGTGAGCTGTAGACTTGGTGTATATAATGGAATTTAATGCTCGTAATTGAGACCACACGAGTGTTAAATGCAGCCTTCTTTCTTCCTGGCTGTTGCATCATGAGTTTGGCGGGTTCACCACGGACAGAGCCTCACAGTTACGGAGTCTGTGTATACAAAGAAGGAAAATAATAATAAAAAAGGGGCACACTTGCGAGCCCCTGGTGTGGTCGAGCCGCACTCTGGGTCCATTGTGATCGTGCCTTCCAGCTACCATGGTATCTCCAAAGCGTAATGATGTACGCGGAGGTTGTTCTTGCAATCATGCGAGGGCGGGGGTTAGGGCCGCATTGCTACGCGTGCTCTGATCATGCCAGGTGGTCTTGGTTGGTATTGCTTCGGGGGCGTTTTGCTGTATCCGGCCGTTTAACTGCCGGACTCGAAAATTGCCTTAAAGGCTACTCAGACTTCGCGCGAGAGCCATTGTATGTTCCTCTGTTCGGAGGGCGTTCCGTATTTACATTGACCGTGATGACTCCACGAGGGCTGGCATCTTGAGCTTGAGGTATGCATAATGCGGCACCGCATTGAATTTTGCAAACGCGGTTCGTCCGAGCAGAGCGTGATAGCCGCTGCGAAATGGGACTATGTCGAAGATTAACTCCTCGCTCCGGAAATTATCCGGGATCCGAAGACCACTTCTAGTGTGGTGAGCTGTCAGATTAGCTTCCACACTGGTATGACACCTTTAAAGGTTGTCTTTGTAGGTTTAATCCTTGAAGGGTCTATGCCCATCTTGCGCACTGTATCCTGATAAAGCAGGTTCATGCTACTGCCGCCGTCCATCAGGACTCTCGTGAGGTGAAATCCATTGACGATTGGGTCTAAGACCAATGCGGCGAATCCGCCATGGCGTATGCTGGTCGGATGGTCTCTTCGATCGAAGGTGATTGGACAAGAGGACCATGGATTGAACTTCGGGGCGACTGGCTCCATCGCATAGACGTCCCTTAGTGCACGCTTCCGCTCCCTCTTGGGTATATGGGTTGCGTAAATCATGTTCACCGTCCGCACTTGTGGGGGGAAACCCTTCTGTCCTCTATTGTTCGGCGGTCGGGTCTCTTCCTCGTCGTCGTTGTTTAGCCCCTTGTCATTGTTTTCGGCAATTAACTTGCCTGCCTGCTTGAACACCCAGCAATCTCTGTTGGTGTGATTAGCTGGTTTTCGAAGTGCCATGTATCTGGCATAAGCGGTCGAGTATTCGGTCCAAATTGGACGGACCCGGAGTGGTTCTTTTGAATGGCTTCTTTTGCTGACCGGGGTTAGAGCCTCGGAATCCGGCGTTGACTGCCGTATCCTCCTTATCATCGCCGTTAATGTGGCGCTTATTTTTGTTTCGACGTGACCTACCATTGTTGTCCTTAGTATCCGGACTGCCATAATTTTTACTGAGGTTGTTGCTGCGAGCTAGCCAGCTATCCTCTCCCGCGCAAAAGAGGGTCATTAATGATGTGAGGGCTGCCATGGATTTTGGCTTTTCCTGTCCCAGGTGCCGGGCTAGCCACTCATCGCGGATGTTATGTTTGAAGGCTGCAAGGGCCTCTGCATCCGGACAGTCGGCGATTTGGTTTTATTTGTCAAGAACCGTGTCGAATTGTCGGCGATTCGTCAGGCTGCTGAATTATGTGGCTGAGGTCATCGGCGTCGGTGGCCGCTTTATCGTGCCTGGAAGTTATCAAGGAATGCGGCTTCGGTCTTTAACACCAATTGACTCTGCGGGCAAGCTGTTATGCCAATGCCGAGCTGGTCCTTTAAGTTTGAGTGGGAGATACTTGATGGCATGGAGATGCGTCGCGCGGGCCATATGGATGTGAAGAAGATAATCTTGATCCAAACCGCGGGTCTGTTGTGCCATCGTAGGATTCGATGTTTCTGGGTTTAAACCCTTGAGGGATTTGATGATCCATTACTTCGTCAGTGAAGCATAGCGGGTGTGCGGCACCTCTGTATTGAGCAATATCACGACGCAGCTCGAGAGAGCGTTGTCTGCTGTGTTCGGCCCGGCCGGGGTTATTGTATCCGGCGCGACGGTATTCGTCGTGGCTCGTGGGGCGCCCTCGTGATCCGTAGATGGATCTGGATTGCCTTGCTTTGTCCTCCAATACGTCTCGCAAGTCCGGCGCGTTTCCTTTTGGCTTCGTACTTTTGGAGCGATGCCGGGGTATGGTCTTGGTTGAGGGCCTAGATGCCTCTCTGTCGCGACCACGTGGTGGTCGGTCTGCTGTATCGTGCGCTGGTGATGAAGGTATGTATGCTTCCTCCTCAAGTCGGGGGAGTAACTTGCGTCTTGGGTAACTTTTGGAGGGGCGTTCGAGTTTATACTCCTCGGCCACGAGGACCTCGGTCCATCGATCGGCCAGCAGGTCTTGATCAGCTTGAAGCTACTGCTGCTTTTTCTTTAGGCTATTTGCCATGGCGATAAGCCGGCATTTAAAACGCTCTTGTTCGACGGGATCCTCGGGCACGACGAATTCGTCGTCGTTGAGGCTTGCCTCGTCTTCGGAGGGAGGTATATAGTTATAATCCTCGAGCTCTTCGTCTGCCACCCTCTCGTGAGGGCTTGCTTATGCATCCTCCTGCTGTTGAGTCTTCTTTGGAGGGATTATCTTCGGCACTTTACGGGGTATTATTATCTCCTGTGCCGGAATCTCCATTCTTGCTGTGGCGGGATTTGGAGCGGCGCCGCTGACGCCGGCGCTTGGGCTGTTTCTTTAAAGAATCTGCCTCTGCTGCTTCTTCGCCGTTCCCATCTTTTGGGGTGTCCACCATATATGTGTCATATGATGAGGTGGTCTTCCAGTGCCCTGTAGTTGTTGGTTCCTGTTCGTCTCCGGCATCGTCGTCCATAGCGTCGATGTCTTCGGAGTCGTAGTCTAGCATGTCGGTTAGATCGTCGACAGTGGCTACAAAGTGGGTGGTGGGTGGGCTCTGAATTTCTTCGTCATCCGTATCCCAACCATCCTGGCCGTAATCCGGCCAGGACTCTTCGGATAGCGAGAGATGCTTTAGCGAATTTAGGATGTCGCCAAAGGGTGAATGTTGGAAGATGTCCCCGGCGGTGAATTCCATAGCCGGCGCCCAATCAGATTCGATTGGCGGTAGCGGAGGTCAGAGTGCGGCAAGGAGTCCGGCACCTCGGAGTCACGAGTTACGCGAGGGACTAGGGTAGTGTTCGGCTCCATCGCCGTGGAAGTTGAAGCCCTCGAGGCGGTGTCCAACCACCGGTCCTCGATCTGGGCGATCGGCCCCGAGCTAAGAGCCAGAGCGGACTCGTGTGCGGCTACCAAGGCACTGTTCGGCGGCAGAGCTAGATCATGCACATCGTAACAGTGCGGCGCGCTTGGCTGTGGCTCGAGTCCGTCGAAGATCAAGTCTCCGCGGACGCCGGCCGTGAAGTTTAGGCTTCCAAATCTGACCTGATGGCCAGGGGCATAGCTTTCGATCTGCTCCAGATGGCCAAGTGAATTAGCCCGCAGTGCGAAGCCGCCGAATACGAAGATCTGTCCGGGGAGAAAAGTCTCACCCAGGACAGCGTCGTTGGTTGAAGATGCCATCGAACCTATCGGTGACGACATAGAGGAACTCTCAATGAAAGCACCAATGTCTGTGTCAAAACCGGCAGATCTCGGGTAGGGGGTCCCGAACTATGCGTCTAGGCGGATGGTAACAGGAGACAAGGGACACGAAGTTTTACCCAGGTTCGGGCCCTCTCGATGGAGGTAAAACCCTACATCCTGCTTGATTGATATTGATGATATGGGTAGTACAAGAGTGGATCTACCACGAGATCAAGGAGGCTAAACCCTAAAGCTAGCCTATGGTATGATTGTTGTAATGTATGTTGTGTCCTACAGACTACAGCCCTCCGGTTTATATAGACACCGGAGGAGGCTAGGGTTACACAGAGTCGGCTACAATGGTAGGAGATCTACATATCCGTATCGCAAAGCTTGCCTTCCACGCCAAGGAAAGTCCCATCCGGACACGGGACAGAGTCTTCAATCTTGTATCTTTGTAGTCTTGGAGTCCGGCGGACGATGATAGTCCGGCTGTCCGGACACCCCCTAGTCTAGGACTCCCTCAGTGGCCTGTGAAGTACCACTCAATAACATTATAAACAACCGCGATGCAACGGGCAGGATTGCAAAATGGGCCATTGAGCTCTTACCATTCGATATAACTTACAAGCCTCGGCGAGCTATAAAGTCACAAGTCTTGGCTGACTTTGTCGCTGAATGGACCAAGTCGAACTCCTAAAAAGTGCAGGCGCATACTCAATTGGATTATGCACTTGACGGCTCTAAAATGTTGGTCGGATGGGGTGGCGTCGTCTTGGCGTCCCGACCGGGACGAGTCAATCGTACTTCAAATAATGTACGGACTCCAACAACGCGGCGAATCTGAGCCCTTTACATGGTCTTGGATGGCAATCTCCATGGGCATTCAACGCCTAGAGGTGCGTGAGATTCAAACCTTGCAATATCCCAAATAAATGGAGACTTTGACGCCAAGGATCCGAAAATGGCAGCATATCGCAACGCTGTCCTAAAAATGTCAGCTCGGTTTGAAGGACTCGAATTCCATCACGTAGCCCGAGATAATAACCAAGCAGCCGACGTATTGGCATGCATCGGCGCAAAAGCGTGGCGCTGTCCTCAAACATCTTCTGGAACGGCTCTTTAAGCCATCCGTACTATGGGAAGAGGAGTCCGGAAATGACAAACCGGAAAAAACCGCGCCAACCGGCGATTCAGCCGATGACACAACACCTTCAGCCCACGACATAATGGCAGTAATCGCCCCATGGACAGAACCATTCCTAGCCTACTTGCTTAGGCAGGAACTTCCCGAAGACCAAAATGAGGCCCGCTGCATAGTCCGGCGATCTAAAGCCTACAAGGTCTATGAGGGAGAACTCTATAAGAAAAGCACAACCGGAGTCCTTCAAAGGTGTATCTCCGAAGAAGAAGGGCGAAACCTTCTGGCTGAAATTCATGCCGGACTAGGCGGACACCACGCTGCAGCTCGGGCCCTTGTAGGAAAGGAATTCCGTCTGAGATTTTATTGGCCGGCGGCCCGGCGGATCTTTCGGGACTTAGTCAAAGATCGTCGGTGTCGACTCTTTGCTAATCGAGCCATATGCCACCCACGCCCTCAAAACTATACCCATTACACGGCGTTCATGATGCGGGGCTTGACATGGTTGGACCCCTTAAAGGAGGAACCCACAAGCAAAGGTACTTATTGGTCATGGTGGACAAATTCACTAAATGGATAGAGGCCAAACCAGTTAAAATGGCAGAGTCCAGACCAGTGATAGACTTTATATCCGGGGTAGTACACTGTTATGGTGTCCCTCACAACATCATCACCGATAACGGCACGAACTTCACAGCCGACGAGGTTAAATCATGGTGCAAAAACATGGGCATTAAGCTCGACTACGCTTCAGTCTATCATCCTCAAACCAACGGTCAAGTGGAACAAGCAAATGGTCTAATAATGAGCGGCATCAAACCCAGACTAGTGCGGTCACTTACGAAATCTGACATGCATTGGGTAGAGGAGCTCGACTCCGTACTCTGGGGGCTGCGGACAACGCCCAACCGTACTACGGATTCATACCATTTTTATGGTATCTGGCGCTAGAGGCGTTCGCCTGCGACATCATTCATGACTCACCTCGAGTGTGCATGTTGAAGAAAAAGAAGCCGAGCTGGATCGGCGGGACAGCTTTGGCGTATTGGAGGAAGAACGCGGCGTCGCCAAGGCTCGTTCCGCATTCTATCGGCAGCAGGCTCGAAGATATCAAGCGATGCGGGCCAAGACCTACAGCGTTGGCGAACTAGTTCTCGCTGCCGGACAAGAAAAAGGATAAGCTCAAGCCCAAATGGGAGGGCCCTTTCATTATTGATCAAGTCCTGACCGGTGGAGCGTACCGTCTACGAAATGCTTCGAACAACTGACTCGAGCCGAAGCCATGGAACGCAGCCCGCCTCTGAAGATTCTACGCCTAGCGCCGGACTAAGAGTTCGTCCCCTTCCCCCGTTCAAATTTTTACACTTCAGCTGACTTTTTGTCTCTCTTTCTTCTCATAACCCTTCTACTAAAAAGCCCTTAAGGGCCTACTTGCGCATTGTTCGCATACACTTGATGTGCCATCTGCACTCATTATACCTGGGGGCTTCTTTACCAGAAGCTTAATTATAAGGGCTTCATGCCCAGCACATGTGTCAAGCTTCCACATGTACCTTTTATTCACCATTATATGCATCGATATGACTTAAGTTTTGGCCAAGCTGGGTTGCTGGCTCACATGCTTACCCCTCGTTCCCGATTGTTCGGCTAGGAGGTAAAGGAGCACCTCTGCGATTATTCTTGCGGGTCGACGGATGTGTACCTCGGTGGGTGAAGCCTAAAGCTAAGCGTTCTTAAGGGAATATTCGATCGGTGACTTGAAAGATGATTTTTACCTACTTATTTATCTGCCCCGGATGTTTTACTGCTTTTTGCGGTCGGACATGCACTTTAGGGCATGCCTCCAGAGAAAGGAACCCTTACTGAAACTATTCTCCACGGAAGATGTTTCTTACTAACCATGTAATATAACATAACTAGTTGGGCACTTATGCGATAAAGCACTAATGACCCTCTTTGGTCTCCATGCATACCCGGTTGTTTCTTAACCAAGAAGGTATTCGGACACACTCCGGACTCTAGGGTCCCGAGGTTGAAGCAAAAAGGTCGGCAAAGACAAACGATCTACAATCCGGCTAGAAGGCATTTCACATGTCATTTTAAAACAAAAAATACATTGTCAAATCTATTGACTGTATTCCTCTTCAATCCCGTCTAACAGGCTGTCTAATTTACAGTCCTGTTGGGAAAATTTGGTGGCCAACTCTACTTGGCTGTATACTAAACTCACAGGGATCACCTTCCCGTCGAGCCCCATAGGTCCGACCTCGGCCATATGGTTGGGATCCACCTTCTTGTACCGCGTCTTCACCATGGCCCAGGCCTCCCTGGCACCTTGACGGCAGGCCGAGATCTTCCATAATCGGAAGCGCTGCCGCGCTCCTGAAGCTTCTCCACAAGCTCCCCAAGGCCTTGGGTAGGGAGAGGTCGGCCATAAAGCACAGACAGCGCCGCTCATTACTGCCGAACTTCGTTCGAGCAGTGCAACAACTTCGGGAAGTTGATCACCCGTCGTCTGGGCATCTCCTCCGGGGCGACACGTGAGTATACCTACAGACATATCTTGTCAATTGACTTCCTCACTGAACTCTTCTTTTCAAAGGAGTTCGCTCAAGCACTTACTATAAATGCCGCGACAAAGCCGCTGATTCTCCTTAACGGAGCCGGACAGCTCGGCCCGAACGCCTTTCAGCTCTTCTCCAAGCTGGGCATGGGCATCTTGGAGCTTGTTCCCTTCTTGCTGCACTCTATTCAGCACCCTCTCGCCGGCCTTCAGCTAGCGCAATAATTCTTGCCTGTCCGGATCTTGTCCGGCAGCACCTGCAATGTCATTATTAGACTTGCGCGCATGCCGCACAGCGCTTATATTTTTTCAAATAATGTGTTACCAGGAGGGGAATCTGTGTTTCCTCTGCGGCGCAAATCTTGACCTCAAGTTGGGCCTTGCACTCTTGCAGCTCTGAGACAGTTGGGTATTCTTCTCGGTAAGATCCTGCGTTTCAAATGATCCTTAAATCAGTTAACATAACTACTTTAAGTCTCGAGACTCTTGGCATACATAAGCGCTAAATTCTCTTACCGTATGTCTTTTACATCTTTGCTCCGTAGCTCTGGTAAAACCATCTTGAGCAGCGCGAGTGCGCGTCCCAGCGTTAAAGGCATTCAGCGACTCGGGGAGAAGCGCGTCATGAAATCTTGTCGTGGCGCCTATGGTTCATGGCACTCTCCACCTCGGACTTGGTGGCGGACGATCAGTCGGCATCCTCCGTTGGAGGAGTGTCCGCCAGCGCCTGCGCTTGCCTCCGCCTCGAGACCAGTCTTTGGGCACTGGCTGGTAGAGGCTGGATTGGCAACCTCGCGCGCCCGATCCGCGGCGCTTTTTCTCCTACAAAGATCATGAGCACTCAAGCGCTTCCTAGGAGCGTTGCTCGAATAACTAGCTGCGAGCTATACCTTTGCGGCGGCGTCTCGATCCGCGCGCTCCTCTTCCGCTGCTTTGGTTGGATGGCCTTTGTTGGTCAGCCGCCACGGGCTCGGCTTCCCGCCTTGAAGGTGCTTCCTGCAAAACACCATCGTGCGCGAAGGTCAGAAATGAGCAAGGAAGAGATAATGGTGTCAGGATTTCCGTCACAATCACAGGAAGCGGATCTGATGCAGGGTAGTCGGCCGTAATGGTGACTAAAGCATTATCCATCTTGAGCTGGTGGAACACCCGTCGATTAGCTCCACGAATATGCGGATCCTCTTGGAGGCGGATCCTTTGATCTCTCTGGATCCTCGGGTTGCGAGTTGGACTTATCATGTCCTCCACAATCCGGCGCAGTTCTGCGCGAAGGCGTAATATAAAGCTTAAACTTTGAAAGCATGGGTCGGGCCCTTAAAGTGCTCGCTTACCCAATGCCGAGGTTAATCATGGAGAACCCATTCAGCGGGTTTGTGCGGAGAAAGTCCTCCTTCTCCCCCTTATACAGGCGGACGGGATCGTCACGGATCCTCGGCGAATCCGATCCCAGCGGCCATAACGGGTGGCGTCGTCTTCCCCGTTGAAATCCCACATGGGGTGGCCCCTGTATGGCAGTGGCTGCACCCCCCGCGTAATGCATGTTGCCATGACTCCAATCATGGTCAACCCGGAATGGGCCAGTAACCTTATTCGGCCCATCAAATAATGGACGCTCTTGTCTTCCTCCAGCTGGGGGCTCCGCGGACGCCAACTAAGGCGTTTCTTCAGAGGTACAGAACTGAACTCCGGGAGGCCGATCCGAACAGGGTCCGGCAGCGGAGCGTCTTCTATGTAAAACCATTCCGAAGGCCAGTCTTCGGACGCCTTCTTGGGGGTACCAGATAGATATCCGGTACCGGCGATCCGCCATACTTCGGCGCTGCCCACTTGGTATATGGACCCCTCGTGAGAACGGGGTACGAGGCAGAACAGCCTCTTCCACAGTGCAAAATGGGGCTCGATGCCCAGAAATAGCTCGCAAAGAGCCACGTAACCCGCGATATGCGGGATAGAGGCGTAAGGTGATGGAGCTGAGTCCGTAGAACTCCGAGGAGCCAGCGGAGGAATGGATGTATAGAAATCTGAGTCCCCTTATCGGATAGGGGCCGAAGCATACCCTCCCCTTTGTTGGGACTTGGGGTAGCCTCCGCTTGCTTCCCACCTTGGTAGGTGGCCAACCCGGCTCGAACCGGGACCATGAAGGCGGAGGAGATATCCCTTTGCTTGAAGCGCCACCAGCTCGTTATGTGGGACGGAACATCTCCTCCAATCTCTGGCACAGGCTGGGGCCTTGAGAAGAGGGCAGCGTCGATGGTCCATGATGGAATGGATTTTTGGTGGGCGCTCCGATGAGTACTCATGGAAGGAAGATGGTGTGATTTGGATCTGGATTCTTACCTCTCTTATAGGCAGGTTATTTGTGCAGCTAGGGGTAAAGCGTTAAAGATACCTGGCTTTTCGCATTCGATGCGACAGCGTGGAAGAAGGCCATTATTGGGCGTGGAAGCCAAGCTCAACATAGATGAGGAAGCGGACCTTGTTTGGCGGATACATGGAACTTAAGGAGAACCCGTCTTGCAACGCCGAAGACTATATCTGTGTTGGACTTATCGTCATTGAAGCCTGGTTCGGGGCTCTTGAGGAGTCTGGACTAGGGGTGTCCGGACAGCGGGACTATCATCGTCGCCGGACTCCAAGACTACTGAAGATACAA
Organism: Aegilops speltoides; assembly: GCA_021437245.1. Lineage (NCBI taxonomy): Eukaryota > Viridiplantae > Streptophyta > Magnoliopsida > Poales > Poaceae > Aegilops > Aegilops speltoides. Next base: position 102,860,998 of record CM038141.1, on the reverse strand, counting down.
GATTGAAGACTCCGTCCGTGTCCGGATGGGACTTTCCTTGGCGTGGAAGGCAAGCTTGGCAATCTGAGATATGTAGATCTCCTACCATTGTAACCGCCATGTGTAATCCTAGCCCTCTCGGTGTCTATATAAACCGGAGGGCATTAGTGCAGAGGAAATAACCTTCATTACAACAATCATACCATAGGCTAGCTTCTAGGGTTTAGCCTCCTTGATCTCGTGGTAGATCCACTCTTGTACTACCCATATCATCAATATTAATCAAGCAGGACGTAGGGTTTTACCTCCATCAAGAGGGCCCGAACCTGGGTAAAACATCTTGTCCCTCGTCTCCTGTTACCATCCGCCTAGACGCACAGTTCGGGACCCCCTACCCGAGATCCGCCGGTTTTGACACCGACACCTCCCGACCGACTTCTTTCGCCTATATAAGCTTACGTACCCTAAAAACATCGGATATCAAGATAGATAAGGAGTTCCGCCGCCGCAAGCCTCTATAGCCACCAGAAACCTCTTGGGAGCTGTTCAGGCACCCTGCCGGAGGGGGAATCCATCACCGGTGGCCATCTTCATCATCCCGGCGCTCTCCATGACGAGGAGGGAGTAGTTCACCCTCGGGGCTGAGGGTATGTACCAGTAGCTATGTGTTTGATCTCTCTCTCTCTCTCGTGTTCTCTCTATGGCACGATCTTGATGTATCGCGAGCTTTTCTATTATAGTTGGATCTTATGATGTTTCTCCCCCTCTACTCTCTTGTGATGATTTGAGTTTCCCTCTTGAAGTTATCTTGTTGGATTGAGTCTTTATGATGAGAACACTTGATGTATGTCTTGTCGTGTTTATCTGTGGTGACAATGGGATTTCACGTGCCACTTGATATATGTTTTGGTGACCAACTTGCGGGTTCCGCCCATGAACCTATGCATAGGGGTTGGCACATGTTTTCTTGACTCTGCGGTAGAAACTTTGGGGCACTCTTTGAAGTACTTTGTGTTGGTTGGATGAATTTGAGATTGTGTGACGCATATCGTATAATCATGCCCACGGATACTTGAGGTGACAATGGAGTATCTAGGTGACATTAGAGTTTTGGTTGATTTGTGTCTTAAGGTGTTATTCTAGTATGAACTCTATGATGGATTGAGCGGAAAGAATAGCTTTATGTTATTTTACTACGAACTCTTGAATAGATAGAACAGAAAGGATAACTTTGAGGTGGTTTCGTACCCTACCATAATCTCTACGTTTGTTCTCCGCTATTAGTGGATTTGGAGTGACTCTTTGTTGCATGTTGAGGGATTGTTATATGATCTATCTATGTTATTTTTGTTGAGAGAACTTCCACTAGTGAAAGTATGAACCCTATGCCTTGTTTCCTATCATTGCAATACCGTTTACGCTCACTTTTATCATTAGTTACCTTGCTGTTTTTATATTTTCAGATTACAAAAACCTTTATCTACCATCCATATTGCACTTGTATCACCATCTCTTCGCCGAAATAGTGCACCTATACAATTTACCATTGTATTGGGTGTGTTGGGGACACAAGAGACTCTTTATTATTTCGTTGCAGGGTTGTTTGAGAGAGATCATCTTCATCCTACACCTCCTACGGATTGATAAACCATAGGTCATCCACTTGAGGGAAATTTGCTACTGTCCTACAAACCTGTGCACTTGCAGGCCCAACAACGTCTACAAGAAGAAGGTTGTGTAGTGGACATCAAGTACAAATCAAAATAACCTGATGAGGTTGCGGCGTCGGTAAAGCAGGGCCGGTGGAGTTGAATAGGCGTCCGTGGAGCGGGTCCGGTGCAGTGGACGAAGGCTTCGGCGGGCACGTTGTACAGTGCTTTCGGTGAGGCGGATCTGTTGCGGCGGACGAGGGCTTTTACGAAGGGCAGCGAAGGGGCGGACGAGGGAGTCAGTGAAGGGCCTACACTGTGGTGGACGAGGGCGCCGGTTAAGGAGATCCGGTGCGGTGGACCATGATGGCGGTCAAGGAGATCTAGAGCGGTGGACAAGCCAGTCGCTGAAGCGGCTTCGGTGAAGTGGTGAGTTCGCAGTTGGGGGTTCCAAGGTGCGGAAGGTAGATCCGGCGGGGTGTGAGGTCCACCGCTGCGGCAGAGGACTAGATTCGGCGGCTTGTCGTGGTTGGGGGGTCGGGGAGGGGCTCTGGGGAAGAATGTTGGGGGCAAAGAGGGGAAAACAATGGAGTTACGAAAGCAGCCTTTTCCGTTCATGTGGTAGGGGTAAAACAAGAATATCGCAGGGCTAAACTTTCGGGCACGTGATATTTCAATGTGCGCGGGAAGTTTGAAAGCTTTTGGCGCCTAAAATTATAAGTATTCTGCTCTCGTACGGCCGACTATGATATCATGGCCGACAATTTGTTTGTTTTTGCACGCAAAAAAAATGTGCAAGTTTTGAAAATCAATGTCTCCAACTCGAAACTTAGATTGTCCATTCATTTCAAATATGGATCATTGAGCTACTACAAGCAAATACCATCATACGGTCCAATTCAAATGAAATTCCAAATGTGTTTATCCTAAATATGATGACAAAAGCAAAAATGTGTATGTGTATGAATAAAGTGGATGATTATAAAGTTTGAACATGCTCGTATGTGTATATCTCTAGGTTTGATATATGAATTTGAAATCACGAAATCTCGGCTTAAAAAATGTACCTCCGTTTAAATGAATTACAAAAGCTAATGATGGAGTCAAATTCCAAAATTCCAATCTTAGGTTTGTAATTCTGGTACATCAAGGTATATCACGCATGTTGAAAAGTACCGTTATCTCATAGTCCAAATTGTGAAACAAATTGATCAACCATGAGTGCACAATATCTCAATTACGCTAAAGTCCCTCAAATATAGACACCTCACTCTTTATCTGAAGCCAACCCCCCCCCCACCCCGACCACCACCACACACACACACATAGAGAAGGCGTTCTCTCCCCCCAAACACCAACACACGAGCACATTAACATCCCTCTCTCTTGTAAAGTCCAGACCCCAATACAGGTCTCTATCACTTTGTCTCTCGGGCATGCACACATCTCTTCCCTCACTATCTAGGTCTCCCGCTTTCTCTCTTACCCAAGCACACGCACTATGTAGAGTGTATATTTCCCATACACACAAAACGTCGCCCCCAAACGTCTATCTCCCTAGTTATGTGGTTCTCGCACACTCACCTCACACACCACCCCCACTTCAAACAAGCACACTTTGTCTCCTTGTGCACCACTCTCCTCTTTCTATCTATCACACATGCGGACCCGCCCCAGCTCCTTCCTTGTATACATATATGTCATGACTCTTTCCATATCTCCATAATGTATCATCGTTCTCGATTTTGCACATTGTTCTCTACACCATCTATTCTAGATCTCTCATGAAGTCCCTATCACACACAAGATGACTCGCTTCCCTTGCGTCTCCGTACATAGGCCAATTTCGGACATCAACATTGTCTCCCTATCTATGCGCCATTTATGGACACAAACGACCCCTCTCGCCACCTCTCTTCCTCTCTCTCTCTCTCTCTCTCCGTCGCTAGCTCTCTCTCTCTCGCTCGCTCGCTCTCACACCCCTCTCCCACACACACACACTCTCGATGTCTCTTCCAAATAGTCTGCTCCCCCCGCCCGCACCCGTGCTATCCTGCCACTACACATGTTACACCATTCCCCCTTCCATTATACTAGGTTTACATTATCAGTGGTCTCTCTACTCCACATACACACACTCCCTCTCACACACAAACGCGTGCACAAACACACACAGACACGCACAAACACCCATTTATCTGGATCCTCATCTCTCCCCATGTCCGCATGTGTATCTCACACACTCACTCTCTAATTATGTATATGTTTCTCCATGTTACAGAACACAAAGCCCCATGTACATGTCTCTCTCTATCCTCCACACACATAGACACAAAGAATCTGTTATCATTGCCTCAATCTCTAACATATCACACACGCACACTGTCTCTCTCTCTCTCTCGCAAACACGCTCAACAAGGGTTTCCCCGTGAATAACTAACCGTCTATTCATCAACAGCCATGGAAGTACGGCGAACACAAGACGTGAAAAAGAATAAATCTACACGTGCTTAGACCACCTAGTATGACTACTAGGACTAGAGCAAGCCAAAAAGCGCGCCACCGTCACCCCCTCCTTATCGTGACGGAAAATCTTTGTTTTACAATGAGAAGTCATTTTGCTAAGGCCCCACATGCCGAGGCGTTGAATAGAATGTAGATGCTAGTTTATGGAAGCAAGTATCGATAATACGTTTGTATCTCCATACTTATATTTCTTCTCTTATAAAAAACCGAGTTGGTGACGATGGTACATGTGCCATCTTGCAATATAGACCGTCCGATCTATATCTGATGGATGGAAATTAAACTAAAAGATATCAGCACCCCTCTCCACATTTGTAGACAAGGCCTTCCCTCGTTCATCCTTATCTCCAACAAACCTCATTGTTGAGCAATTAAGAAAGGAAGCCTCTGGAACAAACTGGCATGGTGGTCGCTGTCGGCGTCGTCAATCCCCATGCCTCCGCTCAGTCCGACCACCAATCACCACCACACCCCATTCATCTTCACCTTATCTCATATTTCTCGAGATATCATTAGTTTTTACACATGGGATTACTCCCGCAAGGGTCAATCACAACAAGTGTTTTATAAAAAAATGCATCTTGATGTTCCGTGCAATGCACGGATCTTGCTAGTACTCCTACACAAGACTAAGTTGGTGATGATGGTGTGTCTGCCATCCGTCATTTCTGACCATTAGATCTACACCTAATGACTGTGAGGTAAGTTGTTGACTTTTCTCACCAACATCCCACTTGTCTACCAATTTGCAGCAAAACCCATAATTAGTATCTTAAAACCAACCACATCCCTCCCTGACCTCACCAAAACAGCCCAAGGAATATATTCTAATTGAAACATAATCTATCTCTAGTGACATATGTATATCAAAATTAAGTGTTTTGTATCAAGTTTGTGAATAAGTATTGTTCTAATTATGATTTGTTGCAACGCACATGAACATTGCTAGTATTTCCAACCATGCATTTTTTTCCTAGTATTCCATAGTTTCGAGTTTTCCATCAAGATATTAGTCACTCATGGTTGATATTTACTTTCAATCATGTACACACATGCACTATGTAACTAGCCTTGCTTATTGGCTTCCAAAGCTTAAATTTCACTCCTACTTACAATATGTAAAGTATTTAACAAAAAAACTACCACTTTCAACCATCCCTAGGAAGAATCTATTGTACAAAAAATAGCAAAAACATACCCACAATTTCTTAATCCACGCCAAAAACTACTACCTAGTACTCCTACCGATTAGGTTCGTTTAAACCCATTTATGACAGGGTTAGCCCACACGTCCGTGCTGACGAGGCGGCTTAAACCAACACATTTTGTTTGACCGTTGACACAAGGGACCCACATCTGACCTTCTATCCTGTTATTCCCCCTCAAATCATTATTTTTCCTGAACATTACTTCAAACAGTACTTATGTGTGTTCATCGGTGGCGCCCGATGATGGCGAGTTGGCCGCCCGCTCGCCGGACAGCGGACGCTACTAGCCTCCGCAGGTTGGCGGCTGGCCGAGCATGACTCACGAAGCGAGCAAGCCGCGCTGGCCTTCGCTCGAGCGGATGGCTGGCCTTAGCTGCTGGCCTTGAAAGCAAGCTGCCGCGCTGCCGTGCCAATCTAGCTAGCAAACCTTGCAGACAAGCAGCTAGACGGAGCTATCTTGGCTAGCTAGCGGTCGCAATCGCCGGACGGAGCTGACATCCGGGCTGCCGCAACATGGGCTCCGCGCCGCCGGTGGTTTTGACCTCGCCTTCTGCCGGCAGCGGTAGCTGCGTCCCATGGCCGAGGATGACTAGGTGGACGGGCCAGAGGTAGGAGGTCACTCGGGGATTTTTGTGCAGACTGACATGTAGGTCCCACAAGTCATAACGCCCGGTCCAATAGAAGGTGTTGACTTAATGGGCGACATGGGCCCTGTCAAAGGTTAGAGTTAGATTCTAACCCTGAACTAACTCTAACCAAAGTGGTGTTTGGATGGCAGGGTTAGATTGACAACAAATGTATCCAAACAGGGCCATGGGTTGAAACGTGCCTATAACGGCACTTTGTAGAGTAGTCGTTTCTTGGTAGGGCTGGTTGGTAAGAGCATGTACAATGGTTGATAAGGTAGTCTTATCTTGAGTCTGCCACGTATGCAAGTGGTAGTAGTTTCTTGGCATTTTAGTGGTTTCTTGCATTATTAGGGGTTTCTTGTAAGGAACAATGTACGTACTACTAGCAACAAAAGGCGATTCTAGGTTGCGTTGTACTCGAACGAGTACTACTAGTGGTCGCGGGAGTGTATACCTCGTTTTGTGGGTTCGATCCGGCGAGCATACGGTGGCCTTTTTAAAATAGTACTACTACACTTTGCTGCGAGCCAATATTTTACGGGTAGTTTGAGTTTTGAAGTCAAGCGGATGTGCGGCCCCACAATCTGGGTGCACTGGATAGCCTAGCCACGTGAACGGGTTTTCCTTCCCAGCATCCCGTGGCTCGCGTGCTCGCCCTAGCCGCACCTCGCTTCCAGCTTCCTCATCAGCTAGTAGCATATTTAAATTTAAACTAGCGCCTCCCAATTAAGCCCGAGGAGCCGGAAAAGCCTGGTGGGGCATTGGGAACTGTGCAATATGGCTCTATACGTAAAGTGCTCTACTACTACTCTGTAGCTTGTGGCATTGCACGCATGGACTTCACTCCATTATTGGCTCTACTATAAAAGAAATTCCTCTTGACGTGTTTTTTTAAACGGAGGCAAAAGCTTTGCTTCATCTCATTAATAAAGAAGGAACTACTAACAAAGTTCGACGAGATCCATTACACCTCCACAAATGGAAGCGAAAATCCTAGTCTCGCTGTATCAAATAACTCAAATGTTACGCCTCATGTGATAATCGTCGTGATAAGCAGGCTGCTAGTGTGTGCGTGAGAGGAGCGGCTGAGTAGGCCAGCTACGTGAGAGGAGCGGCTGAATAGAGCACCGAGAGTACCCACTAGGCCACTATGCAGGTGTACTTTCCTTGCATTGATAGTACAGCGATGGTTCTAGAGAACAGTAGTACCCTCCACTTCCAACTGTAGCTCCTTGGCCCTGAGATTCTAGAGTTCAAAACTGGTGCACTATATTGGACTAGACTAGAAGTACAGTACATCGCACTACTAGTTGAGAAAAAGTAGTACTAATACGGCTACAGTATGAGTACGTACATCTCCATCACATAATGTAAGATGTTTTTTGACACTAGTTGGCGTGTACAAAAAATGGCAAAAACATACCCAAAATTTCTTAATCCACGCCAAAAACTACTACCTAGTACCAAAAATTTCTTACTAGTGCTATTATTTATAGTATAATGCAATCCCATAACATTCCATAATGCTAGTACTAGTAGTAAATAATAACCTCACCCCTTCGCTGAGCAACGATCTACAGTTGGAAGGGACGAGGCCCTGCGGTTACTACGCTCTTATCTCCTCCTCGCCAGTTCCCCTCCCCCCGAAGAGAAGGCAGTTCGTCGCTGCTCACATGGATTCGCCAGTCCGTTCTCCTCCTCGTCGGGGCTGGGAGACCTTGGATGACGATCCTCTTGGAGAAATCACACGCCGCTCCAACGTCCTCACCGCTGCAAGACCCGGTGCTTCCTGCACCAACTTTTTCAAGATGCTGCTTAAACAGGCTTGGGAAAAAGGCCATGCTTGTTGGTCTTCCATGCGTCCTCGAGGAGAAGGTTCTTCTATGGGACAATCCTTCGAGCAGTCCACCCCTCCCTAGCCATGGTTGCATGTTGACTCCGCTAGAGTTGCCGACGTTGAGAGGTAGTCAGAGTTTGTCCGATGAGCAGGTTAGTAATGGAGTTTGATCATGTAGTACTTAGTTATTCCATTTCCATCCCATAATTTCTTCGCTGTCCACCGTCTTATATATAGGTCTGGGTCGGTGCCAACGAAGATTGGCTTGCATACCTCCGGCCGAATAGCACCATCATTTTGCACAACATTCACAGAAGTGCGACCGTTCCAGTAGAACCCTTCTCCACCATTGGGATTGGCCTTCCGGACTGGCTAGGCTTGAATACGTATGATGATGCCTACATGAGATTGAAGAAGATAGCAATTGCGGACCTGCCGACAAAGCGACGCGGCTACGACGATTACTATCTCATCGCGGTGTTCGACATAAGGATTGCCATCAATGCAAGAGGCAGTAACGGCAAAGGCTGGCGCATGTTGGCGGCGGCAGATTTGTACCCCTACACGTGCGAAGACGTCATGCGCCATCTAGGCCGCATCTTCGCGGTGACAAGCCAGGGGACTTGTTTCATCTGGTTGCCATCCTACAGTAGGGAGATTACAAACGGAATGCACAAACCATCATTTGCATCCCTAACGGTACTCCATTATTTTGCAGGGACCAGTCATCCCCCGATCAAAATAAGATCGCCGATCCTGGATGTGCATTTGCATCCGTGATTCGGTCTAACCTGGAACCTTATAGCTGACTTTGGCATATTGGGATCAACTATCTTAGCAGTCGTTACCCATGGTACCACTGATGTGCAACATGGTCACACAATTTACCACGATCAGACCGTCACCATCTACCCAGGTATTCCTTTTTTTAACCCTCTCGCCTTCTCTTTCATTGTTGTACTAGTAGTAGTATACTTAGTAGTACTAGTAGGAGTACTTTTTACCTTGGAGGACGTGTATAGCTAGCTAGGCCCTTGAAGACTTGAACGCACTAGCTACCACCATTTTTTGTTTTTCCATGTCTTACTATCTCATCCATGTAGCCAAGAGTGGCTATATATAATAAGCCGGTTATTTTACTTCCTCTATACCGGAGTAGTACTATTTTCTGCACAGTATTACAGACCGCCATATTTGAGCACAACATTATTATGCATGGACCTTGACTATGTACGTCACCATGTGTCCAGATCTGAGATGCCGCATGTACCGGATGAACGGCGCCGAGTTCGACCCTCGTGATGCTACGTGGGTGCCGAGGAACACTCTTGGAGAGTACTCGCTTTTCATCGGGGACAGCTACCCCATTGTGAAGCGGATGCCACCTTCCGTGCATGACACGGAAGGTCTGCTGTTCATGAAGCATGGTTGTGTCTTCAGTGCACACCACCGGATGAACGACATGCTGGGACACACAATCCTTGATTTATGCCGCTTTAGCTTGGATGAGTCTCCATCGTGTGGAACCGGACTAGAAAGCTGCGACAATGATTCCCATTGCCCACCGCTATGGATCGTGCCATCCATGAAGAACACCTGGGAATGGAACCTGGAGGAGGACATGTAGCCCATCTATAACGTGTAAGTGGAGTACGGTAATTGTGAACGGTAGCGCTGTGAATATATGTAGACTAGTCGTGCACAAATTTATCACATGAATTGGAGATGAACTTGTGTGGCATACTGGCATTTGTCCTTTAGAATTTATTACTAGTAAATGTGTTATATGTACGTGCAACTTGTGTGGTTGTTGCACAGGCTCCAACACGCTCTTTGAGAAAAAAAGGTGGCACGGCTTTTGATATACGTGACGTGGCGGCATCATACAGTAGCATCGTTCACTATAATTGTAGTACACTCCTACTAGGACGACAACTCCTATAAAACCTTGCGCTTGGCTCTTAGCCTCTTCGGGAGGTTCAACAGTTCGTACTCGTGTGAACCTTACACTTGGCTCTTCGCCTCTTCGGAAGGTCCAACAATGATGATACTACAGTACAATATGCTTCTGGCAATCTGACACCGATTGCTGCACGTCCACCGCGAGGGCGAGGGCGAGGGAGAGGGAGAGGGAGAAGGTGCTATAGTCAAAACCCTCTCCTCGTCCTGCGAACCACCGCGCATGTGGGCGAGGGAGAGGCGTAGTAAGCAAGCTTCTCCTCGTTCGGCGAGTTGAGGGACACATCAAAGCAGTACTAGTACTAGTAGTCCATACTGCGTCCTTTTCGATTAATATGGCTTAATTTGAAACGAGAAAAATACACTGGCGGTCAACGTATGTAACAATACGCTCTTTACGGTCACTATATATAGTTTTGCGGTGATTATACAATCACTAGCTCATCGTAGAGCACCATATTGCACCCTACTGGCCGGCAACATAGTCGACGTGGCACTTTGTTGACTGGTTAAATTGTCACCTGGTTTCTGGGTCCCACCTATCAGTTAGCAGAGCAAAGAAATCAGTTAAACAAAACTTTACGCAGGCGCAACGCGAGTCTAACCCTTGCGCGTGAACTGCCCTGGCTGTGTATGTGAGTGCATGCACGTGTACTCCCTCGGTCTTCCAACAAAGAGTCTACATCGGCTATAAAACAAAGAGTGTAGTACATGATGTACATCTACACTTCCAATGCATTTAGCCTTTAATCTAAATCGATATTGATTGACTAATGCACCAACATGTGCTGTAGGTATAGGCTACATATCTATCCTTAATTACAGCCAAGGTTGGAAAAAGCGGTAGGCGTAAGCGAGGCGCTTGGCCTTTTCCTAAGTGCCCTAGGCGCGGCCTAGGCGGTAATATAGTTTTTACTCCTAGTGTATTTGTGATTATTATATGGGTGTTGATATTAGTTTATGGCATATAAATAAGTTAATTGTTGTATACTGCCATTGGCATATAACCAGTTTCGCATATCAGTGCAGTATGTGGCATGATTTCTTGCTTGGGTAGGTAATTCCTTGCTTGCTTTGCCTAGACCTCCATTTATGCCCTAGGCGAGGCGTTTGGCCATTGCCTAGCGCCTAGGCATGCCTAAGCGCCTCCTAGGCACTGCCTTTTCCAACATAGATTACAGCATGCAACGGCCTTCATTTAATCTTCTTCTCTCAATGGTCGCATGCACACATAAGTCTGCTACTTTTGGGTGTTAATTATGCCCTGGTCAATGTGTAAATCTCCAAATGTACAGTCTTTCATGGATGTAGGGAGTAGGTTGAGCACTTGAGCGTGAGCGTGTGTTGTGCGCCGCATGGGTGCGTGAGTGTTGCGTGCGTCCATGTGTACGTGTGAGTGTTGCATGTTGCATGCATGCATGCATGCATGCATGCATGGGGCTTACTCCCTCCCATTGACATGTTCATATTTCAAGCTTCCTCTGTTCCCTCCATATGGTGATACTCCCTCTGTTCCCAAATACGGAGTAAAAGCCTCCCTCTGTTCCCAAATACGGAGTATTTGTCTTTCTGCATATTTCAACAAGTGACTAGGTACGGAGAAAAATGAGTGAAGTGAGCGTAGAGGCATAGGGATACTGTAGAAAGGAAGTCCTCGCGATCCATTATTCCCCATCTCGGTCAGAGAGAACTATTCAACTAGTCTTCGCAGTGAATTGACAATACACGCTGCAGTAGATGGGACACGTAATTAATAAGCTGAACCAGCGTGTTGGTGTTACTAAATCAGCCTTACCCAGTACTGCCATCATGTTTGCCAGTAGACCACGCTTCCGCAAATACGCCTACGCACCTCTGTCCTCCATTAACTGACATATGGGCCCTCTTGTGGTGGACCCACATGTCATCGGTGTAACTATTTACACTCCGAAGGACGGTATATCCTAGTAGTAGTACTAGTAGAATTGAGATTTAATGCACTTTCTTCCCTATCTTCCACTTTTCTTCCTCCTCTCTTCTTCTTCCTCCTCTCTTCTCCATCGTCAACCGCACACCATTTACCCCCGCTCCCTGCTCGCCTGCCCGCACCATCTTCCTTGGTAGCTCGTGCGTACCATATCCCCCCGCTCACTGCTCGGCCACACGAGGAGAAGCTTCTTCGCTCGCCCGCCCGAATCCACTTCCCCGCTGGCTCGCAGGCACCGAAAACCCCAATGGAAGAATCGACTAACACGCAGAGCCGCGATTGGAATTCCCTCCCCGATGTTCTCTTGGAGCAGATCTGTAATCGTATGGACCTACTCAGCACCGTCCGTCTAGCCGCATGCTCGGTGTCTTTGTACCATCTACTCGTCTGCAACCGGCCGGCTCTTTTCAAGACACCCTGCTTGTTGATGCCCGATCCTCACAGGTGGCCCAGACACCGACTTGACGATCCTACGGAGGTTGTCGTGGTGCCCCTCGACATGCTACCACTCCCATCCACCTGTCCTTCATGCGCGGCCACTACTGGGTGGGCATGAAGGCCAACTGGATCATCCTCATCCACCAATCCGGTAGTCCATGGTGTCTCGTGGATATCTACACCCAGCGAGAGATCACCCTTCCATCATTGGATACCACCGCCATCGAGCCTCGCGGCCCGCCGGACACTCCTGCCTACTACGCACGAGATGTGTCAAGCTTTTGGCTTGACCTCTGTTTGCTGAAAGTTGTACTCTGCGAAGTGCCCGCACCATCAGAAGACTACATGGATTACAAGCTCATTGCCTTGTTCAACATGGGATTAGTCTATCTGGAATCCGGTAGCCATACATGGTTATGGCTCATCATCAATCCTGTTGAGGCAACATTTCTGTCTCATTCTATAGTGCACGATGGCATCATTTACGCGGTCGACGCACAGATTGGCTGCCTATACTGGTGGAATCTATCGTCATGTAATTGTTCTATCTCATCTCATCTTTACCTTATGAATACGACTGCCTGTTCATTGTTACATATTTAGAATACATAGTATGTCTATAACCACATCATTGCTATATGTTCCTCTCTTTATGACCACACATGTTATTGTTAGAGTTGATATGAGAACAATTGGCACCTAATGATTGTTAGAATACATATTAGGAGCATAACATCATGATTGCTATATGTTACTCTCATTTACAAGATTTTTATAACAACGCATGTTATTGCTTAGAGTTGATATGAGAACAGTAGTAGTAAGTGCTATGGTAGAATATGAGTAGGCTCTGTCATACTCCCTATGTTCCAAAATAGATGACCCAACTTTATACTAAAGTTAGTATAAAGTTGGGTCATCTATTTTGGAACGGAGGGAGTAGTTGTTTTCCTCTCATTGTTACATGATGTTTGAACCATGACATGTTGCTAGAATATGAAAGCCATTGGCTTATTTTTTTAACTTGGGGTATGATTATGACCACGGCATTGCAATTCTCTGTCTATGATATGTGTCACTGTTATAATAATCTTAATTCCACACATACTCTGAACATGATTGTTTATTTTTGTCCTTTTGGTCTCCAATTTGAATTGTTGCAGCAGACGCAAATGCGCTGGTCTTCATGATTCCAGGACCTGGAATCATACGAGCCGATGGGAGGTGGTTTATCGCTCGTTCAGCTGATGTTGGTCATTTGATGCTCATTCGCACGTACCAAATCGACCAAACCATTACATCAAACCACATGCAATACAATGCGTGGGGCATTCGTGACATGCTTTGTGTTCGAGAAAGATCTCAGCTCCGTTGGGCCAGGCGTATTCAACTGGAGGCGGGTTTACAGCCTCGGCAACCACTCCTTGTTCCTCGGGCTCAATTATCCGATCATCCAACCAATCATTGATCATATCACCGGCGATGATTACCGTGCTATGAAACTTCCATTCGCGAGGGGGACTGTGTTTACACATCATACCATGGGTTTCATGAATCACCATATCCAGAGATTCGTCGACATGGCTTGTTGCCAGATAATCTTCAGTGTGTGAAAGGCATCAAGCTTCCATGCGATGGATGGCTTTTGCAAACCCGACATGCGGCGATGTGGTTCATGCCAACAGCAAATATGCACAACTTGATTCGTGTTGATACCTAGACTGAGCCATGTATTCTGCTGCTGTAGCACGACCCTCCTTTGTTGGATATTATGTAGTATTGTTAGTTTGAAGCACTCCTCTGGTTTGAAGGATATATACCTTCTTGGGATCAAGTGCATCCTAACTCACCTGCGTAGGATGTACTGATAATGATGATGGAGATGTTGTGATATATATCAGTTAGGCTTCAAGTGCGTACTTGTGAGTTAAACCTATGTATAAACTGTGACACTAAATACGACTAGTAAGTAGTACAGTAGCAGTACTAGTATACGTCGGTCAAATTATTCATTATGTCCACACATTGAATTGGCGTGACAACACGCGCTGCGTGAGGTGACACAAGAATCGGCGGCGTGTTTGGGTATTCTGGACTTCAGATTTGGAGTACCACTTATCTGTCGAAATCTTTCATCATTCACTTAAAACAGTCGATTGATCATACATTGAGTACCATATAACTGGAATTACCGATGCAAGTCGAAGAAGGATTGGCCCGTGTTGCCGGCTGGCGTCAAGTTCGATCCCACGGATCAGGAGCTGATCGAGCACCTTGAGGCCAAAGTGAGTGCTGACAGCGCGAGATTTCAGTCTCTCATCGATTTGTTCATACCCACCATCGACAGCGAGCACGGCATATGCTACACCCAACCTGAGAAACTTCCAGGTAAGACACCGATCGGTCATCTACTTGCACAAACATATTCCTTTGTTTATAGCTCTATTTTTCTTTTTAGACGCAGACCTGGTGAAGCAATTACAATTTGACAGTTAATAAAAAGTGAAACAAGTGACTGCAACATGCCAAAGATGTTATGAAAATGCCAACTACGTACACTAAAACCTGTATTCCACAATCTGCGGGTATCACATCGAGTGGCCTAAGGAAGCATTTCTTCGGCACAATTCTGTAGGCGTTCAAAGGGGCACGTGGACGCCGCGCAAGATACTGATCGGAGTGCGGCATGCACGCGATGTGGCACAAGACCGGCAATACCTTGCCGGTGATGGTCAACGGCCGGCAGACGGGCAGCAAAAAAGGTTCTGGTGCTGCACACCAACAAGAACTTCGACCAGCAGAGGACCAACTGGATGATGCACCAGTACCACCTCGGGCACTTGGAGCAAGAGAAGGAGCAGGGCTGGTCCTCTGCAAGATTTTCTACCAGACGAACACTAGGGCCAGGAGTAAAAAGATTATAAGTTAGTTTGGTATTGGTAGGTGTACTACCTTGTCGTCCGCAAGTTGGTATTGTTGTTAACGATCTTTTGGTATGAACTTGCATTTTCTTCAAACCATCATGCCGAGGGTCGACGTGGATATAAAGCTGAATCATTTGTTTCGAAACGAATTTTGAGGCACCTGATTTTTATTTGATGGGTAGCATAAGCACCTGTCGTTCGAATTCCCAGTTCTCCAATTTTTTCGAAACAAGTGCATGCACTTATTATCACGATGAAAAAACAATATCCCTGCTGCATCCTAGTTATCAGTCTGTACTTGCAGAATTCTCTCGTTTATTGAGCACGTATATTGTTTTTTCAGGTCGAGCAAGTTTCAACTAGGCTGTAGACTGCCCAGGGTTGGTTTTGTTTTTAAGAGGCCCAGCCCATGTCGACAACGGGGCACAAAGATCCAGCAGGTATCTACTGGCCTCTGGCCCGCCAGCGTTAGTTATATTTTTTGTTACAACATCCGCAGGCAGTTTTTTTTTACTGAATCAAACACACAGCCCAGTTCTATTTTCCTCTTGAAACGCATGTCCTACATTCGTTTTATAATCTCTACCTATAGTTTTACTAGTTCATATACACGTATCATTATATTGAAAACACGTAAAATTTCCTTTTTATATTTACATCCTTATTTTTGTTGTTTTTTCCCACCCGACGCTGAATTTTTTACCACTGGTTTTCCCTTAAACCAGCTCAATTGTCCCACGTCTTATTTGCTTACAAAAACAAAATGATTTTTTTGGCAAATCAATAAGTTCTTAAAAAAATGTTTATCATTTCGGGATTACAACAGTTCGGACTCCACCGAAATATGAAAAATAAGGCTGAACTTTTTGACCATGGTCCTGGGCAGAAAATGGGCTGTAATAAATTACTCAAGAATTAGCAAATGGGCTTCAAATTATAAAAAATAGCAAATGGGCTTTATGTTGTCTGCCACACATTTTGAGGCTGACTTGTGGGCCTACTAAGTTCATGCGTACACAAGGTTTCTCAAAAAAGAAACTTAGTCAACAATCGACTCTACCAGCGTCAGACCGTTAGATGTTAATCTAACGGCAATCGTCTTCTTGGTCTCGATCTTCCCCTTGACCGCCCAAACCAGCGCCGTCGGAACCGCCTGCTCCCACCTCCCGTGGCCGGCTGTGCTGCCAGGCAGGCCTCACGGCCCCATCATACTTGCATCCCAGGCCTGTCTATCCCTCTACTCACCCACACCTCCAGTTATTTTTCGGCGACGGCAGCCGAACCAGTCAACCCTCGTACTCTCCACCACGTGGGCAGCCACTGCCGTGTCTTCCCCGGCTCCGTGTTGTTCCCTTCGTATGCCTCGCCGTCGTCCACCGCCCTGGTGCTCTCGGCACAGCGTGGTCAACGATGTCCATCCAACGGCCGTAGTGCTTCTTCAACCTCTAGTCTTCTTGCTCCAGCCGCCCAAAGCAGCGCCGGTCGTGCCGCATGCTCCTCGCCTCCGTGGCGGTTGTCTTTGCCATGGAGGCCTCACCACCCCCATACTACTCCCACCGCTGGCCAGGCCATCCCTCCACTCACCCACTCTGCATGTTATTCTGCAGCGACGACAGCCTCACACTGTAGCTGAACCAGTGAACCCTCGTACTCCTCTCCGTGTGGGCATCCACTGCCGCGTCTTCCCCGGCTCCGTGTTGTCCCCTTCCTGGGCCTCGCCGTCATCCACCGCCGTGGTGCTCTCGGCGCGGCGTGGTCAATGTGGTCAACGACCGACTTCCATCGGAAGAGTACTGTACGTGGAGAGGCTGACAGCTGGGTCCACGGCAGCCGCAAGGAAGTGCCTCCTTATTACGCGCAAAATAATTATTCCTCCACCTGACAGTAAGGACCCACCGGACGGGCCACCAGTATTTCGCGAAAAAACGTTTCCCCCCTGACTGCTGGGACCCACCGGACGGGCCACCGTATTTCACGAAAAAAACATTTCCCCCTGACTGCTGGGACCCACCAGACGGACCACCGTATTTCGCGAAAAAAACGTTCCCCCCGCTGTTAGCTCGGACCCACCGGAAGTGCCTCCTTATTATGCACACAAAAATGAATACTCCCCCTGCTAGCTGGGACCCACCATGGTGGTAGGCTGACTTGTGGGTCTACTAAGTTGACGGGGACGGAGGGCTTTGTCAACTTAGTCAATATGAACGATTCTAGCTCCAGTGACCGTCCGATGTCCATCCAACGGCCGTCGTGCTTCTTCAATCTCTGCTCTTCCTGCTCCAGCCGCTCAAACAAGCCGTGGGACTGCTCGCTCTCCTCCTCCATGCGGCCGGTGTCTTTGCCGCCTTGAGCCTCACCGCCCCACCGTACTCCCATCGCTGGCCTAGCCATCCCTCTACTCACCCGCACCTGCTGTTATTCTCCAGCGATGGCAGACAAACCAGTAAACCCTCATACAGTCGTATTCCCCTCCATGTGGGAAACAACTACCGAGTCTTCCCTGCCTCCGTGTCATTCCCTTCCTAGGCCTCGCCGTCGTCCACCGCCCTGGTGCTCTCGGCATGGCCTGGTCAACGTGGTCAACGACCGACAGGCATCTGAAGTGGACTGTATGTGGAGAGGCCGATAGTTGGGTCCACGGCCGCATGCAAGGAAATACCTCCTTATTACGCGCAAAATAATGATTCCTCCACCTGACATTAGGGACCGACCGAAAGGGCCTCTGTATTTCACAAAAAAATGTTACCGCCGCTCAGCTCGGACCCACCAGCTATATCTTCGCGCGCAAGGAAGTGCCTCCTTATTACGCACAAAAAAATGAATACTCCCCCTGTTAGCTGGGATCTAGTATAGTGGCAGGCTAACTTGTGGGCCTACTAAGTTGACGGGGACGGAGGGCTTTGTCAACTTAGTCAATATGCACTATTCCAGCTCTAGTGACCGTATGATGTCCATCCAACGGTCGTAGTGCTTATTCAACCTCTGGTCTTCTTGCTCCAGTCGCCCAAACGAGCTTCAGTCGTGCCTCGTGCTCCTGCCTCCCGTGGCCGGCTGCGATGCGGCGGAGGCCTCACCGCCCCCTACTACTCCCACCGCTAGCCAGGCCATCCCTCTACTCACCCACACCCCTTGTTATTCTGCGGAGACGGCAGCCTCACACCGCAGAGAACCAGTTAACCCTCGTACTCCTCTACGCGTGGGCATCCACTGCCGCGTGATCCCCGGCTCCGTGTCGTCCCCTTCCTAGGCCTCGCCGTCGTCCACCGCCCTGGTGCTCTCGGCGCGGCGTGGTCAACATGGTCAAGGAACGGCTTCCATCGGACGTGGACTGTACGTGGAGAGGCTGACAGCTGGGTCCACGGCCGCAGCAAGGAAGTGCCTCCTTATTACGCGCAAAATAATTATTCCTCCACCTGACAGCGGGGACCCACCGGACGGGCCACCGTATTTCACGAAAAAACGTTTCCCCCTGACTGCTGGGACCCACCAGCTCCATCTTCTCACGCAAGGAAGTGCGTCCGGGCAAAAAAAAGGATTCGCCCCCCTGACTGTTGGGACCCACCAGCTACATCTTCGCAGGCAAGGAAGTGCCTGACTGTCGGGACCCACCTGGTCGAAGCGTACGTAGTGTTGTCATTCTGATCGCGACCGTGTATGTACATATATACTGGTCGATGTAGAGGCGCGCACGTGTCGTAGTAGAGGCATGCACGTGTCGTAGTAGAGGCGCGCACGTAGCATGTACATGTACGTACAACGGCCAGTTTGCAAGAAAGAAAATACGGCCACGTATGTGTACATACGGGCGGGGTCTCAACGCCTACTCGCGCGACACGCACGCCGTGGCTTGTGTACATGGCTGGGTCGGAACGGAGAAACGGCGTCGTCGTCGTGTTCATGGGGAGCCAACCGGCTGGGTCGGAACAGAATGCGTCGTAGTGTTCATCGGGAGGGCTT
This sequence comes from Aegilops speltoides, assembly GCA_021437245.1. Taxonomy (NCBI): domain Eukaryota; kingdom Viridiplantae; phylum Streptophyta; class Magnoliopsida; order Poales; family Poaceae; genus Aegilops; species Aegilops speltoides. The sequence goes on along the minus strand of CM038141.1, from coordinate 102,841,926 downwards.
GGATGGAACAGGCGATGGAAACGAGGCCTGGCATACCACAGAACGGAGGAAACGACCTTGTGTTCGACCGGCCACGTTCAAAACGGGCTCCTGTTCATCGGGAGGGGTCTAGCGTACCGCAAAACGGAGGAAACGGACCTCCTACGGTCGAAACAGGGGTCCTGTTGATCGGGAGGGGTGTGGCGTACCGCAAAACGGACAAAACGGACTTGTGTTGGAGCGCTACGGTCAAAATGGGGGTCCTGTTCATCGGGAGGGGTGTGGCATACCGCAAAACGGGACTCCACGGGATACTATTCATCTCCACCGTCGACCTCCTCCAGCCTCCACGGGCTACCGTCGACCTCCTCCAGCCTCCACGGGCTCCTGTTCATCCAGCCTCCATCGCGCGCTACTCCACCAGCTACTGTTCAATCACCCCTCCATGGGCACCCCTCCATCGTCTACTGTTCATCCAGCCCTCCACGGGGTCGTCCTATTCATCCAGCCCTCCACGGGGTCCTGTTCATCCAGCCCCATCCGGCTCGATCGATCGGGGTCCTGTTCATCCAGAGGCAACGCCACCGCTCACTGTTCATCCACCCCCGCAATGCTCACTGTTCATCCCAGAGGCAGCATCGATCGGCTTCAGTTAGCAGCAGTAGCGAAGGAATCGGTTCAGTTAATAGCCATCGATCGATCGCTCGGGTTCAGTAACGTGTAGCCTGCAGTGCAATCGCTCGGGTTCAGTTAGAGCCCAACGCCTCGCTCGAGTTCAGTTAGAGCCAACGCTTCGCACACACACATCAAAAACCTTGAACCCAAAGTTATTCCAGATGAGTCCACCATACCTACCTATATGCGGTATTACCCTACCGTCCTATGTAAATTTGCATGTGCCACCTCTAAAAACTTCTAAAAACATTATCCTTTTTGTGTGCCTGGATCGTTCGTGGAACGACAGGAGGTGGTCAGTGATACGTCCATTTTGCATCATCCTTTTATATCAATATTTATTGCATTATGGGCTGTTATTACACTTTATATCTCAATACTTATGGCTATTCTCTCTTATTTTACAAGGTTTACCATGAAGAGGGGAATGCGGCACTGGAGTTCTCGGTGGAAAAGGAGCAAACGTTGAAACCTATTTCGCACAACTCGAAAGTCCGAAACTCCACGAAACAACTTTTGGATTTAATAAGAATTTATGAGCGCGAAGAAATAGGCTGGGGCCCACATGTCATCCCAGAGACAGGGGCACCCCCAGCAGGGCGCGGCCCCTATCTCTGGGCCCCTGGTGGGCCTCCGCGTCCATCTTTCGCTATATCATCACTTTTACCCTGGAAAAAATCGTGGGCAAGCTGACGGGCCGAAACTCCGCCGCCACGAGGCGGAACCTTGGCGGAATCAATCTAGGGCTCTGGCGGAGCTATTCTGTCGGGGACACTTCCCTCCGGGAGGGGGAAATCACCACCAATGCCATCACCAACGATCCTCTCATCGGAAGGGGGTCAATCTCCATCAACATCTTAACCAGCACCATCTCCTCTCAAAGCCCTAGTTCATCTCTTGTATCCAATCTTGTATCAAAACCACAAATTGGTACTTGTGGGTTGCTAGTAGTGTTGATTACTCCTTGTAGTTGATGCTAGTTGGTTTACTTGGTGGAAGATCATATGTTCAGATCCTTTATGCATATTATTACTCCTCTGATTATGAACATGAATATGCTTTGTGAGTAGTTACGTTTGTTCTTGAGGACATGGGTGAAGTCTTGCTATTAGTAGTCATGTGACTTTGGTATTCGTTCGATATTTTGATGAGGTGTATGTTGTCTTTCCTCTAGTGGTGTTATGTGAACGTAGAATACATGACACTTCGCCATTATTTGGGCCTAGAGGAAGGCATAGGGAAGTAATAAGTAGATGATGGGTTGCTAGAGTGACAGAAGCTTAAACCCTAGTTTATGCGTTTCTTCGTTAGGGGTTGATATGGACCCACATGTTTAATGTTGTGGTTAGGTTTACCTTAATACTCCTTTTTGTAGTTGCGGATTCTTGCAATAGGGGTTAATCATAAGTGGGATGCTTTCCATGTTAGGGCAATACCCAAGTACCGGTCCACCCACATATCAAATTATCAAAGTACCAAACGCGAATCTTATGAACATGATGAAAACTAGCTTGACAATAATTCCCAATGTGTCCTCGGGAGATCCTTCTTCATTATTAGAATTTGTCCAGGCTTATCCTTTGCTACATAAAGGATTGGGCCACCTTGCTGCACTTTACTTACTTTATTTACTTTTTCCGTTACTATTTATCTTATCACAAAACTATCTATCACCTACTATTTCAGTGCTTGCAGAGAAAACCTTACTGAAAACCGCTTATCATTTCCTTCTGCTCCTTGTTGGGTTCGACACTCTCACTTATCGAAAGGACTACGATAGATCCTGGGTCATCAAGACTCTTTTCTGGCGCCGTTGCCGGGGAGTGTAGGGCTTTTGGTGAGTGGAACTTGGTAAGGAAACATTTATATAGTGTGCTGAAATTTTCTGTTACTTGTCACTATGGAAACTAATCCTTTGAGGGGCTTGTTTGGGGTATCTTCACCCCAACCAGAAGAGCAAAGAGATGCTCCTCAACCTACTGAACTTTATGAAAATATTCACTTTGAGATTCCTTCGGGTATGATAGAAAAACTGCTAGCTAATCCTTTTGCAGGAGATGGAACATTGCATCCCGATTTACACCTTATCTTTGTGGATGAAGTTTGTGGATTATTTAAGCTTGCAGGTATTCCCGATGATGTTGTCAAAACGAAGGTCTTCCCTTTATCTTTGAAGGGAGATGCAATGACATGGTATAGGCTATGTGATGATACGAGATCTTGGAATTATAAGCGATTGAAGTTCGAATTTCACCAGAAGTTCTATCCTATGCATCTTGTTCATCGTGATCGTAATTACATATATAATTTCTGGCCTTGCGAAGGAGAAAGCATTGCTCAAGCTTGGGGAGGCTTAAGTTAATGTTGTATTCATGCCCCAATCATGAGCTCTCTCGGGAAATGATTATTCAGAACTTTTATGCTCGGCTTTCTCTTGATAATCGTAACCTGCTCGATACTTCCTGTGTTGGTTCCTATATGCTGAAGACTATTGATTTCAAATGGGACTTATTGGAAAGAATTAAACGCAACTCTGAAGATTGGGGTTCCGACGATGGTAAGGAGTCAGGTATGACACCTAAGTTCGATTGTGTTAAATCTTTTATGGATACCAATGCTTTCCGTGGATTTAGCTCTAAGTATGGACTTGACTCTGAGATAGTAGCTACTTTTTGTGAAACTTTTGCTGCTCACGTTGATCTCCCTAAAGAGAAGTGGTTTAAATATAATCCTCCGGTTGAAGTGAAAGTAGTTGCACCTATTTACAGTCGAAGAAAAGACTATTACATATAGTGATCCTATTATTCCTATTGCTTATGTCGAAAAACCTCCTTTTCCTGTTAGGATAAAAGATCATGATAAAGCTTCGATTGTTGTTCGTAAGAGTAATACTAGGACCGATACACCTCCTGAGAAAATTAATGTTGAACCTGGTATTGCTATGATTAAAGATCTCTTGGATGAGGACTTAGATGTGCATGTTATCTCTTTCTTGGGTGAAACGGCTAATATTGCTAGACCTGATACTAAGACACGTAGACATGTTGTAGGCATGCCTGTTATTTCTGTTAAAATAGGAGATCATTGTTATCATGGCTTATGTGATATGGGTGCTAGTGCTAGTGCGATACCTTATGATCTTTATAAAGAAATTATGCACGATATTGCACCTATTGAATTAGAAGACATTGATGTTACTATTAAGCTTGCTAATAGGGACACCATTAAACCTATTGGGATTGTTAGAGATGTTGAAGTCTTGTGTGGGAAGATTAAATACCCTGCTGATTTTCTTGTTCTTGCTTCCCCACAAGATGATTTTTGTCCCATTATTTTTGGTAGACCCTTCTTGAATACTGCTAGCGCTAAGATTAATTGTAAAAGGAAGGTCGTCACTGTTGGCATAGATGGTATGTCTCATGAGTTCAATTTTGCTAAATTTAGTAGACAACCTCGTGAAAGGGAACCACCTAGTAAGGATGAGATTATTGGTCTTGCTTCCATTGTTGTTCCTCCAACTGATCCGTTAGAACATTATTTGTTAGACCATGAAAATGATATGTTTATGAAGGAAAGGGAAGAAATAGATGAAGTGTTCCTTAAACAAGAACCTATGCTGAAACATAACCTTCCTCTTGAAATTCTTGGAGACCCCCCTCCACCCAAGGGTGATCTCGTGTTTGAACTCAAACTCTTACCTGATAATCTTAAGTATGCTTATGTTGATGAAAAAGAAATATATCCTGTTATTATTAGTGCTAACCTTTCAAAGAAAGAAGAAGAAAGATTATTGAGAACTCTGAAGAAGCACCGAGCTGCTATTGGATATACTCTGGATGATCTTAAGGGCATTAGTCCCACATTATGTCAACACAAAATTTCAGTGGAGAAAGATGCCAAACCAGTTAGAGATCCTCAAAGACGATTAAATCCCAAAATGAAGGAAGTGGTAAGAAAGGAGATACTAAAGCTCCTTGAGGCAGGTATTATTTATCCCGTTGCTGATAGTGAATGGGTAAGCCATGTTCATTGTGTCCCTAAAAAGGGAGGTATTACCGTTGTCCCTAATGATAAAGATGAATTGATCCTGCAAAGAATTATTACAGGTTATAGGATGGTAATTGATTTTCGTAAGTTAAATAAAGCTACTAAGAAAGATCATTACCCTTTACCTTCTATTGATCAAATGCTAGAAAGGCTATCCAAACACACACATTTTTGCTTTCTAGATGGTTATTTTGGCTTCTCTCAGATACATGTGTCAGCGAAGGATCAATCTAAAACTACTTTTACTTGCCCTTTTGGTACTTTTGCTTATAGACGTATGCCTTTTGGTTTACGTAATGCACCTGCTACCTTTCAAAGATGCATGATGGCTATATTTTTTGATTTTTGTGAAAAGATTTGTGAGGTATTCAAGGATGACTTCTCCATCTATGGATCCTCTTTTGATGATTGTTTGAGCAACCTTGATCGAGTTTTGTAGAGATGCGAAGACACTAGCCTCGTCCTGAATTGGGAAAAGTGTCACTTTATGGTTAATGAAGGAATTGTCTTAGGGCACAAGATCTCCGAGAGAGGTATTGAAGTTGATAAAGCCAAAGTTTATGCTATTGAAAAGATGCCATGTCCCAAGGACATAAAAGGTATAAGAAGTTTTCTTGGTCATGCCGGTTTTATAGGAGGTTCATTAAGGACTTTTCTAAAATCTCTAGGCCTCTGACTAATTTATTGCAAAAAGATATTCCTTTTGTCTTTGATGATGATTGTGTAGAAGCATTTGAAACACTTAAGAAAGCTTTGATCACGTGCACCTATTATTCAGCCACCTGATTGGAATTTTCCTTTTGAAATTATGTGCGATGCTAGTGATTATGCTGTAGGTGCTGTTTTAGGGCAAAGAGTCGATAAGAAACTGAATGTTATCCAGTATGCTAGTAAGACTCTTGATACTGCCCAGAGAAATTATGCTACTACTGAAAAAGAGTTTTTAGCAGTCATGTTTGCATGTGATAAGTTTAGACCTTATACTGTTGATTCCAAAGTTACTATTCACACTGATCATGCTGCTATTAAATATCTTATGGAAAAGAAAGATGCTAAGCCTAGACTCATTAGATGGGTTCTTTTGCTCCAAGAATTTGACTTGCATATTATTGATAGAAAGGGAGCTGAGAACCCCGTTGTAGACAACTTGTCTAGGTTAGAGAATGTTCTTGATGACCCACTGCCTATTAATGATAGCTTTCCTGATGAACAATTAGCGGTTGTCAATGCTTCTCGTACTGCTCCTTGGTATGCTGATTATGCTAATTACATTGTTGCTAAATATATACCGCCTAGTTTCACATACCAGCAAAAGAAAAAGTTCTTTTATGATTTAAGACATTACTTCTGGGATAATCCACACCTTTACAAAGAAGGAGTAGATGGTATTATTAGACATTGTGTGCCTGAGCATGAACAGGAACAAATCCTACGCAAGTGTCACTCTGAATCATATGGAGGGCACCACGCTGGAGATAGAACTGCACACAAGGTACTACAATCTAGTTTTTATTGGCCTACTCTTTTCAAAGATGCTCGTAAGTTTGTCATATCTTGTGATGAATGTCAAAGAATAGGTAACATTAGTAGACGTCAAGAAATGCCTATGAATTATTCTCTTGTTATTGAACCGTTTGATGTTTGGGGCTTTGATTATATGGGACCTTTTCCTGCCTCCAATGGTTATACACATATTTTAGTTGCTGTTGATTACGTTACTAAGTGGGTAGAAGCTATTCCAACTAGTAGAGCTGATCATAACACTTCTATTAAAATGCTTAAAGAAGTTATTTTTCCGAGGTTTGGAGTCCCTAGATATCTTATGACTGATGGTGGTTCACACTTTATTCATGGTGCTTTCCGTAAGATGCTTGCTAAGTATGATGTCAATCATAGAATAGCATCTCCTTATCATCCGCAGTCTAGTGGTAGAGTTGAGCAATAGAGAGCTCAAATTAATTCTGCAAAAGACTGGATAGATCTAGAAAGAATTGGTACAAAAAACTTGCTGATGCATTATGGGCCTATAGAACTGCATACAAAAATCCTATGGGTATGTCTCCATATAAGATGGTTTATGGAAAAGCTTGTCATTTACCTCTTGAACTTGAACATAAAGCATATTGGGCTATTAAAGAGCTCAATTATGACTTCAAACTTGCCGGTGAGAAAAGGTTATTTGATATTAGCTCACTTGATGAATGGAGAACCCAAGCATATGAGAATGCTAAGCTTTTCAAAGAAAAAGTCAAACGCTGGCATGATAAGAGGATACAAAAGCGTGAGTTTAACGTAGGAGATTATGTGTTATTGTTCAACTCTCGTTTAAGATTTTTTGCAGGAAAACTTATCTCAGAATGGGAAGGTCCCTACGTTATCGAGGAAGTCTATCATTCTGGTGCTACAAAAATCAACAACTTCGAAGGCACAAATCCGAGGGTGGTAAACAGTCAAAGAATTAAACACTATATTTCAGGTAATCCTATCAATGTTGAAACTAATATTATTGAAACCATAACCCCTGAGGAATACATAAGAGACAATTTCCAGAACGTTCCAAACTCCGAAAAGGCATAGGTACGTGGTACGATAAGTAAACCAACTCCAAAACAACTCTAATGGCAATTCTTATCAGTTTTGGATTATTTAAGAATTTTAGGAAGAAAGAAGTAGTCCGAAAGGGACACGAGACTCCCACGAGAGAGGAGGCCCCCCCTGTAGGGTGTGCCCCCCTGTCTCGTGGGCACCTCGTGTGCCTCCCGGACTCCGTTTTCTTGTATGTTACGTATTTTGGTCGGTAAAAATTCATTATATATACTCCCGAAGGTTTTGACCACTGTATCACGCAAATATCCTCTGTTTTTGTTTCAAGTTGTTTCCGTTGCAGATTTAGAACACCATGACTTCTCCCTGCTCCAACAACGAAGACAAGGATGCTTGGCTATTGAAGATAGAGTTGAAAAGAGAGGAACCAGAAGAGATCAACAAGGATGAAGGGATCAAGAAGGCCATGGAGGTTCAAGCTCCGGTGGTGAAAGAAGAAGACATCCCTCAACCTTTACCTAACCTTTTTACTCCAACAGAGATTGAAGCTTTCAAGATGATTGAGTTAGCCCGCATACAGAACAAATATCTCACACAGGAGAATATTTTGTTGAAGGATCATATTGTTGGGCTCAAGGGCATTATCCGCAAGTTAGAGGAACTTTTACGCTCGATGTGCGATTATTCACCGTCATCATCACCACCTCCATCACCTCCGAAGAACTAATCACATGGGTATGGGCACTCCCCTTGGCAACTGCCAAGCTTGGGGGAGGTGCCCCGATATCGTATCACCATCACACTCCTATCTTTACCGCTTTATTTAGTTCGTTCCTTTTAGTAGTATCTTGATCTAGTAGATTAAAGTTTTTATATCAAGTAATTTTGAGTTTTGCTTTGTGATTTCTTTATGTAATCGAGTCCGTGTGTTATCTATAATAAAGATTAGTGTTGAGTCAAGGGCTTTGCTATGTTGCTATGATCTTGTGAAAGTAGAAAGAACAAAAGAGTTCATATTGATCTTATGAATAGTGATAACTTCACACATAGAAAGTATGAGGCATAAAAATTGTTGAGAGTTGATGAACGTAGCCTTGGTCATCGTTGCAATTAATAGGAAGTGATAAGGAAAGAGGGGTTCACATATAAATATATTATCTTGGACATCTTTTATGATTGTGAAGCACTCATTAAGTATGACATGCTAAAAGAGTTGATGTTGGACAAGGAAGACAACGTAATGGTTCATGTTTTCCGACATCTCAGTTAAAGTATATTGTCATTGACCTTCCAAACATGTTGAGCTTGCCTTTCCCCCTCATGCTAGCCAAATTCCTTGCACCAAGTAGAGATACTACTTGTGCTTCCAAATATCCTTAAACCCAGTTTTGCCATGAGAGTCCACCATACCTACCTATGGATTGAGTAAGATCCTTCAAGTAAGTTGTCATCGGTGCAAGCAATAAAAATTGCTCTCTAAATATGTATGCCTTATTAGTGCAGAGAAAATAAGCTTTGTACGAACTTGTTGTGGAAGTAATAAAAGCGACGGACTGCATAATAAAGGTCCACATACAAGGGGCAATATAAAGTGATGTTCTTTTGCATTAAGATTTTGTGCATCAACCCTAAATGCACATGACAACCTCTGCTTCCCTCTGCGAAGGGCCTATCTTTTACCTTATGTTTTTACTTTATGCTCGAGTCAAGGTGATTCTCACCTTTCCCTTTTTCATTTTATCCTTTGGCAAGCTCCTCGTGTTTGAAAGATCATGATACATATATCCAATTGGATGTAAGTTGGCATAGGCTATTATTGTTGACATCACCTAAAGGTGAATACGTTGGGAGGCAACACAATAAGCCCCTATCTTTCTCAGTGTCCGGCTGAAACTCTATAACCACAAGTATTGCGTGAGTGTTAACAATTATGGGGGACTATGAGATAGTTGAGTATGTGAGCTTGCTGAAAAGCTCTATTATTGACTCTTTCTGATGTTACGATAAATTGCAATTGCTTCAATGACTGAGATTATAGTTTGTTAGTTCCCAATGAAGTTTTTGAACCATACTTGACATTGTGAATTGCTTATTACTTGAGCATAGGAAATCATATGACAAAATCCATATATGTTGCTGTTATTAGAATGATCATGATGCCCTCATTTCTGTATTTTATTTTTATCGACACCTCTATCTCTAAACATGTGGACATATTTTTTGATTTCGGCTTCCGCTTGAGGACAAGCGAGGTCTAAGCTTGGGGGAGTTGATACGTCCATTTTGCATCATGCTTTTATATCAACATTTATTGCATTATGGGCTGTTATCACACTTTATATCTGAATACTTATGGCTATTCTCTCTTATTTTACAAGGTTTACCATGAAGAGAGGGAATGCCGGTAGCTGGAATTCTGGCTGGAAAAGGAGCAAACGTTGGAAACCTATTCTGCACAACTCCAAAAGTCCTGAAACTCCACGAAACAACTTTTTGGATTTAATAAGAATTTATGAGCAAAAGAAATAGGCCAGGGGGCCCACAGCCTGTCCAGGAGACAGGGGGCGCCCCCCCCCCTGTAGGGCGCAGCCCCCTATCTCTTGGGCCCCCTGGTGGGCCTCCGGCGTCCATCTTCTGCTATATCATCACTTTTACCCTGGAAAAAATCGTGGGCAAGCTGACGGGACGAAACTCCACCGCCACGAGGCGGAACCTTGGCGGAATCAATCTAGGGCTCTGGCGGAGCTGTTCTGCCGGGGACACTTCCCTCCGGGAGGGGGAAATCATCACCAACGTCATCACCAACGATCCTCTCATCGGGAGGGGGTCAATCTCCATCAACATCTTCACCGGCACCATCTCCTCTCAAAACCCTAGTTCATCTCTTGTATCCAATCTTGTATCAAAACCACAAATTGGTACTTGTGGGTTGCTAGTAGTGTTGATTACTCCTTGTAGTTGATGCTAGTTGGTTTACTTGGTGGAAGATCATATGTTCAGATCCTTTATGCATATTATTACTCCTCTGATTATGAACATGAATATGCTTTGTGAGTAGTTACGTTTGTTCCTAAGGACATGGGTGAAGTCTTGCTATTAGTAGTCATGTGAATTTGGTATTCATTCGATATTTTGATGAGATGTATGTTGTCTTTCCTCTAGTGGTGTTATGTGAACGTCGACTACATGACACTTCACCATTATTTGGGCCTAGAGGAAGGCATAGGGAAGATAAGTAGATGATGGGTTGCTAGAGTGACAGAAGCTTAAACCCTAGTTTATGCGTTGCTTCGTTAGGGGTTGATATGGACCCATATGTTTAATGTTGTGGTTAGGTTTACCTTAATACTCCTTTTTGTAGTTGCGGATGCTTGCAATAGGGGTTAATCATAAGTGGGATGCTTTTCCATGTTAGGGCAGTACCCAAGTACCGGTCCACCCACATATCAAATTATCAAAGTACCGAACGCGAATCTTATGAACGTGATGAAAACTAGCTTGACGATAATTCCCAATGTGTCCTCGGGAGCTCCTTCTTCATTATTAGAATTTGTCCGGGCTTATCCTTTGCTACATAAAGGATTGGGCCACCTTGCTGCACTTTATTTACTTTATTTACTTTTGCTCGTTACTATTTATCTTATCACAAAACTATCTATCACCTACTATTTCAATGCTTGCAGAGAAAACCTTACTGAAAACCGCTTATCATTTCCTTCTGCTCCTCGTTGGGTTTGACACTCTTACTTATCGAAAGGACTATGATAGAACCCCTATACTTGTGGGTCATCAGTCGGTATCTTCCATGCTAAGCGGGTTATTCTCAGATCGAGTGTTTATTCACTCGCCATCGCACGAGAAAATGGATGGTAATAGGGATTCCCAGTCCCGAACTCAAAAATGCAAATAATTAAACAAAACACCCCCGGGATTGATGTTGGTATGGATGGCATCCGTTGTTTCGGACAAGCCGTGGAGTGTGATTGATGGTGGAGGAGGAGTAAACCTTTACTTTTATCGCTTGGGAAGCGCCACTAGCGTGCTTAGCATGAAAGATATTGATAACTGATGGTCGTGAAGTGAATAAGAAGGGTGCATGTCTCAAAATATCATTTATCTCTATTTTAAAATTTGAGCTCTAGCACCTCTGCAAATCACTGCTTCCCTCTGTGAAGGGACTATCTATTTACTTTTATGTTGTGTCACCACCTTCTAAAATAAGCGCCAGAAACTGAGTAGAGCACAGCTGTCATGATTTATGCATTATGTGTAGCTAGTGTTGTGTGCATCATGACTGGATCTTTTATACCATGAATTACAATGTTCAGTTGCTGCTTGAACTTTGGAGGTGCTCTGCATTTATGTTTTGCGGTCTCAGAAAGGGCTAGCGAGATACCACTATTGTCATATTATATCATGGTTGTTTTGACAACTTGTTGCTGTTTGAGATATTTTATTATTGCTCGTTAGCTGATTATGTCATTAATATGAGTCATTATAATCTTTAAGTGTTATTGTTGACATGGTTAGTTATAATGTTGGTTGAAAACTTGGGTGCTGTTTAAGCTTATTTATGCAAACAAGAGCAAAAGAGTTCGTAAAAGTTTTTCTTTCTCACTTTCAGTTTATCAACTGAATTGTTTGAGGACAAGCAAAGGTTTAAGCTTGGGGGAGTTGATACGTCTCCAACGTATCGACTATTTCTCACGCTTTTCCTCTTGTTTTGGACTCTAATTTGCATGATTTGAATGAAACTAACCCCGGACTGACGTTGTTTTCAGCAGAATTACCATGGTGTTGTTTTCGTGCAGAAATAAAAGTTCACGAAATGAAACAAAACTTTGCGAGGAATTTTTATGGAATAAAAGAGTTTTTTTTAGCCAAGACCCACTAGAGAGGGGCCCCTTGGTGCGCAAAACTCACCAGGGCGCGCCCCCCTCTCCTGGCACGCCCAGGTGGGTTGTCCCCACCTGGTGGCCCCGCTGGCGACCCCCCTGATAATATAAAATCACATTATTCCAGAAAAAATTAGGGAGAGATAATTATCACGATCCACGAGACAGAGCCGCCGCCAAGCCCTGTTCTTCCTCGGGAGGGCAGATCTGGAGACCGTTTGGGGCTCCGGAGAGGGGGATCTTTGTTCTTCGTCATCACCAACCATCTCCATCGTCAATTCCATGATGCTCCCCACCGGGAGTGAGTAATTCCTTCGTAGGCTCGCTGGTCGGTGAGGAGTTGGATGAGATTCATTATGTAATCGAGTTAGTTTTGTTAGGGCCTGATCCCTAGTATCCACTATGTTCTTACATTGATGTTGCTATGATTTTGCTATGCTTAATGCTTGTCACTTTGGGCCCGGGTGCCATGAACTCGGATCTGAACCATTTATGAATTCATCATTATATCCATGTTCTAGATCCGATCTTGCAAGTTATAGTCACCTACTACGATTATGATCCGACAACCCCGGAGTGACAACAACCAGGGTAGTTTGAGGAGTTCATGTATTCACTATGTGTTAATGCTTTGTTTCAGTTTTCTATTAAAAGGAGGCATTAATATCCCTTAGTTTCCAATATGGACCCCGCTGCCACGGGAGGGTAGGACAAAAGATGACATGCAAGTTCTTTTAATAAAGCACGTATGACTATTTACGGAATACATGCCTACATTATATCGATGAACTGGAGCTAGTGCCGTATCGCCCTAGGTTATAACTGTCACATGATGAATATCATCCAACAAGTCACTGATCCAATGCCTACGAATTTATCATATATTTTTCTTGCTAAGTTACTACTATTACTATCGCTATAAATTATCGCTACAATATCACCGATATCATTTATTACGATTACGTTCTTTGTTGTCACTACTATCAAAACTATCAAACTACTTTGCTACTGGTCACTTTGCTATAGATAATTAATCTCCAGGTGTGGTTGAATTGACAACTCAGCTACTAATACCTTCAAATATTCTTTGGCTCCCCTTGTGTCGAATCTATGAATTTGGGTTAAATACTTACCCTCAAAAATTGTTGCGATCCCCTATACTTGTGGGTTATAACCGTAGTTTGAGGAGTTCGTGTATTCACTAAGTGCTAATGCTTTGGTCCGGTTCTCTATTAAAAGGAGGCCTTAATATCCCTTAGTTTCCATTAGGACCCTGCTCCCACGGGAGGGTAGGACAAAAGATGTCATGCAAGTTCTTTTCCATAAGCACGTATGATTATATTCGGAATACATGCCTACATTATATTGATGGTTGGAGCTAGTTCTGTGTCACCCTATGTTATAACTGTTGCATGATGAATGCCATCCACATAATTATCCATCATTGATCCATTGCCTACGAGCTCGTTTCATATTGATACTTTGCTGCAGATATTAAGTCTTTCGGGTGTGGTTGAATAGACAACTCAGCTGCTAAATGCTAATCCTTGAGAATATTCTTTAGCTCCCCATGTGTCAAATCAATAAATTTGGGTTGAATACTCTACCCTCGAAAACTGTTGTGATCCCCTATACTTGTGGGTTATCATTGGGTCGCGGGCGCTAGCTTCTCGGGCGGGAGGCTATGGACGAGCTGACGGGTGGGTCTCGCCTGGCAATGGCAGAGAGAGAGGGGGAAGAGGGAGATAGAGAGAGAGAGAGAGAATTGCTGGTGGTGTGTTGGTTGCCGGATCTTGATTCGATGTCCCTGTTAAAACGCGGGCGTGCCCCATCAGGGACATTAAGTTGGGTCGGTTGGGCTGGCTCAGTTGCAACTGCACGTCATGCTAGGGCGCACTGTGCTTGCTGGGTCAGCTGGCTAGCTGAGCTTTTTATTTTATCTTTTATTTTTATGTTTTGATTGTTCCTTTTTGAATTTTAAGTTGATTCAAAAACCAAACATGCTCCAATTCAAATAGGGAAATCTACACAAGTTCAAGCCAAAATTTAGGGTTTATGGAAATGACTTTTCCTGCCAAAATAAAATATGTAGCCTTATTTCGAATAATTCCCTTTTGACTTTTGAATTTATTCAAAAATCAAATTCACTCAACTCCTTTCGCGAAAAATAACAAAGGCTCAAGATATTATTTGTGACTTATGAAATACGTTTATGCACAAATTAAATACTTGAATTGTCACCTAATTTGGGACATTGATTTACTCCCTAAATTCATGTATGGTTCAATTTAATTCCCAATTTTAGCTTTAGCACTTCAGTAATATTTGGGGTGTATGGAATTTATTTCCAACCAAAAATATTTAACAAAGGTCACAAGCATTTTGTGAGCCCAATTTTGGTTTTATAAATAATCACTAAGTGACAATTGAAGGTTTGAAATAATTCCAAATTGTTTCGAGCCACATTTTCATTCAATTCAAACAACTCCTAGTCAAAATTAGCTAGGACCAAGGAATTATAAGAAAATTTCAAATGTTTCAATTCCCTCTTATTATTTCTTTAACTTTCCAAAATTGAGGGGAAAATGAGACGTGACAACATTCCTTTTATTTTTTAGCGGTATGTGACAACATTCCTAAAACCGTGGGAAAAAACATGAGAATCCTACTGGGCGGCCCAATCAATAGTATGCTAGCGCTTTGGAAGGGTGCGTGTTTGATCCCTATGCCATTGTGTTTGTTCCCTACACCAACAACCAGCTAAGCTGCAAGGTGTTCATGCGGCCCAGCTAGGCCTGCTAGGTTCGTGCTAGAGAACTAACTCAAACAATAGTACCACCTCGCTACCCGAAGCGCGCACGCACCAGCATAAATACTTGCCTCCCGATGCACACAACAGCCGAGCGCGGTGGCTCGCGCCTGTCACTCCAGCTTCGGAGGGCTAAAGAGTTGGTGATGGGGGTTGCTAGGCTTGGTAGCCCGTGTCAAAGTTGTGCACGGTAGATTACCGTTGTACGTATACGTTAACACTGAAAAGGCACGTTGGTATGTAAAGACTGTGCCTGGTGGAAGACTAGGGTCCGGAAAACTCTGGGGCACCTACGTCAACTGTCGATTTTGGCCCAAGACGCGGCCTATGGCTGCCCAAGGCATTAAGGCTGTCGGGACGCGTTCCCCAGCCGTAGCCCACACTCACGCTTGGGTTGCCACGGTGATTCGGTCCTGCCATTAGGGCCTACACCGTGGCGCATGGGTTCGCCTATCAACCCCCACACCAACTCTTTTTTCCTTCACTCTACTATACTCAAGCCAGTAAGTGTAAGAGCTCATTATCCTTCAATTTCATGGTGTAAGTAGGTTCATCAGGTCTGCGATTATCAAATAAAAAACTGCGAACTTGACCGTTTATGCAAAGTCATGTGTTAGCTTTGCTACAAATAAAACGAGTTAGACTGATACCGGTTGAATCAAAAAAACAGAGGGACTTCCCAGACAGCAAATGCAGGATCGAGGCAAAAACAATGCTCTGGTGATCCTCTACCACAAGCTCAAGAAGAAGGCACTCCGCCTATCAGAATGGAGCATGGGCCTTTTCTCCAAGGCTAAAATCCACCACTAAGTCGTGCTTTTGGTGATCCTTCACCTCGACGTCGCCCAAGAGGATAGACTCCTCTCCACCGAGGATCTTGAGCTTCGGGCTAGGCTCAAGAGAAGGGTCATCGCCTTGGCTATGCTCGAAAGATCGCGCACAAAACAATGTGCGAGAATTTCCAACCTTAAAGAAGGGGATACTGATACAAAATTCTTCCACCGCCGAGTCAATGCAAGGCGGAGAAAAAATCATATCCATAGAATCAAGAATGAGCATGGCTGGGTCACCGAGCACGACGCCAAAGAAAAGCTAATCCATGACAATTTTTCCAATGTCATGAAGGGAGGTCCCCGATGTCGCAAAGATTTTAATTGGGATGAGCTAAATTTGGAGCCTATTGACTTGCATGGTCTTGGCTCCCCAATGGCCGAGACTGAAGCCTTTGATGTGATCAATGACATGCCAAGTGACAAAGCGTCGGAGCCGGGTGGATTCACGGGCCTCTTTTTCAAGAAGTGTTGGCACATCATCGGGCGTGACCTCATGAGGGTCATTACACATTTTGACTCCCTGCACACCTCAAATCTCGAGTGGCTTAACTCCGCAAATGTGGTGCTCTTGCCAAGAAGGAAGGGGCAGAGGGGATCGCCGACTATAGACTCATTAGCCTCATCCACGCGATCGCAAAGATTATTGCGAAGGTGCTCTCGATGAGGCTCGGTCCACATATGAAAAATCTCATCTCTAACGCCCATAGCACCTTCATCAAAACAAGAAGCATTCACAACAATTTTTTGTATGTCTGCAATCTTGCCCGGCGCCTTCACAAGAGGAAGACCCCATCCCTCCTCTTCAAGCTTGATATCCGCAAGGCCTTCGACTCCGTGAAGTGGGAGTACTTGCTTGATCTCCTCTAGTGGCGAGGATTTTCAAGTAAATTCAGGGATTGGATCGCGGCCCTCCTTAGCTCTTCATCCTCGAGGATCATCCTGAATGGTATTGTCGGCTGTCCAATAAAGCATAGGCCTCGGTAGGGATCCCCGCTTCTCTTTGTCATCACCATCGACCCGCTCCAAAAAAACTGTAGATGTGGCAACAAAGAAGGGGCTCCTCCATAATATCTAGGGAAGGGGGCCATGATGAGGACCTTTCTTTAGGCGAACGACGTGACTGTCCTCCTGACCCTGGTCAAGTAGGATGTTGATAACTTTGCAAGCATTTTGAGGGGTTTTGGGGAAGTCACGGGCCTTTGCACAAATTTCCAAGAGAGCTCGGTGGTGCCCATTTGTTGCAACCACCTTGATTTGGGTCACCTAACTCAAAGCTTGCCGGCTGCGCGGGCATCTGTTCCTTTGCGATACTTGGGACTCCCCCTCTTCGTGTGGAAGCTAAAATTGTTAGACCTTCAGTTTCTCGTGGACAAAGTGGCAAGCAAGTTGTCAACGCATGGTGTCTGAAACGTCACCACCATGGGTCGAACGCCCCAAGTGGTCTACCCCGCCACCCCGTTGGTCATCCCTCCAACCATCCTCCACAACGTCAACAAGCTTGAACGAGCTTTCCTATGGTCTGATTCGGACAAGACATCGGGGGCTAAATGCAAGGTGAATTGGGAGAAAGTTTGCCAGACAATTCCGTATGGAGGGCTCGGGGTCCTCAACACCGCCAAGTTTACGAGGGCTCTCCGGTTACGTTGGTCGTGGTATGAATGGAAAGAACCCACCAAGATGTGGGTGGGGATGGGAAACCCATGCGATGCGGAGGACCTCAACTTTTTCTATGCTTCCACCACCATCACCGTTGGTAACGGCGCGAGGACCCCCCTTTTGGGATTCTCCTTGGCTTCTTGGGCGTATGCCAAAAGACATTGCCCCGCTCACTTATGAAGCTTCCAACAGAAAATTTTGGAAGGTCAAGGAGGCCCTCAAGCACAACGCGTGGATCCTCAAGATCAAAACCCCCATCAACATCACCGCCAAGCACATCACACAATTCTTCGCTCTTTGGATCCTACTAAATGAGATCCACCTTGACGAGCTCACAAAGGATGAAATCATTTGGAAGCATACGAGCAGTGGGCAGTACTTGGCGGCATCCGCGTACAAGGCGCAATTCCTAAGGATGGTTCTTTCGCCCATGTATAGGATGATTTGGAAGGTTTGAGCACCTCCAAAAGTAAAAAAAAATTGCTTGGTTGGCCCTTCAAGATAGAATCTGGACGGCGGACAGATTGGCAAAGTGAGGGTGGCCAAATTGTGATGTTTGCCCTCTTTGCAAGAGTGTGCAAGAATGCGGACCCCATCTCTTCTACAAGTGTCGCTACACCCGACGCCTTTGGTATTTGGTCATTGGGAAATTCCCCATGCTCGGGCTCGACACTTCTGTGTGGCCTTTGTTCGACGTGGTTGAAGATTGGTGGGCAAGCACTTGCGCCGACAACGCGCCAAATCGACAAGCCAAGGCCTCCATCACCATGCTAGTCTCTTGGACAATTTGAAACAAGCAGAATGTAAGGGTTTTTAAGCATAAGAGTGCCCCACCACCAATCTTGCTTTCGTCCATCTCCAATGAGGCAAACCTTTGGGTCATTGCCGGAGCAAAGAACTAGGGTCTTTTATTGCGCTGCGCGCGAGTAATCCGTATGTCATGTATTTATGTGTCTTGTAACAAACTCTATTCTCTCTTATTCAATGAATGAGGCGAAGCTTTTGCCTCTGTTTCAAAAAAAACATCAGCAAATTCCGTCAGGTACAAATAGATCACATCCACAAGGGAGCGCATAGGTTCTGCTGTTAAAAATCGGTGGGAGAAACAGAAAATACACGCACTGTATAATTTGCCAGAGCGTTCAAGTAAATACTTCACACACTGAGGCTTTCACCGTTCAAACAAGTCCTGAGAATGATACACAGTTAGCCTGCACCACCACGCCACACGTACAAACTCGTAATCACTTGGATTTAACCCACTCACACAAATGGCACACTTACACAAGTTATACAAGAGGCCTAATACAACTACGTAAACTACAATAACGCAGGCAGGAAGCACATGCTGGCTTCACTACTGTCGAGAGAGCGGAGCACCATAGTTTGTTGCCTGGCACTCAAGCCTCTTCCACTTGCTCCTCCTCTTCCTGGAGGAGGTTCTCTCTGTTGTCGTGGGCCCAGAAGCCGCGGACGTCTATAAGCATGCTGGCGATAGTCCCGCCTTGCTTGCAGGAAAGGAGATCCGCGAGTGCGATCCTGAGAGGGTCAGCTGGTTTCACCATGTCCCAGATTTCATCCCTTACGTCTTCTATGCAAAGCTCGTAGTTCCCCCCCTCGATCCACTTCTGGTGCACATCTCTGTAAACAATTACACCATTGCATGAGACAAAATGGCTGCTCGGTTCTCATGAGGTCAATACAAAGAAATTTTCCAATGTTATTTTTGGATTAGAAAAGCAATCAAAGATTACTAAGAAATGACACAACTATGATACCAAATATAAGGTGGTTATTCAACACATTCTGATTTCACAATTGGCATCACATTAATATTTTGGCCTGTAGGTATTGTGAGAGGGCCACAGCCATTGAAATATGCCTTGGATTATTTTGGCCTGTAGGTATTGTGAGGGCC
The DNA here is from genome assembly GCA_021437245.1 of Aegilops speltoides. NCBI lineage: Eukaryota > Viridiplantae > Streptophyta > Magnoliopsida > Poales > Poaceae > Aegilops > Aegilops speltoides. The sequence goes on along the minus strand of CM038141.1, from coordinate 102,822,570 downwards.
ACAGCCATTAAAATTTTGGTCACATTAATCGCATCTCGTGTAAGACTAGTGGCAGAATATGCCTTGGATTATAACTTCAAAGATTTGACATAAAATTTATAGCATAACATCTCTCAGGTATGACTGTTACTCTCAATAACTGACACTGTGAACTGTGATTCCTAATCAAATATGCAAATGGTTGTTAGATGATTGTGCAGTTGATCAAACTATACAAGGAAGGAATTGCGGGAGTCTCCTACTCCCTCCGTTCCTAAATATTTGTCTTTGTAGAGATTCAAATGGACTATCACATACGGATGTATATAGACATATTTTAGAGTGTACATTCACTCATTTTGCTTCGTATGTAGTCACTTGTTGAAAACTCTAGAAAGACAAATATTTAGGAACGGAGGGAGTAGTAAAGTTCCCTATTCATGCAGCTTTACACTACATTCCAGATGCTTAAGTATAGGGTGCGGATGCACCTAGGTGGTGCCCAAAACCTGCTTTAGAGTACCATGGGCCCAACCCCAAGTTTAGTTCAAGGTTCGTGGATACTACTACCTCTCTCTCAGTTTACAGGGCGTGCGCGTACCCCTAGGTCGTCAATTTGACCAACCTAATACAAGTCATATATTACAAAAAATATACCAACATAAACTACGGAGTTTCTACTTTTAAAAGGTATAATTTTTGTATTATATAGTTTATTTTAGGGTGAGAAAATTGGCAACCTAGGTATACGCGCAGGACTTGTAAACTGAGACGGAGGTAGTACTGCGAGTGACTTACTCACTTCAGGTTTCATACCTAACATAGTGCACCTGATTAGTACAAGAGATAGGGAACTTGAGAGTGTAAAAAAGGTACTCCCTCCGATCCATATTTAAAAAGTATTAAAACAATGATGTCCTGCCTGTTGAGGCCAGCAGAACAGTCCGGAAGTTCGGCAAGCACATAAACATGGCAGACTAAATCTAGGAAGATGGTATCAGGCAGGAATGCTAACTCTCACATCCTCCTTTCTTTTCTTCCAGAATATAATTTGTTTCCCAGAACATGAAAACAATCTTTTAAGGCCCAATTTGGTGAAACGAATAACAAGTACAGAATTGTTTAAACCCCTGTTCAGAAAACAGGATTTCACGGGAAAGCCTATGCACCATAAATAGGACCAAGCATTAGACACAAGGGCATCACCGAATACAGTTTTCCTTCCGAATAAATTACTGCCAATTATTATTTAATATACACTGTGATATAAAGTTATTGAGGAAGAGATTAACAAAAGGCTGGTCAAAATTTATCAAGGTTGTTCTCAACTTTGAATAGAATGGTGCTATGTCTTGTGCGGACAACAGGTAATTACTCATGTAATGATTATGAATGACCATATGTTTCTCCTACTTCGGCTCCCTTTGCCAGGCAGATATTTTCAGCTAAATGGAATAAGCATGACAAATTAAAGTGGGGAATGAAGGGGGTTGCATCAGTACATCCATGAACAAAATATAGGTAGGTTAACACCAAAATAATTGTAGAAAAAATAGCTACCACCACCATACTACACAGCTCATATTACAAACTATCCCATACATACCTAAATAGAGTATGAATATCAGCAGTTGTCAGGAATCCCCTTCCGTTGAGATCAAGGCATCTAAATAAGTATGTCAGCCCTTCAGGGGTGTCTTTGTTCTCTAGGGCCAAAACAAAGTCGAGAAAGCTCTCAAAATCCATCTCACGACTGTTGCCACCTCCAACTTTGCTTCGGCGTACATGTTCATCAAAAACTGAAAAGTAGAACTGCATTGTTATTCTGTATTCATTACTGAAGACTATAACAAGACATCAATGATCTGTGTATTAAGAGCATTAGAACATTGAAGATTTGAAGTTTATGTTTCCCATTTGGTTAAGGTGCTTTAGAAGAAACAATGAAACAATGAAAGCAGAGCAGAGAGCAGATTTTAACCTCTTTCGACGAAGATCTCTGTTAGTGTGCCATCAGCATATTCCTTCAGCTCTTGTTTGCTCAGTGTGCCATTTGTATCTTTGTCTAGTGCAAGGAACATATCTGCAGAGGGATAACAATAGCATACCAATTAAATAGAGTATATACTACACGGGAATGAAAAACAATGTAACTTGGTGCAAGAAAATGACCTCAGTGGCAAAAGAAAAATGAGGGCAGCTAACATACCACATATGCGCTGAGCTGAAGTCAAGGAAAACCAATTTTCAGCCTGCTCGGTATCAGTTACCTCTTCCTCACTCTCCTGAAAATAGAGTTGATGAGAACCAACAGGGAACAACAGTCCAGAATATTGTATAGTGCAATATTACAGTGCAAAGTACAAGATGACTAAATTTGCACAAAGTATGTGATCCATATTGCTATTACCTGATGCAATTCCATTAGCTCTTGAAGACAATTGCTCAATAATACTTTCTTTATGCATGCTTTCCCTGAAAAGCAGACAATTATGGAAGACAATTCCTCGCATAAAGAACAATTTGCATGTCAATTCCACTGTATTAAAAGTCCAGTTTTGTACCTCGTCTGTGTGGATCACAGAAGAAAAAGAACTTCCGTGCAGCTATGCGGCAGTACATTTGAACAAAGGCTGATGGCATGTCACGCAATTGTGCCAAATTGGGAATAAGTCCTCTGATGTATGCTTCCATTTCCTGCAAATAAAATTAAGGAATGTGACATACTTCTAAGGTATGAAATTTCATTAACATGTGTTGGGAAGTCCATACATGAGGTTGAAGGAAACCATCAGAATCCTCATCAAGTTCACTCATATCAATTCTTGCTTGAGTAAGAGAAACCTGAAAGTAGAAACAGTTAGCAAAGTGATACATAAAAACAGCTCATTTCAACATAAGTGGCTGCTGAGAGTTCAAACTTGTGATATTATATATTTATATTACTATCTAGCGGTCCAGTCTTGCATGATTCTCAATCTGGTATAAGGTGATTGTTTTTAGCTTGTTTTGGTGCACTATGCCATTACCTATTTCAGGTTCTTGTGTTCTGAAAATACCAGTACTATTGTCAGTTGTTTCTCTATAAAGACAAGGAAATACCTCCTAATTCTTAACAAACTCAACAGAATTGCATGGCAATGAACTACAAATAGATGGAGCAATTGTTGAGTGCCACTTACAAAGTTACATTATGCAGCAAAATCTTAATCGGGTAAGAATGGAAGGAAAAATTTCAGTGTAGGCTTTTGTTGCATATAGTTCATTACAGCTAAAAATGAAGCACAACATACTCAAAAAAATCAAACTGCTAGAGTTAACAGTTTTAGGTTTGAAAATAACTTACTGTTCGCATAACATAAAGATAGAATGGTAAGATTGCAATTCTCCCAGAATCATCCTTCTCGAACTTCATAAAGTTCGAAGGGCTAAAGAAGCGTTTACATTTCTGGCCAATTTGCTCTGTGCACACTGTGGCAATATGGCAGAAATCTTCATAATTCATCTGCAGTGCTCCAGAAAAAAGAATTGAATGAGAAGTATAATAAAAATGAACATTAGAATGAACACAGATGGATGTACAATAATGTCACTGAATATATTATATATGCACAGAAATTCAAACATGCAGAAACTATAAATAATGACAGCTGTTAGACACAAGCGAGAAAAATATTTCCATCTTAGCAGTGCTCACTGTATATATCATAGCATGGATATAATTATCCAAGGAAGTCAGATAACATTAGGGGAAGCAAGTCAATAGCGCAAAATTGAATATATCTGCATGTGGTACAAAATACGGGCACCAAGCTATGACCTTACCTTTTCAGCACCAGTAGCATCGTCAATAACACAATTTTCTCTGAGACAAACCCACATGGCATCGAGATCATCAGCATTAAGTAGAAGTTCTGATTGTTTCTGCAATTTGTTTGCAATAGCTCTCATAAGGCCTAAATCATAAGGTGGTTAAATGCCCAAGCAGCCAGCTCAAACTCAATTACCTTTAGAAATCTGTATTTGGCCAACCTCTGGACTCTATTGCTAATAGATCCATCTTCAGGTTTCTGTACAAAAAAGGAAACATTAGTATCATCACATATTGACAAGTCGCGTAGTCCCGTGACGCAACGTGAAATCCAAAATGGCTGGCATTGCTACTTATTATCTCTGATAAAAGCAACTAGCAGAATTACATTTTATTTAGATAGACGGCAAGTTTTATCATGGAATATAATAACAAGAGCTCCTGTATCCAAGTAAGTAAACCAAGTTGCTTCACCTTCTTGTAAAAACTTGGGATGGAACCAGCTTCAGCGCTCTTTCGCTGCCGCTCCTTAAAAATCTCAAGCAATATCCTTTTCGTTTCCAATTCTGCAAGTTCAAACAGATCAGTGATGCCACGTGGAAAATGCAAATGTTGAACAACAGAAGTGGTCAAACTAATCAGGAGCTGCCCCTGATGCCCAGTAACAACATAGTCGAATCAACTAAGGAGTAAAATAGCAACCTGCAAGAGCACACGACTAAAGTCTGTTAGGGTGTTACCTTCTTAAACCATAACATATACTACCTCTGTAACTAAATTGAACTGCAAAAATGTCTTATATTTAGTTACAGAGGTAGTACCTCCATACCCAGTGGGTCTCTTATGGAAAATGGGGCTGGAGAAGACCTCCTGATTTTCTGAGGGAATGCCTTCCCCTCTCAACCAAAATCACCGGTTGCAGGTCATGGGCGATCACTCTTTCACGTATGACGGCCGCATTACTAGATCCCACAACCTGAGGCACGGTAATCTCATCCTCGTCAAGCGAACGCCAGCCGCTAAAACCCGGCACCGTAACCTCACCCATTCTCATAGCCATTTCGAAGGAGACCCAGTAAACCCTAATCCTACCGACATTCCCGAAGACGAAGCGCGGAATTCCAACCATGCCTAGCCTAGCCTAGCCTAGCAACACAACTCCGCAAGGGTGGTGGGCGGAAGGGGGCGGGGAGGGAAGGGGCACTGACCCATGAGGGCCTCGGATCCGAGGCCGGCGCCCGTGCCGACGAAGCGGCGGAGGTTGCGGACCCACGGCATGGACGAGGCCGGCGGGATCCGCCTGCCAGCGGGCGCTGTCGCGGCGGAGGAGGCGCCATCGCCGGCGTCCCCGACATCGGCGGAGGCGGTGCTCATCGGGGTCGAGGCGGGAGGCCGGATCGGAGCGTGCGCGTGGGACTGTAGCTGATTGTCGGGTTGGTGGTCTGACGCGGTCCTGTTTGGGGCTCGGGGGAGACGGGAAAACAGAATGGCAAAGCAGTGCGTTTACCTAGCCGTGATGATTACTTTTTGAATTCGACGAAATTGAAGCGTGTTTCAAAATTATGATTTTGCTTTCTCAGCCGTCTAAGTTTGATGATTTTGTTTCTTCAACTATATTAAGAATAATTTAGGTACTACCACGGGTGCCCAGAATATGTAGAATCGGTTGCTTGCTTTACGAAAAATACCCTCTCTCTCTAAAGAAATATAAAGACCTTTCATATAGATCACTAAAGTACAAGTATTAGTTTTGATGATGGTACGATTGTACGTTTTGATGATGGTACGATTGTACTTTAGACCAGCCGACCTTGACGCCCCGAAGGTTCATATTTGCCTTTAATGGTACTTTGGTAGTAATAATATGTGAATAGTGGACTTATATTTATAAGTGTATGATAAAAATTAGCCCTTATGAAAAAACTTCTATATCTTAAAGCTAGCATTTTTTTTTTGCAGGAGGTAGATATCTATAATACATAAATAGGTCATCCCCACTAACCTATTTCTCTTAACATGCAGCCTATCCATATCATTAAATAGGTCTCACGTATTAATTTCTTTTCCTTCTCCCAATAATCTTCCTATAATAATTTTCACCATGCCTCATGTCACCAATTGTACGTGCAAGACAATAATTTCTACCACGCCTCAAGTCACCTATTGTACGTAGAAGATGAAAGAAGGGCCTCTCCATCTTCCATCCACATTCTGTCTGGATCTACAGATTATTAAGCGTCTGTTACTCTTCTTCTTCTACATATATACCGTTTTAATTATTTCAGGCCATCCGATTCAAAGCATGTATTACACCCAGTCATCCCAATCTTTTCCACCCCCTCCGCGTCCTCCTCCTGCCGTTAGCCTCCCCATGCAGGCGTTCAGAGCCGCTCCCTCCTACGGTTCCTCCGCTTCGAGTCCTACTCACGATGGAGGCATCGGGCGCACTGCGCCGACGTTCAGAGCCGCTCCATCCTGTCGTTCCTCCGCTCCGGGTCCTCCTCGTGGTGGCGGCATCGGACGCACCGGACGCGCCGAATGCGACCATCCCCATCGCGGCACCAGTTTGTGGGGGATCAACTGGCCGGGTGGCCTCGGGAAGGAGCAGGTCGTTACTATCCCCCCGCCTCCTTGCCGCCACCAAGCCCGCAAGACATCCCCGCGCAGCCGATTTATCCTCAGCGCACACCGTGCCTCCCCTCCTGTCCGTCCTCACGTCGGCGGCACCGAACGGACGCACATGACAAGGCCCTTAGCCGGGTGCCCGTGACACATCTGCAGCCCTCCGTTAACTCCCCTCCCTTCTCTGGACCAGCTTCTATAGCGTCAAGACCAAGATTTTGTTGTGCCGATGCTTCTGTGCAACTTTTTTTGCAAATAGAAGCAGGTGAGAAGGATCTGATGTCCTTTTTTCTCAAATCGCAGAATGGATGTCAGTTTTCACAACTCCACCGCAGCAACACGGAGTAAGGTCTGACTTCAGCACTCACAACCCATATTGCTTCTGTCCGGACTGGTCTGGTTTTTGCTATAAAATTTTGGTAGGCTTTTCTTAACCACGACTTGCATTTGGCTCTCTGTAATTTACTCTAGGGTAGTAGCGTGTTGTTCATCTGAATTTGCATTAAGTCAAGATTGCATCAGTTACATCCTTTCTTGGGTATTCTACATATGCCATCGCTTCTCCCATGTCTTAGTTAATCAAGCCTTTGTTGTACACAGTGATACACATGGGTATCTTCTCCTCAAGTTGTTCTTGGTGAGAACTATGAATCATGTTGATTAAATAATGGACAGAGATGGCTTACGAATCATGCGTTTTCTTAGCATGCATTCATGAAATCAGTTTACTAGCCACGGGATTTACATTTCAGATATCTCTGGCAACAGTATATTTAAGGAAGGTAGGTCAAATGTATACGGTTCTTTTATTTTTCATATTTTTTTTGATGCCAATAGGAAGAAACTGTTAAGAGAATGAATAGGAAGAAATTTTAACATCAAGTATTTAAGGAAATGTGTGAGTTTGTCTTTTGCCTTTTCTGCCCACTAGCGTTGCTTATTTATCTTGACATCAAGTATTTGTCACAATGGAAACCTCCATGACAGGATGTGTACTTTTGCAATGCTACAGCTGTGTAGGTACTTGCAGCAAAATTTCACAAGCACTTATTTGATTGCTTATATCTATAAATGGAATTGACTTAGACGGTTAAGATCTCAAGCATGTTTTCTTTTTCTCTGACTGATGTATCATTTCATTTCAAGGTATTTATAACATTGGCTTGATCTCATTTTTAAGATTAGATAAGATATTAATCGAATATCTTCACCCATCTTCTTGGGGACAATCAAATGTTCATGTCCCATTTCTACTGTTTAGTTTCCTTGCTATGCAGGCCACGTCAAAGGCATTGGGAAAGCCATTAATTGGTTACCAGTTGTAATAATCTTTACTCCTTTGAGAGATCTTCCTATTTGAATTGTTCTCATGGGTGACTGAAAGTCCAAATTGCTCTGCTACGAAATCTCGGTGTGTCTTCTTCATTTTGTTCATATGATTGGTAGCCTATTTTAGGGAAGTCGTAGTCTAAAGCTATGAATTATACCACTATGTTTGCTTCATGAAGGTATGCGCGAGAAAGGAGTTGGAAGACTTTGCCAACATCATTTCTATAACTGGTTTCAAACAAGCACTTTTTGCCAAGTGAGTTTCTATTATGTAAATGTGCAATGTATTGGCTCAAGACAGGTAAATATGACATTGAGAGTTTGTTAATCCATATTTCTTCCGAACAACCATACATTTTAAATAGTTCTAATTTGTTGTCATGCATGCTTAAACGCAACACTAATTTACATACTTGCTAACTATAATGTGCAGCTGCCCTCATTTGTTGCTAGGTTTGGTACCGTTGATAGGAAGAGGATGTGTTTGTGTGTCAAGGGGGGAATTATTATCATGTATTCTAATTTTATTCTTGATAGTTTATTACTATAAATTCCCACTGCAATGCGCGGGGTATCATCTAGTTTTTATTAAAAGCTCGGCCTTACAAGGAGACCCATAAAACAATAGAAATTACAAATAAGTCCCTATGGATCCCGGCGACCATGGCTTCCAAGACAAGCCGGTGGCGCTCCTCCTCCTCGACCTTGAATCTGGGGCTAGCCTATTCAGTAGACAAGAAGTCACTGGGTCGGAAGAACCAGTGCCAAAATCCTCGCCAAGTCTAGCGTATGTGCCTCTGGAAAAAAGATGGCTAGCACCCGCCGCCATCATAGCACGCGCCACCAACACCACCCCAAGAGCCAGCAAACATGCATCACTTCCTAGAAAACACCTCACGAGCCCCACACCGCCATTGGAAGAGTCGGCGATGCGACGAAGACGGGGCCGAAGGACAATATCCTCACCACGCGCTGTTGTAAAAAGTTAGCATTCACTGGCATATTTCTCTCAACATACGCATATGCCACCTTAGCATGCAAACATGCATGAGAAAAACTGACCTCGACATGCAAATATGCATGAGAAAGATTCAACTCGATAATTAAATGTAGTAAATCATGCTATGTACTCCCTCCGTCCCATAATGTAAGACGCTTTTTGACACTACACTAGTGTGAAAAAAAATCTTACATTATGGGACAGAGGGGATATTTTATATTTTAGTTCTTGCATTATTAATTTAAAATTCCTATTTATACATCATTAGGATTAACATGAGCACTTTTACTAGCAATCAATTTCATAAGAGCATCCATTTTATCACTCAAAGTATTAATTTCTTCAATGAAATTTACTTTCTTGCTAGTTTGAGCCCTTTCGGTATGTCAATGAGAATAGTTTGTCATAATATTATTGTAACACCCCAGTGTCATGCTGCAGTAACCCACACTTATGGTGGCATGTCATCCAGAATTACCAAGCCAAATTTCCTCTTGATAAAATATCAAATTCAAAATCCAATCTGATTTGTAAGTCAAAAGTTTACTTCTTAAGAAATGTAAACAAAATAGTTCATAATTTTGCAAATAATTCCAAGTATTTATGTTGAGGAAAACAACATCACTAAAATTCCCCAAATACCCCTGCAAATTAATTAAGTGGTTCAGCAACAAAATACTAGACCTTTTCAATTTCTGAAAATGTTTAAAAACTCCAAATACTCTGAGACATGTTGTGCAGCTTCACAATATGGCCAAATATGTATGTGACAAGTTTCACCTACAAAAAAAATTTTGATACAAGAATAAAATGCAAAACAACAGTGGAAAAAGAAAATAGAAAAGGAATCTAAAAAGAATAAGAAAAGGAGACTATCCCCCATGGCTTTTGGCCCATCTGGCAAATGGGCAGCCCAAGTCGGCCCACCCCACCATCTCCTCCTACCTTTGTTCATCAGAGGGGAGGTGGATGCCGTGCGCCCGTCCATGCCACCGATTTGTCGTGTGGCGGCCATCCAGGCACCCCTGACGCCCTACAAGCCCCATATCTCCCCGCAAACCCTAGCCTTCTCCTTCCCCTTGCGTCGCTCCTTCTCTCTTCCCCCTCCGGATTGAGCTAGCAGACGCGCACCGAAGCATGTCGCCGTGAACCAGCGTAGCCACCGGCCTCCCCGCGTCGCACCGCCATGTCCATCAGCTCCGCCGGCGTCTTCTTCATCTTCCTCGCCACTGGATCAGAGACGGGAGGCGACCTGGTCGACGCCCGCATCAATTTCTTCCCCCTCGGCCGCCACCGCCATCGTCGTCGATTCGCCACACCTCGACCGCCTCTGGCTACCCCGAGCCGCTCCTCATCACCGATGTGAGCGCTGCCCCATTTTCCCTCTCGTTCCTGCCTTGCCACGCGCTGCCTAGCTAGCTTCCTCGCGAACCCGAGCTCCGGCCACCACCATGTCCGGTGAGTCCAATGCTCCCGAGCCCCTACGCTCGAGCCACTTGCACCAGCGTGCTCCTGGAGGTCCGAAGTTGCGCCTAGCCCCTCGCCTTGCTCGATCTCGAGTTGTAGAGCTACCTCGGCTGGACGTCTGTCACCGCCGCCGCTCGTCCGTCTCTGTTGTCGCTGCCCCCAGCTCGCGCTGCTAACCCCTTCCGACGCGCACTCGTTTGCTCGTTCGGATGAGCCACCCCGCGCTCGATTTGGTCGCTTGTGGGAAAATCCTGAGCATCACCGCTATCTCTGTTACTTGCCGCCGGCGCGCCACCATTTGAACCTTCGATGGAGTCACTGCCAGGTGGGCCCAGGCCATCAGGAATTACTTTAGGCAATGACCACCTGAGTGACATGCGGGCCCGTCCCATTAGGTTTAGATTAAGCGCTAATCAGGGCACTAACAGTCACTGACTTGTGGCCCCACAACTGTAGCACCTAATTAACCCCTGTTAATTAACTGTTACACCAATAGTCTGGCCCCACCTCACTAATTAAGCTAATTAGATTGACTAAAAGAATGTTAATAGTCCCTGTCACTAACCAGTGGGTCCCACTGACCAGTTTGACAAGTCAAAGTCAATAGTTGACTGTTGACTGAACCTGCTGACTAGACAGTTGACCTGGTCAACTGGCCCCACCTGCCAGCCTCTAGAGCATATTCCTGTGTACACTTTCTATGTACATTTAGCAATTTCTATTTATATAAATTTGATTTAATTTAAATCTAGTAAATTTCAGAATATCAATAAACTTCAAAAATTAATAGAAACTAAACCGTAAGTCAGATGAAAAAGTTCTATAAATGAAAATCGATCAGAAAAATAAGATAAATCCGAATACGATATCTACATACCTGTCACATGCCTCTAACACTACAGACTTGGAACCATCCCCTCAGGATCATCTGTCCGATAAATGCTTGGAGCCGGGAAAATATTCACACTTAGCACTACGTTAGGTCACCCCTAGCGTAGCTTACTGTCATGTCATGATTTCTGTTGCATTTGTATGCATGTTATTTATTGTTTCTTCCCCCTCCTTCTCAAGTAGATCCCGAGACTGTTGTCGATACCCCTGTGATCGACTACATCGACGACGACCCCTCCTCGCCAGAGCAACCATGCAAGCAAACCCCCCTTGATCATTCCTATATCGCTCATTCCAATCTCTCTCATGCTTGCATTATATTTTGCTACTGTAATTGATTGCTCTTATTCTGATGCATAACCTATTTTTGTAACATGCTTTTGTACCTTACCTGCTTATCCTATCTGCTTAGTATAGGTTAGTCAGTGATCCACATGTGACCCCTCACCTTGTCCCTGTTGCCCCCGCATTACGATTGATGACTCGATCAACGTGATCGACGTCCGGTGCCCGACACATCACTTCACCCCCTTAGTTGTATGACTCTGGAGAGTTGCTATCGAGTGCCGAGGGTGATACCTCGCAATGCACTCCTGATGACAACTCTGTAGTGTAGCTAATCAGACGTGGCCTACGGAGGGTGATTGCTCCTTCAACACTTCTGATAATGGCTTTGTCATGCAACACCTCAAGTGTGAACCCTCGAGGGTGATTCCTCTAAGTTCACCTTGACGGTTACATCGAGTGGGATCCATCGAGGGTGATTCCTCGGATTCTCCCTTGATGTTATGGACACACGGTTACTTTGACTTTAACCCCAGGACCATGTTAAAGATGGGTCGGCCCCGAGGGGTTCCCGCGAGAGTTACTGGAGGGACAGGCGGTACCACCCTGGTAGAGGTGGACCTGAGTTCTTGATAGTCTCTTGCGAGTCGGGTTGACCATGAGGTACCCTCGAGTTGATGTGTAGTCGGGTTGACCTGGAGGGTACCGCGAGATTTCTACGTGGCACGTCCGAGCATTCCGGGCCCTTGTCATAAGTCCACGAGACGGGGCGACGGGGTCACATGATCGTGAGTCTCTGCTCGTTACCACGCGCTCCCATGACACTAACGGTTTCTATATATGATCCGAGTAGGCCTCCAACCTTTTCGCACTACCCACCACGCAAGATTAAGTATGGGCACTCTACGTCATATGTATCAACCGAAAGCTCTTCGGACGTCAGTGATTGAGCGGCGCGCGCTCGGGTGGCTCGAGTAAGCACCTGCCTTATATAAGGAGGTAGCCAGGATTGACACTGGCTGCATACGCAACATGCAAGAGTGCAAAGGGCGATGGGCCCAAGACCCCTACGCGCTTAGGATGTAGACATGCGTGCTGGCTGTTGGGGAACGTAGTAATTTCAAAAAAATTCCTACGCACACGCAAGATCATGGTGATGCATAGCAACAAGAGGGGAGAGTGTTATCTACGTACCCTCGTAGACCGAAGCGGAAGCGATCACAACGTAGAGGAAGTAGTCGTACGATCTCCTCGCGATCCGATCGATCCCGGCGCCGTTACTCGGCGCCCGAGTTCTTGACACACATACAGCTCGATGGCGCTCCTCGTGCTCCAATCCAAGAGAGCTTGGGGAGGAGAGTTTCGTCAAGACGACGGCGTGGTGACGATCTTGATGTTCTACGCGCGCAGGCTTCGCCTAAGCTTTATGACGATATGACCGAGGTGGAATATGGTGGAAGGGGCACCGCACACGGCTAAGGAACGATCCGTAGATCAAACTTGTGTGTTCTAGGGTGCCCCTTGCCCCAGTATATAAAGGAGCAGGGGGGGGGCGGCCACCAAGAGGAGGCGGCCAGGAGTCCTACTCCTCGGGAGTAGGATTCCCCTCAATCCTAGTTGGAATAGGATTCACCGAAGGGGAAAGAGAGAGAGGGGCGCCCACCTTTCCTAGTCCTAGTAGGACTAGGGAAGGGGAGGCGTGGCCACCTAGGGCTGGCCCTTTCTCCTTTCCACCAAGGCCCACTATGGCCCATATAGTTCGGGGGTTCCGGTAACCTCCTAAGTACTCGAAGAATTTCGATTTCACCGGAACCATTCCGAACTCCAAATATAGGCTTCCAATATATCAATCTTTATGTCTCGAACATTTCGAGACTCCTCGTCATGTCCGTGATCACATCCGGACTCGAACTTCTTGGTACATCAAAATACATAAACTCATAATATAACCGTCATCGAAACCTTAAGCGTGCGGACCCTACGGTTCGAGAACAATGTAGACATGACCGATACACGTCTCGGTCAATAACCAATAGCGGGACCTGGATGCCCATATTGGCTCCTACATATTCTACGAAGATCTTTATCGGTCGACCGCATAACATCATACGTTGTTCCCTTTGTCATCGGTATGTTACTTGCCCGAGATTCGATCGTCGGTATCCAATACCTAGTTCAATCTCGTTACCGGCAAGTCTCTTTACTCGTTCTATAATACATCATCTCACAGCTAACTCATTAGTTGTAATGCTTGCAAGGCTTCAGTGATGTGTATTACCGAGAGGGCCCAGAGATACCTCTCCGACAATTGGAGTGACAAATCCTAATCTCGAAATACGCCAACCCAACATCTGCCTTTGGAGACACCTGTAATACTCCTTTATAATCACCCAGTTATGTTGTGACGTTTGGTAGTACCTAAAGTGTTCCTCCGGCAAACGGGAGTTGCATAATCTCATAGTCATAGGAACATGTATAAGTCATGAAGAAAGCAATAGCGACATACTAAACGATCGTGTGCTAAGCTAACGGAATGGGTCATGTCAATCAGATCATTCAACTAATGATGTGACCTTGTTAATCAAATAACAACTCCTTGTTCATGGTTAGGAAACATAACCATATTTGATTAACAAGCTAGTCAAGTAGAGGCATACTAGTGACACTCTGTTTGTCTATATATTCACACATGTATTATGTTTCAGGTTAATACAATTCTAGCATGAATAATAAACATTTATCATGATATAAGGAAATAAATAATAACTTTATTATTGCCTCTAGGGCATATTTCCTTGATCTCCCACTTGCACTAGAGTCAATAATCTAGATCACATCACCATGTGATTAACATCGATAGTTCACATCATCATGTGATTAACACCCATAGTTCACATCGCCATGTGACCAACTCCCAAAAGGTTTTACTAGATTCAGTAATCTAGTTCACATTGCTATGTGATTAACACCCAAAGAGTACTAAGGTGTGATCATGTTTTGCTTGTGAGAGAATCTTAGTCAACGGGTCTTTCACATTCAGAGCCGTATGTATTTTGCAAATATTCTATGTCTACAATGCTCTGCATGGAGCTACTCTAGCTAATTGCTCCCACTTTCAATATGTATCCAGATTAAGACTTAGAATCATCTGGATCAGTGCCAAAACTTTCATCGACGTAACCCTTTATGACGAACCTTTTGTCACTTCCATAATCGAGAAACATATCATTGTTCCACTAAGGATAATTTTGACCGCTGTCTAGTGATCTACTCCTAGATCACTATTGTACTCCCTTGCCAAACTCAGTGTAGGGTATACAATAGATCTGGTACACAGCATGGCATACTTTATAGAACCTATGGCCAAGGCATAGGGAATGACTTTCTTTCTCTTTCTATCTTCTGCCGTGGTCGGGTTTTGAGTCTTACTCAATTTCACACCTTGTAACACGTGCAAGAACTCTTTCTTTGATCTGTTCCATTTTGAACTACTTCAAAATCTTGTCAAGGTATGTACTCATTGAAAAAACTTATCAAGCATCTTGATCTATCTCTATAGATCTTGATGCTCAATATGTAAGCAGCTTCACCAAGGTCTTTCTTTGAAAAACTTCTTTCAAACACTCCTTTATGCTTTGCGAATAATTCTACATTATTTCGATCTACAATATGTCATTCACATATACTTATCGAAATGTTGTAGTGCTCCCACTCACTTTCTAGTAAATACGGGCTTCACCGCAAGTCTCAGATAAAACTATATGCTTTGATCAACTTATCAAAGTGTATATTCCAACTCCGAGATGCTTGCACCGGTCCATAGATGGATCATTGGAGCTTGCACATTTTGTTAACACCTTTAAGGATCGACAAAACCTCTTGGTTGCATCACATACAACTCTTCTTTAATAACTCCATTAAGGAATGCAGTTTTGTTTATCCATTTGCCGATTTCATAAAATGCGGCAATTGCTAACATGATTCGGACAGACTTTTAAGCATCGTACGAGTGAGAAAATCTCATTGTATTCAACATCTTGAACTTTGTCAAAACCTTTTTCGACAAGTCTAGCTTTGTAGATAGTAACACTACTATCGTCCGTCTTCCTCTTGAAGATCCATTTATTTTCTATGGTTTGCCGATCATCGGGCAAATCCATCAAAGTCCATACTTTGTTCTCATACATGGATCATATCTCAGATTTCATGGCCTCAAACCATTTTGCGGAATCTGGGCTCATCATCGCTTCCTCATAGTTCGTAGGTTTGTCATGGTCAAGTAACACGACCTCCAGAACAAGATTACCGTACCACTCTGGTGTGGATCTCACTCTGTTTTACCTACGAGGTTCGGTAGTAATTTGATCTGAAGTTTCATGATCAACATCATCAACTTCCTCACTACTTGGTGTAGATGTCTCAGAAACCGGTTTCTGCGACAAACTACTTTCAAGTAAGGGAGAAGGTACAATTACCTCATCAAGTTCTACTTTCCTCCCACTCACTTCTTTCGAGAGAAACTCCTTCTCGAGAAAGGATCCATCTTAAGCAACGAATATCTTGCCTTCGGATCTGTGATAGAACGTGTACCCAACAATTTCCTTTGGGTATTCTATGAAGACGCACTTCTCCGATTTGGGTTTGAGCTTATCAGGATGAAACTTTTTCACATAAGCATCGCAGCCCCAAACTTTAAGAAGCGACAACTTTGGTTTCTTGCTAAACCACGATTCATATAGTGTCGTCTCAACAGATTTAGATGGTGCCCTATTTAACGTGAATGCAATTGTCTCTAATGCATGATCCCAAAAGCGATATTGGTAAATCGGTAAGAAACATCATAGATTGCACTATATCCAATAAAGTGCGGTTACGATGTTTGGACACACCATAACATTGTGGTGTTCGGTGGCGTGAGTTGTGAAACTATTCCACATTGTTTTAATTGAAGACCAAACTCGTAACTCAAATATTCGTCTCGTGATCGATCACGAAACTTTATTTTCTTGTTACGATGATTTTTCCACTTCACTCTGAAATTCTTTGAACCTTTCAACTATTTCGCACTTATGTTTCATCAAGTAGATATACCCATATCTCGCTCAAATCATCTTGTGAAGGTCGAAAATAACGATACTTGCCACGAGCATCAACACTCATTGGATCGCATACAACGGTATGTATTATTTCCAATAAGTCAAGAGCTTGTTCCATTGTTCCGAGAACGGAGTTTTAGTCATCTTGCCCAAAAGGCACGGTTCATAAGCATCAAGTGATTCATAATCAAGTGATTCCAAAATCCCATCAAGATGGAGTTTCTTCATGCGCTTTACACCAATATGACCTAAACGGCGAGTGCCACAAATAAGTTGCACTATCATTATTAACTTTGTATTTTGGTTTCAATATTATGAATATGTGTATCACTACGATCGAGATCCAATGAACCATTTTCATTGGGTGTGTAACCATATAAGGTTTTATTCATGTAAACAGAACAACAGTTTATTCTCTTACTTAAATGAATAACCGTATTACAATAAACACGATCAAATCATATTCATGCTCAACGTAAACACCAAATAACATTTATTTAGGTTCAACACTAATCCCGAAAGTATAGGGAGTGT
This sequence comes from Aegilops speltoides, assembly GCA_021437245.1. NCBI lineage: Eukaryota > Viridiplantae > Streptophyta > Magnoliopsida > Poales > Poaceae > Aegilops > Aegilops speltoides. The sequence goes on along the minus strand of CM038141.1, from coordinate 102,805,556 downwards.
GCGATGATGATCATATAATTCTTGAAACTACTTTCAACACACATCGTCACTTCACCCTTAACTAGTTTCATTTTATACGCAACTCCTGCTTTGAGTTACTACTCTTAGCAACCGAACCAGTACCAAATACCGAGGGGTTGCTATAAACACTAGTAAAGTACACATCAATAACATGTATATCAAATATACCTTTGTTTACTTTGCCATCCTTCTTATCCACCAAATATTCGTGGCATTTCCGCTTCGGTGACCATTTCCTTTGCGATTGTAAGCACTTTCGGTTTGTGCTTTGGTCCAGCTTGGAGCTTCTTGGCGGGAGTGACAACTTGCTTGTCTTTCCACTTGAAGTTCCCTTTCTTTCCCTTTGCCCTTTTCTTGAAACTAGTGATCTTGTCAATCATCAACACTTGATGCTCTTTCTTGATTTCTACATTAAATCGATTTCAACATCACGAAGAACTCGGAATCATTTTCATCATCCCTTGCATACTATAGTTCATCACGAAGTTCTACTAACTTGGTGATGGTGACTAGAGAATTCATCAATCACTATCTTATCGGAAGATTAACTCCCACTTGATTCAAGCGATTGTAGTACCTGCACAATCTGAGCACATGCTCACTAGTTGAGCGATTCTCCTCCATCTTTTAGCTATAGAACTTGTTGGAGACTTCATATCTCTCAACTTGGGTATTTGCTTGAAATATTAACTTCAATTCTGGAACATCTCATATGGTCCATGATGTTCAAAACATCTTTGAAGTCCCGATTCTAAGCCATAAAGCATGGTGCGAAAACTATCAAGTAGTCATCATATTGAGCTAGCCAAACGTTCATAATGTCGCATGATCCGCTCCCGCAATAGGTCCATCACCTAGCGGTGCATTAAGGACATAATTCTTACGTGCAAAGAATGAGGATAAACCTCAGATCACGGATCCAATCCGCATCATTGCTACTAACATTTTTCAACACAATTTTCTCTAGGAACATATCAAAATAAACATATGAAAGCAACAATGCAAGCTATTGATCTTACAACATAATTCGCAAAATACTACCAGGACTAAGTTCATGATAAATTAAAGTTCAATTAATCATATTACTTAAGAACTCCCACTTAGATAGACATCTCTCTAGTCATCTAAGTGATCACGTGATCCAAATCAACTAAACCATAACCGATCATCACGTGAGATGGAGTAGTTTTCAATGGTGAACATCATTATGTTGATCATATCTACTATATGATTCACGCTCGACCTTTCGGTCTCCGTGTTCCGAGGCCATATCTGCATATGCTAGGCTCGTCAAGTATAACCCGAGTATTCTGCGTGTGCAAAACCGGCTTGCACTGTTGTAGATGGACGAGAGCTTATCACACCCGATCATCACGTGGTGTCTCGACACGACGAACTTTGGCAGCGGTGCATACTCAGGAGAACACTACTTGATAATTTTAGTGAGAGATCATCTTAAAATGCTACCGTCAATCAAAGCAAGATAAGATGCATAAAGGATAAACATCACATGCAATCAATATAAGTGATATGATATGGCCATCATCATCTTGTGCTTGTGATCTCCATCTCCAAGCACCGTCGTGATCACCATCGTCACCGGCGTGACACCTTGATCTCCATCGTAGCATCGTTGTCGTCACGCCATCTATTGCTTCTCGACTATCGCTACCGCTTAGTGATAAAGTAAAGCAATTACGAGCGTTGCATTTCATACAATAAAGCGACAACCATATGGCTCCAGCCGATTGCCGATAACCGGTTACAAAACATGATCATCTCATACAATAAAATATAGCATCACGTCTTGACCATATCACATCACAACATGCCCGCAAAAACAAGTTAGACGTCCTCTACTTTGTTGTTGCAAATTTTACGTGGCTGCTACGGGCTTAAGCAAGAACCAATCTCACCTCGCATCAAAACCACAACGATACTTCGTCAAATAGACTCCGTTTAACCTTCTCAAGGACCGGGCGTAGCCACACTCAGTTCAACTAAAGTGAGAGAGACAGACACCCGCCAATCACCTTTAAGCAACGAGTGCTCGTGGCGGTGAAACCAGTCTCGCGTAAGCGTCTGGCGTAATGTCGGTCCGGGCCGCTTCATCTCACAATACCGCTGAACCAAAGTATGACATCTTTGGTAGGTAGTATGACTTGTATCGCCCACAACTCACTTGTGTTCTACTCGTGCAAAACATCAAACCATAAAAACTGGCTCGGATGCCTTTGTTGGGGAACGAGTAATTTCAAAAATTTCCTACGCACACACAAGATCATGGTGATGCATAGCAACGAGAGGGGAGAGTGTTATCTACGTACCCTCGTAGACCAAAGCGGAAGTGATCACAACGTAGAGGAAGTAGTCGTACGATCTCCTCGCGATCCGACCGATCCCGGCGCCGTTACTCCGGCGCCCCCGAGTTCTTGACACACATACAGCTCGATGACGCTCCTCGTGCTCCAATCTAGTAGAGCTTCGGGGAGGGAGAGTTTCGTCAGCACGACAGCGTGGTGACGATCTTGATGTTCTACCGGCGCAGGGCTTCGCCTAAGCTTTGCGACGATATGACCGAGGTGGAATATGGTGGAAGGGGGCACCACACACGGCTAAGGAACGATCCGTAGATCAAACTTGTGTGTTCTAGGGTGCCCCCCCGTGATATAAAGGAGCAGGGGAGGGCCGGCCGGCCAAGAGGAGGCGCGCCAGGAGTCCTACTCCTCAGGGAGTAGGATTCCCTCCAATCCTAGTTGGAATAGGATTGGGGAGGGGAAAGAGAGAGAGGGCGGCCCACCTTTCCTAGTCCTAGTAGGACTAGGGAAGGGGAGGCGTCTGGCCACCTAGGGCTGGCCCTTTCTCCTTTCCACCAAGGCCCACTATGGCCCATATAGTTCCGGGGGTTCGGTAACCTCCGGTACTCGATAAATTCGATTTCACCCGGAGCCATTCGAACTCAAATATAGGCTTCCAATATATCAATCTTTATGTCTCGACCATTTCGAGACTCCTCGTCATGTCCGTGATCACATCCGGGACTCCGAACTTCTTCGGTACATCAAAATACATAAACTCATAATATAACCGTCATCGAAACCTTAAGCGTGCGGACCCTACGGTTCGAGAACAATGTAGACATGACCGAGACACGTCTCCGGTCAATAACCAATAGCGGGACCTGGATGCCCATATTGGCTCCTACATATTCTACGAAGATCTTTATCGGTCAGACCGCATAACATCATACGTTGTTCCCTTTGTCATCGGTATGTTACTTGCCCGAGATTCGATCGTCGGTATCCAATACCTAGTTCAATCTTGTTACCGGCAAGTCTCTTTACTCGTTCTGTAATACATCATCTCACAGCTAACTCATTAGTTGTAATGCTTGCAAGGCTTCATGATGTGTATTACCGAGAGGGCCCAGGAGATACCTCTCCGACAATTGGAGTGACAAATCCTAATCTCGAAATACGCCAACCCAACATCGCCTTTGGAGACACTGTAATACTCCTTTATAATCACCCGATTCGTTGTGACGTTTGGTAGTACCAAAGTGTTCCTCCGCAAACGGAGTTGCATAATCTCATAGTCATAGGAACATGTATAAGTCATGAAGAAAGCAATAGCAACATACTAAGCGATCGTGTGCTAAGCTAACGGAATGGGTCATGTCAATCGATCATTCAACTAATGATGTGACCTTGTTAATCAAATAACAACTCCTTGTTCATGGTTAGGAAACATAACCATCTTTGATTAACAAGCTAGTCAAGTAGAGGCATACTAGTGACACTCTGTTTGTCTATATATTCACACATGTATTATGTTTCCGGTTAATACAATTCTAGCATGAATAATAAACATTTATCATGATATAAGGAAATAAATAATAACTTTATTATTGCCTCTAGGGCATATTTCCTTCACTGGCCTCTCTTCTGAGCCGTGGTAGGACTGTGGTGTGTTGATCGGCCGAGGCCGATCATGACCTGATGGTGTGTCCGGTCGGAGTTGATCGAGTGTGTTGGGTAAGTTTGTGCACCCCTGCAGGGAAGTATATCTATTCGAATAGCCCTGTCCACGGTAATGGACGCTCGGAGTTGCATCCCGATTGATACTTGATACGTCTCCATCGTATCTACTTTTCCAAACACTTTTGCCCTTGTTTTGGACTCTAACTTGCATGATCTGAATGGAACTAACCCGGACTGACACTGTTTTCAGCAGAATTGCCATGGTGTTATTTTTGTGCAGAAATAAAAGTTCTCGGAATGACCTGAAACTCCACTAAGAATATTTTTGGAATTAATAAAAATCTTGGCAAAGAATCAAGGCCGGGGCCACACCACGTCCCACGAGGTGAAGGCGCGCCTACCACAGGTGCGCCCCCTGCCTCGTGTGCCCCCTGGAGCTCCACCGACCTCAACTCCAACTCTATATATTCACGTACGGGGAGAAAAAAATCAGAGAGAAGGATTCATCGCGTTTTACGATACGGAACCACCGCCAAGCGCTAATCTCTCTCGGGAGGGCTGATCCGGAGTCCGTTCGGGGCTCCGGAGAGGGGAATCTGTCGCCATCGTCATCATCAACCTTCCTCCATCACCAATTTCATGATGCTCACCGACGTGCGTGAGTAATTCCATCGTAGGCTTGCTGGACGGTGATGGGTTGGATGATATTTACCATGTAATCGAGTTAGTTTTGCTAGGGTTTGATCCCTAATATCCACTATGTTTTGAGATTGATGTTGCTATGACTTTGCTATGCTTAATGCTTGTCACTAGGGCCCGAGTGCCATGATTTCAGATCTGAACCTATTATGTTTTCATGAATATATGTGAGTTCTTGACCCTATCTTGCAAGTCAATAGTCACCTATTATGTTTTATGACCCGGCAACCCCGAAGTGACAACAATCGGGACCACTCTTGGTGATGACCGTAGTTTGAGGAGCTCATGTATTCACCAAGTGTTAATGCTTTGGTCTGGTACTCTATTAAAAGGAGGCCTTAATATCCCTTAGTTTCCAATAGGACCCGCTGCCACAGGAGGGTAGGACAAAAGATGTAATGCAAGTTCTTTTCCATAAGCACGTATGACTATATTTGGAATACATGCCTACATTACATTGATGAACTGGAGCTAGTTCTGTGTCACCCTATGTTATAACTGTTGCATGAGGAATTGTATCCGACATAATTATCCATCACTGATCCAATGCCTACGAGCTTTTCACATATTGATCTTTGCTTAGTTACTTTACCGTTGCCACTGTTACAATTACTACGGCGCTCATTGTTACTTTTGCTACTGTTATCGTTACTTCCATACTACTTTGCTACTAAATACTTTGTTGCAGATATTAAGTTATCTGGTGTGGTTGAATTGACAACTCAAGCGCTAATACTTGAGAATATTCTTTGGCTCCCTTGTGTCGAATCAATAAATTTGGGTTGAATACTCTACCCTCAAAGCTACTGCGGTCCCCTGCTTGTGGATTATCAAGACTATTTTCTGGCGCCGTTGCCGGGGAGCATAGCTCTATTCTTTGAGTCACTTGGGATTTATATCTGCTGATCACTATGAGGAACTTGAAAGACGAAAGAACTAAGATTTTTCCCTCGATTACGAGGGGAGATAAGGAACTGCCATCTAGCTCTGCACTTGATTCTCACTACAAAAAAAAGACACATCCGTGACATTTTGGGCCGAACGAATTTTTTTTCTGTCATACATATGACACTTCTATGACGATAATTGTGACAAAACCCGGTATCATCATAGATGTGGTGGGATCCTACTTCTATGACAAAAATGGGCTTTTGTCTGGGCGGGCGGAGACGTTGCATGACATTCTTTGGGCCGTCCATGATGGAAAAAACGTGGTAGAAGCGAGGGGAGGAAAATTTCGGGAGTTGCGGTTACGGTGGGAGGTCGGGGCGAAGCGATGCGTTCAATCGTGCGACGCTGTGGCGTGTGTGCGGCGTTGGCTCGCGAACCCGAAGCGAGGCGTTGGGCTCTAATCAACCCGGCGATTACGCTGCGAGCTGCACGCTATCGAACTCGAGCGATCGATCGATGGTCGTTAATCAACCCGATGGGCGATTCGCCGCTCTGCGCTAATCAAGCCGATCGATTGGATGAATAGTGAGTGTTGCGGGGGGTTGGATGAAGTGGCGGTGGCATTGCCTCTGGATGAACAGGAACCCGTCATGTGGAGGGCTGGATGAGCGATGAAGCGGTGGAGGGTGGCCGTGGAGGGTGGTTGAACAGGACCCGTGGTGTGGAACTCTGGATGAGCGATGAGCGGTGGAGGGTACCGTGAAGGGGTGGTTGAGCGATGGCGGTGGAGTAGCAGCGGTGGAGGATGGATGAGCAGAGCCCGTGGAGGTGGAGGAGGTCGACGATGGCCGTGGAGGCCGGAGGAGGTCAACGGTGTAGATGAGCGGTATCTGTGGAGTCCTTTTGCGACGCCACACCCTCCCCGTTTCGCCGTGGCGCCCAACACAAGTCCGTTTAAATCCCGTTTTGCGGTACGCCACACCCCTCCCGATGAACAGGACCCCCGTTTCGACCGTAGCGCTCCAACACAAGTCCGTTTCGTCCATTTTTTTGACGTGCCATTTTGTCCATTTTGCGGTACTCCACACCCCTCCCGATCAACAGGACCCCCGTTTCGACCGTAGGAGGTCCGTTTCCTCCGTTTTGCGGTACGCCAGGCCCCTCCCGATCAACAGGACCCCATTTCAAACGTGGTCGGTCGAACACAAGGCCGTTTCCTCTGTTGTGCGGTACGCCAGGCCTCGTTTCCATCGCCTATTCCGTCTAAGCCCTCCCGATGAACACGACCACGCATTCCGTTCCGACCCAGCCGGTTGGCTCCCCATGAACACGACGACGACGCTGTTTCTCCGTTCCTACCCAGCCATGTACGTATGCACGATAGGCGTTAGAGACCCTGCCCGTATGTACGTACGTGGCCGTATTTTCTTTCTTGCACCCTCGCCGCTGTACGTACATGTACATGCTACATGCGCGCCTCTACTACAACACGTGCGCGCCTCTATATCCACCAGTATATATGTACATACACGTTCGCGACCAGAATGACAACGCTACGTACGCTTCGACCAGGTGGGTCCCGACTGTTAGGCACTTCCTTGCACGCGAAGATGTAGCTGGTGGGTCCCAGCAGTTAGGGGGGCGAACCGTTTTTTTCGGACGCACTTCCTTGCGTGTGAAGATGTAATTGGTGGGTCCTAGCAGACAGGGGGAAATGTTTTTTTCGCTAAATACGGTGGCCCGTCCAGTGGGTCCCCGCTATCAGGTGGAGGAATAATTATTTTGCGCATAATAAGGAGGCACTTCCTTGCTGCGGCCGTGGACCCAGCTGTCAGCCTCTCCACGTACAGTCCACGTCCGATGGAAGTCATTCCTTGATCACGTTGACCACGCCGCGCCGAGAGCACCAGGGCGGTGGACGACGGCGAGGCCTAGGAAGGGGATGACGTGGAGCCGGGGAAGACGCGGCGATGGATGCCCACGCGTGAGGAGTACGAGGTTCACTTGGTTTGCGGTGTGAGGCTGCCGTCGCCGCCGAGAATAACGAGGGTGTGGGTGAGTAGAGGATGGCACGGCGCCGGTGGGAGTAGTAGGGGGCGGTGAGGCCTCCGCTGCATCACAGCCGGCCATGGGAGGCAGGAGCACGAGGCACGACCGGCGCTGGTTTGGGCGGCTAGAGCAAGAAGACCAGAGGTTGAAGAAGCACTACGGCCGTTGGATGGACATCGTATGGTCAATGGAGCTAGAATCGTGCATATTGACTAAGTTGACAAAGCCCTCCATCCCCGTCAACTTAGTAGGCCCACAAGTCGACTGCCACTATCTTCGGGTCCCGGCTAACGGGGAGTATTCGTTTTTGTGCGTAATAAGGAGGCACTTCCTTGCATGCGAAGATATAGTGGTGGGTCCGAGTGTCGGCAGCGATAGCGTTTTTTCACGAAATCTGAGGCCCTTCGGTGGGTCCACGATGTCGGTGGGCGAATCATTATTTTGCGCGTAATAAGGAGGCATTACCTTGCGGCGGTCATGGACCCAACTGTCGGCCTCTCCACGTCTGATCCGCCGGATGCATGTCGATTCGTTGACCACGTTGACCGAGCCGCGCGAGAGCACACGAGGCGGTGGGCGGCGGCGAGGCCTACTGAAGGAACGACACGGTGGCTAGGAAGACTCGGCGATTGTTTCCCCGCGGAGGAGTATGACTTAACGAGGTTTCTTGGTTCGTCTGCCGTCGTCGGGAGAATAACGGCGAGTGTGGGTGAGTAGAGGATGGCTAGGCCGGCGATGGGAATACTGTGGGGCGGTGAGGCTGCTTGGCAAGATAGCCCCACCCATGAGGAGGAGAAGCGAGCGATCCGCGGCGCTTGTTTGAGCGGCCGAGCAGAAGAGCGAGATTGAAGAAGACGACGACCGTTGGATGGCCATCCAACGATCCTTTGCTTATCGTCAACCTTTTTTAGGAAAGCCTCAAATCTGTGGAAAACAACATACAACCCATCGCCATTATTTCTAATAATTTACAGCCCATTTGCTAATTCTTAAGGTTTTTTTGGAGCCCATATTCTTTTTGTTAGCATTACAGCCCATATTGTGGCCAGGTTAAAAAATTATAAGAAATTTTGCATATTTCGGTGCGGACCGAACTGTTTTTAATCCCGAAATTTCGACTCACATTCAAACTGATTTTAAAACTAAATATATATCAATATAAAATCCAACAAATTCTCCACGCATAAAAATTAATGTAATTTAAAATCTCGAAATGAAAAAAAATTATTTGAAACTAATTGCCGCTTTGATGTGTTTTAAAAATGTACAACCCATTTCTCATTAATGATGGGCCATTTTCTCGGCCAGCCGAATGAAAGCTCTCCTCGTCTTGAAAGATTTACAGCCCAACAGGCCTGGCAAAGCGACTTACTTAGCAAATCACAAAAAAACTGGGTTGTGGCCGTGGACCCGGTATCGGCCTCTCCACGTCTGATACTCTTCCGATGGAAGTCGTTCCTTGACCATATTGACCACGCCGCTGGAGAGCACCACGGCGATGGACGACGGCGAGCCTAGGAAGGGGACAACACGGAGCCGGGAAGACAGCGCGTGGAAGCCAGCGGAGAGGAATCGAGGTTCTTTGGTTCGGCTGCGGTGTGAGCTCTTTGCCATGCAGAACTGGCAAGTGTGGGAATAGTAAGGCGGTGAGTCCTCCGCGGCAAAGACTGACCCGCCACGAGAGGCAGGAGCATGAGGCACGACCGGTAGCTGGTTTGGGTGGTGGAGCAAGAAGACCAGAGGTTGAAGAAGCACTACGGCCGATGGATGGACATCGTCACGGTCCTTTGGAGCTAGAATCGTTCATATTGACTAAGTTGACAAAGCCCTTCGTCCCGTCAACTTAGTAGGCCCTAAGTCGACCTCCCACCAAGGTGGGTCCCAGCTAGCGGGGAGTATTCATTTTTTTATGCGTAATAAGGAGGCACTTCCGGTGGGTCCAGTGACAATGACGAAGTCGTTTTTAAGTGAAATCGGTGGCTCGTCGGTGGGTCCCAGCGATCAAGGGCAAACATTTTTTTTCGCAAAATACGGTGGCCCATCCAGTGAATCCCCGCTGTCAGTTGGAGGAATCATTGTTTTCCGCGTAATAAGGAGGCACTTACTTGCTGCGGCCGTGGACCCAGCTGAAACTCTCCATGTCTGATATACTTAGATGGAAGTCGTTCCTTGACGACGTTGACCTCGCCGCATTCCGTTGCATGCATGCGTCCATGGGCGTGGTGCGTCCCCATTGTCAGCCTCTCACGTCTGATCATCTTCCGATGACTCTCGATTATTGACCATGTTGACCACCTTGTCGAGCGGCGCTGCGGTCGAACGACCGGAGATGGGGAAGGCGGGCGGTGGAGTCGCAGATGGAGAGGAGTGGGAAACTTCATGGTTGGGTGGCGGAAGCATAGCAGCGGTGCATACGGAGAGCAGGAGCAAGAACAGAGGTTGAAGAAGGAGCACGGGCTGTTGGATTAACATCCAGCGGTCCATTGCTAGAATCATTTGTTGATTAAGTTGACAAAGGCGTGCGTACACATCCGCTTAGCAGCCCACAAGTCGATCCACCAAATCGGCGGGTCCCGGCTATCAGCAGGATGAATAATTTTTTGCAAAACAATTAGGCACTTCCTTCCGTGCGAAGATACACCGGTGGGTCCCAATTGTCGTGGAGAAACATTTTTTCAGCTTAATAAGGAGGAACTTTCCTTATGTGCGACCATGGACCTCGTGGGTCCCGGCCGTCGAGCTCTCTATCTGATCCTCTTCCGATGACTCGTTTGTTGACCACGCCGCACGAACACAGCGAGGCGGTGGAAGACAGCGAGGCCGGGACGGAACGACTGGAGATGGGAAAACACGGCGGTGGAGTCATGATTGAGAGGAGGAGAAGGGTTATAAGCGGTTACATTGCAATTCATATCAAACTCAGGTTCACATGACACGTTCATATTCATAGCCAACATTCACTATCAACAACTCAAAAGATTCATATATACACAAGCTCAGCATATCCATGCATCCAAATGATTGATAGATCACATGACAATATTCATACATAATTCACAAAAAGATTCAGATATACACATGTTTAGTATGTTTATGCATCCAAATGATTGAGATCACAGCCAATATGATCCATGGACGAACTTTAATTATCTAGGGTACAGACTGGTAAATGGTGTTCAATCAGAGGTACTTCTTGCTAAAATTAGTTCTTGTACGAGTAAACTTTCGAGTACATAAGAGGCAGCACAGACAATCTGAACTTTGCTTGTAGGTTTATCCTCAAATAGTGGCCTCGTGCCGACGGAGGTTTGAGCAACTTGGCCACTAATTTCATCCAACTAGTTTACTGGCTCATCTTGGTCCTGTATATCCCAAAATTCTACATTGCAGATGAGAAAGGAGGCGGTTGAGAAAATGAACCACCCAAATTTTTTGTGCAGTTCAACTGAAATGGAGCATCCTTGGCGTGCGGTGATTAAGTCGAGATGAATATCTGCGTCAACCAACTTGCGGAATCTTTAGACTCCATGCCATATAGTTCGCTACCATATGTGCCGATAACCAAAAGGCACAAGTTGGGACCAAAGATGGACTGCGTTTTTCGGGCTATGCACCAAGCAATATTTTGGCATTCACTCTCCTAATACTTGAGTTTGACAATTGGTTGACGCCGGTTGATACTCGAATGAATATAGGCACTTCTTGTCAACATCGATGCTTGTCTAAGTGAACTTTGGAGTACATAGCAGTAGCATAAGTACTTGTCCATCTGATCATTTTGTGCAGTTCTACTGAAATCACCCGATGTAATGATTTGCACTGTGACTTGGGCTCCAAATTACTCCTTTATGAAATCGCAAACAATAGCACAATACCAAATTACCAATACATATGCAGCACAATAATCAAGATAAAGACCGGTACCAACTTGTGTGAGGTAGCATATCAATTACTATTTCCTTTAGCTGGAAGCCGAGATAAGCCAAGCGGTCGACAAAGAAAGAAAGAAAGCAAGCAGAGATTAGCGACTGACAGGAAAGGACGGAAGTTGTCGAGGCAATGAAGCACCCAAAGTTTTTGTGCAGTTCCACCAAAATCGAGCATCCCTATTGGCACATATATTGAGAGAGTGAGATTACTATAATAGTGGGACTAGTTGATGAAACATACCCTGACAAATAGAAGCACCCTCATTATCTTAATGGGTAAAGTTAGCAACATAGTAGTCTTGCTTAAAGAGAGGTATTAATTTATTTAATCAGTGCCAATTAGCTCAACTCAACACTCAAAGCATTGCCATTTATCATAGGTTGCAAAACTTAAAAGTGCAAAGATAAAGGAGTGTCTCATAGCAAGAGTACGATACAAATAGAGATGACAACAAACTAATATGGATGAAGGCCTTAGGCCCGTACCAACTGAGAAAAAAGCTTATTCATGTAGTCCCATAAGAGATGATAAAGCACTCTTTGGAATCACATAATAGTATATATTTTGTGCACTTCAAATGTATGGTTGAAACCACTCTTGTTTACCAGTCTTTGAGATTATATCGAAGATTATCAAGAACTTCCAGTGAGTTAAAGCACTAGCGGGATACAGTTCATTGTATTGTCTTGTGTAGTTCCACTAAAATGTATGATTGGCACAACATGATCCTGTTTGCACAAGTAGGAACAAGGTGAAACCTTCATTAGCTTAGTGAGAAAGGATAGGAAGACATTAGCATATTACTCAAGCAAGTAGCATCAAATTCATGATGGACAATATGCAAAACATTGCCTCATTGAACCAATGGCAATAAATTGACATGCAAAACAATAGCACTATTATGTCATGACACTAATAATATTCCCTCCCTGCTCCACCACATGATTCACCTCCATAGACAAACATTCACACGTACATGATTCAGCATAGGGTCCTACTAAAGATTTGTTTAACTCCAACAGGAAAAATAGGCAGTAATAAATTAGTGGTACTTAAGTGCTCCTAATTAATTAAGTGAGACAACAGAAGTGGAAGGGCTCCACGGAGGATCGTCTCACATGTAAGGTAGTCGCTTAGGAGCCCTTGAATAGCCTCGATCGAGGCCTCAGCTTCGACAAGATGGCCTTGGCCTTTGTTTATTCTTCTTCTTCTTCCTCTTCATGCTCTGTTTCTCTTTCTCCTCACCAGTTGGTGAAACCAAGTACATGATTGGCCTTCTAATTCAGAATTGGTTTTGTTAGTGAGGGAGTACAAGTGTACTAGTAAAAAACAGCATTATTTTCTCATGGCAGTCGGAAAATAGAGATGAACACATGCATTAAATATCATTCTTACCTAAAGGAAGGTTATGGTGCCAATATGGATGATGAGGATTGGAACACAGATCTCCCTTTGTGCAGTTCCACCAAAATGAACCAACTATTCCATCTGACATTCCAGTTAAACAACACAAAAGTCACTTCTTTTAAGAAGAGTTTTGTGCAGTGCACCAAAAGGTCACAACAGCAACCAGGTGAATTGGATATCCCTGTTGCACAAAAAGGCACAGAGGAAACAGTCAGAGTCTCAAACAATTATAGGCAAAAACATTTGGCTAAACTTGTTAGAGTCTCAAATAATTACAGGAAAAAATAGTGGCATGGCTTATTTTTACCAGGGACATTATATTAAGAACAGCTAAGGCTGCATTCGGTTCACAGGTTTGGTGCAGGATTTTCGTAGGAACACAATTCCTACGTATTCTTTCCTTCCAACTGTTGGAACACGGAAAGGTGAATAGTGTTTCATAGGAAAGCTGGTCAGTAGTCTTGATTCCATCGGATTAGAAACATCCACGCTTGCTCATTTTTTGGCGGAAGCCCGAGGCCTTCGGCGCCATGCGTTAGACAGAGTTATTGTGCTGTGTTTGCGGAAAAAAATCAACCTATGTGTGAATGCGTGAGGTGAGGACAAGAGTAGTCACTGTGTAGCTGAATAAACAAATAACATCTCATACTGCCAAGCATGCTACTCTAAAAAAACAAATCTGTACATTTCGTAGTCCATCCGAACACATTCTCTTGAGAGTTTCCTCCGGTTCGCTATTCCATAGTTTTATACCTACATTCCTTTCCTATTCCTCTATTTTCATCAAGACCTATGTTTTCTGCCCCTTTATTTCGGCCGGAGCCTAAATATTTGGTATAGGGGCATGGGACAGTGGGTGCACCAGCATTACATCACCATGTACGTAAACAGGGGCATAAAATGGTGATTCATAGTTTGTTGCCCCGAGAAACAAACATCCAAGAAACATATCTGGGTTGGTCCCATTTTGTTCACTCTAGCCACCTACTCCTATGTGTGGATAGCAAATCTAGTCTGGTCATACCACTGTGTACATCGTTACCCCTATATTTCCTTTTTAGACCAAGAGACGGTTGGATGACGATCTGTACTACTTTCATCCCCTTTCCTTCTGTTTGTACCAAGTCCGATGTACATACTAAATTCCCCCACCCCATTTTATTTCAATGACAAGTATTTTGGAGCGGAGGGAGTACAAGATTCGACTCCATGAAGTAGCTTTACCTCTAACAATAGAAGAAAAAAAAAGGTGACGTTGACCATCCGATCGAGAGGGGTGAGAGGTAGAAAATGATGCACATGCAAAGAACGTAGCAAGTGGGAAGTAGAGCTAAAGCGGTTTGAACGAAGATATACGAAGGTCGTCGGGATGTGGATAGGTGGGCGGCGGAGGCAGATCCGCCCACAGCAACAACGAAGGATCGGAGGACCTCGCGCGGGCTCGGCCGGAGATAGCAGTGCGGCGGCAAGAGGTCTCCTCCTCGCTGTCGACGACGGCCTAACGCTGCCCTCCTCCCTTCACGGGCGGAGGGGGATACGTCCGGATCTATAACCAGCGGTGAGGATAGAAAGCCAGTGTTTTTTGAAGGGAGAAAGACATGGTTACTACCCCTATCTTGTTTAGATCTGGAGAGGATGAGAGTGTGTGAATAGAGCAGCCCTAGCAAGCAAGCGCGGAGGCTCCGGCCTATAAATAAGTAGTGGGGTAGTTTTCCTTTTTCACTCCATCAAAACAATCGTTTAAAATTGTGTAGTACTACATGCCAGGTCGCGGTTTTTTTAGTTGTTGATTGTTTTTTGAGATAGCTACCCGCTTGTTCCAAGTGGTGTTACGGTGTGCCAGGTCGCACTTTGTATCGTTCAAGTCTGGTAGTACTACAAGTCCCTCCATTAAATGAACAACCACCCCATCGTAAAAATTGTGAACAAGCCCACAACTAAAATTAGCAGAAACGTGGGTTGCCCCAACATGCATTATTATTTATATTTTCTACTCCCCCCGTTCCTAAATATAAGTCTTTTTTATTAGCCACACCTAAGACAAGAATTTTTTTATTAGCAGTGAACCCCACATGTCATAGACACAAAAATTGTGGCAAGATTCCCTTAGGCAAGCCAAAGTGTGTCTAACAATTTGAGGAACTCAGGTTAGGCAAGTGTGGGAAAAATAATGTGGCAACATAAGACAAACATAGTCACAATCCAAACAGCCCCGCGATTTTTTGTGACATGCATGAAAATTTGGTTTGTTAAATTTATAGTCAAAATTTGGCAAGGTGCATCAAATCAACACATGCAAGTATCAAAAGGAAAGTCATGGCATGCATGCATGTGTTGTACTCCCTCCGTTTCCAAATATAAGTCTTTTTAGAGATTGCAACAAGTGACTACTCCCTCCGTTCCTAAATGTAAGTCTTTTTAGGGATTCCACTACAAACTACATATGGATGTATATAGACATATTTTAGAGTGTAGATTCTCTCATTTTGTTTCGTATGTAGTTCATAGTGAATTCTCTAAAAAGACTTATATTTTGGAACAGAGGGAGTACATACGAAGCAGAATATGTCTACTCCTACATACGAAGTAGCCCATTTGAAATGTGTAAAAAGAGTTTTATCGAATGCAGTGCTTTGATGTGTCGCGTCAACTCATACAAGCCCGAGAAATTTGATTACTATGATGCCCTCTCCCTCGCGGACTAAGCTCCGGTGCCTTAACTGCACCTGCCTTTGGCTGCATGACAGGTGGGCCAACCACCTGTTGGGCCCACCTGTCATGGACGCAAAGGCAGGAGCAGTAAGTAGAAGCTTTCGCTACACGCTATCCCTCCCGCACGAGGTGGACGGACATGCAGCAGTGGATTCGATACTGTAGAAGTAGGAGTAACATCATTGTTTGTCTTCTCGAAGAGGCGAAGAGTCGAGTGCAAACTGAACGTGGCAGTTGCGAACGCTCGTGTGGTGTGGTTCCTTGGAGTACTAGCCAGGCTCTTGCATGAGACAAAATTGCTATTGTTTAACAATTGAACTCCATTATCCATTGGTTGATACTCATTCTGCATAGGTCCACGCGCTTAGCACCGTT
Source organism: Aegilops speltoides (assembly GCA_021437245.1). Classification (NCBI taxonomy): domain Eukaryota; kingdom Viridiplantae; phylum Streptophyta; class Magnoliopsida; order Poales; family Poaceae; genus Aegilops; species Aegilops speltoides. The sequence goes on along the minus strand of CM038141.1, from coordinate 102,789,492 downwards.
TCCTCCTGGGGTCACCAATGTTTATTTGCTAATTAATAGCATTCCATGCAATGAACTAGCCATTGCAAGTCATTAAAAGCATGCACACCTCTCATCTCTTATTGGTTGATACGTATGTCAAGAAACAAGAAACAAGGTAGAAGTTAATGCACCACGCCTAAGTGTTTTGGGACTATTTGGTTTTCGTAAGATGACTTACACACCTAGACGGAGGGAGTAGTATAGACCTGTAAACCGGAAAGGAGTATTTGCCTTTCTAGAGATTTCAACAAGTGGCTAGACTTCGGCTAAAAAAACAAGTGACTAGACTACACCGTGTGCAGTACCCCCTCCCTTTCGGTTTATAGGGCTCAAATCTCAAATCTCATGAACCAAGGCATTTTGCGATTGGAGGAATGTATATCGTACTTTACAAAACTACCCTAATTAAACTCATGCATTAATTACGTAGTTCTCTTGTTTTCCTCTCAGCCTTGGTCGCGGTGCACAATATTGAGAGAGTGCTTGGATATGTTTTAGTCTCATGACTAAAAGTAGTGGGACTAAAACTTGTTAGCCTCATCCATGCTTGGATCCAAATACTAAAGAGACTAAAATCAAGTTAATGACATTTCAAAGCATCAAGCCCATGAGCCATCCACCAAATCACAATGAGGTGCTACTGATCGAGACTCTGTCACCCAGTGTGGCCGTCATGACCAATCATATCACAAAACCCACACTGTACCAAAGAAGTGGTAAGGTGGCCTCCAAGTTGGATTTGGGACGAAGCAACCATCATTTCATTGGAACGCTCGTTCAAGCCCTTTCTTCCCTTTCTTGAAGGTAAGGTGGCCTCCAAGTTGGATTTGGACGAAGCAACCATCATTTCATTGGGCGCTCGTTCAAGCCCTTTCTTCCCTTTCTTGAAGAAAACCTCACTCCGGGCTACTCACTTACGCCATTTTTCTTCTCTACAAGCGAAGGAAAGGTGGGCGAATCGGTTATGCTGCTATATTTTCATTCCAATAATCTTCTTTTTGCGAAGCACCGACCGATTCTCATAGCCTATCTTTTCCCGTTTTCATTGCGATTGTGGTTTCCTTTCGATTGCTTTTTGTTTGTCAGTTCATTGATGGATCCTGGAGCACTAGGCAAAGAGTTGCCGGCGGACAACCCACTGGAGACAGTGATCTCCAGGAAGCGAGCACCAACCAACGAGTTGACCATGTTGGCGGGCCAACCCATGGAGACGAAGAACTCCAAGAAACAAGCACTGGCCAAAGATTTGAGGATGTTGGTGGACGAACTCAAAGAAAGTTGGAAGAACAGCAAGGGCCCCACCGTGCCTACCCTAGGAGCTCTGATTGCCACCTATGTGAGGCTCAAGACCGAGTTTGAGGAGATAGTCGCCGTTGAGAAGCAGTATTCCCCTGGCAAGGTGATGGCCCCCATCGAGGACGAGGAGATGGCCCCCGGAGGGATGAGATCCCCCGGTGAGCTGCACAAGGTAAAAAATAATGGCTTATTACCATAGTTGTGGTTTTGATTATTTGCAATGTGCTTGCTTTTTGATTATTTGCAATGTGCTTGCTAATATGTTAGTGTTGTGCGGTGCGGTGCTTGTCCTTGATGATTCGATGTCGTGGCCGTCTGTTGGCATCGCCCGGAGGTCGATTCGATGTTGCTGTCCATCTGTGGACATCGCCCGAGGATCGATTCGATGTCATGATCGATCTGTGGACATCACCCCAGAAATCGATTCCCATGCCGCTGTCCATGCTGTGGTTATTGCCCGAGAGATCGATGACAAGAAATAGTTTGTTGCGCTAATCCTTCAGGGTAGTTTGCATTTCCCTATGTTTAATTACCAGAACGATGCGTGTTATCAAACAATCTTAGGGCTAGTGCACTGTCTTGTGTGGGCGGATCTTGCTACTTTTGTTTGATAGTGAATCATGCGATGAATCATGCGAACCCTCTCCGAGTTATGGAAACAGATGTATCCTCACCAGCTTTTGATGTAATATATGGCATGCTTAGATGTAAGTTTGAACTGTTTATCATATCAGCAGGGCTTGTTGTGTTAGTAGGCTAGCTACTGTGCGAGCTATAGTACTTGCAAAACACTCATCGAAGAGAAACGTTGGGGCTGATGAGCTCGTGGTACACTTATACTTATCCCTCGTCGATCGACCAATAGCCCTAGCTCCTAAAATTGTAGGCTTAGCGATCGATCGGAAAATAGTCGATATACATTCAGGCCTCATTTGGTTCATAGGGTAGGAAAATCGTAGCAAAAGTCTGAGAGAGCGTGCAACACAAAATCATAGCGGTCAGAATCGTACTCCCTCCGTTCCAAAATAGATGACCTAGGCGGGCTAGTTTGGCCTAGTGGGTTTCGATGATATGGCGTGGTGCAGTGCCGTCCGGTCTTGGCGTGTGGTAGCGATGATGCGGAGTGCGATAAGTTTTCTTGAAGAAGCGAATTCAACGAAGTCATGATGGTTCCTTCGTCCGAACAACTTACGGTGGGAAAGGTTGGGCTGCGATATGACGGGGTAGACCAGGATAATTTTGTGCATGGCGGTGGACCGGGATGGTCGACGTCCCACATGTCGGCGAATGAAAGTATTCTTTCCGATATAGAGGACAAGCAACGAGTATTCATTGTTTATTTTTCATGAAAGCTATTGTCTCAACTGTTACTCCTTGACTTTGTCAATGCCTCTCTCTCCTCCACATAAGCGGGGACTACTTGCTATGCATGCAGTGGGCAGCTGGCGTCTTGAGGGGCCAGGGCGGTGAGAGCGGGCTCCGGAAGTGGTCCGGACTCCAGCATGGCCCACCTCACATTATCACCATATATTTCTTGGAGTCCATGAGCGGCGGGCGGGCGATCTCTTCTCCCTCCCCCGTTTCTCTCTTCTCAGCCGACGCCCGCCGAGAGATTAGAGTTTGGCTATCGACGGTTTATTCAATTACGGTCCCACATGTCAGTGAAACTGCAAGACAACGCGTGTCCCCTTTGGTGAGCAGCGTGCGAGCCGGACTGTCGGGGTTGCGACACGTACGAGTCGTAAGTGTGCCGCCTTTTCCTTTAGAACTTGCGAAGCGTAACATTTTCGCGCGATCGATCGATAGAAATCCAGAACAAAATGACGAGGGCGGTGCTTTCCTGCTCGCTAGGCGGGCTAGTTCGAGTGATATGACGTGCTACAGTGCCGTCCACTTGCTCCATTTTTATGTAAGCAAGAGTTTACACTCGTGCGCGGGAGGAGTGCGAAACACCGCAGATCTGATTTTGATCGAGGGATAACTGTTCCCTGCCAAATGATGGAGGATTGTTAGCGATTATAGCATGATAGTTAGGGCATTCCAGCGCTGGCCCACAAATTTACATCGGCATCTACCCGAGGACACTGATGGATGCCATCCGATGCTGCTTGCATACCTTTCGACAACTATATGAACTAACCGGACGAAATTCGTGCAAACAAAGCAAATTTCAAATTAACCAGATGAAATTCATTACATTTCGAAAACTTTTCCTACAAACTGGACGAAATTCATTACATATTTTGCACAAACCATACTAAACCTACTATAAACCTAATCTAAACGATCGCCGACGCCCGACCACCAAGTCCGGCCATGAACCCGAGAAAGCCGGCCATTGCCTTTGCCTCCTCCTCATCCGCCTCGATAACCTCCTTCTCCGGCGGAGCACAAGGTTATGAAGATTTCCGCCTCCACGTCACCGTCAAGCGACTAATCGGCCGCCGATGTTTACCCCACCAAGCTTGGCGTCGACCGAGTGGAGTAGCGATGGCCTTCCGGGACGAGCGGGCGGCGACCTACCGTGTACTACTCTTCCTCTTGTCGATGCGCGCGCGCATGCCCGGCCGTGGTAAATGGCGGCGAAGGGCGGTCCGGGGTGCCGGCGATCTCGCCGTTTGCTCCTGCGACGATGCGTCGAAGAGCTTTGGAGTGTGCCCGGGCGAGCCGCCGATGTCCTCGTCGCTCCTGCGACAAGACGCCCAAGAGAGCTTCGGAGCGGCACAAGGCCATGGTTGAAGTGGTGCCGACAGAAGGAAGGGACCGGAGGAGAACAAGTGTGGGTCTTTGGCTATGGCTGGGAGCTGGGGCTCAAGTTAATATAGAGGGCAAATGGCAATGAGCCGCAGCAGACGGATGGACAACTGGCGCCAGAGTAGGTTCGTCGGGCGTGAATGCAGATGCTGCTTCAGTGACTTAACTGCAGATGCGTTTGGGTGTCTGACATGTGGGCCCAACGGGTGTCTGGACCGCATGTCAGTGACACACCAATTGCACCTGCAGTTAAGTCTAGTGAATGCGGCATTGACATTCTAGGGAGACGGTGACCGTTTTAGGCGCATGCGGACTGTTTGACTAGTCAACCATACAAATACGGAGCTATACACTGAGCCAGCGACCGTATAATCACCATATCTCGTATACAATGATCAAAGTGAGCTATCAAGACAAGTTCGATGACCGCCAATGCATTTTACTCAGTAATAAATGACCAGGATTGAAGGGGAATCCTAATTTGCTTCGTTTTCTGTCCTTGAGCTCTTGACAAACCAGTGCACTATACGGTTGTCCGGCCACTCCACCCCAGAGCTCTCTCACCACGCGTCGTTCATGCCACCGTGCCGCACACTAACCGGTAAGGCAGCGATGGCATCCCGCCGCGCCGAGTTCCTCGCTGCCCACGAACGCACACAAAATGGTAGGGAAGCGATGGCATCCCACCGTGCCGAGTTCATCGCCGCTCGCGACCTCACAACTATGTGGGAGGAATTTGAAGATGCCAAGGCCGAATGGGCGGTAGAGCAAGAGGCGGCCAAAGCCGCACAGAGGGAGCGGAAAAGTCAAAAAGCACTCAAGAAAAGAGAGGCCCGCCGCTACAAGAGAGAAAAGGACGCACACACTGCTGCGGAGAGGTCGGCGGAGATCCAAGCACGGTGGGGTGTCGCCGACAAAGCCGGGAAGGAGAATGACGACGTCTGGCCAGCATGTGAGAAGTAGTATTACTAGTAGTTAGTGTGTGTGTCTGTGTCTGAGTACGAGCATGTACCAGTACTACTAGTTACTCTTGTAGTTTTAGAGCAAATTACCAAGTACATTAGCCTAGACTAAGTGGAAAAATTCCTATCCTATGCATCAAAGGCACCTCTTTCTCTATAGGAATTGAGATGCATGTCATCTCACTTCCTATGATTTTCATATTCTATCCTATGAGCGAAAGGAGGCCTCTGTTGGAGTAAATCTGTAGCTAGCGATCTTCGCTGGTACAATAGTTTTCTTCAAGAAGCGGAATTCAACGAATTCATGATGGTTCCTTCGTCCGAGCAACTTCAAAGTGGGAAGTGGGCATGTGATTTGACGGCTCATTAGTCATTGTTACTGCGGCGCGACGACCTGGGTGACTCTCCCTTGGAGTTCTGCGTGCATGGCAAGTGGACCAGGATGGTCGACGTCCCACATGTTGGCGAACAGAAGTATTCTTTCCGATATCGAGGAGCAAGGAAACCGCGTGGTATAGTATCATGCTGATTGGTTCGCAAAAAAATAGTATCACTGCCAATTTATAATTATTTTTTATTTCTGATGAATGCTAGCATTTCAACTCTTACGACGAAGAGTGCCAAACACGGCACGTGTTGGATGTCCCACACGTCAGCGAAAGGAGTGGGACATGAATAGCGTGGTAGAGCCCAGCGTAAAAAAAACAGCGTGGTAGAGCATCTCCACTTCTTCCACTTCTGGGTCGGAGACCACACGTAGTAGTACTTAGCTGTATGAACGATACAAAGTGCGACCTGGAGAGAAAGACACGTCAAGTTGGAAGGTCTCGGGGCATACACATAAACAAATATAGAAGTTAATATGTGCCTCCAACTAATATAGTAGTAGTAGAGTACTTAGACACGTACTCCATAACATCACCGTGCATTGCACGTACAACATTGAGTGGTAGTACGTAGTAAGAGACAAATGCCGCCCAAGAGTTCCCTTCTCGACCTACTTTTGGGTGTTTGGTAGAGTGTATGGAGGGTGCATGAGTCCACACTAGTTTAGCACAAATACACTAGAAGCATGCATGAAGAGAGCATGCATGAAGAGGGTGTTGAGTTGAGCATGCATGAAGAGGAACAACTATCTTTGAGGCGAGAACGCAACCAAACACACCTGTATGCCACGCATGTTCATACCATTTGTGCCTTTCTACTTCACTTACTACGCTACATTACTTAGGTTAAAGACGTCCTCCACGGGTACATGTCTGTCTCGTAGTTCCAGTGCCACGTGTTCTTCATATAGATGGAACGATCGTTGCATAACACGTGCGCCTTTGATGCTAGATGTCTCGCTTGTTGGCAAAAGGATGAACAAAGCTCATGTAAAAAAATAGAGTGGAAGAACATAGATTCTGGACGACCGAGAAGGAGCAAGGAACCTCGTGGTGGAGCGTCTGCACTCATAATATTTAATATTATTTAGCGATATAAAATGAACCAATCATCTCCACAGTGGACTGGAAGAGTACGAAACACGGCAGCCCAGTGTAGTTACATCAAACTAGTACATGGCTAACCCGCGCAATCACCATATTTCTTGGCTTCCGTGCGACACCTATCTCTAGTAATCCAAAGAGCTTTGTACGCTTCTCCTCCTCGTCTCTATCAAAGTGCGGCGGGCTGGCATTTCTGCCATCTATTGAGGTCGGTTAACTATCACATGTTAGCGACATGCCAAGAGCATTCTAAAAAAAATCCTTTCACGTTCCGTTTTCAAAAAGAAAAAAAATCCTTTCACGTACGAATTTGCATGTATGCTTTGAGCAACTTGCATGTCCTATACTGCTCCTGTTTGATACTCTAACTTTGCTAGAGGTTAGACAAACTCATGACTAACCCTGAACTAACTGTAGCCAAAGAGGTGTTTGTTGGAGAACGTTGCATAAAATAAATTTTCCTACGTTCACCAAGATCAATCTAGGAGTTCATCCAGCAGCGAGAGAGAGGAGTGCATCTACATACCCTTGTAGATCGCGAGCGGAAGCGTTCAAGAGAACGGGGTTGAGGGAGTCGTACTCGTCGTGATCCAAATCACGGAGATCCTAGCGCCGAGCGGACGGCACCTCGCGTTCAACACGCGTCATCAGCGTGGCGTCTCCTCCTTCTTGATCCAAAGCAAGGGGAAGGAGAGGTTGATGAAGATCCAAAGAAGACGACGGCGTGGTGGTGGATCAGCGAGGATCCCGGCAGGGGCCGCGTAGCGTCTGCGGGAGGGAGAGGTGTAGCAAGGGGGAAGGGAGGTGCCAAGTGCAAGGGTGCAGCTGCCCTCCCTCCCCCTCTTTATATAGGGTCCCCAGAGGGGGCGCCGGACCTGGAGATGGGATCTCCAAGGGGGGGCGGCGGCCAGGGGGGAGGCTTGCCCCCCAAGGCAAGTGGAGGCGCCCCCCACCCTAGGGTTTCCAACCCTAGGCGCAGGGGGGCCCAAGGGGGTGCACCAGCCCACCAGGGGCTGGTCCCCTTCCCACTTCATCCCACGGGCCCCTCCGGGATAGGTGGCCCCACCCGGTGGACCCCCGGGACCCTTCCGGTGGTCCTGGTACAATACCGGTGACCCCCGAAACTTTCCCGATGGCCGAAACTGCACTTCCTATATATAATTCTTCACCTCCGGACCATTCCGGAACTCCTCCTGACGTCCAGGATCTCATCCGAGACTCCGAACAACTTTCGGGTTACTGCATATTCATATCTCTACAACCCTAGCGTCACCGAACCTTAAGTGTGTAGACCCTACGGGTTCGGGAGACATGCAGACGTGACCGAGACGCCTCTCCGGTCAATAACCAACAGCAGGATCTAGATACCCATGTTGGCTCCCACATGCTCCTCGATGATCTCATCGGATGAACCACGATGTTGAGGATTCAATCAATCCCGTATACAATTCCCTTTGTCAATTGGTACGTTACTTGCCCGAGACTCGATCGTCGGTATCCCAATACCTCGTTCAGTCTCGTTACCGGCAAGTCACTTTACTCGTACCGCAATGCATGATCCCGTGACCAGACACTTGGTCACTTTGAGCTCATTATGATGATGCATTACCGAGTGGGCCCAAAGATACCTCTCCGTCATACGGAGTGACAAATCCCAGCCTCGATTCGTGCCAACCCAACAGACACTTTTACATTGTGACAAATCCCTTTCGAAGATACCCGTAGTGCACCTTTATAGCCACCCAGTTACGTTGTGATGTTTGGCACACCCAAAGCACTCCTACGATATCCGGGAGTTGCACAATCTCATGGTCTAAGGAAATGATACTTGACATTTGGAAAAGCTCTAGCGAAACGAACTACACGATCTTTGTGCTATGCTTAGGATTGGGTCTTGTCCATCACATCATTCTCCTAATGATGTGATCCTGTTATCAATGACATCCAATGTCCATAGTCAGGAAACCATGACTATCTGTTGATCAACGAGCTAGTCAACTAGAGGCTTACTAGGGACTTGTTGTGGTCTATGTATTCACACACGTATTATGATTTCCGGATAATACAATTATAGCATGAACAATAGACAATTATCATGAATAAAGAAATATAATAATATCCATTTTATTATTGCCTTTAGAGCATATTTCCAACAGTCTCCCACTTGCACTAGAGTCAATAATCTAGTTACATTGTGATGTATCGAACACCCATTGTGTCCTGGTGTTGATCATGTTTTGCTCTAGGGAGAGGTTTAGTCAACGGATCTGCTACATTCAGGTCCGTATGTACTTTACAAATATCTATGTCTCCATCTTGAACATTTTCACGAATGGAGTTGAAGCGACGCTTGATGTGCCTGGTCTTCTTGTGAAACCTGGGCTCCTTGGCAAGTGCAATAGCTCCAATGTTGTCACAGAAGAGTGCAATCGGCCCTGACGCATTGGGTATGACTCCTAGGTCGGTGATGAACTCCTTCACCCAGATTGCTTCATGTGCTGCCTCCGAGGCTGCCATGTACTCCGCTTCATATGTAGATCCCGCCACGACGCTCGCTTGCAATCGCACTACTTCATCGCCCCACCATTCAAAATATACATGTATCCGGTTTGTGACTTGAGTCATCGGATCGTGTCGAAGCTAGCATCGACATAACCCTTCTGACGAGCTCTTCGTCACCTCCATATCGAGAAACATGTCCTTAGTCCTTTTCGGTACTTAAGGATGTTCTTGACCGTATCCGGTGTTCCATTGGGATTACTTTGGTACCTTCCTACCAAACTTACGGCAAGGTTTATATCAGGTCTGGTACAGGTCATGGCATACATGATAGACCCTATGGTTGAGGCATAGGGGACGACACTCATCTTTTCTCTATCTTCTGTCATGGTCGGGCATTGAGCTGAGCTCAATTTCACACCTTGCAACACAGGCAAGAACCCTTTCTTGGACTGATCCATATTGAACTTCTTCAATATCTTATCAAGGTATGTGCTTTGTGAAAGACCTGATCTATCTCTATAGATTTTGATGCCTAATATGTAGCAGCTTCTCCAAGGTCCTTTATTGAAAAACACTTATTCAAGTAGGCCTTCATGCTGTCCAAAAGTTCTATATCATTTCCCATCAAAAGTATGTCATCCACATATAATATGAGAAATGCTATAGAGCTCCCACTCACTTTCTTGTAAACGCAGGCTTCTCCATAAGTCTGCATAAACCCAAACACTTTAATCATCTCATTAAAGCGAATGTTCCAACTCCGAGATGCTTGCACCAGCCCATAGATGGAGCGCTGGAGCTTGCATACCTTGTTAGCATTCTTAGGGTCGACAAAACCGTTGCATCATATACAATTCTTCCTTAAGGTGACCGTTAAGGAATGCCGTTTTGACTTCCATTTGCCATATCTCATAATCATAGTATGCGGCAATTGCTAACATGATTCGGACGGACTTCAGCTTTGCTACGGGAGAGAATGTCTCATCGTAGTCAATCCCTTGAACTTGTCGATAACCCTTAGCGACAAGTCGAGCTTTATATATGGTAACATTACCATCCGCGTCCGTCTTCTTCTTAAAGATCCATTTGTTTTCTATTGCTCGCCGATCATCGGGCAAGTCTGTCAAAGTCCACACTTTGTTTTCATACATGGATCCTATCTCGGATTGCATGGCTTCAAGCCATTTGTTGGAATCTGGGCCTGCCATCGCTTCTTCATAGTTCGAAGGTTCATCGTTGTCTAACAACAGATTTCTAAGACAGGTTTGCCGTACCACTCTGGTGCCGAATGTGTCCTTGTGGACCTTCGAAGTTCAGTAAGAGCTTGATCCGAAGTATCTTGATCATCATCATTAACCTCCTCTCTTGTCGGTGCGGGCACCACAGAACATCTTCTGAGCTGCGCTACTTACGGTTCAAGAGGTAGTACTTCATCAAGTTCCACTTTCCTCCCACTTAATTCTTTTGAGAGAAACTCTTTCTCCGTAAAGGACCCGTTCTTGGCAACAAAGATCTTGCCTCGGATCTTAAGTAGAAAGTATACCCAATGGTTTCCTTAGGGTATCCTATGAAGACACATTTTTCCGACTTGGGTTCGAGCTTCTCAGGTTGAAGTTTCTTGACATAAGCATCACATCCCCAAACTTTTAGAAACGACAGCTTAGGTTTCTTCCCAAACCATAATTCATACGGTGTCGTCTCAACGGATTTAGACGGTGCCCTATTTAAAGTGAATGTAGTTTTCTCTAGAGCGTATCCCCAAAATGATAGCGGTAAATCGGTAAGTGACATCATAGATCGCACCATATCCAATAGAGTGCGATTACGACGTTCGGACACACCATTTCGCTGAGGTGTTCCAGGCGGCGTGAGTTGTGAAACGATTCCACATTTCCTTAAGTGCGTACCAAATTCGTGACTTAAATATTCACCCCCACGATCTGATCGTAAGAACTTTATCTTGTGGTCATGTTGATTCTCTACCTCATTCTGAAATTCCTTGAATCTTTCAAAGGTCTTAGACTTTTGTTTCATCAAGTAGACATACCCATATCTACTCAAGTCATCAGTGAGAGTGAGAACATAATGATATCCTCCGCGAGCCTCAATGCTCATTGGACCGCACACATCAGTATGTATGATTTCCAATAAGTTGGTTGCTCGCTCCATTGTTCCGGAGAACGGAGTCTTGGTCATCTTGCCCATGAGGCATGGCTCGCATGTGTCAAACGATTCATAATCTAGAGACTCTAGAAATCCATCAGCATGGAGTTTCTTCATGTGCTTGACACCAATGTGACCAAGGCGGCAGTGCCACAAGTATGTGGGACTATCGTTATCAACTTTACATCTTTTAGTATTCACACTATGAATATGTGTAACATTACGCTCGAGATTCATTAAGAATAAACCATTCACCAGCAGGGCATGACCATAAAACATATCACTCATATAAATAGAACAACCATTATTCTCGGATTTAAATGAGTAGCCATCTCGAATTAAACGAGATCCTGATACAATGTTCATGCTCAAAGCTGGTACTAAATAGCAATTATTGAGGTTTAAAACTAATCCCGTAGGTAAATGTAGAGGTAGCGTTCCGACGGCGATCACATCGACCTTGGAACCATTCCTGATGCGCATCATCACCTCGTCCTTCGCCAGTCTCCGCTTACTCCGCAGCTCCTGCTTTGAGTTACAAATGTGAGCAACCGCACCGGTATCAAATACCCAGGAGCTACTACGAGCATTGGTAAGGTACACATCAATTACATGTATATCACATATACCTTTGGTTTTGCCGGCCTTCTTGTCCGCTAAGTACTTGGGGCAGTTCCGCTTCCAGTGTCCCCTTCCCATGCAATAAAAGCACTCAGTTTCAGGCTTGGGTCCATTGCTTGACTTCTTCCCGGCAACTGGCTTACCGGGCACGGCAACTCCCTTGCCTTCCTTCTTTAAGTTCTTCTTACCCTTGCCTTTCTTGAACTTAGTGGTTTTATTCACCATCAACACTTGATGTTCCTTTTTGATTTCTACCTCCGCTGATTTTAGCATTGAATATACCTCAGGAATGGTCTTTTCCATCCCCTGCATATTGAAGTTCATCACAAAGCTCTTGTAGCTTTGTGGGAGCGACTGGAGGATTCTGTCAACCACCGCGTCATCCGGGAGATTAACTCCCAGTTGAGATAAGCGGTTGTGCAACCCAGACATTTTGAGTATGTGCTCATTGACGTAACCATTCTCCTCCATCTTACAACTGTAGAACTTGTCGGAGACTTCATATCTCTCGACCCGGGCGTGAGCTTGGAAAACCCTTTTCAGCTCTTGGAACATCTCATATGCTCCGTACTGCTCAAAACGCTTTTGGAGCCCCGGTTCTAAGATGTAAAGCATGCCGCGACCGAACAAGGAGTAATCATCACTCTGCGATCGCCAGCGTTCATAACATCTTGAGTTCTTTGGGAAAACGGGTGCTTCACCTAGCGGTGCATCTAGGACATATGCTTTCTTGGCAGCTATGAGGATGATCCTCAAGTTAGGACCCGATCCGTATAGTTGCTGCCATCGTCTTTCAGTTTGGTTTTCTCTAGGAACGCGTTGAAGTTGAGGGCAACATTAGCGTGGGTCATTTGATCTACAAGACATATTGCAAAGATTTTAGACTAAGTTCATGATAATTAAGTTCATCTAATCAAATAATGAACTCCCACTCAGATAGACATCCCTCTAGTCATCTAAGTGATCCATGATCTGAGTCAACTAGGCCGTGTCCGATCATCACATGAGACGAACTAGTCATCATCGGTGAACATCTTCATGTTGATTGTATCTTCTATACGACTCATGTTCGACCTTTCGGTCTTCCGTGTTTCGAGGCCATGTCTGTACATGCTAGGCTCGTCAAGTCAACCTATGTGTATTGCGTGTGTAAATCTGGCTTACACCCGTTGTATTCAAACGTTAGGATCTATCACACCCGATCATCACGTGGTGCTTCGAAACAACGAACCTTCATGAACGGTGCACGAGTTAGGGGGAACACTTTTCTTGAAATTATTATGAGGGATCATCTTATTTACTACCGTCGTTCTAAGTAAACAAGATGAAAAACATGATAAACATCACATGCAATCAAATAGTGACATGATATGGCCAATATCATATTGCTCCTTTGATCTCCATCTTTGGGGCGCCATGATCTTCTTCATCACCGGCATGACACCATGATCTCCATCATCGTGTCTTCATGAAGTTGTCACGCCAACGACTACTTCTACTTCTATGGCTAACGCGTTTAGCAATAAAGTGAAGTAATTTACATGCCGTTCTTCAATGACACGCAGGTCATACAAAAAATAAAGACAACTCCTATGGCTCCTGCCCGTTGTCATACTCATCGACATGCAAGTCGTGATTCCTATTACAGGAACATGATCATCTCATACATCACATATATCATTCATCACATCCTTTGGCCATATCACATCACAAAACACTTGCTGCAAAAACAAGTTAGACATCCTCTAATTGTTCTTGCAAGTTTTTATGTGGCTTCTATAGGTGATCTAGCAAGAACGTTTTCTTACCTACGTTAAAGCCACAACGTGATTTGCCAACTTCTATTTACCCTTCATAAGGACCCTTTTCATCGAATCCGCTCCAACTAAAGTGGGAGAGACAGACACCCGCTAGCCACCTTATGCAACTAGTGCATGTCAGTCGGTGGAACATGTCTCACGTAAGCGTACGTGTAAGGTCGGTCCGGGCCGCTTCATCCCACAATACCGCTGAAGCAAAATAAGACTAGTAGTGGCAAGAAAGTTAACAACATCTACGCCCACAACAAATTGTGTTCTACTCGTGCAAAGAGAACTACGCATAGACCTAGCTCATGATGCCACTGTTTGAGAACATTGCATAAAATAAAATTTTCCTATGTTCACCAAGATCAATCTAAGAGTTCATCCAGCAACGAGAGAGAGGAGTGCATCTACATACCCTTGTAGATCGCGAGCGGAAGCGTTCAAGAGAACGGGGTTGAGGGAGTCGTACTCGTCGTGATCCAAATCACCGGAGATCCTAGCGCCGAATGGATGGCACCTCCGTGTTCAACACACGTACGGTCAGCGTGACGTATCCTCCTTCTTGATCCAGCAAGGGGGAAGGAGAGGTTGATGAAGATCCAGCAGCACGACGGCGTGGTGGTGGATGCAGCAGGGATCCCGGCAGGGCTTCCCCAAGCATCTGTGGGAGGGAGAGGTGTAGCAAGGGGGAAGGGAGGCACCAAGTGCAAGGGTGCGGCTGCCCTCCCTCCCCCCTCTTTATATAGTGGTCCCGGTACAATACCGGTGACCCTCGAAACTTTCCCGATGGCCGAAACTGCACTTCCTATATATAATTCTTCACCTCCGGACCATTCCGAAACTCCTCGTGACGTCCAAGATCTCATCCGGGACTCCGAACAGCTTTCGGGTTACTGCATATTCATATCTCTACAACCCTAGCGTCACCGAACCATAAGTGTGTAGACCCTACGGGTTCGGGAGACATGCAGACATGACCGAGACGCCTCTCCGGTCAATAACCAAAAGCGGGATCTGGATACCCATGTTGGCTCCCACATGCTCCTTGATGATCTCATCAGATGAACCACGATGTCGAGGATTCAATCAATCCCGTATACAATTCCCTTTGTCAATTGGTACGTTACTTGCCCGAGACTCGATCGTCGGTATCCCAATACCTCGTTCACCTCGTTACGCAAGTCGCTTTACTCGCACCGTAATGCATGATCCCGTGACCAGACACTTGGTCACTTTGAGCTCATTATGATGATGCATTACCGAGTGGGCCCAGAGATACCTCTCCGTCATACGGAGTGACAAATCTCAGTCTCGATTCGTGCCAACCCAACAGACACTTTCGGAGATACCCGTAGTGCACCTTTATAGCCACCCAGTTACGTTGTGACGTTTGGCACACCCAAAGAACTCCTACGGTATCCGGGAGTTGCACAATCTCATGGTCTAAGGAAATGATACTTGACATTTGGAAAAGCTCTAGCGAAACGAACTACACAATCTTTGTGCTATGCTTAGGATTGGGTCTTGTCCATCACATCATTCTCCTAATGTTGTGATCCCGTTATCAATGACATCCAATGTCCATAGTTAGGAAACCATGACTATCTGTTGATCAACGAGCTAGTCAACTAGAGGCTTACTAGGGACTTGTTGTGGTCTATGTATTCACACACGTATTACGATTTCCGGATAATACGATTATAGCATGAACAATAGACAATTATCATGAATAAAGAAATATAATAATAACCATTTTATTATTGCCTCTAGAGCATATTTCCAACAGTGTTTGGGTGACAGGGTTAGATTGACAATAAATGCACTTCATGGAGAGAGAAAAGTGATTTTTCAGTGGTCCCAATGAGAACTATCTCCAGTTAGCACCTCTTGGGTGGGATAGTTTTTTTGGTGGGTTCGGTGCAACTTGCTCCAATTTAAACCCTCATGCTTGGATATTTTAGGGCTATTTGAGCCCCAACTAGCTCAAACTAACTCTAACCCATGGATCCAAACAGGGCCTATGGCCAGTCTCGACGCGGAGCAGTCGCGTGCACCGGGAAGCGGCGCTCTCTCGGCCGTCGCGCCACTTCAAAGCCAGAGCCAGTGAGAGGTCGCCTCCGCTCTGGCTGGGCATTAATGCGGCACTGACGCTCCAGGCGACGCTGACCGTTTAACGTGGGAAGCGCGCACTGGCAAGGGAGTATAGGTTTTGAACCGTTTCAGGTGTAGTAGTAATGGTAGTTTGCAAAACTACTCAATTATTGCACTCAGTTTCCTAAGAAATTGTGGTAAAAACGTTACTCCACAGCCCGCTTCCTTCTCCTTCCCCGCCGTGATTTACGTGGCCATGTTAACGTGGTTGTGTCAAAAAATGTCACTTCCTGTTCGTGATTTGCGTTATATAATTACAAGCAAGATTCTCGTGCATTGCACGGAACATCAATATGCATTTTTTTACAAAACACCTGTTGTGATTTACCCATGCATGAGTAATCCCATGTGTAAAAACTAATGATATCTCGAGAATTTTATCGGAAAACTGGTATCTCGAGAGTGTCATCGAAAAAATGAAAGATGAGAGATAAGGCGAGGAGGAGTGGAGCGTGGTGGTGACTGGTGGTCGGAATGGGCGGAGGCATCGGGATGGACGGCGCCGACAGGTAACAGCGGCCACCATGCATGCTAGATTGTTCCAGAGACTTATTCCTTTTTAATTCTTTGAGCAATGAGGTTATGGAGATAATGATGTGGAGAGAGGTGCGGTATCTT
Source organism: Aegilops speltoides (assembly GCA_021437245.1). Classification (NCBI taxonomy): domain Eukaryota; kingdom Viridiplantae; phylum Streptophyta; class Magnoliopsida; order Poales; family Poaceae; genus Aegilops; species Aegilops speltoides. The sequence continues at coordinate 102,773,109 of CM038141.1, read as the reverse complement.
TTGTAAAATTATCATAGTTTGCTTCCTACCCGTCAGATATAGATCATACGGTCTGTATTACAAGATGGCACGCACACCATCATCGCCAACTCGTTTTTTTATAAGGGTATACATATATACAGATGATAAGTTTGCTGACTACTAAAGTAAAGTGGAATCTATCCATGTTATGCAAGTAAATAAAGGTGATTGTTTATCATACGGGTAAGGTTGGATGAAGGGTGGTAGGAACAAATGCTCCGCCTAGAGCATGTGTGTGAGATGGAGTCTTAGTGTGTGTGTGTGTGTGTGTGTGAGAGAGAGAGAGAGAGAGAGAGAGAGAGAGAGAGAGAGATGGAGTCTTAGTTTGTGTGTGTGTGAGAGAGAGAGATGGAGTCTAAGTGTGTGTGGGGTGTGTGTGTGTTTGTGTGTGTGTGTGTGAGAGAGAGAGAGAGAGATGGAGTCTTAGTGTGTGTGTGTGGGGGGGGGTGCGTGCGTGTGTGTGTGTGTGTCCCGGGGTCCTCTGTGGCGGATGTAATTTAAGTGTGCATGGCTTCATCATAGAGAGGTGATGTGTATGGCAGAGACAACCAACGATGGGGTGCGAGAGAGAAAATGCCCGTAGGAGGGAAGAGAAGGTGCGTGCGCGTGAGAGGAGTCGACATCGAGAGAACGTGTTTGTTCGAGAGACACCACGGAAGACTACTATATATCGATGGTGCATGTGGCGGAATTAAACAAAGGGATGGTCTTATTGGTTTCGGGGATATAGGGAAGAGTGAGAGGCGCCAAGGCGGGGGGTAGCTGAAGGAGATTGTTAAGTGTGAGTGTGTGTTTTGCCCATCCAAAGTGGAAGTTATGTGCACAAAAGAGGAGAACGATTCGATGTGGCATTAGGATTGAGGTAATTAACTACGTATGGAGACATAGAGACCTTGAACGTGCATGTGTGAGAGGTATACATGTATATGTGGGATGTGTGTGTGCGCGCGTGCATGATCGAGATAAAAGAAAGAAGACATAAGTCCTAAGATCAACGATATGGGAGAGACGGATCGGTATGACAATATGCATGCATGTGAGAATGCAGGGAAGAAGGCCCGACAATTGCATGTGTTTTTTTTCTTTAAGAGATAGTGGCGTGGGCTGGAGCATGCATCTATGGCGAGCAGAGGGGGTGAGGCACAATGATTGTGCAAAAGAGATCAACCTATAAATGCATATGTATGGATAGACATATATAGTGTGGGTGATAGGAAGCAAGACTCCGTGCGAGAAAGAAATGTTGACGGAGAAACTACAGATAGATACAGAGATGGAGATGCTAGCTAGAGAGACATCCGTTAGTTTGGGTGTCGGAGATGACCGTCGGGTGGTTCAAAGGGTGAAGTTATATATGTGTGTGAGAGGGCACTTGACTGCATGCATGTAGAGAGAAACATATGTAGTGTGCGTGATAGGAATCAAGAGTGAGGGCGAGAAAGAAGGTTGATGGAGAAACAGATAAATAGAAAGATAAAGATGCTAGCTAGTGTGCGCTAGAGATAGGAGTCGAGTCGATCAGAAGGCTGGGTTATGTGTGTGGGTGTGTGAGAGATAGAGATAGGGTGCATGTGAGTCACATACAAACAAATATCAGAGAGAAATGAGATCCAGAGAGACGGAGTTTTGTGTCTGCGAGAGAGAAAGATATTTCACAACGAGAGTGATAGCTAGAGAGACATATGAGGGAACGCAAGATATCTCTAGGGAGAGAGGGTGTGTTTGAGCGACATACAAGAGAACAATGGAGAAATATGACACCCTGGGAGACATAGTTTATGTTTGTGTGTGAGAAAGAGATATTGAAGAGGAAGAGTCGTAGGTTCTCATATCTAAGGAGCGAAAGACATCTCTGTATGAGGGGTGTGCGAGTGGCACACATGGGAATAGTTGAGAGAAATGAGACCCCGGGAGACAAAGTTTTGTGTTTGTGTGAGAGAAAGAGATTCCACATGGAGAATCATAGCTAGAGACACATAGCAGGGAGCGAGATATACTTAGAGAGAGAGATAGAGTGATGAAGGTCGATGGAGAGAGTACCGTCAGTGTGTTACGTAGATAAAAGATCATTGTCGACATAAAGGTAGCACGAGAGATGCCTGAGAGACGATGAACGCGTATAGGTCCAGAGAGATAGTCCTATATAAGCATGAGCGATAGCTATATGAGACGAATATCTGGATTAAAGGGGATTCAAATATTTAAACTGGAGATCACGACATCGATAATATCATAATGCAAATTGGTGTATCAAACATGCATATTCATTTGAATTTGGGCACACTGTAATGTTATATAGTTTATCAATATTGGTGATCCATAGATTCTTCAATTACAAACAATGCATCGTTTATATGCAATTAGTGTCTAAACGGGATTACACTATATGTTGCGTGTGTGAAACACATTATACATGTTTGAGAAGTTAAAAAAAACCCGCATGAAACACACATTAATTGGAGACAGTTAGCGAGGAATGCATACATTGGATTTCAACATAAAGTGGTTTCAAATATTTGAAAATCCAAATTGATGGATACAACCTTATGAATCTGAGATCATGCCATTTGTAAACCATATTTATGTATAAATGGTCTTGTGCTTTTGAAAGTATATATGTAAAAAAATGATGTATATAGAATGTAATTCCAATTGAAAATGGATCCCGCCCGAAAAAAAATAGTAGAATAGAAACGGGATTCGAATTGAGTTGGCACGGTAAACGTGCACTGTGCAAAATTTGAACGAAGCAGGGAAAGTCGCAGTAACCGCCCGAAACCAAAATCTGCGAGATGGAAATCACTACTGCATATCCCTGTCGCGCAAAGCCTATCTGCTGCATTTCTATAGGTTTCGATAGGGGTAGGTTTGTAATTCCACCCAAACGTGACGTAACCGCCTCTCACCCAGATTCATACATGGTGGGCGCCAAAACACAGTGTGCCCTTGGCCGAAATCGACTCCCTCCCCGATTCATATTCATACACGGTGGGCGCCAAAAACAAACTCTCGTCGGCAAATATTCGGTGTATGCGAGATTACCGTCCTATCCCCAACCGACTAATGTTGTTGTGATGTAGTAGAAATTTGAAACGGGGGCTAAGTTTGTAAATTTCCTCGCATTTGAGACAAGCGCTACCGACTACATGGTTCCTCCTTCCTCTCTACCTTTCTTTTCCCCATTAGTACTTCGTGGGCGCCAAAACACCCTCTCCACCCCACCTCCTCCTCCGTCCGCCGTCCGCCACCCCATCCACCGTCCTCCTCCACCATGCCGGAGCTGATACCCCACGCCGCCGTCCATTACAAGAAATCGACCTCTCTCATCCACGCCTTTGGTGGGATCCTTGCATCCCGCCTCTCGCTTCATCCCGCTGTCGTCCACCTTGCGGCTCCGCTCCTATGACCGTCTCGTCCACGCGCCCGCCGCCACCGTCTACCCTCCTAGATCTGCTTCCACGCCGACGAGCCATCGCTACCGCTTGCCGTCAAATTCTCACCAGATCAGACATCGGCGCCGCACTGAGGCGGTACTTTTCAGATTCTGCTCAACTTATTTATCGCAGCGAGAAAATAGATCGCCTTTGCTTTACTCGATTTCTTGTCTTGGTTGCGGAGTTGCCTTTGTCCGGTTTGCACCTTCAGATCCGCCATGGCACGCTCAACACTATACTCCCAATGCTTATGGTTTTCCCCTTTTATATTCCACACTAGTTAAATCACAGTAGACTAAATTTCAAAATTGGGTCAGTCGATTTTTCAGAGCTCGCCAGAGTGCGCCGGTGCGATCCAAGGGGCTCGGGTGGTTGTGGGGCCTCGCCGAACGAAGAAAACTCGACGCAGGTGGGGGGTGGGGGTGGCGGAGGAACACAGCGGTGGGGGCGGTGGTCCGCCGTCTGCGGTGTTCTCAGATATGGGAAGAATCACAGACGAGGAAGAAGAAGGGTTAGGAGACATAGGATCTTCATCCAGCCGCCTGAAATGGTCGAGAGACAGCTGGGAGTTGCATTCTTAATGCGCTCTGGTTCATCATGTGTGGGATCTGCGCAACCAACATTTTATTATCCAAAATCTGCTTGCTCTTCTTTACCATGTTCGATAGTGCTGGCCTGTACGTGATCGATAGGCTTTCAATTATTAGCGGCAATACAACACCGTATTTTCAAGCCAATTCCACTTTCCCGATTTATATATCGTGGTTATGGTGTACCCCTGTTATGTACACTATGATCTGCCTAGTTGTTGTGTGCTCTTGTTATCATGGTTTGGCAATAAACTATCTATACAAAGATATTATGAACCTATCATCGCCACTATCCTTACTCGAGCCTATTTTTGTGTACTTGTGCCAGATTATATAAATGCACGCACGATATTACAAAGACACATGAGCTCTCTCATCGTAATCCGGTGATAGCACATAAGTGTTTACTGGGCGCCCTATATTAGAATATCATCTGCATTACAAAGATAATCTCACAACTATTTATGTTTTCATGGTTCTCGGATATTATACGCAATTACGGTGAATATCGAATCCGCGCATCGGAAGAATATTGTGGAACATCGCAATGACTTACAAAATTGGCACCAAGGCATTGAGTGCCATTTTGGAAGCAATGAAACTCAGACGCTCCCCATTGTTGATTCTTGTTCGAATATCATTCTAATGACTATTCTAACCTCGAGGAGTCAAAGGCAGATGGCCTGTCCTATTCACCCATCAAGGTGCCTGTTCTAATTTGGCAAGGTTTTATTGATTGCGCGTATCTTGCATATGTTGTCTTGCATTTCTTCTACTTTGTTGCACCACCATCTGCTTAGTTTACTCATCATATAACTCGAGATGCTATGCCTATCCATTATCAATACATATTCCATCTGTCGTCATACCATGTTTTTCCACTCAAATGCTGTTCTTGTGCATCAGACATCAAAAAGGAAGAGGGTGATTGCCGAACCTGAAGGAGCACCAGCAAAGTCCTTGAAAAACGTGGTGGTGTCGGAGAAATTAGACAGCGCCCCACTTATATTGGATGTACAACCAGTGACACAAAACATAGGACCGACTCCAGCAGACTGTACCCATACTTCACTCGACACACCACTAGCCCCACCACACAGGACCTGCACTCCAGCAAAAGGTATACCGATTTCATTTTCCATAGCACTAGCCGTACCACAGAAAAATCCCACTCCAACAAAAAGTACAGCAAGTCCACCGGCCAAAGACCTATCCCAATCGCATGACGGCCAATTCTCGCAGATTGGAACCCCATTCCATTTATTCCCAGTTTAAAAGACAATGCTTTCAATGTTGTTAGGGACTACGTGCATATATTCCCATCATGGGAAGATTATAGTGAAGACAAACACCATTTTCACATCTTCCGTCCAACTTACGTGTAAGTGCTATTATTCATGGTTATTATTTTCCTGTTTTCACGATCGAACACATCAATGATTTACATTACATTGTTGTAACTAGGTGAGGATCAATCTGGATAGTCATGACGAGCAAAGCTTGCTTGTGCTTTTCAAGGAAGCATTGCAGCAGTATCGGTGTTACCTGAGGAAATCACACTTTGATGGCAAGTCTATAAACGAATTTCCGGTGAAGTCTCCTGTGCTAAATTTAGAAGACATTGAATGGAAAAACCAGTAATGTAAGTTTGTCCTTCTCAAGCCTTCAAACTTTGTTGTGTATATTTGGTTAGGCATGACTGCAACAACTGTTTATTTTTGGTGTTTGCATCAAATTGCATGTTTAAAGTTTATTATGTAGTTCATAAACAAAAGCTTGTCCTTCTCAATTTAAGTTTTCAGTTGTACAACCAAGTTCTTTCTTCATACCATGTAAATTAAACTATACAGAGCAAGTGATCTTCTTTTGCACTGCATCTATGCTTTTGTTCTTCATCCGTAATCCAGTGGTGTGGTGAACCTACCCACTACAACACAATGTCATATTCTGCAATGTCTTAACTATGAACAATGTCATATCATTCTACTATTATTTAAACCGCCTCTTTATTTGCCAACTGAAATGGGATAAATTGACAAAGACACTAACCATTGATACTTATGAGTTCTTGATCCGTAATCCAGTGGTGTCGTGAAGCTGCCAACTCCTTCACAATGTCAATTCCTGCCATGTCTTGACCTGAACAATACCATATTGTGTTAATGCAATTTTAAACTATGTCACTTTATTCGTCAGTAAGAAATGTGATGAATTGTCAAGATCGATACTTTTATGTGCAAAACACGTCATCATCGCTTGTTTATCTTTCGAGTGAGGAAGATATAAGTGTTGAACAAGCGCTAGATCTCATCATCTTGCTCATTTGCCGCTATGCTGCAGACTCCCAAAGAGGCTAACCTTTCTTGAACTCTATTGAAGTCTTTGTCGGTTTTGTATATTATTTTGTCGGCGTGTTTATTTGCTTTGGTGGCGATCTTTGATGCCCAGTGTATGTAATCTCTTTCGCTTGTGCTTTATTATCATAGTGGCGAACTTTGATGCCCAGTGGATGTAATATGCCGTAACTTCTTTATTGTATAGTCTAGATTTTTTCTAATTCACGATGCTGCAGTTATTTTACTGTATATATATCCTGTCTTCGCAGTAAACCGGCCAAATCGTAAAATTACGGTACATAATCGGGCCGTCATGCAATCACGATGTATGATCCGCATCATGGGCCCCGTCAAACTAGCCCACTAGTAGTTTCGGGCCTTTAATAGGCCGAGTAACCCCCGACCCTCTTTTCGCAAGAAAACTCAATGGGGTTTTAGGAGGCTGAGAAGTAGGCTGGGCCTGAAATGTGCCGAATGGCTCACGGGCCAGCGGCAGCCCAAAATGGACCCCGGCCCATGATTGTGCGAATCAATTCACGGGCTTTTAACTGGCCAAAGTTGTCTCGGTCCTTGTTTGGCCCAGTTAGATATCGGCTGCGAGCAGGCCGGATGCAAACCGGGCCGTAGTTAGGCCCAACAATATGACAGGCTTTTAACAGACCGAAATTAATATAGGGCCGAAATGTTAAATGGGCCCGTAACAGGCCGAAACTAATATCAGGCCGGATTACTAAATGGGCCTTTAGCAAGTGGGCCCAAAAGCATAGCGTCTAGTCAACGGGCCGAATCTGATATGGGCCATAATTGAGCCCAAAGCCTCTTAAAGGGCCGGACCTGATCTGGGCCATGATTTGGCCCAGAAAGTGGGAGGCTTTTAACGGGCCGGATCTTATATGGGCCATTACTAGGCCCGGAACATGGCAGGCCATTAATGGACCAGATCAATTATGGGCTGGCATTTGGCCCAAAACATGGCAGCCAGTTAATGGGCCGGCCTACTAGGGTCCTCAAAATCTTGTGGGCCTACAGCTGGGTCGGCCCATTAATGTCGGCAAAATCTCGTGGGCCTTTAGCTGGGCCGGCCCATTATGATCCGCAAGAATTTTGTGGGCCTTTACCCGGGCCGTCCCATTATGGCACACAAAAATCTTGTGGGCCTTTTCCTGGGCCGGCCTATTATGGCCCGCGAAATCTTGTGGGCCTTTAGCTGGGCCATCCCATTATAGTCCGCAAAATCTCGTGGGCCTTTAACTGGGTCGGCCCATTATGGCCCGCCAAATCTTGTGGGCCTTTAGTTGGGCCGACCCATTTTGTAGTGTCGTCGATGGTCGCGACAGCTGGATGCTCGTGGAGGTCTACATGTTGGGGAACGTAGTAATTTCAAAAAATTTCCTACGCACACGCAAGATCATGGTGATGTATAGCAACGAGAGGGGAGAGTGTTGTCTCACGTACCCTCGAGACCCAAGCGAAGCGATCACAACGTAGAGGAAGTAGTCGACATTCTCCTCGCGATCCGACCGATCCGGCGCCGCATACTCGGCGCCCGAAGTTCTTGACACACGACAGCTCGATGACGCCCTCAGACTCGATCCAGCCGAGTGTCGAGGGAGAGTTTCACAAGACCTGACGGCGTGGACGATCTTGATGTTTCACCGGTAGCGAGGCTTCGCTTAAGCTTCATGACAGTATAACCGAGGTGGAATATGGTGGAGGGGGCACCGACACGGCTAAGGAACGATCTAAAGATCAACTTGTGTGTTCCAAGGTGCCCCTGCCTCAGATATAAAGGAGCAGGGGGGGGGGGGCCAAGGGGAGGCGAGGCCAGGAGTCCTACTCCTCGGGAGTAGGATTCCCCAATCCTAGTTGGACTAGGATTCCTGAGGGGAGAGAGAGAGGGGCGGCCCTTCTCCTAGTCCTAGTAGGACTAGGGAAGGGGGGCGCGCCTCCTAGGGCTGCCCTTCTCCTTTCCACTAAGGCCCATCGAGGCCCATTTACCTCCCGGGGTTCCAGTAACCTCCGGTACTCAGTAAATTCCGTTTCGCCCGGAACCATTCGAACTCCAAACATAGGCTTCCAATATATCAATCTTTATGTCTCGACCATTTCGAGACTCCTCGTCATGTCCGTGATCACATCCGGACTCAACTCTTCGGTACATCAAAATACATAAACTCATAATAACCGCCATCGAAACCTTAAGCGTGCGGACCCTACGGTTCGAGAACAATGTAGACATGACCTAGAACTATTCACGGTCAATAACCAACAGCGGGACCTGGATGCCCATATTGGTTCCTACATATTCTACGAAGATCTTTATCGGTCGGACCGCATAACAACATATGTTGTTCCTTTGTCATCGGTATGTTACTTGCCCGAGATTCGATCGTCGGTATCCAATACCTAGTTCAATCTCGTTACAGCAAGTCTCTTTACTCGTTCGTAATACATCATCTCACAACTAACTCATTAGTTGTAGTGCTTGCAAGGCTTGATGATGTGCATTACCGAGAGGGCCCAGAGATACCTCTCCGACAATCGGAGTGACAAAACCTAATCTCAAATACGCCAACCCAACATCCGCCTTTGGAGACACTGTAGTACTCCTTTATAATCACCCAGCTTACGTTGTGACGTTTGGTAGCACCAAAGTGTTCCTCCGTAAACGGAGTTGCATAATCTCATAGTTACAGGAACATGTATAAGTCATGGATAAAAGCAGTAGCAACATACTAAACGATCGTGTGCTAAGCTAATGGAATGGGTCATGTCAATCGATCATTCTACTAATGATGTGATCTTGTTAATCAAATAACAACTCTTTGTTCATGGTGGAAACATAACCATCTTTGATTAACAAGCTAGTCTAGTAGAGGCATACTAGTGACATCTTGTTTTGTCTATGCATTCACACATGTATCATGTTTCGGTTAATACAATTCTAGCATGAATGATAAACATTTATCATGAAATAAGGAAATAAATAATAACTTTATTATTGCCTCTAGGGCATATTTCCTTGATCTCCCACTTGCACTAGAGTCAATAATCTAGATTACATAGTAATGATTCTAACACCCATGGAGTCTTGGTGCTGATCATGTTTTGCTCGTGGAAGAGGCTTAGTCAACGGTCTGCAACATTCAGATCCGTATGTATCTTGCAAATCTCTATGTCTCCCACCGGACTAAGTCCGGATGGAATTGAAGCGTCTCTTGATGTGCTTGGTCCTCTTGTGAAATCTGGATTCCTTCGCTAAGGCAATTGCTCCAAGATTGTCACGAAGATTTTCATTGGACCCGATGCACTAGGTATGACACCTAGATCGGATATGAACTCCTTCATCCGACTCCTTCATTAGCTGCTTCGAAGCTGCTATGTATTCCGCTTCACATGTAGATCCCGCCACGACGCTTTGTTTAGAACCGCACCAACCGACAGCTCCTCCGTTTAGTGTAAATACGATCCGGTCTGCGATTTAGAATCGTCCGGATCGGTGTCAAAGCTTGCATCAACGTAACTGTTTACGATGAGCTCTTTGTCACCTCCATATACGAGAAACATATCCTTAGTCCTTTTCGGTATTTCAGATGTTCTTGACGCTGTCCGATGATCCACTCTGGATTACTTTGGTACCTCCTGCTAGGCTTATAGCAAGGCACACATCAGTCCGGTACACATCATTGCATACATGATAGAGCCTATGGCTGAAGCATAGGAACATCTTTCATTTCTCTCTATCTTCTGCGGTGGTCGGGCATTGAGTCTTACTCAACTTCACACCTTGCAACACAGCAAGAACCCTTTCTTTGCTTGATCCATTTTGAACTTCTTCAAAATCTTGTCAAGGTATGTGCTTTGTGAAAGTCCAATTAAGCGCCTTGATCTATCTCTATAGATCTTAATGCCCAATATGTAAGCAGCTTCACCGAGGTCTTTCATTGAAAAACTCTTATTCAAGTATCCCTTTATGCTATCCAGAATTCTATATCATTTCCGATCAGCAATATGTCATCTACATATAATATCGTAAATGCTACTGAGCTCCCACTCACTTTCTTGTAAATCTGAAGCTTCTCCAAAAGTGCAGACAAACCCAAATACTTTGATCACACTATCAAAGCGTTTATTCCAACTCGAGATGCTTGCACCAGTCCATAGATGGATCATTTGGAGCTTGCACACTTTGTTAGCTCCTTTGGATCGATAAAACCTTCGGTTGCATCATATACAACTCTTCTTCCGTAAATCCATTCAGAATGCGTCTTTACATCCATTTGCCAAATTTCATAATCATAAAATGCGCAATTGCTAACATGATTCGGACGGACTTAAGCATCGCTACTGGTGAGAAGGTCTCATCGTAGTCAATCCCTTGAACTTGTCGAAACCTTTTGCGACAAGTCGAGCTTTATAAACGATAACATTACGTCGTCGTCGGTCTTCTTCTTGAAGATCCACTTGTTTTCTATTGCTTGCCTACCCTCGGGCAAGTCAACCAAAGTCCATACTTTGTTTTCATACATGGATCCCATCTCGATTTCATGGCCTCAAGCCATTTTGCGGAATCTGGGCTCACCATCGCTTCTTCATAGTTAGTAGGTTCATCATGATCTAGTAGCATGATTTCGAATAGGATTACCGTACCACTCAGTGCGGATCTTACTCTGGTTGATCTACGAGGTTTCAGAGTAACTTGATCGAAGTTTCATGATCAACATCATCAACTTCCTCACTACTTGGTGTAGGTGTCTCGAAGCGGTTTCTGCGATTTAACTACTTTCAAGTAAGGGAGAAGGTACTATTACCTCATCAAGTTCCACTTTCCTCCCACTCACTTCTTTCGAGAGAAACTCCTTCTCTAGAAAGGATCCATTCTTAGCAACAAATGTCTTGCCTTCGGATCTGTGATAGAAGGTGTACCCAACTGTCTCCTTTGGGTATCCTATGAAGACACATTTCTCGATTTGGGTTCGAGCTTATCGGGTTGAAGCTTTTTCACATAAGCATCGCATCCCCAAACTTTAAGAAACGACAACTTTGGTTTCTTGCTAAACCACAGTTCATAAGGTGTCGTCTCAACGGATTTCGACGGTGTTCTATTCAAGTGTGAATGCGGCCGCCTCTAGAGCATAACCCCAAAACGATAGCGGTAAATCTGTAAGAGACATCATAGATCGCACCATATCTAGTAAAGTACGATTCGACGTTCGGACACACCATTACGTTGTGGTGTTAGGGTGGCGTGAGTTCTAAACTATTCGCATTGTTTCAAATGTAGACCAAACTCGTAACTCAAATATTCACCTCCACGATCGATCGTAGAAACTTGATTTTCTTGTTACGATGATTTTCAACTTCACTCTGAAATTCTTTGAACTTTTCAAACGTTTGGACTTATGTTTCATTAAGTAGATATACCCATATCGCTTAAGTCATCTGTGAAGGTGAGAAAATAACGATATCCGCCACGAGCCTCAACATTCATCGGACCACATACATCTGTTGTATGATTTCCAACAAATCTGTTGCTCTCTCCATAGTCTGGGAGAACGGTGTTCTAGTCATCTTGCCCATGAGGCACGGTTCATAAGTGCCAAGTGATTCATAATCAAGTGACTCCAAAAGTCCATCAAGATGGAGTTTCTTCATGCGCTTTACACCGATATGACCTAAACGGCGGTGCCACAAATAAGTTGCACTATCATTATCAACTCTGCATCTTTTGGTTTCAACATTATGAATATGTGTATCACTACTATCGAGATTCATCAAAATAGACCATTCCTCAAGGGTGCATGACCATAAAAGATATTACTCATATAAATAGAACAACCATTATTCTCGATTTAAATGAATAACCGTCTCGCATCAAACAAGATCCAGATATAATGTTCATGCTCAACGCAGCACCAAATAACAATTATTTAGGTCTAAAACTAATCCGAAGGTAGATGTAGAGGTAGCGTGTCGACCGCGATCACATCGACTTTGGAACCATTTCCCACGCAAGATCGTCACCTCGTCCTTTGCCGAGTTAAGCAATCAGTAGTCCCCTGTTTCAAGTTGCAAATATTAGCAATGTAACCGAAGATCAAATACCAGTGCTACTACGAGCTCTAGTAAGGTACACATCAATAACATGTATATCACATATACCTTTGTTCACCTTGCCATCCTTCTTATCCGCCAAATACTTGGGGCAGTTCCGCTTCAAAGGACGACCGCTTGCGGTAGAAGCACTCGATTTTGTGTTTAGGGCCGGACTTGGGTTTCTTCTCTGAGCAAAGAACTTGCTTGCTGTTCTTCTTGAAGTTCCCTTCTTCTTCCCTTTGCCTTTCTTCTTGAAACTAGTGGTCTTATTGACCATCAACACTTGATGCTCCTTCTTGATTTCTACCTCCGCAGCCTTTAGCATTGCGAAGAGCTCTGTATAGTCTTTACTAACCCTTGCATATTATAGTTCATCACGAAGCCTTTGTAGCTTGGTGGCGGTGATTGAAGAATTACATCAATGACACAATCATCCGGAAGATTAACTCCCAATTGTGTCAAGTGATTGTAGTACCCGGACATTACGAGTATATGCTCACTAACAAAACTATTCTCCTCCATCTTGCAGCTATAGAACTTATTGGAGACTTCATATCTCTCAATCCGGGCATTACATGTTGGAATATTAACTTCAACTCTGGAACATCTCATATGCTCCATGACGCTCAAAACGTCGTTGAAGTCCCGGTTCTAAGCCGTAAAGCATGGCACATCGAACTATAGAGTAGTCATCGCTTTGCTCGCCAGACGCTCATAACATCTGCAGTTGCATTAGCAAGAGTCTGGCACCTAGCGGTGCATCCGGGACGTAACTCTTACAGGCAAAGAATGAGGATGATCCTCGTTACGGACCCGATCCGTGTAATTGCTACCATCATCTTTCAACTTTGCTTTCTCAAGGAACGATTAAAATTCAACGGAACAACAAAGACGAGCCATCTATCTACAATCAAACATAAACAAGCAAGATACTATCGGTACTAAGTTCATGATAAATTTAAGTTCAATTAATCATATTACTTAAGAACTCCCACTTAGAAAGACATCCTCTAGTCATCTAAGTGATCACGTGATCCAAATCAACTAAACCATAACCGATCATCACGTGAAATGGAGTAGTTTTCAATGGTGAACATCTTATGTTGATCATATCTACTATATGATTCACGCTTTCGACCTTTCGGTCTCCGTGTTCCGAGGCCATATCTGCATATGCTAGGCTCGTCAAGTATAACCCGAGTATTCTCGTGTGCAAAACTGGCTTGCACCCGTTGTAGATGGACGAGAGCTTATCACACCCGATCATCACGTGGTGTGCGGGCACGATTTAACTTTGGCAACGGTGCATACCGGGAGAACACTTCTTGATAATTTAGTGAGAGATCATCTTATAATGCTACCGTCAATCAAAGCAAGATAAGATGCATAAAAGGATAAACATCACATGCAAATCAATATAAGTGATATGATATGGTCATCATCATCTTGTGCTTCATGATCTCCATCTTGCAGCACCACCATGATCATCATCGTCACCGGCGCGACACCTTGATCTCCATCGTAGCATCGTTGTCGTCTCGCCAAACTTATGCTTCTACGACTATCGCTACCGCTTAGTGATAAAGTAAAGCATTACAGAAGCATTGCATTGCATACAATAAAGCGACAACCATATGGCTCCAGCCGATTGCCGATAACCGGTTACAAAACATGATCATCTCATACAATAAAATATAGCATCACGTCTTGACCATATCACATCACAACATGCCTGCAAAAACAAGTTAGACGTCCTCTACTTTGTTGTTGCAAATTTTACGTGGCTGCTACGGGCTTAAGCAAGAACCAGTCTCACCCACGCATCAAAACCACAACGATATTTCGTCAAATAGACTCGCTTTAACCTTCTCAAGGACGGGCGTAGCCACACTCAGTTCAACTAAAGTGAGAGAGACAGCACCCACCGGTCACCTTTAAGCAACGAGTGCTCGTGGCGGTGAAACCAGTCTCGCGTAAGCGTCACGCGTAATGTCGGTGCAGGCCGCTTCATCTCACAATACCGCTGAACCAAAGTATGACATCTTTGGTAGGTAGTATGACTTGTATCGCCCACAACTCACTTGTGTTCTACTCGTGCAAAACATCAAACCATAGAAAAACCTAGGCTCGGATGCCCTTTGTTGGGGAACGTAGTAATTTCAAAAATTTTCCTACGCACACGCAAGATCATGGTGATGTATAGCAACGAGAGGGGAGAGTGTTGTCTACGTACCCTCGTAGACCGAAGCGGAAGCGATCTGGCGTAGAGGAAGTAGTCGACGTTCTCCTCGCGATCCGACCGATCCCGCGCGTTACTCCGGCGCCCGAGTTCTTGACACACGACAGCTCGATGGCGCCCTCGTACTCCGATCCAGCCGAGTGTCGAGGAGAGTTTCGTCGACGACGGCGTGGTGACGATCTTGATGTTTCACCGGCGCAGGCTTCGCCTAAGCTTCATGACGACAGTATAACCGAGGTGGAATATGGTGGAGGGGGCACCGACACGGCTAAGGAACGATCTAAAGATCAACTTGTGTGTTCCAGGTGCCCCCTGCCCCTCAGATATAAAGGAGCAGGGGAAGGGGGGGCGGCCAAGGGAGGCGCGCCAGGAGTCCTACTCCTCCGGGAGTAGGATTCTCCCAATCCTAGTTGGACTAGGATTCCTGGGGGAAAGAGAGAGAGGGGGGCGGCCTTCTCCTAGTCCTAGTAGGACTAGGGAAGGGGGGGCGCGCCTCCTAGGGCTGCCCTTCTCCTTTCCACTAAGGCCCATCGAGGCCCATTTACCTCCCGGGGTTCCAGAACCTCCCTAGACTCCAGAATTCCGTTTTCGCCGGAACCATTCCAACTCCAAACATAGGCTTCCAATATATCAATCTTTATGTCTCGACCATTTCGAGACTCCTCGTCATGTCCGTGATCACATCCGGACTCGAACTCTTCGGTACATCAAAATACATAAACTCATAATAAGCATCATCGAAACCTTAAGCGTGCGGACCCTACGGTTCGAGAACAATGTAGACATGACCTAGAACTATTCACGGTCAATAACCAACAGCGGGACCTGGATGCCCATATTGGTTCCTACATATTCTACGAAGATCTTTATCGGTCAGACCGCATAACAACATATGTTGTTCCCTTTGTCATCGGTATGTTACTTGCCCGAGATTCGATCCTCGGTATCCAATACCTAGTTCAATCTCGTTACCGGCAAGTCTCTTTACTCGTTCCGTAATACATCATCTCACAACTAACTCATTAGTTGTAGTGCTTGCAAGGCTTGATGATGTGCATTACCGAGAGGGCCCAGAGATACCTCTCAGACAATCGGAGTGACAAAACCTAATCTCAAATACGCCAACCCAACATCCGCCTTTGGAGACACTGTAGTACTCCTTTATAATCACCCGATTCGTTGTGACGTTTGGTAGCACCAAAGTGTTCCTCCGTAAACGGAGTTGCATAATCTCATAGTTACAGGAACATGTATAAGTCATGGATAAAAGCGGTAGCAACATACTAAACGATCGTGTGCTAAGCTAATGGAATGGGTCATGTCAATCGATCATTCTACTAATGATGTGATCTTGTTAATCAAATAACAACTCTTTGTTCATGGTCAGGAAACATAACCATCTTTGATTAACAAGCTAGTCTAGTAGAGGCATACTAGTGACATCTTGTTTTGTCTATGCATTCACACATGTATCATGTTTCCGGTTAATACAATTCTAGCATGAATGATAAACATTTATCATGAAATAAGGAAATAAATAATAACTTTATTATTGCCTCTAGGGCATATTTCCTTCACTACACCCAGCGATTGATCCACCTTCCTTTGATTGACACTGCACTGCTTTGGCACCGCGACCCAGAATACTCAGAATCTTACAGTAGCCAACATGATACCAAGTTTGATTTGCTCAAGGTTGTAATCTGCCAAGTGCCCCAAGATCTACGAATTATAAAGATTTCAGGCTAATTGTGTTCTTCAACCACGGTCTCGCCTATCTGACAGGTCACTGCGGTAAGTGGATAAATCTGGACGTCCATCACAGGATCATACATCCTCCATGGTTCTCTGATGCCATTGAACACAAGGGCTTCATTTACTCTGTCGACTCCTTCTATGGTCGGACGTATTGTCTGGCCTACTCCGATATCGCTACAAACGGGTTATAAAGAAAGTATGTTACTTTCCTATGATATCATGATGGCTTGCTTATATTATGTCAACATTCTTGAAAAAATATTCATGCTCATAACATCTTTTGTTCTTAAGATTGACTAAATCAAGAGCCCTTTTTATTTGACTCAACTTGATATGATGTTGTAGGCGCTTTGGTGTCCCTACCCTTCCTAATCCCGAACCTTTCAAAGAAGCGGGATGGCGATTTGCGGTGGTTCTGGCTCGATTAGACAACGGCGAAAAAGATCGATGATCGTCAGACGTACTAGACGTGTTGTTTAGCGGAATACAATCACGATCCTTTGCAAGGTCTTTGAGCAGATCCCGCTTCTCTAGGCCTTCAGAATTTTTGACCGAGGCTGGTAAGTAGCCTTGGTACACGCTCTCTGTTTGTCGGATGGATTATCCGATTAACGAGGAGATAACCGGACGACAAGGATCATGATGGCAGCGGTTTCGTTCATCGAGCAAAACTGTGTGTACACAGCTGTACCATGCGATTCTGCATGCACCATACCTCGATATGTGCCACCGTGCTCTACAGCCCAAAGTAGGAGAGAGGGTCGCAAGTATCGGACTTTGACCTGCTGGGTGGAGTTTCCGTCGAGCACCCATCTGGTTCAAGCCGTCCACCAATCTCCCAAATTTTAATAAATAGTAACGTCTAACTGAGCCAGTTAGTTAGATGCATACACTTGGTGTAGTAGGATCTTTATTTAGTTTGATGCATACACTTGTTCTTTTTTTGGTAGCCCTTTTGTAATGATGGCTGATGTATGGTTTGGAAAAGAGAGCTGCGTCTTCACTCTTTTGGCACCTATCGCTTCATTGCACCCCAGCCCCTGGTTGTTGTTCTTGTTGTTTTCAATGTACAATCGTGAGTATATTAAATCTGTTGGTTGAATAAATGTGTTGTTAGAACGACAAACACAATGTTTTGGAAGTCGTTGCATGGTTCGATCCTTTAGTGCCCCATACCGTACGTAGCTCATACTATTTTTCGTATGGAACACATTTTCCACTTGTTGATAACATGCAGCCCACTGATGAAGGCCCAATAGAGAAGCCCATAATTAACTGGAAGGGAGGCTCTCATATGAATCCGTCCCAGGTACATGCTCATGGTCCCCTAAACATAAATAAGTAAATAAATAAATAAAGCTAAATGCTCATGCACCAGTTCTTTGGGAAAATAGGTAGCCCAGTATTTCTTTTTGAAGAATACCCAAGCTAGGCCTATTTGTTTTCTCCGAATTACTAGGCTGCAAATCTTTCAAGACGAGGAGGGATGCATTCCGTCCTGGCCAAAGAGTATGGTCAATGTCTGTTAAAAGTAATATCAAAAGTGGTTGAAAATTCCAAAAAAATATAGCAAATGGGATATTAGTTTTTTTTTTGAATTTTGTTCTTCACTCATATCTTATACATATTTCATTGGATTTAACATGACATAGTACTAATTTATTTTTAAATTTGTTTTAGTATGGCTATTAATTTTTGGATTAAGAATATTCGTTCCCCATCAAAAATTTGCGAATTTTCAAAATTTCCCACATATTTAGTTAATTTTTTTACCCTGGTACTGACCAGAAAATGGCCGTCAATTCTAAAAATGGAAAACGAGCTGCAATAAATTCCATATGAATTAGAAAATGAGTAAAAATTATAAAAATAATAGCAAATGGGCTGTACACGCCATAGATTTCGAGGCTGGCTTGTTTACGCAAGGCTTTGTCAGTGAACACACGATTCTAGCCGCCGTGCTTCTTCAATCTCTGATCTTCCTGCTCCAACCGCCTAAACTAGCGCCGGTGGACTGCTCGCTCCCTCCTCTTGTGGCTCTTTGTGATGCCGTGCGAGCTTCCCGCCCACCCTACTCCCTCCACTGGCTTGGCGCACGCAATCAATCGCCTCCTTATTACTTGAAAAAATGATTCCTCCCATCGACATCTGGGCGCACGGTTGGGAGGTTGACCAGGCCTACTATGTTGACGCAGACGCAGGCTTGTCAACTTAGTCAACAAACGATTCTAGCAGAAGAACCATTGGATTTGAATCGAACGGTCCCATCGCTTCTTCAATCGCTGCTCTTCTTGCACCAACCGCCCAAACCAGCGTCGGGTAGACCGCTTTGCTCCTCGCCTCCAGTGGCGGGTCAGGTTGCGTTGAGGCCTCATCGCCCCTACTACTCCCACCGCTAGCTGAGTCTGCAATGACGGCAGCCTCACACCACAGTACGAACGGTGAACCTCGTACTCCTCTTCGCGTGGGCATCCACTGCCGCGTCTTCCCCGGCTCCGTGTCGTCCCCTTCCTAGGCCTCGCCGTCGTCCACCGCCTTGGTGCTCTCGGCGCAGCGTGGTTAATGCGGTCAACGACATTCCATCGGAAGAGTACTGTACGTGGAGAGGCTGACAGCTGGTTCCATGGCCACAGCCCAGTTTTTTTGTGATTTGCCAAGTAAGTTGCTTTGTCGGGCTGTTGGCTGCAAATCTTTCAAGACGAGGAGAGCTTTCATTCGGCTGGCTGAGAAAATGGCCCATCAGTAATGAGAAATGGGTTGTACATTTTTAAAACACATCAAACCGGCAATTAGTTTCAAATATCTTTTTTTTTCATTTCGAGATTTTAAATTACATTAATTTTTATGCGTGGATAATTTGTTGGATTTTATATTGATATACATTTATTTTTAAAATCAGTTTGAATGTGAGTTGAAATTTCAGGATTAAAAACAGTTCGGACCGCACTGAAATATGCAAAATTTCGTATAAGTTTTTAACCGTGGCCACAATATGGGCTGTAATGCTAACAAAAAGAAAATGGGCTCCAAAAAAACCTTAAGACTTAGCAAATGGGTTGTAAATTATTAAAAATAATGGCAGATGGGTTGTATCTTTGTTTTCCACATGATTTGAGGCTTTCCTAAAAAGGTTGGCGACAAGCAAGGATCGTTGGATGGCCATCCAACGGCCATCGTCTTCTTCAATCTCTACTTCCTGCTCGGCCGCTCAAACAAGCGCCCGAGACTGCTCGCTTCTCCTCAGCGGCCGGCTCGGCGACTCGGACCCACCAGCTATATCTTCAGACGCAAGGAAGTGCCTCCTTATTACGCACAAAAATGAATACTCCCCGTTAGCTGGGACCCAGATTGTTGGGGAACGAGTAATTTCAAAAAATCCTATGCACACGCAAGATCATGGTGATGCGAGCAACGAGGGGAGAGTGTTGTCCACGCACTCGTGAGACCGAAAGTGGAAGCGTTAGAACAACGCGTTGATGTAGTCGACGCCTTCACGGCCCGACCGATCAAGCATCAAACCACGGCACCTCCGAAGTTCTAGCACACGCTCAACTCGATGACGATCCCGGACTCCAATCCAGCAGAATGTCGAGGAAGAGTTCCACAAGACGACGGGCGTGGTGACGATCTTGATGTTCTACCGTCGCAGGGCTTCGCCTAAGCACCGCTACAATATTATCAAGGACTTTGGTGGAGGGGGGCACCGCACACGGCTAAGAGATCAAGAGATCAATTGTTGTGTCTATGGGGTGCCCCCTCCCCGTATATAAAGGAGTGGAGGAGAGGGGGCCGGCCAAGGGGGTGGCGCGCCCTAGGGTGGAGTCGAACCCCAACCGGGAGTAGGACTCCCCCCTTTCCTATTAGGAGTAGGAGAGGGAAGGAAGAGAGGGGAGGGAAGAAGGAAAGGGGGGCCGCCCCCCTTCCCAATTCGGATTGGGCTTGGGGGCGCCCCCTCCTTTGCTCGTTCTCCCTTCTTTCCACTAAGGCCCAATAAGGCCCATATACCTATCGAGGGGTTTCGATAACCTCGCGGAGCTCCGGTATAGTCCCAATCTCATCCGGAACCTTTCCGGTGTCCAAATATAGTTGTCCAATATATCGATCTTTATGTCTCGACCATTTCGAGACTCCTCGTCATGTCCGTGATCATATCCGGGACTCCGAACAACCTTCGGTACATCAAAAACCATAAACTCGTAATAAAATTGTCAACGAAACCTTAAGCGTGCGGACCCTACGGGTTCGAGGACTATGTAGACATGACCTAGAACTGTTTCCGGTGAATAACCAATAGCGGAACCTGGATGCTCATATTGGCTCCTACATATTCTACGAAGATCTTTATCGGTCAAACCGCATAACAACATACGTTGTTCCCTTTGTCACCGGTATGTTACCTGCCCGAGATTCGATCGTCGGTATCTCAATACCTAGTTCAATCTCATTACCGGCAAGTCCCTTTACTCATTATGTAATGCATCATTCGTAACTAACTCATTAGCTACATTGCTTGCAAGGCTTTTAGTGATGTGCATTACCGAGAGGTCCCAGAGATACCTCTCCGACAATCGGAGTGACAAATCCTAATCTCGAAATACGTCAACTCAACAAGTACCTTTGGAGACACCTGTAGAGCACCTTTATAATCACCCGAGCACGTTGTGACGTTTGGTAGCACACAAAGTGTTCCTCCGGTAAACGGGAGTTACATAATCTCATAGTCATAGGAACATGTATAAGTCATGAAGAAAGCAATAGCAACATACTAAACGATCAAGTGCTAAGCTAACGGAACGGGTCAAGTCAATCACATCATTCTCCTAATGATGTGATCCCGTTAATCAAATGACAACTCATGTCTATGCTTAGGAAACTTAACCATCTTTGATTTACGAGCTAGTCAAGTAGAGGCATACTAGTGACACTATGTTTGTCTATGTATTCACACATGTATTATGTTTTCGGGTAATACAATTCTAGCATGAATAATAAACATTTATCATGATATGAGGAAATAAATAATAACTTTATTATTGCTTCTAGGGCATATTTCCTTCAAGTATAGTGGCAGGCTGACTTGTGGGCCTACTAATGAAGTCATGTACCTAGGGTAGGGTCATAGACCTGATCTAAGTACCCTACCCAAGGACACCCTCAGAAGAAACTGCCTTCCAGTCGACCAAGAGAGACTTCACTCGACGGACTCGAAGGACTCGACCATGAAGACTCACTCGACCACCAGGAGATCAAGAGCCACTCTGCATTGCAACGGTCTGTAATTAAGTAGTCTTTATGGCATTTAGGACGCTTTATGTGGCGCTACAAGAACGCCTAGACTTAATGTACTTTAAACCCTGCAGACATCGAGGGCCTGAGGGTCCGCAGACACTATATAAGCCACCCTCCTCAAAGGTAAAGGGTTCGCACCCTTGTAATACATACACGCATAATTCACTCGACCGCCTCCTGCCCGAGACGAGGGCTGTTACTTCCTCCGAGAAGGGCCTGAAACTCAGACATCTCTTGTGTTTACAATCGCCCATAGCTAGGATCTTGCCTCTCCATACCTACCCCCATTCTCTGTCGCCGACTTAGAACCACGACGCTTGGCGCCACCGTGGGGCGGTGTCCTAGCGATTTTGGAGAAGTTGCGATTCTTCCGATTACTTTCATCATGGTTCTTTGGTGGAGTTTTGGTCGAGGGTCGCGAGATCCGCCTCGGCGCTCACCTTCATCGCCGACGACTCCGCTTGGCTCCAAGAGGCTCCACTCGACGCTGATGCGCTCCCGTCCATGGCACGCGATGCATTTCGCGCATGTGTCCACGGCGCTCTGCTGCGGCAACCATTGACTCCATACCGTCGACTTCTATCGTCCACCTCCTGCTCTCCCGCCAAATAAGCGCTCGGGTCGGTCGAGACTCCAGCGGTGGGTGCGGCATGCTGGTGGCTCGCCAGACGGCCACCACCTGTTATGCAATCGAGCCCGACTAGTCCCTCCACGGCTGCTCGACGGTCGACCGCTCCATAGAGATCGTGATCCGAGTGTGATAGCAGCAATCCAAATGGCAGAGGTCTTGATGGTCAACGGGCCTCGCAGCCCTCCGCTTTTCGCGAGGACGGGTAGACGGTTGAGGCGACCCGCCAAGTCCATGAGAGTATCAACCCGAGCCACTTAATTCTCGCAAAGGAAGAACTTCACCGCAGAACATGGATGCCTCGTGATACTCCCATCGCGGGAGAAACCCCGAGGCTCGCGCCTTGGAGGAGGCATGTTTGGCCAACTTGGCTAAACGCGCTCGTCTGGAGAACCTCTAGCGAGCACTCGATGGCTGCTGCAACGAAAGTACCCGACTCCAGTCGACGTCAACTCTTCCCGCCGACTCAGGTATATCGAACCCCGATTCAGAATTTAGCAACCGCAACCCATATAGCAGAGTCCATTCAGCCCTCTCGCTTGAGGTGGCAGAGGCTTGATGCAGATCGAGATTTGCTCCGGCAAAGAAGAGATCAGAATTCAGCCGTGTCGCAGTCACGCAACAGAATTCACAATCGATCCGTCGCTGCGAATATGGTTCAGTCGGCTCACAGCCCCAGATCGCCTCCGCGGCGTGAAGGACGCAAGAATCGACGAGACCAATATGGTGACCGACACGATCGTGATGATAGGCGCCGAGTGCCTACTCCTCCCCGGGGTGGGTCTTACGCCTCGGCAAGATGGGATGACAAAGGCCAACTCGCAGGGGCGAAGAGCTCCGGTCGACCCTGTGGAACCAGGCTTTGACGCGCGATCCATCATCGCAAGGCTTGGTCGATCGGAACAGGCTCATCAAGGTGGCTATGACAGGATGCGCCCACCAGCGCTTGAGTGCATGTTTCGTCCTCAGTATGTTTCAAGCAGGGCTATCGAGCCGCGGTGATTCCCCCAACTTCAGGTTGGCAAATCAGTAGTAAGCAAGTTCACGGTGAGTCTAAGCACGAAACACGGCTTGAGGACTACCGAGTGGCGGTACAGATCGGCAGCGGGAATGACGAGGTGGCCATGAAGCATTTGCCACTTATGTTGGAAGGTTCGCCGAGCGTGGTTGAATCGCTTAACTCCAGCAGCATTTACACTTGGGAAGATCTTTCCCAAGTGTTAAATCGTAACATTTGAAGGAACTTGCAAGTTTACCAGCTGGATTGACAGAGCTGCAAGTTTGTGTGCGTAAGTTTAATGAGATCTTAAGAGAGTATATTCAGAGATGGATCACTTTGCATCATATCGTGGAGAACGGTTCGATCATCAAGCGATCTGCGCTTTCAAGGATGGTGTTAAGAACAGAGAATTAAGTTTGAAGTTTGGTCGAACCGGAGATATGACCACGAGTCGGATGATGGAAATTGTTACTAAGCACGCCTAACGGCGAAGAGGAGGACCGACCAGGCGGCAAATACAAGCCGAGTCGATCGGAGAAAGGAAACTCCAATCGAAGCGAACGGAAAGCGAACCAGCGCCCTCGGAGAGGCTCGCCGTGACTCGTGGCAAGTTCAAAGGAAACCCAAAGGATCCCGGAACCCCAAGAAGGTGAAGGATAAAGAAGGAAATGACGGATGGATATGCCGTGTCACATCCACACGAAGAAAGACGAAGAGGGTAATATCATCTACCGAAGCATACCACTCGACAAAGGTCGACTTCGATCCAAGTAGTTCCAAGGTAAACAGCCCAAGGACAAGGAAAAGAGGCGCATAAAGTGAAGACAAGGAGGACAACAGGAGGATATCCTCATGTTAACTCCACTCTGATGATTTTTGCGGATGTGGAAAGCAAGAGCCGACTGAAGGTTATCAACCGTGAGGTGAACATGGTCGCCCCGGCGACGCCAAGTTATTTGAGATGGTCACAAACTCCCATTACATTCGACCAGTCCGATCACCCGACTCATATAGCCACCCCTGGGAGGCAAGCGTTGGTGGTCGACCCAATCGTCAAAGGCACTCGACTGACGAAGGTGCTAATGGATGGTGGTAGTGGACTGAATTTGTTGTATGCGGACACGCTGAAAGGAATGGGCATTCCGATGTCCCGACTGAGCACCAGCAACATGAGTTTTCATGGAGTTATACCCGGAAAGAAAGCTGAGTCGCTCGGTCAGATAGCTCTGGACGTGGTGTTCGGTGACTCGAAGCATTTCCGCAAGGAGAAGCTGACGTTTGAAGTTGTAGACTTTCAGAGCGCTTACCACGCTATTTTGGGGAGACCAGCTTATGCATGGTTCATGGCTCGACCATGTTACGTGTACCTCAAGCTGAAGATGCCCAGCCCCAAAGGCGTGATCACTGTCACTGGCGATCGGAAAAAAGCAGAAGAGTGTTTTCAGAAAGGCTCGAAAATTGCCGATTCCCAGGTGACGACGGTTGAGTTCGAGGGATACAAGAAAAATGCAGATCCGAGTGATTTGTTGCGGGCAAAGAAACCTGCCACAGAGTCGGCGTTTGGATCGTCCGTGAGACAAAGCCCGCTCACATTCACCCCATCGACCCCAATGCAGCTCCGACCCATATTTCCACAACACTCGACCCTAAATAGGAAGAAGCGCCATCCGGTTCCTCCGTGAGAACTCGGGACATCTTTGCATGGAAGTCACGACATGCCGGTGTTCCTGTGGATTGGCTGAGCATCGCCTTAGAGTCGACTCAACCGCAAAACCGGTCAAAGAACATCTTCGACGGTCCACCGTCCAGAAGAGAAAAGCAATTGGTGAGGAAGTGGCTCGACTATTGGCGACAGGATTTATCCGAGAGATATACCACTCCGAGTGGCTCGCCAATGTCGTCATGGTTCCCAAGAAGGACAAGTCACTCCGCATGTGCATCAATTTCAAACACATCAATCGGGCCTACCCGAAAGATCATTTTCCTCTCCCTCGCATCGATCAAATCGTTGACTCGACCGCGGGATGCGAGAGATTGTCTTTTCTAGACGCCTATTCCGGGTACCATCAGATCCGTCTGTACGAACCCAATGAGATAAAAACAGCTTTCATCACTCCATTCGGGTGCTTCTGCTATATTACCATGCCATTCGGCCTCAAGAATGCCGGAGCCACGTTCATGTGAATGATTCAGAAGTGTTTGCTTACTCAAATCAGTCGGAATGTGGAAGCGTACGTGGATGATATCGTGGTCAAGTCGCGAAAGGGTTCCGACCTGCTGACTAACCTCGCCAAACATTTGCCAACCTCGGGAGGTATGATATCAAGCTCAATCCATCAAAGTGCACATTCGAGTTCCCGTGGAAAGTTACTCGGTTTTCGCTTCGAACGAGGAATCGATGCAAACCCGAAAAAATTGGCACTATACTCCAATGAAACGCCCGCAAGGGTGCACGATGTCCGAGCTTCATTGGATGCTTGGCCGCATTAAGTCGATTCATTTCACGACTTGGTGAAAAGGCATTGCCTCTTTACCGATCGATGAAGAAGGCGCACAAGTTCGAGTGGACTCGAAGTCGATGCAAGGTTTGCCGAGCTAAAAGCTCGCTCTCCACTCCACCGGTGCTTGCTGCTCCAATCAGCAAAGAGCCTCTGTTGCTTTATATCGCAGCCACGGAAAAGTCGTCAAGATAAAGATTTACTACGAGCAGAAGAAGAAGGAAAGCCTTCAAAGTTCAGCGCCCAAAGGTACTATTTGTCCAAGTTTTGACTCCATCAAAGCAAAGATATCCTCATTATCGAAGCTTGTGTATGGGATCTACATGACCACGAAGAAGGTTGCTCATTATTTCTCCGATCACTCCATTACGCTGTCACGACGCCCACTTTCAGAGATTACGCACAACAGAGACGAATCGGTCGAGTGGCTAAATGGGCGATTGAACTCCTTCCCTTGATATCAAGTTTGAGGCAAAGAAAGCCATTAAGTCCCAAGCAATAGCAGATTTCCTTGCCGAGTGGATTGAACAACAGCAGCCGACTCAAGTTCACTCGGAGCACTGGACCATGTTTTTTGATGGCTCTAAGATGTTGAATGGTTCCGGTGCTGGGGTCGTCCTGGTTTCCCCCAGAGGAGATAAGCTCAGATATGTGCTTCAGATTCACTTTGATTCCTCCAACAATGAGGCAGAATACGAGGCCCTTTTGTATGGGTTGCGCATGGCCATTTCACTCGGTGTCCGTCGCCTTATGGTCTATGGCGACTCGGATTTGGTGATCAATCAAGTGATGAAGGAGTGGGACGTTAGAAGCCCAACCATGTTGGATATCGCAATGCAAAGGAGGAAGCCGGAAAAGAAGTTTGAGGGGTTAGAGCTTCATCATATACCCCGATCAAGAATCAAGCGGCCGATGATTTGGCGAAGATAGGTTCCAAGAGAGAAGCCATTCCAGTGGTGTGTTCTCGAGCATATCCATACTCCATCAGTCAAAGAAGATCCTTTCACCGAAGAAGCTCCGCAGCCCAAGAGTGCCACAGATCCGACTGAAGTTGAGGTCCCAGCAGTGGTCGACTTGGTCATGGAGGTGTTAGTGATCACTCCCGACTGGGCGGTTCCATACATCGCGTATATCCTGAGAAAAGAGCTCCCGGAGGACGAGGAAGAGGCTCGACAGATCGTCCGTCGATCCAAGGCCTTTACTGTGATCAAAGGACAGTTGTACATAGAGAGCGCGACTGGAGTTGGTCAGAAGTGCATAACGCCAGAAGAAGGTCGAATAATCCTTGATGACATCCACTCGGGGATCTGTGGCCATCATGCGTCCTCTCGGACCATTGTGGCCAAAGCATACCGAGCCGGATTTTATTGGCCAAGGGCGAATGAGATGGCAAAGGAGACAGTGGACAAGTGCGAGGGATGTCAGTTTTACTCCAACATGTCACATAAGCCTGCGTCAGCTCTGAAGACCATACCACTCGTCTGGCCCTTCACAGTATGGGGGTTAGATATGGTGGGCCCCTTGAGGACAGGTCGAAGCGGCTTCACGCATGTTCTGGTGGTAGTCGACAAGTTCACCAAGTGGATTGAGGCTAAACCCATCAAGAACCTTGACGCCGGTACTGCTGTTAGCTTCATCAGGGAACTGATATTCAGATATGGAGTCCCGCACAGCATCATCACGGACAATGGATCAAACTTCGACTCGGAGGAATTCAGAGAGTTCCGCACTTCTCAAGGCACACGAGTCGACTACGCTTCGGTCGCCCATCCACAGTCGAATGGACAAGCGGACGGAGCCAATGGCTTGATCCTCAAAGGGTTGAAACCCCGACTGATGCGTGACCTTAAGCATGCGGCTGGAGCATGGGTCGATGAACTTCCCTCGGTGCATTGGGGTCTGAGGACCACACCTAATCGGTCGACCGGAAGGACTCCATTCTTCTTGGTCTATGGAGTGAAGCGGTCTTGCCGAGTGATCTGCTTCCACAATACTCCTCGTGTTGAGCTCTACAACGAGGTGAAGCGGAACAAGCGCGCAAGATGCAATGACCTTTAGAGGAAGAAAGAGAGATGGCTCTGATCCGATCGACCATCTACCAACAGGACTTGCATCGCTTCCACGCTAGAAACGTGAAGAGTCGAGCCTTCCAAGAAGGAGATTTGGTTCTCCGAGTGGATCAGTAGAAACAACACAAGCTTGCTCCTTCTTGGGAAGGACCCTTCATTGTCACCAAGGTTCTCCACAACGGAGCGTACCGTCTCTACAACGTCAAGCACAATATCGAGGAGCCCCGTTCTTGGAACGCGGAGCTACTCCGCCCATTTTACACTTAAATTTTCACTCGGATGAGATGTAATATAAGTACTTCTGTAGTTCATGTTTTGCAAGATAATAGTGTCAGAATTTCCCCAATGATTTTTGTCACTTTTATTTGTGCAGTAAAATTTCCCCTCAGTGGGTGGCTTGGCTGTGAATCCGTTTCGCCTAAGTTTGTAAAAAAATCCTTACCGAGTGGTGAGCCAGACTCCCACTCGGGGGCTTAGCTGCGAATCCGTTTCGCCTAAGTTTGTAAAAAAAATCCTTCCCGAGTGGTGAGCCAGACTCCCACTCGGGGGCTTAGCTGCGAATCCGTCTTGCCTAAGTTTCAATAAAATCCTGCCGAGTGGAGAGCCAGACTCCCACTCGGGGGCTTAGCTGCAGTCCAAGTACTCGCCTAAGTTTCAATAAAATCCTACCGAGTGGAGAGCCAGACTCCCACTCGGGGGCTTAGCTGCAGTCCAAGTACCCGCCTAAGTTTCAATAAAATCCTACCGAGTGGTGAGCCAGACTCTCACTCGGGGGCTTAGCTGCAGTCCAAGTACTCGCCTAAGTTTCAAATTCAATGTGCGGTAGCAAGGAAGACGAGGTACAGGTCGACTGCGACCCTCTCCTCCGAGCTGTACCACAAGTACAACGTGCGGTAGCAAGAAAGACGAGGTGCAGGTCGACTGCGACCCTCTCCTCCGAGCTATGCCACAAGTACAACGTGCGGTAGCAAGGAAGACGAGGTGCAAGTCGATTGCGACCCTCTCCTCCGAGCTACGCCACAAGTACAACATGCGGTAGCAAGGAAGACGAGGTACAGATTGACTGCGACCCTCTCCTCCGAGCTACGCCACAAGTACAATGTGCGGTTGCAAGAAGGACGAGGTGCAGGTCTACTGCGGCCCTCCCCTTCGAGCTACGCCACAAGTACAACGGGAAAATCCTACCGAGTGGAGAGCAGACCTCTCACTCGGGGGCTTAGCTGCAGCACAGTGCTCGCCTAAGTTATAAAAATCCTACCGAGTGGAGAGCAGACCTCCCACTCGGGGGCTTAGCTGCAGCCCATTGCTCGCCTAAGTTATAAAAATCCTATCGAGTGGAGAGCAGACCTCCCACTCGGGGGCTTAGTTGCAGCCCAGTGCTCACCTAAGTTATAAAAAAATCCTACCGAGTGGAGAGCAGACCTCCCACTCGGGGGCTTAGCTGCAGCCCAGTGCTCGCCTAAGTTATAAAAATCCTACCGAGTGGAGAGCAGACCACCCACTCGGGGGCTTAGCTGCAGCCCAGTGCCCGCCTAAGTTATAAAAATCCTACCGAGTGGAGAGCACACCTCCCACTCGGGGGCTTAGCTGCAGCCCAGTGCTCGCCTAAGTTTTGAAAATCCTACCGAGTGGAGAGCACACCTCCCACTCGGAGGCTTAGCCGCAGCCCAGCGCCTGCCTAAGTGAATTGGGGAACAAGTTGATTGCAATGAGCACCTCGCTTTAACCTGCAAAAGACATCTCAAGCCAAATGCAAGCATATTCAAACGTCGAATCCAAGTTCGGATAGATACCTAACGAAACCGAAAGTGCTCAGGCGCTAGGCCTGTTAAGGTTTGTCGGTTACAAAATCACTCGCATACCAAGGCAAATTTAAAGTGCCGAGCTCAAGAAGTTTTTACCCTCTCCGTGGAGGGCCGAAGGTGCAACAAACTCATCAAGGTCGATTCCATCCGCGATCCGAGTGGCGTGGCGATGAAAGTCTCCATGAAGGACCGGAAATCATGCTTCTTGGTGTTAGCCACCAAGAGCCGCCACTTGTCCTCTCGCATCCTTGCAATGGACTCGGCCGCATACGAGCGACATCTCGCACCGACCGCAGAAGACTTTTTCCACTCCTCGCACTCGACCGTGGATTGTGTTTAGTCGAGTCATCGAGACTTGAGGTCATTCTCGAGCGCCTCCACGGGCCAGAGCGTAGTGTCAATGCGGAAGTGGCAACCTTCAGCCTTGCAAGATAATCAGTGACAGCAGCAACACGAGACTCGAGCCAGAACACGTTCATGGTGACTTCGTAATTCACCGGAGAGTTGATGGGGTCCAGGTTCGGTTCAATCGACCAGTCTCCTCTTCAAAGTTTTGGCAAAATTCTGCAAGCACAACCACTGAGTCAAGACAACAGTCGAATGGAAAGATCACAGTTAGAATACCCGTTTGATGCAAAAGTTTACCTTCGAGCATGAGGAAAAGCTTCTTGGCGAGTCCACCCAGATAAGCCTCCAGATCTTTCTTCTTCCCAACCAGCTCACTGGCTTTGTCATTCAGGGCAATCTTGTCACTTTTCCGTCGACTCACTTCTTTATTGGCAATATCAAGAGCAGCTTTCAGATTGGTGTTTTCTTCTTCAAGCACCGTGACCGGCCAACTTCTCGCTCATGCGAGCTTGGTCTTCTAAAGCTGTCTTCGTGATCTCGGCTAGCTCGTGGTCTTTCTTCTTTCGGGCCTCCTTCACTTTGCTTGCAAAGTTACAGCAAGATCGACTTTGAAACAAATGAGGGACAAAAGCAGTCGTCGAGGCCTCACCAAACATACCTTTGGTCTCCTCCTTTGCCTTCGCCAAATTCTCCTGGACCAGCTTCAGGTCAAGCTCGAGTTGGATATGTTTGTTCTCCAACTCGGTGTAACGGGCCGCCAGGTAGCAGGATTTCTACGAAGAACCAATCGACAAAATGTCAAAGATAATTCACTTCCGAGTGACTGAGGAAAAATCATACGTTTCTAAGACTATAGCCGAATACAAACATTCGACCGTAGTCTCGGGGACTACACCCAGTGGGTGCACTCAGCGTGCCCCCACTAGTTCTATCAAGATAGAGTCGACTAGTCGACCAACACAAAAAACCATGACGATTCTTCGATCAGAGCCAATCGCCGTGATCGACCACGCCTGGGACTACACCCAGTGGGTGCACTCAGCGTGCCCCCACCGGTTGGAGAAATCCATTCGACCTAGTCGAATGAAGGAAGAACTTAACTTGTAAAGCCTATGGTCGACTGCCAGCAGTCCACCATAGCCTTGGGGACTACACCCAGTGGGTGCACTCAGCGTGCCCCCACTAACCCGGAATTTCAATCAACACACCCACTGGGTGTAGGACTACTACGGATTTCCGAAAGAAGAATTTTCAGATATCATATCTTAACAGAACAGGCGATGACCGACTGACCTGAACGTTGCTTTGAAGAGCTGAACTAGCGTCATAGGCTGCCTGGCCAGCCTCCCGGATGGCCTTCACCTGCTCCATCATGACTACCGCGACGCTTCTTTTTGTAGCACTGGCTTGGTCCTCTGGGACGTAGTGGGTCGACAAGAGTGAAGGCTGTGCAGCACTCGACGACGCGGGGTGAGCACTCGTCAACGGCACCGCAAAAGATACGGTGTGCCGAGTGGTGTTCTCCTCCGCCGACCGTGTCTCGGTGCCGCACGCCCCGAGTCACCCCGCCAAGAGACGCTTTCCTGCTCCTCCTTTGCTTCAGCCGTTCCTCATCGCCATCGCTGCGGGAAGGGTGATAACGACATTGGATGGAGCTACGTAAAAGAATCAATTAGAGACTAAGAGCCAATTGACTAAAAGACGGAATTACGAGTCATACCAGGTTTTGAAGTGGCGGCGTCTTCCATCTCATGATCGCCACCTTAGCCGAGGTGTCAAGTAGCAAAGACCGCGATTCCGTAAGACGATCGGTTGATTTATGAGTCGACCAAAGATAAGTTCATGGGGAATGGAAAAAGTCAAGCAACATCATTACCCTGAGATAGTGGGGATCGACACCTTCATCTTCGGCAAGACCTTCGCCGGCTTCGATGGCGCCATTCGAGATTGCTTGGGAGCCTTTTCAGTCAGCGCCGGAGAAGTGGTCTGAGGGCGCTTGGTCGACTGCATGACAGCCGCGACCCCCTTGCCACGTTCAATCGCAGGGTCATGGACAAGCTTCGATCGCCTTTCCGAGCGAGGCGGTGCAACTTCCTCCTCCTCCTCCTCTTCTTCCTCCCCATCAGAGTCATCATCGTCATCATCGCAAAGCGGCCGTCGAATCCCAAATCCTCCGGCTTTCACCCCACTACCTTCCTCCTCTTCAACAAGGCTCATGCTCCATTGGGCATCGAGTATAGTTCGGTGAAGGCCGACAGATGACAAAATAAAGATCAATCGACCAATTTACAAATAAAGCGTAATAAGGATTGCAAGATTACAATTGGAGATAAAGTGGGCATACCTTGTCTGGAGTGCTAGAATGGTCGAGTGGCGGAATCCTCCTGGCTCCTCGAGGGTTGTCTTTATTCCCTGTGACCGCGGCCATCCACCTCTCCAGCGTGGCGTCGTCGACTGCTTCTGGATGGACCTGAGTTTCATCCTCGGTTCCATAGTACACCCACATACAATGGCCTCGGTACTGAAGTGATAAAGTAAAGCATTACATGGCGATTGCATTTCATACAATAAAGCGACAACCATATGGCTCCTGCCAGTTGCCGATAACTTCGGTTACAAAACATGATCATCTCATACAATAAAATATAGCATCACGTCTTGACCATATCACATCACAACATGCCCTGCAAAAACAAGTTAGACGTCCTCTACTTTGTTGTTGCAAATTTTACGTGTCTGCTACGGGCTTAAGCAAGAACCAATCGCACCCACGCATCAAAACCACAACGATATTTCGTCAAATAGACTCCGTTTTAACCTTCTCAAGGACCGGCGAGCTACACTCGGTTCAACTAAAGTGAGAGAGACAGACACCGCGGTCACCTTTAAGCAACGAGTGCTCAGAGCGGTGAAACCAGTCTCGCAGAAGCGTACGCGTAATGTCGGTCCGGGCCGCTTCATCGCACAATACCGCTGAACCAAAGTACGACATGCTGGTAGGTAGTATGACTTGTATCGCCCACAACTCACTTGTGTTCTACTCGTGCAAAACATCAAACCATAAAAACATAGGCTCGGATGCCACTGTTGGGGAACGTAGTAATTTAAAAAAAATTCCTACGCACACGCAAGATCATGGTGATGCATAGCAACGAGAGGGGAGAGTGTTGTCTACGTACCCTTGTAGACCAAGCGAAGCGATCACAACGTAGAGGAAGTAGTCGACGCTCTCCTCGCGATCCGACCGATCCGGCGCCGTTACTCCGCGCCCCAGTTCTTGACACACGACAGCTCGATGACGCTCCTCGGCTCCAATCCAAGAGAGCTTCGGGAGGGAGAGTTCCACAAGACGATGGCGTGGTGACGATCTTGATGTTCTACGGCGCAGGCTTCGCCTAAGCTTTGTGACGATATGACCGAGGTGGAATATGGTGGAGGGGGCACCGCACACGGCTAAGGATCGATCCGTAGATCAACTTGTGTGTTCTAGGGTGCCCCTTGCCCTCAGATATAAAGGAGCAAAGGGGGTGCGGCCGCCCTTGAGGAGGCGGCGGAGGAGTCCTACTCCCACCGAGTAGGACTCCCCCTTCCTAGTTGGAGTAGGATTGGGGGAGGAAAGAGGAAGGGGGCGCCCCCTCTCCTTGTCCTATTCGGACTAGGGGAGGGGGCGCGCCTGCCCCGCCGGCCCTTCCTCTTCTCCCTCATGGCCCACTAAGGCCCAATAACCCCGGGAGGGTTCCAGTAACCCCGGTGTTCCTAAAATCCCGATTTCACCGGAACCATTCCAACTCCAAATATAGGCTTCCAATATATAAATCTTTATGTCTCGACCATTTCGAGACTCCTCGTCATGTCCGTGATCACATCCGGACTCGAACTTCTTGGTACATCAAAATACATAAACTCATAATATAACCATCATCGAAACCTTAAGCGTGCGGACCCTACGGTTCGAGAACAATGTAGACATGACCGAGACACGCCTCCGGTCAATAACCAATAGCGGACCTGGATGCCCATATTGGCTCCTACATATTCTACGAAGATCTTTATCGGTCGGACCGCATAACAACATACGTTGTTCCCTTTGTCATCGGTATGTTACTTGCCCGAGATTCGATCGTCGGATCCAATACCTAGTTCAATCTCGCTATCGCAAGTCTCTTTACTCGCTCCGTAATACATCATCTCACAGCTAACTCATTAGTTGTAATGCTTGCAAGGCTTCAGTGATGTGTATTACCGAGAGGGCCCAGAGATACCTCTCCGACAATCGGAGTGACAAAACCTAATCTCAAATACGCCAACCCAACATCCGCCTTTGGAGACACTGTAGTACTCCTTTATAATCACCCGCTTATGTTGTGACGCTTGGTAGTACCCAAAGTGTTCCTCCGTAAACGGAGTTGCATAATCTCATAGTTATAGGAACATGTATAAGTCATGGATAAAAGCAGAGCAACATACTAAACGATCGTGTGCTAAGCTAATGGAATGGGTCATGTCAATCGATCATTCAACTAATGATGTGACCTTGTTAATCAAATAACAACTCTTTGTTTCATGGTTAGGAAACATAACCATCTTTGATTAACAAGCTAGTCTAGTAGAGGCATACTAGTGACATATTGTTTGTCTATGCATTCACACATGTATCATGTTTAGGTTAATACAATTCTAGCATGAATGATAAACATTTATCATGAAATAAGGAAATAAATAATAACTTTATTATTGCCTCTAGGGCATATTTCCTTGATCTCCCACTTGCACTAGAGTCAATAATCTAGATTACATAGTAATGATTCTAACACCCATGGAGTCTTGGTGTTGATCATGTTTTGCTCGTGGAAGAGGCTTAGTCAACGGTGCGCTACATTCAGATCCGTATGTATCTTGCAAATCTCTATGTCTCCCACGGACTAGATCCGGATGGAATTGAAGCGCCTCTTGATGTGCTTGGTCCTCTTGTGAAATCTGGATTCTTTGCTAAGGCAATTGCTCCAAGATTGTCACGAAGATTTTCATTGGACCCGATGCACTAGGTATGACACCTAGATCGGATATGAACTCCTTCATCCAGACTCCTTCATTAGCTGCTTCGAAGCTGCTATGTACTCCGCTTCACATGTAGATCCCGCCACGACGCTTTGTTTAGAACCGCACCAACCGACGGCTCCTCCGCTTAGTGTAAATACGCTCGGTCTGCGATTTAGAATCGTCCGGATCGGTGTCAAAGCTTGCATCAACGTAACTGCCATTTATGAGCTCTTTGTCACCTCCATATACGAGAAACATATCCTTAGTCCTTTTCGTATTTCAGATGTTCTTGACCGCTGTCCAAATGATCCACTCTGGATTACTTTGGTACCTCCCCGCTAAGCTTATAGCAAGGCACACATCGTCCGTACACGTAATTGCATACATGATAGAGCCTATGGTGAAGCATAGGAACATCTTTCATTTTCTCTATCTTCTGCAGTGGTCGGGCATTGAGTCTTACTCAACTTCACACCTTGTAACACGAGCAAGAACCCTTTCTTCGCTTGATCCATTTTGAACTTCTTCAAAATTTTGTCAAGGTATGTGCTTTGTGAAAGTCCAATTAAGCGCCTTGATCTATCTCTATAGATTTTGATGCCCAATATGTAAGCAGCTTCACCGAGGTCTTTCATTGAAAAACTCTTATTCAAGTATCCCTTTATGCTATCCAGAATTCTATGTCATTTCCGATTAGTAATATGTCATCTACATATAATATCGTAAATGCTACAGAGCTCCCACTCACTTTCTTGTAAATACAAGCTTCTCCAAAAGTCTCAGATGAACCCAAATGCTTTGATCACACTATCAAAGCGCTTATTCCAACTCCGAGATGCTTGCACCAGTCCATAAATGGATCGCTGGAGCTTGCACACTTTGTTAGCTCCTTTGGATCGATAAAACCTTATGGTTGCATCATATACAACTCTTCTTCCGTAAATCCATTCAGAATGCAGTCTTTACATCCATTTGCCAAATTTCATAATCATAAAATGCGGCAATTGCTAACATGATTGGACAGACTTAAGCATCGCTACTGGTGAGAAGGTCTCATCGTAGTCAATCCCTTGAACTTGTCGAAAACCCTTTGTGACAAGTCGAGCTTTGTAAAAGAATATTACCGTCGTCGTCGGTCTTCTTCTTGAAGATCCACTTGTTTTCTATTGCTTGCCTACCCTCGGGCAAGTCAACCAAAGTCCATACTTTGTTTTCATACATGGATCCCATCTCGATTTCATGGCCTCAAGCCATTTTATGAAATCTGGGATCACCATCGCTTCTTCATAGTTCGAGGTTCATCATGATCTAGTAGCATGATTTCCGAACAGGATTACCGCACCACTCAGTGCGGATCTTACTCGTTGATCTACGAGGTTCAGTAGTAACTTGATCTGAAGTTTCATGATCAACATCATCAACTTCCTCACTATTTGGTGTAGATGTCTCGTAAACCGGTTTCTGCGACAAACTACTTTCAAGTAATGGAGAAGGTACAATTACCTCATCAAGTTCTACTTTCCTCCCACTCACTTCTTTCGAGAGAAATTCCTTCTCTAGAAAGGATCCATTCTTAGCAACAAATGTCTTGCCTTTGGATTTGTGATAGAAGGTGTACCCAACTGTCTCCTTTGGGTATCCTATGAAGACACATTTCTCCGATTTGGGTTCGAGCTTATCGGGTTGAAGCTTTTTCACATAAGCATCGCATCCCCAAACTTTAAGAAACGACAACTTTGGTTTCTTGCTAAACCATAGTTCATAAGGTGTCGTCTCAACGGATTTTGACGGTGTTCTATTCAAAGGTGAATGCGCCGTCTCAGAGAGCATAACCCCAAAATGATAGCGATAAATCTGAAGAGACATCATAGATCGCACCATATCTAGTAAAGTGCGACATGACGCTCGGACACACCATTACTGTTGTGGTGTTCGGGTGGCGAGTTCTTAAACTATTCCGCATTGTTTCAAATGTAGACCAAACTCAGAACTCAAATATTCACCTCCACGATCGATCGTAGAAATTTAATTTTCTTATTACGATGATTTTCAACTTCACTCTAAAATTCTTTGAACTTTTCAAATGTTTCAGACTTATGTTTCATTAAGTAGATATACCCATATTTGCTTAAATCATCTGTGAAGGTGAGAAAATAACGCTATCCGCCACGAGCCTCAACATTCATCGGACCACATACATCTATATGTATGATTTCCAACAAATCTGTTGCTCTCTCCATAGTACCGAGAACGGGTTTTAGTCATCTTGCCCATGAGGCACGGTTCATAAGTGCCAAGTGATTCATAATCAAGTGACTCCAAAAGTCCATCAAGATGGAGTTTCTTCATGCGCTTTACATCGATATGACCTAAACGGCAAGGCACAAATAAGTTGCACTATCATTATCAACTCTGCATCTTTTGGCTTCAACATTATGAATATGTGTATCACTACTATCGAGATTCATCAAAATAGACCACTCTTCAAAGGTGCATGACCATAAAAGATATTACTCATATAAATAGAACAACCATTATTCTCTCGATTTAAATGAATAACCGTCTCGCATCAAACAAGATCCAGATATAATGTTCATGCTCAACGCAGCACCAAATAACAATTATTTAGGTCTAAAACTAATCCCGAAGGTAGATGTAGAGGTAGCGTGTCGACCGCGATCACATCGACTTTGGAACCATTTCCCACGCGCATCGTCACCTCGCCCTTTGCGGTGTTCGCTTAATCCGTAGTCCCTATTTCGAGTTGCAAATATTAGCAATGTAACCAAGATCAAATACCCAAAAAGCATCTGCGAGCTCTAGTAAGGTACACATCAATAACATGTATATCACATATACCTTTGTTCACTTTGCCATCCTTCTTATCCGCCAAATACTTGGGGCGTTCCGCTCAAAGGACGATCGCTTGCGATAGAAGCACTCGATTTGTGTTTAGGTCCAGACTTGGGTTTCTTCTCCGAGCAAAGAACTTGCTTGTCGTTCTTCTTGAAGTTCCCTTCTTCTTCCCTTTGCCTTTCTTCTTGAAACTAGTGGTCTTATTGACCATCAACACTTGATGCTCCTTCTGATTTCTACCTCCGCAGCCTTTAGCATTGCGAAGAGCTCGGTATAGTCTTTACTAACCCTTGCATATTATAGTTCATCACGAAGCCTTTGTAGCTTGGTGGCGTGATTGAGGAATTCATCAATGACACAATCATCCGGAAGATTAACTCCCGGTTGAGTCAAGTGATTGTAATACCCGGACATTACGAGTATGTGCTCACCGACGTAACTATTCTCCTCCATCTTGCAGCTATAGAACTTATTGGAGACTTCATATCTCTCAATCCGGGCATTCTGTTGGAATATCAACTTCAACTCTGGAACATGTCATATGCTCCATGACGCTCAAAACGTCGTTGAAGTCCCGGTTCTAAGCCGTAAAGCATGGCACATCGAACTATAGAGTAGTCATCGCCTTTGCTCGCCAGACGTTCTTAACGCCGTCGGCCAGCATTAGCAAAGAGTCTGCACCTAGCGGTGCATCCAGATGTAACTCTTCGTGCAGCAATGAGGATAATCCTCGTGTTACGGACCCGATCCGTGTAGTTGCTACCATCATCTTTCAACTTTGCTTTCTCAAGGAACGCATTAAAATTCAATGGAACAACAAAGACGAGCCATCTATCTACAATCAAACATAGACAAGCAAGATACTATCGGTACTAAGTTCATGATAAATTTTAGTTCAATTAATCATATTACTTTAGAACTCCCACTTAGACAGACATCCTCTAGTCATCTAAGTGATCACGTGATCCAAATCAACTAAACCATAACCGATCATCACGTGAAATGGAGTAGTTTTCAATGGTGAACATCTTATGTTGATCATATCTACTATATGATTCACGCCGACCTTTCGGTCTCCGTGTTCCGAGGCCATATCCGCATATGCTAGGCTCGTCAAGTATAACTCGAGTATTCTGCGGTGCAAAACCGGCTTGCACCCGTTGTAGATGGACGAGAGCTTATCACACCCGATCATCACGTGGTGTCCGGGCACGACGAACTTTGGCAGCGGTGCATACTCAGGAGAACACTTCTTGATAATTTAGTAGAGATCATCTTATAATGCTACCGTCAATCAAAGCAAGATAAGATGCATAAAAGATAAACATCACATGCAAATCAATATAAGTGATATGATATGGTCATCATCATCTTGTGCTTCGTGATCTCCATCTCTGCGCAAGCACCATCATGATTACCATCGCCACCGTAGCGACACCTTGATCTCCATCGTAGCATCGTTGTCGCCTCGCCAATCTTATGCTTCTACGACTATCGCTACCGCTTAGTGATAAAGTAAAGCATTACATGGCGATTGCATTTCATACAATAAAGCGACAACCATATGGCTCCGCCGATTGCCGATAACTTCGTTACAAAACATGATCATCTCATACAATAAAATATAGCATCACGCCTTGACCATATCACATCACAACATGCCCGCAAAAACAAGTTAGACGTCCTCTACTTTGTTGTTGCAAATTTTACGTGGCTGCTACGGGCTTAAGCAAGAACCAATCTCACCCACGCATCAAAACCACAACGATATTTCGTCAAATAGACTCCGTTTTAACCTTCTCAAGGACCGGCGAGCCACACTCAGTTCAACTAAAGTGAGAGAGACAGACACCCGCCGGTCACCTTTAAGCAACGAGTGCTCAGAGCGGTGAAACCAGTCTCGCGAAGCGCACGCGTAATGTCGGTCCGGCCGCTTCATCTCACAATACCGCTGAACCAAAGTATGACATGCTGGTAGGTAGTATGACTTGTATCGCCCACAACTCACTTGTGTTCTACTCGTGCAAAACATCAAACCATAAAAACCTAGGCTCGGATGCCTTTGCTGGGGAACGAGTAATTTCAAAAATTTCCTACGCACACGCAAGATCATGGTGATGCATAGCAACGAGAGGGAGAGTGTTGTCTACGTACCCTTGTAGACCGGGCGAAGCGATCACAACGTAGAGGAAGTAGTCGACGTTCTCCTCGCGATCCGACCAATCCCGGCGCCGTTACTCGGCGCCCCAGTTCTTGACACACGACAGCTCAATGACTCCTCGGCTCCAATCCAAAGAGAGCTGGGGAGGAGAGTTCACAAGACGATAGCGCAGGACGATCTTGGTGTTCTACTGCAAGCAGGCTTCGCCTAAGCTTTGTGACGATATGACCGAGGTGGAATATGGTGGAGGGGGCACCGCACACGGCTAAGGATCGATCCGTAGATCAACTTGTGTGTTCTAGGGTGCCCCTTGCCCTCAGATATAAAGGAGCAAAGGGGGGTGCGGCCCCTTGAGGAGGGCGCCGAGGAGTCCTACTCCCAGGAGTAGGACTCCCCCCTTCCTAGTTGGAGTAGGATTGGGGAGGAAAGAGGGAGGGGGGCGCCGCCTCTCCTTGTCCTATTGGGACTAGGGGAGGGGGCGCTGCCTGCCCTGGCCGCCCTTCCTCTTCTCCCTCATGGCCCACTAAGGCCCAATAACCCCGGGAGGGTTCCAGTAACCCCGGTGTTCCAGAAAATCCCGATTTCACCCTAACCATTCAACTCCAAATATAGGCTTCCAATATATCAATCTTTATGTCTCGACCATTTCGAGACTCCTCGTCATGTCCGTGATCACATCCGGACTCGAACTTCTTGGTACATCAAAATACATAAACTCATAATATAACCGCCATCGAAACCTTAAGCGTGCGGACCCTACGGTTCGAGAACAATGTAGACATGACCGAGACACGTCTCCGGTCAATAACCAATAGCGGGACCGGATGCCCATATTGGCTCCTACATATTCTACGAAGATCTTTATCGGTCGACCGCATAACAACATACGTTGTTCCTTTGTCATCGGTATGTTACTTGCCCGAGATTCGATCGTCGGTATCCAATACCTAGTTCAATCTCGCACGCAAGTCTCTTTACTCGTTCCGTAATACATCATCTCACAGCTAACTCATTAGTTGTAATGCTTGCAAGGCTTCGTGATGTGTATTACCGAGAGGGCCCAGAGATACCTCTCCGACAATCGGAGTGACAAAACCTAATCTCGAATACGCCAACCCAACATCGCCTTTGGAGACACTGTAGTACTCCTTTATAATCACCCGCCACGTTGTGACGCTTGGTAGTACCCAAAGTGTTCCTCCGTAAACGGAGTTGCATAATCTCATAGTTATAGGAACATGTATAAGTCATGGATAAAAGCAGTAGCAACATACTAAACGATCGTGTGCTAAGCTAATGGAATGGGTCATGTCAATCAGATCATTCAACTAATGATGTGACCTTGTTAATCAAATAACAACTCTTTGTTTCATGGTTAGGAAACATAACCATCTTTGATTAACAAGCTAGTCTAGTAGAGGCATACTAGTGACATATTGTTTGTCTATGCATTCACACATGTATCATGTTTCCGGTTAATACAATTCTAGCATGAATGATAAACATTTCTCATGAAATAAGGAAATAAATAATAACTTTATTATTGCCTCTAGGGCATATTTCCTTCACTTGGACCCAGCCGTGTGGCAGACGGGACCTTGATGAGGATCCGCCCCGACTGGTCGCTCTCCCTTTCGCCTTCCCCTTCGCCGTTGCCTTCTTCGCGCGCTCCAGAGCCGCCGTCTTCTCCTTCACCATTGTTGCTGACGAAGCGTGCGAGGAGTGGTTGGGCGGAGGTGATAGCAGACGCGGTGGGCGGAGACGGAGAGGACAGGGGGGAGAATGGAGAGATACTGTTCAAAAACCCTCATCGGGCGCCTTTATAAGAGCACTTCCGAGTGGATGACAAGTGGGCCCAGACAATCCAATCACATCCCGAAGCGATACAGACGCGAGCACGTGGCGAAAAAAGACAACAAGGAATTGAGGCGTCTACACCCTATCCCATCCGAGCGCCGCGGTCCGCCCCGCTTCGCGCGCTTCCCCAAAATTCGGATCCCACAAAATCCGCGAACAGCAGATCGATTTGTCAGACGAGAGATTTCCTGCGATCCGTCGCTCGGAGATTGCTAAGTTCAAAAGTTCACTCGACGAGAGAAAAGAATGGATCAAGGCGACTGAAAGAAAAGTTGCTGTTATTAACATAGAGATTATTGGTCCAAGGTGTTACATGTCCAGAACACAAAAGCAGGTCGGAAATATTGTCAACTCCTTCCTCACTCAAACCAATCCATTCGGGGGCTAATGATGAAGTCATGTACCTAGGGTAGGGTCATAGACCTGATCTAAGTACCCTACCCAAGGACACCCTCAGAAGAAATTGCCTTCCAGTCGACCAAGAGAGACTTCACTCGACGGACTCGAAGGACTCGACCATGAAGACTCACTCGACCACCAGGAGATCAAGAGCCACTCTACATTGCAACGGTCTGTAATTAAGTAGTCTTTATGGCATTTAGGACGCTTTATGTGAGGCGTTACCAGTAACGCCTAGACTTAATGTACTTTAAACCCTGCATTACTGAGGGCCGGAGGGGTCTGGTAGACACTATATAAGCCACCCCCCTCCTCAGTGTAAAGGGTTTGCACCCTTGTAATCCATACACGCATAATTCACTCGACCGCCTGCCCGAGACGAGGGTGAAATTTGTTACTTCCTCCGAGAAGGGCCTGAACTCATACATCTCTTGTGTTTAGAACTGCTCCATAGCTAGGATCTTGCCTCTCCATACCTACCCCCCATTCTACTGTCAGACCTAGAACCACGACACCTACTAAGTTGACGGGGACGGAGGGCTTTGTCAACTTAGTCAATATGCACGATTCCAGCTCCAGTGACCGTACGATGTCCATCCAACGGTCGTAGTGCTTCTTCAACCTCTGGTCTTCTTGCTCCAGCCGCCCAAACCAGCGCTGGTCGTGCCTCGTGCTCCTGCCTCCCGTGGCCGGCTACGATGCAGCGGAGGCCTAACCGCCCCCTACTACTCCCACCGCTGGCCAGGCCATCCCTCTACTCACCCACACCCCCTGTTATTCTACAGTGACGGCAGCCTCACACCGCAGTGAACCGGTGAACCTCGTACTTTCACGCGTGGGCATCCACTGCCGCGTCTTCCCAGGCTCCGCATCGTCCCCTTCCTAGGCCTCGCCGTCGTCCACCGCCCTGGTGCTCTCGGCGCGGCGTGGTCAACCTGATTAAGGAATGGCTTCCATCAGACATGGACTGTACGTGGAGAGGCTGACAGCTAGGTCCACGGCCGCAGCAAGGAAGTGCCTCCTTATTACGCGCAAAATAATTATTCCTCCACCTGACAGCGGGGACCCACCAGACGGGCCACCATATTTCGCGAAAAAACGTTTCCCCCCTAACTGCTGGGACCCACCAGCTACACCTTCGCACGCAAGGAAGTGCGCCCGCAAAAAACGATTCGCTTCATTGCTGGGACCCACCAGCTACATCTTCACACGCCAGGAAGTGCGTCCGAGCAAAAAAAATGATTCACCCCCCTGACTGCTGGGACCCACTAGCTACATCTTCGCACACAAGGAAGTGCGTCCGGGCAAAAAAGACAAACGATTCGCCCCCCTGACTGCTGGGACCTACCAGTTACATCTTCGCAGTAAGGAAGTGCTCGATCGGGACCCACGGTGAAGCGCACGAAGCGTTGTCATTCGTCGCGAATGTGTACGCATATATCTTGGTCGATGTAGAGGCGCGCAAGTGTCGTAGTAGAGGCGTGCATGTGCCATAGTAGAGGCGCGCACGTAGCATGTACACATACGTACAGCGACGAGGGTGCAAGAAAGAAAATACGGCCACGTACGTACATATGGGCAGGGTCTCGAACGCCTACTCACGCATACGTACATGGCTGGGTTGGAATGGAGAAACAGCATCGTCGTCGTGTTCATGGGGAGCCAACCGGCTGGGTCAGAACGGAATGCGAGTTCGTGTTCATCGGGAGGGCTTGGACGGAACAGGCGATGGAAACGAGGCCTCGCGTACCGCACAACAGAGGAAACGGACCTCCTACGTTCGGAACGGGGTCCTGTTGATCGAGAGGGGTGTGGCGTACCGCACAATGGACGAAACGGGCCTCCTACGGTCGAAACGGGATCCTGTTCATTGGGAGGGGTCTGGCATACCACAAAACGGAGGAAACGGACCTCCTACGGTAGAAACGGGGTCTGTTGATCGGAGAGGGTGTGGCGATCGCAAAATGGATGAACAGACCTCCTACGGTCGAAGTGGGGGTCTGCTGATCGGGAGGGTGTGGCGACCGCAAAAGCGGATTTAAACGGACTTGTGTTGGAGCGCCACGGTCGAAATGGGGGTCTGTTCGCCGGGAGGGTGTGGCGCACCGCAAAACAGGACTCCACGGATCCTGTTCATCTCCTGATCGACCTCCTCCGGCCTCCACAGGCCACCGTCGACCTCCTCCGGCCTCCACGGGCTCCTGTTCATCCAGCCTCCACCGCGCTACTCCACCGGCTCTTGTTCAACCACCCTCCACGGGCACCCTCCACCGTCTGCATTGTTCATCCAGCCCTCCACACCACGGGTCTGTTCAACCACCCTCCACGGCCACCCTCCACCGTCTCTTGTTCATCCAGCCCTCCACACCACGGGTCCTGTTCATCCAGAGGCAACGCCACACTCACCGTTCATCCAAACC
This sequence comes from Aegilops speltoides, assembly GCA_021437245.1. Lineage (NCBI taxonomy): Eukaryota > Viridiplantae > Streptophyta > Magnoliopsida > Poales > Poaceae > Aegilops > Aegilops speltoides. Next base: position 102,728,265 of record CM038141.1, on the reverse strand, counting down.
CCCGCAACGCGCTCCTTTGTTCATCCAATCTATCGGCTTGATTAGCAATAGTAGCAAAGGAATCGGTCCATCGGGTTTAGTTAACAGCCGTCGATCGATAGCTTGGGTTCAGTAACGCGTAGCCTGCAGTGCAATTGCTCGGGTTCAGTTAGAGGCCAATGCCTCACTCGGGTTCAGTTAGAGCCAACGCCTCGCACACACACGCGTACGTGTACGAGACAAACGCGCATCACTCGGCCCCCGACCTCCCACCGTAACCGGCAACTCCCCGAAATTTTCCTCCCCCTCGCTTCTACCACGGTTTTTTCTGTCATGGACGGCCCAAAGAATGTCATGCAGCTGCGTCTCTGGCCCACCCATGACGAAAAGCCCATTTTCTGTCATGATTTTTTGTCATAGAAGTAGGAGCCCACCACATCTATGATGATGCCGGGTTTTGTCACAATTATCGTCATAGAAGTGTCGTATGTATGACAGGAAAAAAACTCGTTCGGCCCAAAATGTCACATATGTGTCTTTTTTTGTAGTGCCAGGTATGGTTGAATTGACAACTCAAATGCTAATACTTGAGAATATTCTTTGGCTCCCCTTGTGTCGAATTAATAAATGTGGGTTGAATACTCTACCCTCAAAAACTGTTGCGATCCCCTATACTTGTGGGTTATCAGGCCTCTCCCACCATTTGTGAGACGCCACTCCACCACCAACCCTCTGACACTCTACCTTTGTCTTTCTCCCAACCTTATTCCTCTGCTACACATATCCATGGATGTCGATCGATCTCCCTCAATACATAGCTAAGTCTCTCTCCTTCCCCACACATATATTACGACCGGTCTCTGCCCCCTCCCCGGTAGTCGAACGTTGTAGGTAGGTATCCATGCCATAGAGAAAAACTGCACCTCTGCCCTCTCAAATTCCAGTAGGCCAACCGCCCTGTATCTTTGACGTGGGAAAACACAAATTCGATGGCACTCTTTATTGACCGCGCAGCCACACACTTCATCCCTATTTTTAATTCTATCGATATCTCATGTCCATGACTCCATTTCACACACGTTGCATATGTTATATTTTTTTGTTTGATATATCGTCAACACATCGCCTCTGTTTCGCACAAACCATCTCTCTCACACCCACCCATGTATGTACCTGCACCTAAAGAAGAGGTGCACGCAGGACGCACGTACTCACATCTCGTTACCGACCACACCCGCACGGGTACACGATGGAGTTCGTTTCTGTACAAAAAGGCAACCCACATGATAATTTGATGCGTACAGCGGTTGTTTACTCGAAGGAGGGTCGGGTACCATGCCTAGACGGAACAAAGTTTGACTTGACGCGTTAGTATTAAATAAAGTTATATATTCCTCATTGGCACGTACAGAATATAAAACAATTGTCGTGGGGAAAATGGAAAAATGGGTTTATCTCTCGTCACACCATCTCACACATGGCGGCGGTGGCCTCTCTCTCAGTGTTGGTCAGTGATTCGGCCGCATCCCGTCCGCCGGCGGAAAGGGAGGATGTGCATCGTCTCTCCGTTCGACGACGTTGAGGCAGCACGTCCCGATCTGCGGTACCCGCAGTTCTCTTTGACCAAGCTCCGGCATTGTAGGGCCTTCGCCACTTGCTCGCTGCCGCAGTATGGGCAGATCCCAGCCGCCGGCGCCCTCCTAGTAACATCTCGATGACCCTCAGGTACAGCTTCCTCTGTCCTTGCTCCACTGCCCATCTTCCCATGTTGCTGCATGTGGATCTTCTTTAGTTGTTTCCTGAAAATGTGTCTCGGTCGGTGTACTTTCCATCTTGCAATCTCGTCCTCAAACCATTTTTGATAAACTACCATGTGCTATCTTTCCCTTATTACATGGAATATGCTTCTTTTTTGTCGGCGTATGTGTCCTCAACTCGTGTTATTGGGCAGTAATTGTTTCCTTTCTACCTCATTTTGCAAACAGGGCTATCCATTTTCACCTCGTTGCTATTGCGACCTTTTGGTGAACTACACAAATCACTTTTTTCTTAAGAGCATTTTGTGCAGTTCTGCCAAAATTTCACACAGGCAACGTTTTTACATTTCTGTGGGACTGCAGAAAGGGATATTGGTTTTGCTATCCTCCACATCCAACTCCGTGCCTAATCTTCTCCAACAAGTAGTTAGTCCTAAAGAGAGATCGTAGAGGTGATCGGCTTCTATTTGTGTGTGTTATGTTTCATCATCTAGTTCCACTATTATTGTAATCATACTGACTCGATATCTTTGCAAACAGGGATGGTCCGCTCGATTTTAGTGGAGCTGCACAAAATGATCGGATTGTGGTGTCCTCCATACACCTCTTTTTGGGCTGCAGAGCTGGGTGAAACTAGCTGCCAAGCAATGAACACTGTGCCAAGGAAATGGATCCATGCATATGAACACCATCTATCAATTATATATTTTTATTTATTTGTACACCTTCTCACAACTTTGTCTTCAGTTGTGATGTGAATATTGGCGCTGATCTGCGAACAATCGGGAACCAAAGTTGAAACCTTCGTAGCATCACAATACCGTTTCATTAAAATTATGCGTACATATAAACAAATCCTGAAGGATTGATAGCAATGTCAGAAACAATTCAACTTTGTTTCACCGGCATGTGGGACATCCTTCATCCGGCTCCACCTGCCATGCAGCAATATTGAGTGCACAACTGCAGGGAAAGATTTGAAGGAAATATGCCCTAGAGGCAATAATAAAGTTATTATTTATTTCCTCATATCATGATAAATGTTTATTATTCATGCTAGAATTGTATTAACCGGAAACATGATACATGTGTGAATACATAGACAAACATATAGTCACTAGTATGCCTCTACTTGACTAGCTCATTAATCAAAGATGGTCATGTTTCCTGACCATAGACATGTGTTGTCATTTGATTAGTGGGATCACATCATTAGAAGAATGATGTGATTGACATGACCCATTTTGTTAGCCTAGCACTTGATCGCTTAGTATCTTGCTATTGCTTTCTTCATGACTTATACAAAGTTCCTGCAACTATGAGATTGTGCAACTCCGTGTACGGAAGAACACTTTGTGTGCTACCAAACATCACAATGTAGCTGGGTGATTATAAAGGTGCTCTCTGGTGTTTAGAAGGTTCATGTTGAGTTGGCATAATTCGAGATTAGGATTTGTCACTCCGATTGTCGGAGAGGTATCTCTGGGCCCTCTCGGTAATACTCATCACTTAAGCCTTGCAAGCATATAACTAATGAGTTAGTTATGAGATGACGTACATGAGAACCAGTAAAGAGACTTGCTTGTAACGAGATTGAACTAGGTATTGGATACCGACGATCAAATCTCGGGCAAGTAACATACCGATGACAAAGGGAACAAAGTATGTTGTTATGCGGTTTGACCGATAAAGATCTTCGTAGAATATGTAGGAACCAATATGGGCATCCAGGTCCCGCTATTGGTTATTGACCAGAGACGTGTCTTGGTCATGTCTACATTGTTCTCGAACCGTAGGGTCCGCACGCTTAAGGTTTCGATGATGCTTATATTATGAGTTTATGTATTTTGATGTACGAAGGTTGTTCGAGTCCGGATATGATCACGGACATGACGAGGAGTCTCGAAATGGTCGAGACATAAAGATTGATATATTGACGGATATATTTGGACACCGGAAAGGTTCCGGAGAGTTTGGGAATATCTGAAGAGCTCAGGGAGGTTACCGAACCCCGGAAGTATATGGGCCTTATTGGGCCCATGTAGGAGGAAGAGAGAAGGAGAAGGGAGGGGCGCCCCAAGCCCAATCCGATTGGGAGGGGCCAGCCCCCCTTTTCCTTTCTCCTTCCCCCTCTCTTCCTTCCTACTACTAGTACTACTTCCTAATACTAGTACTCCTTCCTTCCCCCTCCAAATAAGATAAGGAAAAGAGAGGGAAACCTACTTGGAGTAGGTTTCCCCCTCCTCATGGCGCGCCCCCCCTTGGGCCGGCCACCTCCTCCCTCCCTCCTTTATATACGGGGGTAGGGGGGCACCCTAGTACACACAAGTTGATCATTGATCGTTCCTTAGCCGTGTGCGGTGCCCCCCTCCACGATATTACACCTCGATCATATTGTAGCGGTGCTTAGGCGAAGCCCTGCGATAGGAGAACATCAAGATCGTCACCACGCCGTCAGGTTGTGGAACTCCCCTCGGAGCCTCTACTGGATTGGAGATCGAGGGTGCGTCATCGAGCTGTACGCGTGTTAAGAACTCGGAGGTGCCGGAGTAACGGTGCTTGGATCGGTCGGACCGGGAGGACGTACGACTACTTCCTCTATGTTGCGTCAACGCTTCCGCTTCGGTCTACGAGGGTACATAGACAACACTCTCCCCTCGTTGCTATATCATCACCATGATCTTGCGTGTGCGAGGAATTTTTTGAAATTACTACGTTCCCCAACAAATGGCATCGAGCCTAGGTTTTTATGGTTTGATGTTATTTGCACGAGTAGAACACAAGTGAGTTGTGGGCGATATAAGTCATCTTGCTTACCGGCATGTCATACTTTGGTTCAGCGGTATTGTTGGATGAAGCGGCCCGGACCGACATTACGCAGACGCTTACGCGAGACTGGTTTTACCGCCGTGCTTTGCACACGGTGACTAGCGGTGTCGGTTTCTCCAAGTTTAGTTGAATCGAGTGTGGCTACGCCGGTCCTTGCGAAGGTTAAAACAGCATCAACTTGACAAACTATCGTTGTGGTTTTGATGCGTAGGTGAGATTGGTTCTTGCTTAAGCCCGTAGCAGCCACGTAAAATTTGCAACAACAAAGTAGAGGACGCCTAACTTCTTTTTGCGGGGCATGTTGTGATGTGATATGGTCAAGACATGATGCTATATTTTATTGTATGAGATGATCATGTTTTGTAACCGAAGTTATCGGCAATGGCAGGAGCCATATGGTTGTCGCTTATTGTATGAAATGCAACGCCTGTAATTGCTTTACTTTATCACTAAGCGGTAGCGATAGTCATAGAAGCAATAGATGGCGAACGACAACGATGCTACGATGGAGATCAAGGTGTCGCGCCGGTGACGATGGTGATCACGACGGTGCCGGAGATGGAGATCACAAGCACAAGATGATGATGGCCATATCATATCACTTATATTGATTGCATGTGATGTTTATCCTTTATGCATCTTATCTTGCTTTGATTGACGGTAGCATTTTAAGATGATCTCTCACTAAAATTATCAAGTAGTGTTCTCCCGAGTATGCACCGTTGCCAAAGTTCGTCGTGCCGAGACACCACGTGATGATCGGGTGTGATAAGCTCTCGTCCATCTACAACGGGTGCAAGCCAGTTTTGCACACGCAGAATACTCAAAGTTAAACTTGACAAGCCTAGCATATGCAGATATGGCCTCGGAACACGGAGACCGAAGGTCGGCGTGAATCATATAGTAGATATGATCAACATAATGATGTTCACCATTGAAAACTACTCCATCTCACGTGATGATCGGTTATGGTTTAGTTGATTTGGATCACGTAATCACTTAGATGACTAGAGAGATGTCGTCTAAGTGGGAGTTCTTAAGTAATATGATTAATTGAACTTGAATTTATCATGAACTTAGTACCGATAGTATCTTGCTTGTCTATGTTTGTTTGTAGATAGATGGCTCGTGTTGTTGTTCCGTTGAATTTTAATGCGTTCCTTGAGAAAGCAAAGTTGAAAGATGATGGTAGCAATTACACGGATCGGGTCCGTAACTCGAGGATTATCCTCATTCTGCTGCGTAAGAGTTACGTCTGGAAGCACCGCTGGGTGCGAACTCGCTTCTTGATGCAACCGAGCGACGTTAAGAACGTCTGGCGAGCAAAGTCGATGACTACTCTATAGTTCGATGTGACATGCTTTACGGCTTAGAACCGGGTCTTCAACGACGTTTTGAACGTCATGGAGCATATGAGATGTTCCAGAGTTGAAGTTAATATTTCAAGCAAATGCCCGGATTGAGAGATATGAAGTCTCCAATAAGTTCTATAGCTGCAAGATGGAGGAGAATAGTTACGTCGGTGAACATATACTCGGAATGTGCGGGTATACCAATCACTTGATTCAAGCGGGAGTTAATCTTCACGATGATAGTGTCATTGATGTAATTCTTCAATCATCGCCACCAAGCTACAAGAGCTTTGTGATGAACTATAATATGCAAGGGATGAACAAGACTATTCGAGCTCTTAGCGATCTTTGAAAGCAGCGGAGGTAGAAATCAAGAAGGAGCATCAAGTGTTGATGGTCAACAAGACCACTAGTTTCAAGAAAAGGGCAAAGGGAAGAAGAAGGGAACTTCAAAAGAACGGCAAGCAAGTTGTTTGCTCAAGAGAAGAAACCCAAGTCGGACCTAAGCCTGAAATCGAGTGCTTCTCCGCAAGCGATCGGTCCTTTGGAAGCGGAACCGCCCCAAGTATTTGGCGGATAAGAAGGATGGCAAAGTGAACAAAGGTATATGTGATATACATGTTATTGATGTGTACCTAACTAGAGCTCGTAGTAGCACTGGTATTTGATCTTGGTTACATTGCTAATATTTGCAACTCAAGCAGGGACTACGGAATAAGCGAGCACCGACCAAGGGCGAGGTGACGATGCGCGTGGGAAAGCGGTTCCAAAGTCGATGTGATCGCCGTCGGCACGCTACCTCTACATCTACCATCGGGATTAGTTTTAGACCTAAATAATTGTTATTTGGTGCTGCGTTGAGCATGAACATTATATCTGGATCTTGTTTGATGCGAGACGGTTATTCATTTAAATCAGAGAATAATGGTTGTTCTATTTATATGAGTAATATCTTTTATGGTCATGCACCCTTGAAGAGTGGTCTATTTTTATTGAATCTCGATAGTAGTGATACACATATTCATAATGTTGAAGCCAAAAGATGCAGAGTTGATAACGATAGTGCACCTTATTTGTGGCACTGCCGTTTAGGTCATATCGGTGTAAAACGCATGAAGAAACTCCATACTGATGGACTAATGGAATCACTTGATTATGAATCACTTGGTACTTGCGAACCGTGCCTCATGGGCAAGATGACTAAAACGTCGTTCTCCGGTACTATGGAGAGAGCAACAGATTTGTTGGAAATCATACATACAGATGTATGTGGTCCAATGAATGTTGAGGCTCGTGGCGGATATCGTTATTTTCTCACCTTCACAGATGATTTGAGCAGATATGGGTATATCTACTTAATGAAACACAAGTCTGAAACATTTGAAAAGTTCAAAGAATTTCAGAGTGAAGTAGAAAATCATCGTAACAAGAAAATAAAGTTTCTACAATCTAATCGTGGAGGAGAATATTTGAGTTACGAGTTTGGTTTACATTTGAAACAATGCAGAATAGTTTCGCAATTCACGCCACCTGGAACACCACAACGAAATGGTGTGTCCGAACGTTGTAATCGTACTTTACTTGATATGGTGCGATCTATGATGTCTCTTACCGATTTACCGCTATCGTTTTGGGGTTATGCTTTAGAGACGGCCGCATTCACGTTAAATAGGGCACCATCAAAATCCGTTGAGACGACGCCTTATGAACTATGGTTTGGCAAGAAACCAAAGTTGTCGTTTCTTAAAGTTTGGGGCTGCGATGCTTATGTGAAGAAACTTCAACCAGATAAGCTCGAACCCAAATCGGAGAAATGTGTCTTCATAGGATACCCAAAGGAAATTGTTGGGTACACCTTCTATCACAGATCCAAAGGCAAAACATTCGTTGCTAAGAATGGATCCTTTCTAGAGAAAGAATTTCTCTCGAAAGAAGTGAGTGGGAGGAAAGTAGAACTTGATGAGATAACTGTATCTACTCCCTTATTGGAAAGTAGTTCATCACGAGAACCGGTTCCCGTGACAACTACACCAACTAGTGAGGAAGCTAATGATATTGATCATGAAACTTCAAATCAAGTTTCTGCTGAACCTCGTAGGTCTACCAGAGTAAGATCCGCACCAGAGTGGTACGGTAATCCTGTTCTGGAAGTCATGTTACTTGACCACGATGAACCTACGAACTATGAGGAAGCGATGATGAGCCCAGATTCCGCAAAATGGCTGGAGGCCATAAAATCTGAGATAGGATCCATGTATGAAAACAAAGTATGGACTTTGGTTGACTTGCCGATGATCGGCAAGCCATTGAGAATAAATGGATCTTTAAGAAGAAGACCGACGCCGATGGTAATGTTATCGTCTATAAAGCTCGACTTGTTGCGAAAGGTTTTCGACAAGTTCAAGGGGTTGACTACGATGAGACTTTCTCACCCGAGCGATGCTTAAGTCTGTCCGAATCATGTTGGCTATTGCTGCATTTCATGATTATGAAATTTGGCAAATGGATGTCAAGACTGCATTCTTGAATGGATTTCTAGAAGAAGAGTTGTATATGATGCAGCCGGAAGGTTTTGTTGATCCAAAAGGTGCTGACAAAGTGTGCAAGCTCCAACGTTCCATTTATGGACTGGTGCAAGCATCTCGGAGTTGGAATAAACGTTTTGATAGTGTGATCAAAGCATATGGTTTTATCTGAGACTTTTGAGAAGCTTTGTATTTACAAGAAAGTGAGTGGGAGCTCAGAGCATTCTTAGTTTTATATGTTGATGACATATTATTAATTGGAAATGATATAGATTTTTGGATAGCATAAAGGGATACTTGAATAAAAGTTTTTCGATGAAAGACCTCGAGAAGCTGCTTACATATTAGGCATCAAGATCTATAGAGATAGATCAAGACGCTTAATAGGACTTTCACAAAGTACATACCTTGACAAAATATTGAAAAAGTTCAATATGGATCGTGCAAAGAAAGGATTCTTGCCTATGCTACAAGGTGTGAAGTTGAGTCGAACTCAATGCCCGACCACAAAGCAGAAGATAGAGAGAAAATGAAAATGTTCCTATGCTTCAGCCATAGGCTCTATCATGTATGCAATGATGTGTACCAGACCGACGTATGCTTAGCAATAAGCTTAGCAGAAGGTACCAAAGTAATCCAGAGTGGATCATGGACAGCGTCAAGAACATCTGAAATACCTAAAAGGACTAAGGATATGTTTCTCATATATGGAGGTGACAAAGAGCTAGTCGTAAATGGTTACGTCGATGCAAGCTTTGACACCGATCCGGACGATTCTAAATCGCAAACCGGATCGTGTTTTTATTACACGGTGGAGCTGTAAGTTGGTGCAGTTCTAAACAAACGTCGTGGCGGGATCTACATGTGAAGCGGAGTACATAGTCGCTTCAAGCAGCAAATGAAGGAGTCGGATGAAGGAGTTCATTTCGATCTAGGTGTCATACCTAGTGCATCGGGACCAATGAAGATCTTTCGTGACAATCTTGGTGCAATTGCCTTGGCAAAGGAATCCAGATTTCACAAGAGGACCAAGCACATCAAGAGACGCTTCAATTCCATTCGGGACCAAGTCCAAGTGGGAGACATAGAGATTTGCAAGATACATACGGATCTGAATGTTGCGAACCGTTGACTAAGCCTCTCTCACGAGCAAAACATGATCAGCACCAAGACTCCATGGGTGTTAGAATCATTACTATGTAATCTAGATTATTGACTCTAGTGCAAGTGGGAGGATGAAGGAAATATGCCCTAGAGGCAATAATAAAGTTATTATTTATTTCCTCATATCATGATAAATGTTTATTATTCATGCTAGAATTGTATTAACCGGAAACATGATACATGTGTGAATACATAGACAAACATATAGTCACTAGTATGCCTCTACTTGACTAGCTCATTAATCAAAGATGGTCATGTTTCGACCATAGACATGTGTTGTCATTTGATTAGTGGGATCACAACATTAGAAGAATGATGTGATTGACATGACCCATTTTGTTAGCCTAGCACTTGATCATTTAGTATCTGCTATTGCTTTCTTCATGACTTACACAAAGTTCCTGCAACTATGAGATTGTGCAACTCCGTGTACGGAAGAACACTTTGTGTGCTACCAAACGTCACAACGAATCGGGTGATTATAAAGGTGCTCTCTGGTGTTTAGAAGGTTCATGTTGAGTTGGCATAATTCGAGATTAGGATTTGTCACTCCGATTGTCGGAGAGGTATCTCTGGGCCCTCTCGGTAATACTCATCACTTAAGCCTTGCAAGCATATAACTAATGAGTTAGTTATGAGATGACGTACATGAATGAGTAAAGAGACTTGCGATGTAACGAGATTGAACTAGGTATTGGATACCGACGATCAAATCTCGGGCAAGTAACATACCGATGACAAAGGAACAAAGTATGTTGTTATGCGGTTTGACCGATAAAGATCTTCGTAGAATATGTAGGAACCAATATGGGCATCCAGGTCCCGCTATTGGTTATTGACCAGAGACTTGTCTTGGTCATGTCTACATTGTTCTCGAACCGTAGGGTCCGCACGCTTAAGGTTTCGATGATGGTTATATTATGAGTTTATGTATTTTGATGTACCGAAGGTTGTTGAGTCCGGATATGATCACGGACATGACGAGGAGTCTCGAAATGGTCGAGACATAAAGATTGATATATTGGACGGATATATTTGGACAGGAAAGGTTCCGGAGAGTTTGGGAATATCTGGGAGCTCCGGAGGTTACGGAACCCCGGGAAGTATATGGGCCTTATTGGGCCCATGTAGGAGGAAGAGAGAAGGAGAAAGGGAGGCGCGCCCCAAGCCCAATCCGATTGGGGAGGGCCGCCCCTTTTCCTTTCTCCTTCCCTCTCTTCCTTCCTACTACTAGTACTACTTCCTAATACTAGTACTCCTTCCTTCCCTCCAAATAAGATAAGGAAGAGAGGAAACCTACTTGGAGTAGGTTTCCCCTCCTCATGGCGCGCCCCTTGGGCCGGCCACCTCCTCCCTCCCTCCTTTATATAAGGGGTAGGGGCACCCTAGTACACACAAGTTGATCATTGATCATTCCTTAGCCGCAGCGGTGCCCCCTCCACGATATTACACCTCGATCATATTGTAGCGGTGCTTAGGCGAAGCCTGCGACAGAGAACATCAAGATCATCACCACGCCGTCGTCTTGTGGAACTCCCCTCGAGCCTCTACTAGATTGGAGATCGAGGTGCGTCATCGAGCTGTATGCGTGTCAAGAACTCGGAGGTGCCGAGTAACGGTGCTTGGATCGGTCGGACCGGAGGACGTCGACTACTTCCTCTACGTTGCGTCAACGCTTCGCTCGGGTCTCACGAGGGCGTGAGACAACACTCTCCCCTCGTTGCTATATCATCACCATGATCTTGCGTGTGCGTAGGAATTTTTTTGAAATTACTACGTTCCCCAACAAGATTCACCTCGGTCATTGCGCCGCAGTAGTAATGAATAGTGAGCAGTCAAATCATAGAGCCCCACCTTTGCCACAGTAAGTTTCTTGGGCGAAGCAACCATCATTTCTCTGTTCCTTGAATCCGCTAGTACTCCCATATTCCCAGAGTAATAAGTTGCTCGGGCGAATCAACCATCACTTCACCTTTCCCACAGTAAGTACTAGTACCTCCTTTTTTTACTCTAGAAACAACCACACACTGGACGGTAGCAGCACAACAACTGAATCAAAAATCGAAACCAACCAATGAACTACTACTACTGGTGAGCGTTTGCTAGTATATACATGGACAGACGGAGTACATGATACGTACTAGCAAATGCTCACCAGTAGTAGTAGTAGTTCATTGGCTGGTTTCGATTTTTGATTCAGTTGTTGTGTTGCTACCGTCCAATATTCACGTGTGGTTGTTTATAGAATAAAAAAGGAGGTACCCCTACTTATGTTACTCCCACTACACCTATCCTAAGGTTAGTAGGTGACCGTGCGCTTGGCTCTTCGCCTCTTTCGGAAGTCGATGGTTCTACAATAGTACTTCTGGCAATCGACACCAAATGAACTGTTGCACGCCCACCGCTTGTAAGCAAAAGTTTCTCCTCATGCTGCGAGCCACCGCGCACACGTTGGCGAGGGAGAAGGCGTAGTAAGCAAGCTTCTCGTCGTTTTGCGAGTTGACGGGACACATCAAAGTTATTTAGTGTGTACTCTCTCCAAAAAAGGGCTGACCATGTCATGGCTACCATCCCGTGCTCCGTCGTTGAGTACGTGCAATATTCACGTGCCATCGAGGAGAAAAAATATTGCGTAGTAGGTGCCATCAAAGTGCACGACTCACTTATGCACTGCTTATCTAATTATCTCCATTTTCTTGCATGACACGTGCACCTTGATGCTAGATGTCTCGCGTGTTGGCAAAAGGATGAACAAAGCTCACGTAAAAAAAGAGTTGAAGAACATAGATTCGCACGACCGAGAAGGAGCAAGGAACCTCGTGGTGGAGCGTCTGCAAGGAACCTTGCGCGTTTTCCCCTGTTTTTTGCCGCCTGCCCACCTATAAACAAATAAAAGAACATGAACTCTTCGCTAACCACTAGAGACGATAAATCAGGATGCTAAGTTGAAGATGTTTTATAGTTTATATTGATAACCACGCAACAAGCCATGCATGTACAGGATGCATGCATCCACGCATGTACACACGTCAATGCACTAACTCCATCCGATCCAACTCATGCACATACGCGCACAACATGGAGCACACAACGCACGTACACAACACGTGCATGCACACACACTCGGCCGCAGAATGCATGTGAATAACACATGCATGTCCCCCAAAAAAAGAATAACACATGCATGCGCACACACTCGGCTGCATGGAGGCGTGCGCCATTTGCAGCGACGTCCGGTTCATCGTGCTACGGCGAAGCTCGCACACAACGGTGCTTACGCATCTCTTGCAGCACATCTTTGTTATCGTTGCTCAACGACTAGTCGGAGACGAAGACGACCGCAGCCTCGGCCTTAGAGCTAGCACCGATGGAAAAACACGCACGCTGCACGCACACGAGCACGTACGGAGTGCCCACTACATGGTGCGTCCCCATTCGCCTCTACTCCTTCTGCGCATGTTGTCTATCAAGGCGGCTGCATGCCTAATGATGATGTGGGGAGATCTTCTAGGACTCATATGATGACGAGGAAAATTATGAGACACAAGGTGACGTACACCGTCAAGGTCCACGGTCAAGGGGGAGCTAAGTGCTAAGTGCTTAGATGTGCTTAGATGAGGTGCTAAGTGCATTAAATGGCTTAATAACTCAAGTCTCCAATGCATAGGTGCTTAGGGCATCTCCAACAGGTTGTATGTAAGTCTTATTGGTAAAATGTCCATGTCATAAACCAACAAGTTATCATACAACTACTCTAATAGATTGTATCTAAGGTATCCAATAGATGGTGAGAAAATAAATGTGATTGCTCTCTATTTCACCTTGGAGCTTGTGCAAAGGTTGTTGGTTAATCTACATACAACTTTGCTCCCTCTCCACATTTATTACATGCCACGTCATCACTATGTCCTAGGTGGCAAATTTACCAACACCTATCTTACAACTGTTGGAGATGCCCTTAGTTTGTTGTTGCTAAGCTTGCTTCATTTAATTAGCTATAGACTCAAAACTGTCTTTCCACCGTTTCTTCCTGCCGTCACCAAACTAGTCTATCTCTTCTTAGTTAACTTGCCACATCATATTTTATGCCTACGTGGCAGGCTTAGCAGCTATACATGGTGGAGCACTGGGAGAGGCCAAGGCTGGTCATAGTGGGGATTAACTTATACTGTAACATATTACTATGTTACTCTAAACATCTCTATAAACCGGAAAGGAGGGAGTAGTAACATAGACTAGTGTCATATGCATGAAACTACTAGTGAGTATGGGACCGATCCCAAGTTGGCTTCTCACCTTCTTGTCCCAACAAAAACCCCTCCCCCCTCCCGCGCGCGCTTCCTGCCCGGTGCTAGCTGAGCCCGCCGCTCCACGTTGATGGCAAGTTAGGGCGACGCGACCTCTCACTGCTTCCGCCATTGAAGCGGCGCACCAACCGAGGGCACTGCCCGCTGCACGCCCGACATTTCACTACACAGTGGAGAGTAACTTTGGAGCAAGTACTACAATTAGATGACATAAGCAGGCTATAAGGATTTAAATATAGTATTTGTGCTTAGTTGAAGGAGAGAGAAGAGAAGCGGGTTGTAAACTTGTAGCCAGTTGTAGCAGGAGCCCCAACATACTTTGTGAGACAAAAGGTGGGGCCATTATTAATGATATAATATTTATACTAAAGGGACTAACGGACGCCTTAATTACTCAGTTTTTTTGAGACAAACCTTGATGGGGCTATTATTGACTTGGACGTGGGGTTTGGGGGCCAAAGGCCTACTATTATACTTGGTCTTACTCGCACGACTGACCTGACATGCTCTACCCTAGCCGCCGATGTATCATATGGTTTCGCACTGTTCCAGATCTTAGTGCCGCCATGCAATTCTTCTCCAGCCCTCCTTCCGGTGTGCACCGCGAGAAGAGTCCGCAGTCCTCCGAACCCTGCCTTTCGTGATCATGTACGGGAGAGGGGCGATCAGGTTTTTGGGGAGCACACTCCTGTGACTGCTGCCAGTGACGACTTCCTCAACGACAGCCTTCTTCCCCGACCTCGGTAACCTCTTCATCAACGACATGAGTGACAACATCAACCACAGCGGTTCTGCTCCCGCTGTACAGTATGTGATTCTATCCTCATGGTTTAGTCTGCATCGATGTTTGCAATTGTCGTCATGATCTATTTACTGTTGATTCGGATTAAATCTCATAGTAAATTGCTCATATATTCAACAATCCAATCCAAAAACCTGATTATAGGCAATTTACTCCGAGTGGTTTTGCTGCGCTTTTGAAGCCGTCTACTTTTAAGGGGGGTGCAATATAAAAGGTGGCGCACAAGAGCAGTATATTGGTTTCAGATCATGTACTGCTATGACACCACTAAGGGTAAGGCTGAGGGCGATCTTAATCCTACACATTAGGAAGATTTTGAGAACATGGATACCCTCTTCAAAGCCGCCCTGCTGAGTGTTCTTGACGATTCCATTGTGGATTCATATATGTTGTTTGACAGCGGCAAAGACATGTGGGCTGCGCTTGAGGCCATGTTTGGGGCCTCGGGCGCTAGCAACGAGTTGTACGTCATGGAGCAATTTTGTGAGTACAAGATGACTGATGAGCGCTCTGTTGTTCAGCAGACTCATGAGATACAATCACTCTCTAAGGAACTTGAGTACTTTAAGTGTGTGTTGCCGGACAAATTTGTTGCAGGGACCATCATTGCCAAGCTTCCACCTTAGTGGAACGATTTTGCTACTTCTCTGAAAAACAAGAGACGTGAGTTTTCTGTTTTGGATCTCATTAGCACTCTTGATTTTGAAGAGAAGGCGAGAGCAAAAGACACGTGCTCGGGTCGCTGAGGGAGCTTCTAGTGCCCACATGGTACACGAGAAGAACTTCCAGCCCAACCTGCCCCAAAACAAGAAGAACAAATCTTAGGGGAAAGGCAAGTTTGATGCAAAGTACAAGCCGTCACATTCTACCAACTTCAAGAAGAATTCTCATAACGGGAAGGGATACAAACCTCAATTTTGGTAGCACTGCACAAAATTTATATGGCTGCATCTACCTGCTGTCAGCTAACCTCATGGTGCTCCAGGTATTCCTACATTCGTAACTAGGTACAATGACCATCGCAAGGTGAAATAAGCTTATTCGTACGTTGACTTGCTGATTGCAGTGCGGAACCATCCTGTCATGTGTGGAGGATCAAACAAGCAGTGCAGCCGAAGGTGGAAATCAACCAAGGACTTATGAAATTATATATAATCTTCCTCAGGCAGGTCAGTATCCCCTTCGTCCATATGATCGTGTTTTGTCATGCCGAGCTATTGATATGTGCTACTATTTTGCAACACCGTTTAAGTATAGCTACTGTTTTGCTATCTTTTCAGATTCAGGACAATGAAGATGATTTTAGGGGAACTGCACAATATGGACTCATGTTGAGTCATCTCTATTGCCTCATGTGTTTGCTGCAAATGTGTCAGCATCAATTGCAAGATGAGGCATCTAGCTACCTGTGGAGTTGCCAACATGCTCAAAGTGCTCGCAACATTGAGAAGAAACAAGCATGCCCAGGAAATTAATGTGTGCGCAAGGAGGCCCTTTGCTCAGAGAAGCATCGACCGATTTTCTTTATTTCCACACCTTCTCACAGCTTTGTATTGGTTATAGTATGGTGAATCATTGAGATGCATAAACGTGCTGAACTTTTGCTCTTCTGAATGTTAGTATGCATACCGTATCTTCTGAAGCTTAGTTTAATGTGATTGTGCATTCAGTACCGCATCCTCTAATTTGATGGATGCCAAGTTGAAAAAGGTTACCGATGAGTAGCCATAAGCTGGAGGCGTCTCTTTTTTCTTTCGAATGGGCAATAAGCTGGAGAGTGTCTCGGGCTGCCTCTAGCACAAGGCCCTCCAGTACGAAAACGGGCAGCCGACTGGGCCGGTACAAAAGCCTATCCATCTTAAAGCCCATTTGTTTTTGTTTTTTGCGAGGAGAAGCCCATATTTCTTGAAGAGGGGGCGATCCCAGAAAAAACCTCCTTCCTCCTCACTTCCACTTATACTCCCTCCGTCCGGGTTTATTAGGCCCATGAGCCAATTGCTAAGACCAAGAAGATGCACACAGAGAAAATAAATCTCCTTAATTTACTCCATAACCACCCTATTAAATAGGCCTAGTAACAAACCAGGCGCATGCAAGGATGGGCGGGCACATGCATCCTGCATGCATGGCGGTCAGCCAAGTCCATGCGCCGGCTCAATGCAAGAACGCAAAAGAAGAGAGCGATTCTTGGGAAAAGCGAGTAGTTAGTGCAATGCCCTTATAAACACGAACAACTCGCTCTCCCGCCTGTCTCCCCCAATTCCCCGCTCCCCAATCTTCCTCACTCGTCCGAAAACCCTCGATCACCTTCTTCCTCACTGCGTGTAAAACGCCTACTCCTCTTCTTCCACTCCTACAGAAATCCCGAACCCTCCTTCTTCCCCACTCAAGACCGCCACTAGGCTCGTCTCGCTACTCTGCTCAAACCCGTGAGCTCGGGCGACGCCCACAAGGAAAATGGAGTCGGCTGGCCCCGGTGCCAAGAAGATGAGGCTCCCCTTGGCGATGCGATGGTTGTAGATCCCAGACTGTAGCTGGGAGAAGCAATGAGCCCCCCCACCGGATCTCGAGGAACCGGTAGAATCTTCGGTGGACCGCGTCAGCGATCTCCCGGACGTCATCCTTGAGGAGATCATCTTGCTTCTCCCCACCAAGGATTGTTGCCGCACACAAGTCCTCTCAACTCAGTGGCGCCCTCTATGGCGCACCGCGCCCCTCAATCTCGACTGTCGTCAGATATCTATCCTTCCTGAATTTGATCTCCTCAGAGCCATCCTCTCCTCTCACTAGTAGGGCCCCGTTCAATGCCTCTGCATCCCGACACGCTACCTGATGTCCATACCCGATATGGTGGACGCTTGGCTGACATCCCCTGAATTCGGAAAACTCTAGCAGTTTGAGTTGTACCATTACCACAAAAGTGTCATACCACAAACACACCAAGAATTCGTGCCCACACCATCGTTGTCCATCTCGCGGTTTAACTCCTCTCTCCACACCGCCACCTTCGCCCGGTGCCATCTACCAGACGACCTGGTACAAATGCTTCGACTCTCACTAAAAAAAAATTCATTGTGGTGGTTTATCTGTCGGAGGCCTCACTGCACAGCATCATCCACTCGAGTTGCCCTACCCTGGAGCGCTTGCTGATTGTTTTGGGAATAGAAATTTGTATCAGTTGTCTCCAAATAAAGTTGCCTCACCTTAAAAGCATTGGAATTTGTTTTGAAGGACAACAACTCATCATCGAAGATGCACCTCCACTTCAAAGGTTGCTCCTTGATAATTGTTACAGACCTTCACAAATAACTGTCGTCTCTGCGCCCAAACTGGAGACCTTGGGTGTAATTCGTGACCCGCTTAATGATCACAAGGAGTTGGTGTTTGGCTCCTCACTTTTTCAGGTACCGTATATTATCATCTACACATTTGTAATCATAAGTTGCATTTTTCATTTGTGCGCATAAGTTTTATATCATCTTGGAGTACACTTTGGGTACTAATATTATGTTATATGCTCAATGAAGAGTTCGTCCATTGATAGCCTATCAATGCTGCTGGATTCTGTCAAGATCATATATATCAGAATGTTTAGTTTTGATCTGAACATAATTATTGGCTTGCTGCAATGCTTTCGATCTCTGGAGAATTTATATATAGAGGTGATGATTTCATGCACATTGAAAGCCCGTATATATTGTACTAGAATTAACTGTTCAGTTGTCGTTCTTTCGACATACTCTTTTTTCAGACCTTAACTGTTTTCAATCTTCATGTCTACTTAGGCACAACCACATGGAGCAAAACATATAACCAATTGGTGGTGTAATAAGCACCAGGGTTTTCTTAGTTCTCATGACATTCGTTTGAGGACAATAACGATGGAAGGATATGCATCCAACCAGGCAAACAGAAGCTTTGTCACATTCTTCCCGTTGAATGCGAGGTTACTATTGTCCATGAGGCTTAATTTTTACCGCAAGAGATTTCTCACGGACGGACACGTTGAACAGCAAAAAAGGAAGTTTCAGGTGGACAAATGGCCTTCTAAATGTGCTCGGCTTCTATTTACAACAAGTTGTAGTCATCCTGAAATAAATTTCTTTGCACACGATGTTGATTTTATGGATCAGACCGATCCATTTGTTTGTGACTGCAGAAAAGAGTGGTTGGGTTAGATGTTACTGCCATTTTCAATCTAGGTTTTGTCTAAAAATTTGATGAACAATTAATCCTTGGGCGTTTTGTACCATTTGTATGCTTGAGTTGCATGTTATTGCCCTCGTACTCCCCTCCACCTGCCACTACACTACCGCATCTTCCACGGCTGTTGTTCGTTCCCGTCCGAGGCCTCGCCGACATTCTCCGCCTTGGTTCGCTTGCTGTGCCCGCCGTCGTCTGGTGTTGTCAACATGGTCAACAGTCAAGAGGAATCAAGAGATGACTTTATATGGAGAGGCTGATAGTAGGGACCCACCAGGGTCATTGCATTTCGCAAGCAGGTGCCTCGTTATTACAAGCCAAAAAAATACTTCCTCCTAATTGTTTGACAACTAGGTCCCACGCCATTGTCAATGTAGTCAATAAACGAGAAAATTACACAACAAGCGGATAATACCAGGGACCCAGTTCAGAGATGGAGCTCAACTATGCGTTGTGCGGGGGCTGTGGCCCATCTAGCCCACGCTTACGCTTTTATTTAAGCACATGACGAGCATAATTGATATATGTTTCCTTTCTGAAAATGGCTAGCCCAGTTCTTTTTTTTGGAGAATACCAAAACCAAGGCCTGCTTGCTTTTCTCAGCCCTGCTGGACTGCAAATCTTTCAGGACGAGGAGGGATGTAAGTAGTAAGAAATGGGCTTCCCCGAAAAATGGGCTATAAGTTGTAAGAAATGGATTGTAAATTTTTAAACCAAAGCCAACCGGCAATTGCATTAGAATATCATTTTTTTCAGGATTTCTCTACTCTCTACTCTTATAAAAACCAAAGCCAATTGGCAATTACATTAAAATATCATTTTTTTTCTCCCACAAGATAAACTACTCATACAAATGCATCTTCATGTTCCGTGCAACGAACGGGCATCTTGCTAGTTAAGATTCTAAATTTCTTTCATTATTTTGCGGAGAATTGTTTTTTGAATTTTATTTTGATATAATTTTTAAAAAATTATTTTTAACGTGACTCAAAATTTCATGATTAAAAGAGTTCGGACCCCACCGAAATATGCAAAATTTCGTTGAATTTTTTAGCAGTGCCCAGAATATATGGTCTGTAATGCTAATAAAAAGAATATGGGCTTCAAATATCCTTAAGAATTAGCAAATGTGCTGTAAATTATTGAAAATAATGGCTAATGGGTTGTATGCTGTTTTCCGCAGATTTGGAGGTTGCCTTTTGGGCCTACTAGGTTGACGATGACGCTGTCCTAAAATTTTTTTTACACGTACGCAAGGCTTTGTCAACTTAGTCAACACAGAGCAGTGTCTGTTGGATATCCATCCAATGGCCACAGTGCTTCTTCAATCTCTGATCTTCCTGCTCTAGCCGCACAAACCCAGACCGTGGACTGCTGCTCCCTCCTCCGTGGTGGGTGTCTTGCCGCCAAGCCATCCCTCTAACCACCCACACATCCTGTTATTTTCCGGTGACGTCAGCCTCATCCCTTGACCGACCGGTCGGCCTTTCGTACCCCCCTCAGCGTGGGCATCCGCCACGGTGGCTTCACCGGCTTGGTGGTTCCTTCAGGCCTCGCCCTCGTCCACGCGTTTGTGCTCTCGGCGGGCGAGGTCAACATGGTCGACAAACAACGACCATCGGAAGAGGCCGACGGTGAGGGGCCCACACAAGGAAATGCCTCCTTATTACACATAAAATAATGATTCCTCCACGACAATTTGGGACCCACCGGAAGGGCCTCAGTATTTCACGAAAAAATGTTCCCCATTGTCATTTCGGACCCAGGAAGTGCCTCCTTATTACACACAAAAAAATGAATACTCCCCCTGCTAGCTGTGACCCACCTTGGTGGGAGGCTGACTTGTGGGCCTACTAAGTTGACGGGGACGGAGGGCTTTGTCAACTTAGTCAATATGAACGATTCTAGCTCTAGTGACCATACGATGTCCATCCAACGGTCGTAGCGCTTCTTCAACCTCTGGTCTTCTTGCTCCAGCCGCCCAAAGTAGCGCTGGTCGTGCCGCATGCTCCTGCCTCCCGTGGCCGGTTGTGCTGCTGCGGAGACCTCACCATCCCCTACTATTCCCATCGCTGGCCAGGCCCTGCGACGACGGCAGCCTCACACCACAGCCAAACCAGTGAACCCTCGTACTCCTCTCCACGCGGGCTTCCACTACTGCGTCTTCCCCGACTCCACGTCGTCCCCTTCCTAGGCCTCGCCATCGTCCACCACCCTGGTGCTCTCGGCGTGGCGTGGTCAACATGGTCAAGGAATGACTTCCATCGGAAGAGTACTGTACGTGGAGAGGCTGACAGTTGGGTCCACAGCGGCCGCAAGGAAGTGCCTCCTTATTACGCGCAAACTAATTATTCTTCCACCTGACAGCAGGGACCCACCGGACGGGCCACCGTATTTTATGAAAAAGTCGTTTCCCCCCTGACTGCTGGGACCCGCTAGCTACATCTTCGCACGCAAGGAAGTGCGTCCATATTACAGGCAAAAAAAATGATTCGCCCCTGACTGCTGGGACCCACCAGCTACATCTTCGCACGCAAGGAAGTGCGTCCATATTACGGGCAAAAACATGATTCACCCCCCTGACTGTTGGGACCCACCAGCTACATCTTTGCATGCAAGGAAGTGCCTGACAATTGGGATCCACCTGGTCGAAGCGTATGTAGTGTTGTCATTCTGGTCGCGAATGTGTACGTAGATACTTGTCAATGTAGAGGCGCGCACGTAGCATGTACACATACGTACAACGGCTAGGGTGCAAGAAAGAAACACGGCCACGTACGTACATACGGGCGGGGTCTCGAATGCCTACTCACGCATACGTACGGCCAGGGCTCGTGTACATGGCTGGGTCGGAACGGAGAAACTGCGTCGTCGTCGTGTTCATGGGGAGACAACGGAATGCATCGTGTTCATCGGGAGGCAACGGAACGCGTGGGAGCCAACCGGCTTGGACGGAACAGCCGATGGAAACGAGGCCTGGCATACCGCAGAACGGAGGAAACGGCCTTGTGTTCAACCGGCCATGGTCGAAACGGGATCCTATTATCGGGAGGGTTCTGGCGTACCGCAAAACGGAGGAAACGAACTTCTGTTGGACCTCCTATGGTCGAAACGGGGTCTTGTTGATCGGGAGGGGTGTGGCATACCGCAAAATGGAGGAAACGGACTTGTGTTGGAGCGCTACGGTCGAAACGGGGGTCATGTTCATCGGGAGGGGTGCGGCGTACCGCAAAACGGGACTCCATGGGATACTGTTCATCTCCATTATCGACCTCCTCCAACCTCCACGGGCTACTGTTCATCCACCGTCGACCTCCTCCAGCCTCCACCTGTGACTGTTCATCCACGGGCTTCTGTTCATCCAGCCTCCACCGTGCGCTACTCAACTGGCTACTGTTCAACCACCCCTTCATGGGCTACTGTTCATCCATCCCTCCACCGGCTACTGTTCAACCAGCCCTCCATGGGGTCGTCCTGTTCATCCAGCCCTCCACGGGGTCCTATTCATCTAGCCCCAACCGGCTCGATCGGGGTCCTGTTCATCCAGAGGCAACACCATGGGGTCCTATTCATCCACCCCCACCGGGAACTGTTCATCCAAACCCCCCAACAACGCTCACTGTTCATTAAGGGAAGGAGGCAGCAGGGTTTGATCGGCTTCAGTTAGCAGCAGTAGCGAAGGAATCACTCGGGTTCAGTAATGTAGCTAGTGCAATCGCTCGGGTTCAGCTAGAGCCCAACGCCTCGCTCAGGATCAGTTAGAGCCCAACTCCTCACACCCACGCGCGTACGGTACGAGAGAAACGCGCATCGCTCGGCCCTCGACCACCCACCGTAACCGGGAACTCCCCGATATTTTCCTCACCCTCGCTTCTACCACAGTTTTTTTCGTCATGGACGGCCCAAAGAATGTCATGCAGCTGCGTCTCCGGCCCGCCCAGGACAAAAAGCCAATTTTCTATCATGATTTTTTGTCATAGAAGTAGGAGCCCACCACATTTATGATGATACCGGGTTTTGTCACAATTATCGTCATATAAGTGTCATAACTATGACATAATTTTTTTCGTTTGGCCCAAAATGTCATGGATGTGTCTTTTTTTATAGTGGAAAGTGTTCGCCAACTACTTCCTGTTAGCCCTCGAGTCCAACGTGCGGTCTTGACTGATGCACGTGCCAGAGAACTCTATTTCGTCATGGGCAGACCTGTGCCAGGAGTTCATCGGCGCTTTCACCGGTGGCCACCAGGAGCTGGGTCATCCCAGCGATCTGCAGCTCCTCCAGCAGAAGGAAGAAGAAACCCTCCATAAGTATTTACAGAGATTCAGCAAAGTTCATAGAAATATTCCAAATATCCATCCGACAGCCATGATAGCTGCCTTCCAGTCCAATGTGCGCAACCACCGGATCCGTTCTAAGATGAACGTGCGGTTGCCCAAGACTGTGAAGGAGTTGTACACCCTGGTGGATAAGTGTGCTCGGATGGAGGAAGGAATGAAGTTGCCCGGAGAGGAAGATTGCATCAATATTGATTCAGAGGATGATGACGAGTCCACCAGTCAGAAGAAGGATTGTAGGGCTGTCGGGGAAACGAACACCTATGGGAACACAAGGATCCCTTCTACGTTCGGCGGGGGATTAGCTGCACGAAGAGCAGGTCTAGCAGTTAGCACAAGGGGATTTTACCCAGGTTCGAGCTGCAAAGATGCGTAATACCCTAGTCCTGCTTGTCTGGATATATGTGTTCTTGAGCTTTTGAACTAGCTATGGTGCATGCATGGTCCAAAAGTCCGAATCCCCTCTCTGTACACCTTGGGCCTCCTTTTATACGTAAAGGGGTTGCCAAAGTGGCACACAGGAGGAGGAAAGCAAGCTATAGTGTACGAGCTTATCGCTCAGCACCGCAGGACAAACACATTTAATGCGCTGCCTACGTGCCCTCTTCCTTTATCGGGGACGGCAACAGGAGCCATCTCATCCGTCGCCGCCCCTCCTCGCTTCAACACGCGTCCAGGCTGACAAGGCATGCAGTGCCATGCTGGCTAACTAGCTGCTGTGTTGGCGCGATGGTAGAGCCTCCACGAAGATCTGCATGCCGCCATGCAGGCGCCTGCTTAGTTGGCACATTGGACGTTGCACTGGAGTGGTGGTGAGGTGGCAAATCTATGCCGGGCGCGAGCTTGGCCGCGACCCAGCGATCGTCTCCGGCAAGGCTTGTCGGGGGCCTTGCGGTTGTCCCCGACAAGGGTCTTGCCGGGGTCTTCGTCTTCTGGTCTCACGTGGACCCGTAGGTTATCAGTCCTTATGAAGATCTGCATGCTATCACGCATGCGTTCTCAAATCTTGGTCTTGACGTTGTCGATGGTGTCAGGGCTCTCGGCCTCAAGGGTGATGGGCTTGCTGGTGCTGCGTAGGCTGCCCCGGCAAGGGTGTTGCCGGGGGAAGTCCAACTCGCCTTCTGCCCCTTGTCCTTGAGTATTTGTCTTGATAGTCTTCGTGTTTTATCTCCTGTTGCCCTGTCGGGCCCGGCCACAGGCATGGCTACAACTACCCGCGCACAAGTAAGGGGAACAAGAGAGCCCGTACTTTTGTACACCGACAGAGCCGGGGCTGGGCCTGCGTGGCGCAAAGGCGTGGTTGGGCGAGGCCAAAGCGATCTTGTGAACGCAGCGTGGCGAGGCTTAATCCGCCACAATCTCTTTGCCAGTTGCGCTTCCCCACGATCCGCGTCGAGCACGTGACGTGAGGGTCATGCGTGGGGTGGTCGCAGTGCGCCTGCGTCACTTCGTAGTTAATGGTAAAAGAAGGCAGCCCGCGCCTTCCCCATAAAAGAGGAATCTGCACGGGCGCCGCTCATTTACCCTATGCGCCCTTCCCCAACCTAGGTACTGTCATTCTCCTTCTTTTTCCTTGAGCGAAAACCAGAATTCTTGCTCTCTCTCACCACCGCCGCGCCTCCATTGCTTCTAGATCCCTTGCCTCTTCTCAGCCGCCATGGCGCCTAAGGCAAGCAAGGGCAAGGGTGCAGCCAACGCCGCCGAGGGAAAAGAGGTGTCAGAGAATGAGCTGATGAAGCTGCGGAAGAAGCACGCCCTCTTCGCTTCAACGATCAACACACTCACGCTCAGGGACTAGTTCCGCTGCCTGTGGGGGAGAGAGACGACGGGGCATCCCGCCACGCAGGTCATCCCCGCTCCCTTTGTCGAGCCCGGTCCGAAAACTTATCCTTTCTTTGTCAACTACTTTTCCTGCGGCCTCTGCCCCCCTTCTCAGATTTCTTTAATGGCATCATGCACACCTATGGCTTCTACCTCCTGTATTCACGCCGAACATTGTGGCGTGCATGGCTCTCTTTGCCCACCTCTGTGAGGGCTTTGCCGGGTGAAAGGATCGATATGGTTGACTAGAGGGGGGGTGAATAGGCAACTAACAATTTTTAAGCTTTTCTTTACCAAATTAAACTTTGCAATAAATAGGTTGTCTAGATATGCAACTAAGTGAGCAACCTATATGATGCAAAACAACTAGCACGCAAGCAAGCAAGAGATGTAACAATAAGTAAGCTTGCAAAAGTAAAGGCACGAAATAACCAAGAGTGGAGGCGGTGAAGGCGAGGATGTGTTACGGAGTTCCTTCCTTTTGAGAAATCGTCTCCTTAGAGCGGTGTGGAGGCACAATGCTCCCAAGAAGCCACTAGGGCCACCGTATTCTCCTCACGCCCTCACACGATGCGAGATCGTGTGATTCCACTATTGGTGCCCTTGAAGGCGGCCGAACCTTTACAAGCAAGGTTGGGCAATCTCCACAACAATCGGAGGCTCCCAACAACAACAACACCACGAAGCTTCACCACAATGGAGTATGGCCGAGGTGACCTCAACAAATCTAGGGTGCTCAACACCCAAGAGTAACAAGATCCGCAAGGGATAAGTGGGGAATCAAACACTACTAGGGAAAAGCCTATACACGAATCTTATCTGCGCAGCGCTTCAAAATACCACGCTATCTGCTAGCTTAGCGCGGCGTCCGCCATAAGCGCTCTTGACTTGGAAGTAGCGAAGCGCGTTTGAGGCATCTGGCCTTCTGCTATAGTTGCCATGACCTTGGCCCCCGCTAGCTATAGCGATGGCGCGTTACCTTTGAGCGCTCATTGCTACTTGCGTTAGTCTGTGGCGCTTTTGCCAAAGCGCTACAACTATCCCTACCTTATCCCCACGGAGACCGGCCCTCACTCACACTCTCTCTACTTGCTACTACAGCAGCGTCATCGTAAAATCGTCGCCGCTGCATGCCGTCGCCGCCGAGGTACTCCCTCCTTCCGTCCCTCCTCCATCCTCCTCGCACATCCTCCCCTCACGCTGCCGCCCTCCCTCCTCCTGCCGCCCTCCTCCATCCGCTTGGCCGCCCTCCTCCCTCCTCACTTGGCAGCCCGCCTCCCACCGCCCTCGACCTCGCCGCCCCTAGCTACCTCTCGTCGCCCCCACCCCTGCCACTAGTTAGTACTAGATTTAGTAGTAGATGTTAATCTAGGGTTAGCTAGTACCGGATGTTAATTTAGTAGTAGTAGATGTTAATTTAGCTTAGTTAGTACTAGATTTTTAGTAGTAGTAGTGGTAGTTGAACTACTTTAGTTGTAGTTGAAATAGTTTAGTAAGTAAATTAATAAACTAGTTGAACTAGTTGAATTAACTGAACTAATCTATTTTTAGTAAGATAATTAATATAACTAGTTGAACTACTTTATGTTTAGAAAGAACTAGTTTTTTCTATTTATAGTAAGTTTATATTTAGTAAGAACTAGTTGAATTAATAAAACTAGTTGAACATGTTTTGTTGCTAGTGATAACTTATATGGTTTGGTGACCTCCGTCGTCCCGTCGCCACCGACCCCCTCCGACAACCCGCCGTCATCCCGGTCCTGGCGTACCCCTCCGACATCGAGGTGAGACCAGCCAAATATCCTTGTATATTTTGTGTTGTTGCTCAAATAGGATATGTGGTTGCCCAAGTGGCCGTTCATGTTCAGTTTACATCTCCGAGTGGCCTATGTTTTGTCGGAGTGTTGATTAATTTCCGTTCCGCAAATTTCAGCGCTCGATATGTCCTTTTTAGCAAAGGTCATGCGGATTTTGTCGTGAATTCGACATGACTTGTGCTAGAATATGTACAAGTTTAATCTTTGAATTATGATTGTAGGAAATGTCGTACTTTCGGACGACGGCGGTCTCCGGGGAGTGTAGCTGGTGCCACGACGATCGAGGTATGTGCGACGAGTTCGTTTTAATTTTGACGACGATCGCCGCTTGACATTAAGCTCGAGGAGACCTGCGATGTTCATACTGATGCATAGCAGCGACAATAGTTTTTTCTCCATTAAGCATGACTTCAACTATTTCAACGTCTAATTTTCATATTTTACAATTCGACTAGCTTATCCCATGCCATGCAAGGCGCTATGTCTTGGAGAGGATGGGTTTTGAAGACCATGAAAATTTTGAAACAAAGAAAATACACCTAAGGACCCATCATGATATGGATTTTGAAGTAAATCTGTATAATGCTCGAGCGTAACCCATTTTGGTTGCCAAAATTGGGAAGCACTTTGCAAAATGTATGGTTTTGATGAGGTATGATTATCACCATGGATCTTGGTGATCTGACAATGAGGAAGACAATATGGACATTTGGGTCCTTGTTGATCTGTTGCCGATTGTACCGCTATGTGAGTTTATCAAACATAGTTATTAACTAATTTATATTCTTTATTTCAAAATAGTTGATAGCTTATTTCCATTGTGACTTATTTTGATTCTTCAAAAAGTATGCGGAAGATGGTAGATAAAACCCACTACAGAAGGCACCCAATTAACATATAAGGAGAAAAATCATCGATCGCATTTTGTACTCTTCTTGAGAATTACAATGCCTATTATCGAACTCCTCCAAATTATGGTGAATCGTGCCACTAGTGCATGTGTTGAACAACGATAACTTCTCTGGAGATACCTGGTAAGATTTTTTACTATTACGACATTCGTGCATTTTTCATACTTCTAAAACTAGTACATCATTGCTAACTACAAAGTTATTATTATGTTTTTCAATGAAACTCCCGATGGATTATGCGCCTCATCGATGTATGCATGCATGGTCGCCTCTCGATTCGAACATCTTGCCGAGTAAATCTAGGGAGCTCACTGTGCATATCGGTTCTAAAAACCGTGAACACATGATCATCGAGAGAATGGAAGAAATGTATGGACATTCGCAAGGAGGTTCTTGGAAGTAACATTCAGCGAAAGGCAAGAATGGGAGCAGGCTAATCTCCATTCTCCATAATGGAGAGTCGGGGCTATCTTGTTTTTGTTATTTTACCTTAGAAAATGTAGTAGGTCTTAATCGAATGTAATAGGTCCTATGAGGTACAATATGTTTATTATGTGGTAATGTGTTAGAGTTGATAATGATGATCTTGAGGAGGTGTTATGTGATGTCAATGATGAAAGCGATGATATTGAGGAGGTGTTATATGACAATGATGTATTATGATGCTAAGTTGTTAATGATATGATGATGATGATGATATTATTATATCATTGGGTGAAAGAACAGCGGATTAGTTTCAAGTGGATGGACATCCACTTGAAACTAATCCTGATTCTTCACCCATGATGTAATAACTCATTATGATGTAAAACAATCTCTAAATTCTGTTGGATGAAAACTTGTGTAAAGGTGTATGAATACAACATGAAATAGAAAAGAAATAAAATACTAAATAGTAGTAGTAGCGGGTTAGGAGAAGCGCTACTACTAAATAACGATAGCGATGTTCTAAAGAACCGCTGCTAGTAAGTCAATTTAGCGATGGCGTCGTCAAGCAGCGCTATTGCTAAGCATTAACTATGGCGCCTTATCGATGGCGCTTGTGCCCGCGCTCTTGATAGGCCCAAACCCAGCTGCTGCTAGGCTTTTCCTAGTAGTGAAATATCCTTTGGTGGAAGTGTAGATCGGGCCCTTGTCACCCAATCCGAGAAAATCAACAAGTTTGATTGGCTAGGAGAGAGATCGGCGAAAATGGAGCTTGGAGCAACAATGGAGCTTAGAGGTGGAAGAGGTAGTCAACTAGAGGTAGAAGACATCCCTTATATAGTCGGGGAAAAGATCCAACCGTTATCCACTAGTTACGCGCGACTCACGGTACTACCGCTCCAAGGGAGCGGTACTACCGCTGACGACGCCTTGTGTACTACCGTGTGTGATCACGGTACTACCGTGGCATTGCACAGGCGGAACAAGCTGAGCTAGAAGCGGTAATCTTCTGGCGCGGTACTACCGCTCCCCTTGCGGTACTACCGCAAGGCGGGAGAATCACGGCACAGGGAAGGCGCGGACGAAATAAATTTCATCCGTGCCTACTTCGCAGAAACTAGGGTGGTGCAAAACCGACGCGGTACTACCGCTTTGCAAGAGCGGTACTACCGTGGTAGGCACGGGTGTAAAAATTATATCGCGCCTACTACCGCGACGCAGCGGTACTAAGCGAGAAGACCCGCAGTACTACAACTCCAAAGGGTGGTACTACCGTGAGCCCCATGATGTACTACCGCGACAGACGAGCGGTACTACCGTGGGTGCCGCGGATGTAAAAATTACATCCGCCCTACTACCTGCCGGGCGGCACTAGGCGAGTCTTGGCGGTACTACCGCTCGGAGGAGCGGTACTACCTGAGGCGCGGATGTAAAAATTACATCTGCCCCTACTACCGCCTTTGGGCGGCACTAGGCCAAGGTACCGCGGTACTACCGCGCCAGAAGGCTGGTACTACCGTGACTGTCGGCGGTACTACGCGTGTACTTGCGGTACTACCGCAAGTCTGCGATAATCGTCGATTTTCGCACAACAAAGATAACGATGGGTAGCTCCAAAGTGTAAGGAAAGGAGGGGCAAGTGTACGTGTGATTCCACCCTACCTTTCCGACGCGGACCCCCTCTTAATAGTGCGGCTCTCCTCGACTCAACTCCACCAAAGAGAAGCGTAGAACAACGCCCGGCTTCACTAGTCTCGAGGGGCACCGAATCGTCTTGTGCCTAATGATGAAGTATCTGTGGGACTCAAGGCACACGATTAGTCCGCACGAGTATTGTCATCAATCACCAAAACACTTAGGGATAAATATGCCCTTACAATCTCCCCCTTTTTGGTGTATTGATGGCAACACGGGATTTGCACATAAATAAGATATGTTAAAGGCAGAGACAAACCCCACTTCTCTAAAATATAGACGGGGCTCCCCCTAGATGTGTGCACTATATATGAATGCTTTGGACTGCATGGCACACAAAGTAGGATCAACACTCCCCCTATATTTTAGAGACCAAGACATGATAATAAGCCTAGCATAGCATGAAAGTAGCACAATATAACACAAGCTAGCTAGGATAGATAGAGTGCATATGTCTTACACCATATGAGATAAGATAACCAAGGTTCAACGATAAAAGCGACAAAGAGTTCAACGGCAAACACACAAACTCATAAATCCAAATCCTACACTCTCTCCCCTTTGGCATCGAGGCGCCAAAAAGCAGAGAGGACACCTAGACACACAAGAGGTGGCTCAAGCGAGGCTGTCCCCTCCTCGTCGTCGAGACTCCTCCTTGTTGGAATGGACTCCTCGGCCTCCTCCTCGAGAATCAGTCCACTTGTATCCTTGCTTCTCCATCCACTCGGTCTCGGGAGTGATCGCTCCTCGACCCCTTGGACACATCCTTGCCATAGAGCTGCAAGATCTTGTTGTCGGCGACGACTCTCCTTGGACTCCACGTGAGCCTGTCTTGTCCCTTGGCTTGCATGCGTAAAAGAGACTTCATCTTATCCTTCAACCTCTTGGCCCAAGATGGCCTAGAGACACTCTGAGAGGGCCTAGCGAGCGGCCCCAGCAACATCCTCGGCTTGACATCATCCTCATCAACAGCAGCAGCCCTAGCAGCAGACGCCTCGGCCACGAGTAGCGGTGTTGGCCCGTTAGGTTTGACCCTTAGACAAATAGGCTCATGGCGAATCCGATCTGGGCAGGGAACTCCTCCCGGGGTACATCTTCTCCCAAGTCTTGAAATCAGCGAGAAGCAGGTAGGGTCCATAAATAGGCACCTTGCGGTTGAACACAAGAAACCGAAGCTCACACCACATGATGTGAGAGACATCAAGTGGCTGAGTCTCGAGACGAGCGAGCCTCCTCGCATGAAGCATCATGTCCACCATGTAGGCATGAACCTTGTCTTTGTCACCGATGCGTGGGAGCAGAGAGTTGCGAAAAATGCGGTACATGATATCCGAAGCGGGTTGAGAACCAAGATTATCTTGCCGATGGCGAGCTTCTTCTCAACCATGAGCGGAGTGAGCTTGTCCTTGTCGCCAGAGTCGGCATTGTCGTGAGGCGAACACCAGCAGAGTGTCAAGTCCATCATCGACAACTTTGAAGCAAATCCATGAACTCCTTCCGGTGTAGCGGCATTTGGCGGCCATTGGTCATCCACGTCATCCTCCTCTCATCATTGGTGTGAAAGTACACCGAGGCAAAGAGGCGACAGATGATCTCGGGGTCATAGTCCATGTGGAGCGAGATCACATGCTCAATTCCAAACTGCTCCACCAAGTCGAGCCTCCCCAAAGTAGTCACGAAACTTGTCCTTCCTCATGTGGTGCATCTCAATCCACTTCACCTCCACATAGGTATTACGCTTGTTCTTGATGACATCCAAGTAGATCTGGGTTTGAGTCTTGTTCGAACAGTTCACACCCTCGATGGTGGGCGTGGGGTCGCATATGGGTGAAGCTGCCGAGGCGGACATACTCTTGAGCACCTATCTCATCCATGCCTGGCGAATCCTTGTGCTTCTGGCGGTGGACTTGACATTGCGCTCGATGCAGATGATCCTTGGGAACTTCTCTGGGTTCTTGTGAGACGCTTGGAACCAGTGTCACGAGCAGGATTGGCCGCGAGAGCCAACACCTAAAACACACACGCAAAGTACCAAAACAAGTCGAGAAGGATCAATGCAAAGGCTAAAAGACAGCATATGAAACCCATAGAAGATAAGCGAGAAAGTTGGCATGCGATAGATGTGGGCCACGGTAGAACTGCCATGGGGTGCGATACTAAAGTCTTAGTACAGCTCACGCGGTAGTACTGCATGAGGGCTCCGATAGTACCGTGGTGGGAGGCGATAGTAAGTTGTTAGTACCAAGACGGTAGCAGCGGTAATACAGCGACATAGGGGCGATAGTACCGTGGGAGCGGTAATCCGCGCCCTACTGGCGATAGTGCTTGCGTCGCGTCGGATCAAGCAGGATTTGAATCTGAAAAAGACCCGCGAAGCCATGGCGGTGCTACGGTGACCAGATCTAGTGCAAGACAACAATACAAGTATAGATCCTATGCAATACTACACTCCTTCATCCTACTCTTGCAGAGATCTAGCCTATAAATCTCAAGAACATACAAGCCTCCCCCAAAACCTAGAAGAACCAAATACAATCAAAACGAAGAAGGATTTGGGGAAAAACCTTGGTCCATAGCAAGAGCACGTGGTGGGGAACGATCCCACCGGACGGAATCACGGGAGGGTAGCCGGTGGAGGAGATCCGGCGACGAACGCCGGCTCCGTTCGAGGGCTTGAGAGAGGAACGGGTGTTGTGGAGAGAAGGGGACGAATGGGTATGGGGGAGTTAGAACTCCCCCTGCCCGACCTTATCCCCACACGCCCGAACCGGCGCGGTAGTACCACGAGTCATTGTGGTAGTACCGCCGGCGGAAATACTGCCGAGGCGGTAATATTGCTCCACCGGTGGCGATAAAAATTACTGCCGCTTGGGTGCGATAATACTGATGCTCCCATCAGTGGTAATCCGTGATTGGCATGATAATACCGTGGCCGACCGCGGTAGTACCGTGAGCTAACGCCACCAAGGGTTTCAAACAAGAAAGGAAAACATGCCTATGCACCGGAAAAACAGACACAACCCAAAGCAGCACAAACGCAAAGGAACAACCGGAAAAACTAAGTGACAAGGTCTCTCGAGGAGAGAGAGGGCGGTGGCCGAAGCCACCTATGTTTGAGTTGGATGGTATGGCACCGCGAAGAATTATCCTTGGGCCCATGACCAAAACTCGTCTTTGAAGCACAAGTACCATCAAAAATGGCTAATGTGAAAGAGGTGATCTATTTATGCATAATGGGGGGAGGGAGAGTTCATTGAGAGAACAACACTCCCCCTATGTCCATGCCTACATCTAAACTAGACAACAAATTGAGTGTGGTGGGGGTGCACGGGTTCAAGTCACATTGCTCAAATCAATGATATTTAGCTCATGCCTTAACTCATGAAATCTTGCTTCATCCAATGGCTTCGTGAAAATATCGCAAGGTTATCATGAGTGTTGACATACTTGAGCTCGATCTCCCCTCGCCTAATGTGATCCCGAATGAAGTGATACCGAATCTCAATGTGCTTCGTCTTGAAGTGTTGCACCGGGTTGAGGGAAATTTTGATGGCACTTTCATTATCACACCAAAGAGGCACTTTGTCACAAGTGACATCATACTCCTTTAAAGTTTGCCTCATCCATAGAAGTTGAGCACCACAACTACCGGCCGCCACATACTCCGCTTCGGTGGACGAGAGAGAGACACAACTTTGCTTCTTGGAAGACCAACTTACCAAAGAGCAACCAAGAAATTGGCACCCTCCGGAAGTGGACTTCCTATCCACTTTGTCTCCCGCATAATCGAATCCGTGAAACCTTCAAGCTTGAAGTTTGCTCCTCTTGGGTACCATAAGCCAAAGTTTGGGGTATGAGCCAAATATCGAAAGATTAAACTGACCGCCACAAAGTGACTTTCCTTTGGTGCGGCTTGAAAACGTGCACACATCCCCACACTCAACATGATATCCGTCCTAGATGCACAAAGGTAAAGCAAGGATCCAATCATGGAGCGATATACCTTTTGATCCACCGCTTTACCATTGGGATCGATGTCAAGTTGGCACTTGGTAGGCATTGGTGTAGTAGCCGGCTTGACATCACTTAGCTTGAATCTTTTAAGCATGTCTTGAGTATATTTGGCTTGGTTGATGAAGGTTCCTTCTCTTCTTTGCTTGATGTCGAAACCAAGGAAGAACTTCAACTCTCCCATCGAAGACATCTTAAACTTGGAGGTCATGAGGCGGCAAATTCTTCATTGAAAGCTTTGTTAGGGAACCAAAGATAATATCATCAACATATAGTTGGCATACAAACAACTCCCGTTGACCTTCTTAGTAAAAAGAGTGGGGTCGATTAGCCCTACTTCAAAACCACGATCTTGTAGCAACTCGGTAAGGTGGTCATACCACGCATGCGTGGGGCTTGTTTAAGGCCATAGAGTGCCTTATCGAGTTGATACACATGATCCGAAAAGTAGGGGTCCTCGAACCCGGGGTTGCTTGACATAGACCAACTCATTAATGGGACCATTAAGAAAAGCACTTTTCACATCCATTTGTTGCAACTTAAAGTTGTGATGGGAAGCATAAGCAATCAACAACGAATGGATTCAAGGCGAGCAGCGGGAGCGAAGGTTTCACCGTAGTCGATACCCTCGACTTGGGAGTAGCCTTGTGCTACCAATCTTGCCTTGTTGCGAATGATGTTCCCATGGGCATCTTGCTTGTTCTTGAAGATCCACTTGGTCCCAATGACATTGTGGTTCCCGGAAGGTCTTGGCACCAATCTCCACACCTTGTTGTACTCGAAGTTGTTGAGTTCTTCATGCATGGCATTGAGCCAATCCGGGTCTTCGAGCGCCTCATAGACCTTTTGGGGTTCAACACAAGAGACAAACGCGTGATGTTCACAATAGTTTGCCAATTGTCTACGAGTGCTTACCCCTTTGCGTATGCTTCCAACCACATTTTCCATGAGATGGCCTTGAGAGGTGAGCTTGGAAGCAATCTTCACGGCACGATGCTCTAATTCCTCCTCGGGTGTGGAAGTCCGAGGGTTGACTTGATGATATTGAGCGCCGTCTTGAGTTTGTTCTTGATCTTGAGGTTGATCTTGATCTTGAACTAGCTCGAGGGGGAGAACTTGACCTTGGGCATCATTTAGTGGTTCATCATCATCTTGAGGTAGATCTTGCCCTTGGTCTTGTTCACGAGGTTGAGGGCCTTCACGTTGTTCTTGGCGTGTGGGTCTTGATGAGGTGATGGCTCTACTTGAGTAGAGCATTGTCCTTCTCCTTCGCCACAAGGGGTTCCTCAATGGGTAGGATGTGACCAATACCCATTCTTCTTATGGCTTGGGAGGAATTTCATCACCTACATCACAAGTACCACTTTGCTCCACTTGGGAGCCGTTATTTTAAATCAAACTCCACGTTACCGTCTCCTCAATGAGTTCGGTGGACTTGTTGAGGACACGTAAGCATGAGAGTTTGTAGCATAACCAACAAATATGCCCTCATGAGCTCTAGCTTCAAATTTAGACAACCGAACACCTTTCTTGAGAATGAAACACTTACAACCGAACACCGGAAGTACTTGAGGTTGGGCTTGTTGCGGTGAGGATCTCATAAGGAGTCTTGTTCAAGCCTTTGCGAAGATAGAGCCGATTGGATGCATGACATGCGGTGTTGATGGCTTCGGCCCAAAAGTTGTATGGAGACTTGAACTCCGCCATCATGGTCCTTGCCGCATCCATCAACGTCCGGTTCTTCCTCTCCGCAACACCATTTTGTTGAGGGGTATAAGGTGCCGCATATTGATGCTTGATCCCCTCGTCACTAAGAAACTCATCCAAGGTGTAGTTCTTGAACTTCGGTGCGTTGTCGCTTCTTATTGTCAAGATCTTTGCATCATGTTGACGTTGAGCTTCATTAGCAAAGTTGATGACGGTTTGTTGGGTCTCACTCTTCCTCTTGAAGAAGTATACCCAAGTGTATCTTGAATAGTCATCCACAATCACCAAGCAATACTTTCTTCCTCCAAGACTATCAAAGATGGAGGCCCAAAGAGATCCATGTGAAGGAGCTCCAAGGGCCTCTTCGAGTAGATGATGGTTGAGGAGGGTGAGCCTTTCATGAAGCTTTCCTTCGATACAAGCCTTCGCAAGCATGATCTTTGGCAAAACTCACATTTGTTAGTCCACGAACATGGTCCCCTTGAGGAGACTTTGCAAAGATCTCATATTGGCGTGGGCTAAGCGGCGATGCCAAAGCCATCCCACGTCAACTTTAGCCATTAGGCATGTCGCGGTCTTAGTGGGTTGCTCGAAAAGTTAACCACATAGAGACCGTTCTCGACATGCCCAACAAAGGCTACTTTAAGAGTCTTGCTCCACAAGAGGGCCACGCAGTATCAATATCAAAGAATGTGGCAAAGCCCATGAGTGCAAGTTGACGAGCGGAAAGTAAATTGAATGCAAGGGACTCAACAAGCATGACTTTCTCGATCGTTAGATCATGAGAAATGACAACCTTGCCGAGACCCAATACCTTAGAATGTGATGCATCACCCCACTCGACATTGGTGGGCATAGATGGAATCTCTTGCACATCCACCACCAAGTCCTTGCTCCGGTCATATGATTTGTTGCTCCACTATCGAGCAACCATGATCCCCAGGAAGCAAACACCTACGAGATCAATGCTTGGTTTTAGGTACCCATTTAGTAATGGGTCCTTTGATGTTAGTAACAAGGGCCTTGGGAACCCAAATAGACCATTCAATGTACTCATAAGGAGAACCAACAAATTTAGCATAAACATGTCCATCACTAGCACGACACAACACATATGAAGGGTTAAAGTCGCCGGCTTTGTTTGAGGAAATGTTCTTGCCCTTTTGGACATCAACTTCCTTCACTTTCTCCTTCTTCTTGAAAGCTCTGTCTCCTTATTTTACAAACATTTGTTTGAGGGGAGGAGGACGATTGGCCTTGTTGTTCTTCTTCTTCTTGCTCTTGGACTTGGGTGCAAACCCAATTCCTTCTTTGCCCACAACTTCCTTTTGATTGCTCAAAAGGTCGTTGAGGTTTTTCTCACCTTGAATGCAAGTCACAAGGCCCTTCTCAAGTTGATCCTTCAACTTAGCATTTTCCTCCACAAGATGCACATGCTCACAACAGGGGTTAGTAGCACATGCATTATCAATTAATACCATATGAGGAAAGGTGGCTTTTTCCTTGGTTAGCTTAACTTGGAGTTGAGCATGAGACTCTTTGAGGCTAGCATGAGTACCCTTTAAGACCTTGTGGGCCTTGTCAAGTATCTCAAACTCCTCTTTGAGTCTAGCATGATCAACCCCAAGTTTAGCCTTCTCGGAGGTTAGCACACGAGACATGACAAGAGCATGATCAAGATCTTTCTTTAACTTAGCATGGGCATCATTGTGTGACTCCTCAAGAATCAAACGATGCACACACTCTTCCTCAAGAGCATTAGAGAGATCCGATATCTCATCGGCATAGTCACGACTATGACCTTCCATCTTGGAGATGGTTTCTTCGTGAGCCTCGATCATGTCATTGGCCTCACCAAGTTGTTCCAAGAGAGCAACAAAGTGCTTCTTGGACTTTCCTTTGAGCTTACTCATGAAGGACTCAAATTCATTCACTTCCTCATTAGACTCATCATGTCCATCAATGCAATCCTCCACGGAGGGATTAGTAATGATGGTGGTTGTGATGTTGGGGGTTACCTTGTTTGAAGCCTTCGCCATGAGACATCTAGCGGTGATGTTTTCGTTGGGTGATTCGAAGAGAGACACCCAAGGAGTAGCAATGGCAATGGATGCCATGGCCGTTGCTTCTTCATTCTCATCATCATCATCATCCTCTTGGTATTCTTCTTGAACCACCAACCCACGAGAGGGAGTCTTCTTGGCGAAGTTGTTCTTGTTGGGGACGGACTTGGCTTTGTCTTTCCGAATGAACTTGCCACCATTGTCTTCCGCTTCTCATAAGGACAATCCATAGCGAAATGGCTCACATTGCCACAGTTGAAGCAAGTTCTAACTCGTTGCTTGCCCTTGAGCGCCACTTGAGTTGTTCTTGTTGAAGTTGGGTCTTGAGCTCTTCTTGCTCCAAAATTGTCTTGAAGCAAGAGCCATGTGCTCATGGTAGTCGAACTTGGTGTCTTCGGGGTTGCTTTCCTCATCATCCACTTCTTCCTCTTCTTCGACAATGAGCTTGGCCTTCAAGGCAAGGTTAGGCTTCTTAGCTCTTTGAGAACGGAGCACCGCATTTTCGGCGGTCTTGTCCAAGATACTCATTGCAACGAACTCATCCAACACTTCACTTGAGGTCATGGTGTGGAAGTCCGATTCGTTGACGAATGACGGAGGACATGGCTTTGTTGTAGGGCATCATGGCCTTGAGGAACTTTCGCTTGATCCAATTGTCATTCGTGTCCTTGCTTCCATGATCTCGAAGTGCCACCGCGAGTTTGGTCACTCTTCGAAAGAGCTCACGAGGTTCTTCATCTTCTTTCATTGCAAACTCGTCGGCTTCATCTTGCACCACTTCATAGTTGGACCGTTGAATGCTAGCACTTCCACGATAGAGGCCCTCAACACATTTCCATGCTTCTTTAGCCACGACATGGGGTCGAAGGTGAGGAGATCTTGGGAAGAATTGCATCTTGAATGATGAAGAGCACTCTCATTGAATTGATTGTCCACGGCTTCTCGAGGGGTGAAGTTGCTTGGGTCATGAGGATAAAAACCTTCTTCAATGACTCTCCAAAGGTTAGTATTAACATGTTTCAAATGACGCTTAAAGCGATAGACCCAATTATCAAAATCTACACCTTTTTCATACTTAGGAGGTGGACCGGCATGATTCAAATGAGTGGAGGGGATTGGCCCTCCATAGACCGGGGGTTCCACATGTGCAAAGATGTCGGTACCATTTCTACCACTAGTAGAAGGACTCTTTTCATTGTTAGCTTCCTCCTTGTCGGAGAAAGCATCCGTCACCTTGTTAGTAGGATCACCCACTTTCATAGGTGCGGTAGATAATTTAAGTCCCTCTAAGAAATCATTAAACATGCTTTTAACCTCGGCCG
The DNA here is from genome assembly GCA_021437245.1 of Aegilops speltoides. Classification (NCBI taxonomy): domain Eukaryota; kingdom Viridiplantae; phylum Streptophyta; class Magnoliopsida; order Poales; family Poaceae; genus Aegilops; species Aegilops speltoides. The sequence continues at coordinate 102,689,237 of CM038141.1, read as the reverse complement.
TCATGGAGGTTTTCAATGTGTCTAAAGCCACATTGAACTCCTCACGAGAGACCGAGGCTCCCCCTTCGGCCGAAGATGAGATAGGATTCACACCGGAGTGTTCCTCCACACCATCGTGGGTGTCAACCATACTCTTGGACGGTAAAGTCCTTAATAAAGAGGCGAGGCTCGATACCAATTGAAAGGATCGATATGGTTGACTAGAGGGGGGGTGAATAGGCAACTAACAATTTTTAAGCTTTTCTTTACCAAATTAAACTTTGCAATAAATAGGTTGTCTAGATATGCAACTAAGTGAGCAACCTATATGATGCAAAACAACTAGCACGCAAGCAAGCAAGAGATGTAACAATAAGTAAGCTTGCAAAAGTAAAGGCACGAAATAACCAAGAGTGGAGCGGTGAAAGGCGAGGATGTGTTACGGAGTTCCTTCCTTTTGAGGGAAATCGTCTCCGTTAGAGCGGTGTGGAGGCACAATGCTCCCCAAGAAGCCACTAGGGCCACCAGTATTCTCCTCACGCCCTCACACGATGCGAGATGCCGTGATTCCACTATTGGTGCCCTTGAAGGCGGCGACGAACCTTTACAAGCAAGGTTGGGGCAATCTCCACAACAATCGGAGGCTCCCAACAACAACACCACCACGAAGCTTCACCACAATGGAGTATGGCTTCGAGGTGACCTCAACAAATCTAGGGTGCTCAACACCCAAGAGTAACAAGATCCGCAAGGGATAAGTGGGGAATCAAATATCCTTTGGTGGAAGTGTAGATCGGGCCCTTGTCACCCAATCCCGAGCAAATCAACAAGTTTGATTGGCTAGGAGAGAGATCGGCGAAAATGGAGCTTGGAGCAACAATGGAGCTTAGAGGTGGAAGAGGTAGTCAACTAGAGGTAGAAGACATCCCTTATATAGTCGGGAAAAGATCCAACCGTTATCCACTAGTTACGCGCGACTCACGGTACTACCGCTCCAAGGAGCGGTACTACCGCTGACGACAGCGATACTACCGTGTGTGATCACGGTACTACCGTGGCAGTACCGCAGTGCGGAACAAGCTGAGCTAGAAGCGGTAATCTTCTTTGGCGCTGTACTACCGCTCCCCTTGCGGTACTACCGCAAGGCGAGGAGAATCACGGCACAGGAAGGGCGCGGACGAAATAAATTTCATCCGTGCCTACTTCGCGAAAACTAGGGTGGTGCAAAAACCGACGGTACTACCGCTTTGCAAGGCGCGGTACTACCGTGGTAAACACGGATGTAAAATTACATCGCGCCTAATCTGCATGACAAGCGGTACTAAGCGAAGGGCCGCGGTACTACAACTCCAAAGGAGCGGTACTACCGTGATCCCCATGAGTACTACCGCCACAGAGACGAGTGGTACTACCGTGGGTGCAGCGGATGTAAAAATTACATCCGCCCTACTACCTGACCGGGCGGCACTAGGCGAGTGCGGCGGTACTACCGCTCAGAGGAGGCGGTACTATCATGAGGGCGCGGATGTAAAAATTACATCCGCCCTACTACCGCACTAGAGCGGCACTAGGCCAAGGTACCGCGGTACTACCGCGCCAGAGGGCCGGTACTACCGTGACCTGTCGCGGTACTACCGCGTGTACTTGCGGTACTACCGCAAGTACACCAGTAGTCGTCAGTTTTTCGCACAACAAAGATAACGATGGGTAGCTCCAAAGTGTAAGGAAAGGAGGGGCAAGTGTACGTGTGATTCCACCCTACCTTTCCGACGTGGACCCCCTCTTAATAGTACGACTCTCCTACGACTCAACTCCACCAAAGAGAAACGTAGAACAACGCCGGCTTCACTAGTCTCCGAGGGGCACCGAATCGTCTTGTGCCTAATGATGAAGTATCTGTGGGACTCAAGGCACACGATTAGTCCGCACGAGTATTGTCATCAATCACCAAAACACTTAGGGATAAATATGCCCTTACACCGGGATTCATCCCAACATGGCACTCTTTCGGCATTATTTCCTTCCTCGCATCCAGCCAAGGGATGCCCTCTCTGTCTGCATTGCTTGGATCCCAAGGGCTCTGTGCAAAGGTGTGTACCCAGAGGGAGCCCAGAAGGAGAGGTGGGACGAATGGCGGGGCTGGTGGTGTTAGATTGTAGAGGAGGACCCACGGCCATTTTGCGAGGTCTGTCAGAGACCGCCGGTCCGTGGTCCACACTGGAGTGATCTTGACGCCGACGACAAGAAGCTCACGATTGCCACCACCAGGATTCATCGCCTTGCAGCGCTGGGCTCACACTCGAGATGGTCGGGGCTGATTTCACCCGCTATCGCATCGCCCCTTTGCATGATAAGGGGAGGCCGGCCTGGGATTACAAGAACGTGGCTGATATCATGCGGCTTCGCCCTGGCCTGAATCACAGCTTCATAGTGATGCAGCATGCGCATCTTTGCCAGAGGCTCTTTCAGCTCAGGGTCAACGAGACCGGCAAGGACGCCAAGGCCGGCAAGGCCGAAAATCCATTCAGGTTGCCGACGAGGGTGGTCCCGTCGAGCAATAACTCCCGCCTGACCGACATCATCGCCATGATGCCAGCGTTCAATGCGCACGACCTCGATCTGACCTGGGCTGAGCCAAAAGCAGAACTGGTGCAGGGATTTTTCGACAATTTGTGGGAGAGGACCATCCGCGAGGAGCCGCTGCTCATCCGCCCCACCACTGACGAAGAGGTGGCATACATCGCCGCCAGGACAGAGGAGGCGGAGCTTGCCGCTGAGGCCGGCAGCCTCGGCACTGTGGATGACGAGGCTAAAGGAGCCGAGGAGGAGCAACGGTTCTTGGAGTGGGTGGGGCCTGCCGGGGAGACCAGCGGCGCTGGTGTCGGGGTTCCCCCTGCTGTGGAGGTGGCCGAAGAGCCGACCGAGGCGTACGAGCCCTCGGCCCCGAAGAAGAAATGCGTCCTGCGGCGGATTGGCTCCAGCGAGCCAGTCCAGTCCGGCAGGGCCACGCAACGGCAAGGGAACCGGTCCTCTAACATTCGTAAGGAATGTTAGAGAAGTTACAGTACCCTTACTTTCCTTCTTTCTATCCATTGATTAAGGCTAAAATAAATTAAATTAATTTGTAAATTAATGATCTACTGTGTACATTTACAGTAATTACATACAAACAAAATGATGATGAAATAAAATTAATTTTGAATTATTTATATCTACAGTAAATACCAACGTTAAACAACATACTAACTATTTCTAACTTTCCTTCTTCATTTTACACTAGACTAACATTGTAGCACCATGACTTTCCTTATGAATGTTAGAGGATCTGATTCCTCTAACTTGTACCCTCCCGTTCCAAAAGACTTGTCGAGGTTGTCTTTTGATAATACACACGCACTGGTTCGAGTCCTGGCTCGGTCGAGGGGGTGCTTAGAGATTTTCTCCTATAAAAATATGCCGCCAAGGGCTAGTCTTGGCTGATCTTCTTTTTTTATAATACACACACATGGTTTATTTATTAGCTTTTGTAGCTTATGTTAGCAATGCATGGGCTTGGTGCTCGGTAATATTGTCGCTCTTATATTATGGAACGGAGGGAGTAGAACCGAACGAGCGACTGTATTAGTTTAAGGATACCGCGGATCAGATAATCTCCTATCACGCCATTTTTTTTGCCATTAACCTGCACTCGCGAGATTTAAATCAGAGATGTTGGCGTGTCCCAAAGCAAAACCAATGCCACACAGTCATGTTTTACTCGCTTTGGTCGTCATAATTTACAAATCACGCGGTACTTGGCTCACTGCAGCAGATATGGGTTGTTGCCTTTTTTTTCTTTTTGAACATGGGTTGTTGCCTTGTTGGCATGTACTCCCTCCGTTTTTATTTAGTTCGCATATTAGTTTTGGTCAAAGTCAAGCTTTACAAATTTTGACCAAGTTTATAAAAAAATATAAAGACATGCAATAACAAATCAACAACATTAGATTTATTATTAAATGTATTTTCACATTGTATAGATTAATTATGATAAATGTTTATATTGTTTTCTACAAATTTGATCAAACTTTATAAAGTTTGACTTCAGTCAACTCTAATACGCAGAGTAAATAAAAATGGAGGGAGTACGTACACTCTGTAAGTTTCTGACTATTTTAGCCATCTTAAGCTTAGCTGTGAAGTGGCCACGCCTTCAGCACGGCAGCCATGTGCCAAAGTAACGGAGAGAGCTGGCAGTGGCGGCGACCATCCATCCCCTCCCTCCCTCCCCTGTTTCGGCATTCCGCCACGCTAGATCGGACCCTCTTTCCCCTTTCTCCTCGTCCTCCCATTTCCCGTTCCCACGCAGGAGAGGGGCGACGAGACGACGCGAGCTAAGCTAGGGTTCCGGCGAGCCCCCCCGCCCCGATCTGACGGCCGCGGCGGCGGCGATGACGACGCACGAGCGGAAGACCGTCGATCTGGAGGAAGGCTGGGCCTTCATGCAGAAGGGCATCACCAAGCTCAAGAACATCCTCGAGGGCAAGCCGGAGCCGCAGTTCAGCTCCGAGGACTACATGATGCTCTACACGTACGGTACCCCCTGCCCCCCAATTCCGCCTCCCCGTCCGCGGCCTCATCTGATTTTCGCCGTCGCCGCTCTGCTCTGCTCTGCGCAGGACGATATACAACATGTGCACGCAGAAGCCCCCGCACGACTACTCGCAGCAGCTCTACGACAAGTACCGCGAGTCCTTCGAGGAGTACATCTCCTCCATGGTGAGCAGCTGGGTCTTCTCCGTGTGCTGATTGTGGCTGGTGCCCCGTTAATTTTAGCTGTCGGATTGGACGTGCCGCGTGCGGCGGGTGGAGCATTTAAGTTTTTGACGTGCACACGGTTGCTATTGCTGGTAGGGGTGTAGGAATGGTGCGCGTGATGATGATTCTCTTCACTTCTGTGTGGTTACGAATACTATAAACGGACTGGTTTTGTTATATGCAGTATGCGGCCACTAGACTTGTTTCGTCTGCTCTCTGTCTTTGTTTGGATGCAGGTTGTGGGTGTACCAAAGTAGTATATTGTATACGTTTGTACCCTGCAACTTACATTCGAATCAGAAATAGCATGCAGTAGGGGTGCATCATTGGAACATTTCTATGGGGTACACCGTCGAATTCCCATGTTCCGAATAGGACCTAAGGAGCTTTAGACCAATATAATGGCACATGGAAATGTCTCTAATTTCCTGCTATCAATGTCTTGGGAGCAAGAGAATGACTAGCTGAAATGGGTGCTCATAAATGCAAGGGAGAGAGGGAATGCCAAATGAGGCCAGAATCAGGAAATGCCTGTGAAATTAGAATGTCCATTTATGCTATGGAAATTTAACGATAGTGTTCTCTTTTGGGTCTCATTTAACTTCCCCTCTCTCTTCGTCATTTATTAACGCTTACGCTAACATTCTCTCACTTGTTTGTGATATATAGGCACATAGCATGGCAGGGACATTAAAGTTATAGCCTCTTTCTATTCTCTTTGTCAGATAACATCTTTAATGTCCGTGACGCACCAAGTACCCTTATAGATTGAAATAGTGGGACCAGGAACTATGCGTGATGTTTTTACGCTAATTAGTAGGGGATTTTAACATCATCACAAAGTACAACCTGGAAATTATCTTGAATCTCATGCATGATACATACTTCTGTGCGAATGAAGAAACATGATACATAGGAGTTCCACATTACACTAGCTGTGTGCTATATTTACCATGCATATTACAGAGAAAAGGGATATCTGGAACTGATATTACTTGCAATAATCGTTAGAAGGCGTATCAGGTTAATATCTGATAAAAACATAGCCAGAAACAGTCAGCAGAGAACTGACCATTGGGATTCACATTTAATGTCTCTTCTCCTAATCCAGAGCAATTGATAGAGTAGTTATCATGGGTTGTGACTACTAACCGTTGCCTAGGGTGTGATTCACAAAAATGAGAGAGGGGACTGCCCATGAGGGGGTTGTTAATGATCATTTGAAGGCCAAGGGCACCTAGTTGGCAAGTTTTTGCAAACTAGACCGTTGGTGGCTTCTTCAAGCGGTTTCTACCTTTATTAATCAGTACACCTTTGATGCATTGCCTCTATGGAAAAAGGACATCTTTCATTGTGAATCTTAGATAATGGCACATTGGCTAATCTGCCATGGTCTTAGGTGTATGGTCCATTATTTGCTGTAAAAAAACAGGAGACTGAGTAGGTTTGAGGACTGAAGCCTAGACTAGATGACTCTGGGCCAGGTGCCATCTCGCAATGTAATGTTTTTTTAAGCCAACCGCTTTTGCTTGGTTTCAAGGAATTGACAATTGAGAGCCTCTTTATCTCACACGATCATTTATTATACATTACTTTTAATGCTAAAATGCATCGTGCTTATAGTCTCATCTAAAACTGTATCTTATTGTTAATGGCACATCTTCTTAGAGATATCCCCATTCATGCCTTTAAATCTTCAATTCTGATGTTGGTTATAACTTATAACCAACAGCTTAATAACAGAGTTGCCCTTGTTTTATGGTAGCGTAGGTATTTAGTTACTTACATTTGATCATTCCTATGTTGTCTTAGCTATGTTTTGTGTGTTTGCTTGTTTGGCTTTACACTTTATTTTGACTCCATGTAGGTCTTACCTTCATTGAGAGAGAAGCATGACGAGTTTATGTTGAGGGAGCTAGTAAAGAGGTGGTCTAACCACAAAGTGATGGTTCGGTGGCTATCACGCTTCTTCCATTACCTTGATCGATACTTCATTTCACGTAGATCGCTTCCAGCATTGAGAGAAGTTGGGCTCAGTTGCTTTCGAGATTTGGTAAATGAATGTGTTCTGGCAGTGAAGTTATTTATATATAGTTGTTTTGCCTTATTTGTTTTAACTCTTTTCTAATGGTAAAGGTATATCAAGAAATCAAAGGGAAAGTAAAAAGTGCAGTCATTTCCTTGGTGAGTCTTTGCATCACATAGTAGTCCGAACAGATGATTTTCCTATATGTGGTTGTGACATCCTCCTTCAACAGATAGACCAAGAACGTGAGGGTGAACAAATTGACAGGGCTCTGTTAAAGAATGTCTTGGATATATTTGTTGAGATTGGCTTAGGCAGTATGGAATGTTACGAGAATGATTTTGAAGATTTCTTGCTGAAGGATACTGCAGATTACTACTCTATCAAGGCCCAAACCTGGATCGTGGAAGACTCTTGTCCTGACTATATGTTAAAGGTAGTTTCAGGAGCTTTTTCCTTATTGTTTACATAGTTAAGGACAATAATATATGTGCATTGGATGTCCTTTTCACTAGGCCGAGGAGTGCTTGAAGAGGGAGAAGGAACGAGTTGCTCATTATTTGCATTCTAGTAGTGAACCGAAGTTATTGGAGGTTTGTGAAAAGATCTCTGCTGCAATCCCCCCCCCCCCCCTTCCACACACACACACGGACGCTCGCCCGCTGTTTTTGGTGATTTGAAAATGCTACATACTGGATGTGTATTACACAAATTAGTATCTAGTTGGTCTTCCTGAGAGAACATTTGTCATGATTTCCCTCTCTTTAACATATCAGTTGACTTAACATTAACATAATTCGTGGATTGTTTCAGAAAGTGCAACATGAGTTGTTAACGCAGTATGCAAGCCAACTTTTGGAGAAGGAGCATTCTGGATGCCATGCATTACTTCGTGATGACAAGGTATGACCAGAGAGTCATATCCCTGAAGAGTAATAATAATCGGGAACATCAAGTATATTGACTGTTTACATCTGTTGTTGTAGGTTGAGGATCTCTCAAGGATGTACAGGCTCTTTTCTAGAATAACTCGTGGCCTAGAACCTGTTTCTCAAATTTTTAAGCAGGTATCTGCTTATGCAAAGCATGCTTTAGTTGCTCCATAGAACAATTTGGAGTTTTGGACATTGTATTTAAGTGCTGTTATTCTGCAGCATGTTACCAACGAAGGGACAGCATTGGTGAAACAAGCAGAAGATGCTGCTAGTAATAAAAAGGTGCACATTTATTGTCACTATAATTTTTTTTTTGAGGAATTGTCACTATAACTTCACAGTTTCTGTGGATCTCAATGTATTTTTATACTTAAGCTCACTTGTACCATGTGCAACACCCAGTCCATTAATTTAGCCTTGCATGCTAGAGCCCGTTATTTATCTGGGCTGGGTTGAACTCTTTCATTTTTCCTCTTGTACGTCCCCTCTTCCCTGATTGTACCTGCCTCATGCGGCCCCTGCTTGTACAAGTGATTGTTGGAGGAAAGGACCAGTTGGGTTCCTTGTCACATAGTGCCTAGAAATTGGTTGTTACAGTATGTGCCGTTTTGGTTTCTTGTCGATGCTTTATTTTGCTCTGTCTAGTAGTTGTCTCTCTGCTTCAGACTCGGCTTTTCAATTAATTTCTTTATTCGTCATCTTGAAGTGAACATCTAATAATTAATTATTCTTACAGCCAGAGAAGAAGGACATTGTTGGTTTGCAGGAACAGGTGTGTACATTCAGACTATATTGCTGTCAACCCAACCTTTTGTAATTTTAGTTGCGACATTTATCACCATCTGAGAATTTCTGGTTTTAGGTTTTTGTCCGGAAAATCATTGAGCTCCATGACAAGTATGTAGCATACGTCACTGACTGTTTCCAGGGGCATACCCTCTTCCATAAGGTTTGTCAGATTATATGTTTATTTGTTTCTCCATGATTCATCTTTTGCAATAAAATAAACAGGAACACTCTCTGATCTTTGTTTCCTATTCCTTTGCACAGGCGCTTAAAGAGGCTTTTGAAGTGTTCTGCAACAAAGGTGTCTCTGGTAGTTCAAGTGCTGAATTGCTTGCCACCTTCTGTGATAATATTTTAAAGAAAGGCGGCAGTGAAAAACTCAGTGATGAAGCTATTGAGGATACCCTGGAGAAGGTACATGCGTCAATCTGTTATGTGTTCTCTTTTACTTGCAGACATTAGTGCATTTTTATCTTTCGGGTGTTAATCTGGAACTGGCCATTCATCAGGTAGTGAGATTACTCGCCTACATCAGTGATAAGGACCTTTTTGCTGAGTTTTACAGGTAATCGTTTTTAACATTGTACAATAACTTTAATGCCTTGTAAGCTCAAGAAGATAAGGAATTCCATTGGTTTCACTCTGGGCCTGATGTTTCATGGTGATGATGGCAGGAAGAAGCTGGCTAGGAGATTGCTATTTGACAAGAGTGCTAATGATGAGCACGAAAGAAGCATTCTGACCAAGCTAAAACAACAGTGTGGTGGCCAATTTACTTCAAAAATGGAGGGCATGGTCACTGACCTTACTGTTGCAAGGGATCATCAAACTAAGTTTGAAGAGTTCATAAGCACACACCCTGAATTGAATCCTGGGATAGACTTGGCAGTCACTGTTCTGACAACAGGATTTTGGCCAACTTATAAATCATTCGATATAAACCTTCCTGCTGAGATGGTAAATTTACTGTTTTCTTGTGCTCTCCACTTCTGCAAACTGAGGTCTTAACTATTTTATGGCCTTACTCTCTGTAAGATTATTAACATTGACAACTCCCAAAAAAATAGGTGAGATGTGTCGAGGTTTTCAAAGAGTTTTATCAAACAAGAACTAAGCATAGAAAACTTACATGGATATATTCCTTGGGAATCTGCCATATCACCGCAAAGTTTGAGGCCAAGACTATCGAGCTCATTGTTACAACTTACCAGGTAAGCATAGACACGTACATGGTCTTGCTTTTATTTCAGGTGCCACAGACTAATGGTTTCTTTCGGACTCTTTGTCAGGCTGCATTGTTACTACTGTTCAATGGAGCTGATAAACTTAGTTACTCTGAGATAGTAACGCAACTGAACCTATCAGATGACGATGTAGTGAGGTTGCTCCATTCTCTCTCTTGTGCGAAATACAAGATTCTTACTAAAGAACCAAGTAACAGATCTATTTCTCCTAATGATGTATTTGAATTTAATTCAAAATTTACTGACAAGATGAGGAGAATTAAGGTATTTTTGGTTGTATTTTTTTTCTTGCTTCCTCTATTTTGTTACGGTTGGATGTAATCCTTGCTTGTTATTTCTGTCCGTAGATACCTCTGCCTCCAGTTGATGAGAAAAAGAAGGTAGTTGAAGATGTTGACAAGGATCGAAGATACGCTATTGATGCATCCATTGTTCGTATTATGAAGAGCCGGAAAGTCTTGGGTCACCAGACACTAGTAATGGAGTGTGTGGAGCAACTTGGTCGCATGTTCAAGGTATGAAACATTCTTCAAGTGCTGTTAGCTGTGCTAATGGTAAATGTGGTTGTGTCCATTTGATCTTGCCTTTGTAGGACCAGTGACAAATGTGTTTACATGGCTAGTATGTCAAATTCAAGCCATATTTTTTTTGTCATGTAGCTTGTTGAGTCCTCAGGCTTGCATCCTCACATTAGTGCAAATGAGAAATATATAGCTATATTTACTAATTAAATTTAAATCATACAGTATACTTTAAACCATACACAATGCATCCAGATGTTGCCCAATATCTTAATTTCTTTCTTGGGAACTATGGATATTCCAGACTGAAATATTTAACAACCTTTGAAGCTAGTACATTTTATGTAGAATTTCCTTTGATTCCTTGACCTGATCATGGATGCTCGTTTTATCCCTTCAGCCCGACTTCAAAGCAATTAAGAAGCGCATTGAGGATCTTATAACCAGGGATTACCTGGAGAGGGACAAGGAGAACCCGAACGTCTACCGATACTTGGCTTGATCATCGGTTCTCCATGCTGGGTTCGGTAACATCTGGCGTGTATGCCTACCAAGCTACTGCTATTTAAGGATGCTATATTTTGTGCCATGGCACACCACATTGGCTTGTCCAGATGGATACCCTGGTGGCGGCACCGACATCTGTCATTTGTACATGAAGGTTGTCAGATCCAGTTCCTTGGCCCTACCTGTATGATAGAACTGCCCTGGTAAAAGAGAAGGTGGTTCGTCGGGGCAGGCCTTGGTAAATGTTGTACACTCCTGCTGGTTGTTGTGTTCAGTTTTTTCGATTGTATTATCAATATAGTTTTCCTGTAATATATCCTTGCGACACAAAGATAATTCAAAGAAATGTATCTCTTGCTAGACCACCTTTGGCGGTGTTATTTCTCTAGCAGCGGCAAGAGATTGTATTGACTTCACAAGGAATTCATATAAAGAGATGATGATAGATGTCAAAACTGGGATCATGTGAAATTTCCTCGAGGCCCATTTGAAGTTACAGTGCATGTCAACAGGGGAAACTACAACGCCTTCTGGAACAAATTGGGTTTGGGGTTCCTTTAGGCTTTGTTCGGTTAATCCTCTCCCCAAGAGAATTGGAGGGGATTGGCAAGGATTGATTCATATTTTGACTTAGAAGAGGTTTAAATCCCCCTCAAACCCCTTCAATCCACTCGGATTCACTCGTAACCGAACAAGGCCTTACGAGTTTTGATGGAAAAAGAAAAAGAACCTTTTGCACTGATGTATTTCGAAGGAAACATATACATTCCTGCCCGTTGTCACAAAGAGCTATTATAATGTGTTTTTCAACAGAATATGAGCTCTAACCCCACGGGAAAATCACTTTCCGGTTGGTACTCCAGTGGACTCTATTTTTATGGTGAACTATACAGATCCATGTTCTTAGCTACTCATTTGGGTTTGTTTCCAGTAAGTAAATGATTTCATATGCTTTTGAAGGAATCCGTATGCATTTAAGTGGACCTCGTTAGCGGTGACTAGGGTCAGTTTTTCCCCTCCGGACTCTACTGGTGAGCCCGTGGAATTGAGCTGGTCTTCCGTGCTCTTTCTCGAGTTTGTTTGTAACAGATTCAATGAAGCTCTGGCGTAGATTAATATTGTCTTTTGGGTAGTGAGGTTTGCGTTTCTTACAGTATTGGGCCATGGTGGTATGATGCTAGGTGCTTCATATCGATTCAAGGGTTCAACAACGACAATCTATAATGTGGTTCCCCTTAGTTACAATGCATGAAGATTTCCTGGCTGTGATCGATAAGGCTAGTCTGGCTGATAGGGGGCCGAGATAGTGACGCATTGGTGACTCGTTTTGACGGTGGTAGTGATCGTTCTATAGTCCAAAAGCCTTGAAGTATTTTTTATTATGTTTTTGGGTGCTTTGTACTTGTGAAATTTCATAATAGACTTGGACCTTTTTCAAATAAATAAAAATAATGCATGTCAGAGGGCGTTTGGATTTTAGTACTAGGTCCGGTGACATTGGGTGAGCACAAGGACGACCAGTGGTAGAAGACCTGGTGCTCCAAGATGACAGCGTTTACTTTTTCTCCAAGATGAACTATAGTTTTGAGTCATATATGCATATGATGTAGATGTTCGTTTAATTCTTATAGTTCATCTCATTCAAAATCAATTTTTAGTCTAGATATAACTCTTGGCATCAAAACCAAAACAACTCACACTTTTTCTCTCACAAAATACATTAAACGAGAGATTGCTTAGATGCAACAATAAGATAGTACAATTAATTGGAGGAGCTATATCTAAATACTCCCTTCATTTTTGTATACCAGGCCACTTTGTTTTTCGTGTCAAACTTTGACTATAATTTTAGTCAACAAACAATGCGTTATATGTCATCAAAACTGTTTCATCAAAAAGTTCATTGAAATGTGCATCTAGTGACATAAAAATATGAAGTGATCTTGTATACAAAAATGGAGAGAGAGTACATATGATATAGCTTTAAGATAAAATGCATTAGAAGTGCCCTATAGTCTTATGAAAATGAGATGCACTTATTGAATACTTGTCTATATGATTAAGATACATTGAGATTGCAAGCATATGTCTGAAATTACAAGATTACATACGATTAATAAGAAATGATCACCGGGATTGGCCTGCAGTGCGACATGCTTGAACAACACAATAATGTGAAGACCAATGGGCAAAGTCTCAACCATCACTTTTGATTCTCACGTATGCTACAGCCACATGATCTAATATTTGGGGGAAAAACCACATGACATAATATAATTACGATTCTTTTTTTTGTGTGGATAACTTCCAATCTATTCATTTTCAATCATGACAGTACAACGAACACTAGGAATAATAAAAATTACATCCAGATCCGTAGACCACCTAGCGACGACTACAAGCACTGAAGCGAGCCGAAGGCGCGCCGCTGTCATCGCCCCTCCCTCGCCGGAGCCGGGCAAACCTTGTTGTAGTAGACAGTCGGGAAGTCGTCGTGTTAAGGCCCCATAGAACCAACACACCAACAGCAACCGCCGCGGATGAAGAGTGTAGATAAAAAGGATCCAACCTGAAGACACACGAACAAAGACGAACGACGAACAAATCCGAGCAAATCCACCAAAGACAGATCCGACGAAGACACACCTCCACACGCCCATCGATGATGCTAGACGCATCACCGAAACGGGGGCTAGGCGGGGAGACCATTATTCCATCTTCAGGGAGCCGCCGCCGTCTCGCCTTCCTGAGCAGGACACTAACAAAACTCGAAAAAGATCTAAAAACGGAGCCCTCCCACCGGCAAGGGCCGAGATCCACTCCACCTCCATGGCCCTCAGGACACCGGAGACGGATGGACCGACACCGGGGCCGGTGGGAGGCAGAAAACCCTAGATTTTTTAGGCAGGGACTTGCTGGTTTTCTGGTTGCGTGAGTCGTGTATTCAGCTCGCGATAGCTTGTTTATATAATTACGATTCAATCCTGAGAGATTAGCTTGAAATTATCCAGAGACCTAAAAACGGGTTCAAGTGTATTCGAACTACATAGATCACAAAGACACAAATACAGGAAATAACACATGATGATTGAGACGCCACGTACTGCTGGTTTGTTTTGAAGATATAATTGTTTGGTGGGGCATGCTACGCGTCCACCAACTGGTCTTTTTAAAAGATCAGCCGGTTCGCGAGTCATCGGATCTGGCACATCGAGCGTCCGACCGATGCCACCATTATTGCAACAGAGGTCTTGTTGCAAAATCTTTTGCAACAGAGGTCATGTTGCAGGATTTTTTACTACAAAGATCTTGTTGTAGATTTTTTTTTTGCAACAGGGGTGATGTTGCAGATTTTCTTCTTGTTGTTTTTAGTTTTTTTGCAACATAGATATTGTTGCGGAAGAAATTTTTGCAACACGGGTGAGGTTGCAGAAAAAATTGCAACAAAGTTGAAGTTGCAGAAACGTTTTTGAAGTTGTCAGCAACACCTCAAGCTTGTTGTTCGGAGGTCAGGGCTGCTGCAACACCTCGAACTTGGCTCAAGCAACATCTCATGGGAGCACGACAACACCACCAAATCAATGGTCGTGCAGCAGCCGCTGCCCGCCCTTGATGTGGGATGGCTGCGGAGATGGGAGACGAGCGAGGGGTAGAGGATTGGGAGGTGGGGGGCTCTCCATGTAAGATGAGTCATGGGGAAGAGAGAGCTTGGACCGGGAAAGATGGCTGGTGGAGAAGGAGAGTGCTGCGCGGGATGTGTGAGGAAGAAGAATTGGCGCGAAACAACTGCTGAGGAACCGACAACCGAGGAAAAGGTAAGATCCGATTTGCCGCGTGCGTGTGATGGGACACGTGCCTTCTGCGGGACGCGGCGGACAAATTGGTGTGATCCGCCGGCTGAAACGAACCGTTTCCCTTTTTGAATGGTGTGCATTAAATACAACAACAATTTTTTTTGGGGGGGGGGAGAGAGAGATGTGGTCAGTTTTTGATCGAGATTTGAGTTTAAAGATTCACATCCGCTAATATTTCCATAATAAAAAACACAATGGAGGTAGATTATGGTTCTGAGCATGTCCCACCGGCCAGTCAGAGATGAGCTAATCTACTAAGCATGTGTTCAACTCAACGCAGTCGTAATCATGTGCCGAACCGACCTACACCCGTGGCTAGATAACAGGGGCGACACGATCCCCCTCCCACACGCCTCATCCCATCCGTTCAGCCCCGATCGTACGGCCCACAAGGCCCGCGGGAGCGGAAGCGAACCTTCCTCCAATCAAAACGTCCTTGGTTGCGACGGGATTCCCCTCCTCATAAGCCGTCCGCCCCGTCTCTTTCCCCCATCGCTCTCCCCCCCAAACCCCACGCGGCGACGGACGCAACAGAACCCAGCCTCCTCCTCTAGGGTTTGCGGCCGCCGTCGGGGGCGGAAACCGGCGGCTACGGCGGCGATGGCGGGCCACGGGCAGGACCGCAAGACGATCGATCTGGAGGATGGGTGGGCGTTCATGCAGCGGGGCATCACCAAGCTCATCAACATCCTCGAGGGCAAGCCGGAGCCGCAGTTCAGCTCCGAGGACTACATGATGCTCTACACGTAAGTCGCCCCCGTCCCCTCTTACCTCCGGCCGTGGCCAGGCCGGGCCCGATTCGATCTGATCCGGTGCTGATCTAGGGTTTCCCCGCCCCTCCCTGCTTGTCTCTCCCTTGTCGCGCAGGACGATATACAACATGTGCACGCAGAAACCCCCGCACGACTACTCGCAGCAGCTCTACGACAAGTACCGCGAGGCCTTCGAGGAGTACATCCGGGCCACGGTGAGCTGATTCGCCTGCTCTAGCTTATGCGTACATGCCGTGTCGTGTTCAGATTGTTCCCTGTTTTGTGCGTATCTGCGCCTGTGCTGTTGGTTCTCTGGTCCAATGAATCAAGACGAGTCTGATTGTGTTTTGGTTTCGAACATGCACCACCCATGGATTTTCATGCGTGTTTTTTTTTTTGGGTTGAGGTGTAGCCGGAGGGGAGTTGTCTTACTGGATGCAAATGATTACATTCTATCTTACTAGTATTTACTAGAACACATAATAAGATCCTGTTTACATATTTTGTTCCTGCACAATTTGAAACAAACCTTCCTCTTAGAATTCCGGTATCCCAGTCAAACAGCCCTTCACATAAATGCATCAGTGAGTTTGCTTTTACTTGACAATGTGTTTTTAGGTCAGTTTATTTGTGCTCCCATCTTTCTGGGGTCCAAGCTGCTATACAAACAAATGTCATCACGGAGCTGGAAAAGTGAAACCTGCACTTTAGAACTGTTCTCAGTGTTTTCTGTGGTTATTCTTGAGATTAAGAGTACTTATCATGTTTGCACTGTATATCTGGTTAAAAATTATTGCTCTTCTAACTAACGTCCATCATCCTAATCCGATGAAACATTTTCTATCACTAAAATTGTCTTGACGAATAACTCGCTGTGTTAGGGTCACTCTTCCGGCCTCGTTATATGAATGTTGAGTTCATTTATTATCCTATAGAGACTCTGTTTGTGTGACTGAATTAATTTGTTCCGCTGAATTTAGATATCTTGTTAATACTATTTCCTGGTATAAATTTCTGGATATTTATGTCATTGTCATGAGTGTATAGTTTATTCACCATATTTAGTCTGCTATTTGGTGATGCATGTTGCTTTATGTAACTTGTAATCTTTCTTTGTCCATTCCCCTTGTTGTCTAATTGGATATCCTCCTAGTAACCCCTTTTGTAATGTGTGATGTGATGGGATGAAGGGGGACTAGGAATCTATGGTAGTTATGTTCTGAATTTGTGACAGGACTCACACAACACACATCTTACGGTTTGTTCTATAATCATCCTGTGGTTTATTTGTTTGCTCACTTTTTACTTATACTCAATTACTGTAGGTCTTGCCATCATTAAAAGAGAAGCATGATGAGTTTATGCTCAGGGAGCTGGTACAAAGGTGGTCGAACCATAAAGTTATGGTTAGGTGGCTTTCACGCTTTTTCCATTATCTTGACCGGTACTTCATCACACGGAGGTCGCTTACTGCACTTAGAGATGTTGGGCTTATTTGCTTCCGTGACCTGGTAATTACCATTTTCTAGTTCCTGTTCTCGTTATATGCCTTATTTAGTGTTTTTTTCTGTTCTAATCTGTCAACTCATGGTAATAGATATTTCAAGAGATCAAAGGGAAGGTAAAAGATGCGGTGATAGCTCTGGTGAGTCGTTGCATCTCTCTATGAACTTGT
This sequence comes from Aegilops speltoides, assembly GCA_021437245.1. Classification (NCBI taxonomy): domain Eukaryota; kingdom Viridiplantae; phylum Streptophyta; class Magnoliopsida; order Poales; family Poaceae; genus Aegilops; species Aegilops speltoides. Next base: position 102,672,161 of record CM038141.1, on the reverse strand, counting down.
ATCCAACAATTTGTGTACATATATAACTGAGTGTTGTGGCACCTTTCTTAAACAGATCGATCAAGAGCGTGAAGGTGAACAGATTGACAGGGCCTTGCTGAAGAACGTCTTGGATATATTCGTTGAAATTGGGTTAGGTAATATGGATTGTTACGAGAATGACTTCGAAGATTTCTTGCTTAAGGATACTACAGATTACTACTCTGTCAAAGCTCAAAGCTGGATTGTTGAGGATTCTTGTCCTGATTACATGATAAAGGTACCATCGATATAAGGCCTTTGTGACTGCTTACATATTTACCTATGCCTGGTATTTTTGTTTTTATGTAATTGATTGCTGGATGCCTCTTTTATTAGGCTGAAGAGTGCCTGAAAAGAGAGAAGGAGCGAGTTGGTCACTACTTGCATATTAACAGTGAGCCGAAGTTGCTGGAGGTATGTTGAAAGTTTGTGAACCTGTTTGAAATTCTCTGGACTGTTTTATGACCAGTCTTTGAGGAATGATACAAATTATGCAGTCTGTGATATGTTTGTATTTAATTTGTGCTTCCTGATTTTACAGAAAGTGCAAAATGAGTTGCTTGCCAGTTATGCAACACAACTTCTGGAGAAGGAGCATTCTGGATGTTTTGCATTGCTTCGGGATGACAAGGTTTGATCAGAAGGAGGCACATTTCTTGACAGTGTATGTTCATCAACAGAATTGGCCACTTATTAATTGTTTGCTACAGGTTGAGGATCTTTCAAGGATGTACAGACTCTTCTCAAAAATCACCCGTGGTCTGGAACCTATTTCTAACATGTTTAAAACGGTATTGTCTTTAGTTCTCAAATTCTCAGATCTCCTTTCTACTCCTCGCAATTAGTTCTAAATTGTGATTGAACTGTACATCTTTGCAGCATGTTACGAACGAGGGTACAGCTTTGGTCAAGCAAGCAGAAGATTCTGCTAATAACAAGAAGGTGCAGTCTTTAACTTAAGCCATTGCATCATTTGTACACTTGCTTGTGGTTCAATTTGATTAGACAGTTGAATTTTCCTAGTACTCCCATCTCATATCATATGGTTCAAGAAGACACTCTTTCAATTTGTTTAGATAGTTTAAGATGTTATGACAAATTACAACCAATATGTGGTTGTAATAACATCTTATATTATGGGACAGGGAGTAATATATCATTCAAGTGTCGATGAAGCTATTCCACATTAAATATTCTTGATACTGCTTACACCTGACTATTGTAACTTGCCAATTGGCTTTCTATATTGCTGCTAGTCTGCCGAATTAAAAAAATTAATGAGCTCCTCCTGCCAACTAGTGGTTCATCTTTGTGTTGTTACATTTTTCTTTTCTTTTCCTGTGAATACATATTCTGACAATATTGTTTGTACAGCCAGAGAAGAAGGAGATGGTTGGCATGCAGGAACAGGTGTGTAACTTGATTTTACTGCTCTTGTAATTGACATCTGTTACCTAATGCTTGTTATTTGCCTTTCAGGTTTTTGTCTGGAAAATCATTGAGCTGCATGACAAGTATGTAGCATATGTGACAGATTGTTTTCAGGGCCATACACTCTTTCACAAGGTCTGCCAGTCGATACATTTGTATTCCACTTTGCTTTCACTATAAATTGGGATTGCTGCCTCATTCCCAAACTTCTCTTTGTTCAGGCACTTAAAGAAGCCTTTGAGGTCTTCTGCAATAAGGGTGTCTCTGGCAGTTCCAGTGCTGAATTACTTGCCACATTCTGTGACAACATTTTGAAGAAAGGCTGCAGTGAGAAGCTCAGCGATGAAGCCATTGAGGATGCTCTTGAGAAGGTACAGTTGCCTTCACATTTGCTGATGTCATCAATTTAGAGCAAGGAACTCAAGTTTGTCAGTGAATAACTTTCAGGTGGTGCGGTTGCTTGCGTACATTAGTGATAAAGATCTCTTTGCTGAGTTCTACAGGTAACTACTTGTAAACCTAGAATGATATTTTTTTTTTCCTATTTAACCTCCACAGCTGAATAGTTGGTCATGATTTGGAGCTTTGTATTTGTATTGAAATGCTCGATCAATTTTACAGGAAAAAACTTGCAAGGAGATTGCTTTTTGACAAGAGCGCCAATGATGAACATGAAAGAAGCATCCTGACAAAGCTCAAGCAGCAGTGCGGCGGGCAGTTTACTTCAAAAATGGAAGGAATGGTTACTGACCTTACCGTTGCAAGAGATCATCAAACTAAGTTTGAAGAGTTTGTAGCTGATCACCCGGAGTCAAATCCTGGGGTAGACTTGGCTGTCACTGTCTTGACAACAGGATTCTGGCCAACCTACAAAACTTTTGACATAAACCTTCCCTCTGAGATGGTAAGTTAACTTTTTCTTGGGAAATAAGGAGCATGAGTTCATTTCTATCTCGGAACATGAAACACAGATATCAAATGGCATTGATTCATTTTGATTAAAATTTTCCTGTTTTTGCATTTTTTTGAAATGGAAATTTATCTACACTTCTCAATTTATGTCAGGTGAAATGTGTAGAGGTTTTTAAGGAGTTCTACGCAACAAGAACAAAGCACAGGAAGCTTACCTGGATATACTCCTTGGGAACCTGCAATATCAGTGCAAAATTTGATGCTAAAACTATAGAGCTCATTGTCACAACATATCAGGTAACTTAGATTAAACTGTATTCACTTTGACAAATGTGTACTTGTAATCTGTCATCTGTGATTAATTTTTTACATGCTTATTGTTTTTGCAGGCTGCGTTGCTGTTGTTGTTCAATGGATCTACTAAGCTTAGTTACTCTGAGATTGTAACACAGCTGAACCTGTCAGATGATGATGTTGTCCGTTTGCTCCATTCTCTCTCTTGCGCGAAATACAAGATTCTTAGCAAAGAACCAGCTGGTAGAACTATTTCGCCCAATGATTCTTTTGAGTTCAATTCAAAATTTACTGACAGGATGAGGAGGATCAAGGTATTTTCTGGTTCTCTTATTTGATTTGTTTGGTGCCATACTTAATAGAGTATAGCTATCCATGTTATTCTTTCTGATTGCATATTCGCATAACTTGTAGATACCCCTACCTCCTGTCGATGAGAAGAAAAAGGTTGTTGAGGATGTTGACAAGGACCGGAGGTATGCAATTGATGCATCAATTGTGCGGATCATGAAAAGTCGCAAAGTTATGGCCCATACGCAGCTAGTTGCAGAATGTGTGGAGCAGCTCAGCCGCATGTTCAAGGTACTGTTCTCTACATACTTGGTCACTGGGAGTTCGGCACATCTTGCTACTAAAGCGCATTTAACATCATCGATTTCCGTTTGCATAACTCGTTACTGTCAAATATTACCAAATTTATTGGCATATCACGCACTAACATTAACATTTTTGTCGCACTTGCCTTTTGTTCTGGATGATTTTTCTGATCCCTATTTAGAACACTATGTGGTGAGGTTCTGATGTTTGCACTGATGCTAATGTCATGTTTTGGGGTAGTTGTAGGCAAATGACTTGGCTAGCTGTTTATGCTCTGTAGACTGTTTATATTTGTTTTGATACATGGGTTGGTTTAGCAACTGACGGATGTGTAGCTTGAATGCAAATGACTTATTAGCTGTTTATATGCTTTTCTAGACTGTTCATATTTGTTTTGACACATGGGTTAGTTTAGCAAATGACAGATTTTTTAGCTTGAATTTGGTTCTGTAACCTGAATTTCTTGTGCCTACCGCAGCCTGACTTCAAAGCAATCAAGAAGAGGATTGAAGATCTCATCACGAGGGATTACCTGGAGCGGGACAAGGACAACGCCAACACATACAGATATCTGGCTTGATTAGTATTGGTGGTAGGTTGCAGGCTTGCTGATGGTGGCAGCTGCCGTGTCGCGTTCATGATACGCTCCAACTACTTGCTGCGATGTTGCAGCTTATTTTGGGGATTTCGGTTGCTATCTTCCCGGGCTGGTCACATTTTGTACATGGTTCGTCAGAAACAGTATTAGGATTAGAGGAGGCACCTCGGTACCGCTGAATTATCCTTCTCTTGCAGTGCTTTTTAAGTATGACTTAGATAATACCTTGCCTTTCGTCGTATTATTGCCAACTTATCTGTTAAGAGTGTGGCAGCTTCCTACTGGAGTGGGACATCCACACGGCTGTGAAGTATGATTGCGTTTGGTAGAAAGCTCACGGTATCTCTTTAAAGCCATCCTAGACTTTCACAGGCTAAAGCAAAGCTTATAATCCCTTCTTGATTTCTGCTGCTATGACCAAAAGCCCATGTGGCCATTGAGGTCAAGAGCTCACTTGGGAGATCAATTCATGCTAGCTTAAGCCGGTATCCTCTACCACCTTTGCCTTGTCATTTCTGCAACAAATATTTCTGGACGGAGTAGTATATTAACTTCTCTCATGTATCAACTCTTGTAAACTTGACCCTACGTATCAGCTAGTGGAACCTTAGGCCTTATGCTTAGCAATCTTGAGTCAAATGCGAAGATCGCCGCTCATTTTTCACTACACCTTCCTCGCTCACTTATCACCAGACCAAGATACAATGCGCAACTATTTTGAAACAACATAAGCGAAGTTGAAAAAAATCTTTGGACCGGCCGTCTACTTCATCTCGAATGGGCCGATAGCGTGCCGAAAGGCGCAGTAACGTGAGCATGAGGTCGGAGGATGCCTCCGCGCCAGTTAAAACCTACAAACCCTAACCATGCAATCTGAATCTACATCTCAACAACTGTTGTGCGCCGCCACCGCCAGAAGGGCTGAAGCGGCGGATAGCGAAGCAGAAGTGACCGGAATTTAATTTTTTAGAAAGGAATATGTTTCATGCATTACCAGCTACTCTGCATAGTCAACGAACCGAAATAACAAACCATAACTACAAAGTACAAACTCATTGCAACGTTGACAAAGGCACAAAAGCAAGATGAGTCACTATACAATGGAATCCGCAAACAGGTAACAACTCCCCGCCCATGCCATTTTTGTAGATCTGCCTAGTAAGGCACACCGACTATGGTTTGAATCTTAGCTAGCGCTGCTGATATTGCCTTTCATTGCATTATCAGTAAAACGACTTTACAGATCACCTTGCACTGTTTTGTTTCTCAAAAGAAAAAGATAAGAAAATCACCTTGTTCAGAGGCCCAAGGCCTCTACCCAAAACCCCCAAATTGGGGAAACTACATCTCCAATAAATTGATCGGGGCCTCCCTCCCCCACCCCACAAGTAGGGCCTACAGAGGAAGGAGCGGTGATTTACCGGCAAAAGAGAAGTGGCGCCGTGGTGCATCCAATATTGCCTCTCACTAGGGTTAAGAAAGAAAACGGCTTTGGGGGGGTGATGTTTTTGAGTTCCTACAACAATTTCTTTTACCAAAGGTTCCATAATTTTCAACATCTTCACCTAATTTCATTCTCGTATAAATGATTCGAATTCATGGGTGTTAGCGCCTTGATACTTACAAAATCAAGGAGAGCGAAAGGTGGATGTTTTTCATGGCAAAAGAACATATTTAGCAGAGGTTAAAAAACAACCTTGAAGGAGAGCCTCGCCTTTGAAAAAAATATTTTCTCGAAAGGAGGTTCTTCATCATTGCCAGCTATTCCGCATAGCCCAACAGTGGAAACTAGAGCTACAAACTCATTACAACGCCAACAAATGCACAAAAGGAAGATGAGGGACTACACCATGGAAGCCGCAACAGAATGACTACTCTCCACCAAAGCCATTTCTGCCCATCTGCCTAGTAAGGCGCACCACCATGATCTGATCTCCCCCGCATTATTACCAGCAAAACGGCCCTATGAATCAGCCTGTTCGATTTTGCTTCAAAAAGAAACAAAATAAATTAAATCACCTTGTTCAGAAAACACAAAGCCTTCGAACCTTTTCCTCACTTCTCTCTCGAAGTTAATAAGCAAAGGCTATCTCTTATTAGAGACTGATCAACAATAGTTAATCCACATCAAAATTTTGACGTGCCGAGATTAGTGCTACTCTACTCCGCTAGTATCCCTCTACCGCCACCCCCATCGATCCCGACTCATCCCCTCCCACTCCTAGACTACAAAGGCTCGCAAATCCGCCGCACCCACGAGCGTATCATCATCCCTAGTAATGGTAGTAGTAGTACAAGTCAATCCATGGCGCATGCACCTTTCCCCTGGGCGTACGAGTGCTCAATCCACAATTTTGAACATCTTTTTACCTAGTTTCCTTCTCGTATGAATGATCCCAATTCATGAGTGTTAGCGCTCAGATAACTGCGAAACCAAAGAGAGTGAAAGGTGAACGGTTTTCTTGGCAAAAGAGCGTATTTAGCCGTTTAAAAAATAACCTTAAAAGGAGAGCCTCAACTTTGAAAAATTGATATTCTCGAAAGGAGGTTTTTCATTGATTACCAACTACTCCACATAGTACAACAACCGAAATAATAAGGAGAGCTACAACCTCATCAGAGCATCTCCAATAGGCGCGCTATCTTAGCCATGCACTGGAAAAACCGTTTTTTTGCGCGAGCGGAGCCGAAACGGGCGCTCCAGCAGCCACACAATAATCGCGCTCGGTAAACTTGGTTCAGCGCGCGGAGGAAAACGGCATCCGCACGCGGTGTATTTGCTGCGCCCGCTCCCGTGCACTGGACAACGACGATTCACGCGTGACTTCACCAACCGCCAGATCTAAGACCTCCAGACACTGGCGCCACCGCCCGCACCTTTCCCATTTGCTCCGTCGACCCGTCGGCGTTTCGCCCGCCTATCCCCGCGCGCCACCGCTGCTTCCTCCACCTCCTCTCCTCGCCGCCACCCCTCGAGCGCACCATTCCTCCGACGAACTGCGCCCCACAGCCGTTTGCAGCTCGCGCCCACAAGGTGTTTGACAAAACGCTTGAAAGGTTTGTATTGCTTCAACTTTATATTTTGTAGGTGAATTTGGTGCATGTTGTTTGTAATTTTAAACTAGTTTAAATTCAAATTGTAGATGAGTTCGTCCTACGATTCTTCTGGCGAAGAATTTGATATTCAAGAGGAGGAGGACCTCGCAATGATCCTAGCTATGCCCGTCAATAAAAAGTCGAAGCACGGTAATTCGGTTCGGTCGTCAGAGATTGTGGATGGGTAAGATCGGTGCCCAAACAGATAGATAATGAACTATTTTGCGGAGAATGCCACATATCCTGAGTCCTACTTTCAGCGCCTTTTTAGGATGAACATCGAGTTGTTCAAACGCATTGCAGAGAAACTGGCGAGCCATGATCGGTTTTTTCAGCAAAGGAGGAATGCCGCCAGAGAACTCGGGCATAGCACCTTTCAAAAGGTGACCGCCGCTTTGCGTATGTTGGCATACGGTATTCCGGCGGATCTCGTTGATGACCACTTGGCCATGGGTGCGAGTCAAGCCATCATGTCTGTCAAGCGCTTTGCAGTCGGAGTTGTGCAAGTGTTTGGTCCGAAATATTTGAGAGCTCCCAATGCTGAAGACACCGCAAAGCTTTTGGAGATGAACAAAACTCGTGGGTTCCCAGATATGCTTGGCTCAATAGATTACATGCATTGGAGTTGAAAGAACTTTCCTAAGGCATGGAATGGACAATTCCACGGCCAGAAAAAGAGTTCCACTACAATCTTTGAAGCGATGGCCGACCAGGAGACTTAGATTTGGCATGCCTTGTCTGGATCTTAGAATAATATCAACGTTCTTAATCGATCACCACTCATGAATAAGATTACAAATGGTGAAACTATACCGGTGGAGTTTGTAGCAAATGGCCATACATACAACTATGGCTACTATCTTGCAGATGACATCTATCCAAGGTGGCTAACTTTTGTGAAGTCGTTGAAGAAACCGCAAGGTAAGAAAAATCTTGATTTCCACAATGCTCGGGCGGCGGTTAGGAAAGATGTGGAGAGAGTTTTGGGGATTTTGCAAGCACAATTTGCTATTGTGAGAGGGCTGGCTAGATTTTGGGATCAAAAGATCCTTTGGTACATCATGAACGCTTGTGTGATCATGCATAACATGATCATCAAGAATGAGCATAGGCAAGATTTAGACTATTCTCAGTATGAGTTGTTGGGATGTCCCATGCGAGTGCGGAGGAGGCTGCGAGGGTGGCCCGATTTATTGCCTCCTATCATGCCATTCGACGTGCCAAAACACATGATGATCTTCAAAAGATCTAATCAAGGAGTGGTGGGCATGGAATGTGCAACAAAACTAGTTTGATATTGTATTGTTGAACTATTTGTTGTATTGGAAGATAAACTACTTGTTTGAGTTGTAATAAATTGAACTATTTATTGTTGATTTAGTTTTTGTGTGTTTGATTTTCTTCGTTTTATTTTGAGTGCGAAATGTTGTTTGTGCTGGGTGCGCGCGCTGTAAATTTAGCGCGTCGGCTGAAGCTATAGCGCCGCGCCATATTTTGCAGCACCTGCTGGAGCAAGCACCTTGTTGCACGCAAAAAAGAGAGGCTATTTCAGCGTTGTAAAAATAATTTAACACGCCGCACGGTTGCAGACCTATTGGAAATGTTCTTATAAGACCAACAAATGCATAAAAGGAAGACGAGGGACTAGACCATGGAAACCGCAACAGAATGACACTCTCCATCAAAGCCATTTCTGCCCATCTGAATCTTCCCCTGCATTACGAAAATGGAATATGCTTGCGTACTAAATCACATATTTCTGCTAGCTGCCATGATCAAGTCTCTAAACTTGATACTATTTTGCATGACAATGGAGGTGCTACTATACACATATAAAATGTAAGGATTGACAAGAAAACCTAACAATAAATTATCTAACACATTTGCACATCGCCAACTAAATTTAGATGCCATGCATTGTTACTGTAGTATGAACAATATTTTCCCAAGAGTAACAAGACAGTCATTTTCTAGGATGCATGTACCATGTTTTAGAGTGACACTGATGCGCTGCAGCAACAGTATAATATTTGGTAAACTAACACTCAACTTTTCAGTGTAAAGATCAGTAAAATGTTTCCGTAAATTAGAGCTAAAATCTTAGGCACGTAAAATTCCTACGCAAACACTACGTACTACTAGTTGATTTTTAGATTGCAACCACCGCATGATCTTTGCTAACTGTTCGTTGGTGAGTGTCGTGCGTAAAAAGTGAGTATGTAAAACTTTTACGTATGAATAGCACTGCTCCCCTGCATTATTACCAACGAAACGGCCCTACGAATCACCATTGTTCAGTTTTGCTTTAAGCTTGAGATTGTAGATCAATTCGTGGTAATGAAATGTTTAGGGCCATCCCTTGATGGCTTTGCCTACTTACCGGCTGTGGAGACGCGTGGAGGTATCTTACTAGCTTGGGACACTACGCGCTTAACCGTGGACTGCATCCAACTCGATACCAACTTCCTAACGGGCAAAGTTCATACGACAATGAGTGGTGGATCTCGGTGGTGTACGTGCCACAAGGTGATGAGCTGAAAACACAATTCATCCAAGACCTTCATGACAGGAGGCCGCTTTGCCCAGGGCCTTGGATGTGCCTTGGTGACTTCAACATGATTCTCAGGGGATTGGAGAAGAGCAACCAGAATATCAACAGAGCAATGATGAGCAAGTTCCAAAACTTTGTTGTTGACCACGAGCTCAAGGAGTTGTATATGCACGAGCACTGATTCACGTGGTTGAACGGGAGGAATATGCCAACTTTCACCAAGATTGATAGGATGCTCGTCTCCGTGGATTGGGAGCTAGGTCACCCCGACTACCTACTCCAAGCGCTATCTACTAGTGCTTCGGACCATGCGCCTCTACATATCTTCACAAGCAACAACTTTCAAGTTAAACACTGCTTCCGCTTTGAGTTATATTGAATAAAACTTGATGGCTTTCTTGAGGCGGTCCAATAAGCTTGGGTCTGCAGCAACGAAATCTTCGACCCATTTAAGAGGCTGGACACTCTTTTTAGAAACACGGCTGCATACTTACAAGCTTGGGGGCAGAGGAAAACCGGTAACATCAAAATGCGCATGAAGATCGCCAACTAGGTGATTGCTCGGCTGGATAGAGCTCAAGAGTGCAGGATGATGGCATCATTTGGAGCTATGGCTGCGCCTGACCTTGAAGCTGGCTCTGCTCAGTTTAGCTTCCTTTGAGCGCACCATTGGTAGACAAAGATCGAGGATTCGTTGGCTGAAGGACAGAGACGCCAATAGCAAGCTTTTCCAGGCCGTGGCAAATGGGAGACGAGCCAAGAACTTTATTCCCTGCATCAAGCGGGGCGAGGAGCTCATCACTGAACAAGCTAGGAAAGAAGAAGTGTTCTCAGAGGCTTTTGAAAACTTGCTGGGCAAAGCGGGAAAGGTTGCCAAATTCCACTACAGCAAATCGCATGCGATCCTCATCAAAAAGAATGATAGCGACCAGCAAAGAGCGGAGGAGGTGCTGCACCGCAAACTTGCCAAATTCCCATGTCGCTACTTGGGGCTCCAACTGGCAATCAATCAACTTACCCGAGCAGATTGGCAACCCCTCTTAGATCAGGTCTGACATTTTATCCCTGTCTGGCAGCGTGGCTTCATTCAAAGATCGGGAAGGCTTTTTCTCGTCAAGACTGTGATCGCTACCAGACCGGTTCATCAGCTATTAGTGCTTGACCCCCCCCCACTTGGGTTCTAGAGGACATCAACAAATGGATGTGTTCCTTATTTTGGGCTGGTAAAGATAAGAGTCATGGAGGACAATACCTCATCGCTTGGGAGACAGTTTGCAGGCCAATGAGCTTTGGTGGGCTGGGTGTGAAGAATCTGGCGGTGCAAGCTTTAGCACTTCGTGTGCGTTGGGAATGGCTAAGGAGAACGGACCCGAACAGGCCATGTCAAGGCCTTCATCTCATGGTTGACGAGCAAGCATGCGCTGTCTTTGGCAGCCTGGTCAAGATCACTGTTGGAGAGGGAGCGAAAGTTCTCTTTTGGAAGGATCGTTGGATCCATGGAGTTGTGGTGAAAGACATTGCCCCGCTGCTCACTCACCTTGTCAGCACAAGAGATATTAACAGGAGAACATCTAGGGAGAGCTCTCGTTCCTGGGGCACATGCAAGTTTACATGCTGCTCCAGGCCATTAACACGGTGGAGAGGAACTTGGACGAGCCAGATCGCTTTGAGTGGCCCTGTAGTGCATCACGCAAATACACAGCCAGTGTTGGGGAATGTAGCAATAATTCAAAATTTTCTACGCATCACCAAGGTCAATCTATGGAGATTCTAGCAACAAGAGAGGGAGAGGATGAGTTGATCTTCATACCCTTGAAGATCGCGATGCGGAAGCATTACAAGAACGCGGTTGGTGGAGTCGTACACGTAGCGATTCAGATCGCGGCCGATTCCGATCTAAGTGCCGAACGGACGGCGCCTCCGCGTTCAACACACGTACAGCCCGGGGACGTCTCCTCCTTCTTGATCCAGCAAGGGGAGAGGAGAAGTTGAGGGAGAACTCCAACAGCACGACGGCGTGGTGGTGATGGAGCTCGTGGTTCTCCGGCAGAGCTTCGCTAAGCACTACAGAGGAGGAGGAAGTGTTGGAGGAGGGAGGGGGCTGTGCCAGGGAAGAGGTGCGGCTGCCCTCCCACCCCTCCACTATATATAGGGGCAAGGGGAGAGGGGAAGGTGCCCTAGGGTTTCCCCTAGGGGGCGGCGGCCAAGCAGATTGGATCTCCCTAGGGAAAATCCTATGGAGACTTGCCCCCCAAGCCAAGCAGGTGGAGGATTGCCTCCCAAGCCAGGTGGAGGCGCCCCACCTCCCCAAATAACGTGGGAAAGGGTGTGGGGGCCGCACCACCCCTTAGTGGGCTGGTTTTCCCCTTCCCCTTTGGCCCATGAGGCCCTCCAACACTTGCAGGGGCTCCCAAAACACCTTTCGGTCATGCTGGCCATAGCCTGGTACCCCCGGAACACTTCCGGACTCCAATACCCTTCGTCCAATATATCGATCTTCACAGCCGAAACATTCCGGAACTCCTCGTGACGTCCGGGATCACATCCGGGACTCTGAACTACCTTCGGTAACCACATACTATTTCCCATAACAAGTCTAGCGTCACCGAACCTTAAGCGTGTAGACCCTACGGGTTCGGGAACCATGCAGACATGATCGAGACGTTCTCCGACCAATAACCAACAGCGGGATCTGGATACCCATGTTGGCTCCCACATGTTCCACGATGATCTCATCGGATGAACCACGATGTCGGGGATTCAATCAATCCCGTATACAATTCCCTTTGTCAATTGGTATGTTACCTGCCCGAGATTCGATCATCGGTATCCCAATACCTCGTTCAATCTTGTTACCGGCAAGTCACTTTACTCGTTCCGTAATGCATGATCCCGTGACTAACTACTTGGTCACATTGAGCTCATTATGATGATGCATTACCGAGTGGGCCCACAGATACCTCCTCCGTCATACGGAGTGACAAATCCCAGTCTCGATTCGTGCCAACCCAACAGACACTTTCGGAGATACATGTAGTGCACCTTTATAGCCACCCAGTTACGTTGTGATGTTTGGTACACCCAAAGCATTCCTACGGTATCCGGGAGTTGCATAATCTCATGGTCTAAGGAAATGATACTTGACATTAGAAAAGCTTTAGCAAACGAACTACACGATCTTGTGCTATGCTTAGGATTGGGTCTTGTCCATCACATCATTCTCCTAATGATGTGATCCCGTTATCAATGACATCCAATGTCCATGGTCAGGAAACCATAACCATCTTTTGATCAACGAGCTAGTCAACTAGAGGCTCACTAGGGACATGTTGTGGTCTATGTATTCACACATGTATTACGGTTTCCAGTTAATACAATTATAGCATGAACAATAGACAATTATCATGAACAAGGAAATATAATAATAACCATTTTATTATTGCCTCTAGGGCATATTTCCAATGGTCTCCCACCTGCACTAGAGTCAATAATCTAGTTCACATCACTATGTGATTGCAATGAATCCAACACCCATTGGGTTTGATCATATCTCGCTTGTGAGAGAGGTTATTAGTCAGCAGTGCGAATCTTTCAGATCCGCGTGTGCTTTACAAATCTCTATGTCATCTCCTAGATGGAGCTACCACGCGCTATTTGGAACTATTTCAAATAACTGCTCTACTATACGAATCCGGTTTACTACTCAGAGTCATCCGGATTAGTGTCAAAGTTTGCATCGGCGTAACCCTTTACGACAAACTCTTTTACCACCTCCATTATCGAGAAAATTCCTTAGTCCACTAGTTACTAAGGATAACCTTGACCGCTGTGCTGTGTCCATTCCTGGATCAAACTTGTACCCCTTGACTGACTCATGGCAAGGCACACTTCAGGTGCGGTACACAGCATAGCATATTGTGGAGCCTACGTCTAAAGCATAGGGGACGACCTTCATCCTTCCTCTCTCTTCTGCCGTGTTCAGGTCTTGAGTCTTACTCAATACTCACACCTTACAGCCAAGAACTCCTTGTTTTCCGATCTATTTTGAACTCCTTTAAAATCTTCTCACGGTATGTGTTCATTTGAAAGTACTATTAAGCGTTTTGATCTATCCTTATAGATCTTGATGCTCAATGTTCAAGTAGCTTAATCCGGATTTTCCATTGAAAATCACTTTTCAAATAACCCTATAAGCTTTCCAAAAATTCTACATCATTTCTGATCAACAATATGTCAACAACATATACTCATCAGAAATTCTATAGTGCTCCCACTCACTTCTTTGGAAATACAAGTTTCCCATAAACTTTGTATAAACCCAAAATCTTTGATCATCTCATCAAAGTGTATATTCCATCTCCGAGATGCTTGCTCCAGTCCTTAGAAGGATTACTGGAGCTTTCCATACTTGTTAGCATCTTTCAGGATTGACAAAACCTTCTGGTTGTATCACATACAACCTTTCCTCAAGAAAATCGTTGAGGAAACAATGTTTTGACATCCTATCTGCAAGATTTCATAAATAATGCAATAACTGCTAATATAATTCCAACAGACTCTTAGCATCACTATGAGTGAGAAAGTCTCACCGTAGTCAACTCCTTGAACTTGTCGGAAAACATCTTAACGACAAGTCGAGCTTTCTTAGTGGTGACACTTACCATCATTGTTCGTCTTCCTTTTAAAATCCATATGTACCTAACAGCCTTACGACCATCAAGTAGTTCTTCCAAAGTCTATACTTTGTTTTCATACATGGATCCTCTCGGATTTTGTGGCCTCGAGCCATTCGTCGGAATCCGGGCCCACCATTGCTTCTCCACAGCTCGTAGGTTCATTGTTGTCTAGCAACATGACCTCTAAGACAGGATTACGTACCACTCTGAAGTAGTACGCATCCTTGTCGACCTATGAGGTTTGGTAGTGACTTGATCTGAAGTATCATGATCACTATCATCAGCTTCCACTTCAATTGGTGTAGGCGCCATATGACAACTTCCTGTGCCCTGATACACACTAGTTGAAGTGATGGTTCAATAACCTCATCAAGTCTCCACCATCCTCCCACTCAATTCTTTCAAGAGAAACTTTTCCTCGAGAAAGGACCCGTTTCTGGAAACAATCACTTTTGCTTCCGGATCTGAATTAGGAGGTATACCCAACTGTTTTGGGTGTCCTATGAAGATGCATTTTATCCGCTTTGGGTTCGAGCTTATCAGGCAAAACCTTTTACATAAGCGTCACAACCCCAAACTTTTAAGAAATGACAGCTTAGGTTTCTCTAAACCATAGTTCACACGGTGTCATCTTAACGGAATTATGTGGTGCCCTATTTAAAGTGAATGCGGTTGTCTTTAATGCCTAACCCATAAACGATAGTGGTAATTCGATAAGAGACATCATGGTATGCACCATATCCAATAGGGTGCATTTATGATGTTCGGACACACCATCACACTATGGTGTTCCAGGCGGTATTAGTTATGAAACAATTTCCACAAGGTCTTAATTGTGTACCAAACTCGTAACTCGGATATTCATCTCTATGATCATATCGTAGACATTTTATCCTCTTGTCACAACGATCTTCAACTTCACTCTGAAATTACTTGAACCTTTCAATAATTCAGACTTGTGTTCCATCAAGTAAATATACTCAGCATCTACTCAAATCATCTGTGAAGTAAGAACATAACGATATTCACTACGTGCCTCAGCACTCATTGGATTGCACACATCAAATGTATTACTTCCAACAAGTTGCTCCCTTGTTCCATCTTACTGAAAACGAGGCATTTCAGTCATCTTGCCCATGTGGTATGATTTGCATGTCTCAAGTGATTCAAAATCAAGTGAGTCCAAACGATCCATCTGCATGGAGTTTCTTCATGCGTATATACCAATAGACATGGTTCGCATGTCTCAATCTTTTCAAAAAATAAGTGAGTCGAAAGATCCATCAACATGGAGCTTCTTCATGCATTTTATACCAATATGACTCAAATGGCAGCGCCACGAGTAGGTGGTACTATCATTACTTTTGGTACGAACATGTGTATCACCACGATCGAGATTCAATAAACTCATTTTAGGCGCAAGACCATTGAAGGTATTATTCAAATAAACAGAGTAACCATTATTCTCCTTAAATGAATAACCGTATTGCGATAAATATAATCCAATCATGTCTATGCTCAACGCAAACACCAAATAACAATTATTTAGGTTTAACACCAATCTCGATGGTAGAGGGAGCATGCGATGCTTGATCACATCAACCTTGGAAATGCTTCCAACACATATCGTCATCTCACCTTCAGCTAGTCTTTGTTTATTCCGTAGCTTTTTATTTCGAGTTACTAACACTTAGCAATCGAACCGGTATTTATTACCCTGGTGCTACTAGGAGTACTAGTAAAGTACACATTAATATAATGTATATCCAATATACTTCTGTCGACCTTGCCAGCCTTCTTATCTACCAAGTATCTAGGATAGTTTCGCTTCAGTGACCATTCCCCTTATTTCAAAAGCACTTAGTCTCGGGTTTGGGTTCAACCTTGGGTTTCTTCACTAGAGCAGCAACTGGTTTGCCGTTTCATGAAGTATCCCTTCTTGCCCTTGCCCTTCTTGAAACTAGTGGTTTTACCAACCATCAACAATTGATGCTCCTATTTGATTTCTACTTTCGCGGTGTCAAACATTGCGAATTGCTCAAGGATCATCATGTCTATCCCTGATATGTTATAGTTCATCACGAAGCTCTAATAGCTTGGTGGCAGTGACTATGGAGAACCATCACTATCTCATCTAGAATATTAACTCCCATTCGATTCAAGTGATTGTAGTACTCAGACAATCTGAGCACATGCTCAATGATTGAGCTTTTCTCCCTTAGTTTACAGGCTTAAGAAACTCGTTAGAGGTCTCATACCTCTTGACGTGGGCACGAGCCTGAAATCCCAATTTCAGCCCTTTGAACATCTCATATGTTCCGCGACGTTTCAAAAACGTCTTTGGCGCCCCAATTCTAAACCGTTTAACATTACGCACTGAACTATCACGTAGTCATCAAAACGTGCAGGTCATATGTTCGCAACATCCACAAACGACGCTCGAGGTTCAAAGACACACGGCGGTGCATGATCGTCTCCAACGTATCTACAATTTTGATTGCTCCATGCTACTTTATCTCTGTTTTAGGCAATATTGGGCTTTATTATCCCTTTTATATTATTTTTGGGACTAACCTATTAACGGAGGCCCAGCCCAGATTCTTTGTTTTATGCCTATTTCGGTGTTTGAGGAAAAAGAATATCGACGGAGTCAAAGCGGAACGAAATCAAGCTGGAGAAGTTATTTTTGGAAGGAAACCAACCTGATGGACTTGGACCCCACGTCAGAAGATACGGGAGGAGCTCACGAGGGTGGGGGGCGCGCCCACCCCCGCGGGCACGCCCCCCTGCCTCGTGGGGCCCCCGTAGCTCCTCCGACGTACCCCCTGCACCCATATATACTCTCGTACCCTAAAACTTCTAGAACAGAAAATAGATCGGGAGTTCCGCCGCCGCAAGCCTCTGTAGCCACCAAAAACCTCTCGGGAGCCCATTCCGGTGCCCTGCCGGAGGGGGATCCCATCACCGGTGGCCATCTTCATCATCCCGGCGCTAATCATGACGAGGAGGGATTAGTTCACCCTCGGGGCTGAGGGTATGTACCAGTAGCTATGTGTTTGATCTCTCTCTCTCTCTCTCTCTCGTTTTCTCTCTCGTGTTCCCTCTATGGCACGATCTTGATGTATCTTGAGCTTTGCTATTGTAGTCGGATCTTATGATGTTTCTCCCCCTCTACTCTCTTGTGATGAATTGAGTTTCCCCTTTGAAGTTATCTTATCAGATTGAGTCTTTATTAGAACACTTGATGTATGTCTTGCCGTGATTATCTGTGGTGACAATGGGATATCATGTGCCACTTGATGTATGTTTTGGTGATCAACTTGCGGGTTTCGTGACATTGGGAACCTATGCATAGGGGTTGGCACACGTTCTTGACTCTCCGGTAGAAACTTTGGGGCATTCTTTGAAGTACTTTGTGTTGGTTGGATGAACATGAGATTGTGTGATGCATATCGTATAATCATGCCCACGGATACTTGAGGTGACAATGAAGTATCTAGGTGACATTAGGGTTTTGGTTGATTTGTATCTTAAGGTGTTATTCTAGTACGAACTCTTTTATAGATTGATTCGAAAGAATAACTTTGAGGTGGTTTCGTACCCTACCATAATCTCTATGTTTGTTCTCCGCTATTAGTGGCTTTGGAGTGACTCTTTGTTTCATGTTGAGGGCTTGTTATATGATCTATCTATGTTATTATTGTTGAGAGAACTTGCACTAGTGAAAGTATGAACCCTAGGCCTTGTTTCCTATCATTGCAATACCGTTTACGCTCACTTTTATCATTAGTTACCTTGCTGTTTTTATTATTTCAGATTACAAAAACCTTTATCTACTATCTATTTTGCACTTGTATCACCATCTCTTCGCCGAACTAGTGCACCTATACAATTTGCCATTGTATTGGGTGTGTTGGGGACACAAGAGACTCTTTGTTATTTGGTTGCAGGGTTGTTTGAGACAGACCATCTTCATCCTATGCCTCCCATGGATTGATAAACCTTAGGTCATCCACTTGAGGTAAATTTGCTACTGTCCTACAAACCTGTGCACTTGCAGGCCCAACAACGTCTACAAGAAGAAGGTTGTGTAGTAGACATCAAGCTCTTTTCTGGCGCCGTTGCCGGGGAGGTGAGTGCTTGATGGTATATCTTTAGATCTTGCAATCGAATCTTTTTGTTTCTTGTTTTAGTACTAGTCTAGTTTATAAAAGAAAACTATGAAAAAATGGAGTTAAGTTTGTCTCATACGCTGCATCTTTTTAATATCTTTCGTGAGTATGATGGAAAGGAAAATTGTGCTCAAGTACTAGAAGAAGAATTACATAGAATTCTTGGCATAAAATATGTGAATGACGAGCATGATTGTAATGTTGTTAGTATGAATTCTTTGAATATCCATGATGCTAATGATATGCAAAGTTAAAAGCTTGGGGAAGCTATGTTTGATGAAGATGATATTTTTTGTCCCCCAAGCTTTGATGAGAAAATTTACTATGATGAAAGCATGCCTCCTATCTATGATGATTATTGTGATGACACGTATGCTATAAAGAATAATGATAACCATGAAACTTGTCATCTTGATATTAATTTTCAATCACATGATAGTTGTTTTGTTGAGTTTGCTCCCACTACTATTGATGAGAAGAATTTTGCTTATGTGGAGAGTAGTAAATTTTCTATGCTTGTAGATAATGAAAAGATTGCTTTAGGTGCTGGTTATATTGTTGAATTCATTCATGATGCTACTGAAAATTATTATGAGGGAGGAATATATGCTTGTAGGAATGGCAATAATATCAAGTTTCCTCTCTATGTGCTTAAAATCTTGAAGCTATGCTTGTCTTACCTTCCTATGCTTGTTGATTATTGTTCCCATAAGTTGTTTGCTCACAAAATCCCTATGCATAGGAAGTGGGTTAGACTTAAAAGTGCTAGTCATATGCTTCATGATGCTCCCGTTATGTTTCAATTCTTATCTTTTATGTGAGCATCATTGTCATCATCATGCCTAGCTAGAAAGGTATTAAAGAAAAGCGCTTGTTGGGAGACAACCCAATACTTATCCTTACTGTTTTTGTTTGTTCACATGATTATGCTACTGTAGTAATCATGTTTTATAGCTTTTGTTTCAATAAAGTGCCAAGTAAGACCTTTAGGATGGCTTACGGTGATAGTTGTGTTGATCCTGCTGAAAATCAGAAACTTTTTCACCCAGTAAATTAGTTTTGTTAATTCACAGAAACGTGATTCTGATCTGATTACTTTTGCTCTGGATTGGTACACGAATTTCTTAGGACTTCCTAATTTGGTAAGATTTTTGGAGTTCCAGAAGTTTGCGTTAGTTACAGATTACTACAGACTGTTCTGTTTTTGACAGATTCTGTTTTCATTGTGTTGTTTGCTTATTTTGATGAATCTATGGCTAGTAAAATAGTTTATAAACCATAGAGAAGTTGGAATACAGTAGGTTTAACACCAATATAAATAAAGAATGAGTTCATTACAGTACCATGAAGTGGTGTTTTGTTTTCTTTAAGCTAGGAGACTTCGAGTTTTCTGTTAAGTTTTGTGTTGTGAAGTTTTCAAGTTTTGGGTAAAGATTCGATGGACTATGGAATAAGGAGTGGCAAGAACCTAAGCTTGGGGATGCCCAAGGCACCCCAAGGTAATATTCAAGGGTAACCAAGAGCCTAAGCTTGGGGATGCCCCGGAAGGCATCCCCTCTTTCGTCTTCGTTCATCGGTAACTTTACTTGGAGCTATATTTTTATTCACCACATGATATGTGTTTTGCTTGGAGCGTCATGTCATTTTCTTTAGTTTTGCTTGCTGTTTGAATAAAGTATCAAGATCTGAAATTATTAAATGGGAGAGTCTTCACATAGTTGCATAATTATTCGACTACTCATTGATCTTTACTTATATCTTTTGGAGTAGTTTGTCATTTGCTCTAGTACTTCACTTATATCTTTTAGAGCATGGTGGTAGTTTTATTTTGAAGAAATAGATGAACTCTCATGCTTCACTTAGATTATTTTGAGAGTTGTTAATAGCATGGTAGTTTGCTTAATGTTAATATACTTGGTATTCAAGATATGTGA
The DNA here is from genome assembly GCA_021437245.1 of Aegilops speltoides. Classification (NCBI taxonomy): domain Eukaryota; kingdom Viridiplantae; phylum Streptophyta; class Magnoliopsida; order Poales; family Poaceae; genus Aegilops; species Aegilops speltoides. The sequence goes on along the minus strand of CM038141.1, from coordinate 102,651,879 downwards.
AACTTTCTTATGAGTGTGTTGAATACTAAGATAAGTTTGATGCTTGATAATTGTTTTGAGATATGGAGGTGATAATATCAAAGTTGTGCTAGTTGAGTAATTGTGAATTTGAGAAATGCTTGTGTTGAAGTTTGCAAGTCCCGTAGCATGCATGTATGGTTAAAGTTGTGTAACAAATTTGAAACATGAAGTGTACCTGGCTTGTGCATCCTTATGAGTGGCGGTCGGGGATGAGCGATGGTCTTTTCCTACCAATCTACCCCACTAGGAGCATGCGCGTAGTACTTGGTTTTTGATAAATTCTAAATTTTTGCAATAAGTATATGAGTTCTTTTGACTAATGTTGAGTCCATGGATTATACGCACTTTTACCTTTCCGCCATTGCTAGCCTCTTCGGTACCGTGCATTGCCCTTTCTCACCTTGAGAGTTGGTGCAAACTTCGCCGGTGCATCCAAACCCTGTGATACAATACACTCTATCACACATAAACCTCCTTATATCTTCCTCAAAACAGCCACCATACCTACCCATCATGCCATTTCCATAGCCATTCCGAGATATATTGCCATGCAATTTCCATCATCATCATCATGACATACATTACTTTTGTCATATTGCCATTGCATGATGATGTAGTTGACATCGTATTTGTGGCAAAGCCACCATGCATTATTTTTCATACATGTCACTCTTGATTCATTGCACCATCCCGGTTCACCGCCGGAGGCATTCATATAGAGTCATATCTTGTTCTAAGCTTCGAGTTGTAATCCTCATGTTGTAATCAATAGAAGTGTGATGATCATCATTATTAGAGCATTGCCCAAATTAAAAAAAAAGAATGGCCAAAAAAAATAAAGGCCCAAAAAAAAGAGAAATAAATAAAAAGGGCAATGCTACTATCTCTTTTTCCACACTTGTGCTTCAAAGTAGCACCTTGTTCCTCATGTAGTGAGTCTCATATATTGTGCTTCAAAGTAGCACCTTGTTCTTCATGTAAGTGAGTCTCATAAGTTGTCTTTTCATACTAGTGGGAATTTTTCATTATAGAACTTGGCTTGTATATTCCTACGATGGGCTTCCTCAAATGCCCTAGGTCTTCATGAGCAAGCGAGTTGGATGCACACCCACTAGTTTTCTTTTGTTGAGCATTCATAGCTCTAGTGCATCCGTTGCATGGCAATCCCTACTCCTCATGTTGACATCAATTGATGGGCATCTCCATAGCCCGTTGATTATCCTCGTCAATGTGAGACTTTCTCCTTTTTTGTCTTCTCCACACAATCCCCATCATCATATTCTATTCCACCCATAGTGCTATATCCATGGCTCACGCTCATGTATTGCGTGAAGGTTGAAAAAGTTTGAGATTATTTAAGTATGAAACAATTTCTTGGCTTGTCATAAGGGGTATAGAAGTTGGGAACATCTTTGTGTGACGAAAATGAAGCATAGCCTAACTATATGATTTTGTAGGGATGAACTTTCTTCTGCCATGTTATTTTGACAAGACATGATTGCTTTGATTAGTATGCTTGAAGTATTATTATTTTTATGTCAATATGAACTTTTGTCTTGAATCTTTCAGATCTGAATATTCATATAACAAGTAAGAAAAATTACATTGAAATTATGCCAAAGTATCACTCCGCATCAAAAATTCTTTTTTTATCATTTACCTACTCGAGGACGAGCAGGAATTAAGCTCGGGGATGTTTGATACGTCTCCAACGTATCTATAATTTTTGATTGCTCCATGCTACTTTATCTACTGTTTTAGGCAATATTGGGCTTTATTATCCCCTTTTATATTATTTTTGGGACTAACCTATTAACTGGAGGCCCAGCCCAGATTTGCTATTTTATGCCTATTTCAGTGTTTCGAGGAAAAGGAATATCAGACGGAGTCAAAACGGAATGAAATCAACTGGAGAAGTTATTTTTGGAAGGAAACCCACCTGATGGACTTGGGCCCCACATCAGAAGATACGTGAGGTGCTCATGAGGGTGGGGGCGCGCCCACCCCCCCGGGCACGCCCCCTGCCTCGTGGGGGCCCCCGTAGCTCCTCCGACGTACCCCCTGCACCCATATATACTCTCGTACCCTAAAACTTCTAGAACAGAAAATAGATCGGGAGTTCCGCCGCCGCAAGCCTCTGTAGCCACCAAAAACCTCTCGGGAGCCCGTTCCGGCGCCCTGCCGGAGGGGGATCCCATCACCGGTGGCCATCTTCATTATCCCGGTGCTATCCATGACGAGGAGGGAGTAGTTCACCCTCGGGGCTGAGGGTATGTACCAGTAGCTATGTGTTTGATCTCTCTCTCTCTCTCTCTCGTGTTCTCTCTCGTGTTCCCTCTATGGCACGATCTTGATGTATCCTGAGCTTTGCTATTGTAGTTGGATCTTATGATGTTTCTCCCCCTCTACTCTCTTGTGATGAATTGAGTTTCCCCTTTGAAGTTATCTTATCGGATTGAGTCTTTATGAGAACACTTGATGTATGTCTTGCCGTGATTATCTGTGGTGACAATGGGATATCATGTGCCACTTGATGTATGTTTTGGTGATCAACTTGTCGGTTTCGTGACATTGGGAACCTATGCATAGGGGTTGGCACACGTTCTTGACTCTCTGGTAGAAACTTTGGGGCACTCTTTGAAGTACTTTGTGTTGGTTGGATGAACCTGAGATTGTGTGATGCATATCGTATAATCATGCCCACGGATACTTGAGGTGACAATGGAGTATCTAGGTGACATTAGGGTTTTGGTTGATTTGTATCTTAAGGTGTTATTCTAGTACGAACTCTTTTATAAATTGATCCGAAAGAATAACTTTGAGGTGGTTTCGTACCCTACCATAATCTCTACGTTTGTTCTCCGCTATTAGTGGCTTTGGAGTGACTCTTTGTTTCATGTTGAGGGCTTGTTATATTTGATCTATCTATGTTATTATTGTTGAGAGAACTTGCACTAGTGAAAGTATGAACCCTAGGCCTTGTTTCTTATCATTGCAATACCGTTTACGCTCACTTTTATCATTAGTTACCTTGCTGTTTTTATTATTTCAGATTACAAAAACCTTTATCTACTATCTATTTTGCACTTGTATCACCATCTCTTCGCCGAACTAGTGCACCTATACAATTTGCCATTGTATTGGGTGTGTTGGGGACACAAGAGACTCTTTGTTATTTGGTTGCAGGGTTGTTTGAGAGAGACTATCTTCATCCTATGCCTCCCACGGATTGATAAACCTTAGGTCATCCACTTGAGGTAAATTTGCTACTGTCCTACAAACCTGTGCACTTGCAGGCCCAACAACGTCTACAAGAAGAAGGTTGTGTAGTAGACATCAGTGCATTAAGGACATAAGCCTTCTGTGCAGCAATGAGGACAATCCTCAGAATACGGACCCATTCCGCATAATTGCTACTGTCAACTTTCAACTAAATTTTCTCTAGGAACGTATCTTAAACAGTAGAACTAAAGCGTAAGCTACGACATAATTTGCAAAGATCTTTTGACTATGTTCATGATAATTAAGTTCATCTAATCAAATTATTTAATGAACTCCCACTCAGATAGATATCCCTCTAGTCATCTAAGTGATACACGATCCGAGTCAACTAGGCCATGTCCGATCATCACGTGAGACGGACTAGTCATCACCGGTGAACATCTTCATGTTGATTGTATCCACTATACGACTCATGTTCGACCTTTCGGTCTCTTGTGTTCCGAGGCCATGTCTGTACATGCTAGGCTCGTCAAGTCAATTTAAGTGTTTTGCTTGTGTAAATCTGGCTTACACCCATTGTATTCGAACGTTAGAATCTATCACACCCGATCATCACGTGGTGCTTCGAAACAACGAACCTTCGCAACGGTGCACAGTTAGGGGGAACACTTTCTTGAAATTTTAGCGAGGGATCATCTTATTTATGCTACCGTCGTTCTAAGCAAATAAGATGTAAACATGACAAACATCACATGCAAATCATAGAGTGACATGATATGACCAATATCATCTTGCGCCTTTGATCTCCATCTTCGAGGCGCGACATGATCACCTTCGTCACCGGCATGACACCATGATCTCCATCATCGTGTCTTCATGAAGTTGTCTCGCCAACTATTACTTCTACTACTATGGCTAACGGTTAGCAATAAAGTAAAGTAATTACATGGCATTCTGATTGGCACAGGTCATACAATAAATTAAGACAACTCCTATGGCTCCTGCCGGTTGTCATACTCATCGACATGCAAGTCGTGATTCCTATTACAAGAACATGATCAATCTCATACATCACATATCATTCATCACATTCTTTTGGCCATATCACATCACATAGCATATCCTACAAAAATAAGTTAGACGTCCTCTAATTGTTGTTGCATGTTTTACGTGGCTGCTATGGGTTTCTAGCAAGAATGTTTCTTACCTACGCAAAAGCCACAATGGTGATATGCCAATTGCTATTTACCCTTCATAAGGACCCTTTTCATCGAATCCAATCCGACTAAAGTGGGAGAGACTGGCACCCGCTAGCCACCTTATGCAACAAGTGCATGCTAGTCGGTGGAACCTGTCTCACGTAAGCATACGTGTAAGGTCGGTCCGGGCCGCTTCATCCCACGATGCCACCAAATCAAGATAAGACTAGTAACGGTAAGCAAATTGAACAAACCAACACCCACAACTACTTGTGTTCTACTCGTGCATAGAATCTACGCAATAGGCCTAGCTCATGATGCCACTGTTGGGGAACGTAGCAATAATTCAAAATTTTCTACGCATCACCAAGATCAATCTATGGAGATTCTAGCAACAAGAGAGGGAGAGGATGAGTTGATCTTCATACCCTTGAAGATCGCGATGCGAAGCGTTAAAAAACGCGGTTGGTGGAGTCGACACGCAGCGATTCAGATCGCGGTCGATTCGATCTAAGCGCCGAGCAGACGGCGCCTCGCGTTCAACACACGTACAGCCGGGGCGTCTCCTCCTTCTTGATCCAGCAAGGGAGAGGAGAAGTTGAGGAAAACTCCGACGATCTGACGGCGTGGTGGTGATGGAGCTCGTGGTTCTCCGGCTGAGCCGCTAAGCACTACGGAGGAGGAGGAAGTGTTGGAGGAGGGGGGCTGCGCCGGGGAAGAGGTGCGGCTGCCCCCACCCTCCACTATATATAGGGGCAAGGGAGAGGGAGGCACCCTAGGGTTTCCCTTAGGGGCGGCGACCAGCAGATTGGATCTCCTAGGGAAAATCCTATGGAGACTTGCCCCCAAGCCAAGCGGTGGAGGATTGCCTCCCAAGCCGTGGTGGGCGCCCGCCTCCCAAATAACGTGGGAAAGGGTGTGGGGCCGCACCACCCCTTAGTGGGCTGGTTTGCCCCTTCTCCTTTGGCCCATGAGGCCCTCCAACACTTGCCGGGGCTCCCGAAACACCTTTCGGTCATGCTGGCCATAGCCTGGTACCCCCGGATCACTTTCGGACTCCAATACCCTTCGTCCAGTATATCGATCTTCATCGCCGGAACATTCCGGAACTCCTCGTGACGTCCGGGATCACATCCGGGACTCCGAACTACCTTCGGTAAGCACATACTATTTCCCATAACAAGTCTAGCGTCACCGAACCTTAAGTGTGTAGACCCTACGGGTTCGGGAACCATGCAGACATGACCGAGACGTTCTCCGGCCAATAACCAACAGCGGGATCTGGATACCCATGTTGGCTCCCACATGTTCCACGATGATCTCATCGGATGAACCACGATGTCGGGGATTCAATCAATCCCGTATACAATTCCCTTTGTCAATCGGTATGTTACTTGCCCGAGATTCGATCATGGGTATCCCAATACCTCATTCAATCTCGTTACCGGCAAGTCACTTTACTCGTTCCGTAATGCATGATCGCGTGACTAACTACTTGGTCACATTGAGCTCATTATGATGATGCATTACCGAGTGGGCCCAGAGATACCTCTCCGTCATACGGAGTGCCAAATCCCAGTCTCGATTCGTGCCAACCCAATGCAGACACTTTCGGAGATACGTAGTGCACCTTTATAGCCACCCGATTCGTTGTGACGTTTGGTACACCCAAAGCATTCCTACGGTGTCCGGAGTTGCATAATCTCATGGTCTAAGGAAATGATACTTGACATTAGAAAAGCTTTAGCAAGCGAACTACGATCTTGTGCTATGCTTAGGATTGGGTCTTGTCCATCACATCATTCTCCTAATGATGTGATCCCGTTATCAATGACATCCAATGTCCATGGTCAGGAAACCATAACTATCTATTGATCAACGAGCTAGTCAACTAGAGGCTCACTAGAGACATGTTGTGGTCTATGTATTCACACATGTATTACGGTTTCTAGTTAATACAATTATAGCATGAACAATAGACAATTATCATGAACAAGGAAATATAATAATAACCATTTTATTATTGCCTCTAGGGAATATTTCCAACAGCCAACTCCACTTACAAAAGACTATGCATCGGCTACATCCGTTCCCCGACGGCCGGCTGCATTTGGCGAAGCTGGGCACCACTCAAGTGCAAGATCTTCATGTGGTTGGCCTGCCAGTACCGACTGTGGACTTTCGACCGCCGCGCCCGGCATGGCCTTCAAGATGGCCCATCCCCTTGCTACACTTGCCTTCAGGAGGAGGACAATGCGGATCATATCCTCGCACAGTGTGTCTACGCTCGTGAGGTGTGACACTCCTGTTTCAGTGCATGGAACACCAACATACACACGCCAGACACAAACGTCACGTTCTTAAATTGGTGGCTGGACCAAAGGAGACGATTCACTGGGAGGACCAAGAGAAGCATGGACTCAATGGTTATTCTCATTGCGTGGGCGCTTTGGAAGCAACACAATGCTCGAGTCTTCAACAACAGATCGAGACAGAGATCTCCACTGCAGCTTAGAGATGACATTCAAGAGGAGATTGAAGATTGGAAGAAGGCTGGTCTCGGTGGTGTCGGAGCTCTAGATCCTTTTACGAAAGAGTAGTCTAAGAATTCTAGGGTGTAGGAGTGGTGTGTGTCCCGTTCGCATCTCGTTCGGGCTCTTGTACAGAAATTTCTGCCTTCTATAAAACTACGATATGCCTTTGGCGTACTCTCGAGAAAAAAAATTTGCTTTAAAAATAACCAAAATAAATCAAATCGCCTTGTTCAGAAAAGCACAAAGCATTCGCACTTTTTTCTCGCATGTCAATAAGAAAAGCTCTCTTTTATTAGAGACTGATCAGCAGTAGCTAATCCGCATCAAAACTGCGACGTGCCCAGATTAGAACTACACTAGTACGTATCCCTCTACCGCTCCCCGGCCCCATCCTGACTAAGGACCCACCCCCTCTCACTCTCAGACGAATGAAGGCTACCAAATCCGCCGCGCCCACGAGCGTATCATCATCCCTGATAATGGCTACGAGTAGTACAAGTCAATCCATTGCGCATGATGCACCTTTGCCCTGGACGCACGGATGCTCAGCCTTCACTCCGCATTGATCCGAATCTCTTTACGAGCGGCTTTGATCATCAGCCGTCGGACGGCGGCATGGAGCACGGCTCGGCGGTAGCGGGGGAGGCGGCGGAGGCCTCCAGGAACCTCCTCTGGTGGTCGTCGGCGAGGCAGAGCACGGAGCCGGCGCAGGCCTCCTGTGCCGTGTGCGGCGGCGCCGGCCGGAAGTCGAGCAGCGCGGCGTACTCGGTGAGCAGGTGCAGCATGTAGTCGTAGACGGTGTCCATGCCCAGCTCCTGCATGAGCCGCTGGCCGCGCTTCCCGACGCGCTCCGCCTCCTCCGGGTGCGCGTTGCCCCACTCCACGGCGTCCCGGATGGACTCGCACATCCCCACCGTGCTCACCGGCCAGTGGTTCACCCGCGGCTCCAGCCCCCGGCTGAAGAAGTCCTGGTACAGCGGGTCGATCAGCAGCGCCATGGACCCGCACGACAGGATGTACTTGAGGCTCACCGACCACGCGAACCCCTCCGCGTAGATCTTGTACCTGCACCGCCAGCCCATGTTCAAGTTAGACGCCATGGATTGGTGGATAGAGATAGAAGAAGGCGGTTTACCGGTGCGTGCACTGGCTGGAGAGCTTGGAGTTCTGGTACCCGGACTTGGCCTCCTCCTCCCAGTTCTGCATTCAAATGTGATTGTTCAGCACAGGCACAGGACATGAAAATGAAGTTTGGATGACGACGGACGATGGATTACTTGGCGCATGATCTCGGCTCGCCACAGGTTGGTGTCGTTGCAGGCGAGCAGCGCGAGGCGGAGGGGCGACGCCACGTCCGGGTTGCCCTTCCAGTACGCCGTGGGCACCCTGTCCGGCCACCGCACCCGCCTGGAGCCCTGCTTGATGCTCCTGAACTCCCGGGTCCACGGCTCGATGTGCGTCTCCGGCCAGCCCCAGAAGGACCAGTCCGGGAACGGGATGTCGAAGTGGTCGCGGGTGGTGCAGTACCGGAACAGGGGAGGCGGCGGCGGCGCGCCCTCGCCGGTGTGCTCGGTGCGGTTGATGGCAGGCCGGTCCATGCAGTCGAACATGAGGTCCACGTCCGGGACGCGGCCGGGGTACCGCCGCATGAGCTGCAGCAGGCTCCACACGGTGAAGAGCGCGCGGCTCTGGACGCAGGCGTAGTAGAGGTCCACGTGCAGCCGCGTTCCGCCGCCCGTGATGGTGACGCGCATGGACGCGCGGTAGCGGCCCGACTCGAGGAGCGCGCGCGTGATGCCGCCGCCGCCGCCGTCGCGGCGCCGCCAGGGCGCCAGGTCGCGGCGGATGGCGGCGAAGTAGGACGGGCACTGCCGCGGTCTCGACGCGTTGGCGGCCGCCGCCGCCGGCTTCGGCTGCGAGAGCGGCGGGAGGCAGGAGAGGTAGGAGGCGCACCGGAGCGCGGCGCGCGGCGGCGGGCGGCCCTTGTCGTGCGGGAACGGGTGCCACGGCGTCGGCTCCAGGTTGTGCCCCAGCAGCGTCCGCGTCCGGGACAGCGCGTCGTCGTACGCCTGCAACATTAATCACCGCGCCGAGAAACCATGGTCACCATCGACGTGGATGCATACACGAAAGAAATCGACATTGTTCGTCGTGATCAATCTCGAGAAAACTTTTCAATTCGATCCGATTCACAGGGAACGGAACGCGAAAACAAGAAATGCAAGAATCAACGAGGGGACGACGAACCGAGTGGAGGACGGCGATGACGATGACGGCGGAGAAGGCGGCGATGGTGGAGACGACGAGGGAGGCGAGGGGAGGGTACCGTCCGGCGCGGGGGGCACGGGCGCCGCCGCCGCCCTCCTGCGTGTAGCCGCCCATGGAGCACGCAGGCGGCCGGAGACGGCGGAACGAGCGGACGTGGTGCGAGTGCAAGTGGAGGAGGAAGTGGGAGGTGACGAGCGCAGGTGTGGACTGATAAGATCCCGCGCCATTCTTGGCATCCTCCCCTCAAATTGTGCAACTGAAAGCCGATCGATCGATCGACTGCAATCTGCTGCATGCCACAACCATCCAACGTTTCTCCCTTGTTTTCTTCTTTTGAAAATTTGTTACGAGGGTGAGGTTTACCCGGTCCTAGGCCCCAACCACATTTTCTTTTTTGCGCTGTTACTGTAGGCCCCAACCACATTAAATTAACTGCCACTATCATTTTTTATATCAATAAAACATGGTGTAATTAGCAAATCTTCAGTACGTACTCCGATCTTGAGTGGTTGCCACAAAAAGGGGGGAAGATGGAGTCCCGGCCACCCAAAGGGTATCCAAACTTCTTTATCACTAGTTTCTTTTTTGAGATGGTGTACCCGCCTTCTTTATCATTATCAATACCAAAATGTCATGTCAAAAATAATAATATGTTTTTCTAATGGTTTTAATGGGCCCTATATCATATGAATGCATCATCATGATGTACAACTTGCTAGTATATCATATCCGGAAAAAGGATCAGATCGAGGCTCAAATGGGTGTCAGAACTTCTTGTTCCAGGTATCCAACCCTCATGACGCCCAGTCGCCAACTTCTTGTTCCATTATTGGCATGGGATGATCTCACTGCTTGCCACAATGAGAAGAATAGAGTTTTCTTGGTTAGGGGTGCATATAGAATGACATTCAACAGGTGCAATCATGTTGCAGATACGGGTCAACATAGTGGAGCTCCTGATGGTGGGAGGAAACTGTGGAACCTAATGTGGCAGGCTAACGTTAAGGGCAAAGGTACCAACCAACTTGATAGCAAGAACACATAACATGCACGAGATCTGCGTTGAGGTTGATCCTCCTTCTCGAGAAAATGTCCAAGGAATGACTCCCAAGTAAACATTGCCCTACCAACATCCAATCAAGAACATATATACTCCCTCCGTTTGGAATTACTTGTCGCCAAAATGGATGTATCTAGATGTATTTTAGTTCTAGATACATCCATTTCCGAGACAAGTAAATCCGAACGGAGGGAGTATATATGATTAGGGAACAAGACGCCGCTAGTGCAAGTCCACGAAATTCGCATCCGCCCTAAAAGAGTCTGCTATAGATCATCATCCTGTTGTACCCCGAAAATAGCACACAATCACACCGATAAACCGGTTGGCGCCTCAAAAACGAGTCCGCTATAGATCATCATCTGGAGCTTATTTGTCTAGAGTCATAACAAGAGTCCCTGGACAAAGAAGCTCAAGAAGTTTCAGAGTATTTGCTTACTTAAATGTAATTTTATACTATAGACATATATAAGAGAAGGGTGAAGATATAGAGACGAGCTTAAAATAGAAGTATTTTGTAAATCAGAAACTCTCAAATACTTCATAGACACTAGAGTAAGTATTTAATAGAAGTTTTTCATCGGATAAGTTAGTTAGTATTAGGGTTCCCTAGTTATTAATTAGGCTGTAAATTAAGCAACTTTAAAATTTGTGTATGTTATTTCCATTCTCTAAAATTGACTTGTTTTCGTATAACTTTAAAATGAGCCTGTTAGAGCATCTTCAACCGGACCCCTCAAACAATCATCATATGTCCGGGTGGATAGTCCACACATGGCTTGGACCGGAGAGAATAGAAAAAAAACGCAACCCAACAGGACCACCAAATCCTTCTAATATGTTCGGGCCGTCCTCGAACCCTCAAACTCAACCCATATATGGGGAGGATATAAATGAGGTTGCCTGGGCAGTTGGCCACGCGGACGCGACCCATACTTGACCAAATAATCTTTTTCTTTATTCTTTCTTTCCTATTTCTCTCTTCATCGTCATCAATCATATGCATGTGATCACACAATTTGAGGGACACAACTGTGTACATGGACAATTGACGGTTAAAGTGGACATACCCGAACGTTGTTTTAGTGCGTCAACTGGCGTATAAGGGGTCAAATTAGCCAAGTCTGGTTGGAGATGCTCTTAACAAACCTAAAATCGCACCCTCCTTTGAGTATGTGTGATGGGTATGCACATTGAAACCTTGTCTGATGGGTATGCACATTGAAACCTACAATGCAATCAAGGATTACTTTTTTTTGTTTGTAGAAGTCGGTGGTATCATGTGTACACTGTGCACAAGTCACATATATGCATGCTCTTCCTTTCATTACTCATTTCGCTATCGCACAATACATAATAGTTGTAAACAATATGTGTTCCAACTTCCAAGTAATGCTATTCCATTACACGTGTCGAAAACTACGTACATATAAATTGCAAAGAGGCCCAATAACTTGAAATTTTAAGTCTCCACAAAAATGTGCCGGAGCGACACCCTTTCATATAAAAAGCTACGACAATACGCATGAGTTAGATAACATCATATTTAAGCGCAATCATGTAAAAAACTTATTTGTGCGAATAATCACCAAGTGATCAGCTTGGTTAGCTATCAACAAAAAAAAAGTATGTATAATCAACAAAAAAAAATGTATGTATAACCAGCTTGGTTAGCTTGGTGTAGCTGCTTGTGGAAGAAAAGAAGCACAAGCACTCGATGTATTTGTGGATCAATGCGGATATTATGTCCATTGATTAGCCAAGCATCTTGTTCTCTTGTGGACCAGGGAGCACCTTGTTCTCTTGTCACTGCAAGTTGCAAAGGCAGTGTCGCCGTCGCCACCTGGAATGATTTGAATGCGCACAAATGATGGTCCAGACAGCGTCGCCGTGGAGCTCACCATGTCACGGGAGCAAAAGTTCACTACTGCTTGGCAACATTCTAAATGTGGGTTTTCAAACTTTTTGGAAGCTTTAGGTTATTGCAGATTTTACAAATTGTTCCTTCCTTTCAGTTGGGTATCTATTTGTTAGTTTTCGCCAAAAATAGAATCCATTTGTTAGAAAACAGAACAAACATCGCTACTGTTATTTGGTAAAGAGGATTCAGAATGCAAGTTTGGCCTTAGCCTGAAACCCCCTATTTTGGAATCAACTTACATACCTTTTTTTTCTTTGCGGGTAACTTATATACCAAACTACTTATGGAAATCTAAAAGGGAAAAAAGGAACATATTTGCTAATTCATGTCTAGATGAAAATTAGCCATGTCACACTAAATTCTTCACCACACGATCAAGTGATTCAGTTTTTCGTGCAAAACTGTTGATCACACACTTGGTTTTTGCTGTCTCCTACGTCTGTGCATTTTGTTTTCCTTGTCAGACCGTTTTGTATCGTGCGTGGTCTGTTTTTGTTTCGGCATCTGTGTGTTTGGGTTTTATATGGGCCCAATGTTGTGTTTTTATGTCGGCTGTAAATTTACATTTTTTCAAGAGAAGAGTCAAGCCTTTTTAGGCCCATGTAGACTACTTTTAAATGGGATTCAGGTCACTTTTTGTTTTCCTTTCTAGTAAGTGTAGGCATACTTCATGTAGATTTATTTATGTTTAATTTCCCTTTTTAAATGGTATTTATCCTCGCATGAAAACAATATCCGAGACCTACGGGGGATGTTCTTTTTTTGTAGGATTTTTCGCAAGTTTTTTTACAAACAATTACATGTGTAGATGTGATACATAACTGCACGTGTCACAATCCGCATGCAACTGTACATGTCCGACCTATCATACAACTGTAGAGGAAATACACGCGCAACTTTATCAGGGAGGGTGGGGTGTTTTCATTTTACGGATTTGCTAATTCTCATCTAGCAAATTCACCCTCGACTTCCACTCGCCCCACCTAGTTGCATATTCATTCTGCACATGCTAACCTGCCCCTCATGTAGCAAATCCACCATCGACTTCCACTCGTCCCACCCAGCTGCATATTCATTCTTCACGTGCAACCTTCCTCAGTGGTGCGCGCGAGGCCATAGGCCACAACCTCCTTTTTTTTCCTTTTGTTTTTCTTAATTTTTTAATTTTCGTTTTTTGTTTTATTTTAACTTCTCTTTACACTTTAAATATTGTAAACAAGTAAATTACAAAAAATCATATGAAAAATTGTTAATAAAGCATTAAAGAATATTTTAATGTGTACAAAAATATTTCACATGTATACGAAAAATGTATTAAAAAAATATACAATTCGTATTATTTTTTTGATCTTAGATTTAAAAAATGTTAATGATACATTTGAAAAATCTCAATCAAGTATGTGAAATTTTTAATCAAGCCTTTTGAAAAATGATGGACATGAATAGAAAAAAATGTTTATCCTTTATATGAAAATGTATAAAAGAAATACAATTTTGTATGAGAAAATGTTGTTCATGTATTAAAAAAATGTTGAACGTGCATACAAAATGTTCCCCATGCATACAGAAAGTGTTCAACATTAACTAAAAGGAAACATTAGAACAGCTAGAAAACAAACATTTGTTTTGGTGGGGAAGCGTCAGGCGTGTGACACGTGGCGCCGTTGAGGTGCTCCTGCGCAACGAAAAGAGCCCCCCCCCCCTCCTTGGGGGAGGGCACCCTCAAACTAGTTGCTCCTTTGTTATTTGTTGTTTGAGATGGCTTACCACGCTCGGTGAATTGACAACAGGTCTAGCAGGATAATACGGAAAAGTAACAATACAGGGTTTAGTAATTGGAGAAAAACACCCATCAAGGTAAAATGAGGTTTCTCTAAAGAAAAATGTTAAAATGAGGTAGTTAAAATGTCTCAGCACGAAGAACTTTCGCAACGGTACATACTCAGGAGGAACACTTATACCTTGAAATTTAGTGAGAGATCATCTTATAAAGCTACCGTTGAACTAAGCAAAATAAGATGTATAAAAGATAAACATCATATGCAATCAAAATATGTGACATGATATGGCCATGATCATCTTGCGCCTTTGATCTCCATCTCCAAAGTACTGTCATGATCTCTATCGTCACCGGCACGACACCATGATCTCCATCATCTTGATTATATCAATGTGTCATCACATGGTCGCCTCACCAATTATTGCTCTTGCAACTATATCTATCGAATAGCGATAAAGTAAAGCAATTATTTGGCGCTTGCATCTCATGCAAGAGACAACCATAAGGCTTCTGCCAGTTGCCGATAACTTCAACAAAACATGATCATCTCATACAACAACTTATATCTCATCACGTCTTGACCATATCACATCACAACATGCCCTGCAAAAACAAGTTAGACGTCCTCTACTTTGTTGTTGCAAGTTTTACGTGGCTGCTACGGGCTGAGCAAGAACCGTTCTTACCTACGCATCAAAAAGCACAACGATAGTTCGTCAAGTTAGTGTTGTTTTAACCTTCTCAAGGACTGGGCGTAGCCACACTCGGTTCAAATAAAGTTGGAGAAACTGACACCCGCCAGCCACCTGTGTGCAAAGCACGTCGGCAGAACCAGTCTCGCGTAAACGTACACGTAATGTCGGTCCGGGCCGCTTCATCCAACAATATCGCCGAACCAAAGTATGACATGCTGGTAAGCAGTATGACTTGTATCGCCCACAACTCGCTTGTGTTCTACTTGTGCATATACCATCTACGCATAAAACCTGGCTTGGATGCCACTGTTAGGGAACGTAGTAATTTCAAAAAATTTCCTACGCAGACGCAAGATCATGGTGATGCATAGCAACGAGAGGGGAGAGTGTTGTCCACGTACCCTCGTAGACCGAAAGCGGAAGCGTTAGCACAACGCGGTTGATGTAGTCGTACGTCTTCACGATCTGATCGATCAAGTACCGAACGCATGGCACCTCCGAGTTCAACACACGTTCAACTCGATGGCGTCCCTCAAACTCCGATCCAGCCGAACTTTGAGGGAGAGTTCCGTCAGCACGATGGCGTGGTGACGATGATGATGTTCTACCGATGCAAGGCTTTGCCTAAGCACCGCTACGATATTATCGAGGTGGATTATGGTGGAGGGGGGCACCGCACACGGCTAAGAGATCCAAGGGATCAATTGTTGTGTCTATGGGGTGTCTTCCTCCTCCGTATATAAAGGGGGGGGGAGGAGGAGAGGGCCGGCCAAGGGAAGGAGGCGCGCCCAAGGGGGGCAATCCTACTTCAAGTAGGATTCCCCCCTCTTTCCTAGTCCAAGTAGGAGAGGGGAAGGAAGGGAAGGAGAAGGAAAAGGAAGGAGAGGGAGGAAAAGGAGGAAAGAGGGGCCGACCCCTAGTCCAATTCGGTTTGGGCTAGGGGGGACGCCTGCCTACTCTCTTCCACCACTTGGCCCATGAGGCCCATTGCTTCTTCCTCGTATTCCCGTAACTCCCCGGTACCATCGAAAATACCCGAATCACTCGAAACCCTTCCGATGTCTGAATATAGTCGTCCAATATATCGATCTTTACGTCTCGACCATTTCGAGACTCCTCGTCATGTCCCCGATCTCATCCGGGACTCCAAACTCCTTTGGTACATCAAAACACATAACTCATAATATAACCGTCATCGAACTTTAATTGTGCGGACCCTACGGGTTCGAGAACTATGTAGACATGACCGAGACACGTCTCCGGTCAATAACCAATAGAAAAACCTGGATGCTCATATTGGCTCCCACGTATTCTATGAAGATCTTTATCGGTCAAACTGCATAACAACATACGTTGTTCCTTTTGTCATCGGTATGTTACTTGCCCGAGATTCGATCATCGGTATCTCAATACCTAGTTCAATCTCATTATCGGCAAGTCTCTTTACTCGTTATGTAATGCATCATCCCGCAACTAACTCATTAGCTACATTGCTTGCAAGGCTTATAGTGATGTGCATTACCGAGAGGGCCCAGAGATACCTCTCCGACAATCGGAGCGACAAATCCTAATCTCGAAATACGCCAACTCAACATGTACCTTCGGAGACACCTGTAGAGCTCCTTTATAATCACCCAGTTATGTTGTGACGTTTGGTAGCACACAAAGTGTTCCTCCAGTAAATGGGAGTTGCATAATCTCATAGTCATAGGAACATGTGTAAATCATGAAGAAAGCAATAGCAACATACTAAACGATCAAGTGCTAAGCTAACAGAATGGGTCAAGTCAATCACATCATTCTCCTAATGATGTGATCCCGTTAATCAAATGACAACTCATGTCTATGGTTAGGAAACTTAACCATCTTTGATTAATGAGCTAGTTAAGTAGAGGCATACTAGTGACACTATGTTTGTCTATGTATTCACACATGTATTATGTTTCCGGTTAATACAATTCTAGCATGAATAATAAACATTTATCATGAAATAAGGAAATAAATAATAACTTTATTATTGCCTCTAGGGCATATTTCCTTCAAAGTTGTGGAACCCCCCACCGCCAGAACTCTCTGAGATGGACTGATGTCGGAGCAGAAGAAGTCCACGACCGCCATTGTTGCCGACTGGCAGGCCGACAAGCTACCGAAGGACATGCAAATGGAGGACGCCTCCTCCGACGAGCCGACGCCACCCTCCTCCTCTGCTCCACCCTTGCCGGTGCATTGCAGCATGACCATCGGCAATGCCCGTGCCCATTATATGGACATGGTGCGGGAGGTGCAGTTCCGGGAGGCACAAACCGAAGCCAACTACAACCACAACCTCCTCTAGGAGCATCTGCAAGTGGAGGAGCAGGTCGGTCGCGCCATACGCGGACCTGGAGGGGCAGGAGGTGATGCTCGAGTCCTACCACTCTGCCCTTGAGATCCGCCTTGCCCGCTGGCGGTACCGGTAGTGGGTGGCGGAGGTGGCGGCCGCCGGCAAGGGGTGTGACGACGACGCAGGCAAGGCGTTGTTCAGCTACACCGATGAGGAGGACACCGCCGAGGCCGCGCCTCGGTGCCACGACATGTCCGCGAGTGCCGCCGACAGCGAGGAAGAGTAGTGCACGGTAGGTCGCCGGCGCTCGTGTCCGAGGAAGGCCACCGCTCTTCCCCTCCCGTCGACGCCAAGATTGATGGGCTGAGCTGATGATCGGAGACGGTGAAGTTTCAGTTCTCGGGGCTGATGATTGGAGATGAGGACCGGACGCCGGCGATCAGTTATATCAGGTATTAATTATACTCCAGAGCCCGCTTAGGACTGCTTTGATGTATTTGAAATGAAATCTTTCATGTTTATATAAAATACAACATGTTTATATGAAATCTGGTAGTGTTTATATGAACAATTTAGCTACTTTTCAGTCAGCTGAAATTCCACTTTTGGGTCAGTCAAATTTGTGACCATTGGATTTTTCTGTAAGATTCGTGCTGCAATTTTTTCCTGACCTGTGTTGTCTGTTGTGTGGGCTTCTCTTGTTTTTTGACTGAATTCCTCATTTGGCCCTTTCTTAAAATTTGGTTCCCTATTTCGCCCCCCAAAATAAGGAATTCTCTCTTATTTGGGTCAGTCGATTTCATTTCTGGCCCGAAGCCCATTAACTGTGCAATCCAACCATCCTCTCCTTCCCTTGATTTTTTAATACCTTTTCGTTTTTATGTGCTTTTGCTTTTGTTTTTTTGATTCTCTTTGTTAGTTGGTTTTATTTCTATTTTTGGATATTTTTTGATTTATTAATGTTTTCTGTTTCTATGGGTTTTTCTTTCCTTTATTAGTTATTTTTGTTTTTTGTGGGTTTTTGGCTAAGTGTAATTATATACAAAAAATACTATATAATATGTGCCAAAATTTCATGATTATATGTACACTAAAAAAATGCACAACTTCTGTGCAAATAGTTTGCAAAATAATTCATTATTTGTTTTATTATTTTCAGTTCCTTTCTTCTTTAATGGAAAACCAATTACACTAATTCATTGTTTCTTAGAAAACTTCATTATTTCAATTTTGTTTAAGTTTTTATTTCATTTCTTTATTCTTCAAGGGTAATACCAATACCTCTAATTCATTCCTACTTAGGAATTCTTTTGTGAAATTTCACTGTTTGTGCTTACTTTTGCATATTATAAAAAGCATAATTTCTATTCAAACCGTGTGCAAATGTTATCATTATTCTTTTTCTTTACTTTTTCTTCTTAAACGGTTAATACAGATACCACTAATTCATTATTTTGATCTGAGAAGTAGAGAAACCATGGATCAAAAACCAATGCACTAATTCATTCTTTCATTAGATAATTTTGTTTTGCGACAATTTCACTATTATGTGTTTATTCTTGCATATTATAAACAAGCACAATTTATATGCAGATTTAGTCATTATTTTTAAGTTGTTTATAAGATTTTATTTCTATTAAAGGGTATTTTTGCTTCACTTTTTATTTCTATTTTCTGTTTCTACGGGTTTTTGTTTTTCCCATTTCCTTTCCTTTATTGGTTATTATTGTTTTTTGTGGGTTTTTGGCGGAGTCTAATTTTATACAAACAAATACTATATAATATGTGCCAAAATTTCATGATTATATGATTAATTAGCATAATACGATAAAGTGCAATTCCGGTGCAAAGTTATGCGCAAGTTTTTTTTGTGTTTCTTCTTAAAGGGAATACGTTATTTCAGTTACACTATGGAAATTATAGTAGGATTTCTCGCAGATTTCTCCCACTCACTTTCCACCCTTTCCTCACCAATTACTCATGCCCTTTTTCACATGCCATATCACATGTGGACATATGATTATTCTTGCATATTGTAAAGAAGCACAATTTTTATGTATATTTCGTGCAAATTTTGTCATTGTTTATTTTAGATCCTTTTTCCCATTTTTTGTTCTTAAATGATAATACCAATGCTGACCATTCATTCTTCCTTAGGAAATTTAATTCTTTCTTTTATGGGTATTGTTGCTTCATTTTTATTTATATTTTCTATTTCTATGCATTTCTCTTTTTCCTTTTTTTTCTTTCCTTTATTGGTTATTTTTGTTTTTGTGGGTTTTTCGCTGAGTGTAATTATATACAAACAAATACTATATAATATGTGCCAAAATTTCATGATTATATGATTATTTTTCATACTACGATAACGTGCAATTTTGGTGCAAAGTTGTGCGTAAGTTTTTTTTAAATCTTCTTCTTAAATGAAGTACATTATTTTAGTTACACTATGCATAAATTATAGTAGAATGCAAAAAATGCATTATTATATGCTTATTCGTTGCATATTTCAAAAAGTGCAATTACAGTAGAAATTGTGTGCAAGTTTTGAAAGTTTTTCCTTTTGCATTTTGTTTCTTCTTAAAGAGTTTCATTCTTTCTTAGAAAACTTCATTACTTTGATTTTGTTTTAGGTTTTTTTCTTCTGAAATGGCAATACCAATGCCACGAATTCATGCTTTCATAGAAAACTTCATTTTCTTATTGTTTTATTTGTATTTCATTTTTTATTTTGCTTTAGTTTTCACTAATATATATATATATATATATATATATATATATTTATTCTTGCATATTATAAAAATGCAATTTCCGTGTAAGTTATCTGCAATTTTTTTCATCATTTGTTTAATTTATTTTCCATTTTCCTTCTTTCTGAATGGTAATACCAATGCCAATGATTTGTGCGAATTTAATTTGTTTCTGTTTTATAAATCTCCTTTAGTTTTGTATTAGTTTTAGTATTAATTATGCTCCATCCACACAACCAAAAAGCTAATGATGAGTGTCTGTGGTGCTTGTGTGTGTGTGCATGTGGGTATGTCTGTATGTTTATGTGCGCATGGTGCCTACATGTACGCGGACATATGATTATTCTTGCATATTGTAAAGAAGCACAATTTTTATGTATATTTCGTGCAAATTTTGTCATTCTTTGTTTTAGATCATTTTTCCTATTTTTTGTTCTTAAATGGTAATACCAATGCCGACCATTCATTTTTCCTTAGGAAATTTAATTATTTCTTTTATAGGTATTTTCGCTTCATTTCATATTTCTGTTTTCTGTTTCTATGCATTTCTCTTTTTCCTTTTTCCTTTCCTTTATTGGTTATTTTTTGTTTTTTGAGGGTTTTTCGCTGAGTGTAATTATATACAAAAAATACTATATAATATGTGCCAAAATTTCATGATTATATGATTATTTTTACATATTATGATAACATGCAATTTCGGTGCAAAGTTGTGTGCAAGTTTTTTTAATCTTCTTCTTACGTACATTATTTTAGTTACACTATGCATAAATTATAGTAGAATGCAAAAAATGCATTATTATATGCTTATTTGTTGCATATTTCAAAATGTGCAATTTCAGTACAAATTGTGTGCATGTTTTGAAAGTTTTTTCTTTTGCATTTTGTTTCTTCTTAAAGAGTTTCATTCTTTCTTAGAAAACTTCATTACTTTGATTTTGTTTTAGGTTTTTTTTTTCTTCTAAAATGGTAATACCAATGCCACGAATTCATTCTTTCATAGAAAACTTCATTTTCTTATTGTTTTATTTGTATTTCATTTTTTATTTTGCTTTAGTTTTCACTAATATATATATATATATTTATTCTTGCATATTATAAAAATGCAATTTTTGTGTAAGTTATCTGCAATTTTTTCATCATTTGTTTTATTTATTTTCCAATTTCCTTCTTTCTGAAAGGTAATACCAATGCCAATGATTTGTGTGAATTTAATTCCTTTCTCTTTTAAAATCTCCTTTAGTTTTGTATTAGTTTTAGTATTAATTATGCTCCATCCGCACAACCAAAAAACTAATGATGAGTGTATGTGGTGCTTGTGTGTGTATGCATGTGGGTGTGTCTGTATGTTTATGTGCGCATGGTGCCTACATGTACGTGCTCTTGTGTCACAACCTAACATAGTTTCAGCCGCTAAAGTCCACAATTTTTATGCATGCTTTGAGATGAATATATGAGGCTACAAGGTGGTTAAGAAAAAAAGTGACTGGCCCTAAAACAAAATCCAGTCGACTGGGCTATAGCCAGTCGATTTTGTGACCGTCCGATTCTGCTTGGAGATTTGTGTTGTTTTCTTTTTTCTATATCATTTTGGTGGTGAGTTGGGCTATGTTGAATCGATTGACCCCTATTTGTGGAAATTTAATTATTTCTTTTGTGGGTATTTTCGCTTCATTTTTTATTTCTATTTGTGTTTCTATGTATTTTTTCTTTTTCCTTTCATTTATTGCCTTTTTGTGGTTTTTT
Organism: Aegilops speltoides; assembly: GCA_021437245.1. Classification (NCBI taxonomy): domain Eukaryota; kingdom Viridiplantae; phylum Streptophyta; class Magnoliopsida; order Poales; family Poaceae; genus Aegilops; species Aegilops speltoides. The sequence goes on along the minus strand of CM038141.1, from coordinate 102,630,360 downwards.
GGCTGAGTGTAATAATATACAAACAAATACTATATAGTATTTTCCAAATTTTCATGATTATATGATTATTTTTCATATTACGATAAAGTGCAATTTCCATGCAAAGTTGTGCGCAAGTTTTTCTTTATTTCCTGACTTCTTAAAGGAAATACATTATTTCAGTTACATGTGTAAACTATAGTAGAATGAGAGCATGAACATGCATGCACTATTATATGCTTATTCTTTGCATATTTCAAAAGGTGCAATTTAAGTGCAAATTGTTGTGTAAGTTTCGAAAGTTTTTTCTTTTTCATTTTCCTTTTTCTTAAAGGGTTTCATTCTTTCTTAGAAAACTTCATTATTTTGATTTTTAATGGGTAATATCAATTTAGTCCTTCATAGGAAAATATTTTTCACAAAAATGTACTATTATATGCTCGCATGTTATAAAAGGGCACTTTTGTGCAAATTGTTTGCAATTTTTCTCATTAGTTGTTTTTCATCATCTTCTTCTTATATGGTAATACCGATGCCACTAATCATTTCTTCTTGAAAATTGTTATTGCGAAAATTCCCTTATTATATGCTTATTCTTGCATATTATTAAAAAAATAATTCTAGCGTAAATTTTGCGCAAATTTTTTGATCATTTATTTTTTATTTTGTTTAGTCTTAAAGGGTACTAGCTATAGCACTAATTCATTCTTCCTTAGAAAACAACATTTTTTTTTTTAAAAATATCTTTTATATTTTTTTATGGGTAATACCAATGCGACTAATTCATTTTTCTTATAAAACTTATCTTTTGCAAAAATTTCACTATTATATTCTTATTGTTGCATATTAAGAAAAGCCGCAATTTATGTGTAAATTATGCACAAATTTTGTCATTAAGTTTTATTTTTGTTCTTTCTTCTTAAAGGGCGGTCCCAATGTCAGTAATTCATTATATCTTAGAAAGTTTATTTTGGCTCGATTGTATAGGGACGGGCATGATTGTCGCTTGAATATTACACAGGTGAATCAGATTATGTTACGTACGTATAGTTGCCACCATGAGAATAAGATTAGTTAGTTTCTGTTAAAAAAGGTTCCGATACGTACATCCGGACGCAGCAAGAAAGAAATACATGCATGCGTGAAGTGAAATGAGCAGTTGGATGATGAAGTGAGCAGGTAGTACAAGAACGCTCGAGTAGAGCAAATCGACTGAAAAAGTTATTGGTCAGTCGACTGACCGGAAAACGAAAATCAGTCAACTGACAACTAGCCTACCCCTTATATGAATTTCGGACTTGTTTGAACGAATTTCGTTCGGTTGGTTCGAGTTGTTATGAAAATGTATGTAACTACGTTGCATGGCTACCTCCCGCATCCGTGTCCGCAGAGTGGTTCCCTGTCTGCGGACGGATGCGGGAGAATTTTTGCGGGTTGCCGTTGGAATGCCGTAAATGTGGCCACTAGCTCCATAATCCAAACAAAAAGGAAGTATTCTCATGCACAAAGGATTGCATTTAGCATACACAGAAAGTAGTGAGTAGTACAAATCTGGTCGCTATTTATCACAAAAATGCACTTATGAATATGATGAACCCAAGTCTCACTAAACATTGGAATTTTTCTAGTGGGATGGTCCATATTTAGATCAATTATAAGGGTAGTATATATATCCAAATAATACATAAACATGTTTCTTTAATCGCCATGATATTAAGCTTAAGCTGCCTTTGGCGCCTTGACGGCCTCGAATCTTTGGATATCTCGGAAAAAATATGCACTGTTATACAAAATGCTTGGTTTGATCAATTGACAAAGGCATCATGCACTTCATAGTCAAAGGCATCTGCATGCATGTCGGTACGATCATGGAGTCAAATGATGTGACTTTCTTTGAATATATCTTTTTGATGAAGGATATGGCTACCTCATCTAATCAGGAGATGCCTAGTTCATCGAATCAGGAACTAGTTACAATTATAAAACCTGCCATTTTGATGGAACACTTTGAAAATCCTGTGGAGGAGAACAATGAAGTTCCTACTAGGAGCAAGAGACAGAGGACCGCAAAGTCCTTTGGTGATGATTTTCTTGTCTATCTAATAGATGACACTCCCAGTTCTATTTCAGAGGCCTATGCATCTGAAGATGCTGACTACTGGAAGGAAGAGGTCCGTAGTGAGATGGATTCCATCTTGGCAAATGAAAGTTGGGACATAACTGACCGTCCTTATGGGTACAACCTTATAGGGTGCAAATGGGTATTCAAGAAGAAACTTAGGCCTGATGGTACTATTGAGAAATACAAGGCACGACTCGTGGCCAAGGGTTATACCCAAAAGGAAGGTGAAGATTTCTTTGATACTTACTGACCTATGGCTCGACTAACCAATATTCGAGTTCTACTTTCAGTAGCTGCCTCACATGGTCTTCTCGTTCATCAAATGGATGTTAAGACTGCTTTCCTAAATGGAAAGCTGGACGAGGAAATTTATATGGAACAATTAGATGGGTTCGTTGTAGATGGTCAGGAAGGAAAAGTGTGCAAGTTGCTGAAGTCTTTGTATGGACTTAAGCAAGCACCCAAGACGTGGCATGAGAAGTTGGAAAGAACTTTAATAGCTGCAGGCTTCATTGTAAACAAAGCTGATAAATGTGTGTACTATCACCATGGTGGGGGCGATGGAGTTATCCTTTGCTTGTATGTTGATGACATACTGATTTTCAGAACAAATCTGAATGTTATTAAGGAGGTCAAGGATTTCCTATCTCGTTGTTTTGAGATGAAGGATTTAGGAGTGGTTGATGTCATTCTGAACATCAAGTTGTTGAGAGACGATGACAGTGGGATGGCATTGTTTCGATCTCACTATGCGGAAAAGATCTTGAATCGCTTTGGCTATAGTAACTGCAAGCCCTCTCCAACACCATATGATGCGAGTGTGTTGCTTCGAAAGAATCGAAGAATTGCTAGAGATCAATTAAAATATTCTTAGATTATTGGCTCACTTATATACTTAGCCAGTGCTACAAGACCTGCCATCTCTTTTGCTGTTAGCAAACTGAGTTAGTTTGTCTCAAAACCAGGAGATGTGCATTCGAAAGCTCTAGTGAGAGTTTTGCATTATTTGAAAGGCACTGCGAATTATGGACTTCACTACACTGAGCACCCAAAGGTGCTTGAAGGGTATAGTGACTCAAACTGGATCTCAGATGTTGATGAGATAAAGGCCACATGCGGATATGTATTCACTCATAGAGGTGACGCTGTTTCTTGGAAGTCTTGCAAGCAGACCATCTTAACGAGGTAAACAATGGAAGCATACCTCACAACACTAGATATAGCTACGGTTGAAGCAGATTGGTTTGGTCGGCTCTTGAATGACTTGCCAGTTGTTGAGAAACATGTACCGGGTATCCGTATGAACTGCGACAATCAAACTGTGATCACGAAAGTGAGTAGCTCAAAGGATAATACGAAGTCATCAAGACACGTTCAGAGAAGGTTAAAGTCTGTCAGAAAAATGAGAAACTCCTGAGTTATTGCATTGGATTATATCCAAACGTCTAAAAATCCGGCAGATCCTTTTACTAATGGTCTATCACGTAATGTGATAGATAATGCATCGAGGGAGATGGGTATGAGACCCACAATATGAGTTGTTCACAGTGGTAACCTAGTCTATGTGATCGGAGATCCCATAAATTAGATATGGAAGACAAGCTGTTGGTCAACTAAGAGGAGAGTATCCTTACTGTTAACAATACCACTCCATGAAGATGCAACACTTCCCTAAATCTGCATGGTAGGTTGATGTATATCTTAATGTGTTCTAAGTGCCTCATTTAAGCAGAGATGTTGTCCTGAAGAATATCTTTTGAAGAACACACCTATATGAGTCCGATTATCAAACGTTGCAATCTGTGAGAGTAGAGTTCTCTCTAATAACTCATGAAACGTCACCGAGTATGACGCATAAGCTCCACCCGCGGGGAAGACCCACGGTAGCCTCGTATCGGTCAAGGCTTTGTGTGAAGCTAGATTCGCAAAAAACTTGCAGTTCAAGACCCAGTCCACTGTTCAAGTTGCTTACTAGTGTAGCATAGAGTTCTAAGTGGAAGTTCAACTTAACAGTATCCACTGCAATACCGGTACATAAAACAGTGTTTTGGAACCAAAGGCAAATTTTGTGTGCCTCTCGAATCTGGTGGGGGATTGCTGGAATTTTATCTATTTATGGGTCAGACCAATAACAATTTCAGAAATTCCTAATAAATCCTAGAGGGCCACTTAGCCCATTCGTGCAAGGCAAGGGGCACTACTAAAGTTTATAGGGAGTTGGACCTCTTTATAAGGGAGGTTCTTTCCCCACATGTATGGGCATGAGAACAAGAGGGACATCCACGCGCGCTCCTCCTCCGCCGCCGCCGCGCCACGCCTCGACGCGACGCGACGCAGGTTGCGGGAATGAGCCGAGCCGATGTCTAAATTTTTGCCACGCACGACGGGTATACGAAAGGTCACCCAGGAGCTGAAACGTTTTCTGTTCGCTTCGTCTCCCTCTTTTGCTTCTCAGAGAGACGCACTAGAACTTCTTCTTCCTCTTGCCACCGGTTCCAATCTCTGAGCTGCTACTGTCTTCCTCATCCCGGCTTGCGGCATGCACCGTGAGCGGGGACAGTAGGCCTCCGAAAGCCTACCTCCTTGATTCCTGTACGGGAGAATGGTCATAAGGTTTTTTGGGAGCGCTCTGCGCGACTACTGACCGGTTCATCACGGACAGCGACGACTTCTTCCCCGACGTCGACAACCTCTTCGACGACATGGCTGGCGAGGATGTCGACCCCAAGTTCAGTGCTCCTGTTGCTCCTGCTGTCCCGTACGTGTTCTTGCTCTTCCTATTAGAGGTCCTGCCACAGTTTCATGTTCTACTGTTTGCCCTAGATTTGTTTGGGTACAGTTCATATATGCAGATGCTAATTACCTTCTCTCCGTCAGATCGCATGACTTGTTTTATTTCTGCTATATTAGTCATGCTTTATCTAGTATTTCTGTTAAAATCATTCGGTTTATTGCACATATTTCCAACAGTATATCCTTCATGCTACACTTTAATTTATAAAGCACCTTGTATCATAAAGGATTGTTAATCATTCAGATCGAGACAGTTCTGCAGCCTTGTATGAAGGTGAAGTGGCGTCATGATTCGGGACAGTCCAGAGACTTGGACATTGTTAGATTTACTGTGAGATCTTCTTGACTGTTTGTGGAGATGTTCTGTTTCTCGTCAAGAACTGGAGTACAAAATTTCCTTTTATAGGGATCCTTCATTGATCTGATTTGGTGGAACGATGTTACTGACCAGAGGAAAAACCACAATCAAACAATGTAAAGAAAGCAGATACTTCTAATGAAAAATGCATACTTCATTTCCTAATTACTCTATTTGACACCGAACCAATCACAATTATCCCCACATCATATTTGCTACGTGTCTGAGTAAACTCCAAAAACATTTTTTTTCTTCATTGTAAAACAAAAGCCAGCTAATAGGTAAATAGTTGTCGTGTAATCGCCATGATATTAAGCTTAAGCTGCCTTTGGCGCCTTGACGGCCTCGAATATTTGGATATCTCGGGAAAAAAGCCAGCTTCCTAGGATGTCATTGCCTTTCTATATAAGCCCGGTCATAAACCCAACTTCTTTTACGTTCAAGCAGAGATCTCTGCAAAGCAATGTGGAAAGCTGAAGATATGTTGTGCCTTGTAATACACTGTCACAAAATATACACGCAGAACTGCAAAAATTCACGAAAACTTGCAAATCTGGATTTGGACTCGTTTACTATTTTGTAATTTTCAATCAAGCATCTGTGCTGCAATAGTGTATTGCTTTTGAGTGTCAAATATGGCATAAGTGACTACAACCATTACATTGGTAATCATAAGTGACTGCAACCATTATATTGCGGATCATAACTGACTACAACCATTACATTGCTGATCGACTACAACTATTACATTGCTAACCATAAGCGACTACAACCTGACAAGCTGTTGTAGGCTTGTAGCAGACTACTATCAACTATGACAAACAAGGCGGTTGAGGACTTCCGCTTCTCGATCCACCATGGCGACGCCGGCCTCCAGCCGTGCGAGCACGCGTTCGTCGTCGAGCAGCTCCGGGGCGAAGAGGTTCTTCCAGCCGGCGCACCACGCCGCGGCCTCCCCCGACGACGGTCTCGCGGACTGCAGCCAGTGGCGCAGCGCGCTCTCCCATTTGCCGAAAAACTCCTGCTCTAGGATCGACACCACGTCCTCGGTGCGCAGGAGAGGCGTCCACGACATCACCTCGCGGAACTTAGTGTCGCGCTGCTTTGGTGGTGTGATCTTCAGCTGTTGCAGCCATCGTGTGAGCCTGGGCAGGATGTGACGCCGGGAGAAGATCTCCCAATGCGTCGGGCCGAAGTAGTCTTTCCATGGCGAGATGATGTCGAGGCTGCCGCCGCTGATCTTGCTCTCCACGGTGCCGTAGAGGCTCTCCGGCAAGTGTCCGGTCAAGGGGATCCACGGGCGTAGCCAGTGGTCGCAGCCCGGGCTCCACAACGGCTCCCACTCTCGCGCTTTCACGGCGATCCTCGGCGTGAGGACCCGCTCGACGATGTGCTGCACGGCCGGAGTAGGCAGCGCGGCCCTCCACGCCCCTGGCGCGCGCTTCTTCCCCCGGAGCACCTCCTCGGACTTGATGATCGCCGCCAGCGCCTCCGCCGTCTCCACGCTGTCGTCGCCTTGAAGCTTCACGTCGCGCAGCAGTGCGAGGGTCTTCTCGTAGCACTCCCGTTCGAGGCCGAGGGCCCGTGAGACGGCTGCCGACTCGTGCCACTCGTCTTGGGCCGGCGGCGACGGCGCCGGCGCGCCATGAAGGCCGTTCTTGTACGTCGTCTCGGAGTGGCCGATGCCGGCGGTTGAGCAATGCTGGATGGGCTTTATAGGGGCGATGATGCCCTGGCCGCGCGCGCCGAGGCCCGAGCCTTGCTTGTAGTTCCACAGCCGCATCATCTTGGCCACCGGCGTGGTGGTGCGCGCGAGGCTGCCCGGCATCTTGAACGGGTACGACGAGTCGTCGTCCTCGTCGAGCAGCGCTGCGGTGAAGCTGCGCTTCAGGAGCGCCATGCCGCCGATCGACGTTGCCAGGCGATCGAGGACCAAACAGGGAACGTCGCTGCTTGGCAGTTGGAACCGGCCGGCGTATGCTATGAGAGTCATTATATAACTACTCCAAGCTAATCAATCGACTCTGTTTTGGAGACGAGCCCTTGAACGCGTTTCCGATTCCGACAAAGCATCTTATTTACTGAGATAACTACTTTTTGCATAATTAATACTCCAACATTTCGATACATACGCGGAGAGCACTTTTCTAGACGGTGGAACAGGGGCTCACAACTAACTTTTGATCTTTCTAACATTGGCATCCAAGAAATATGGTGGAGTCCGAACAAAAAACTAGTTTCACATCTAAAATAACACAACTTTGCACAACCGTTTAGCTTGAAAGCTACCCTCATTTTAACAACCAAATTTTGGACTCTTCAAATATATCTCATTGTGTGCGGTTTAGATTTAGGGATTTTTTTTATCTTTCTTTGCACATGAGGGGGGATTTTGGTTTGGGAACACGTCAGTTAGCCAACAATATCCATACTTGTACTACTACTCCCTCCGTTCTCAAATATTTGTTTTTCTAGACATTTCAACAAGTGACTACATGCGCGGAGATTCGGAGTCTGATGCGCGGAGATGAACTGGCACAGGGAGGTGGCGCTGTCTGGCGTCGTGGTGGCGTCGACGACAATTAGACCGGACAAGGTTGATGCAGCAGTACAACACTGAAGATGGATTGGTGGCAGGTGACTGCGGCGACCTCATACCCGGCAGGTGTCCTGGTTGAGGAGTGCGCCGGACTGGTAGGTGCCCCATACCCGGCAGACGTCCTGGTTGGGACCTCAGGTCTTAGATGTTTAGGTTTGGCTGCGATGTCTGTTTGATATTAGGCCCAGACTATTTGCGCTCCTTCATAAATTGGATAGGTGTAGCGACAGTTGTTGCTTAGACGGTGGCTTTAGTCTTACTACTGTATAGCTTTGTAAGGTCTTGTGAGAATAATTAATAAAGTGGCCGTATGCATCGCCCAGATGCAGAGGCCGGGGGTCATCCTCCTTTTCTAAAAAAAACAAGTGACTACATGCGAAGCAAAATGAATGAATCTACACTTTAAAATATGTCTACATACATTCGTATGTTGTAATCCATTTGAAATGTCTAAAAAGACAAATATTTAGGAACGATGGAAGTACATACCAACAATAAACAAAACAAAAAATACGTCGAATACATTAGTTATGGATCCCAATGGAACAACACATAGCGATTTATTTGCTGGGTTTTGATTGACAAAGTTTAACCATCTAGAACAACTAATGTCATCACTTCCGACTATCCGGTTCCAACATGACCGTGATACCATTATTAGACAAAATTTACATCATAGTGTTCAATAATTTTTCTTTTTGAAACGAGTCAAAAGACTTGCCATTTCATTTATTAAGGATAGAGTGAGAATTGCCGGGTTAAATCAAAGAAAACCGGGCTAAAACCAAGACAACCCAACCCTCATAAAATGGGCATCACTAGTCAACCTGGCCACCAACATGGATCACAGAGCTACAAAGAGAGTGAAATATTCTGGAGATGTTCTATTCCTTGTCAACAACTAACAAAAAACAAATTCTTTTACAGGGAAACATTTGTGATCTTATTATATCCATGTCGTAGTTTTTAGTGCGTTTATAAGGGTGAGAGCTGCCTTGATTTGATTGATGTGGCTACATAGAAGTGATATGTTTTTTAACTTTAAAACTTCATCACTTATGCATGTTATCAACTGGTCTATGCAATGGCTCCATTTGTGATGTTCTTTACAACGACTGAAACATCAATCATTGTTTTCAATGCTGTGTACGGGCTTGGAGCGGATGGCCATGCATGTTTTTACCCCTTATGGGTGGTGGCAAAGTGTACGGATAGGCCTTTCACACTACTAGCCTTCGCCTAGTTTCGTTTTACTATGGCTTTGTTGTGGCCCGTGTTTTTCTTATTCTTTCACGTGTGCGTTATTGGTGTTGTTTGTATGTTTCTTAATCATGCAACGACTGGATGTATGCTCATGATGTGTTGTATATCCTTCATGCTAAGTTTAATTTATAAAGCACCTTGCTTGTATCAGAAAGTATTGTTAGAGCATCTCCAACAGACGTGCAACGCGCGGCACGCTAAAAAATAGTATACAACGTCGGGTGAGCCAGCTTTTGCGCGCGGCGGTGCGCTGGCTCCAGCGGTTCGCTGCAAAATAAAGCGCGCCCGAGCCGCTCCAGCAGACGCGCTATATTTCTTCTTTTTTGTACTACGATCTGATACACATTTGGCTCCGATAGTACAAACGATAGATAGTTCGTCACATAGTCTCCTCCTATGATACGTAGATAGTGCATAGATAGTTCATAGTCTCCTCCTGCGATAGATAGATAAAACGAAAAACTACTACTACTCATCATCCTTCGACTCGGACTCTGCCTCGGTGATGTCCTCCTCCGACATCTGAATGTAGGCGTCAAGGAAACGCTTGTCGTTGGAGTCCCAGGACGACGCATCTCCTAGCGCAATGTTGAATCTAACGGCCGGCTTCCGCGTTCGCCTGTCCTCGCGATAGGCGGCTCGCTCTGCCCTCCTCTCGACGATGAAGTGTTGCTCGTTGATGACATCTTGCAGGAAGCGTTGGCGCCACAACGCCATGGCTTCCTCGTCCATCTCGGCCAAGCTGAGGCGGCGCTCCCGCCTCTGGTTCTCGCGATGATCCTCGTCGGTGATAAGCCTGGGGGAGGCGCCAACTCCTGCGACCGCTCACGCGTCGCCATGTTTGGGAAGTTCATGTCCCAACGGGACCGCCGGAGGCGCCACGCCGCAACGTCGTACGCGCGGGTGCCCTCCTGGGTGATGCCGAAGGTTCCGAGGCCGAGGCGCACATCTCCGGACCGAATCTCGGCGGAGTAGGTGACGGGCGGACGCACGCGGACGCCGCGGTAGCCCGAAGTTCCCTGGCGGCGCGGTGGTGGCGTGTCGGCGGCGAGGAGAGAAAGCGGTAGAGGGAGCGAGGAGTGAGCGGTAGAGGGCGCTGCATTTTATAGGCGCACCGGACACGGCGTGCCAAATCTAGCACGCGACCGCCCGCTTTTTCCTGCGTGCCGGATTTTTCCGCCTTCGCTGGAGCACACGAAACCGTTCCCCGCGCGCTAAAATCTCCTTTTACCGCACACGCGCATTTTTTACTGCCACTGTTGGAGATGCTCTTAATCATTCACATCGAGACAGCCATGCAGCCCGTGTATGAAGGTGAAGTGGCGTCATGATTCGGGACGGTCCAGAGACTTGGACTTTATTAGATTTACTGTGAGATCTTCTTGAGTCTTGACGGTTTGTGGAGATGTTCTGTTTCTCGTCAAGAACTACAAAATTTCCTTTTGTAGAGATCCTTCGTTGATCTGATTTGGTGGAACAATGTTACTGACCAGAGGAAAAACCACAATCAAACAATGTAAAGAAAGCAGATACTTCAAATGAAAAATCCATACTTCATTTTCTAATTACTCTATTTGACACCGAACCAATCACAATTATCCCCACATCATATTTGCTACGCGTCTGAGTAAACTCCAAAAACACTTTTTTTTTCTTCATTGTAAAACAAAAGCCAGCTAATAGGTAAATAGTTGTCGTGTAATCGCCATGATATTAAGCTTAAGCTGCCTTTGGCGGCTTGACGGCCTCGAATCTTGGCTCCTTGGCATCGAACTTCTGCTTGTTGTACACATCCATGTAATCCCCAAACACGTAGTCCGGGTACGCGGCGGCGGCGCCTTCGCCCACCGCCGGCGAGATGGCCGCCTCGAACGCCGGGTTGTAGAAGGACGCGATGGAGCGGCGGTTGCCGTTGCGCATGGGCAGGACGCGGTGCCACGCGCTGCGGTAGCGGCCGTTGCTGAGCACCTCCACCTGGTCGCCGGTGTTGACGACGATGGCGTCGGGGAGCGGCTGCACGTCCAGCCACTCGCCGTCCTTGAGCACCTCGAGGCCGCCGACCTTGTCGTCCTGGAACAGCAGGATGACGCCGCCGGCGTCGGTGTGCGCGCGGAGCCCGGTGATGAGGTCCGGGCGCGGGCACGGCGGGTAGTGGCTGACCTTGGTGCCGAAGAACGGCGCGTGGAGGCCGTCGCCGGTGAAGGCGGCCTTCATGCGTCCCTTGTCCAGGCCGAGGTTCTCGTCCATGGCCTCCATGACCCGCTCCGCGAGCTTCTTGAGCTCGGCGCGGTACTCCCGCATGGTCTCCTTGAAGGCCGGCGGGTCGGAGGGCCACTGGTTGTCGTCGTGGAGGTAGAAGATGTCCTCCCAGTCCATGTCGTCCACCGGCGCCACCGCCTCGCCGCGCCGCTCCGCCTCCACCAGCCTCTCCAGCGTCTGCACCGGCTCGGACGACCGGAACGCGGCCTCCCGGAGGCGGTAGCTCTCGGAGCACACCTTCTTGACGCGGTCAAGAAGCTCCAGCGGGATGCCGTGGTTCACCAGCTGGAAGAAGCCCCAGTTCTCGCAGCCGTCGGCGATCTGCGCCATGGTCTCCGCCCTCTCGGCGCCGTCAAGCTTGGAGAAGTCGATCACCGGAACAACCATGGTGACGATGAGCTTTTCAGAGTTTCAGACTCGAGTGGTGTTGTGTGGATGTAGGAGTACTAGCTAAGTGCAGGTGATGGGATGAGGTGGAGAGATGTGGGTGGCCATGGTACTTATAGTGCACCAGGTTGGGATACTGGTCAACAAATATATTTTGAGACAAAAATCCGGTCAAGACGAGCGACTGGAGCTGGCCTGGCAGATGTTCATGTGAAGCTTCTGCGCAGCAGCAACCGTTGGATGCTTGTGGCAAATTGGTACCGGCATCTCCATGTCAGTTCATATCCCTGTCAATGTGACTTGTTAACTGACACCACAAGGGCAGGAGCCTTGACTGAGGCAGAGGCAGGAATGACCTCTGTCCCTCTGGGTTCTTCTTCACCGCACATTCAGAATTTACATGTTTTTTGGTCATAAAAACTTGTGAATGTTCCAATATTTCGCGAAGAGATAAGTTGATCTGGAATTCAAAACATAAATATATTTAGACCTCTTCTAAAAAGATGTACTTTTCGTCAGAAAATCGCATCGTGAAAATGAATAAAAGGGGTTGATCTAGATGTATTTTAGTTACAGATACATCCCTTGCTCATTTCATTTGATAAGATTTTCGACGGAGGAATAAAGTGAGAAGTACTGAAAAAGGGGAACTGTTAGGCCAATGGTTATATGGAAAATGATGTGTTGAACTTGACCTACAGGTACAAATTTTCAACGACCATTAAAATTTAGAATACAACTGTTAGGCCCGCCACTCTAAATAAAGATTTTCTTTCCGCCGATTTGACGGGTAACCAGTTGATCTCAAGTTTATCCAATATAGTGATAGATTTTATTTTTCCGGAGAACGAGGGAGCATTATTGATTACATTATGATATGCTTACAATCGACCAAAAGTACCTCATGAACAGTTTCCATTTGTAAGGTGGATGCTCGCTCCGAATTTGAGTTCTGGAAGCTAGCTATGGTTATAAGGTAGATGATGATGCGAGATAGGAGAGAAACTCCAACACGCCGAGCTAAACGGACACGTACTTTGTCCGCTTTCCGTCTGTTTAGGTCGGTCAAATGGACGTACACATCCGTTTTTGGATATGGGTTGGCAGGTGTGTCCAATGAAAGGCATACACATTTTTGACCCACGTGGCTAAAATAAATTTAGAAAAAATTAATTAAACATAAGTGACCGGTGAACGCCGACCAATGTCCACTTAAACAGTAATTAAACACAAAAAATAAAAACCCGCTCGCCAGCTGCCCTAGTCGTCGGTCTTGCCCTTGCCGTCGTCCTCGTCGCCGGTGAGATCGATGAAGACTGGAGGCGGCCCAGCCCAGTCGACCGCGGCTTGATAGGCCGCCAGGGCTGCCTTCTCCGGCGTCTGCGGCGACGGCGGCAAAAGGGCGAGGCGGGCACGCTCCTCCTCCTTCTTCTGGCGGCATTCCTCCTCCTCCTCGCGCTCCCTCTGCATGCACCCGTCGTCGTCAGCGCGCACTGCCTCCAATGCTCTTGGTACATGGTCTCTTGTGCCATCGTCTCGCCGAGCCAAACATGGTGGTGCCGTACGCCGAGCCGCCGCTGCACCTCGTGCTCGAGGGAAACCAGACCTCCCAATGGGGAGAGTCTGCCGCGTACTCGGGCATTCATCGCTGCTCCGACATGAGCTATGCCCGGCGCCTACTCACCTCCTCGGCATGCACCCGTTGTGACCGCGGCACTGCCGGCACCAGGATCCGTTGCCGAGATGCCAGTCGTGTGGCAACATCACGTCGGGGTACGACAGCGGCTGCCTGAACTCCCAGTGCCACCACGCTTGGTGCACCATGATATGCAGCTGCTGCCTAGCGGGCCAGCCAGGCGCCTGCGGCGGTGGAGAAGGAAGAGAGCGGGAGGAGGAAGCGCCGAGGGTGTACTTCCGCTTGCTCTTGTCGGAGCCGCTGAATAAACCCATGCCTAGGGTTTGGTTGTCGCCGGCGAGGAAGCATGCGGGGGCGGCTAGATGTGAACGGAGTGAAAGTGGATGAGGCCGGCCCCTCGCGGGCGTGGTTTAAAAAAGGACGGCTTCCCGACGCTTTCACTGGCTGACGCGTGGACCCGGTGTCGGTGGCCGCTATTAATATGACCGCGTTCAGTCGTTGGCCGGCCGCCATGTGGGTCTGTGGCGGACAACGAGGGGACGCGCGGGGCGCGCATCGGATACTTACGATGATCTTGACTCTTGAGCGTTGCGACCATGCAAAGATGAACACATACTAACTGGATGGTGGGATTAGTATCCATTTCCGCACAACTCAAGATGATGATCATGATGGCTACACATCGAATGTCTTCGTATGAGTTCTTCTCAAAACGATACTATCCGTATGATTCAGAGCTGCTATGGGGGCGCTTCTTCCACAAATCAATGCCGAGTGTAAAACTTTGTCCACAAATCAATGCCGATCTACCTAGACTCCATGTTTCTTCTCCGGGCAATTATTTGCTATGCGGATCGATACCGTTGCGTCTTCTGGTCTAAATCGGAGGCTTCTGGGCCACTACATCTACGAGCTCTTGAGGCCCTGTTTGGTTACAGGGACTAGACTAAAAAAATTCCTTTTAGTTCCTATATGTAACCAAACAGGAAGATTTTTTTTATAGAGACTAAAAAAGACTACATTGGAAGGTCTTTTTTCTTTAGTCAATAAAACTAAAAAAAGTTTAATCCTTTGCAACCAAACACACCCTGTGTTTCAACAAAGTTTATTCCATTGTTCCCAAAGCCCAAAGGCTGCAACGAGTTTTACTAACGGTGTGCAGTCAGTGGATGCAGGCGGAAAAAAAGTCGAATATACTATTCCCGGAAAAAGCTTTCGTCCCGCTTTATATATAAAGCACCGATCAACAAGCATCCAGTGATGAGGATACAGACCCGGGGTAGGGCCATGGACCTGACCAATACACCCTACCCAAGGTCACTACCCTAGAAGCTAAGAAGTTCAAGAGGTAACAAAGAACCCCCAGTCAAAGATGTCGAGTGCAATCCACTCGACCAATCATATTACTCGGATACCCCCCCTACTTGTTGTCACTCGACCATACAAGGAATCACACGACCTACCGAAGACCAGGAGTCACTCAGCATTGCAACGGTCAGGCATTCACTCTGTAGCCTTTAAGGTCATTAATAGCACTTATGGCTGGCGTTATCAGTAACGCCCCTACTTTATGTACATTAGGCCCTTGTAATGGAGGAGGCTGGGGTCCTGGCGCACTTTATATAAGCCACCCCCTCCTCTGGGACAAGGGTTCGCACCCCCTGTAACATCACACACATATAATCCAGTCGACCGCCTCCGGGGACCGAGACGTAGGGCTATTACTTCCTCTGCGAAGGGCCTTAACTCGTAAATCTTGTGTGTACACCTTCACCATAGCTGAGATCTGAAGGAAATATGCCCTAGAGGCAATAATAAAGTTATTATTTATTTCCTTATATCATGATAATTGTTTATTATTCATGATAGAATTGTATTAACCGGAAACACAATACATGTGTGAATACATAGACAAACATAGTGTCACTAGTATGCCTCTACTTGACTAGCTCGTTTATCAAAGATGGTTATGTTTCCTAGCCATGGACAAAAGAGTTGTCATTTGATTAACGGGATCACATCATTAGGAGAATGATGTGATTGACATGACTCATTCCGTTAGCCTAGCACTTGATCGTTTAGTATATTGTTATTGCTTTCTTCATGACTTATACATGTTCCTGTAACTATGAGATTATGCAACTCCCGTTTACCGGAGGAACACTTTGGGTGCTACCAAACGTCACAACGTAACTGGGTGATTATAAAGAAGTACTACAGGTGTCTCCAAAGGTACATGTTGGGTTGGCGTATTTCGAGATTAGGTTTTGTCACTCCGATTGTTGGAGAGGTATCTCTGGGCCATCTCGGTAATGCACATCACTATAAGCCTTGCAAGCAATGTAGCTAATGAGTTAGTTACGGAATGATGCATTACATAACGAGTAAAGAGACTTGCCGGTAACGAGATTGAACTAGGTATTGGATCCCGACGATCGAATCTTGGGCAAGTAACATACCGATGACAAAGGGAACAACGTATGTTGTTATGCGGTTTGACCGATAAAGATCTTCGTAGAATATGTAGGAGCCAATATGAGCATCCAGGTTCCACTATTGGTTATTGACCGAGAATAGTTCTAGGTCATGTCTACATAGTTCTCGAACCCGTAGGGTCCGCACGCTTAACGTTACGATGACAGTTATATTATGAGTTTATGAGTTTTGATGTACCGAAGGAGTTCGGAGTCCCGGATGAGATCAGGGACATGACGAGGAGTCTCGAAATGGTCGAGACGTAAAGATCGATATATTGGACGACTATATTCGGAGTTCGGAAAGGTTCCGAGTGATTCGGGTATTTTTCGGAGTACCGGAGAGTTGCGGGAATTCGCCGGGGAGAAGTATTGGGCCTTATTGGGCCATACGCGAAAGAGAGAGGGGCTGCCTAGGGCAGGTCGCGCGCCCCCCCATGGCCTAGTCCGAATTGGACTAGGGGGAGGGGCCGCACCCCCTCCTTCCTTCCCTTCTCCCTTCCCCTTCCTTGTCTCCTACTCCTACTACTTGGAAGGACTCCTAGTTGGACTAGGAAAGGGGGAATCCTACTCCCGGTGGGAGTAGGACTCCCCTAGGGCGCGCCATAGAGAGAGCCGGCCCTCCCCTCCTCCACTCCTTTATATACGGGGGCAGGGGGCACCCCATAGAGACACAAGTTGATCTACGGATCGTTCCTTAGCCGTGTGCGGTGCCCCCCTCCACCATATTCCACCTCGGTCATATCACCGCGGAGTTTAGGCGAAGCCCTGCGCCGGTAGAACATCATCATCGTCACCACGCCGTCGTGCTGATAGAACTCATCCCCGACGCTTTGCTGGATCGGAGCCCGGGGAACGTCGTTGAGCTGAATGTGTGCTGAACACGGAGGTGCCGTACGTTCGGTGCTTGGATCGGTCGGATCGTGAAGACGTACGACTACATCAACCGCGTTGTCATAACGCTTCCGCTTAGGGTCTACGAGGGTACGTGGACAATACTCTCCCCTCTCGTTGCTATGCCATCACCATGATCTTACGTGTGCGTAGGAATTTTTTTGAAATTACACGTTTCCCCAATGATGGCATCGAGCCTGGTTTTATGCGTAGATGTCATATGCACGAGTAGAACACAAGTGAGTTGTGGGCGATACAAGTCATACTGCTTACCAGCATGTCATACTTTGGCTCAGCGGTATTGTGAGATGAAGCGGCCCGGACCGACATTACGCGTACGCTTACGCGAGACTAGTTTCACCGTTACGAGCGCTCGTGCTTAAAGGTGGCCGGCGGGTGTCTGTCTCTCTCACTTTAGCTGAATCGAGTGTGGCTACGCCCAGTCCTTGCGAACGTTAAAACAGCACTAACTTGACAAACTATCGTTGTGGTTTTGATGCGTAGGTAAGAACGGTTCTTGCTAAGCCCGTAGCAGCCACGTAAAACTTGCAACAACAAGTAGAGGACGTCTAACTTGTTTTTGCAGGGCATGTTGTGATGTGATATGGTCAAGACGTGATGCTATATTTTATTGTATGAGATGGTCATGTTTTGTAACCAAAGTTATCGGCAACTGGCAGGAGCCATATGGTTGTCGCTTTATTGTATGAAATGCAAATGCCCTGTAATTGCTTTACTTTATCACTAAGCGGTAGCGATAGTCGTAGAAGCAATAGATGGCGTAAACGACAATGATGCTACGATGGAGATCACGGTGTCACGCCAGTGACGATGGTGATCACGACGGTGCTTCGGAGATGGAGATCACAAGCACAAGATGATGATGGCCATATCATATCACTTATATTAATTGCATGTGATGTTTATCCTTTATGCATCTTATCTTGCTTTGGTTGACGGTAGCATTTTAAGATGATCTCTCACTAAAAATTATCAAGAAGTGTTCTTCCTGAGTATGCACAGTTGCCAAAGTTCTTCGTGCCCAGACACCACGTGATGATCGGGTGTGATAAGCTCTACGTCCATCTACAACGGGTGCAAGCCAGTTTGCACACGCAGAATACTCAGGTTAAACTTGACGAGCCTAGCATATGCAGATATGGCCTCGGAACACGGAGACCGAAAGGTCGAGCGTGAATCATATAGTAGATATGATCAACATATTGATGTTCACCGTTGAAACTACTCCATCTCACGTGACGATCGGACATGGCGTAGTTGATATGGATCACGTAATCACTTAGAGGATTAAAGGGATGTCTATCTAAGTGGGAGTTCTTTAGTAATATGATTAATTGAACTTAAATTTATCATAAACTTAGTCCTGGTAGTATTTTGCAAATTATGTTATAGATCAATAGCTTGCATTGTTGCTTTCATATGCTTATTTTGATATGTTCCTAGAGAAAATTGTGTTGAAAGATGCTAGTAGCAATGATGCGGATTGGATCCGTGATCTGAGGTTTATCCTCATTGCTTTGCCTAAGAATTATGTCCTTAATGCACCGCTAGGTGACGACCTATTGCAGGAGCGATGAGGCGTTATGAGCGTTTGGCTAGCTCAATATGATGACTACTTGATAGTTTAGTGCACCATGCTTAACGGCTTAGAATCGGGACTTCAAGGACGTTTTGAACGTCATGGACCATATGAGATATTCCAGAAATTGAAGTTGATATTTCAAGCAAATACCCGAGTTGAGAGATATGAAGTCTCCAACAAGTTCTATAGCTAAAAGATGGAGGAGAACCGCTCAACTAAGTGAGCATATGCTCAGATTGTCTGGGTACTTCAATCGCTTGAATCAAGTGGGAGTTAATCTTCCAGATAAGATAGTGATTGACAGAATTCTCTAGTCACCATCATTAAGTTACTAGAACTTTGTGATGAACTATAGTATGCAAGGGATGACGATAACGATTCCCGAGCTCTTCGTGATGTTGAAATCGACGAAGGTAGAAATCAAGAAAGAGCATCAAGTGTTGATGATTGACAAGACCACTAGTTTCAAGAAAAGGGCAATGGGAAAGAAAGGGAAACTTCTAGTAGAATGGCAAACAAGTTGTCACTCCCGTGAAGAAGACCAAAGCTGGACCACAGCCTGAAACTGAGTGCTTACATTGCAAAGGAAATGGTCACTAGAAGCGGAAATGCCCTGAATATTTGGTGGATAAGAAGGATGGCAAAGTGAACAAGGGTATATTTGATATCTGAGTTATTGATGTATGCCTTACTAGTGTTTATAGTAGCCCCGAGTATTTGATACTTGTTAGGTTGCTAATATTAGTAACTCAAAGCAGAGATTCTGAGAATAAGCAGAGACTAGTTGAGGGTGAAGTGACGATGAGTGTTGGAAGTAGTTCCAAGATTGATATGATCATCATCGCACACTCCCTATACTTTCGGGATTAGTGTTAAACCTAAATAAATGTTATTTAGCGTTTGCGTTGAGCATGAATATGATTTGATCATGTTTATTGCGATATGGTTATTCATTTGAAGTTAAAGAATTATTGTTATTCTGTTTACATGAATAAGACCTTCGATGGTTATACACCCAATGAAAATAGTTTGATGGATCTCGATTGTAGTGATACACATATTCATAATATTGATGCCAAAAGATGCAAAGTTAATAATGATAGTGCAACTTATTTGTGGCACTGCCGTTTGGGTAATATCATTGTAAAGCGCATGAAGAAACTCCATAAAGATGGATTTTCGGAATAACTTGGTTATGAATCATTTGATGCTTGCGAACCTTGTCTTTTGGGCAAGATGACTAAAACTCCGTTCTCCAGAACAATGGAACAAGCTACTGACTTATTGGAAATAATACATGCCGATGTATGCGATCTAATGAGTATTGATGCTCGTGGCAAGTATCATTACTTTCTAACCTTCACAAGATGATTTGAGCAGATATGGGTATATCTACTTGATGAAACATAAGTCTGAAATAGTTGAAAGGTTCAAAGAATTTCAGAGTGAAGTGGAAAAATCATCGTAATAAGAAAATAAAGTTTCTGCGATCTAATCGCGGACACGAATATTTGAGTTACGAGTTTGGTCTTCATTTGAAACAATGTGAAAAAGTTTCGCAACTCACGCCACCTGGAACACCACAATGTAATGGTGTGTCCGAACATCGTAATCGTACTTTTACTAGATATGGTGCGATCTATGATATCTCTTATCGGTTTACCACTATCGTTTTGGGTTTATGCATTAGAGACAGCTGCATTCACGTTTAATAGGGCACCATCTAAATCCGTTGAGACGACACCATATGAACTATGGTTTAGCAGTAAACCTAAGTTGTCATTTCTTAAAGTTTGGAGTTGCGATGCTTATATGAAAAAGGTTTTCAACCTAATAAGCTCGAACCCAAATCGGAGAAGTGCGTCTTCATAGAATACCCAAAGGAAACTGTTGGGTACACCTTCTATCACATATCCGAAGGCAAGTTATTCGTTGCTAAAAATGGATCCTTTCTCGAGAAGGAGTTTCTCTCGAAAGAAGTGAGTGGGAGGAAAGTAGAACTTGATGAGGTAACTGTACCTTCTCCTGAATTGGAAAATAGTTCATCACTAAAATCAGTTCTAGTGATTCCTACACCAATTGGTGAGGAAGCTAATGATGATGATCATGAAACTTCAGATCAAGTTACTACAGAACCTCGTAGGTCTTCTAGAGTACGGCCCGCACTTTTGAGTGGTACGGTAATCCTGTTACGAAAGTCATGTTACTAGACCATGATAAACCTACGAACTATGAGAAGCGATGATGAGCCCAGATTCATAAAATGGCTGGAGGCCATGAAATCGAGATAGGATCCATGTATGAGAACAAAGTGTGGACTTTGGTGGACTTGCCGATGATCGGCAAACCATAGAAAATAAATGGATCTTCAAGAGGAAGGAAGACGACGATAGTAGTGTTACTATCTACAAAGCTAGACTTGTCGAAAAAGGTTTTTGACAAAGTTCAAGGTGTTGACTACAATGAGATTTTCTCAACTGTAGCGATGCTTAAGTCTGTCCGAATCATGTTAGCAATTGCCACATTTTATGAAATCTGGCAAATGGATGTCAAAACTGCATTCCTTAATGGATTTCTTAAAGAAGAGTTGTATATGATGCAACCAGAAGGTTTTGTCAATCCTAAAGGTGCTAACAAACTGTGCAAGCTCCAGCAATCCATCTATAGACTGGTGCAAGCATCTCAGAGTTGGAATATACGCTTTGATAAGTTGATCAAAGCATATAGTTTTATACAGACTTGCGGTGAAGCCTGTATTTACAAGAAAGTGAGTGGGAGCTCTGTAGCATTTCTGATACTATATGTAGATGACATATTATTGATCAGAAATGATATATAATTTCTGGATAGCATAAAGGGATACCTGAATAAAAGTTTTTTCAATGAAAGACCTCGGTGAAGCTGCTTACACATTGAGCATCAAGATCTATATAGATAGATCAAGACGCTTGATAAGATTTTCTCAATGAGAACATACCTTGATAATTTTTTTGAAATAATTCAAAATAGAACAGTCCAAGAAGAAGTTCTTGCCTGTGATGCAAAGGTGTGAAGTCGAGTAAGACTCAAGACCCGACCATGGCAGAAAATAGAAAGAGAATGAAAAGTCATTCCCTATGCCTCAGTCATAGGTTCTATAAAGTATGCCATGCTGTGAACCAGACCTATTGTATACCTTGCTCCGAGTTTGACAAAGGAATACAATTTTGATCTAAGAGTAGATCACTAGACAGCGGTCTAAAATATTCTTATTGAGGACTAAGGAGATGTTTCTCGATTATGGAGGTGATAAAAGAGCCCGTCGTAAAAAGTTGCAACGATGCAAGCTTTTACACCAATCCAGATGACTCTAAGTTTCAATCTGGATACATATTGAAAGTGGGAGCAATTAGCTAGAGTAGCTCCGTGCAGAGCATTGTGGACATAGAATATTTGCAAAATACATACGGCTCTGAATATGACAGACCCGTTGACTAAACTTCTCTCACAAGCAAAACATGATCATACCTTAGTACTCTTTGGGTGTTAATCACATAGCGATGTGAACAAACCCTTTGGGTGTTGATCACATGATGATGTGAACTATGGGTATTAATCACATACAGATGTGAATATTGGTGTTAAATCACATGGCGATGTGAACTAGATTACTGACTCTAGTGCAAGTGGGAGACTGAAGGAAATATGCCCTAGAGGCAATAATAAAGTTATTATTTATTTCCTTATATCATGATAAATGTTTATTATTCATGCTAGAATTGTATTAACCGGAAACATAATACATGTGTGAATACATAGACAAACATAGTGTCACTAATATGCCTCTACTTGACTAGCTCGTTTATCAAAGATGGTTATGTTTCCTAGCCATGGACAAAAGAGTTGTCATTTGATTAACGGGATCACATCATTAGGAGAATGACGTGATTGACATGACCCATTCCATTAGCCTAGCACTTGATCGTTTAGTATATTGCTATTGCTTTCTTCATGACTTATACATGTTCCTGTAACTATGAGATTATGCAACTCCCGTTTACCGGAGGAGCACTTTGGGTGCTACCAAACGTCACAACGTAACTAGGTGATTATAAAGGAGTACTACAGGTGTCTCCAAAGGTATATGTTGGTTGGCGTATTTCGAGATTACGTTTTGTCACTCCGATTGTTGGAGAGGTATCTCTGGGCCATCTCGGTAATGCACATCATTATAAGCCTTGCAAGCAATGTAGCTAATGAGTTAGTTACGGAATGATGCATTACATAATGAGTAAAAAGACTTGCCGGTAACGAGATTGAACTAGGTATTGGATACCGACAATCGAATCTCGGGCAAGTAACATACCAATGACAAAGGGAACAACGTATGTTGTTATGCGGTTTGACCGATAAAGATCTTCGTAGAATATGTAGGAGCCAATATGAGCATCCAGGTTCCGCTATTAGTTATTGACCGAGAATAGTTCTAGGTCATGTCTACATAGTTCTCGAACCCGTAGGGTCCGCACGCTTAACGTTACGATGACAGTTATATTATGAGTTTATGAGTTTTGATGTACCGAAGGAGTTTGGAGTCCCAGATGAGATCGGGGACATGACGAGGAGTCTCGAAATGGTCGAGACGTAAAGATCGATATATTGGACGACTATATTCAGAGTTCAGAAAGGTTCCGAGTGATTCGGGTATTTTTTGGAGTACCGGAGAGTTACGGGAATTCGCCGGGGAGAAGTATTGTGCCTTATTGGGCCATACGGGAAAGAGAGAGGGGCTACCTACGGCAGGCCGCGCCCCCACGCCCATGCCCTAGTTCGAATTGGACTAGGGGGAGGGGCCGCACCCCCTCCTTCCTTCCCTTCTCCCTTCCCCTTACTTGTCTCCTACTCCTACTACTTGGAAGGACTCCTAGTTGGACTAGGAAAGGGGGAATCCTACTCCCGGTGGGAGTAGGACTCCCCTAGGGCACGCCATAGAGAGAGCCGGCCCTCCTCTCCTCCACTCCTTTATATACGGGGGCAGGGGGCACCCCATAGAGACACAAGTTGATCTACGGATCGTTCCTTAGCCATGTGCGGTGCCCCCCTCCACCATATTCCACCTCGGTCATATCGTCGCGGAGTTTAGGCGAAGCCCTGCGCCGGTAGAACATCGTCATCGTCACCATGCCATCGTGCTGACAGAACTCATCCCCGACGCTTTGCTGGATCGGAGCCCGGGGAACGTCATCGAGCTGAACGTGTGCTGAACACGGAGGTGCCGTTCGTTCGGTGCTTGGATCGGTCGGATCGTGAAGACGTACGACTACATCAACCGCGTTGTCATAACGCTTCCGCTTACGGTCTACGAGGGTATGTGGACAATACTCTCCCCTCTCGTTGCTATGCCATCACCATGATCTTGCGTGTGCGTAGGAATTTTTTTGAAATTACTACGTTCCCCAACAAGATCTTGCCTCTCCATACCTACCCCATTTCGACTGTCAGTATTAGAACCACGACAGTTAGCGCCCACCTTGGGGCCGGTGTCTTAGCGACTTGTTGGTGAAGTTGCAATTTTTTCGATCTCCATCATCATGGTTGCCGGCGGTGGATTGGCTGAGGGCCGCGAGATCCGTCTCAGTGCGCTCGTTTTCATCGCCGACGACTCCGCTTGGCTTCAGGAAGCTCCCCTTGACGTCGAGGCGCTCCCCGTCCGAGGGGAGACACACTTTCGCGTGTGCATACGCGGTGTCCTTCTCCAGCAGCCATCGACCCAGTATTGGTCAGCTCCGATGATGTCTTCTCTCCCTGCTGTTCGCCGCCGCAAGAGATCCAGCCGGTCGCGGCTTCAGCGGTGGGTGAAACACGCGGTGGCTCGACATTCGGTCACCCATCAAGTCGCGGCAATCGAGCCCAACGAAACTCTCCACGGCCTATTCGACTGGCTCCATCGAGACTGCATCCGAGTGTGATAGCAGCGACCCTACGGCTGAAGTCTTGATGGTCGACGGACCATGTAGTCCGCCTGGTTTCCACCGTGAAGACGGCGGGGATGGTGGCGGCGGTCTGTCACACGTCCACGAGGAGTACCATCCCGAACCCCTCTCTTCACAGCAGAGGGAAGAACTTCGTCGCCGCAACATGGATGCACTCCACACGCCCATCGTTGGAGAAACCCCCGAGGCTCGGGCCTTGGAAGAGGTGCGCTTGGCTAATTTGGCTGAGCACACTCGACTGGAGAACCTCCAGCGCACACTCGATGAGCATGCTCGAGAGCAGATCCCTAAGTCCAATCAAAGACATCTTTTCCCGCCTCCACCTAAGGTATACCACACTCCGATTCAAAATCTCACGGCTGCGGCCCGAATAGCAGAGTCAATTCAACCTTCGCAGTCGGAGGCTGGCAGAGGTTTGATGCAGACCAGGGCCTGTTGGGGAACGTAGTAATTTCAAAAAATTTCCTACGCACACGCAAGATCATGGTGATGCATAGCAACGAGAGGGGAGAGTGTTGTCTCACGTACCCTCGTGAGACCGAAGCGAAGCGATCTGGCGTAGAGGAAGTAGTCGACGTTCTCCTCGCGATCCGATCGATCCGGCGCCCGTTACTCGGCGCCCGAGTTCTTGACACACGTACAGCTCGATGGCGTCCCTCGTACTCGATCCAGCCGAGTGTCGAGGGAGAGTTCTGTCGACGACGGCGTGGTGACGATCTTGATGTTCTATGGCGCAGAAGCCGCCTAAGCTTCATGACGATATGACCGAGGTGGAATATGGTGGAGGGGGCACGCGACACGGCTAAGGAACGATCCGTAGATCAAACTTGTGTGTTCTAGGGTGCCCCCTGCCCCGTATATAAAGGAGCAAGGGGAGTGCGGCCGGCCCAAGGGAGGCGCTGCGGAGGAGTCCTACTCCCAGGAGTAGGACTCCCCCCTTCCTAGTTGGAGTAGGATTGGGGGAGGGAAGAGGGAAGGGGGCGCCCCCTCTCCTTGTCCTATTCGCACTAGGGGAGGGGCGCAGCCTGCCCCGGCCGGCCCTTCCTCTTCTCCTCGTGGCCCACTAAGGCCCAATAGCCCCGGGAGGTTCCGTAACCCCGGTGTTCCGATAAAATCGATTTCACGGAACCATTCGAACTCAAATATAGGCTTCCAATATATCAATATTTATGTCTCGACCATTTCGAGACTCCTCGTCATGTCCGTGATCACATCCGGACTCGAACTTCTTCGGTACATCAAAATACATAAACTCATAATATAACGATCATCAAAACCTTAAGCGTGCGGACCCTATGGTTCGAGAACAATGTAGACATGACCGAGACCGTCTCGGTCAATAACCAATAGCGGGACCTGGATGCCCATATTGGTTCCTACATATTCTACGAAGATCTTTATCGGTCGGACCGCATAACAACATCGTTGTTCCTTTGTCATCGGTATGTTACTTGCCCGAGATTCGATCGTCGGTATCCAATACCTAGTTCAATCTCGTTATCGCAAGTCTCTTTACTCGTTCCGTAATACATCATCTCACAGCTAACTCATTAGTTGTAATGCTTGCAAGGCTTAAGTGATGTGTATTACCGAGAGGGCCCAGATACCTCTTCGACAATTGAAGTGACAAATCCTAATCTCAAAATCGCCAACCCAACATCCGCCTTTGGAGACACTGTAGTACTCCTTTATAATCACCCGATTACGTTGTGACATTTGGTAGTACCCAAAGTGTTCCTCCCGTAAACGGAGTTGCATAATCTCATAGTTATAGGAACATGTATAAGTCATGGATAAAAGCAGTAGCAACATACTAAGCGATCGTGTGCTAAGCTAATGGAATGGGTCATGTCAATCGATCATTCAACTAATGATGTGACCTTGTTAATCAAATAACAACTCTTTGTTCATGGTTAGGAAACATAACCATCTTTGATTAACAAGCTAGTCAAGTAGAGGCATACTAGTGACACTGTTTGTCTATATATTCACACATGTATTATGTTTCGGTTAATACAATTCTAGCATGAATAATAAACATTTATCATGATATAAGGAAATTAATAATAACTTTATTATTGCCTCTAGGGCATATTTCCTTCAGTCTCCCACTTGCACTAGAGTCAATAATCTAGATCCCATCACCATGTGATTAACATCGATAGTTAACATCATCATGTGATTAACACCCATAGTTCACATCGCCATGTGATTAACACCCAAAGAGTACTAAGGTGTGATCATGTTTTGCTTGTGAGAGAGTCTTAGTCAACGAGTCTTTCACATTCAGATCCGTTATGTATTTTGCAATTTTTCTATGTCTACAATGCTCTGCACAAAGCTACTCTAGCTAATTGCTCCCACTTTCAATATGTATCTAGATCGAGACTTAGAGTCATCGGATCGGTGTCAAAACTTGCATCGACGTAACCCTTTACGATGAACCTTTTGTCACTTCCATAATCGAGAAACATATCCTTATTGCACTAAGGATAATTTTGATCGCTGTCGATGATCTACTCCTAGATCACTATTGTACTCCTTGCCAAACTCGGTGCGGGGTAAACAATAGATCCGGTACACAGCATGGCATACTTTATAGAACCTATGGCCAAGGCATAGGAATGACTTTCATTCTCTTTCTATCTTCCGCCGTGGTCGGGTTTTGAGTCTTACTCAATTTCACACCTTGTAACACAGGCAAGAACTCTTTCTTTGACTGTTCCATTTTGAACTACTTCAAAATCTTGTCAAGGTATGTACTCATTGAAAAAACTTATCAAGCATCTTGATCTATCTCTATAGATCTTGATGCTCAATATGTAAGAAGCTTCACCGAGGTCTTTCTTTGGAAAACTTCTTTCAAACACTCCTTTATAATTCTACATTATTTCCGATCTACAATATGTCATTCACATATACTTATCAGAAATGCTGTAGTGCTCCCACTCACTTTCTTGTAAATACAGGCTTCACTGCAAGTCTGTATAAACTATATGCTTTGATCAACTTATCAAAGCGTATATTCCAACTCCGAGATGCTTGCACCAGTCCATAGATGGATCGCTGGAGCTTGCACACTTTGTTAGCTCCCTTTGGATCGATAAAACCTTCTGGTTGCATCACATACAACTCTTCCTCCAGAAACCCATTCAGGAATGCAGTTTTTACATCCATTTGCCAAATTTCATAAATTGTGGCAATTGCTAACATGATTTGGACAGACTTAAGCATCGCTACAGTTGAGAAAATCTCATTGTAGTCAACACCTTGAACTTGTCAAAAACCTTTTTTGCGACAAGTCGAGCTTTGTAGATAGTAACACTACTATCAACGTCCGTCTTCCTCTTGAAGATCCATTTATACAATATGGTCTGCCGATCATCGGGCAACTCCACCAAAGTCCATACTTTGTTCTCATACATGGATCTCATCTCAGATTTCATGGCCTCAAGCCATTTCATGAATCTGGGCTCATCATCGCTTCCTCATAGTTCATAGGTTCATCATGGTCTAGTTACATGACTTCCAAAACAGGATTACCGTACCACTGCAGTGCGGATCTCACTCTGGTTTACCTACGAGATTCGGTAGTAACGATCCGAAGTTACATGATCATCATCATTAGCTTCCTCACTAATTGGTGTAGTAGTCACAGAACAGATTTCTGTGATTGAACTACTTTCCAATAAGGGAGAAGGTACAATTACCTTATCAAGTTCTACTTTCCTCCCACTCACTTCTTTCGAGAGAAACTCCTTCTCTAGAAAGGATCCATCTTAAGCAACGAATATCTTGCCTTCGGATCTGTGATAGAAGGTATACCCAACAATTTCCTTTGGGTATTCTATGAAGACGCATTTCTCCGATTTGGGTTCGAGCTTATCAGGATGAAACTTTTTCACATAAGCATCGCAACTCCAAACTTTAAGAAACGACTACTTGGGTTTCTTGCTAAACCACGATTCATATAGTGTCGTCTCAGCGGTTTAGATGGTGCCCAATTTAACGTGAATGCAGCTGTCTCTAATGCATGATCCCAAAGCGATATTGGTAAATCGGTAAGAAACATCATAGATTGTACTATATCCAATAAAATACGGTTATGACGTTCGGACACACCATTATGATGTGGTGTTCGGTGGCATGAATTTGTGAAACTATTCCACATTGTTTTAATTGAAGACCAAACTCGTAACTCAAATATTTGTCTCCGCGATCGGATCGTAGAAACCTTAGTTTCTTGTCACAATGATTTTCCACTTCACTCTGAAATTCTTTGAACCTTTCAACTATTTCGGACTTATGTTTCATCAAGTAGATATACCCATATCTGCTCAAATCATCTGTGAAGGTCGAAAATAATGATACCGCCATGAGCCTTAACACTCATTGGATCGCATACATCAAGTATGTATTATTTCCAACAAGTCAATTGCTCGCTCCTTTCATTAGGAGAGCGGAGTCTTAGTCATCTTGCCCATGAGGCATGGTTCTTAAGCATCAAGTGATTCATAATCAAGTGATTCCAAAATCCCATCAGCATGGAGTTTCTTCATGCGCTTTACATAATATGACCTAAGCGGCGAGTGCCACAAATAAGCTGCACTATCATTATTAACTTTGCATCTTTTGGTTTCAATATTATGAATATGTGTATCACTACGATCGAGATCCAATGAACCATTTTCATTGGGTGTGTAACCATATTAGGTTTTATTCATGTAAACAGAACAACAGTTTATTCTCTTACTTAAATGAATAACCGTATTGCAATAAACACGATCAAATCATATTCATGCTCAACGCAAACACCAAATAACATTTATTTTGGTTCAACACTAATCCCGAAAGTATAGGGAGTGTGCGATGATGATCATATCAATCTTGAAACTACTTTCAACACACATCGTTGTTGGGGAACGTAGTAATTTCAAAAAATTTCCTACGCACACGCAAGATCATGGTGATGAATAGCAACGAGAGGGGAGAGTGTTGTCTACGTACCCTCGTGACCCGGCGAAGCGATCACAGCGTAGAGGAAGTAGTCGTATGTTCTCCTCGCGATCCGACCGATCCGGCGCCGTTACTCCGGCGCCCCGAGTTCTTGACACACGTACAGCTCGATGGCGTCCCTCGTACTCGATCCAGCCGAGTGTCGAGGAGAGTTCCGTCGGACGACGGCGTGGTGGCGATCTTGATGTTTCACGGCAAGAGGGCTTCGCCTAAGCTTCATGACAGTATGACCGAGGTGGAATATGGTGGAGGGGCACCGACACGGCCAAGGAACGATCCGTAGATCAAACTTGTGTGTTCTAGGGTGCCCCCTGCCCCGTATATAAAGGAGCAAGGGGAGGGGCGGCCGGCCAAGGGAGGCGCGAGGAGTCCTACTCCCTCGGGAGTAGGATCCCCCCAATCCTAGTTGGAATAGGATTCCGGAGGAAAGAGAGAGAGGGGCGGCCCCTTTCCTAGTCCTAGTAGGACTAGGGGAGGGGAGGCGCTGTGCCACCTAGGGCTGGCCCTTTCTCCTTTCCACCAATGCCCACTATGGCCCATTTACCTCCGGGGTTCAGGTAACCTCCGGTACTTGATAAATTCCTGTTTTCACCGGAACCATTCGAACTCCAAACATAGGCTTCCAATATATCAATCTTTATGTCTCGACCATTTCGAGACTCCTCGTCATGTCCGTGATCACATCCGGGACTCGAACTTCTTGGTACATCAAAACTCATAAACTCATAATAAGCATCATCGAAACCTTAGCGTGCGGACCCTACGGTTCGAGAACAATGTAGACATGACCTAGAACTATTCTCGGTCAATAACCAATAGCGGGACCTGGATGCCCATATTGGTTCCTACATATTCTCGAAGATCTTTGTCGGTCGGACCGCATAACAACATCGTTGTTCCTTTGTCATCGGTATGTTACTTGCCGAGATTCGATCGTCGGTATCCAATACCTAGTTCAATCTCGTTACGGCAAGTCTCTTTACTCGTTCCGTAATACATCATCTCACAACTAACTCATTAGTTGTAGTGCTTGCAAGGCTTGATGATGTGCATTACCGAGAGGGCCAGAGATACCTCTCCGATAATCGGAGTGACAAAACCTAATCTCGAAATCGCCAACCCAACATCGCCTTTGGAGACACTGTAGTACTCCTTTATAATCACCCGATTCGTTGTGACGTTTGGTAGCACCAAAGTGTTCCTCCGTGGCGGAGTTGCATAATCTCATAGTTACGAGGAACATGTATAAGTCATGAATGAAAGCAGTAGCAACATACTAAGCGATCGTGTGCTAAGCTAATGGAATGGGTCATGTCAATCAGATCATTCTACTAATGATGTGACCTTGTTAATCAAATAACAACTCTTTGTTCATGGTAGGAAACATAACCATCTTTGATTAACAAGCTAGTCTAGTAGAGGCATACTAGTGACATCTTGTTTGTCTATGCATTCACACATGTATCATGTTTCCGGTTAATACAATTCTAGCATGAATGATAAACATTTATCATGAAATAAGGAAATAAATAATAACTTTATTATTGCCTCTAGGGCATATTTCCTTGATCTCCCACTTGCACTAGAGTCAATAATCTAGATTACATAGTAATGATTCTAACACCCATGGAGTCTTGGTGCTGATCATGTTTTGCTCGTGGAAGAGGCTTAGTCAGCGGTGCGCAACATTCAGATCCGTATGTATCTTGCAAATCTCTATGTCTCCCACGGACTAAGTCCGGATGGAATTGAAGCGTCTCTTGATGTGCTTGGTCCTTTGTGAAATCTGGATTCCTTCGCTAAGGCAATTGCTCAAGTATTGTCACAGAAGATTTTCATTGGACCCGATGCACTAGGTATGACACCTAGATGGGATATGAACTCCTTCATCCAGACTCCTTCATTAGCTGCTTCGAAGCTGCTATGTATTCCGCTTCACATGTAGATCCCTTCACGACGCTTTGTTTAGAACTGCACCAACCGACAGCTCCTCCGTTTAGTGTAAATCGTATCCGGTCTGCGATTTAGAATCGTCCGGATCGTGTCAAAACTTGCATCAATGTAACCGTTCACGATGAGCTCTTTGTCACCTCCATATCGAGAAACATATCCTTAGTCCTTTTCGGTATTTGGGATGTTCTTGACCGCTGTCGATGATCCACTCTGGATTACTTTGGTACCTCCTGCTAGGCTTATAGCAAGGCACACATCAGTCTGGTACACAGCATTGCATACATGATAGAGCCTATGGCTGAAGCATAGGAACATCTTTCATTTTCTCTCTATCTTCTGCGGTGGTGGGCATTGAGTCTTACTCAACTTCACACCTTGTAACACAGGCAAGAACCCTTTCTTTGCTTGATCCATTTTGAACTTCTTCAAAATTTTGTCAAGGTATGTGCTTTGTGAAAGTCCAATTAAGCGTCTTGATCTATCTCTATAGATCTTAATGCCCAATATGTAAGCAGCTTCACCGAGGTCTTTCATTGAAAACTCTTATTCAAGTATCCCTTTATGCTATCCAGAAATTCTATATCATTTCCGATCAGTAATATGTCATCTACATATAATATCGAAATGCTCTGAGCTCCCACTCACTTTCTTGTAAATCTGAGGCTTCTCCAAAAGTGCAGTACAAACCCAAATGCTTTGATCACACTATCAAAGCGTTTATTCCAACTCGAGATGCTTGCACCAGTCCATAAATGGATCATTGGAGCTTGCACACTTTGTTAGCTCCTTTGGATCGATAAAACCTTCGGTTGCATCATATACAACTCTTCTTCCGTAAATCCATTCAGAATGCGGTCTTTACATCCATTTGCCAAATTTCATAATCATAAAATCGGCAATTGCTAACATGATTGGACGGACTTAAGCATCGCACTGGTGAGAAGGTCTCATCGTAGTCAATCCCTTGAACTTGTCGAAAACCTTTTGCGACAAGTCGAGCTTTATAAACGATAACATTACCGTCGGCGTCGGTCTTCTTCTTGAAGATCCACTTGTTTTCTATTGCTTGCCGACCCTCGGGCAAGTCAACCAAAGTCCATACTTTGTTTTCATACATGGATCCCATCTCAGATTTCATGGCCTCAAGCCATTTTGCGGAATCTGGGCTCACCATCGCTTCTTCATAGTTCGTAGGTTCATCATGATCTAGTAGCATGATTTCCGAGCAGGATTACCGTACCATTCAGTGCGGATCTTACTCTGGTTGATCTACGAGGTTACGTAGTAACTTGATCGAAGTTTCATGATCAACATCATCAACTTCCTCACTACTTGGTGTAGGTGTCTCAGAAACCGGTTTCTGCGACGAACTACTTTCAAGTAAGGGAGAAGGTACTATTACCTCATCAAGTTCCACTTTCCTCCCACTCACTTCTTTCGAGAGAAACTCCTTCTCTAGAAAGGATCCATTCTTAACAACGAATGTCTTGCCTTCGGATCTGTGATAGAAGGTGTACCCAACTGTCTCCTTTGGGTATCCTATGAAGACACATTTCTCGATTTGGGTTCGAGCTTATCAGGTTGAAGCTTTTTCACATAAGCATCGCATCCCCAAACTTTAAGAAAGCGACAACTTTGGTTTCTTGCCAAACCATAGTTCATAAGGTGTCGTCTCAGCGGATTTCGACGGTGTTCTATTTAGTGTGAATGCGGCCGTCTCTAGAGCATAACCCCAAAAGCGATAGCGGTAAATCAGAAGAGACATCATAGATCGCACCATATCTAGTAAAGTGCGATTCTGACGTTCGGACACACCATTACGTTGTGGTGTTCGGGTGGCGTGAGTTCTTGAAACTATTCGCATTGTTTCAAATGTAGACCAAACTCGTAACTCAAATATTCACCTCCACGATCGGATCGTAGAAATTTAATTTTCTTGTTACGATGATTTTCCACTTCACTCTGAAATTCTTTGAACTTTTCAAATGTTTCAGACTTATGTTTCATTAAGTAGATATACCCATATCTGCTTAAGTCATCTGTGAAGGTGAGAAAATAACGATATCCGCCACGAGCCTCAACATTCGTCGGACCACATACATCTGTATGTATGATTTCCAACAAATCTGTTGCTCTCTCCATAGTTAGGAGAGCGGGGTTCTAGTCATCTTGCCCATGAGGCACGGTTCATAAGTGCCAAGTGATTCATAATCAAGTGACTCCAAAAGTCCATCAATATGGAGTTTCTTCATGCGCTTTACACCGATATGACCTAAGCGGCGATTGCCACAAATAAGTTGCACTATCATTATCAACTCTGCATCTTTTGGTTTCAACATTATGAATATGTGTATCACTACTATCGAGATTCATCAAAATAGACCACTCCTCAAGGGTGCATGACCATAAAAGATATTACTCATATAAATAGAACAACCATTATTCTCTCGATTTAAATGAATAACCGTCTCGCATCAAACAAGATCCAGATATAATGTTCATGCTCAACGCAGCACCAAATAACAATTATTTAGGTCTAAAACTAATCCCGAAGGTAGATGTAGAGGTAGCGTGCCGACCGCGATCACATCGACTTTGGAACCATTTCCCAGCGCATCGTCACCTCGTCCTTTGCGAGTTAAGCAATCCGTAGTCCTGTTTGAGTTGCAAATATTAGCAATGAACCATTATCAAATACCAGTGCTACTACGAGCTCTAGTAAGGTACACATCAATAACATGTATATCACATATACCTTTGTTCACCTTGCCATCCTTCTTATCCGCCAAATACTTGGGGCAGTTCCGCTTCGGTGACGATCGCTTGCGGTAGAAGCACTCGATTTCAGGTTTAGGGCCGGACTTGGGTTTCTTCTCTGAGCGACAACTTGCTTGCTGTTCTTCTTGAAGTTCCTTCTTCTTCCTTTGCCTTTCTTCTTGAAACTAGTGGTCTTATTGACCATCAACACTTGATGCTCCTTCTTGATTTCTACCTCCGCAGCCTTTAACATTGCGAAGAGCTCGGTATAGTCTTTACTAACCCTTGCATATTATAGTTCATCACGAAGCCTTTGTAGCTTGGTGGCGGTGATTGGAGAATTCATCAATGACACAATCATCCGGAAGATTAACTTCCAATTGCGTCAAGTGATTGTAGTACCCGGACATTACGAGTATGTGCTCACTAATGAACTATTCTCCTCCATCTTGCAGCTATAGAACTTATTGGAGACTTCATATCTCTCAATCCGGGCATTACATTGGAATATCAACTTCAACTCTGGAACATCTCATATGCTCCATGACGTTCAAAACGTCGTTGAAGTCCCGGTTCTAAGCCGTAAAGCATGGCTGCTTGAACTATAGAGTAGTCATCAGCTTTGCTCGCCAGACGTTCACAACATCGGTGTTGCTCGGCAGCAAGCACTGGCACCTAGCGGTGCATCGGGGCGTAACTCTTACGTGCAGCAATGAGGATGATCCTCAAGTTACGGACCCGATCCGTGTAATTGCTACCATCATCTTTCAACTTTGCTTTCTCAAGGAACGCATTAAAATTCAACGGAACAACAAAGACGAGCCATCTATCTACAATCAAACATAAACAAGCAAGATACTATCGGTACTAAGTTCATGATAAATTTAAGTTCAATTAATCATATTACTTAAGAACTCCCACTTAGAAAAACATCCTCTAGTCATCTAAGTGATCACGTGATCCAAATCAACTAAACCATAACCGATCATCACGTGAAATGGAGTAGTTTTCAATGGTGAACATCTTATGTTGATCATATCTACTATATGATTCACGCTCGACCTTTCGGTCTCCGTGTTCCGAGGCCATATCTGCATATGCTAGGCTCGTCAAGTATAACCGAGTATTCTGCGTGTGCAAAACTGGCTTGCACCCGTTGTAGATGGACGAGAGCTTATCACACCCGATCATCACGTGGTGTGCAGGCACGACGAACTTTGGCAGCGGTGCATACTGGGAGAACACTTCTTGATAATTTAGTGAGAGATCATCTTATAATGCTACCGTCAATCAAAGCAAGATAAGATGCATAAAGGATAAACATCACATGCAAATCAATATAAGTGATATGATATGGTCATCATCATCTTGTGCTTCACGATCTCCATCTTGCAGCACCACCATGATCACCATCGTCACCGGCGCGACACCTTGATCTCCATCGTAGCATCGTTGTCGTCTCGCCAAACTTATGCTTCTCGACTATCGCTACCGCTTAGTGATAAAGTAAAGCATTACGAAGCGATTGCATTGCATACAATAAGCGACAACCATATGGCTCCAGCCGATTGCCGATAACCGGTTACAAAACATGATCATCTCATACAATAAAATATAGCATCACGTCTTGACCATATCACATCACAACATGCCTGCAAAAACAAGTTAGGCGTCCTCTACTTTGTTGTTGCAAATTTTACGTGGCTGCTACGGGCTTAAGCAAGAACCAGTCTCACCTACGCATCAAAACCACAGCGATACTTCGTCAAATAGACTCCGTTTTAACCTTCTCAAGGACGGGCGAGCCACACTTTCAGTTCAACTAAAGTGAGAGAGCAGCACCCACCGGTCACCTTTAAGCAACGAGTGCTCGTGGCGGTGAAACCAGTCTCGCGTAAGCGTCTGGCGTAATGTCGGTGCGGGCGCTTCATCTCACAATACCGCTGAACCAAAGTATGACATCTTTGGTAGGTAGTATGACTTGTATCGCCCACAACTCACTTGTGTTCTACTCGTGCAAAACATCAAACCATAAAAACCTAGGCTCGGATGCCCTTTGTTGGGGAGCGTAGTAATTTCAAAAATTTCCTACGCACACGCAAGATCATGGTGATGAATAGCAACGAGAGGGAGAGTGTTGTCTCGTACCCTCGTAGACCCGGCGAAGCGATCTGGCGTAGAGGAAGTAGTCGTATGTTCTCCTCGCGATCCGACCGATCCGGCGCCGTTACTCGGCGCCCCGAGTTCTTGACACACGTACAGCTCGATGGCGTCCCTCGTACTCGATCCAGCCGAGTGTCGAGGGAGAGTTCCGTCGAAGACGACGGCGTGGTGGCGATCTTGATGTTTCATCGGCGCGAGGCTTCGCCTAAGCTTGCGACGGTATGACCGAGGTGGAATATGGTGGAGGGGCACGCGACACGGCTAAGGAGCGATCCGTAGATCAAACTTGTGTGTTCTAGGGTGCCCCCTGCCCCGTATATAAAGGAGCAAGGGGAGGGGCGGCCGGCCAAGGGAGGGCGCAGGAGTCCTACTCCCTCAGGGAGTAGGATTCCCCCAATCCTAGTTGGAATAGGATTCTGGGAGGAAAGAGAGAGAGGGGCGGCCCCTTTCCTAGTCCTAGTAGGACTAGGGGAAGGGGGGCCTGTGCCACCTAGGGCTGGCCCTTTCTCCTTTCCACCAATGCCCACTATGGCCCATTTACCTCCCGGGGTTCCGGTAACCTCCGGTACTTGATAAATTCCTGTTTTCACCGGAACCATTCGAACTCCAAACATAGGCTTCAATATATCAATCTTTATGTCTCGACCATTCGAGACTCCTCGTCATGTCCGTGAT
This sequence comes from Aegilops speltoides, assembly GCA_021437245.1. Taxonomy (NCBI): domain Eukaryota; kingdom Viridiplantae; phylum Streptophyta; class Magnoliopsida; order Poales; family Poaceae; genus Aegilops; species Aegilops speltoides. The sequence continues at coordinate 102,593,457 of CM038141.1, read as the reverse complement.
CACATCCGGGACTCGAACTTCTTGGTACATCAAAACTCATAAACTCATAATAAGCATCATCGAAACCTTAAGCGTGCGGACCCTACGGTTCGAGAACAATGTAGACATGACCTAGAACTATTCTCGGTCAATAACCAATAGCGGGACCTGGATGCCCATATTGGTTCCTACATATTCTCTGAAGATCTTTGTCGGTCGGACCGCATAACAACATCGTTGTTCCCTTTGTCATCGGTATGTTACTTGCCGAGATTCGATCGTCGGTATCAATACCTAGTTCAATCTCGTTACCGGCAAGTCTCTTTACTCGTTCCGTAATACATCATCTCACAACTAACTCATTAGTTGTAGTGCTTGCAAGGCTTGAGTGATGTGCATTACCGAGAGGGCCAGAGATACCTCTCCGACAATCGGAGTGACAAAACCTAATCTCGAAATACGCCAACCCAACATCGCCTTTGGAGACACTGTAGTACTCCTTTATAATCACCCGATTCGTTGTGACGTTTGGTAGCACCAAAGTGTTCCTCCGTAAGCAGGAGTTGCATAATCTCATAGTTACGAGGAACATGTATAAGTCATGGATGAAAGCGGTAGCAACATACTAAGCGATCGTGTGCTAAGCTAATGGAATGGGTCATGTCAATCAGATCATTCTACTAATGATGTGACCTTGTTAATCAAATAACAACTCTTTGTTCATGGTCAGGAAACATAACCATCTTTGATTAACAAGCTAGTCTAGTAGAGGCATACTAGTGACATCTTGTTTGTCTATCCATTCACACATGTATCATGTTTCCGGTTAATACAATTCTAGCATGAATGATAAACATTTATCATGAAATAAGGAAATAAATAATAACTTTATTATTGCCTCTAGGGCATATTTCCTTCAATCGTCACTTCACCCTTAACTAGTTTCTGTTTATTCTGCAACTCCCGTTTAGAGTTACTACTCTTAGCAACTGAACCAGTACCAAATACCAAGGGGTTGCTATAAACACTAGTAAAGCACACATCAAATACCTGTATATCAAATATACCCTTTTTTCACTTTGCCATCCTTCTTATCCACCAAATATTTAGGGTAGTTCGCTTCGAATAACCAGTCCCTTTGCGGTAGAAGCACTTAGTCTCGGGCTTAGGTCCGGACTTGGGCTTCTTCACTTGAGCGACAACTTGCTTGCCGTTCTTCTTGAAGTTCCCTTCTATCCCTTTGCCCTTTTCTTGAAACTAGTGATCTTGTTAACCATCAACACTTGATGTTCTTTCTTGATTTCTACCTTCATCGATTTCATCATCATGAAAAGCTCGGGAATCATTTTCATCATCCCTTGCATACTATAGTTCATCACGAAGTTCTACTAACTTGGTGATGGTGACTAGAGAATTACATCAATCACTATCTTATCGGAAGATTAACTCCCACTTGATTCAAGCGATTGTTGTACCTGGACAATCTGAGTACATGCTCACTAGTTGAGCGATTCTCCTCCATTTTTAGCTATAGAACTTGTTGGAGACTTCATATCTCTCAACTCGGGTATTTTCTTGAAATATTAACTTCAATTCTGGAACATCTCATATGGTGCATGATGTTCAAAACATCTTTGAAGTCGATTCTAAGCCATAAAGCATGGTGCACAAAACTATCAAGTAGTCATCATATTGAGCTAGCCAAAGCGTTTCATAAGCGTGCGCATACGCTCCTGCAATAGGTCTGTCACCTAGCGGTGCATCAAGGACATAATTCTTACTGCGCAGCAATGAGGATAAACCTCGGATCACGGATCGAATCCGCATCATTGCTACTAACATTTTCAACACATTTTCTCTAGGAACATATCAAAAACAAACATATGAAAGCAACAACGCGAGCTATTGATCTACAACATAATTTGCAAAATACTACGGGACTAAGTTCATGATAAATTTAAGTTCAATTAATCATATTACTTAAGAACTCCCACTTAGACAGACATCTCTCTAGTCATCTAAGTGATCACGTGATCCAAATCAACTAAACCATAACCGATCATCACGTGAGATGGAGTAGTTTTCAATGGTGAACATCTTATGTTGATCATATCTACTATATGATTCACGCTCGACCTTTCGGTCTCCGTGTTCCGAGGCCATATCTGCATATGCTAGGCTCGTCAAGTATAACCTAAGTATTCTGCGTGTGCAAAACTGGCTTGCACCCGTTGTAGATGGACGTAGAGCTTATCACACCCGATAATCACGTGGTGTGCAGGCACGACGAACTTTGGCAGCAGTGCATACTCGGGAGAACACTACTTGATAATTTTTTTTAGTGAGAGATCATCTTAAAATGCTACCGTCAATCAAAGCAAGATAAGATGCATAAAAGATAAACATCACATGCAATCAATATAACTGATATGATATGGCCATCATCTTCTTGTGCTTGTGATCTCCATCTCCGAAGCACCGTCGTGATCACCATCGTCACCGGCGCGACACCTTGATCTCCATCGTAGCATCGTTGTCGTCTCGCCAATCTTATGCTTCTACGACTATCGCTACCGCTTAGTGATAAGGTAAAGCATTACAGGCGATTGCATTTCATACAATAAGCGACAACCATATGGCTCCTGCGATTGCCGATAACCGGTTACAAAACATGATCATCTCATACAATATAGCATCACGTCTTGACCATATCACATCACAACATGCCTGCAAAAACAAGTTAGGCGTCCTCTACTTTGTTGTTGCAAATTTTACGTGGCTGCTACGGGCTTAAGCAAGAACCAATCTCGCCACGCATCAAAACCACAGCGATACTTCGTCAAATAGACTCCGTTTTAACCTTCTCAAGGACTGGCGTAGCGACACTCGGTTCAACTAAAGTGAGAGAGGCAGACACCGTCGATCACCTTTAAGCAACGAGTGCTCGTGGCGGTGAAACCAGTCTCGCGTAAGCGCACGCGTAATGTCGGTCGGCCGCTTCATCTCACAATACCACTTCGAACCAAAGTATGACATTTGGTAGGTAGTATGACTCGTATCGCCCACAACTCACTTGTGTTCTACTCGTGCAAAACATCAAACCATAAAAACCTAGGCTCGGATGCCCTTTGTTGGGGAGCGTAGTAATTTCAAAAATTTCCTACGCACACGCAAGATCATGGTGATGCATAGCAACGAGAGGGAGAGTGTTGTCTCACGTACCCTCGTGAGACCAAGCGGAAGCGATCCAGCGTAGAGGAAGTAGTCGACGTTCTCCTCGCGATCCGACCGATCCGCGCCGTTACTCCGGCGCCCGAGTTCTTGACACACATACAGCTCGATGGCGTCCCTCGTACTCCGATCCAGCCGAGTGTCGAGGAGAGTTCCGTCGACCGACGGCGTGGTGACGATCTTGATGTTCTCTTGGCGCAGAGCTTCGCCTAAGCTTCGACGATATGACCGAGGTGGAATATGGTGGAGGGGGCCTTGCACACGGCTAAGGAACGATCCGTAGATCAAACTTGTGTGTTCTAGGGTGCCCCCTGCCCCGTATATAAAGGAGCAAGGGGGAGGTGCGGCCGGCCCAAGGAGGGCGTTGGAGGAGTCCTACTCCCCCGGAGTAGGACCCCCTTCCTAGTTGGAGTAGGATTGGGGGAGGGGGAAGAGGAAAGGCGCCGCCCCCTCTCCTTGTCCTATTCGGACTAGGGGGGAGGCGGCTGCCCCTGGCCGGCCCTTCCTCTTCTCCCTCGTGGCCCACTAAGGCCCAATAGCCCCGGGAGGGTTCAGTAACCCGGTGTTCCTAATAAATCCCGATTTCACCGGAACCATTCGAACTCAAATATAGGCTTCCAATATATCAATCTTTATGTCTCGACCATTTCGAGACTCCTCGTCATGTCATCTGATCACATCCAGGGACTCGAACTTCTTGGTACATCAAAATACATAAACTCATAATATAATGATCATGAAACCTTAAGCGTGCGGACCCTACGGTTCGAGAACAATGTAGACATGACCGAGACCGTCTCGGTCAATAACCAATAGCGGGACCTGGATGCCCATATTGGTTCCTACATATTCTCTGAAGATCTTTATCGGTCGGACCGCATAACAACATACGTTGTTCCTTTGTCATCGGTATGTTACTTGCCCGAGATTCGATCGTCGGTATCCAATACCTAGTTCAATCTCGTTACCGGCAAGTCTCTTTACTCGTTCCGTAATACATCATCTCACAGCTAACTCATTAGTTGTAATCCTTGCAAGGCTTAAGTGATGTGTATTACCGAGAGGGCCAGAGATACCTCTCCAGAGCAATTGGAGTGACAAATCCTAATCTCGAAATCGCCAACCCAACATCGCCTTTGGAGACACTGTAGTACTCCTTTATAATCACCCGATTACGTTGTGACGTTTGGTAGTACCAAAGTGTTCCTCCGTAAGCGGAGTTGCATAATCTCATAGTTATAGGAACATGTATAAGTCATGGATAAAAGCGGTAGCAACATACTAAGCGATCGTGTGCTAAGCTAATGGAATGGGTCATGTCAATCAGATCATTCAACTAATGATGTGACCTTGTTAATCAAATAACAACTCTTTGTTCATGGTTAGGAAACATAACCATCTTTGATTAACAAGCTAGTCAAGTAGAGGCATACTAGTGACACTCTGTTTGTCTATATATTCACACATGTATTATGTTTCCGGTTAATACAATTCTAGCATGAATAATAAACATTTATCATGATATAAGGAAATAAATAATAACTTTATTATTGCCTCTAGGGCATATTTCCTTCAGGGCCTTACTCCGGGCAGCAGGAGAATAGAACACAGCAGTGTCTCAGTCACGGAATAGGATTCATAGCAGATCCGTGGTAGCGGATACTGTTCTGTCGGCCCATAGTCCAAGATCGCCCCCGTGGCGTGAAGGCCATGGGCAGTATGATCACCGACTCGACTGCGACAATCATCGTCGAGTGCCCATACCTCCTCCGAGGAGTGCATCATATGTGCCTCGGCAGTACGATGATAGACGCCTTCACAGTTTCGAGCGCAGAGCACCAGTCAACCCAATAGAGCAAGGCTTTGATGCAAGGTCTATTCTCGTTCAAGGTCTAGTCGACCGGAACAGAGCGCATAGGGAAGACCTTGGCAGAGATCGTCCGACTGGCAGCAGAGTTCATATCTCGGGTCCAGAGTGTTTTAGCAGAGCCATCAGCGCTGCGGTGATTCCTCACAACTTCAGGTTAGCGACTGGAGTCAGCAAGTTCACTGGAGAGTCCAAGCCTGAAACTTGGCTTGAGGATTACCGAGTGGTTGTACAGATTGGTGGCGAAAAAGATGAAGTGGCAATGAAGCATCTTCCTCTGATGTTGGAAGGGTCAGCCAAAGCGTGGTTGACTCAGTTAGCCCCAGGTAGTATATACAGTTGGGAAGAGCTTGCCCAAGTGTTCGTCAGAACTTTTGAGGGCACTTGCAAGCAGCCAGCAGGGTTGACAAAGTTGTAGGCTTGCAGCATCATGTGTAGAAACCGAGTGAGACTCTAAGGGTTTTCATTCAGAGGTGGACCACTTTGTATCACACCGTGGAAAATGTATCAGAGCATCAAGTAGTGTGTGCCTTCAAGGAAGGCGTTAAATATTGAGAGCTGGTCCTGAAGTTTGGTCGGACTGGAGATATGACTCTGACTCGGATGATGGAACGCTAACGGGGAAGAAGAGGATCGACTCCGCAGCGGAAAGGGTAAACCAGTCGGCCAAGATGCCGACGGGGGTAATTCCAATCGGAAACAGAAATGTAAGGCCGAGCCTATAGCACCCGGTGAAATTGCGGCAGTGGTTCAAGGAAAGTTTAAAGGAAAACCTAAGGGGCCCTGGACCCCTAAGAAGGTAAAGGATCAAGCAGGAAATGATGTGTTGGATTTACCATGTCACATTCATACGAAGAAGGATGAAGAGGATAATCTGATTTATCCTAAACACACCACTCGACAATGTCGACTCCTGATCCAGCAGTTCCGAGAGAAACAGCCGAGTGAGAAGGAAAAAGAGTCGGACAAAGACGTGGACGAAGAGGAAGACGATGGTTATCCCAAAGTCAATTCCACCTGATGATTTTTGCTGATGTTGAGAGCAAGAGTCTGTTGAAAGTTATCAACAGAGAAGTGAATATGGTTGCTCCGGCAACGACGACCACATACCTGAAATGGTCACAAACATCCATCACATTCGACCAGTCTGATCACCCGGCGCGTATAGCCACTCCTGGGAGGCAAGCGTTGGTGGTCGACCTAGTGGTCGACAGCACTCGACTGACCAAAGTGCTGATGGATGGTGGTAGCGGCCTGAATATCCTTTATGCTGAAACGTTGAAGGGGATGGGCATTCCGATGTCTAAACTTAGCGAGAGCAATATGAGCTTTCATGGTGTTATCCCTGGAAAGAAAGCCGAATCACTCGGCCAGATCGCCCTTGACGTGGTTTTCGGTGATTCCACGAATTACCATAAGGAAAAGTTGACATTTGAAGTTGTGGATTTCCAGAGTGCTTATCACGCTATTCTGGGTAGGCCTACCTATGCGCGTTTTATGGCTCGACCATGTTACGTGTACCTCAAGCTGAAGATGCCTGGTACCAGAGGAGTGATCATAGTCACCAGTACTCGCCTAAGTTTGAAAAATTCTACCGAGTGGTGAGCGATCGTCCCACTCGGGGGCTTAGCTGCAGTCCAGTACTCGCCTAAGTGTAAAAAAAATCCTACCGAGTGGTGAGCGATCCTCCCACTCGGTGTCTTAGCTGCAGTCCAGTACTCGCCTAAGTGTAAAAATCCTACCGAGTGGTGAGCGATCCTCCCACTGGAGGGCTTAGCTGCAGTCCAGTACTCGCCTAAGTGTAAAAAAAATCCTACCGAGTGGTGAGTGATCCTCCCACTCGGGGGCTTAGCTGCAGTCCAGTACTCGCCTAAGTGTAAAAATCCTATCGAGTGGCGAGCGATCCTCCCACTCGGGGACTTAGCTGCAGTCCAGTACTTGCCTAAGTTTTAAAAATCCTATCGAGTGACGAGCAATCCTCCCACTCAGGGGCTTAGCTGCAGTCCAAGTACTCGCCTAAGTGTAAAAGATCCTACCGAGTGGTGAGCTATCCTCCCACTCGGGGGCTTAGCTGCAGTCCAGTACTTGCCTAGGTGTAAAAAATCCTACCGAGTGGTGAGCTATCCTCTCACTCGGAGTCTTAGCTGCGGTCCAGTACTCGCCTAAGTTTGAAAAATCCAACCGAGTGGTGCGGGTCGACTGTCGGTGTCAAAACCGGCGGATCTCTAGTAGGGGGTCCCGAACTGTGCGTCTAAGGCTAATGGTAACAGGAGGCAGGGGACACGACGTTTTACCTAGGTTCGGACCCTCAATGGAGGTAATACCCTACTTCCTACTTGATTGATCTTGATGATATGAGTATTACAAGAGTTGATCTACCACGAGATCGTAGAGGCTAAACCCTAGGAGCTAGCCTATGATTCTGATTGTTGTTGTCCTACGAACTAAACCCTCCGGTTTATATAGACACCGGAGGGGGCTAGGGTTACACAAAGTCGGTTACAAAGAAGGAGATCTAACATCTGAATCGCCAAGCTTGTCTTCCACGCAAAGGAGAGTCCCATCCGAACACGGGACGAAGTCTTGAGTCTTGTATCTTCATAGTCCAACAATCCGGCCAAAGTATAGTCCGACTGTCCGCATACCCCCAAATCCAGGACTCCCTCAGTAGCTCCTGAACCAGGCTTCAATGACGATGAGTCCGGCGCGCAGATTGTCTTCGGCATTGCAAGGCGGGTTCCTTCTCCGAATACTCCATAGAATACTTAGGACACAAAGATCATGTCCGGCTCTGCAAAACAAGTTCCACATACCACCGTAGAGAGTATAATTTTCCACAAATCTAATCTGCTGATAGCTTTTTATAGCGTGACGTCACACCATGGCTCGGTCAGTATTTGAACCGTTTTCACAACCAGCCTCCACACGTAATGTAAGGCGGTTTCCTTGACACGTCTTGTCGAAGCAGAGATTGTGTCCTCTTATCACGGGTTTCTCATCAATACGGGTACGGGTAACCCAGCCACGCCATCAATCATGGCGCTTGGGAAATAAGCAATCTTTAACGGGCAAGTGGGGAGGCGCATAGTTTCTACCGCCTTTATAAAGAGATAAGGATTCTCCTCTTCCACCCACGCCTGCTTCCTTCTTCGCTCATCCATTCTTGCACGCTCGAGCTCCAGTGCCCTAGTTCTCGCCTTCTCTGCACAGCCAAACATGTCCGGAGCGGGAGGCAAGTGGGTGGCCTCCTCTGTCAAGGAGGAGAACATTACGAAGCTCCGGGCGGCCGGATACTTGGCTGCAGATATTGCACACCGGCTCCCGGACGCAGGGCAGATCATTCCGACTCCGGGACCCCACGAGATGGTCGTGTTCCTCACCCACTTCGTCCGTGGACTGGGATTCCCCCTCCACCCATTTGTCCGCGGGCTCCTGTTCTATTACGGGCTGGATTTTCATGATCTGGCCCCTAACTTCATCCTCAACATATCGGCATTTATCGTCGTGTGCGAGGCTTTTCTCTGTATCAGGCCCCACTTTGGTCGATCTTCAACGTGAAGCCAAAGATAGTGGTCGGCCAGCAGGCGGAGTGCGGTGGCGCCATGGTGGGCAAGATGCCCAGCGTCACCTGGCTCGAAGGCTCCTTTGTGGAGACCGTGAAGGGGTGGCAATCGGGGTGGTTCTACATCACCGAGAGCATGACGCCAACCGGGTGGCGGCCCCAATTCGATCTGGCATCCTGTCGTCTTACTTCTGGAAGAGGAAGGGCCTGGCACAGGGTGCATCCATGAGCTGACCGGACTCGAGCGCATCAAAAATATAATAACCAAGAATATCAAGCTGGTCAATGTGGTCCAGGTCATGCTATTTCGCCGGATTCTCCTGTGTTAGAGACGGGCATTCAACCTGTGGGAGTTCGACGCAGCCCAACACCAGACACTGCAAAAGCTCTTCGACACGACACACAAAGACGCCTGGAAGGTGTTGTTCAAGGCCGGCGAAGTTCCTCCTCCCACCTCTGAGGACCGCGGACTCAGCGCCAGGCCAATGCGGTAAGCATTCTACATTTCGCGAGATGTGCCTTTCCTCAGTATATTCGTGGGAGAAACTTAGGCCAATGTGCTGATTTTAACAGGAATATGTGGCGACGGCGGAGCAGATCGACTGTCCGGCTTCGTTTCCTCAGGACCCAGCAGACGAACTCCTGACGAAGATGTTGGTTCTGGCACCCTATGAGGTGCCGGAGAAGAAGGCCAAGAAAAAGGCCACAGGGACCAGAAGAAGTTCCCGGCGCAACGTGGTGCCGGACTCGTCGTCCGAAGACACCGTGGCGCACTCCTCCAACGACAATGAGGAGGAGGAGGCGGAAAACCCTCTCCCCCAAAACGAGGGGGAGAAGAAGAGGAAGGCCACCCCTTCCGGGGAGGCCGAAGGGTCCAAGAAGGGATGGACCCTCCCTCCGAACCACTCCACAACCGCCGCCTATAGCAAGGAGGAGTGGCTACCCAAGGGCAAGCCCCTGGTGAGATCGTAAGTATCCGCACTCTGTAATACTTTTCGTGCGACTTAACTTCATAGTTTGTTATAACGCCGAGCACGCATATGCAGTCCGGCCGGGTCCCATCCCGAGGTATCCACTTAGGATGGGTCTCAGAGTGATTCGGCAATGAATTCGCTCCCGACGGCCACCTCCCCTCGACCTACGGATGACACAGAGGTGTTGTCCCAAAGGGTGCCAGAGCAGGGGGAGGCGGCTCTAGAGACGCCCCAAGGCGAAATTCCAGACGCCGGGCACATGGGGGGTAAGATCCCCATAGATTATGCTGACGAGAGCCACAGCAAGTTGGGCTCCCAGCCGAACATTGCATCGGAACCTCCAAAGGTTTCGGATTCGGGTAGGCAGCCTCTCGTTAGGGAGGCGTCGGATAGTCTGTTGGAAGTGCTTCGCGGTGCTTCCATTGATGAAGAGCACCGCACTCTTATGAGTACGGTGATTCAGAAGGTTCGGTCCGCCAAAAGCGGATTGACCGAAGCCTACACCAGCCTCCTAACAGACTTTGAGGTAAGTAGTCAAAAGTGTGAGAAATTATCACCCAATAGACAGTAGCCCCTGATACTCTATTTGGTGTTCAGAAAGAAAAGCCAAACGGAGGGTCAACTCTAAACTGCAGGAATCTAACAGTAGGTGTCTATGTGAATAAGCAGGCGGTGCTGCTTGCCGCTGCTGCCCGCACAACAGAGGTCGCCGGACTCGATCGGGACCTGAAGTGGGCCGAAGAGGAGCTCAGCCTCACGAAGAGGCAGCTTGAAGAGAACAAAGGTGAGTGATACACCGTCCATGTGTCATATATAGGGAAAAAAATTGGTGACACTAACTAAAAGCGTCATGATTTTTTAATAGGGGCCACGACCGAAGTGGCGGCCCTAAAGAAAGCGCTATCCGAGGCCGAAGACAAGGTGGCCATGGAGCGTATTGAGTGTGAAAAGCAAGATGCTAGGGTGGGCGAGGTACAGCAAGAGCTCCAGGAGCTCGGCAAGAAGTTTGAGTCCTTGGAGCGTGACTTCAAGACGCAAGAGTCTGAGCTTGCAAAGCCCCATCGGAGCGCGAAAGACACCAAGGCCAAAGCCCAAAAGGCCCAACAGGAAATCCAGGCGGCCAAGAAGATAGCGGCGGGTAAGGCATTCATTATGCAAAGCAAGCATGTGGAGGAGACATTTCTTTTACTTACCCAAATTCGGAGCTCTCCAGGGGCATTCGCAGATCTGCCACCCAGCATATCGGATGCCACGGAGTTCTACCGTGTCAAAGAGGGGAGCTCGACGGAGAAGCTGTTCTGGTCCCAGTATATTGGAGCCGAACACCCAATGCCTCTGAGTGACCAACTGAAGCAATTGGTTGAACTCCACAGGGCGGCCGAAGTGGCCATGAAGGACTTCATAGTCCGGATGTGGCCTGGTGAGCCTCTTCCTGACAGCTACTTCGGCCTTATAAAGCGGATGGTAAATGCCTGCCCGCGGCTTGAAGTTATCAAGCAATCCGTTTGTATTGAGGGTGCCCTCCGAGCCTTTGCCTGTGCGAAGATGCATTTGGCCAAGCTGGATGCAGAGAAGCTGGTGAAGGATGGACCGCCGGAGGGCAAGGCGTATCACTACCCCGAGAAATATTATGATGGCGTTATGAAAGGCGCTTGCCTCGTGGCCGATGAATGTACCAAGGACATAATCTTTGAGTGAATGCACTCATGTCGTCTTTGTAATATGAAAACTAGTTTGTTTGCGCTATATAGCGCTTTGTTGATTTAAAATATTACCTTCTATGCGGCTGTTTATAAAATTCTGAAAGTAGGCCAGTCGTCGGCTTCGGCCCCCACATAACTAGTACTGGGGTGTTCGTGGAAAACCCAAACACTCTTTATCCAGATTTTTGGTCCTTTAAGGAGGTGTTTGGCGCAGCGAACAAGGCATTTAGACTATGCTGCTTTACAACTCTCACTTAGCCATAGAAGTCTACAATTTTAAATTTCAGCGAAGCCCCTAGAATTCAGAAAGCCGAATTGGGGCGCTATACAGGCCTAAATCGGACAAGGCCAATTCCTCGCCTGAAGCAAAAAAATCTTTAAGTATTTAAGACCTCTCGAACAGCGACCAGCTCTCGCCGCATCATGATGATCGGTTTTGGCTTTCTCTCTTGAGGTGCTCGTCAGGAAGAACAGGGACACAATCGTGATAGTTCTCCTGCGCTACCCTAGCGATATAACGGGCGTAGGGTACCAAAACAAAGGGCAGGCAAACCCAACTATTGACCCAAGACATGATTCGGAGCTGATGCATATAATGATATAAGTTCGGGGTGCCGCACTGTCGAAAGTGTTCGGACTTATCTTGCCGTATTATGGGGCACCATAAGAAGCCCCTGGCAAGTTGAACGTACCAAAGTGTACGGATTCAATATTAAATAAACATTTTTAGGGAAAATGTGAAGATAGGAATAAAAAGCTGACGCTATATATTATTTCCCATTGTTAAAGAATATGTGCAAGCGTATGTGTACAATTAATGCGTTAGGCAGAAGAAAATATGACTATTTGACATGTCCTATCCAAGGGCGGGCCCCATGCGGGTATGTAAAACAGGTATAACGATCATTGACAGATACCACCTGGGTATTCCCTTTGTGCGCGAAGCCTTTTGCCTCCTTGGTTTTCCCTCCTGTGATAAGCCCGATGATCCGGCTCTCTGAGGGGGCTGCCTGAAAGTAGGGTCCTGAAAGAGAAAGAAGGTTATTAAAGTATGCGGGTCTTGTGGCGGTTGAACCGCACTATGGAATGCATCACCATTGCGCCTCCGTCTATACCCATGGTATTTTGAGTGCGTAATTGTGTTCGCGCGGCACAAATGCTGCCTGAATGGGGCTAGGGCGGAGGCCGGGCTGCTAGTCGCGCTCATGGCGTGCCTGGCGATCCTGTTGCAGAGTACTCCGGACTCGCTTGACGGTGTTCGGGGTTGTTGTCGCCGAATTGGCGGTCTGCCGGAGAAGGCTACTTTGTACTTACGCGCGAGGGACGCGGTGTGCTCTTCTGCATGAGAGAGAGCGATCGTGTTTCCATTGGTATTATAACCCCGCGAGGTCCTGGCATCTTGAGCTTGATGTATGCATAGTGTGGTACCGCATTGAATCGGACGAATGCGGTTCGTCCAAGCAGTGCATGATAGCCACTACAGAAAGGGACGATATCGAAGATTAACTCCTCACTTCGGAAGTTATCCGGGGATCCGAAGACCACTTCCAGTGTTATGGAGCCCATACAACGGGCCTCTACTCCTGGAATTACAGCTTTAAAGGTGGTTTTGGTGGGTTTGATCCTTAAAGGATCGATGCCCATTTTGCGCACTGTGTCCTGATAAAGCCGGTTTAGGCTACTACCACCATCCATAAGGACTCACGTGAGGTGAAATCCGTCGATGATTGGGTCAAGGACCAATGCGGCTGAACCGCCGTGACGGATGCTGGTAGGGTGGTCCCTACAATCAAAAGTGATCGGACAGGCTGAGCATGGGTTGAACTTTGGGGCGACTGGCTCCATCGCATAGACGTCCCTTAGTGCTCGCTTTCGTTTCCATTTGGGAATGTGGGTGGCATAGATCATTTTTACCATTTTCACCTGCGGAGGAAATTTCTTCTATCCCCCAGTGTTTGGACGCCGGGGCTCCTCGTCATCGTCGCTATGTAGCCCCTTGTCCTTGTTTTCGGCATTTATCTTGCCGACCTGTTAACACCCAGCAATCTCTGTTAGTGTGGTTGACAGGCTTATCACGGGTGCCGTGAATTTGGCACGAGCGATCAAGTATGCGGTCCAAACTGGACGATCCCCGATTGTTTCTTTTGAATGGCTTTTTTCGCTGACCGGATTTTGAGCCACTGAATCCGGCATTGACTGTCGTGTATTCGGTGTTGTCGCCATTGTTCCTACGCTTGTGTCTGTTGCGCCGTGGCTTGCCGTTATTATCGCGGACATCTGAAGTGCTAGAATTTCTTGGCGTGGTGCTAATACGAGCCAACCAGCTGTCCTCGCCCGCGAAGAAGCGGGTCATGAGTGTCGTGAGGGCCGCCATGGACTTCGGTTTTTCTTGGCCGAGGTGTCGGGCTAGCCACTCATCGCGGATATTATGCTTAAAGGCCGCCAAGGCTTCGGCGTCCGGACAGTCGACAATTTGGTTCTTTTTAGTTAGGAACCGAGTCCAGAATTTCCTGGCTGACTCTTCGGGCTGTTGGGTAATGTGACTCAAGTCATCAACATCCGGTGGTCGCACGTAAGATCCTTGGAAGTTGTGGAGGAACGTGTCCTCCAGGGTTTCCCAACTGCCGATGGAATTTGCTGGCAGGCTATTCAGCCAGTGTCAGGCCGGTCCTTTGAGTTTAAGGGGAAGATACTTGATGGCATGTAGATCGTCATTGCGGGCCATGTGAATGTGGAGAAGGAAATCTTCGATCCATACCGCAGGGTCTGTTGTGCCATCATATGATTCGATGTTTACGGGTTTAAACCCTTCTGGGAATTCGTGATCCATGACTTCGTCAGTGAAGCAGAGGGGGTGTGCGCCGCCTCTATGTCGGGCTATGTTGCTACGCAGTTCGAATAAGTCTGGTCGGCTATGTTCGGCCCGGCCGGACTTGTTGATAGTGTGTCCGGCATGACGATCATCGTCACGTGTTGGGGCGCGCCCCCGCGATCCGTAGATCGATCTTGGCTGCCCTGCCTTATTTTCCAGTATGTCTCGCAGGTCCTACCTATTGCCCAGTGCCGTAGTGTATTGGCGTGGGGGTGCGGGCTGGTATTTGGGCTGATGCGCTGTTCTATCCCGGCCATGAGGTGGCCGGTCAGCCTTGTCCTGTGCTAGTAGTGTGGGCTTTAGGGCCTCCTCCTTGAGTTGAGGTAGCAACTTGTGCTTTGGGTAACCTTTGGTGTGGCGCTCGAGTCCGTATTCCTCGGCTGACAGGACCTCGGTCCATCTGTCTATGAGCAGATCTTGATCAGCTTGGAGCTGCTGCTGCTTCTTTTTCAGGCTTCTTGCAGTGGCCATAAGCCGGCGCTTGAAGCGCTCCTGCTCTACGGGATCCTCAGGCACGTCGAATTCATCGTCGCCGAGGCTCACCTCGTCTTCGGACGGGGGAGTGTAGTTGTCCTCCTCCAAGTATCCGTCTGTCGCCTGTTCATCTGGGCTAACCTGTCCGTCTTCTTGTCTGGCCTGCTCGAAGGCAGGTTGACCGGGATTGTATTCATCTTCGGCACCATTCGGATTGTTTTCATCTCCTGTGTCGGCATTGCTGTGGTGGGGCTTAGAGCAGCGCCGATGACGCCCATGCTTTGATTTCTTCCTTAAGGGGTTATCCTCTATTGACTCATCGCCATTGGTTTCTTTGGGAGTGTCCACCATATATATATCGTACGAGGAGGTGGCGGTCCAGCGCCCCGTGGGTGGTGGTTCCTGTTCTTCTCCTGCATCGTCATCCACACCATTGATGTCTTCGGAGTCGAAGTCAAGTACGTCGGTCAAATCATCGACAGTGGCAACGAAGTGGGTGGTGGGTGGGTAACGAATTTCCTCGTCGCCTGCTTCCCACTCAAGGTGGACATAGTTCGGCCAAGAGTCTCATGACAAAGAGAGAGACCTTAATGAATCCAGCATGTTGCCGAAGGGCGAGTGCTAAAAGATATCTGCAGCAGTGAATTCCATTACTGGAGCCCCATCGGATTCGATGGGCCCGGGTGCATACGGTTCGGAGCCTACAGCCGGACGCAAGTCCGGGGGTCCGGCGACACAGATTTCCTTGGAGGTGGAGTCTGTGTTCGGCTCTACCACCGATGAGTATGCGGCCTCCGGGGCGGGGTCCATCCACCCGTCCTCGGACGACGCAATCTGCCCCGGATTTAAGTCCGGAGCTACTGCAGGTGCGATATCCCAAATATTATCTAACAGCAGATCTAAGCCGTGCTCGTCACGACTGTTCGGCGCTCCTGGCGTAGGCCCGAATCCATCGAAGATCAAGTCTCCACGGATATCGGCTGTGTAGTTCAAGTTTCCGAACCTGACCTGATGGCCAGGGGCGTAGCTATCGATCTGCTCTAGATGGCCGAGCGAATTGGCCCGCAGTGCGAAGTCACCGAACATGAAGATCTGTCCGGGGAGAAAAGTCTCACCCTGGACCGCGTTGTTGTTGATGATTGAAGGAGCCATCGATCCTTGCTACAACGACACAGAGGAACTCTCAATGAAAGCACCAATGTCGGTGTGAAAACCGGCGGATCTCGGGTAGGGGGTCCCGAACTGTGCGTCTAAGGCTAATGGTAACAGGAGGCAGGGGACACGATGTTTTACCCAGGTTCGGGCCCTCTCGATGGAGGTAATACCCTACTTCTTGCTTGATTGATCTTGATGATATGAGTATTACAATAGTTGATCTACCACGAGATCGTAAAGGCTAAACCCTAGGAGCTAGCATATGATTCTGATTGTTGTCGTCCTACGGACTGAACCCTCCGGTTTATATAGACACCGGAGGGGGCTAGGGTTACACAAAGTCGGTTACAAAGAACGAGATCTAACATCCGAATCACCAAGCTTGTATTCCATGCAAAGGAGTGTCCCATCCGGATACGAGACGAAGTCTTGAGTCTTGTATCATCATAGTCCAACAATCCGGCCAAAGTATAGTCCGGCTGTCTGGATACCCCCAAATCCAGGACTCCCTCATCGACCACGACCCCCCCCGGGGCTGCACCGTCAAGAAGAAGGACGAGATTGTGCGTGCTGCCAATGGCTCATCCAACAGCTGGTGCCAAGGCGAGCTGCTTTCAGGAACGTCAAGACCATTGCTGAATACCTCGCTGATGAGCTGATCAATGCTGCCAAAGGCTCATCCAACAGCTAGTGCCAAGACGAGCTACTTTCAGGAACGTCAAGGCCATTGCCAAGTGCCTCGCTGATGAGCTGATCAATGCTGCTCAGGGCTCGTCCAACAGGTCAACTGCGGCCTCTTCCTCAAAAGCTTCATCAAAAGTACAAGAACCAATCCGAGTGAAGAACGAGTTACGCTCGAAGACAAACACAACATATTCAAAGATAAACCAAGTTCAGATAAATCCAAAGGTTCCAAACCGCAGATTAAAGTGCTCGGGCGTCAGGCCCGAAGGAGTTTCAACGATTACAAAATCACTCGGCATTCCGAGGCAAATAAAGGTGAAGCATAATGTTTTTTCGATCACTCGTCAGGAGAAGGGCTAGCCAGATCATAGAAGCTATCAAGATCAATGTTGTCTGCAATACGAGTGGCAGCCTCAAGGAAGGTGTCCATGAAGGACTGGAAGGTGTGCTTCTTAGTATTAACAACCTTGAGGGCCGCCAACTTGTCTTCTCTGGCGTCTTTCAGTGCACTCGGACCGATGGCAGGGCGACGTCGGCGCCACAGCGAGCGGACGACTTCTTCCATTCCTGCACTCAGCCAAGGATCTGATTTAGTCGAGTCATCAGCGACTCGAGATCTTGCGAAAGTTCCGCCTAAGGCCAGAGTTCAGCGTCAACCCGAGTCATCGCCGCCTTCAGTCGAGCCAGATAAGCAACGACGCCATCCAAGCGTGATTCCAACCGCAGCAAGTTCATCGCAATGTCATCTTTCACAGGACAATTGATGGGGTTGAGACCTGTCTCGACCCGCCCGGTCTTAGCTTCAAAATCCTGACAAAGATCTGCACAATCATGAAAAATAGCGAGTCAACAATATAACAACATACTTCAATCGACGACAGCTAACTAGTCGAGCGGGAATACCTTCAAGCTTCAGAACCAGTTTTGCAGCAAGTTGTCCCAGATAGGACTCTAGCTCGCCTGTCCTGGCTCTGAGGCCTCCAACTTCATTGGTCAGGTTCTCCTTGTCCTTCTTCAGTTGATCAACTTCCCGATTGGCTTCAGAGATGGCAGTCTTCCGCTTCGTGTTCTCCTCTTCCAACTTGCCGACCGAAGCCAGCTTCTTGCCCGCAAGCGCTGTCTTCTCTCGTGCTTCCTTCTGGGCACCAGCAAGGTCCTGATCCTTCTTCTCCAGAGCTTCCTTCATTCTCTCTAAAGAAACAACACTCTTCAGACGAACCTGAAGCTGACAGTTTTCACTATGCACATGCTTGTGTGAAGTCACTCGGTTCAAAGAGACTGAAAGAAAAAACACTAAAAGGCGCGAGCTACTAGGTGGACAAGTGTCGATTGATTACCTCCCTTGATGGTTGTTTCTTCTTGAGCAGTCTTGAGGTTCTTCTTTGCAAGTTCAAGATCAAGTTCGAGGCTGATGTGCTTCTTGTTTAATTCAGAAAGCCGAGCTCCAAGATCACAAGACCTCTGCAGTCAGCTAGAGAGATATATCAGTCGACAGAAATAAAAGACAATGACAGTGAAAAGTTACTCTAAGACTACTGCCAAATCAAATATTCAACAGTAGTCTTGGGGACTGATGGATTCATGTACCTAGGGTAGGGTCATAGGCCTGACCTAAAAGTCCTACCCAAGGACACCCTTAGAAGAGGTCACCTTCTAGTCGACCAACGAGGAACCCACTCGACTGACTAGAAGGACTCGACCATGGAGACTCACTCGACCATGAAGATACACTCGACCACCAGAAGGTCAGAAGGCACTCTGCACTACAACGGCCTGTAATTGAATAGACTTAATGGTAGTTAAGGCACTTTATGTGGGCGTTACGATGAACGCCTGCACTTAATGTACTTTAACCCCTTCATTATGTGGGCTGGCGGGGGTCTGGCGACTCTATATAAGCCACCCCCTCCACAGCGAGAGGGGTTCACACTCTTGTAACACCTATACACATAATCCACTCGACCGCCTCGGGGCTCCGAGGCGTAAGGCTTTTACTTCCTCAGAAGGGCTGAACTCGTACATCACTTGTGTTTACAACCTCTCCATAGCTAGGACCTTGCCTCTCCATACCTACCCCCCACTCTACTGTCAGACTTAGAACCACGACAGTTGGTGCCCACCGTGGGGCAGGTGTTTTAGCGATTTTGTGGAGAAGTTGCGGTACTTCAAGTACTTTCATCATGATACTGCTGGAGTTTTGGTCGAGGCGCGAGATCCGTCTCGGCGCTCTCACCTTTGTCGCCGGCGACTCCGCGTGGCTCCAGGAGGCTCCACTCAACATCGATCGCTCCCGTCAGCGGTGCGGCGCATTTTCAGCGCATGTGTCCGCTGGGCGTTACTCGCTGCGGCAACCGTCGACCCATATTGGTCGACTCCTTTATCGACCACCGCCGGTCTCCCACCAGTATAAGCGCTCTGGTGATGGAGACTCCGGTGGGTGAAGCACGCGGTGGCTCGCTAGACAGCCACCGCCCAGGTCGCGGCAATTGAGCCCGACGAGTCCCTCTACGGCCTGTTCGATCTGTCGACTGGCTCCATAGAGACTGCATCCGAATGCGATAGCAGTGATCCAGTGGCGGAAATCCTCATGGTCGACGACCCCCGCAGTCCTCCCGGGTTCGCCCATGGGGGCGGAGCGGGCGGTGGAGGTGACCCCGCACAAGACCACGAAGAGTACCAGCCCGAGGCACTCGACTCTCTGCAGAGAGAAGAGCTTCGCCGCAGGAACATGGATGCCCTGCATACTCCCATCGCGGGAGAAACCCCCGAGGCTCGCGCCTTGGAGGAGGCACGTTTGGCTAATGTGGTGAACGCGCCGCTCGAGAACCTTCAGCGAGCACTCGGCGATCTTGTGGCAACGAAGTTCCCGAAGCGGTCGACTCTTCCCGCCGACTCGGGTATACCGACGCCGATTCAGAATTTAGCGCTGCAACCCGTATAGCGAGTCCATCCAGCCTTCACGATCGAAGCTGGGAGAGGCTTGATGCAGATCGAGATTTACTCCGAGCAGCAGGAGACGAGAACTCAGCCGTGTCGCGATCGCAAGCAGAATTCACGATCGATCCGTTACTCTGAATACGGTTCGATCGGCTCACGAGCCCCAGATCGCCTCCGCGGCGGGAAGGGCGCGACAACCGGCGGGATCATATGGAGACCGACACGACCGAGATGACAGCGCCGAGTGCCCGCTTCCCCGAGGGAAGGGTCTTCGCTCCTCGGTGACAGGATGACAGCGTCGATTCAAGACGGGCGAAGAGCTCCGGTCGACCCGAGAACTGTGCCGGCGCGATCCATTATCGTGCAAGGCTTGGTCGACCGAACAGAGCCCATCGAGGTGGACCGAGAGAGATGCACCCACGAGCGGTCGAGTGCATGTTTCGGTCCGAGTGTTTTAGCAGGGTATCGAGCGCAGTGATTCCCCCAATTTCAGATTGGCGGCAGTGAGACAAATTCATCGGGGAGTCCAAGCACGAAACTTGGCTTGAGGATTCTTGAGTGGCTGTTCAGATTGGTGGTGGGAATGACGAGGTGGCCATGAAACATTTTCCCTCATGTTGGAAGGTTACGCGAGCGTGGTTGAATCGATTACCACCTAGCAGTATATACACTTGGGAAGATTTGTCCCAGTGTTCGTCGAACTTTTGAAGGAACTTGCAAGCGACCAGCTGGTTTGACAGAGCTGCAAGTCGTGTGCGAAGACCAATGAGACTCTCCGAGAGTACATTCAGAGGTGGATCACTCGCACCATCTTGTGGAAAATGTGTCTGATCATCAGGCAGTTTGCGCCTTCAAAGATGGTGTCAAGAATATGGAATTGAGTCTGAAGTTTGGTCGAACCGGAGACATGACCCTGAGTCGAATGATGGAGATTGCTACCAAATGCATAACGGCGAGGAAGAGGACCGACTCCGAAGCGGCAAGTACAAGCCAAGTCAGTCGGAGAAGGGAAATTCCAATCGGAAACAGAAACGGAAAGCCGAGCCAGCAGCTCCTGGAGAGGCCCTGGCCGTGACTCAGGGAAAGTTCAAGGGGAAGCCAAAAGGATCCTGGAATCCTAAGAAAGTAAAAGATAAGGAAGGAAACGATGTGATGGATATGCCATGCCACATCCACACGAAGAAAGATGAAGAGGGCAACATCATTTACCCAAAGCACACCACTCGCCAGTGTCGACTCCTGATCCAGCAGTTCCAAGGAAAACAGTCTAAGGACAAGGAGGAGTCAGACAAGGCCGGAGACAAAGAGGACAGTGAGGAAGAATATCCGCATGTCAACTCCACTCTGATGATCTTCGCAGATGTGGAAAGCAAGAGTCGACTGAAAGTCATTAACCGAGAGGTGAACATGGTTGCCCCAGCAAAACCAAGTTATCTGAGATGGTCCCAAACACCCATCACATTCGACCAATCTGATCACCCGACTCATATTGCCACCCCTGGGAGGCAAGCTTTGGTGGTCGATCCAGTTGTCGAAGGCACTCGACCGCGAAAGTCTTGATGGGACGGTGGTAGTATGGGCTGAACTTGTTGTGTGCGAACCTGCTGAAGGAATGGGCATCCCGATGTCCCGGTCGAGCACCAAAGAACATGAGTTTCCACGAGTCATACCAGGGAAGAAAGCCGACTCACTCGGCCAAATAGCTCTGGACGTGGTTTTGGTGATTCCAAGCATTTTCGCAAGGAAAAGTTGACCTTTGAGGTCGTGGATTTTTGAGTCGATCACGCCATTTTGGGAGGCCAGCCTACACGCACGGTTCATGGCTCGACCATGTTACGTGTACCTCAAACTGAAAATGCCAGGTCCCAAAGGAGTGATCACTGTCACCGGGGATCGGAAAAAGGCAGAAGAGTGCTTTCAGAAGGGCTCAAAGATTGCTGATTCCCAGGTGACAACGGTCGAGTTCGAAGAGTACAAGCAAAACGCAGATTCGAGTGATTTGTTGAGATCCAAGAAACCCACCACAGAATCTGCATTTCAGTCGTCTGGTGAAACGAAACCTTTTCACATTCACCCGACCGACCCCAATGCAGCACCGACCCACATCTCCACGACACTCGACCCGAAATAGGAAGAAGCGCTCATCCAGTTCCTCCGTGAGAATGGGACATTTTGCATGGAAGCCGGTGACATGCCAGTGTTCTGGGGATGGCTGAGCATCGCCTCGAGTCGACAAATCAGCAAAACCAGTCAAAGAGCATCTTGGCGTCCGCCGTAAGAGAAAAGCTATCGGTGAGGAAGTGGCTCATTGTTGGCGGCAGGATTTATCAGAGATATACCACCCGAGTGGCTCGCTAATGTCATCATGGTTCCAAAGAAGGACAACTCACTCCGCATGTGCATTGATTTCAAGCACATCAATCGGGCCTGCCGAAAGATCATTTTCTCTCCTCGCATAGATCAAATTGTTGACTCGACCGCGGGATGTGAGATTGTCTTTTCTAGACGATATTCCGGGTATCATCGAGATCCGTCTCATATGGACCCAACGAATAAAAACAGCTTTCATCACTCCATTCGGTGCTTCGCTATATCACCATGCCATTCGCCTCAAGAATGCCGGAGCCACATTTATGCGAATGATTCGAAGTGTCTTCACCAAATCAGTCGGAATGTGGAAGCGTATATGGATGATATCATCGTTAAGTCGCGAAAAGGTTCCGACCTGCTTGCCGACCTCGCCAAACATTTGCCAACCTCGGAAGGTATGATATCAAGCTCAATCCATCGAAGTGCACATTCGAGTTCTGGTGGAAAGTTACTCGGTTTTCGTTTTCGGCGAGGATCGACGCTAATCCGAGAAGATCGGCACTATTCTCCGAATGAAATGCCTGCGAGTGCACGATGTCCGAGCTTCTTTGGATGCTTGGCCGCATTAAGTCGATTCATCTCACGACTCGGTGAAAAGGCATTGCCTCTTTACCGATCGATGAAGAAGGCGACAAGTTCGAGTGGACTCGAAGTCGATGCAGCGTTTGCCGAGCTAAAAGCTACATTCTCCACCCAGCGGTGCTTGCTGCTCCAATCAGCAAAGAGCCTCTGTTGCTTTATATTGCAGCCACAGGACAAGTCGTCAGTACAATGCTTACGGTCGAGCGGGAAGAGGAAGAAAAGCCTTCAATGTTCAGCGCCCGGTGTATTATTTGTCTGAAGTCTTGACTCCATCCAAGCAGAGATATCCTCATTATCAGAAGCTTGTGTATGGAATATACATGACCACAAAGAAGGTTGCTCATTATTTCTCGATCATTCTATCACATTAAATCGCCGACGCCCACTATCGAGATTACGCACAATGAGATGCTGGCGGTCGAGTGGCGAAATGGGCGATTGAACTTCTTCCCTTGATATCAAGTTTGAGGCAAAGAAAGCCATTAAGTCCCGTGCAATAGCAGATTTCCTCGCCGAGTGGATTGAATAACAACAACCGATCAAGTTCACTCGGAGCATTGGACCATGTTCTTCGATGGCTCTAAGATCTGAATGGTTACGTGTCTTTGGGGTTGTTCTGGTTTCTGAGGAGATAAGCTTAGGTATGTGCTCCAGATTCACTTTGATTCCTCCAACAATGAGGCGAGTATGAGGCCCTTTTATATGGATTGTGCATGGCCATCTAACTCGCATCCATCGCCGATGGTTTATGGCGCTCAGATTTAGTAGTCAACCGGTGATGAAGGAGTGGGACATGAGAAGCCCAGCCATGATTGGATCTTTGCAATGCGATGAGGAAGCTGGAAAAGAAGTTCGAGGATTGGAGCTCCATCACATCCCCGATGAAAAATCAAGCAGCAGATGATCCGCAAAGATAGGTTCCAAAAGAGAAGCCATTCCAGTGGTGTGTTTTTGGAACATATACACACTCCGTCGATTAAAGAAGATCCTTCACAGAGGAAGCTCCACAGCCCAAGAGTGCCACAGATCCGATCGAGGTTGAGGTCCCAGAAGGGTCGACTTGGTCATGGAGGTTTTAGTGGTCACTCCCGACTGGACAATTCCCTATATCGCATATATCCTGAGAAAAGAGCTCCCAGAGGATGAGGAAGAGGCTCGGCAGATCGTCCGTCGATCCAAAGCCCTTACCGTTATCAAAGGACAACTGTATAGAGAAAGCCCGACTGGAGTTGGTCAAAAATGCATAACGCGAGAAGAAGGTCGAATCATTCTCAATGATATCCACTCGGGGACCTGTGGTCACCATGCGTCCTCTCGGACCATTGTAGCCAAAGCATACCGAGCTGGATTTTACTGGCCGAGGGTGAATGAGATGTCAAAGGAAATAGTGGACAAGTACGAAGGATGTCAGTTCTACTCCAATATGTCACACAAGCCTGCGTCGACTCAAGACCATTCCACTCGTCCGCCATTCGCAGATGGGGTTGGACATGGTCGGTCCCTTGAGAACAGGTCGAAGTGGTTTCACGACGCGTCTTTGGTCGCGATCGACAAGTTCACGAAGTGGATTGAGGCTAAACCAATCAAGAATCTTGACGCCGTATCTGCGGTTACCTTCATCGAGAGCCGACGTTCAGATATGGAGTCCCGCACAGCATCATTATGGATAATGGGTCGAACTTTGACTCGGAAGAATTCAAGGATTTCGCAGCGCCAAGGCACACGAAGTCGACTACGCTTCGATCGCTCATCCGCAATCGAATGGACAAGCAGAGCGAGCCAATGGCTTAATCCTCAAGGGTTTAAAACCCGATCGATGCGTGATCTCAAGCACGCGGGTGGAGCATGGTCGATTTAACTTCGCCGGTGCTTTGGGGTTTGCGGACCACACCCAATCGGTCGACCGGAAGAACTCCATTCTTTTTGGTCTATGGAGCTGAAGCAGTCTTGCCGAGTGATCTTCTTCACAATGCTCCTCGAGTTGAACTCTACAACGAAGCAGAAGCTGAGCAACCGCGTCAGGACGCAGTCGACCTCCTTGAGGAAGAAAGAGAGATGGCTCTGATCCAATCGACCATCTATCAACAGGACTTGCGTCGTTTTCACGCCAGGAATGTGAGGGGTCGAGCCTTCCAGGAAGGAGATCTAGTTCTCCGAGTGGATCAGCAGAAACAGCATAAGCTCGCTCCTTCTTGGGAAGGACCCTTCATCGTCACCAAGGTTCTCCACAACGGGGCATACCGTCTCTACAACGTCGAACACAATATCGAAGAGCCCCGAGCTTGGAATGCGGATCTGCTCCGCCCGTTTTACACCTAATGTTTTTTACTCGGATGAGTTGTAATAAAATACTTCTGTAGTTCATGGATTTCGAAATAATAGTGCCATAATTCCTTCATAATTTTTGTCACTTTTTATTTTTGTCCAGTAAAATTTTCCCCCAGTGGGTGGCTTAGCCGCGAATCCGTTTCGCCTAAGTTTGTACAAATCCTACCGAGTGGTAAGCCAGACTTCCACTCGGAGGCTTAGCCGCGAATCCGTTTCGCCTAAGTTTGTACAAATCCTACTGAGTGGTAAGCCAGACTTCCACTCGGAGGCTTAGCCGCGAATCCGTTTCGCCTAAGTTATTAAAATCCTACCGAGTGAAGAGCAAACCTTCCACTCGGAGGCTTAGCCGCGAATCCGTTTCGCCTAAGTTTGTACAAATCCTACCGAGTGGTAAGCCAGACTTCCACTCGGAAGCTTAGCCGCGAATCCGTTTCGCCTAAGTTATTAAAATCCTACCGAGTGAAGAGCAAACCTCTCACTCAGGGGCTTAGCTGCAGCACATCGCTCGCCTAAGTTATTAAAATCCTACCGAGTGGCAAGCCAGACTTCCACTCGGGGGCTTAGCTGTAGCCCAGTGCTCGCCTAAGTTATTAAAATCCTACCGAGTGGTAAGCCAGACTTCCACTCGGAGGCTTAGCTGCAGTCCAAGTACTCGCCTAAGTACAACATACGCTTGCAAGGAGGACGAGGTGCAGGTCGACTGCGACCCTCTTCTCTGAGCTGCGCCATAAGTACAATGCGTGTGCTCATAAGGAGGACGAGGCGCAGGTCGACTGCGATCCTCTCCTATGAGCTACGCCATAAGTATAATGTGTGCTCGCAAGGAGGACGAGGTGCAGGTCGACTGCGATCCTCTCCTCCGAGCTTCACCACAAATACAACGTGAAAATCCTACCGAGTGAAGAGCAAACCTCTCACTCGGGGGCTTAGCTGCAGCCCAGCGCTCGCCTAAGTTATTAAAATCCTACCGAGTGAAGAGCAAACCTCTCACTCGGGGGCTTAGCTGCAGCCCAGCGCTCGCCTAAGTTATCAAAATCCTACCGAGTGAAGAGCAAACCTCTCACTCGGGGGCTTAGCTGCAGCACAGCGCTCGCCTAAGTTATTAAAATCCTACCGAGTGAAGAGAAAACCTCTCACTCGGGGGCTTAGCTACAGCCCAGCGCTCGCCTAAGTAACAAAAATCCTACCGAGTGAAGAGCAAACCTCTCACTCGGGGGCTTAGCTGCAGCCCAGCGCTCGCCTAAGTTATAAAAAATCCTACCGAGTGAAGAGCAAACCTCTCACTCGGAGGCTTAGCTGCAGCCCAGTGCTCGCCTAAGGAATAAGTCGACTGCAGAAAGCACCTTGCTGTGAACCTGCAAAGGACAATTCGAGCCAAAAGCAATCATATCCAAACATCAAATCCAAGTTTAGGTCGATACCTAAAGGAACCGAGAGTGCCGGGCACTAAGCACATTAAGGTTTATCGGTTACAATTCCACTCGACATACCGAGGCAAATTTAAAATGTCGGGCTTAAAGAAAGTTTTTACCCCTCCGTGGAGGGCTGAAGGAGCAACGAACTCATCGAGGTCGATCCCGTCTGCGATCCGGTAGCAGCAGCGATGAAAGTTTCCATGAAGGACTCAAGTCGTGTTTCTTGGTGTTGGCCACTCGGAGAGCCGCCACTTCTCTTCTCTGGCGTCCTTGCAAGGACTCGGGCCGAATATGTGGCAACATCTGCGCCACACCGAGCCGAGGACTTCTTCCACTCTTGCACACGGTCGGGGACGCGTTCATCGAGCCATCAACGACTCGAGGTCATTCGAAGTGTCGCCTGGGCCAAAGCGCCGAGTCGATCACGAGAAGTGGCGGCCTTCAGCCTTGCAAGATAGTCCACGACAGCTGCAACGCGGGACTCCAGTCGGAAGACATTCATGGCAACTTCATCATTCATCGGAGAATTGACAGGGTCAAGGTTCGGCTCCAACTGGCTAGTCTCTTCTTCAAAATTTCGACAGAATTCTGCAAAGACAAAACACCGAGTCAAGACAGTGGTCGAATGTAAGCATCACAGTTGGAAATGTTGGTCGAGTGTAAAAGATTACCTTCGAGCATAAGGAACAATTTCTTGGCAAGACCACCCAGGAAGCCTTCGGGTCATTCTTCTTCCCAATCAACTGGTTGATCTTCTCGGTCGAGTAGTCTTGTCGTTTTTGATCGGTCGACATCCTTGGTGGCAATCGCCAGAGCAGCTTTCAGATTGGTATTTTCCTGTTCAAGCTTGGTGACTAAAGCTAACTTCTCGTCAGTAAGCTTGGTCTTCTCAGCTAGCTCAAGGTCCTTCTTCTTCTGGGCCTCCTTCACCTTGCCTGCAAGTTACAGCAAAGTCGGATTTTGAAACAAATGGAAGGAAAAAGGAGTCGTCGAGGTCTCACCGAACATACCTTTGGTCTCCTCCTTCGCCTTTGTCAGATTCTCCTGCACTAGCTTCAGATCCAGCTCGAGCTGAATGTGCTTCTTCTCCAGTTCCGTATAGCGAGCCGCAAGGTCACAGGATTTCTACGAAGAACCAATCGACAAAATATCAAAGATGATTCACTTCCGAGTGGATAGGGAAAAATCATAGGTTTCTAAGACTACAGTCGAATGCAAGTATTCAACCGTAGTTTCGGGGACTACACCCAGTGGGTGCACTCAGCGTGCCCCCACTGGTTCTATTCAAGACAGAGTCGACCATTCGACCAAAAAAATCTTCTTGATGTGTAATCAAGCGCCGTGATCGACCACAGTCTCGGGGACTACACCCAGTGGGTGCACTCAGCGTGCCCCCACTGGTTTCGGAAACCCATTCGCCCCAGTCGAATGATGAACAACCTTTACTTATAAAGCCTAAGGCCGACTGCCAGCAGTCTACCTTAGCCTTGGGGACTACACCCAGCGGGTGCACTCAGCGTGCCCCCGCTAACACAGAGTTTTTTATCGACACACCTAGTGGATGATTGCTATGGATTTCAGAAAGAAAAAGTTTTGATAGCATATCCTAACAGAACAGGCGGTGGTCGACTGACCTGAACATTGCTTTGAAGGGCGGAGCTGGCGTCATAAGCTGCTTGGCTTGCATCCCGGATGATCTTCACCTGCTCCATCATGATCCTGCCGCCGTATCGCCTCCTTAGCAGCGCTGGCTTGGTCTTCTGGGACGTGATGTGTTGTGAAGAGCGAAGGTTGTGCAGCACTCGACGAAGTGGGATGAGCACTCGTCAACGGCACCGCGAAAGACACGGTGTGTCGAGTGGTGTTCTCCCCCTCCGTGACCACAGTCTCGGGCGCCGTCGCATCCTGGGTTGCCTTACCAGTAGACGCCTTCCTGCTCCTCCTATGCCTCAGCGGTTCTTCATCCTCATCATCATCATCATCATCAGGAAGGGTGATAATGTCATTGGGTGGAGCTTCAGAAAAGAATCAAAGTTAGAAATCATGAGTCAGTCGACTAAGGACAGAATTAAGAGTATAGTACCAGGATTTGAGGTTGCTACGTCCTCCATCTCATGGTCGTCAGCCTTGCCTGAGGTCTCAGAAGTTGCAGCACTGAAGTTCCAAAGAATCAGTCAACTAACTCAAGTATCAACCAGAGATAAATCTTATACAAAACAAGAGGACTTAAGCAACATGTTTACCCTGATATGGTGGGGATGGACACCTTCATCTTCGGCAGGAGCTTGGTTGGCTTTGACGGAGCCACCTTCGACTGCTTCGGCGCCTTTTCATTCGGCGCCGGAGAAGCGGTCCGAGGGCGCTTGGTCGACTGCGAAGCAGTCGCAACCCCCTTACCGCGTTCAGTCGCTGGGTCATGGACGAGTTTCGACCGCCTTTCCGAGCGCGGTGGTGCAACCTCCTCCTCCTCTTCTTCTTCGTCCTCATCATCGTCGTCATCGTCGTCATCTTCGGCAGCGTCTGAATCCCACTCATCCTGGCTCTCGCCCCCGCTGGCTTCTCCCTCCTCAGTCGGAGCCTGAGCTCCATTGGGCATCGAGTACAGCTCGGTAAGGGCCTGGAAGACGTCAAGACAGAGATCAATCGACCAAGTTGCAGAACATACAGAAACAAATTCGACAAATATACAATGGAAGGCAGAGCAAATGTACCTTATCTGGAACGCTGTGATGGTCGAGTGGAGGAATCCTCCTGGATCCACGGGGATTATCCTTGTTCCCGATGACATGACCATCCACCTCTCCACCGTGGCGTCGTCGACCGCTTCAGGTGGACTCGAGTCTCGTCTTCGCCCGCATACAACCACATGCAATGGCTCCGGGAATCAAGAGGCTGGATCGCCGCCGAAGGAAAACCTCCGAAGGTCCATGCCGCCACGCCGTCCCGAACCAACCGCACCACGCGATCCATCAACATCTTCACACCGGCTCTCTCCTCCGGAACCACCTTCGAGAGAGGAGGCTTGTTCACTCGGCTCATGGTGAATGGAGGAGTCCACTGACCGCCCGGCGTCGGCTCATTCAGCGAGAGAACCAGGTCGACTGCCAGCCCCTGATCGACTCGGGAAACGTCATAGCTGGGAAGGTGCTCTTGTTCCTCACTTGAATTCCCAGGCCCCCGCACATTTGGACAACTTGGGTTTTCTCATCACCTGGACTCGCCTTCTTCACGGTCTGAGAACGACACGTGAAGATGTGCTTGAACAAGCCCCAGTGCGTGTTGGGGAACGTAGTAATTTCAAAAAATTTCCTACGCACACGCAAGATCATGGTGATGCATAGCAACGAGAGGGAGAGTGTTGTCACGCCCTCGTGAGACCAAGCGAAGCGATCACAACGTAGAGGAAGTAGTCGACGTTCTCCTCGCGATCCAACCGATCCAGCGCCGTTACTCGGCGCCTCGAAGTTCTTGACACACGTACAGCTCGGTGGCGCTCCTCGGGCTCCGATCCAGCAAAGCTCGGGGAGAGAGTTCCGTCAAGCCGACGGCGTGGCAGGACGATCTTGGTGTTTTATCGACGCAGGCTTCGCCTAAGCACCGCAACGATATGACCGAGGTGGATTATGGTGGAGGGGGCACCGACACGGCTAAGGAACGATCTCAAGGATCAACTTGTGTGTTCTAGGGTGCTCCCCGCCCCGTATATAAAGGAGCAAGGGGAGGGCCGGCCGGCTTAAGGCGCGCCAGGAGGGGGAGTCCTCCTCCTAGTGGGAGTAGGACTCCCCTTTCCTAGTCCAACTAGGAAGGAGGAAGGGGGAAGGAAGGAGAGGGAGAGGAGAGGAAGGGGGCGCGCCCCTTCTTGTCCTATTCGGACTCCTTGGGGGGGCCGGCGCCACCTCTGGTGCGGCCCTCTCTCTCCCCTCTCGGCCCAATAAGGCCCATTACTTCCCCGGGGGGTTCCGGTAACCCCTCCGGCACTCCGGTTTTCTCCGGAAACTTCCGGAACCTTTTCGGTGTCCGAATATAGCCGTCCAATATATCAATCTTTATGTCTCGACCATTTCGAGACTCCTCGTCATGTCCGTGATCACATCCGGGACTCCGAACTCCTTCGGTACATCAAAATACACAAACTCATAATATAACCGTCATCGAAACCTTAAGCGTGCGGACCCTACGGTTCGAGAACAATGTAGACATGACCGAGACACGTCTCCGGTCAATAACCAATAGCGGGACCTGGATGCCCATATTGGCTCCTACATATTCTACGAAGATCTTTATCGGTCAGACCGCATAACAACATACGTTGTTCCCTTTGTCATCGGTATGTTACTTGCCCGAGATTCGATCGTCGGTATCCAATACCTAGTTCAATCTCGTTACGGCAAGTCTCTTTACTCGTTCCGTAATACATCATCTCACAGCTAACTCATTAGTTGTAATGCTTGCAAGGCTTAAGTGATGTGTATTACCGAGAGGGCCCAGAGATACCTCTCCGACAATCGGAGTGACAAAACCTAATCTCGAAATACGCCAACCCAACATCTACCTTTGGAGACACCTGTAGTACTCCTTTATAATCACCCGATTCGTTGTGACGTTTGGTAGTACCCAAAGTGTTCCTCCGTAAACGGAGTTGCATAATCTCATAGTTATAGGAACATGTATAAGTCATGGATAAAAGCAATAGCAACATACTAAACGATCGTGTGCTAAGCTAACGGAATGGGTCATGTCAATCGATCATTCAACTAATGATGTGACCTTGTTAATCAAATAACAACTCCTTGTTCATGGTTAGGAAACATAACCATCTTTGATTAACAAGCTAGTCAAGTAGAGGCATACTAGTGACACTCTGTTTGTCTATATATTCACACATGTATTATGTTTCCGGTTAATACAATTCTAGCATGAATAATAAACATTTATCATGATATGAGGAAATAAATAATAACTTTATTATTGCCTCTAGGGCATATTTCCTTCAGTCTCCCACTTGCACTAGAGTCAATAATCTAGATCACATCACCATGTGATTCACATCGATAGTTCACATCATCATGTGATTAACACCCATATTTCACATCGCCATGTGACCAACATCCAAAGGGTTTACTAGATTCAGTAATCTAGTTCACATCACTATGTGATTAACACCCAAAGAGTACTTAGGTGTGATCATGTTTTGCTTGTGAGTGAATCTTAGTCAACGGGTCTTTCACATTCAGATCCGTTATGTATTTTGCAATTTTTATGTCTACAATGCTCTGCACGGAGCTACTCTAGCTAATTGCTCCCACTTTCAATATGTATCTAGATCGAGACTTAGAGTCATCCAGATCGGTGTCAAAACTTGCATCGACGTAACCCTTTACTTATTTAACCTTTTATCACTTCCATAATCGAGAAACATATCCTTATTCCACTAAGGATAATTTTGACCGATGTCCAGTGATCTACTCCTAGATCACTACTGTACTCCCTTGCCAAACTCAGTGCAGGGTATACAATAGATCTGGTACACAGCATGGCATACTTTATAGAACCTATGGTCAAGGCATAGGGAATGACTTTCATTCTCTTTCTATCTTCTGCCGTGGTCGAGTTTTGAGTCTTACTCAATTTCACACCTTTGTAACACAGGCAAGAACTCTTTCTTCGACTGTTCCATTTTGAACTACTTCAAAATCTTGTCAAGGTATGTACTCATTGAAAAAACTTATCAAGCGTCTTGATCTATCTCTATAGATCTTAATGCTCAATATGTAAGCAGCTTCACCGAGGTCTTTCTTTGAAAAACTCCTTTTAAACACTCCTTTATGCTTTGCGAATAATTCTACATTATTTCCGATCTACAATATGTCATTCACATATACTTATCGAAATCTTGTAGTGCTCCCACTCACTTTCTAGTAAATCGAGGCTTCACCGCAAGTCAGATAAACTATATGCTTTGATCAACTTATCAAAGCGCATATTCCAACTCCGAGATGCTTGCACCAGTCCATATATGCACATTTTGTTAACACCTTTAGGATCGACAAAACCTCTTGGTTGCATCACATACAACTCTTCTTTAATAACTTCATTAAGGAATGCAGTTTTGTTTATCCATTTGCCAGATTTCATAAAATGCGGCAATTGCTAACATGATTCGGACAGACTTTTAAGCATCGATACGAGTGAGAAAATCTCATTGTATTCAACATCTTGAACTTTGTCAAAAACCTTTTTCGACAAGTCTAGCTTTGTAGATAGTAACACTACTATCAGCGTCCATCTTCCTCTTGAAGATCCATTTATTTTCTATGGTTTGCCGATCATCGGGCAACTCCACCAAAGTCCACACTTTGTTCTCATACATGGATCTCATCTCAGATTTCATGGCCTCAAGCCATTTCGCGGAATCTGGGCTCATCATCGCTTCCTCATAGTTCGTAGGTTCATCATGGTCTAGTTACATGACTTCCGAACAGGATTACCGTACCACTCAGTGCGGATCTCACTCTGGTTTACCTAAGAGATTCGGTAGTAACTTGATCCGAAGTTACATGATCATCATCATTAGCTTCCTCACTAATTGGTGTAGTAGTCACAGAACAGATTTACGTGATGAACTACTTTCCAATAAGGAGAAGGTACAATTACCTCATCAAGTTCTACTTTCCTCCCACTCACTTCTTTCGAGAGAAACTCCTTCTCTAGAAAGGATCCATTTATTAGCAACGAATGTTTTGCCTTCGGATCTGTGATAGAAGGTGTACCCAACAATTTCCTTTGGATATTCTATGAAGACGCACTTCTCCGATTTGGGTTTGAGCTTATCAGGATGAACTTTTTCACATAAGCATCGCAGCCCCAAACTTTAAGAAACGACAACTTTGGTTTCTTGCTAAACCACAGTTCATATAGTGTCGTCTCAACGGATTTAGATGGTGCTCTATTTAACGTGAATGCAGCTGTCTCTAATGCATGATCCCAAAACGATATTGGTAAATCGGTAAGAAACATCATAGATTGTACTATATCCAATAAAGTACGGTTATGACGTTCGGACACACCATTATGATGTGGTGTTCCAGGTGGCATGAATTTGTGAAACTATTCCACATTGTTTTAATTGAAGACCAAACTCGTAACTCAAATATTTGTCTCCGCGATCAGATCGTAGAAACCTTATTTTCTTGTCACGATGATTTTTCCACTTCACTCTGAAATTCTTTGAACCTTTCAACTATTTCGACTTATGTTTCATCAAGTAGATATACCCATATCTGCTCAAATCATCTGTGAAGGTCGAAAATAACGATACCGCCATGAGCCTTAACACTCATTGGATCGCATACATCAAGATGTATTATTTCCAATAAGTCGGTTGCTTTCGCTCCATTGTTCGGAGAACGAGTCTTAGTCATCTTGCCCATGAGGCATGGTTCGCAAGCATCAAGTGATTCATAATCAAGTGATTCCAAAATCCCATTAGCATGGAGTTTCTTCATGCGCTTTACACCAATATGTCCTAAACGGCAGTGCCACAAATAAGTTGCACTATCATTATTAACTTTGCATCTTTTGGTTTCAATATTATGAATATGTGTATCACTATGATCGAGATCCAATGAACCATTTTCATTGGATGTGTAACCATATAAGGTTTTATTCATGTAAACAGAACAACAATTTATTCTCTTACTTAAATGAATAACCGTATTGCAATAAACACGATCAAATCATATTCATGCTCAACGCAAACACCAAATAACACTTATTTAGGTTCAACACTAATCCCGAAAGTATAGGGAGTGTGCGATGATGATCATATCAATCTTGAAACTACTTTCAACACACATCGTCACTTCACCCTTAACTAGTTTCATTTATTCGCAACTCCGTTTGAGTTACTACTCTTAGCAACCGAACCAGTACCAAATACCGAGGGGTTGCTATAAACACTAGTAAAGTACACATCAATAACATGTATATCAAATATACCTTTGTTCACTTTGCCATCATTCTTATCCGCCAAATACTTGGGGTAGTTCTGCTTCCAGTGACCAGTCCCTTTGCTGTAGAAGCACTTAGTCTCAGGCTTAGGTCCAGACTTGGGCTTCTTCACTTGAGCAGCAACTTGCTTGCCATTCTTCTTGAAGTTCCCTTCCATCCCTTTGCCCTTTTCTTGAAACTAGTGGTCTTGTTAACCATCAACACTTGATGTTCTTTCTTGATTTCTACCTTCATCGATTTCATCATCATGAAAAACTCGGGAATCATTTTATCATCCCTTGTATACTATAGTTCATCACAAAGTTCTACTAACTTGGTGATGGTGACTAGAGAATTCATCAATCACTATCTTATCCGGAAGATTAACTCCCACTTGATTCAAGCGATTGTAGTACCTGACAATCTGGGCACATGCTCACTAGTTGAGCGATTCTCCTCCATCTTTTAGCTATAGAACTTGTTGGAGACTTCATATCTCTCAACTCGGTATTTGCTTGAAATATTAACTTCAATTCTGGAACATCTCATATGGTCCATGATGTTCAAAACATCTTTGAAGTCCCGATTCTAAGCCATAAAGCATGGTGCACAAAACTATCAAGTAGTCATCATATTGAGCTAGCCAAACGCTCATAACGCCTGCGATCCGCTCTGCAATAGGTCTGTCACCTAGCGGTGCATTAAGGACATAATTCTTCTCTGCAGCAATGAGGATAAACCTCAGATCGCGGATCTAATCCGCATCATTGCTACTAACATTATTCAACACAATTTTCTCTAGGAACATATCAAAAAATAAACATATGAAAGCAACAACGCAAGCTATTGATCTTACAACATAATTTGCAAAATACTACCAGGACTAAGTTCATGATAAATTTAAGTTCAATTAATCATATTACTTAAGAACTCCCACTTAGTCAGACATCTCTCTAGTCATCTAAGTGATCACGTGATCCAAATCAACTAAACCATAACCGATCATCACGTGAGATGGAGTAGTTTTCAATGGTGAACATCTCATGTTGATCATATCTACTATATGATTCACGCCGACCTTCGGTCTCCGTGTTCGAGGCCATATCTACATATGCTAGGCTCGTCAAGTTTAACTGAGTATTCGCGTGTGCAAAACTGGCTTGCACCCGTTGTAGATGGACGAGAGCTTATCACACCCGATCATCACGTGGTGTGCGGGCACGACGAACTTTGGCAACGGTGCATACTCGGGAGAACACTTCTTGATAATTTTAGTGAGAGATCATCTTAAAATGCTACCGTCAATCAAAGCAAGATAAGATGCATAAAGGATAAACATCACATGCAATCAATATAAGTGATATGATATGGCCATCATCATCTTGTGCTTGTGATCTCCATCTCCAAGCATCGTCATGATCACCATCGTCACCGCGCGACACCTTGATCTCCATCGTAGCATCATTGTCGTTACGCCATCTATTGCTTCTACGACTATCGCTACCGCTTAGTGATAAAGTAAAGCAATTATGTATGCGTTGCATTTCATACAATAAAGCGACAACCATATGGCTCCAGCCGATTGCCGATAACCGGTTACAAAACATGATCATCTCATACAATAAAATATAGCATCACGTCTTGACCATATCACATCACAACATGCCTGCAAAAACAAGTTAGACGTCCTCTACTTTGTTGTTGCAAATTTTACGTGGCTGCTACGGGCTTTAGCAAGAACCGTTCTTACCTACGCATCAAAACCACAACGATAGTTTGTCAAATAGACTCGTTTAACCTTCACAAGGATCGGGCGTAGCCACACTCGGTTCAACTAAAGTGAGAGAGACAGACACCCGCCAATCACCTTTAAGCAACGAGTGCTCGTGGCGGTGAAACCAGTCTCGCGTAAGCGTCACGCGTAATGTCGGTCCGGGCGCTTCATCTCACAATACCGCTGAACCAAAGTATGACATGTTGGTAGGCAGATGACTTATATCGTCCACAACTCACTTGTGTTCTACTCGTGCATATAACATCAACGCATAAAACCTAGGCTCGGATGCCTTTGTTGGGGAACGAGTAATTTCAAAAAATTCCTACGCACACGCAAGATCATGGTGATGCATAGCAGCGAGAGGGGAGAGTGTTGTCTACGTACCCTCGTGAGACCGAAGCGAAGCGATCTGGCGTAGAGGAAGTAGTCGTACATTCTCCTCGCGATCCAACCGATCCAGCGCCGTTACTCGGCGCCCCGAGTTCTTGACACACGACAGCTCGGTGGCGCTCCTCGGGCTCCGATCCAGCAAAGCTCGGGAGAGAGTTCGTCAAGACGACGGCGTGGTGGCGATCTTGATGTTTTATCGACGCAGGCTTCGCCTAAGCACCGCAACAATATGACCGAGGTGGATTATGGTGGAGGGGCACCGACACGGCTAAGGAACGATCTCAAGGATCAACTTGTGTGTTCTAGGGTGCCCCTTCCCCGTATATAAAGGAGCAAGGGGAGGGCCGGCCGCCTAGGGGCGCGCCAGGAGGGGGAGTCCTCCTCCTAGTGGGAGTAGGACTCCCTTTCCTAGTCCAACTAGGAAGGAGGAAGGGGAAGGAAGGAGAGGGAGAGGGAGAGGGAAAGGGGGGCCGTGCCCCCCTTCTTGTCCTATTCGGACTCCCTTGGGGGCGACGCCACCTCCTGGTGCGCCCTCTCTCTCCCTCTCGGCCCAATAAGGCCCATTACTTCCCCGGGGTTCGGTAACCCCTCGGCACTCCGGTTTTCTCCGAAACTTCCGGAACCTTTCCGTGTCCGAATATAGCCGTCCAATATATCAATCTTTATGTCTCGACCATTTCGAGACTCCTCGTCATGTCCGTGATCACATCCGGACTCGAACTCCTTGGTACATCAAAATACACAAACTCATAATATAACCGTCATCGAAACCTTAAGCGTGCGGACCCTACGGTTCGAGAACAATGTAGACATGACCGAGACACGTCTCCGTTCAATAACCAATAGCGGGACCTGGATGCCCATATTGGCTCCTACATATTCTACGAAGATCTTTATCGGTCAGACCGCATAACAACATACGTTGTTCCCTTTGTCATCGGTATGTTACTTGCCCGAGATTCGATCGTCGGTATCCAATACCTAGTTCAATCTCGTTATCGCAAGTCTCTTTACTCGTTCCGTAATACATCATCTCACAGCTAACTCATTAGTTGTAATGCTTGCAAGGCTTAAGTGATGTGTATTACCGAGAGGGCCCAGAGATACCTCTCCGACAATCGGAGTGACAAAACCTAATCTCGAAATCGCCAACCCAACATCTACCTTTGGAGACACTGTAGTACTCTTTTATAATCACCCGATTACGTTGTGACGTTTGGTAGTACCCAAAGTGTTCCTCCGTAAACGGAGTTGCATAATCTCATAGTTATAGGAACATGTATAAGTCATGGATAAAAGCAATAGCAACATACTAAACGATCGTGTGCTAAGCTAACGGAATGGGTCATGTCAATCAGATCATTCAACTAATGATGTGACCTTGTTAATCAAATAACAACTCCTTGTTCATGGTTAGGAAACATAACCATCTTTGATTAACAAGCTAGTCAAGTAGAGGCATACTAGTGACACTCTGTTTGTCTATACATTCACACATGTATTATGTTTCCGGTTAATAAAATTCTAGCATGAATAATAAACATTTATCATGATATGAGGAAATAAATAATAACTTTATTATTGCCTCTAGGGCATATTTCCTTCAGTGCGGTCGACAGCCTAGGAAGTTCTCGCACATGGATACAAACGCAGCAAGATACGCGATGGAGTTCGGAGTGAAGTGGTGGAGTTGGGCTCCAAAGAAGTTCAAAAAACCACGAAAGAAAACGCTCGGTGGCAGAGAAAATCCTCGATCGACATGAGTGGCCAGGAGCACACACTCACGCTCTTCCGGCTGGGGTTGCCACTCTTTTCCTGGAAGTATCGCGACGCCGTGGGGGATCAGCCCGTCGTCGGCCATGTCGAGGAGATCCTTCTCCCTGATGGTCGACTGGATCCAATCTCCCTGGACCCAGCCCTTCAGCAGACGGGATCTCGACGAAGACCCGCTGCGGCTGGTGGATCTCCCCTTCGCCTTCTCCGCCGCCGACGCCTTCTCCGCCGCTGACGCCTTCTTTGCGCGCTCCAGCACCGCCGTCTTCTCCTTGACCATGGCTGCCGGCGAGATGCGCGAAGAAGAGCTTTGCGGAGGCGAAAGCAGGTGCGTTGGGCGGAGACAACGAGAGCTGTAGGATCGAAGAAGGTGAGAGTGTCTAGAGGGGGGGTGATTAGACTACTCGACAAGATAAAAATTATACCTTTTGACAAAGACAAGTTTTTGGCAGATTTTGCATATCACACAAGTCAAGTAGCATACTACACATGCAATTCTAGAGTATGGGCAGCGGAAAGTAAATTGCACAAGTAGTAAAGAGAAGTGGAGAAGATCAAACGCAATTTGGAGACACGGAGATTTTTCTCGTGGTTCCGATAGGTGGTGCTATCGTCAATCCACGTTGATGGAGACTTCAACCCACGGAGGGTAACGACTGCGAGAGTCCACGGAGGGCTCCACCCACGAAGGGTCCACGAAGAAGCAACCTTGTCTATGCCATCATGGCATACGCCCACGGAGGACTAGCCTTACTCGGGGTAGATCTTCACGAAGTAGGCGATCTCCTTGCCCTTACAAACTTCTTGGTTCAACTCCACATCTTGACGGAGGCTCCCAAGCGACACCTAACCAATCTAGGAGGCACCACCTCCAAAAGGTAATAGATGGTGTTGGTGATGATGAACTCCTTGCTCTTGTGCTTCAAATGATAATCTCCCCAACACTCAACTCTCCTCACTGATTTGGCTGTGGTGGAAGAAAGGATTGAGTGGAAAGCAACTTGGGAAGGCTAGAAATCAAGTTTCATATGGTGGGAGTGGAGCAACTTGATCTCAACACAAGGGTAGGTAGTTTTCTTCTCAGAAATGTAAGGTAGGAGTGGTAGTTCTTTCTGATGGCTCTCTCCACGAATGAAGAGGGGGTGGAGGGGTATTTATAGCCTCCACACAAAATCCAACCGTTACACACATTTGACCAATCTCGGTCAGACCGAAGTTGACAACTCAGTGAGACCGAAAGTTCAAAACTTGTGAACGTTGGGATTTTCGGTGGGACCCTGAAAAGGACAGCAAACTAGGAAGGTCAGGAAAGATGGAAAGAAGTGGGATCCTGAAGAATCACAACTGGGCAATAAGAAACATGCATAAAGAATCATTGAGTTGAGCTGCAGAAGATAATATCCTGGTGAATGTAAATCGGTGACACCGAATTGATATGGATCGGTGAGTCCGAAAGTCAGAGACTTAGGGCAGATCCTTTTCGGTCAGACCGAAGTATTTAAGTCGGTGACGCCGAGTTTAATTCCAAGGAAATTCAGAAATAATTCAGCTCACTTTGCAAGGAATGTTTCAAAGGATTTGCAATGAATTTGTAAAAGATTTGCAAGGAATTGATCAGAGCCAAAAATATATTCACAAAAACAGAAGAATAGAAATGAAAAAGATTGCTAGATGAAGTTTTTTTTATTAAAAAGAGAACTCAATGAGAGAACATAAGAGAAAATAGAAAAACTCCAAAACATATGTACTTCATCTAGATAGGGGTCGGCGACAAAGTCACCTATGTTTGAGTATATTGACTTAGGAGTCAAATGAGAACATTTGATCATAGGTCATACTCATCTTTTAAGCTCAAAATGGGGTTGCCATTTTTCGATTAAGCATTTGATGTGATCACATCTTATGAAGCTGCTTGTACTCATGTCTTTGAGCAAAGCTCCTTCAAGATGTGAAGAACATACCTTGGGCTTGTTGTTGCTTTGTTCATGTAGGTGAACTTGATGTAGGTGCTCATTGAATGTGAAGTTGGAACACCTTTTCCTATTGTGTAGTTCATCTTCCTACATGGGTTAGGCAAGCAAGGAAATACTCAAGAATATCCAAGATGACAAGAGTGAAATACTAGATGTATAAGGTGTCAAAAAGGATATGTGGAATTTTGTTCCTTGAACTCAACATCCCAAAGGGCTAGATACTTGGTCAATGACAAGATTACTCATGATTTGAGTGTGTGGTAATCTTGTGGAATGTAGATCATCCAAGTACCTGCAAGGAGTTAGATGCAATACAAGGAGGCAAATGTGTCCAAGACATATGATTATCATCATAAGAGAAATATCAAGGATTAGTCAAGTAGGCTCATGCCTTGCATGCATCAATGGAGTTTTCACTCCAAGTTTGAAGCATCAATGATGTTCAACTCACTCCTTAAGCGACAAAACACCTTCTCATCAAGAGGTTTTGTAAAGATATCAGCAAGTTGTTTGTCAGTACGAACATGCTTAAGATTGATGTCACCCTTGGCAATGTGATCACGAATAAAATGGTGACGAACTTCAATGTGTTTCGTGCGAGAGTGTTGCACGGGATTGTGTCCAATCTTAATCGCACTCTCATTGTCACAAAGCAAAGGAACATGTCTCACATGTATCCCATAATCCTTAAGCGTTTGTGTCATCCATAGCAACTGAGCACAACAGGAACCAGCAGCAATATATTCTGCTTCTGCAGTAGATAATGATACCGAATTTTGTTTCTTGGAGGACCAAGATACAAGGGATCGACCAAGAAATTGACACGTACCCGAAGTTGACTTTCTATCAACCCTGTCACCGGCATAGTCCGAGTCGGAATAGCCAACAAGATCGAAAGAGGCCCTCCTAGGATACCAAATGCCAAAGTTAGGTGTGTGTATCAAATATCTCACAATTCTTTTAACAGCTTTAAGATGACATTCTTTAGGGGTTGCTTGATATCGTGCACACATGCATACACTCAACATTATGTCAGGATGAGAAGCACAGAGATATAGTAGAGAACCAATCATAGATCGGTAAACCTTTTGATCAACAGGTTCTCCATCTTTTGTCAAGTCATTATGTCCACTAGTAGGCATGGGGGTTTTCATACCTTTGCTTTCTTGCATGTTGAACTTCTTGAAGAGATCCTTAGTGTACTTTGTTTGTGAGACAAAAGTACCCTCCTTAGATTGCTTGATTTGCAACCCAAGGAAGAATTTGAGTTCACTCATCATGGACATCTCATACTTCTCCGACATAAGCTTTCCAAACTTCTCGCTAAAATGAGGGTTAGTTGAACCAAAGATAATATCATCAACATATATTTGACACACAAATAGTTCACCATCAACCCTTTTAAGTAAATAGCGTTGAGTCTATTTTTCCAATCTCAAATCCTTTTTCAAGCAGAAAGCTAGTCAAGAATTTGTACCAAGCTCTAGGAGCTTGTTTAAGACCATAAAGAGCTTTGTGCAACTTGTAAACATGATTAGGCCTTTTAGGATTTACAAATCCGGGAGGTTGTTTCACAAATACTTCCTCCTCTATTTCACCATTTAGGAAAGCACTTTTAATGTCCATTTGATAGAGAGTAATATCATGGTGATTGGCATATGCAAGAAGAATGCGAATGGACTCAAGTCTAGCAACGGGGGCATAGGTCTCACCATAGTCCATACCTTCGACTTGTGTGTAACCTTGAGCTACGAGACGAGCCTTGTTGCGGATGACTTGTCCATCTTCATCTTGCTTGTTCCGAAACACCCATTTGGTTCCAATGACGTTTTGGTCATCATTGGGCTTCTCTACCAAAGTCCATACGTTGTTCCTCTCGAAGTTGTGTAGCTCTTCGTGCATAGCGTTCACCCAATCCGGGTCTTCAAGTGCTTCTTCTACCTTCATAGGTTCAAGACTAGAGATAAATGAGTAATGCTCACAAAAGTTAGCTAAGCGAGTTTTAGAGCGAGTAATTCTCCCGGAGTCGATGTCATTCATCATTTGTTCCACGGGATGATTCTTCTTGACTCTTGCTCGAACTCGGGATAGCTTTCGTTGTGGTTGTGGCTGAGCTTCCTCATCATCCTCATCTTCCTCTTCTTCATTGTTGTTGGTGTTGTCTTGAGGTGGTGGAGAAGGAGGTTGTGGTGGATCTTCTTGTCGCACTTCCTCATCTTGGTGAGTTCCACTTGTGGAAGCCTCCATGTTGCCTTGAGGTTCATCTTGCCGTGAGGTAGGGGGCTCCACATATGTAGATGAGGTACTCTCCTTCACTTCCATGGGACGGATCTTTCCAATAGATAAGTCTTGAATGGCTTCCGATGGGTCCTTGTCTCCTACATCAATAGGCATTTGCTCTACTTGCGAGCCATTAGATTCATCAAACTTCACGTCTACCGTCTCTTCAACCTTTCGGGTGAAATTGTTGTAGACACGGTAGGTGTGGGAGTTTCATCCATAACCAAGGAAAAAGCCTTCATGAGTTTTAGGAGCAAACTTAGACCGACGATGTTTATCAAGGATATAGCATTTTGAACCAAAGACACGAAAGTATCCCACTTGGGGTTTGTTACCGGTGAGGAGCTCGTATGAAGTCTTGCCGAGAAGCTTATGAAGATAAAGCCTGTTGATAGCATGACAAGCTGTCTCGACGGCTTCTCCCCAAAAGTGCTTGATTGTCTTGTATTCATCAAGCATCGTTCTCGCCATCTCTATGAGCGTTCGGTTCTTCCTCTCAACAACTCCATTTTGTTGAGGAGTGTACGTAGTCGAGAACTCATGTAGAATCCTTCCTCATCGAGAAAAGAGTCCACATGGGCGTTCTTGAACTCCGTTCCATTGTCACTCCGAACTTTCTTGATCTTCACCTCAAATTGATTTTGGGCCTTTCGGCAAAGGTTTTGAAGATTCTCTGAACTCGTGACTTGTCATCAAGGAAAAATACCCACGTAAATCTGGAATAATCATCAACTATAACTAGACCAAAGGAGTTACCACCAAGGCTTTTGTAAGCATTGGGACCGAAGAGATCCATATGAAGAAGCTCAAGCGGTCTCCTTGTGGTCATGATGTTCTTCACGGATGACTTCCACCTACTTGTTTTCTGCACGACAAGCACTACAAAGTCTATCTTTGTCAAAGAGAACATCTTTAACACCAAGAATATGATCACCTTTGATTAGCTTATCTAGATTACGCATACCAACATGTCCAAGCCTTCTATGCCATAGCCAACCTTTAGCGGATTTAGCAATGAAGCAAGTTCTAGGTTGAGCTTTCTTAGTGAAATCAACAATATATAGATCAC
The DNA here is from genome assembly GCA_021437245.1 of Aegilops speltoides. NCBI lineage: Eukaryota > Viridiplantae > Streptophyta > Magnoliopsida > Poales > Poaceae > Aegilops > Aegilops speltoides. Next base: position 102,550,073 of record CM038141.1, on the reverse strand, counting down.
CTCTACGGATACGGTAAAAACCATGTTATGATTGTCACGACGAAAGACTTGGCAATCTACTTGATGAATAGCACATTGAATCCAAAGTCAGCTAATCTAGACACGGAAAGTAAATTGTATCCAAGTGATTCAACAAGCATGACATTTTGAATAGAGCTATCTTGAGATATGGCCACCTTACCAAGGCCAAGTACCTTACCCTTGGAGTTGTCTCCAAAAGTCACATACTTGCGTGGACCATCGTTCTTTGCAAGCTCTCGAAACATGTCTTCATCTCCGGTCATGTGATCGGTGCATCCACTATCAAGAATCCACTCTTTTCCACCGGATACGTAGTCTCTCAAATTTGCCATAAGATTGAGACTCTTCATGATCTTGTCTGGCTCGGTGTCCGAATCGGAGTAGTCGTCATCGTGCTCATGCTCATCATCATATTGACCCATAGATAATTCATCAGACTTGCATTAGTTTTGTCAATGTGACAATAATCATCGGAATGCAATACAAGAGCATTTCTAATTAGAACATTGATAAGTCCGGGATCACCCTTCTTTTTCATAAGATCACGAAGCTCAAAGAAGCATTTATCAAAGTTGGGGTCATTGGGGCGCATCATATCAAATTCAATAGTCTTGTACAGAATTTCATCAAGACCTCTCAAAGAGTAGTCCGGATAAAGTTCTTCCAAAAACTTCCACATAGCATAGGCGCACTCAAAGTTTGTGACAAGCTCAAGCAAGTTATCGGGCAAACCTCTAATGATAAGATTTACAGTTCTAAGGTTCTGAAGCAAATCAAGCTCTTCATCCATGGTAGGGTGCAAGGGGTCAAATGGAGGCACATATGGGGTTTCAACATATTTGCAAGTTATACATCTTAAAGATAATAAGCATTTCAATCCTCCACGAGTTATAGGACACTCCATCAAGAATAGGCACTCTATGGCTAACACTCCCAAACGTGAACCGTCCATCTTCCTCCAATGGTGTGTAAACCAAAGCAATGGAGACCAAAGCTCTGATACCAATTGTAGGATCGAAGAAGGTGAGAGTGTCTAGAGGGGGGGGTGATTAGACTACTCAACAAGATAAAAATTATACCTTTTGACAAAGACAAGTTTTTGGCAGATTTTGCATATCACACAAGTCAAGTAGCATACTACACATGCAATTCTAGAGTATGGGCAGCGGAAAGTAAATTGCACAAGTAGTAAAGAGAGTGGAGAAGATCAAACGCAATTTGGAGACACGGAGATTTTTCTCGTGGTTCCGATAGGTGGTGCTATCGTCAATCCACGTTGATGGAGACTTCAACCCACGGAGGGTAACGGCTGCGAGAGTCCACGGAGGGCTCCACCCACGAAGGGTCCACGAAGAAGCAACCTTGTCTATGCCATCATGGCATACGCCCACGGAGGACTAGCCTTACTCGGGGTAGATCTTCACGAAGTAGGCGATCTCCTTGCCCTTACAATCTTCTTGGTTCAACTCCACATCTTGACGGAGGCTCCCAAGCGACACCTAACCAATCTAGGAGGCACCACCCTCCAAAAGGTAATAGATGGTGTTGGTGATGATGAACTCCTTGCTCTTGTGCTTCAAATGATAATCTCCCTAACACTCAACTCTCCTCACTGATTTGGCTGTGGTGGAAGAAAGGATTGAGTAGAAAGCAACTTGGGAAGGCTAGAAATCAAGTTTCATATGGTGGGAGTGGAGCAACTTGATCTCAACACAAGGGTAGGTAGGTTTCTTCTCAGAAATGTAAGGTAGGAGTGGTAGTTCTTTCGATGGCTCTCTCCACGAATGAAGAGGGGTGGAGGGTATTTATAGCCTCCACACAAAATCCAACCGTTACACACATTTGACCAATCTCGGTCGGACCGAAGTTGACAACTCGGTGAGACCGAAAGTTCAAAACTTGTGAACGTTGGGATTTTCGGTGGGACCGAAAATACAATCTCGGTGAGTCCGATTCTTCCAAAGACTAGGGTTTGCCAATCTCGGTGGGACCGACTTTATCATCTCGGTGACACCGATTTGATGATGAATGTTCTGAAGCTTGGCAACACTAGTTTCGGTGAGACCGAGTTCAGAATCGGAAAATCCAAAATTTCTAGGGTTTGGCTATATGGCTGAGGTGGTTCATCTTGGTGTGACCGAGTTTATGGAATCGGTGGGACCGAGATTACTTATGAGTGTGTTATGGAAGTGAGGGGTGCTGATAGTTTAGGAGATATATCACTAAGCACTTTGAGCAACCAGATCATTATCATAACCTCATCCCCTTTTAATAGTATTGGCTTTCCTATGGACTCAATGTGATCTTGGGTCACTAAACCAAAAATGGAGTCTTGAGCTTTTGCCAATGCTTGCCTTAGCATCTTGAGGGGTCCACCTCTCCAGTCCTTTTGCCATGCCAAAGTGATTGACCTTCCTGAAACATACTTGATGAAAGTATTAGTCCAACCACAAAGTATGTTGTCATTAATTACCAAAACCACCCAGGGAGCAAATGTGCTTTCAAGAGCAGAGGAGAAAGAATGGAGCACTGTTCAGAAACCCTCACTAGTCGCATTTATAACGTCCCTTCCGAGTGGATGACAGGTGGACCCGGTCAATCTAATCATATCCCAAAACAGTTGCATTGACACGATACGTGGCGGAAAAAGCGGCGCGAAGATCGAGGCGTCTATGTCCTGTCCCGTCCGAAAGGCCATGTTCGTTTCGCAAGCGCTTCCCCAAATTTCGTATCCCGTGGAATCCGCGAGCGGCAGATCGGTCTGTCAGGCGCGAGATTTCCTGCGATCCGTCACTCCGGAACCGGCAAAGTCTAAAAGATCACTCGACGAAAGACAAGAATGGATCGAGTCGACTGAAGAAAAGTTGCTCGTTATCAACAAAGAAGATCTTGGTCAAGAACGACGATAGCCAAGATGCCAAAAATCAATGGAAACAACATCAACTCCTTCCTCATTCAAGCCTCAATCCATTCGGGGGCTAATGATGGATTCATGTACCTAGGGTAGGGTCATAGGCCTGACCTAAAAGTCCTACCCAAGGACACCCTTAGAAGAGGTCACCTTCCAGTCGACCAACGAGGAACCCACTCGACTGACTAGAAGGACTCGACCATGGAGACTCACTCGACCATGAAGATACACTCGACCACCGGAAGGTCAAGGCACTCTCAGACCTGCAACGGCTGTAATTGAATAGACTTAATGGTAGTTAAGGCACTTTATGTGGGCGTTACGATGCGCCCAGACTTAATGTACTTTAACCCCTTCATTATGTGGGCTGGCAGGGGTCCTGGCGCACTCTATATAAGCCACCCCCCTCCACAAGCAGAGGGGTTCGCACTCTTGTAACACCTATACACATAATCCACTCGACCGCCTCAGGGCTCCGAGACGTAAGGCTTTTACTTCCTCCGAGAAGGGCCTGAACTCGTACATCACTTGTGTTTACAACCTCTCCATAGCTAGGACCTTGCCTCTCCATACCTACCCCCCACTCTACTGTCAGACTTCGAACCACGATAGGGACTACACCCAGTGGGTGCACTCAGCATGCCCCCACTGATCTAGATCAACACTCAGCATGGTCTGCCCAGCGTGAGTCAAAAAAACAAGGTAAAAAAGAAGATTCTAAGACCTCAGCCGACTGCCAGCAGTCAACCGCGGTCTCGGGGACTACACCCACTGGGTGCACTCGGTGTGCCCCCACTGGTCCAGACAGAATACTAAGACTCAGCACGAGTTAAGTGGAGCAGAAGACTTCCTAAACTCTAAAAACAGGCACACCCCAGTGGGTGATCAGATATAAAACAGCATTCAAAAGTTCAGTCGGGAGTTCACTGACCTTAACATTGGTCTACAGAGCGGTGCTGGCATTATAGGCCACCTGGCTGGCCTCGTGCATCACCTTCACCTGCTCCATCACAAGGTTCACCTGGCGAAGAGCCTCCCTGGTAGCACTTGGTGAATCATCTGGGGTCTGGTATGCAGCAAAAAGTGATGGCTCCAAGGTGGCCAAGGCAGCTACTGGGTCGGATGCGTGGAGTTGCACTGGAGCAGCAGGAGCCGGAGCGGTCGACCCCGACAGACGATCAGTCGTCAGCGGGTTGGCGAATGTGACGTTGGTCCGAACCGGATCTCCGGAACGCTCGACCACCGCCTCAAGCACCAGCGTCGACTGCGGAACTTGAACTTCAAGCCCTCTCCTGCTTGAGCCCCCGCTTATCCTCCTCCTCCCCTGTAGAGGCACTTCTTCTTCTTCATCATCGGGAAGCACGGCGATGTCTCGCGGAACTACAGCGAAAGCAAAACATCAGAAATTCAGCCGACCGATAACTCAATCGACTAATGAGTTCTGGTCGAACGGACTTACCAGCTCGGGAGGTGGCCGCGTTGTCGGTCTCCTCGTCTCCTGGAGCTTTGTCGATATCCATGTCAGTCGCAGCAGAGGTGGGGCTAGAAAGATACATGATCCATTCGGTCAGAACAGAAGCTTCAGTCGGCTTAGATTAATGCAAGAAAGATACTCATCTTGAAGCAACAGGGACGTCCATCTTGATCCTCGGCAAAGTCTTCCGAGTCTTTGGAGGAGCAACCTTGGGCTACTTGGCGACCTTCTCTATCGGGTCCGGAGTCGATGTCCGAGTGCGCTTCTGCGTGTGGGTACTTGAGGCCACGTTCTTTCCGCGCCCGCCCGCCGGGTCATGGTGTTGCTTGGATCGGCGTTCAGAGTGCGGCGGCGAGTAGACCGCTTCCTCGTTGTCTGACTCCTCGCTTTCCTCCTCCTCGTATTCATCCGAAGATTCCCATTCGCCGCTCTCCTCCGCGCTGGCCTCTCCCTCCTAGTCCTGCTCTAGAACTTGTTCACCGTTGGGCATCGAATACATGTCAGTAAAAACCTACAAGGCAAGAAGTCGAGTGAAAGTTAGTCGAGCTCAAGGACAGTCGGAATGTGTATGCAAAGACAGTCGGAATAAAGAACATACCTTGTCGGGCTGATTGTTGTCACTGAAGGGGATGACTCTCCTCGCCCCTCTGGGCTTGTCCTAGTTGCCTGTAAGGCTCTTCAACCACATGGCCACGGTCTTGGCTGGCACTTCCTCTGGATGAACACGAGCGGTGTCGTCAGCCCCAGAGTACAGCCACATGGGATGGTCATGGGCCTGAAGAGGCTAGATGCATCGACTGAGGAATACTTCCAGCAGATCCATGCCAGTGACACCCTCATTAATCAGTTGGACCACTTTCTCAACCAGCATCTTCGTCTCCACGTTCTCAGCAGCAGTCACTTTCAATGAGGAAGGAGTCTGGACACGGTCAAAAGTAAAGTGGGGAAGGCCGGTCGACTGACTTGGAGTTGGGAGGTCCTGGCAGTAGAACCAGGTCGACTGCCAGCCCCTAACAGACTCAGGGAGAGTCATGGAAGGGAAAGAACTCCTCTACCTTTTCTGGATACCCAACCCCCCACACATCTGAATGACATGGGTTTTCTCGTCACTCGTTTTCGCTTTCTTCACCGACTGGGAACGGATGGTGAAAATATGTTTGAAAAGACCCCAGTGCGGTCGGCACCCCAAAAAGTTTTCACACATCGACACGAACGCGGCAAGGTACGTGATGGTATTGGGAGAGAAATGATGGAGTTGGGCACCGAAGAAGTTCAAGAAGCCCCGGAAGAAGGGTTGCGGAGGAAGCAAGAAGTCCCAGTCGACGTGGGTGGCGAGCAGTACACACTCACCCGGTCGAGGCTGCGGCTCCGTCTCCCCCTCAGGCAGCCCTACTGCATCCTTGGCGAACAGCCCGAACTCCACCAGCTCATCCAGATCTTCCTGGCGGAGCGAAGAACGTATCCAATCGCCCTAGATCCAGCCTGGCGGCAGCCCCAAGCGTGATGACGACCCGTGGTTCTGCTTCTTGCCCTTCGCCGCCCCCGTCGCCTTCTTCGCGCGCTCCAGCGCCGCCGTCTTGTCCTTCACCATGGTGGCGGAGCGGCGGCATCGAGAGCAGAGGAGCCGGATGCGGTGGAGAAGTAGAGGAAGAAGAAAGAAAAACAGACGCGCACAGTGCAGGCGCCTCGGCTCAGTCGCCTTATAAAGGGCCGCTTCTGAGTGGCTGACGCGTGGGACCAGGCGATCCTGTTAAATCCCGCAACAGTCGCGCGCAACGTACGTGGCGAAAAAGGTGGCGCGGAGATCAAGGCGCTACTGTTTATCCACCCTGCTTACTTCGGCACGTCCCGTCCCGCGCGCTTCCCCGAAATTTCGAATCCCGTGAAATCTGGGATACACTGCAATCAATCGTGCCAAAGATTCTGCACCCCAAGACAACACTTGGCAGATGATGCTGCAAGTTCATTCGGTAACTCTATGAATTGATCATGGCGACTGAATCGAAGCTGAAGGATCAATGTAAGCCTTCTGTCCTGCGTAAAACACTCGCAAGACGCAATGCTCGGAACAAGTTCAACTTCAACCTACTTTCCACTCGAACCTTAATTCATTCAGGGGCTACTGATGAGGATACAGACCCGGGGTAGGGCCATGGACCTAACCTATACACCCTACCCAAGGTCACTACCCTAGAAGCTAAGAAGTCCAAAAGGTAACAAAGAACCCCCAGTCAAAGATGTCGAGTGCAATCCACTCGACCAATCATATCACTCGGATACCCCTCCTACTTGTTGTCACTCGACCATACAATGAATCACTCGACCTACCGTCCCCAGCCCGCGCCGCCGCGGCCCGCGGCCCTTGCGCCGGGATATGACGAGGAAGCCCCGAAGAAGACAGCACCTCGCCCTCCCCACGCACAAGCCCGCGCCACCAGAACCACGCAGCCACCGCCGCCGCCGCCTGGTCGCCATCGTCTTGCCCAAATGACGACGCGCTCCTCTCCATGGCCTGCGTCCGCGCGCCGAAGCCAAGGAAGAAGGAAGAAGGCCCGCGCGCGCCGACGCCAGCCGGGCTTCGCCCGGCGGCGCCCTCGGGCGGCGACGGGGGTAGGAAGGGTTGGGAAAGGGCTGCTGGCCGGCGGCGGCTAGGGTTCGCCCTGCCGCCCGCAAGAGCGGCACGGGCGAGCGAAGGCTCCTGGTCATGCACCAATCCCCCCGATCGATTTTGCGAAGAGCTCGAATATACTATTCAACTTCTGTGAGTTTTTTTAAGGATCTAGTGCCACTTAATATATGGTTTGGCCTTTCAATAAAAATAAAAATAAAAGGACATCCTTGCGGTTGGGAAGAAAAAAACTCTAAGAATGTGTGCAAGGTGTGCCATGAGTCTATGCTCAGCTCAGTGCCGAAGTGAATGGTTTTCAGAGCAACAGGGATCGGCTCCCTGGGTTTTTTTTTTTGAATTTTCACCGCGGGGGGGCTTAGACTCAGCTCAGTAGACTGGCAAATGACTGGTTAACATTCTCCATTCCAAAGGAAAATATCATCCAGTACTCCACAGTAGGCACAGGCTCAACCGCATCCACGTCCACAGCCTCCGAAACCAGCCAAAGACTACAAATTCTCGAAGCACTGAACCTCATGCCCACACGCATTTCCACGGGCCTTTGCTCAATTCCCAGCAGGAAAATGTGGCCTCGAACCTGGCATCTTCCCAAAGGCATCTTGGTTCTTGGAAGGTACAAGCGAAACCTGGCATGAAAATAACCCGCTGCATCTCGCCAAAGACCGATTAGCGGTCCTGGCTGAATTATGTTCTTGTCACCTTCAATTTGCTCAAGGAAAATGTGAGGAAAATAGCTGGAGCTTGCAAGGCCAGGGTTGGATTCTTGGGAGTTCAGATTTGACCTCTCGCCCGAGGAAAGTTCACGCTGGGCACTGTGGACTAGAGGTCCCTTTCTTGTGTGTGCTCTTTGCACGTATGAAAAGTGTGAAAAACTCCTTCTGTGATTGGGGGCCAGACGGATTGGCTGGCCACGTGGTTGCATGGCTACCGGAATATAAGTTTTATTAATTTGGTTTTGTTGATGATTTCTGTACTGGATAAACACAAGTCCTATTTGGCTTGGTGTTTTTTTCCTGCGAGTGTGCCAAAAAAACTCCATGTGAGGTTGGGGACCAAGGAATTAATTCGCATTGTGATGCATTGTATATGGCCATCCGAATAATAGGTTTTGCTTGATCGACCCCGCTTCATTTAGGTTTCGGATAAACACGACTATTTCATACATGGATGTAGACACGGGGACTCGCAGGAGCCGTAGCCTCCCCACAATCGCGGAACTACTGAGGATGAGATGTGGCAGGGCCTCATTCACAACTCCGTCTACTACCCGGGACCAAAGAATTAATTTGCCATGTGATTATGTGACTGCCTTAATTTTTTTGATATCGATTTCATTTCTATTTCGGATAAACACTACTCCCTCCGTCACAGTTTAGAAGGCACCGTTAAATTTGCGAGTGTTTCCACAATAGACAAGATTAGTACTCCGGCATACTATTTCTATATGCATGCGTAGTGTGAATGCTACTTTTTAGCCCATCTCACAACCAATAGATAACCACCTAGGTCCCAGAGAATTTCCCAGTGCGCCTTCTAAACCGTGACGGAGGGAGTACTGTTTTAGACATGGACAAAGGCAAGGGCATTCATACAAGCCATTGCTTCCCCCATAATCGCGGAACACTAGTCTCATCATTCCGAGCATCAAGGTTTTATTTGCATTGGTGCTGTTTGGTCACCTCGTAAAGTATAACGAATATATCTGTCTTTAGCTATACTCCCTTCGTCCGGAAATACTTGTCCTAAAAATGGATAAAATTGATGTATCTATAACTAAAATAAGTCTAGATACAATCATTTTGAGGACAAGTATTTCCGGATGGAAGGAGTACTTATTACTTATCAACAAATATTTTTACAAATAAAAGCACGAGTTGTTATGAGGTACTCTTTCCATTTCGTACTAAAGTTGAGACATTTATTTTAGAACGGACAGAGTATCAATCATCTAAATCATCTGTCAGATCTATTTTAGAGGGTGCTTGATACGTTTTAGTCCCATGACTAAAAGTAGTGGGACTAAAACTTGCTAGCCTCACCAATGCTTGGATCCAAATGCTAAAGAGACTAAAATCAAGTTATTAGGCATTTATTATCCTCCAAACCCTCCAATCCAGAACTCGCATGTGTTAAAGGAGAGGAATTAAATGAGGAGAGAGAGGGCTAATACATATTTTTAGTAGGTTTCCTATGACTAAAAATTTTTAGCCCCAAGACTAGTCCTAGCCTCTCTTTAGTCAGGGGTGCTTGGAACTTTAGCCTCTAAAAGAGACTATTTTTAGTCAGACTAAAAATAGTCCCTTGGATCCAAGCACCCTCTTAATCATCCAATATAAAATGCAAGTCACATTTTGTTTGATGTTTTTCTCCTAGTCTTTTTTTTTTGAAATGGTCACCGAGGGGGAGGGGGAGGGGAAGGCTCCCCACCTGAATATATTTCAAACATAGCAGAAGAGTACAGAGCTCACATGTTTTGTGAGGAGAGGAAGTCACGCCACAGCACGGCGTGTTCCTTTAGGCTCTCGGTTTTTAGCCGAGGAGCCCATATAGTTATGTCATCAATAATAGCTCTAATGGAATCAGCAGTGAGAAGGTCTATTCCTTGGAAGACCTGCATACGCACCCCGAGATCCAAGAGAGCCGCATACGCACCCCGGGTCGAGAAGGCGGACCCGTTGAGCAGGCGATGAGTGTCCGGTACCCGCGAGAGAGCACAATCCTGCAACAAAGAGTTTAGAGAAGCATGTTCTGCAATCGCAGTAGTGGTTAGCTGATTACGAAGAGCAAGATCGATCCCTTCCTGCATAATTGTAACCACCAAGGCATTTTGTGTTGTATGGTGGGAAAAAAGGGCTGGGTAGACTATAGCCAGAGGTTCTGGCTTTAGCCATCGATCTAACCAGAAGAAGGTAGAGCAACCGTCTCCAACAGTGCACTGTGAAATCTCTCTCAAGTTCTGAAGGTGTTTGAAAATAGTCTTAGCAAGAAAGGAGTTGTTCTTGCCAAAGCCAGTGTGGAGAGATGAGTGATGCAAAACCCAATCCTTCTAAGGGAGGGAGGTGGAGTGTAAAAATTTGTAAGCAAATTTCAGCGGTAAACAAAAATTTTCTGCTAGTAGTATTCCCTCCGTTCGGAATTACTTGTCTCGGAAATGTGTATCTAGATACATCCATTTCCGAGACAAGTAATTCCGAACGGAGGGAGATACATCCATTTGCGAGACAAGTAATTCCGAACGGAGGGAGTATGTCGCAATGACTTGGTCTGCAACCGGGGACCAAAGAATAAATTTGCCATGTGACTGTGTGGCCACCTGAATCATAACTTCTCACCGATTTCGGTTCAGTTACTGTTTCAGATAAGCATGACTATTTTGGACATGGACATGGACAAGAGGACTCGCCGGAGCCATTGCTCCCCCATAATCGCGGAACAATAGTCATATCCCTTCGAACATCAAGATTTCTACATCTGTATCTGTAATTGTCTACAGTCTTTTACTAATAAGAGCATGAATTGATTTAAGTTTAGTTTAAATATAGTTGGCTAAAAAAGCACGAGTTGTGCTGAGACACTGATCATCTTAACCATCCATCCATCAATAAACATGCCACGCTCGGCCCAGGGGGGTCGAACACGGCCCGCACGGCTGCGCACGCCACGCCCTCGCCTTACTGGTGCTCTATCATCCTAGCGCGTGGCACGGGAGAGACATCGAGCGCCACACAAGGCCAAGCAGGCAGTCGGGCAAATGTCCCGATCACCTTTACCCCGAACAGGAGGCGGCCACGCTTAACGAACCGATTAGCTATTATCTTTTTTGCTCCATTTCGTTAACGAATCCAGAAGAGAAACCATCGAGCATCGTATCGACAGGTCCACAAGGCATTAACTAATCTAGCAAGCAAATCTTTGCCGCATGCACGTGGTCGTTAATTGATCACTTGACGACCAGTCTCCGTTTCTGCATAGTTTATCTATCTCCCTTGAGCGGACATTTGAATCTTTCTTCTTCTCGTGTGCTTTGAACAGGTCGTCCGTTTGATTTTGATCAAAGACAAGAAGTGTTTTTAAATGAACTGTTTAGTACCTAACAAGTTAACTACTAGTGTTTTCTTGCGGGCAAAAACACCTAACAACTAACTGATGAGGTAATGATGCATGCATGGGTGCCGGTATTGCTTGTCATGACAAGGAATTTCAGGAGCCACCGGTAAACCACGTGGCAAATGGAGACGGCGAACACATGATGGAAAAGGAAAGGCTTCCATGCTAATTACTAGTTTAACAACTGATGGATTGGGATGAGAAAAAACAAGGAGCAAATTCTGAAATCCGGAGCATCACAGTGATGGATGAAAATTCTATTCTAGCCTTTGCAGATACCATAGTAATTCTTCAGGATAGCCTCAAAACATTAGGGCACCCACAATTGTTGTCTTCAAATTTGGCTTCTCAAACATTCGCGGACGCATCCGGACGTGTCGGTGAAACCTTAATTTTTGCTATCTCACACTTTGTCCTTAATTTGTCCGGTTCATATGTATATGATTGGTGATGAAAAGAAACAAATAGAGAAAAGAAAGAATAAAGAAATACCCAACAGCTAACCGATCAGGTAATGATACATGCATGGGTGCCGGTATTGCTTGTCATGACTAAGAATTTCAGGAGCCACCGGTAGATCACGTGGCACATGGAGACGGCGAACACATGATGAAAAAGGAAAGGTCTCCATGCTAATTACTCCGTAAAACTACTAGGAGATCACTACTCCTAGTAGTGATCTAAATGCTTTTATATTTATTTTTTATGAAGGGAGTACATTTCTATAGAGGTAGAACTAGCCTAATCACCGATGAGAAGAATGAAGGAGGAATCTGAAATTCGAAGCATCAGACATGTCAAATAGGATTACCGTCAGAGCCTACTCACGTTTCTTATTTTAAACAGTACTCCTATATCATTACTCTCGGGTTTTTTTCGAAAAGGGGACTCCCCGGCCTCTGCATCAGAACGATGCATATGGTCACTTAAATAAATAAAATAGGTTCAACAATATCATAGTCTTGAAACAAAATAAAGGCGAGCTCACATAGGGCCTCGACGCCAAAACAAGAAAATGCCATAAAGCCACAGCCGGCTGGCAAAATAAAGATAGGAAAACTAATTGTCTATCCTATTATATGACCGCCATCCAAACCGGTTGAAGATATCCCGCGCTACCATCTCCCACCGGACAGATCCAGTAACCAAACGCTTCCTGGCCTCCGTCGGAGTGAGTAAGGACCACATACGGATCAGCGCCGTAGCACGGAATATAACCTGTAAAAAATGAATGGTAGTTATTCTGTTAAAAGCCAAATCATTCTGCAGTTCCAAATTGCCCATAAAAACGCACAAACTCCTACACGAATATGTCTAGCTGTATCGGACTCTATCCCATCCAGCCACGTTCCAAATAACGACCCGACCGAACTCGGAGGAGTAATGTTAAAGGCAATTTGCACGGTGCGCCACAGAATTCTCGCCAACGGACACTCAAAGAAGAGATGCTTAATGGTTTCGTCCTGATCACAGAAACTACACCTAGTAGATCCTGTCCAATTGCGCTTAACCAAGTTGTCCTTTGTTAAAATAACCTGTTTATGGACAAACCACATAAACACTTTAATTTTCAAAGGAACTTTTACTTTTCAAACATGTTTGGAACTAGGAATGACAATGAAGTTAATAACATCGATGTACATTGACTTAACGATAAATTGTCCGACTTAGTAAGTTTCCAACACAAGCGATCGGGTCGATGAGCTAGCTGGACTTCCATCGCCCACGCACTGAGATGAAGCCAAGCTTCCCATCTATCACCAACAAGCACCCTCCGAAACTGAATATTAAGGGGAATGGACTGCATGATCGTTGCAACTAGCGCATCACATCGCTGGACAATACGATACAGGGTTGGGTACTATAGTGCCAATGGTGTATCACCCAGCCAAGTATCCTCCCAGAACCGTGTATCATTGCCATCACCAACAATAAACTTTGTTCTATTAAAGAAGGTTGTCTTAACTCTCATAAGCCCCTTCCAAAACGGCGAATCAGTTGGTCTCACTGTCACCTATGACAAAGTTTTCGAATGCAGATACTTGTTGCGGAGAATCTGCGCCCAAGTTGCGTCAGTCTGAACTAAAAGTTTATACAACCACTTACTAAGCAGGCATCTGTTCTTGACCTCAAGATTCTCGATACCCAAACCCCCTTGGTCCTTTGGTCGACAAATAACATCCCACTTGGCGAGTCTATACTTTCTCTTAAGTTCATCACTCTGCCAAAAAAATCTTGATCGGTAGAAGTCCAGCCTTTTCCTAACCCCCACTGGAACCTCAAAGAAAGATAGTAGGAACATCAGCCTACTTGTGAGCACCGAGTTAATAAGAATTAACCGGCCTCCATATGACATAAGTTTGCCCTTCCAGCAACTAAGTTTCTTTTCAAACCGATCTTCGATGCATTTCCACTCTTTGTTCGTTAGCTTACAATGGTGAATGGGTATACCTAGGTAAGTAAAAGGTAAAGCCCCTAATTCACATCCAAACAATTGCCTATAAGCCTCTTGTTTCCCCTTGGCTCTACCAAAGCAGAACAACTTGCTTTTATGAAAGTTAATCTTTAACCCGGTCAATTGTTCAAATAAGCATAACACCAGCTTCATATTTCTCGCTTTTGCCAGGTCATGCTCCATAAAGATGATTGTATCATCAGCGTACTGCAGAATGGACACACCCCCATCAACTAGGTTGGGCACCGAACCACCCACCTGACCGGCCTCCTTTGCCCTACCTATGAGAATTGCCAACATGTTAACCACAATGTTGAACAAAATAGGGGACATTGGGTCTCCTTGCCTCAGGCCTTTGTGTGTCTGGAAAGAATGCCCTATATCATCATTTACCTTAATTCCAACGCTCCCTTTTTGCGTAAAGGATTCTACCTAGCATCACCAAGCCTCATCAAAACCCTTCATACGCAAGGCCTGTTGAAGGAATGGCCGTTTTACTTTGTCGTACGCTTTTTCGAAATCCACTTTGAAAACAACTCCATCCGGCTTTTTCGTGTGGATTTCATGGAGCGCTTCATGAAGGACCACTACCCCCACAAGGATATTCCTGTCCGGCATGAAAGCAGTTTGGGTAGGCTGCACAACAGCATGCGCGATCTTTGTGAGCCTATTGGTCCCGACCTTGGTGAAAATTTTGAAACTAACATTAAGAAGACAGATTCGCCTGAATTGCTCAATTCTCACAGCCTCTGTTTTCTTAGGAAGAAGGGTGATCGTTCCAAAATTGAGTTGAAAAAGATGAAGTTGTCCAGCAAACAGATCATTGAACAAAGACAACAAATCCCCTTTAATGATATGCCAGCATTTCTTATAAAACTCCGCTGGAAATCCATCGGGGCCCGACGCCTTGTTATTTTTCATTTGCGAAATGGCCTCCAGCACCTCTTTCTCGGAGAAATGGGCCGAAAGAATATCATTCTCCACCGCTGTGAGTTGAGGAACATCCTCAACCTGGACTCATCCAAATGACACACGGTTCTCTTACGAGGGCCAAACAGCTGCTTATAGTACTCGGTAATGTACAATTTTAGGTTTCCTATCCTACAATTGTACCCTCATCTTGCTTAAGCTGAAAGATCCTATTCTTTCAATGCTTACCATTAGCGATCATGTGAAAGAATTGAGTGTCCGCGTCCCCCTGGACTACTCGCTGGACCTTGGCCCGCAACGCCCACTTCAACTCTTCTTCCCTAAGATTCTTTCAGCCTCAGTTCCGCATCAAGCTTGGCATGAAGCTCCGTGGTCGGCAGCACTGTGGTTTCTGCTTTTACATCCAGGGACTAAATAAGGGAAAGGAGCCTTTCCTTTTCAACCTTATAAATCCCGCTAAGATGCTTAGCCCACCCACGCAGGAAACTCCTCAAATGCCTAATCTTATTCTGCCAGCGCTGAAGCGTAGTCTTCCCTCCTGAATCCTTAGCCCCACTCTCTAGCCACGAGATCAAGAAAGCCTTCTCGTTCAAACCAAGCCATCTCAAAGGAGAACACATTTTTGTTCCCCAGGTGGGTGGGCTCACCAGAGTCCACCAATAACGGCGTGTGGTCAGAAATACCACGGGACAAGGCCTGAACTGTTACTAGAGGGAACTTATGTTCCCAATTGACACTGGCCAACACTTGATCCAACTTCTCATACGTCGGATTTGGCAGGGCGTTAGCCCAGGTGAATTTTCTACCCGAGAGCTCAATTTCTCTCAGGTCCAAACTTTCAATGATAGTATTGAACATGAACGACCATCTGCCGTCAAAGTTATCATTGTTCTTATCCTCACGCCTTCTAATTATATTGAAATCACTCCCACCAGGATAGGCAACTTCTTGGAACCACAAATCCGAACGAGATCAGCCAAGAACTCAGGCTTGAGCTCGGGCTGCGCATCACCATATACCGCAACCAGAGCCCAATTAAACCCATCTTCCTTCGACCGCACCCGAAACTTGACTGCAAAGTCACCCATCACCACACTGTGAACCTCAAGCGCTTCACACCTAACGCCGAGTAAGATTCCACCCGATCTCCCACTCAGCGGCAAGCAATGCCAATCAAAATCTATACCCCCCGACAAAGTATTTAGAAATTGAGGCGCAAAGTTATCTCTACCCGTCTCCGATAGAGCGCTAAAATCTAAACGATGCTTGACAGACGCCTCAGCAAGAAACCTTCTTTTAGCCAAGTCTTTTAGACCTCTGCTATTCCAAAAGATTCCTTTCATAGTTCATCATGGAATTTTTTCGTCGTACGAATCCTAGCACTCCTACGCACTGCGGACACCAGGTACACCTTCCGTTTCCACTTGTGCTTGGGGACAGTTTGACGCTGCAACTGGTCCTCACAACCAGTCTCAGAGGGGCTAGCCAAAACTATCTCAATAGAATCATCCTCTACATCCGCCTCAGTAATAGGTTGCATAAGAACCGCACAAAAATTGTCGAGCACCCTGACCCCGAGCTCATCAACCTCAGAATCACTCATGGGTTTAACAACCGCAATATTACGAATCATCTCTAAGGCTCGCTCAGCCTCTAGATCCAGAAGATCATTAACGGGAATTAGAGATTTCAGTGTCATTACTACCCAGCAAAACTCCTAATTGATTTGCATTTTCAACAATCTCATCATTTGAAAAATACAGAATGGAATTAGAAGTATTGACCGACATACCAGTAGTGACCTCCACGTCATGAAGCTTGTCCGCCCTCATGGCGCACCGCTGCTGAATGTCGTCCACATCCGGCTGTGCCTGGAGACGGCCACTCACCCGGCGCCCCTCAGACATCGGATCCTGAATCCCTCCAAATGCAATGAACTCCTCCCTAGAGATCGCGGTCGGGGTCCGGCCTCCTGCCTCACCCCAACCAGCTGGCTGATCCATCTGCACGGGCTCACCCACAGCCTCGCCAAAGAGTGCACAGGCACTCACCAAGGTCTCAGACTCCCGGCGCACCCCGCAGGACGGGACTGGCAGGGAGGGTGGTGGAGGTAGTACAAGGGCCGCCTGCCCTCGCTCCCGACACCGGAGAAGCCACCCCCACAGGCACCGTAGGAGGAGAAGGCTCCGAGGCCACCTGCCCCGAGCCCTCTCCCGAAGGCAGAGCCGCCACCAACCGAAAGGTAGACGCGACAGGAGAGGATGTATCCGAGGCCCCCTGCCCCAGACCCCCTCCCAATGAAGAAAAGGACACGGGAGCCACCTGCCCCAAATCCCCTTCCTCAGCAGTAGGAGAGCAACCCGAGGCCGCCTGCCCTAGGGCTCCGCCCAACAATCCAAGCACGACAAGCTGCGTCACCTCCTGAGGAGGTACCGTGTGCTGAGCACGAGAGGGAGTGGCCACCTGCCGACTCACCTCCTCCTCCCCCCAGATCAAGATCGATGAAACCCCAAGATCCCCAGGAATGGTATCCACAGCACCCTTGTCGGTGTCAAAACCGGCGGATCTCGGGTAGGGGGTCCCGAACTGTGCGTCTAGGCGGATGGTAACAGGAGACAAGGGACACGATGTTTTTACCCAGGTTCGGGCCCTCTCGATGGAGGTAAAACCCTACTCCTACTTGATTGATATTGATGATATGGGTAGTACAAGAGTGGATCTACCACGAGATCAAGGAGGCTAAACCCTAGAAGCTAGCCTATGGTATGATTGTTGTAATTAATGGTTGTAGTCCCACGGACTAAAACCCTCCGGTTTATATAGACACCGGAGAGGGCTAGAGTTACACAGTAGTCGGTTACAATGGTAGGAGATCTACATATCCAGATTGCAAGCTTGCCTTCCACGCCAAGGAAAGTCCCATCCGGACACGGACGAAGTCTTCAATCTTGTATCTTCATAGTCTTGGAGTCCGCCGATGATGATAGTCCGGCTATCCGGACACCCCTAGTCCAGACTCCTCAAGAGCTCCCTAAACCAGGCTTCAATGACGATGAGTCCGGCGCATATTGTTCGGCATTGCAAGGCGGGTTCCTCCTCCGAATTAATCCATAGAAGATTGTGAACACCAGGATAGTGTCCGCTCGCAAAATAAATTCCACATACCGCCAGAGAGAGAATAATATGTACACAAGTTCAATCACGGACGATTCGTGGAGTGACGTCACACCACTACCAAGCCTTTACTTGAATCGTTTTTATGATACCACCTCGGTAGCGCTTAGCGAAGCGGTTTCTTGGCACGCCTTGTCGAGCAGAGATCGTGTTCCCCTTATTCCGGGATTCTCATCAATACGGACGTGGGTAACCCAATCGCGCCATTGATTGTGGCGCTTGGGAGATAGGCGAGTTTTACCAGGCCGGTGGGGACGCATAGTCTTCGTCCGCCCATATATAAGGGGATAAGGATCCACCTTTTTCACCTACGCCTTCTTCCTCGTTTGCCTATCCATCTCCGCGCACTCGAGCTCCAGCGCCCAAGTCCGCTCACCTCGCCTCAACCTTCTCCAGCCATGTCCGGAGCGGGAGGCAAGTGGATGGCCTCCTCCGTTACGGTGGGGCACATCGAAAACTGCGCGGCCGGATACTGTCCAGCGACATCGCAAGACCGGCTGCCCGACGAGGGCAGCTCATCCCCACCCCCAGGCCCCATGAGAGGGTCGTGTTCCTTCCCCACTTCCTCCATGGATCGGGCTTCCCACTTCATCCCTTCGTCCAGGGGCTCATGTACTACTACGGCTCGACTTCCACGATCTGGCGCCAAACTTCATCCTCAACATCTCGGCGTTTATCGTCAGGTGCGAGGCCTTCCTTCAGATCCAGCCCCACTTCGGCTTGTGGCTAAAGACCTTCAATGTCAAGCCGAAGGTGGTGAAGGGCGTTCAAGCGGAGTGCGGAGGCGCCATGGTGGGCAAAATGCCCAATGTCACTTGGCTCGAGGGCGCCTTTGTGGAATCCGTCAAGGGGTGGCAATCGGGGTGGTTCTACATCACCGAGCCACGTGACCCTAAATGGGCAACGGTCCCCGAGTTCAGATCTAGTACCCCTATGCAGCTCACCTCCTGGAAAGAGAAGGGCTTGCTATGGGGTAGTTCGGAGGAGCTGACCGGACTCCAGTCCTGTCTCCAGACCCTGGTGAACAAGAAGCTTAAGCTTGTCAACGTGATCCAGGTCATGCTCGTCCGCCGGATTCTCCCCTACCAACAACGGGCCTTCAACTTGTGGGAGTTTGACCCGGCACAGCACCGGACCCTTAGCGGGCTCTTCGACACAACGTACGAAGCTGCCTGGAGGGTGTTGTTCAAGGGGGAGAAGCCCCCGCATCCGCAACTGAAGATCGCGGATTCAGCACGCAGCGCCCGGCCGGCGTGGTAAGCTTTGTTATCCTTTATGGGACACTTTATTTGTTTCATAGTTTGACTCTATGTGGGATCTAAAACTCCCAATGCCTTTAACAGGACTGGCAGAGGACGTCCGGACAGGTTAACTGTCCGGCTCCCCTCTCTGAAGACCTAGCGGACACCCGTTTAACAGGGCTGCTGGTTCCGGCCCTTTATGCGGTGCCGTAGAAGAAGGCCAAGAAGAAGGCCACGGGAACCCGAAGGAGTTCCCGGCGCTAGGTGGTATCGGACTCGTCGTCCGATGACTCCGAGGCGGACTCCTCCCCCGAAGACGAGGAGGGGAAAGAGAACTCTTCCCAAGAGGGGGGAGAGAAGAAGAGGAAGGCTTCCCGAACGAGGGAGGCCGATGGGTCCAAGAAGGGAAGGACCCTTCCTCCGGACTGTTCCGCCAACACCGACGACGGCGACGAGGAGTGGCCCCCAAGGGCCAAGCCCCTGGCAAGATCATAAGTATGCGGATTCCTGAATGATTTATAATTTCTCCTTGTGCCATGTAGTGTCCTTCTAATGCCGCATACAACCTGTAGTCCGGCCGAGGACAATCTTCCCGCTTCATCGAGCGGGTCCTTGGCTCCGTCGGATGTGGATTCCCTTCTGACCGCCTCAACTCCCCGCGACGCTGATGTTGATGACGTCGAGGTAGGATCCCATGAGGAGACCCATCAGGAGGAGGAGGCTCCGGAGGTGCCGCAAGGCAACCTCCCGGACTTTACACCGGACTCCGCACCGAACCAGCAATGGTTCCGGAGTCCGGCAGGCGCCCGTTCGTAAGAAGGGCAAGACCGTGACACCGGTGGCCTCCGTCCAACCGGGGGTGCCGGACAACTTGTTGGAGGCGCTCAACGGCGCTTCCATCAAGGAAGAACACCGCACTATAATGAGTGCGGTGATTCAGAAGGTACAGCTTGCCAAGAGCGGGCTGACCGAAGCCTGCAGCAGCCTTCTAACGGGCTTTGAGGTAAGAAATTTAAAATATGTAATGTAATACCGCATAGACAGTAGCCCTTGATGCTCGATTCGATGTTCGGAAAGAATAGCCGGACTGAGGATCTAATAAAGATATACGCAGGAGTTCTAAAAATTATGTCAATATGGGATTGCAGGCTGCTCTGCTGACCTCTGCCGCACTGACTGCTGAGGTCGATGCTTTAAAGTAGAGCCTCGAGCGGTCCAAGAACGAGCTCGGCCTTGCCAAGAAGCAGCTCGAGGACAAAGAAGGTGAGTAACACCGCATTAATTTTGTACCTTACAGAAAAGGATTTTGGTTGCAAGAGAAATAACAAGGATAACGTGGGCGCTGCAGGGCCACTTAACGAGGTGGCGACCTCAAGGAGGCCGATCCGCGTCGAGCGTAACGCGGTCATGAACGAGCTGAGAGAGAGAAGCAGGAGGCGCGGGTGGCGGAGGTGCAGCTGTTGGGGAACGTTGCAGAAAATTAAAAATTTTCCTACGGTTTCACCAAGATCCATCTATGAGTTTATCTAAGCAACGAGTCAAGGGAGTGAGATTGCATCTACATACCACTTGTAGATCGCGTGCGGAAGCGTTCAAGGGAAGGGTGATGATGGAGTCGTACTCGCCGTGATTCAGATCACCGATGACCAAGTGCTGAACAGACAACACCTCCGCGCTCAACACACATACGGACGGAGACGTCTCCTCCTTCTTGATCCGGCAAGGGGAAGGAGAGGTTGATGATGATCCAAAGAAGACGACGACGTGGTGGTGGATGCAGAACTCCGGTAGGACTTTGCCAAGCAGGGGAGGGAGGCGCCAATGCACAGGATCGGCTGCCTCCCCTGCCTCCTTATATAGGCCCTGTGGGGCCCGCCTGGGAGATCCAATCTCCCAAGGGGCGGCAGCAGGGGGTGGAGTACCCCAGCAAGTGGGCGCCCCACCCTAGGGTTTCAACCCTAGGCGCAGGGGTGGGCCAAAGGCGCACCAGCCAACTATGGGTTGGTTCCCCTCCCCACTTCAGCCCTTGGGGCCCTCCGGGATGGGTGGCCCCACCCGGTGGACCCCCGGGACCCTTTCGGTGGTCCCGGTACAATACCGGGTGACCCCGAAACTTTCCCGATGGCCGAAACAACACTTCCTATATATAATTCTTTACCTCCGGACCATTTTGGAACTCCTCGTGATGTCCGGGATCTCATCCGGGACTCCGAAAAACATTCGGTATGCCGCATACTCATATTCATACAACCCTAGCGTCACCGAACCTTAAGTGTGTAGACCCTACGGGTTCGGGAGACACGTAGACATGACCGAGACGAGTGTCGGGCAATAACCAACAGCGGGATTTGATACCCATGTTGGCTCCTACATGCTCCTCGATGATCTCATCGGATGAACCACTATGTCGAGGATTAAACAACCCCGTATTCAATTCTCTTTGTCAATTGGTACGTTATTTGCCTCGAGACTCGATCGTCGGTATCCCAATACCTCGTTCGGTCTCGCATCGCAAGTCACTTTACTCGCATCAGAATGTGATGATCCCGTGACCAAACACTTGGTCACTTTGAGCTCATTATGATGATGCATTACCGAGTGGGCCCAGAGATACCTCTCCGCCATACGGAGTGACAAATCCGATCTCGATCAGGTCAACCCAATGACACTTTCAGAGATACCGTAGTGCACCTTTATAGTCACCCGATTACGTTGTGACGCTTGATACACCCAAAGCACTCCTACGGTAT
Organism: Aegilops speltoides; assembly: GCA_021437245.1. Lineage (NCBI taxonomy): Eukaryota > Viridiplantae > Streptophyta > Magnoliopsida > Poales > Poaceae > Aegilops > Aegilops speltoides. The sequence continues at coordinate 102,528,381 of CM038141.1, read as the reverse complement.
CCGGAGTCACACGATCTCATGGTCTAAGGAAAAGATACTTGACATTGAAAAGCTCTAGCAAAACGAACTACACGATCTTGTGCTATGCTTAGGATTGGGTCTTGTCCATCACATCATTCTCCTAATGATGTGATCCCGTTATCAACGACATCCAATGTCCATAGCCAGGAAACCATGACTATCTGTTGATCAACGAGCTAGTCAACTAGAGGCTTACTAGGGACATATTATGGTCTATGTATTCACACGTGCATTACGATTTCCGGATAATACAGTTATAGCATGAATAAAGACTATTATCATGAACAAGGAAATATAATAATAATCCTTTTATTATTGCCTCTAGGGCATATTTCCAACAGCAGCAAGAGCTCCAGGTTCTCGTGGAAAAGCACGAGAGTTTGGAGCGCGACTCGAAGACTCGAGAGTCCGAGCTTGCCTCGGCTCTTGAGAGTGCCAAAGCCACTAAGGCCGAAGCCCATAAGGCCCTCTAGGAGATCGAGGCGGTGAACAAGATAGCGGCGGGTAAGGCATTTTTCATGCAAAGCAAGCATGTGAATGTGAATTACCTGTTACTTACCCGGATTCGGAGCTCTCCAGGAGTGTTTGTAGATCTGCCTCGCAGCGTATCCGATGCCGCCGCATTCTACCGGGCCGAGGAGGGAGCTCGACGGAGAAGGTCTTCGTCTCATAGATTTGAGGCCGGACATCCATGCTTCTTAGCGACCAGTGAAGCAGCTGGTCGAGCTCCACAAGGTAGCCGAACAGGCCATGAAGGACCTCATAGTTCGTTTGTGGCCCGAGGGGCCATGCACAGGAGCTACTCGACTTAGTGCGGCGGCTGGTGGATGCGTGTCCCCGAGTGGAAGTCGTCAGCGCTCCTTTGCATTGAAGGTGCCTCAGGGCCTTGCCCGTGCAAAAGTGCTTTCGGGCAGGCTGGATCTTGAAGCTTCTAATGACGCGCCGGCGGGCAAGGAGTATCGCACGCCCGAAATGTATTATAGGAGTGTCCTGAAGGGTGCCCGCAAGATTGCGGATGAGTGCTCCTTAGATGTAATATTTGAGTAGACTCGCAATGTGTTATCCCGTGCGCTGAAAACTTTGTTCGTATGCGCTAAGCAACGCTTATCAATTTAAAATATTACCTTCGTGCGGCCGTTTATCAAATCGAGAGATGACAAGTCGTCGGCTTCAAAGCCCCCATGCCACGAAAGTCTTTGGGGTGTTCGTATAAACTTGAGCGCTCTTGTTCCCATTTTTGGGTCCATCTAGGAAGGCGCCAACACCACGTAACAAGGCAACCGGACTTATAATGCTTGAACACTCTCACTTAGCCATAGAATTCTATAATTTTAAATTTCGTGAAGCCCCTAGTATTCGAAGACCGAGTTCGGGCGCTATCCACGCTGGGCGGACAAAGCCGGTTCCTCGCTCTAGCGACATAAGTCTTTAGGGACTCGAAAAGACCTCTCGAACAGCGACCAGCTCTCGCCTTATCATGACAATCAGTTTTAGCTTTCTCCATCGAGGCGCTTGCCCAGCTCAACCGGGCGCAATCGCAGTGGTTCTCCCAAAGGCTACCTTAGCCGATAAAACGGAACGTAAGGTACCAAAACATGGGAGCCGCAAACCGAACTATTGACCCAAGACATGATTCGAGCTGATGCATATAGTGCTATAAGTTCAGGTGCCACACTTGTGAAAGTGTTCAACTTATCACACCATAATGCGGGAACATAAGCCCTGGTGTATTCGGGCCGCACTAAAGTGTACGGATGCAAAATGTCATAAACAAACATATATAAAAAGGGAATGCAATTATAAGCAAAAAGCGATGCATTGTTTATTCAGAAATACTGCTATGAATGCAGAGCGATACAAATAGTGTGGCAAGCAAGGGGTTGGACTATTAAACATGTCCCCCTCCAAGGGTATGCTGCGGAATGGTGTATTAAACAGATTTAATGCTCGTAATGGAGACCACCTGAGTCTTCGTCGTAGCCTTTCTCCTTCCTGGCTGTTGCATCGTTAGTTCGGCAGGTCAGCTGCCAGACAGGGCCTCTGGTGAACGGAGTCCTGTGGGTAAGAAAAAAAGAAAAAAGAAAAAGAGCGACGCACTTGGGAGCCCCTGGTGTGGTTGAGCCGCACTCTGGGCCTGTCGTGGTCGTGCCACCCCCCTATGCCCATGGTATCTCCAGAGCGTAATGATGTATGCGAAGGACTGGTCTTGCAATCATACGAGGGCTGGGGTTGGGGCCGCATTGCTACGCGTGCTCGGAACGTGCCAGGTGGTCTTGATGTATGTTACTCCGGGCGCGCTTGGCCATGTCCGATCGCTTAACGGCCGGACTTGAGAATTGCCTTAAGAGGCTACTCAGATTTCGCGAGATTGCCAGATGTTCCTCCGTTCGGAGGGAGCGTTCCGTGTTTCCGTTGATCGTGATGACTCCTCGAGGGCCTGGCATCTTGAGCTTGAGATATGCATAATGCAGCACCGCGTTGAACTTTGCAAACGCGGTCCGTCCGAGCAGAGCATGATAGCTGCTGCGGAACGGGACTATATCGAAGATTAACTCCTCACTTCGGAAGTTATCCGGGGATCCGAAGACCACTTCCAGTGTAACCGAGCTTGTACAATTGGCCTCTACACCTGGTATGATGCCTTTGAAGGTCGTCTTTGTAGGTTTAATCCTTGAGGGGTCTATGCCCATCTTGCGACCGTGTCCCGATAAAGCAGGTTCAAATTGCCGCCGCCGCCCATCGGGACTCTCGTGAGGTGAAATCCATCGACGATTGGGTCTAAAACCAATGCGGCGAATCCGCCATGGTGGATCTTGGTGGGGTGGTCCTTCGATCAAAAGTGATCGGGCAAGAGGACCATGGATTGAACTTGGGCGATCGCTCCATCGCATATACATCCCTAAGCGCACGCTTCCGTCCCTCTTGGGTATGTGGGTTATGATATCATGTTTACCATCCGCACTGTGGGGGAAACCCTTCATCCTCTATGTTCGCGGCGGGTCTCTTCCTCGTCATCGCTATGCAGCCCCTTGTCGTTGTTTTTGGCAATTAACTTGCCTGCCTGCTTGAATACCTAACAATCCCTGTTGGTGTGATTGGCTGGCTTTTAGGGGGTGCCATGTATCTGGCAAGAGCGGTCGAGTATTCGGTCCAAATTGGACGGACCCGGAGTGGTTCTTTTGAATGGCTTTTTCTGCTGACCGGGTTTAGAGCCTCTGAATCCGGCGTTGACCACCGTATCGTCAATGTTATCGCCGTTAACACGGCGTTTGTTTTTGTTTCGACGCGACCTGCCATTGCGGTCCTTGGTATCCGATCGCCGAATTTTTGCTTTGAGGTTGTTATCGCGAGCTAGCTAGCTGTCCTCCCCGCACAGAAGCGGGTCATGAGTGATGTGAGGGCTGCCATGGATTTCAGCTTTTCCTGTCCTAGGTGCCGGGCCGGCCACTCGTTGCGGATGTTATGTTTGAAGGCTACAAGGGCCTCTGCATCCGGACAGTCGACGATTTGGTTTTTCTTTGTTAAGAACCGTGTCCAGAACTGTCTGGCCGATTCGTCTGGCTGCTGAATTATGTGGCTTAGGTCATCGGCATCTGGTGGTCGCACATATGTGCCCTGGAAGTTGTCAAGGAATGCGGCTTCTAGGTCCTCCCAATACCCAATTGACTCTGCTGGCAAGCTGTTAAGCCAATGCCGAGCTGGTCCTTTAAGTTTGAATGGCAGATATTTGATGGCGTGGAGATCGTCACCGCGGGCCATATGGATATGAAGGAGATAGTCTTTGATCCAAACCGCGGGGTCTGTTGTGCCATCGTAGGATTCAATGTTCACGGGTTTAAACCCTTCAGGGATTTGATGATCCATTACTTCATCTGTGAAGCATAGTGGGTGTGCGGCGCCTCTATATTGGGCAATATCACGACGTAGCTCCAGCGAGCTTTGTCTACTGTGTTCGGCCCAGCCGGAGTTGCTGTATCCGGCGCGATAGTAATCGTCGTGCATCGTGGGGCGCCCACGTGATCCGTAGATCGATCTTGATTGTCTTGCCTTGTCCAATATGTCTCGCAAGTCCGACGCATTCACCGTGGCTTCGCGCTTTTCGAGCGGTGCCGGGGTACGATTCTGGTGGAGGGCCTAGATGCCTCTCTGTCGCGGCCACGAGGTGGTCGGTCTGCCGTATTGTGCGCTGGTGATGAGGGTTTATACTCCTCCTCCTCTAATTGGGGGATCAACTTGCGCTCTGGGTAGCTTTTGGAGGGGCGTTCGAGTTCATGCTCTTTGGCTGCGAGGACTTCAGTCCATCTGTCGGCCAGCAGGTCTTGATCAGCTCGGAGTTGTTGCTGCTTTTTCTTTAGGATGTTTGCCATGGCCATAAGCCTGCGTTTAAAATGCTCTTGTTCGACGGAATCCTCTGGCACGACAAATTCGTCGTCGTTGAGGCTTGCCTCGTCTCCGTAGGGAGGCATGTAATTATCATCCTCGACCTCTTCGTCTACCGCTCTCTCGTGAGGGCTGGCTTCTCCGTCCTCCTGCGCTGAATCTTCTTGGGGGGGGTTATCTTCGCACTCTCTGGGGGTGTTGTTATCTCCGTGCTGGAATCTCCATTCTTGCTGTGGCGGGATTTAGAGCGGCGCCGGCCGACGCCGGGCGCTTGGGCTGTTTCTAGAGGAATTTGCCTCGCTTGCTTCTTCGCCGCTCCCATCCTTTGGGATGTCCACCATGTATATGTCGTATGACGAGGTGGTCTTCCAAATTGCCCGTAGGCGCTGGTTCTTGGTCGCCTCCGGCATAAATCGCCCATACCGCCGATGTCTTGAGTCGTAGTCTAGCATGTCGGTTAAAACGTCGACAGTGGCTACAAAGTGGGTGGTGGGTGGGTTTTGAATTTCTTGGTCATCCGCATCCCAACCGTCCTGACCGCAGTCCGGCCAGGGCTCTCCTGATAATGAGAGATGCTTTAGCGAATTCAGGATGTCGCCAAAGGGTGAGTGCTGAAAGATGTCCGCGGCGGTGAACTCCATGATCGGCGCCCAATCGGATTCGATTGGTAGGGGCGCAGGAGGTTCGGAGTCCAGCGAGGAGTCCGGCACCTCAGAGTCACGAGCTTTACGAGGGACAAGGTCAGTATTCGGCTCTATCACCATAGAGATTGCAGCTCCCGAGGCGGTGTCCAGCCACTTGTCCTCGATCTGCGCGGTCAGCTCCGAACTAGGGATCGAAGCGGACTCATGTGCGGCCTCCAGGGCACTGTCCGGCGGCACAGCTAAATCATGCCCATCGTGATAAAGGCTGGCGCTGCTGATCGGGCTCGAATCCACCAAGATCAAGTCTCCGCGGATGTCAGCCATGAAGTTTAAGCTTCCAAATCTGACTGATGGCCGGGCGAGCTTCAATCTGCTCCGGATGGCTGCTTAATTGGCCCGCGATGCAAAGCCGCCAACACGAAGATCTGTCCGGGAGAAAAGTCTCACCCTTGATGCGTCGTTGTTGATGATTGAAGGAGCCATCAAGCCTATCGGTGACGACACGAGGAACTCTCAATGAAAGCACCAATGTCGGTGTCAAACCGGCGGATCTCGGTAGGGGTCCCGAACTGTGCATCTAGGCGGATGGTAACAGGAGACAAGGGACACGATGTTTTACCTGTGTTCGGGCCCTCTGGATGGAGGTAAAACCCTACTCCTGCTTGATTGATATTGATTATATGGGTAGTACAAGAGTGGATCTACCACGAGATCAAGGAGGCTAAACCCTAGAAGCTAGCCTATGGTATGATTGTTGTAATGGTTGTTCGTCCTACGGACTAAAACCCTCCGGTTTATATAGACACCGGAGAGGGCTAGGGTTACACAGAGTCGGTTACAATGATAGGAGATCTACATATCCGTATTGCCAAGCTTGCCTTCCACGCCAAGGAAAGTCCCATCCGGACACGGGATGAAGTCTTCAATCTTGTATCTTCATAGTCTTGGAGTCCGGCCGATGATGATAGTCCGGCTATCCTGACACCCCCTAGTCCAGGACTCCCTCAACCCTCAAACCCCAAAGCAGGCAACTCAAGCTCGAAAGCCTCCTCGGACTCGACCCGATCACTCCACTGCCTCGGAGGTGCAGAAGAGGGCTCGAAAGACCGAAATCTCAGAGTCGTCGAAGGCACCAAGGAGGGTGGGGCTGCTCCATCCCCGGTCGTCGCGGTCTCGGCCCCTGGCCCCTTGGACAGCTGTCGTCCAGAGTCCTCGACCGGCGGCTCCTGTGCTCCCACGCTGCCATCACCCTCGTGCATATCCATGTCAGACTCATGAGCCGGCGCAACCAGAAGGCTCCTCTCGTGGAATAATAAAACTCACGTGTTTAGCCACCGTTGTCCACCAGTCTGCAATCTCTCTTAGAATCTTAGCAAAAATAATTGGCGACATGGAAGAATGGTTACGGAAGACACACACATTTCTTTCATTCCATAGCCTCCAAGCAATGAGCATAACAAGTGTGGTCATGGCTTTACCCTGGCTGCCCAGTGAGTGAGTCGCCACAAACCACCACTCCGAGACCGAGTTCAAGTTGACCCACAGAGCAACATTATTTCAAGAAGTTTAGGCCAAGCCAATCTTGAACCATCTTCTGCACACGAATGGAGAGAAGACACTTATACGTAATATGGGTGGCAGTCTTCGGCTCCCTCCTACAAAGTTGTCAAAACCTACACAATTTGGCCAACCTCCTCTCTTGAGGCAGCTAGCCAGCAGTCTCCGACTCCCTCCTACAAAGCTGACTATTCCAAATGACCATTCTCATGGATTTTGTCACCATACCTTCAAACTGAGCATGATATGCCAAGGCGGTGGTGTAGTTGCCACTCAAGGTGAGCTTCCAATTATAGTGTCGACGACCTCATCGATGAGCTTGACTTCCTATAGCATCGTCCATATGAGAGGAAAACTCTTGCAATTGAGTTACATTCATACCAACAGAGGTGTTTACAAGCATGGTGTTGCGTGATGAACAGCTCTCCGTTATATTTTCCTCATACAGGGAACTGTTCCCTTGACGGGAAGCCTTGGAAGATGAACTAGGAGCGTGTATGGAAGGGCTATCACTAGCTTTGATGCGATCAGAACTACCGGTGGCAATCAAGATGGATTCTTCAATTGCAGTGAAGATGATTAAATCCAGCTATGCAGATTGATTGATCTATTCGTCCTTGGTAAAGGAGATCAAGCATCTCATGGGTCTTCTTAGAACTAGTATTACTCATGATAGTAGAACTCAAAATGTAGTTAGTAACTCTCTGGCAAACTAGGCTCGTGTGGAGGGAAGAACTACAACCTGGCTTGGGCTGGGACCTCCAGAGGCCATTGACCTCAATTCCATTGATTGTAGTCCTATGTGAAGTGAGTAATACATGTTTTCCAGCAAAAAATAGCGGTCTTTACATCTCTTATCCAAGCCTTCACTACTAGGGAAAAGCCTAGCAGCAGCGCGGGTTTTGGGCCTATCAGTAGCGCGGGCACAAGCGCTACTGATAAGGCGCTACAGCTAATGCTTAGCAATAGCGCGGCTTGAAGCACGCTACTGCTAACTTGACTTACTAGCAGCGGTTCTTTAGAACATCGCTGCTGTTAATTAGTAGTAGCGCTTCTCCTAACCCGCGCTACTACTACTATTTAGTATTTTATTTCTTTTCTATTTCATGTTGTATTCATACACCTTTACACAAGTTTTCACATCATAATGAGTTATTACATCATGGGGTGAAGAATCAGTGGACTAGTTTCAAGTGGATGTCCATCCACTTGAAACTAATCCATGTTCTTTCACCCAATGATATAATAATATCATCATCATCATCATCATCATCATCATCATATCATTAACAACTTAGCATCATAATACATCATTGTCATATAACACCTCCTCAATATCATCGTTTTCATCATTGACATCACATAACACCTTCTCAAGATCATCATTATCAACTCTAACACATTACCACATAATAAACATATTGTACCTCATAGGACCTATTACATTCGATTAAGACCTACTACATTTTCTAAGGTAAAATAACAAAAACAAGATAGCCCCTGACTCTCCATTATGGAGAATGGAGATTAGCCTGTCTCCCATTCTTGCCTTTCGATGAATGTTACTTCCAAGAACCTCCTTGTAATGTCCATACATTTCTTCCATTCTCTCGATGATCATGTGTTCACGGTTTTAGAACCGATATGCACAGTGAGCTCCTAGATTTACTCGGCAAGATGTTCAGAATCGAGAGGCGACCATGCAGACACATCGATGAGGCACACAATCCATCGGGAGTTTCGTTGAAAAACATAATAATAACTTTGTAGTTAGCAATGATGTACTAGTTTTAGAAGTATGAAAAAAATGCATGAATGTCGTAATAACAAGGACCCAAATGTCCATATTGTCTTCCTCGCTGTCAGGATCACCAAGATCCATGGTGATAATCATACCCTCATCAAAACCATACATTTTGCAAAGTGCTTCCCAATTTTGGCAACCAAAATGGGTTACGCTCTGAGCATTATACAGATTTACTTCAAAATCCATATCATGATGGGTCCTTAGGTGTATTTTCTTTGTTTCAAAATTTTCATGGTCTTCAAAACCCATCCTCTCCAAGACATAGCGCCTTGCATGGCATGGGATAAGCTAGTCGAATTGTAAAATATGAAAATTAGACGTTGAAATAGTTGAAGTCATGCTTAATGGAGAAAAAATTATTGTCGCTGCTATGCATCGTATGAACATCGCAGGTCTCCTCGAGCTTAATGTGAAGCGGCGATCGTCGCCCAGCCGAACGAACACTGTCGCACATACCTCGATCGTCGTGGCACCAGCTACACTCCCGGAGACCGCTGTCGTCCGAGTACGACATTTCCTACAATCATAATTCAAAGATTAAACTTGTACATATTCTAGCACAAGTCATGTCGAATTCACGACAAAATCCGCATGACCTTTGCTAAAAAAGGACGTAACGAGCGCCTGAAATTTGCCGGAACGGAAATTAATCAACACTCCGACAAAACATAGGCCACTCGGAGATGTAAACTGAACATGAACGGCCACTTGGGCAACCACATATCCTATTTGAGCAACAACACAAAATATACAAGGATATTTGGCTGGTCTCACCTTGATGTCGGAGGGGTACGTCGGTGATCGGGATGACGGCGGGGTTGTCGGAGGGGTCGGTGACGGGACGACGGAGGTCACTGTGAAACCATATAAGTTATCACTAGCAACAAAACATGTTCAACTAGTTTTATTAATTCAACTAGTTCTTACTAAATATAAACTTACTATAAATAGAAAAAAAACTAGTTCTTTCTAAACATAAAGTAGTTCAACTAGTTATATTAATTATCTTACTAAAAATAGATTAGTTCAGTTAATTCAACTAGTTCAACTAGTTTATTAACTTACTAAACTAGTTCAACTACAACTAAAGTAGTTCAACTACCAAGACTACTACTAAAAATCTAGTACTAACTAAGCTAAATTAACATCTACTACTACTAAATTAACATCTAGTACTAGCTAACCCTAAATTAACATCTACTACTAAATCTAGTACTAACTAGTGGCAGGGGGTGGGGCGACGGAGAGGTAGCTGGGGCGAGGTCGAGGGGTGGGAGGCTGCGCAGGAGGAGGGAGGAGGGTCGGCCGCAGCGGATGGAGGAGGGCGGCAAGGAGGAGGGAGGGCGGCAGCGGAGGGAGGATGTGCGAGGAGGATGGAGGAGGGACGGAAGGAGGAGTACCTCGGCGGCGATTTAATGGCGGCGGCGACGGATTTGACGACGACGCGGTTAGAAGTGAAGAGAGGAGAGAGTGATCGAGGGCCGGTCCTCTCTCCAGGTGGGGATAAGGTAGGATAGTTGTAGCGCTCGCAAAAGCGCTACAGCTAACGCAGTAGCGAGAGCGCTCAGACCAGAACGCGCCATCGCTATAGCTAGCGGGGCCAAGGTCATGGCAACTATAGCAGAGCGCCAGATTACACAAACGCGCCACTGCTACTTCCATGTCAGTAGCGCGTTCGACAGACACGCGCTGCTGCTAAGTAGCAGTAGCGTGGTATTTTGAAGCGCGCTGCAGATAAGATTCTGTGTATAGGCTTTTCCCTAGTAGTGCTTGCCTGATATGGCGCTCTTAACATTCCCATTGGTGGACTTTGAGATTACGAAGATGGTTGGGGAGATATCCTAAGGCTTGCAGCCCCCAAGCCATGGCGTGGGCCAAAGTTTTGTCATCCTCCCATCACCAAGATTTATCGATGTAAGCGCGTAGAAAAGGTCCATGTCCTCCTCGGTGCATAGGCTCCCAAGACCGACCCAAGATCTTGTGAAGTCAATCCACTCGTACCATGACCATCTCAAATGAAGGGTTATTGCAAATTTATCTAGATCCGGGATACCCAACCCTCCACAGTTGGTTGGCTGGCGAACAATATCCCACTTAGGGCATCTCCAACGCTTACCCGCAAATTTGCTCCAACATCCATCCGCAGACAGGGGGGACCAGTCCGCGGACATGGATGCCGGAGCCGGCCATCCAACGCTACCCACATACATTTCAAACACCTTTTCAATAAACCGGAGGAAATTCATGCAAACACAACGGATTTCATACAAACCAGGTGTAAATATTTACATGTTGGACATATTTTAACTAAAAATCGTAAAACTATGTGCACGTTCATCTGCGCCGAGCTCCATTCACATGACACGGATACACTACACTAGTCTACGGACGACAGAGGCGGATCCCTTTGTTTTCCCCATGTCTGACAGCTTGAGCGGGCTACCGGAAGCTTCAGAGATATATTCTTGCCCGATATCTTCCCTATGTCCGGTTGTGCCGCTCATCTGAGTGGCAAAGAGCACCAACTTGGAGCGGTGAGTTGTTGTACACACACCGGCTTGGAGCACCAATTTTGTCCGTCGGACCAGTTGAGGGAGGAGGAGCAGCGAGTTGCCTGGCTCGTATCCAGCTGGTTCGGCGGGCCACCCAGCTGGCTTTTATACCGGAGAACTGCTCTTCATGCCCGGATGCCACAGTGTAGAGAGAATGGTGCAAGTAGGAGATGGGGAGCGGAGTTGTGGTGCGGTTCTTGCCCGACGTCTGGCCTTGTTTAAATAACGAGCTGACGGGAGGAGCTTGCCCGACGTTGTGTTTAATGCCGACCCGCTCGTGAATGGGCGCGTGACCAAAGTAGGTTTGTCAGCACATGTGTGGGTTTAATGGAGGCGTTTGAATGAGGTAAGGAGTCGTGTTAAGACGGGCGTGCAGCGGGTGGTGCCCACGGCTGGCGCACCACTTCAATGGTGGAGCTAGTGAGAGGTTGCGTCCACTCTAGGCCAGCTTCAAGGTGGAGCAGCTGCTCTAAAATGGCATGAATGCGGCCGGTGGGAACGCATGTGGGAGAGATAGGAGGTTTTTGGGTGGGCTAGGGAGGTCAGAAGCGGGTGATGGTGTTGTCCGGACACCCGCAAAGCCCCCCTAGCTTGTCTCTGGTTTGCGGGATAAAGTGTGCCTTGATCGTCGAGCAGACCGATACAGACCCGTGTTGGATGGCACAACACATCCGGACCACGCGGTCTGATGGTTATGGGCGGTTCGAGGGTCGCCATTGGAGATTCCCTTATTTTTGCATTGGCCGCTTAACACCTTATCCGTACCAACCCAAAGAAGAGCTCGAAGTAACTTGATAATAACATTGATTGTACCGTGCAGTAGGATAATGAGGGTGAGGTCATAAATAACCTAAGAGGTCAGGACATACTTGATCAGAGCGCATCTTACCATCAATAGTGATATGCTCACATGTTAGGAAATGAGTTTGGCAGAAATCTTATCAATTAGGAGTTGAAGTCGACTCCCTGGAACTGATGCAGTGACAGGGGGAGGCCTAGGTAAGTCAATGGGAAGGTTGCACGGATGGCTGGGAAACCCTGAAGAATCGATGTGAGGCCAATTTTCTGCACCTAATGGGAATGACGGAACACAAGCCCCGTGCCCTCCCCAAAGCTCCGGAGGATTCTTGCAAGATTTTCAATATCCCTCTTGATAGGAGCCAAAAAAAATCGTCGTGTCATCGGATAAAGTGAGGTGCAGAGGCAAGGTCTTCGACCACTTATGCGAGTAAGACCATTATTGACAGTTGCCATGTCCACTTGTGCTGAAGAAAATTGGTTGCCAACACGAAGAGAAGAGGGGACAACGGGTAACCCTACCTCAAGCCCCACTCATGCCTAATCGTCGATCCGAGCACTCCGTTGAGCAACACCCTAGAGGACGAAGTGTACATGAGGGAGGCAATCCAATCCCTAAACCGGGGCAGAAAGCTCTTCTCTGAACAAGCTGTAGCAAATATCCCCATCTCACTAAGTCGAAGGCCTTTCTGATGTCAAGTTTGAATAAAAGTGTCGGGGTTCGAGCACGGTGCAACATCCATGCCAATTTCAAGTTTTCGTGAATGCTCCTCATCTTGGCTTCTGGATATGAGATCACTCATGAATGAGGCCGACCGACACACCATAATATTGGCAATTCTATTTGCCAAAATATGAATCAGACAAATAGGCCTATAGTCTATGTGTTGGGGAACGTAGTAATTTCAAAAAATTTCCTACGCACACGCAAGATCATGGTGATGTATAGCAACGAGAGGGGAGAGTGTTGTCTACGCCCTCGTGAGACCCGGCGAAGCGATCACAACGTAGAGGAAGTAGTCGACGCTCTCCTCGCGATCCGACCGATCCCGCGCGTTACTCGACGCCCGAGTTCTTGACACACGACAGCTCGATGATGTCCTCAGACCGATCCAGCCGAGTGTCGAGGGAGAGTTCCACAAGACGACGACGGCGTGGGACGATCTTGATGTTTCACGGCGCAGGCTTCGCCTAAGCTTCATGACAGTATGACCGAGGTGGAATATGGTGGAGGGGGCACCGCACACGGCTAAGGAACGATCTCACGATCAAACTTGTGTGTCCCAAGGTGCCCCCTGCCCCGTGATATAAAGGAGGGAGGGGGAGGCCGGCCGGCCCTAGAGGAGGGCGGGAGGAGTCCTACTCCTACCGAGTAGGACTCCCCCTTCCTAGTTGGACTAGGTTGGGGGGGGGAAGAGGAGGGGCGCTGCCCCCTCCTTGTCCTATTCGGACTGGGGGGGAGGGGCGCGCCACCTCCTGGCCGGCCCTCCTCTTCTCCCTCAAGGCCCACCGAGGCCCATTTACCTCCGGGGTTCCGTAACCTCCGGTTTTCCAGAATTCCGTTTTCATCGGAACCATTCAACTCCAAACATAGGCTTCCAATATATCAATCTTTATGTCTCGACCATTCCGAGACTCCTCGTCATGTCCGTGATCTCATCCGGACTCCAACTTCTTCGGTACATCAAAATACATAAACTCATAATAAGCGCCATCGAAACCTTAAGCGTGCGGACCCTACGGTTCGAGAACAATGTAGACATGACCTAGAACTATTCACGGTCAATAACCAATAGCGGGACCTGGATGCCCATATTGGTTCCTACATATTCTACGAAGATCTTTATCGGTCGGACCGCATAACAACATACGTTGTTCCCTTTGTCATCGGTATGTTACTTGCCCGAGATTCGATCGTCGGTATCCAATACCTAGTTCAATCTCGCTACGCAAGTCTCTTTACTCGTTCCGTAATACATCATCTCACAACTAACTCATTAGTTGTAGTGCTTGCAAGGCTTGATGATGTGCATTACCGAGAGGGCCCAGAGATACCTCTCCGACAATCGGAGTGACAAAACCTAATCTCAAATACGCCAACCCAACATCGCCTTTGGAGACACCTGTAGTACTCCTTTATAATCACCCGATTACGTTGTGACGCTTGGTAGCACCAAAGTGTTCCTCCGTAAACGGAGTTGCATAATCTCATAGTTATAGGAACATGTATAAGTCATGGATAAAAGCAGTAGCAACATACTAAACGATCGTGTGCTAAGCTAAGGGAATGGGTCATGTCAATCGATCATTCTACTAATGATGTGACCTTGTTAATCAAATAACAACTCCTTGTTCATGGTTAGGAAACATAACCATCTTTGATTAACAAGCTAGTCTAGTAGAGGCATACTAGTGACATGTTGTTTGTCTATGCATTCACACATGTATCATGTTTCCGGTTAATACAATTCTAGCATGAATGATAAACATTTATCATGAAATAAGGAAATAAATAATAACTTTATTATTGCCTCTAGGGCATATTTCCTTGATCTCCCACTTGCACTAGAGTCAATAATCTAGATTACATAGTAATGATTCTAACACCCATGGAGTCTTGGTGCTGATCATGTTTTGCTCGTGGAAGAGGCTTAGTCAATGGGTCTCGCAACATTCAGATCCGTATGTATCTTGCAAATCTCTATGTCTCCCGTCTGGACTAAGTCCGGATGGAATTGAAGCGTCTCTTGATGTGCTTGGTCCTCTTGTGAAATCTGGATTCCTTCGCTAAGGCAATGGCTCCGAGATTGTCACGAAGATTTTCATTGGACCCGATGCACTAGGTATGACACCTAGATCGGATATGAACTCCTTCATCCGCACTCCTTCATTAGCTGCTCCGAAGCTGCTATGTATTACGCTCACATGTAGATCCCGCCACGACGCTTTGTTTAGAACTGCACCAACCGACAGCTCCTCCGCTTAGTGTAAATACGATCCGGTCTGCGATTTAGAATCGTCCGGATCGGTGTCAAAGCTTGCATCAACGTAACTGCCATTTATGAGCTCTTTGTCACCTCCATATATGAGAAACATATCCTTAGTCCTTTTCGTATTTCAGATGTTCTTGACGCTGTCCAAATGATCCACTCTGGATTACTTTGGTACCTTCCTGCTAGGCTTATAGCAAGGCACACATCAGGTCGGTACACAAGATTGCATACATGATAGAGCCTATGGCTGAAGCATAGGAACATCTTTCATTTCTCTCTATCTTCTGCAGTGGTGGGGCATTGAGTCCGACTCAACTTCACACCTTGTAACACGTGCAAGAACCCTTTCTTTGCTTGATCCATTTTGAACTTCTTCAAAACTTTGTCAAGGTATGTGCTTTGTGAAAGTCCAATTAAGCGCCTTGATCTATCTCTATAGATCTTAATGCCCAATATGTAAGCAGCTTCACCGAGGTCTTTCATTGAAAACTCTTATTCAAGTATCCCTTTATGCTATCCAGAATTCTATATCATTTCCGATCAGCAATATGTCATCCACATATAATATCGTAAATGCTACAGAGCTCCCACTCACTTTCTTGTAAATACAGCTTCTCCAAAAGTCTCAGATAAACCCAAATGCTTTGATCACACTATCAAAGCGCTTATTCCAACTCCGAGATGCTTGCACCAGTCCATATATGGATCGCTGGAGCTTGCACACTTTGTTAGCTCCTTTGGATCGATAAAACCTTCTCGTTGCATCATATACAACTCTTCTTCCGTAAATCCATTCAGAATGCGTCTTTACATCCATTTGCCAAATTTCATAATCATAAAATGCGGCAATTGCTAACATGATTCGGACGGACTTAAGCATCGCTACGGTGAGAAGGTCTCATCGTAGTCAATCCCTTGAACTTGTCGAAAACCTTTTGCGACAAGTCGAGCTTTATAGACGAGAACATTACCGTCGGCGTCGGTCTTCTTCTTGAAGATCCACTTGTTTTCTATTGCTTGCCTACCCTCGGGCAAGTCAACCAAAGTCCACACTTTGTTTTCATACATGGATCCCATCTCGATTTCATGGCCTCAAGCCATTTTATGGAATCTGGGCTCACCATCGCTTCTTCATAGTTCGTGAGGTTCATCATGATCTAGTAGCATGACTTCCGAACAGGATTACCGCACCACTCTGGTGCGGATCTTACTCGTTGATCTACGAGGTTCGTAGTAACTTGATCTCAAGTTTCATGATCAACATCATCAACTTCCTCACTACTTGGTGTAGGTGTCTCAGAAACTGGTTTCTGCGACGAGCTATTTTCAAGTAAGGGAGAAGGTACTATTACCTCATCAAGTTCCACTTTCCTCCCACTCACTTCTTTCGAGAGAAACTCCTTCTCTAGAAAGGATCCATTCTTAGCAACGAATGTCTTGCCTTCGGATCTGTGATAGAAGGTGTACCCAACTGTCTCCTTTGGGTATCCTATGAAGACACATTTCTCGATTTGGGTTCGAGCTTATCGGGTTGAAGCTTTTTCACATAAGCATCGCATCCCCAAACTTTAAGAAACGACAACTTTGGTTTCTTGCCAAACCACAGTTCATAAGGTGTCGTCTCAACGGATTTCGACGGTGTTCTATTCAAGGTGAATGCGGCCGTCTCTAGAGCATAACCCCAAAACGATAGCGGTAAATCTGTAAGAGACATCATAGATCGCACCATATCTAGTAAAGTACGATTCGACGCTCGGACACACCATTACGTTGTGGTGTTCCGGTGGCGTGAGTTGCTAAACTATTCCGCATTGTTTCAAATGTAGACCAAACTCAGAACTCAAATATTCACCTCCACGATCGGATCGTAGAAATTTAATTTTCTTGTTACGATGATTTTCAACTTCACTCTGAAATTCTTTGAACTTTTCAAACGTTTCAGACTTATGTTTCATTAAGTAGATATACCCATATCCGCTTAAGTCATCTGTGAAGGTGAGAAAATAACGATATCCGCCACGAGCCTCAACATTCATTGGACCACATACATCTGTATGTATGATTTCCAACAAATCCGTTGCTCTCTCCATAGTACCGAGAACGGTGTTCTAGTCATCTTGCCCATGAGGCACGGTTCGAAGTGCCAAGTGATTCATAATCAAGTGACTCCAAAAGTCCATCAAGATGGAGTTTCTTCATACGCTTTACACCGATATGACCTAAACGGCGAGTGCCACAAATAAGTTGCACTTTCATTATCAACTCTGCATCTTTTGGTTTCAACATTATGAATATGTGTATCACTACTATCGAGATTCATCGAAATAGACCACTCCTCAAGGGTGCATGACCATAAAAGATATTACTCATATAAATAGAACAACCATTATTCTCTCGATTTAAATGAATAACCGCCTCGCATCAAACAAGATCCAGATATAATGTTCATGCTCAACGCAGCACCAAATAACAATTATTTAGGTCTAAAACTAATCCCAAGGTAGATGTAGAGGTAGCGTGCCGACCGCGATCACATCGACTTTGGAACCATTTCCCACGCGATCGTCACCTCGTCCTTTGCGAGTTAAGCAATCCGTAGTCCTGCTTTGAGTTGCAAATATTAGCAATGTAACCAAGATCAAATACCCAGTGCTACTACGAGCTCTAGTAAGGTACACATCAATAACATGTATATCACATATACCTTTGTTCACCTTGCCATCCTTCTTATCCGCCAAATACTTGGGGCAGTTCCGCTTCAAATGACTATCCGCTTGCAGAGAAGCACTCGATTTCAGGTTTAGGGCCGACTTGGGTTTCTTCTCTGAGCAAGCAACTTGCTTGCTGTTCTTCTTGAGATTCCCTTCTTCTTCCCTTTGCCTTTCTTCTTGAAACTAGTGGTCTTATTGACCATCAACACTTGATGCTCCTTCTTGATTTCTACCTCCGCAGCCTTTAGCATTGCGTAAGAGCTCTGTATAGTCTTTACTAACCCTTGCATATTATAGTTCATCACGAAGCCTTTGTAGCTTGGTGGCAGTGATTGAGAATTTCATCAATGACACAATCATCCGGAAGATTAACTCCCAATTGTGTCAAGTGATTATAGTACCCGGACATTACGAGTATATGCTCACTAATGTAACTATTCTCCTCCATCTTGCAGCTATAGAACTTATTGGAGACTTCATATCTCTCAATCCGGGCATTACATTTGAATATCAACTTCAACTCTGGAACATCTCATATGCTCCATGACGCTCAAAACGTCGTTGAAGTCCCGGTTCTAAGCCGTAAAGCATGGCACATCGAACTATAGAGTAGTCATCGCTTTGCTCGCGGACATTCATAACATCGGTGTTGCTCAAAGAAGAAGTTCGTCACCTAGCGGTGCATCCAGACGTAGCTCTTACGTGCAGCAATGAGGATGATCCTCGTTACGGACCCGATCCGTAATTGCTACCATCATCTTTCAACTTTGCTTTCTCAAGGAACGCATTAAAATTCAACGGAACAACAAAGACGAGCCATCTATCTACAACCAAACATAAACAAGCAAGATACTATCAGTACTAAGTTCATGATAAATTTAAGTTCAATTAATCATATTACTTAAGAACTCCCACTTAGAAAGACATCTCTAGTCATCTAAGTGATCACGTGATCCAAATCAACTAAACCATAACCGATCATCACGTGAAATGGAGTAGTTTTCAATGGTGAACATCTTATGTTGATCATATCTACTATATGATTCACGCCGACCTTTCGGTCTCCGTGTTCCGAGGCCATATCTCGCATATGCTAGGCTCGTCAAGTATAACCCGAGTATTCTCGTGTGCAAAACTGGCTTGCACCCGTTGTAGATGGACGAGAGCTTATCACACCCGATCATCACGTGGTGTCCGGGCACGATTTAACTTTGGCAACGGTGCATACTGGGAGAACACTTCTTGATAATTTAGTGAGAGATCATCTTATAATGCTACCGTCAATCAAAGCAAGATAAGATGCATAAAAGGATAAACATCACATGCAAATCAATATAAGTGATATGATATGGTCATCATCATCTTGTGCTTCATGATCTCCATCTTGCTGCACCACCATGATCACCATCGCCACCGGCGCGACACCTTGATCTCCATCGCAGCATCGTTGTCGCCTCGCCAAACTTATGCTACTACGACTATCGCTACCGCTTAGTGATAAAGTAAAGCATTACAGGCGATTGCATTGCATACAATAAAGCGACAACCATATGGCTCCTGCCGATTGCCGATAACTTCGTTACAAAACATGATCATCTCATACAATAAAATATAGCATCACGTCTTGACCATATCACATCACAACATGCCCTGCAAAAACAAGTTAGACGTCCTCTACTTTGTTGTTGCAAATTTTACGTGGCTGCTACGGGCTTAAGCAAGAACCAGTCTCACCCACGCATCAAAACCACAACGATATTTCGTCAAATAGACTCCGTTTTAACCTTCTCAAGGACCGGCGAGCCACACTCGGTTCAACTAAAGTGAGAGAGACAGCACCCACCGGTCACCTTTAAGCAACGAGTGCTCGTGGCGGTGAAACCAGTCTCGCGAAGCGTCACGCGTAATGTCGGTCAGGCCGCTTCATCTCACAATACCGCTGAACCAAAGTATGACATGCTGGTAGGTAGTATGACTTGTATCGCCCACAACTCACTTGTGTTCTACTCGTGCAAAACATCAAACCATAGAAAAACCTAGGCTCGGATGCCTTTGTTGGGGAACGAGTAATTTCAAAAATTTTCCTACGCACACGCAAGATCATGGTGATGTATAGCAACGAGAGGGGAGAGTGTTGTCTACGCACCCTCGAGACCCGGCGAAGCGATCACAACGTAGAGGAAGTAGTCGACGCTCTCCTCGCGATCCGACCGATCCGGCGCCAAGCACTCGACGCCCCGAGTTCTTGACATACGTACAGCTCGATGATGTCCCTCAGACTCGATCCAGCCGAGTGTCGAGGGAGAGTTCCACAAGACGACGGCGTGGTGACGATCTTGATGTTTCACCGCGCAGGCTTCACCTAAGCTTCGCGACGGTACGACCGAGGTGGAATATGGTGGAGGGGGCACCGACACGGCTAAGGAACGATCTCACGATCAAACTTGTGTGTCCCAAGGTGCCCCCTGCCCCAGATATAAAGGAGGGAGGGGGAGGCCGGCCGGCCCTAGAGGAGGGCTGCGGAGGAGTCCTACTCCTACCGGAGTAGGACTCCCTTCCTAGTTGGACTAGGTTTGGGGAGGGGAAGAGGAAAGGGCGCCCCCTCCTTGTCCTATTCGGACTGGGGGAGAGGGCACGCGCCACCTCATGGCCGGCCCTCCTCTTCTCCCTCAAGGCCCACCGAGGCCCATTTACCTCCCGGGGTTCCGTAACCTCCGGTTTTCCAGTAAATTTCGTTTGTAGGAACCATTCAACTCCAAACATAGGCTTCCAATATATCAATCTTTATGTCTCGACCATTCCGAGACTCCTCGTCATGTCCGTGATCTCATCCGGGACTCCAACTTCTTGGTACATCAAAATACATAAACTCATAATAACCGTCATCGAAACCTTAAGCGTGCGGACCCTACGGTTCGAGAACAATGTAGACATGACCTAGAACTATTCACGGTCAATAACCAATAGCGGGACCTGGATGCCCATATTGGTTCCTACATATTCTACGAAGATCTTTATCGGTCAGACCGCATAACAACATACGTTGTTCCTTTGTCATCGGTATGTTACTTGCCCGAGATTCGATCGTCGGTATCCAATACCTAGTTCAATCTCGTTTACCGGCAAGTCTCTTTACTCGTTCCGTAATACATCATCTCACAACTAACTCATTAGTTGTAGTGCTTGCAAGGCTTCAGTGATGTGCATTACCGAGAGGGCCCAGAGATACCTCTCCGACAATCGGAGTGACAAAACCTAATCTCGAAATACGCCAACCCAACATCTGCCTTTGGAGACACCTGTAGTACTCCTTTATAATCACCCAGTTACGTTGTGACGTTTGGTAGCACCCAAAGTGTTCCTCCGGTAAACGGGAGTTGCATAATCTCATAGTTATAGGAACATGTATAAGTCATGGATAAAAGCAGTAGCAACATACTAAACGATCGTGTGCTAAGCTAAGGGAATGGGTCATGTCAATCAGATCATTCTACTAATGATGTGACCTTGTTAATCAAATAACAACTCCTTGTTCATGGTCAGGAAACATAACCATCTTTGATTAACAAGCTAGTCTAGTAGAGGCATACTAGTGACATGTTGTTTGTCTATGCATTCACACATGTATCATGTTTCCGGTTAATACAATTCTAGCATGAATGATAAACATTTATCATGAAATAAGGAAATAAATAATAACTTTATTATTGCCTCTAGGGCATATTTCCTTCACTATGATGTTCAGTTGCTACCGATGGTACGCTACTGTAAGTGTGAGTGAAATACCATCGGCAACAAATTCTAACCTCTTTGTCCCAAGGAGATGACACAAATCTAGACTTGAACTCCCTCGACTCTATTGTTGGAAATATGCCCTAGAGGCAATAATATTGTATTATTATATTTTTGTTATTCATAATTAAGAGTTTATATTTCATGCTATAACTGCTATGATCCTGGAATATGCGATTCAGTGGAAAACTCATATGCACGTGTGAAATGGTAAACAATAAACAATAGGTTCCTGGTCTGGTCTCTAAGACCGGCTCAAGTGTTGTTGGTGATCACGTTTTTCGGATCATAGGATATCGTTAAATGTAACGATAGTCCTAAAGCAACATTGAGGGTATGACGTTAGTTGAACGATCATATTGAATCGACCCAATACTTGTCTGTTATACTTTGTGAACATATCGTCTGAAATCATCTGTTATAACACAGAGTGTTAGCATGTGTTTTAGTTCCTCGGATCATGAGAGTGTCTCAGTCACTTCCTACCGGACGGTGGGCTTTGGGGTCGCTCAAACGTCATCTGTAACAAGGTGATCATAACGACAACTTTCAGGCTCACCGGAAAGTTTGACAGGTGACTGGACAACTCAATAGTGGGATTTGCTCCTCCAATGATGGAGAGATATTCTTAGGGACTCTCGATTAGACGGCATCCATCATCGTCTGGCCAGACACGGGTGACTACGCCACGGGGATGCTGGAACACATCAACGAGAAAGAAGAACAAAACTGGTAACAGGAACAACAGTATAGTGAGCATGGTGATGACTCAAGAGGATACCGATGCACACCGGGTTTTGTAAAGTATCGCGAAGCAAAGGGAACCTCACATGATAACCAAAGGTTCACTCGAATAGCATTCGTGTAATCATAGGGACTGATATGGATGTCCACGGTTCCACTATCGGTCATTGAACGAAGGGGTTTTGTTCATATCTATGGTTACCGAACCTACGGGGTCACAAGCTTATGGTAATCATAATCTGTTGAGTGTTAGTAGGATGGGAGTGATAAGAATATATTTGTGGAATTGTTTCATTAATATCCGGAATAGTTCTGAGAAGTTCCGGAAGCATTTCAGGGTCACCGGAAGGGTTTCAATGAATATATATATATATATATATATATATATATATATATATATATATATATATATATATATATATATATATATATATATATATATATATATATATATAGGTGGAAAATAGCACACACACACACACACACACACACACACACACACACACACACACACACACACACATATATATATATATATATATATATATATATATATATAATTTAATATCAACCCAAATATAATGTAACTAGGTACCATCTACTAAAGATTGGAATCATATAGCTTCAAGTTTGTGGATAAAAAACATTTCCACATCTTCCTCACCCCCTCACCGCAGAGCTAGGGTAAAGAGCTCGGCCTTTCCAGGATCTCATAGCCAGCTGGTGGATTCACCTCCCCCTTGTCTGCTGGTGGCGGGAAGAGGAACCATAGTGCCTCAGCTCCGGTTAGTATTTTAGGTTAGGGGGTTTTACCCCACGCAAGGGTGGCGCTCGGGCGGATGGCGGTGTTTCATCCCCTAGTTGGTCTTTTGGGCCTAATAAGGCCAAGTGGTGGGAGACCACTTGGGCCATAAAGGCCCAATTGGGTGGTGCCCCCCTTCTCCCCATGGAAAGGGGAGAGGGAGGCTGAATTGGAGGGGGATTCCCCCCTCCCCTTGGCCGGCCACAAGGGGGGAGGGACTTTCCCCCCTTGTGTGACGCTATATATACTAGAGGATTTCCACCCTTTTTGACACAAGTTTTTGGAGCCTCCTCTTGTTGATCTATTTCTAGTTCTTGTTGGTCCTAGTTGACTAATTAGAGCTAGCCCTAGACACCTCTAATCCTCATAATTAGAAGCCCCATGTGGTTCTAATCTCTTCCCTCTAATTCTCCGGCGACGATTAGCTCTGGACGGCGAAGCGTTGCCGGATTGTGAAGACCGTGCACTTGCAACCAAGTAGAGCGTCCGTACTTTCGGTATTCCATTCGAGGGATCGTTCGTGGATGGTTCTTGGGATCGTCATCGACATTCAAGGGACTTCAAGTACGATCTACACCGACTCGTCTATTTCCGCTGCACTCCCGGAGTCGGTAACGATCATTGAATACAACCCGTTACGCATCTTCATATTGTTTCTGGGTGATCGTATGGTGAATTATTATTTTTCTACTACGTTTCCCAACATCTATTATAACAATGGAACTTAAGATGGATCAAAACCCAAAAGACCAACTAGGAGATGAAACACCGCCATCCGCCCGAGCGCCACCCTTGCGTGGGGTAAAACCCCCTAACCTAAAATACTAACCGGAGCTGAGGCACTATGGTTCCTCTTCCCGCCACAAGCAGACAAGGGGGAGGTGAATCCACCAGCTGGCTATGAGATCCTGGAAAGGCCGAGCTCTTTACCCTAGCTCTGCCGCTGAGGGGAGGGGGGGGGAGGGAAGATGTGGAAATGTTTTTTATCCACAAACTTGAAGCTATATGATTCCAATCTTTAGTAGATGGTACCTAGTTACATTATATTTGGGTTTCCCAAAAAAGGTGTATTGTAAGTGGATGCTCGCATACCAAAAAAGGATCCTTAGCTCAGCAAATGCCATCATATTTTTTATACTTTTTGGGGATATATCATTTAACGATATGGGTTCTAAGAATAAAAATATATAAGTGATAATAAAATAAGGTACACTGCCATTTTTAAAAGGTCCCCTTCAATAAAAAATGGTATCCCTGCAACTGGAAAATCCTTCTACAAAAATAAAAGTGAAAATGCTTGGGATCATCCAATGGATCCATGTTCGCGTCGACCTCCTCCTTTGCCCGCCACGCGTCCTTTCCTTTTTTTTTCCTCTATCACACCATTTACACCTTATCTCTCTTCTTTCCCCTTTTCCCTTATCCATCCAAACTCACGCAAGGAGTAGGCAACAACAACATGCCGAAGATGCATTGATGAACTTGGGGCCTAGAAATTCCGGCCATGGAATCGCCACCTCTCAAGTGCCTCGGCCTGACCAAGCCAAAGAAGTCTCCACATGGTGGCAGCACCTTCCAATTCTCCATCTCCTTCCCTAGTCTCCTATCCATCTCTTTCCCTTGTCATGCAGCAAGCAGCACGCTATTTCAGTGATGTTGTCGATGTTGCAACCACACCACAAGGGCGGACTCGGACATGGCCAGAGATGCTTTTTGCATCAAGAGCCCAGTTGCAACTGCGACGTCGACGACCAGAAGTTAGAGATGCTTTTTGCAACAAGGACCCTGTTGCAATTACGACAAGGATCTTGTTGCAATGTAAGGGTTTTATTGCAATGAGCGAAACAGAGAAGAGGAACCCCCGGGTACGACCCGGCCAATCTTTGGAAAAGATCAGCCAGCCAACGCTCGTAGCATGCCCCAAAGAAAAATGCATCTAAGACATTTTTCTGCCAGAAGAAAAACATATCCTCGATCAACTTGTTCTAACATACTCTGATAGTTTGTTTTATTTTTCGAATCCCCTCTGATAGTTTATTATGTTTCTTCAGAGACCAGACCCCATAGTAGGCTACTTTACGGTTCTTCATAGAAAGCCATACGGACGGCGACAGGTTTGTTCCTGTTGGGAGAAGTCCTTGACAATGATATGACCAATCAATCTGGCGGTCTGCTCTGTTCATTTGCCGGATCCAATCCAAGTGAGCATGAGCATCCAACAACATCGCAATCTAGCCAGCTACCTCGCAGAAACTTCTTTCTTTCCGGCACATGCACAGAATTTTCTCTTGCATTTACTTTTTACGCAGAGAATGTCTCGAGGAGCATCCCGAGCCCTATAAAAAGGCCAGCGGCTCTCACTCACTCCATCTCAACCATCACCTGCAGATAACAACCATCTCATCTCATTGTAGAGAGATCAGACCAGAGCCTACCTAGCTACTCACTCACCTTCGTCGAGAACTTCACCATGGTTGTCCCGGTGATCGACTTCTCCAAGCTCGACAGCGCCGAGAGGGCCGAGACCATGGCCCAGATCGCCGACGGCTGCGAGAACTGGGGCTTCTTCCAGCTGGTGAACCACGGCATCCCTCTGGAGCTTCTTGACCGCGTCAAGAAGGTGTGCTCCGAGAGCTACCGCCTCCGGGAGGCGGCCTTCCGGTCGTCCGAGCCCGTGCAGACGCTGGAGAGGCTGGTGGAGGCGGAGCGGCGCGGCGAGGCGGTGGCGCCGGTGGACGACATGGACTGGGAGGACATCTTCTACCTCCACGACGACAACCAGTGGCCCTCCGACCCGCCGGCCTTCAAGGAGACCATGCGGGAGTACCGCGCCGAGCTCAAGAAGCTCGCGGAGCGGGTCATGGAGGCCATGGACGAGAACCTCGGCCTCGACAAGGGCCGCATGAAGGCCGCCTTCACCGGCGACGGCCTCCACGCGCCGTTCTTCGGCACCAAGGTCAGCCACTACCCGCCGTGCCCGCGCCCGGACCTCATCACCGGACTCCGCGCGCACACCGACGCCGGCGGCGTCATCCTGCTGTTCCAGGACGACAAGGTCGGCGGCCTTGAGGTGCTCAAGGACGGCGAGTGGCTGGACGTGCAGCCGCTCCCCGACGCCATCGTCGTCAACACCGGCGACCAGGTGGAGGTGCTCAGCAACGGCCGCTACCGCAGCGCGTGGCACCGGGTCCTGCCCATGCGCAACGGCAACCGCCGCTCCATCGCGTCCTTCTACAACCCGGCGTTCGAGGCGGCCATCTCGCCGGCGGTGGGCGAAGGCGGCGCCGCCGCGTACCCGGACTACGTGTTCGGGGATTACATGGATGTGTACAACAAGCAGAAGTTCGATGCCAAGGAGCCAAGGTTCGAGGCCGTCAAGGCGCCAAAGGCAGCTTAAGCTTAATCAAGGAGATTAAACGAAAAATATTTACCTATTACTAGCTGGCTTTTGCTTTACAATGAAGAAAAAAAATGTATTTTTGGAGTTTACTCAGACGCGTAGCAGTATGATGTGGGGCTACTTGTGATTGGTTCGGTGTCACATAATTAGGAGATGAAATGTGGATTTTTCATTGGAAGTATCTGCTTTCTTTATATTGTTTGATTGTGATTTATCCTCTCATAAGTACGTCGTTCCATTTTTTTACGGGAAGGCTTACTTTATTAATCAAATAATAGTTCGTTCGCTAACAGTTTTATAATGAACTCAAGCAAGGCATCAACCCAAAGGGAAGGGTTATTTACACGTCCCCATCTAGTCAACTCATGAGCTACATAATTTGTCTCTTTACTCAATGCTCAATATTAACCCTCCCGAAATCTAGTAAAATACTATGGCAATCATTGAGAACCGGCGCTGCCACCATAGAACACCCTTCGTTGCAGTTTATAGCATCCACCACCGTGTTGCTGTCTGATCTCACCACCAGATTAAAGCATCCCGTATTTTTTGCTAGCTTTAGCCCCTCAAACAAGGCAGCTCCTTTTTAGAACGAAGGCTCAAGGGGAGCCCGAGTTTGAATTAACAAAGCCATCAACCGGCCAGGGATTACACAAGGCCATCGTTACAACCACTAGACAGCTGCGAAAAGGAAAAGAAAAAAGCAGCGGGTACATAGTGTTGCCGAAGCAGCTTACACCAAAGACTACAAGCCCTATAGGGATAAGCAAAATAAGCACTAGCTAGAAGTCGATGGAGTCCCCCAAGAGAAGTAGATCAAGTTGAACAAAACGGAGGGGTTCTTCATACGGAGACAAAGTCAGCGATGGTCACATACTCATCTACACCGAAGGCGACACCTTGTTCGGTCCGCTCCTCTCCAAATCCAGAAGGGACCCCTGCCCCTCGCCTTGGCTCGAAAGGCGCCGGACCACTGGAAGATGGAGAAGCTCACCCTAGAGCCAGGATTGGACACGATGCCGGCCACCATGGGAGGTACTCAACCCGACACAGCGCTGCACGAGGATAACCAGACGAATTGCCACACCGCAGGTCACTGCTACCACCACCAAGGGGTGAAAAAACCTGCGCAAAGGCACTGACACTGAACAAACGAACAGCAAGCAAGATGAAGCAACCTTACAGGAAGCAGATCAAGCATGTATTGCTAGGCTCCATGCCCACGCCACCCCATCAAGTTGCTGCTAGCAAAAGAGGGGAGCCCTCTCCCCTCCCTGCCCAAGAATGGCGCCAACCGGCGAGCAAGCAAGCAAGGATCCGGCGAGCAAGCCAAAGCAGAGCAACGCTGCTACATAAACAGAGCACCAAGCTTCATCTCCCTCGCTGCTGACGCAGCCAACCCGACACCCACCTCACAGCACTCTGCACACTCCTACCATGCCCAAGACGACATCTTCAAGAAGGTGGCGACGCACGTTGCGCCGTTGCCGTCCAGTCTTGGAAAGACAAGGGTTTTCACCCGGGTCATGGAGCAAGAGGGAGAGGAAACGGACCTTGACGAAGCTTCCGAGGAGGAAAACGACACCTGTCTGTGTCGCCGACGCCGTGGCTGGAGACCCAGCCAAGGATTTCTCCCGGTCTAGTTCCGAAGCTCCAGGCAACCCCACCAGCCACGGATCCGGCGTCTTGAGGTCGCCGGCGACCAGATCCGGCGAGGAGGAGCGCTCTAAGGGGAAGAGGGAGCCGCCTTCACATCCAGGCGCGAACAGGGGGGCCGCGCCCCCGCTGCGACCGGCGCCAGCGCCCGCCGTCAATCGCTGCCCTCGCGACCAAGGAGATGGGGGGCAACACCCGCGACGCCGCTCGCCATAGAAACGACGCCACCGCACCACCCGAGGCCGCAGCCTCGGCACCCGAAGCCCTCTGCGAGGAGCGAAGCAGCCAGATCCTCGCCGCCGCCGTCCTGGGCGACCACGCGGGCTTCACCGGAGGCCTCCTCGGGCGGCAGCGAGGGAGGGAGGAGGGGGGAGGGGGGCGGCGGCTAGGGTTTTCGTCGCCACCCGAGTCGCCCCGAGTGGAGCGACGCTGGGGCCGGTTCTAATCCCTCCCGTGTTTATGTTGTGAAGATACATTAACCATCTCCTTCTTTTGTGAACATGTCAGCTACATGTTCTAGTCTTGCCTTAGACGCCGTTATAAAACTTCCCCGATGATCACGGATCACAGCTCCACATGAGCCTGCGTAGTTACCCTTAGTACATCGTTCCACAAGTCAGATCAAAGAAAGTTTCTCTATAAAAAGAAATATTGTAGTTTTTGACAAGAAAGATCTCCACGAATGGTCGAGAAGATCTCACAGAAGATCTAGCAAAAGTTTAAGTCTGTGGACAGTCCCAAATCATGATGCAACTTCACCTTCATACAAGGCTGCAGTACTGTTTCAACGTGAATGACGAACCATATTTTTCAATACAAGGTGTATTACAAATTAAATTGTAGCACCAAGGATATACAAATTATAAGCATACATCCGGCCTCTGCATGATTAAGAAGCACACAAGCAACATCAATCATGCACGTGAGAAAGAAAAATTAAACGCCGGTCACAACAAAGTCATAATAGACCGAAACTTAGTTTTTGCCCGGTTTTTCATTAATTAACTACTCAATTCTCTTCTTAATTAGTCAATGACGCAAATCTTTTACCACTGCTTCGGAAAAAAATTATAAGAAAAACTAGGCAAAGGCAGGGAGCGAGGAGGGTGGAGGGCCTATATGTACACTATGCCACCGCCACAAGGGGTAAAGACATCCATGACCATCTCCTCCATACCCATACACACAAGAGAAACAATGGTTGATATTTCACTCGTCGTAGAGAAGATCACAAACTGAGCCAGTGCATACACCCATAGATAACCTGCATAAGTGATGAACTTTTAGAGTTCGAAACCATATCATTTGCTTACGATTACGACGACTTTTCTTTCCTCCCTCACAAGAAAAGGCTTTCCTCCTCCTCCCTCTGCCGGCGGGAGGGACACCGTTCTCGTTCTTGTTAGGTTCAACATCTTGATTGAGGTTGTGTTGGCAGCGATGTCTCTCAGTAGGAATAATGCCTCCCATGTTCTATCCCTGTCCTAAGGATTCAGTTGGAGGGCGTAACGAGGTGTGTCTCTATCAGATCTCGCGAGATTCAGTTGGTGTTGGTCTTCGGCAGATCTGTTTGGATCCGATCTTCCTTCGTCTTCTTTTGGATGTTTACAGGTTTGCCCCAATCTATGACTTCTTCGTCGACGCTAGTTATTGCTCTAGTGCGCTGGTCCTATGAGCATTAGCACGATGACTAATAAACCATCTACTACATCAAAGTTTACCTAGCTCCTGCGAGAAAGGGGTGATGACGGTAGCGCACCTTCGGCTCACTCCAGTCTTGTAGTCGTCGCTAGGTGGTCCACGGACCTGGTTGTAATTTTATTACCTCTCGTGTTCTTTGTCTGCCATGATTGAGAATGAAAAGATTGAAAGTTTCTAAAAAAGAAAACAGAAATGTGCAAAGAACATAAATTTTAAAAGTGTCGATTGTGTATAAAATAATGTTAATCATATATTTCAAAAATGTTAAACATGTATTAAAAATGTTCCTGATATATACAAAATGTGCAAAATTTATGAAAAGCAGTGATCAAACACAAATATATTAAAATTGTTAATCATCTATTAAAAAATGTTAAGCATGTACAAAAAAATGTCCTCATGTATACAAAAAATGAAGAACATATATATTAAAAAATTTGAACATAAAAACATAAATTAAAAAAAAGTTGATCATATATTTCAAAAAATATTAAACATGTATCTAAAAGATGTTCCTGATATGTACCGAAATTGTACAGTGTGTACGAAAAAGTAGTCATCAAACTCAAATGTTTGAAAAATGTTAGTTGGCTAATCATCCACTGACAACGGGCTCTTGGTTAGTATAGATAATGTTGGCTAATTGGCGTGTTCAAAAAAAATCCTCCTAAATCACACGCATGAGATGATTGAGATCTATTTGAAGACTCCAAATTTGGCTGTATAAAATGAGGGTAGCTTTCAAGCTAAACGGTTCTTTTCTATGTGATGAAACTAGTGTCTTGTTCGGATTCTACCGTTTTTGGATGCCAAGGTTACAAGTTAGTCCCCTTCGGGGTTAATTCCACTGTCTATGAAAAGTGCTCGCACATATTTACCGAAATGTTAGTGCATTGTGCGCTTATGCCAAGTACTTATCTCGGACTTTATTTCTCATCTCATTATAAATGATCTTTCTATTATTTGAGAAATAAAGTTATTTACCCGTAAAAAAAATATCTCGTCAGTAATTAAATAAGGATGCTTGCTGGAGTCGAAAACGTGTTCAAAGGCTCGTCTCCAAGACGGAATCGGTTTATTAGCGTCGAACAGCCTGCCTAGTAGCTATATAATGATGCGGATCTACGTATGATATATGTAACTCTCATAGCATAGGCATCGATCAGCAGAAGGAACAGCACGCCGGCCGGTTCCAACTTCCAAGCAGCGACGTTCCCTGTTGGCAACGTCGATCGGCGGCATGGCGCACCTGAAGCGCAGCTTCACCGCAGCGCTGCTCGACGAGGAGGACGAGCCGTCGTACCCGTTGAAGATGCCGGGCAGCCTCGCGCGCACCACCGCGCCGGTGGCCAAGATGATGCGGCTGTGGAACTACAAGCAAGGCTCGGGCCTCGGCGCGCGCGGCCAGGGCATCATCGCCCCTATAAAGGCCATCCAGCATTGCTCAACCGCCGGCATCGGCCACCTGAGACGACGTACAAGAACGGCCTGCATGGCGCGCCGGCGCGGCGCCGCCGGCCCAAGACGAGTGGCACGAGTCGGCGGCCATCTCACGGGCCCTGGGCCTCGAACGGGAGTGCTACGAGAAGACCCTCGCACTGCTGCGCGACGTGAAGCTTCAAGGCGACGACAGCGTGGAGACGGTGGAGGCGCTCGCGGCGATCGTTGAGTCCGAGGAGGTGCTGCTCCGGGGGAAGAAGCGCGCGCCAGGGGCGTGGAGGGCCGCGCTGCCTACTCCGGCCGTCCAGTACATCGTCGAGCGGGTCCTCACGCCGAGGATCGCCGTGAAAGCGCGAGAGTGGGAGCCGTTGTGGAGCCCAGGCTGCGACCACTGGCTACGTCCGTGGATCCCCTTGATCGGACACTTGCCGGAGAGCCTCTACGGCACCGTGGAGAGCAAGATCAGCGGCGGCAGCCTCGACATCATCTTGCCATGGAAAGACTACTTCGGCCCGACGCATTGGGAGATCTTCTCCCGGCGTCACATCTTGCCTAAGCTCACACAATGGCTGCAACAGCTGAAGATCACACCACCAAAGCAGCGCGACACTAAGTTCCGCGAGGTGATGTCGTGGACGCCTCTCCTGCGCACCCAAGACGTGGTGTCGATCCTAGAGCAGGAGTTTTTCAGCAAATGGGAGAGCGCGCTGCGCCACTGGCTACAGTCCGCGAGGCCGTCGTCGGGGGAGGCTGCGGCGTGGTGCGCCGGCTGGAAGAGCCTCTTCACCCCGGAGCTGCTCGACGACGAACGCGTGCTCGCACGGCTGGAGGCCGGCGTCGCCACGGTGGATCGAGAAGCGGAAGACCTCAGCCGTCTTGTTTGTCATAGTTGATACTAGTCTGCTACAAGCCTACAACAGCTTGTGAGGTTGTAGTCACTTATGGTTAGCAATGTAATGGTTGTAGTCAGTTATGATCCGCAATATAATGGTTGCAGACTTGCACTCACTTATGATTGCCAATGTAATGGCTGTAGTCACTTGTGCCATATTTGACACTCAAAAGCAATACACTATTGCAGCACAGATGCTTGAATGAAAATTACAAAATAGTAAAGGAGTCCAAATCCAGATTTGCAAGTTTTGCAAGGAGAGAGAGGCGATGACGGCAACGCGCCTTCAGCTCACTCCAGTGCTTGTAGTCGACGCTAGGTGGTTCACAGACCTAGTTGTAATTCTTATTACCTCTCATGTTCTTTGTACTACCATGACATGAGAGTGAAAAGATTGAAAGTTTCTCCAAAAGAAGAAACCAGAAATGTACAAAGAACATAAATTTTAAAAATGGTGATTGTGCATAAAACAATGTTAATCTTATATTTCAAAAATGTTAAACATGTATTAAAAAATGTTCCTGATACATACCAAAAATGTGCAAAATGTATGAAAAACTAGTCAGCAAACACAAATAATTCTAAAAAAAATGTTAATCATCTATTTAAAAAATGTTAAACGTGTACAAAAAATGTCCTCATGTATACGAAAAATGAAGAACATATATGAAAAATTTTGAACATAAAAACATAAATTTTAAAAAATGTTGATAGTGTATAAAATCATGTTAATAATATATTTCAAAATATATTAAACATGTATTTAAAAGATGTTCCTGATATATACCGAAAATGATCAATGTGTATGAAAAAGTAGACATCAAACTCAAATGTTTGAAAATGTTAGTTGGCTAATCACCCACCGGCAACGGGTGAGTGTTTGACAAAAAACTACCAGTTTAGGGGTTTGCGTCCCACAGAACTACCACTTTTTTGAAAGTGACCGAAAACTACCAAAAAAACATAATCACGTGACTAAAAACTACCAGGTTGACTGAATTATGGTTTTGACCGATTTAACCGCGATTCTGACGTGAGTGGCCCACGTGCCAGGCTGGCGGTCCGCCTAACGGCTAACGGCGCGCGCGCGGTGCCATTAGAGCCGCTCGTCGGTCGCACCTGGTCGGACCAGGTCAGACCTAGCCGGCCGGCTCCCCATTCCCCACCCTCTCTCAGTCTCCCCCGAGCTCCTCCCTAGCCCTAGCCGTCGCCAACCATGACGCCTGTGGATGCAAACTCCGGCGGCGATTCAGGCATACCTCCGGGCGGCCTTGCGCGACGACCTTTCTCATCCGAATCTAATCCTTCATGGCGCGCAGCAGAGGTTGGATTGGTCGGCGCCGGCGCGATCACCGTCGACGACAAGAAGTAGAGCTCAAGGTCGGCGGAAGCTTCCTCGTTCTGCGGGCGGCGGTAGGTACGGCATCTCATCCAGTAGATCCCACCATAGATTGTGAGATTCAGAGATTCAGAGAATCGATAAATTAGGCTAGTTTTTTGCATGGTTAGATTCAGTTTTGGTGACCTTGCAAATTGTTAGTATTGTGCATACTTTGTTGTGTAAGAAACTGAAAAAAGCAGTTTGAAAGAAACTCAATAATGTGCCTAGTTAGGTTCAGTTATCCTGTTTTCAGTTAATAAAGGTTTTTCTTTTTATAATTTTCAGAATTGATGACCCAAAGTGGTCAATTTGGTTCCATTTCAATGCTAAAGAATCTGTGGTTCGAAATTTATACCAGTCAGAATATCATATTTTACAATCCTTTCTCTTATTGGGTGTGAGGGCTTTGTGGCTGATGATTATATGTACTATGTATTTGCTGAGGAGAAAGGATTAGAAGGTTTAGATAAAATATGCTGTGAAGATGATGTGCAGCAGATGTTAGCTTAGCACTTGATCGTTTAGTATGTTGCTATTGCTCTCTTCATGACTTATACAATTTCCTACAACTATGAGATTATGCAACTCCCGTCTACCGAAGGAACACTTTGTGTGCTACCAAACATCACAACGTAACTGGGTGATTATAAAGGAGCTCTACAGGTGTTTCCAAAGGTACATGTTGAGTTGGCGTATTTCGAGATTAGGTTTTGTCACTCTGATTGTCGGAGAGGTATCTCTGGGCCCTCTCGGTAATGCACATCACTATAAGCCTTGCAAGCAATGTAGCTAATGGGTTAGTTATGGAATTATGCATTACATAATGAGTAAAGAGACTTGCTGGTAACAAGATTGAACTAGGTATTGGGATACCGACGATCAAATCTCAGGCAAGTAACATACCGATGACAAAGGGAACAACGTATGTTGTTATGCGGTTTGACCGATAAAGATCTTCGTAGAATATGTAGGAGCCAATATGAGCATCCAGGTTCTGCTATTGGTTATTGACCGATAACGTGTCTCGGTCATGTCTACATAGTTCTCGAACCCGTAGGGTCCGCATGCTTAAAGTTTCGATGACAGTTATATTATGAGTTTATGAGTTTTGATATACCGAAGGTTGTTCGAAGTCCCGGATGTGATCACGGACATGACGAGGAGTCTCGAAATGGTCGAGACATGAATATTGATATATTGGAAGCCTATATTTGGATGTCAGAAGTGTTCCGGGTGAAATCTGGATTTTACCGGAGTACCGGGGGGGTTACCGGAACCCCCCGGGGGCTTAATGGGCCATAACGGGCCTTAGTGGAGAAGAGGAGAGGCGGCCGGGCTGGGCCGCGTGCCCCTCCCCCCTAGTCCGAATAGGACAAGGAGAGGGGGGCGGCGCCCCCCCTTTCCTTCTTCTCTCTCCCTCCTCTTTCCCCCCTTCTCCAAGTCCAACAAGGAAAGGAGGGAGTCCTACTCCCGGTGGGAGTAGGACTCCCCATGGCGCGCCTCCTCCCTGGCCGGCCGCCCCTTCCCCCCTTGCTTCTTTATATACGGGGGCAGGGGGCACCTCTAGACACAACAATTGATCTCTTGATCTCTTAGCCGTGTGCGGTGCCCCCCTCCACCATAGTCCTCCTTGATAATATTGTAGCGGTGCTTAGGCGAAGCCCTGCGACGGTAGAGCATCATGATCATCACCACGCCGTCGTGCTGACGGAACTCTCCCTCGACACTCAGCTGGATCGGAGTTCGAGGGACGTCATCGAGCTGAACGTGTGCTAGAACTCGGAGGTGTCGTAGTTTCGGTGCTTGATCGGTCGGGTCGTGAAGACGTACGACTACATCAACCGCGTTGTTCTAACGCTTCCGCTTTTGGTCTACGAGGGTACGTGGACAACACTCTCCCCTCTCGTTGCTATGCATCACCATGATCTTGCGTGTGCGTAGGAATTTTTTTGAAATTACTACGTTCCCCAACAGTGGCATCCGAGCCTGGTTTTATGCACAGATGTTATATGCACGAGTAGAACACAAGTGAGTTGTGGGCGATACAAGTCATACCGCTTACCAAAGATGTCATACTTTGGTTCGGCGGTATTGTTGGATGAAGCGCCCGTACCGACATTACGTGTACGCTTACGCGAGACTGGTTCTACCGACGTGCTTTGCACAGGTGGCTGGCGGGTGTCAGTTTCTCCAACTGTAGTTGAACCGAGTGTGGCTATGCCCGGTCCTTGCGTAGGTTAAAACATCACTAACTTGATGAACTATCGTTGTGGTTTTGATGCGTAGGTAAGAACGGTTCTTGCTCAGCCCGTAGAAGCCACGTAAAATTTGCAACAACAAAGTAGAGGACGTCTAACTTGTTTTTGCCGGGCATGTTGTGATGTGATATGGTGAAGATGTGATGCTATATTTTATTGTATGAGATGATCATGTTTTGTAACTGAGTTATCGGCAACTGGCAGGAGCCATATGGTTGTCGGTTTATTGTATGAAATGCAAGCGCCCTGTAATTGCTTTACTTTATCACTAAGCGGTAGCGGTAGTCGTAGAAGCAATAGGTGGCGAAACAACAACGATGCTACAATGGAGATCAAGGTGTCGCGTCGGTGACGATGGTGATCACGACGGTGCTTCGGAGATGGAGATCACAAGAACAAGATGATGATGGCCATATCATATCACTTATATTGATTGCATGTGACGTTTATCCTTTATGCATCTTATTTTACTTTGATTGACGGTAGCATTAAAAGATGATCTCTCACTAATTATCAAGAAGTGTTCTCCCTGAGTATGCACCGTTGCGAAAGTTCTTCGTGCTGAGACACCACGTGATGATCGGGTGTGATAGGCTCTACGTTCAAATACAACGGGTGCAAAATAGTTGCACACGCGGAATACTAAGGTTAAACTTGATGAGCCTAGCATATACAGATATGGCCTCGAAACACGGAGACCGAAAGGTCGAGCATGAATCATATAGTAGATATGATCAACATAGTGATGTTCACCATTGAAAACAACTCCATCTCATGTGATGATCGGACATGGTTTAGTTGATTTGGATCACGTGATCACTTAGATGACTAGAGAGATGTCTGTCTAAGTGGGAGTTCTTTAGTAATATGATTATCTGAACTTAAATTTATCATGAACTTAGTACCTGATAGTATTTTGCTTGTCGATGTTTGTTGTAGATAGATGGCTCGTGATGTTGTTCCGTTGAATTTTAATGCGTTCCTTGAGAAAGCTAAGTTGAAAGATGATGGTAGCAATTACACGGACTAGGTCTGTAACTTGAGGACTATCCTCATTGCTGCACAGAAGAATTACGCCCTGGAAGCACCGCTGGGTGCCAGGCCTGCTGCAGATGCAACTGACGATGTTAAGAACGTCTGGCAGAGCAAAGCTGATGACTACTCGATAGTTCAGTGTGCCATGCTTTACGGCTTAGAACCGGGACTTCAACGATGTTTTGCACGTCATGGAGCAGATGAGATGTTCCAGGAGTTGAAGTTAATATTTCAAGAAAATGCCCGGATTGAGAGATATGAAGTCCCCAGTAAGTTCTATAGCTGCAAGATGGAAGAGAATAGTTCTGTCAGTGAACATATACTCAAAATGTTTGGGTATAATAATCACTTGATTCAACGGGAGTTAATCTTCACGATGATAGTGTCATTGATGTAATTAGTCAATCATCGCCACCAAACTACAAGAGCTTCGTGATGAACTCTAATATGCAAGGGATGGACAAGACTATTCCCGAGCTCTTCGCAATGCTAAAGGCTGCGGAGGTAGAAATCAAGAAGGAGCATCAAGTGTTGATGGTCAATAAGGCTGCCAGTTTCAAGAAAAAGGGTAAAGGGAAGAAGAAGGGGAACTTCAAGAATAATAGCAAGCAAGTTGCTGCTCAAGAGAAGAAACCCAAATCTGGACCTAAGCCTGAGACTGAGTGCTTCTACTGCAAGTAGACTGGTCACTGGAAGCGGAACTGCCCCAAGTATTTGGCGGATAAGAAGGATGGCAAGGTGAACAAAGGTATATGTGATATACATGTTATTGATGTGTACCTTACTAATG
The DNA here is from genome assembly GCA_021437245.1 of Aegilops speltoides. Taxonomy (NCBI): domain Eukaryota; kingdom Viridiplantae; phylum Streptophyta; class Magnoliopsida; order Poales; family Poaceae; genus Aegilops; species Aegilops speltoides. The sequence continues at coordinate 102,491,027 of CM038141.1, read as the reverse complement.
CTCGCAGAGAACACAGGTATTTGATATTGGTTACATTGCTAATATTTGCAACTCAAACAGGACTACAGATTAGCTTAAGATTGGCTAAGGACGAGGTGACGATGCGCGTGGGAAATGGTTCCAAAGTCGATGTGATCGCGGTCGGCACGCTACCTCTACATCTACCTTCGGGATTAGTTTTAGACCTGAATAATTGTTATTTGGTGCCAGCGTTAAGCATGAACATTATATCTGGATCTTGTTTGATGCGAGATGGTTATTCATTTAAATCAGAGAATAATGGTTGTTCTATTTATATGAGTAATATCTTTTATGGTCATGCACCCTTGAAGAGTGGTCTATTTTTATTAAATCTTGATAGTAGTGATACACATATTCATAATGTTGAAGCCAAAAGATGCAGAGTTGATAATGATAGTGCAACTTATTTGTGGCACTGCCGTTTGGGTCATATTGGTGTAAAGCGCATGAAGAAACTCCGTACTGATGGACTTGTGGAATCACTTGATTATGAATCACTTGGTACTTGCGGACCATTCCTCATGGGCAAGATGACTAAAACGCCATTCTCCAGAACTATGGAGCGAGCTACTGATTTGTTGGATATCATACATACTGATGTGTGTGGTCCAATGAATATTGAAGCTCGCGGCGGTTATTGTTATTTTCTCACCTTCAGAGATGATTTGAGCAGATATGGGTATATCTACTTAATGAAACACAAGTCTGAAACATTTGAAAAGTTCAAAGAAGTTCAGAGTGAAGTGGAAAATCATCGTAACAAGAAAATAAAGTTTCTACGATCCGATCGTGGAGGAGAATATTTGAGTTATGAGTTTGGTTTACATTTGAAACAATGTGGAACAGTTTCACAACTCATGCCACCCGGAACACCAGAACGAAATGGTGTGTCCGAACGTCATAATCGTACTTTACTAGATATGGTGCGATCTATGATGTCTCTTACTGATTTACCGCTATCGTTTTGGGGTTATGCTTTAGAGACGACCGCATTCACGTTAAATAGGGCACCATCAAAATCCGTCGAGACGACGCCTTATGAACTGTGGTTTGGCAAGAAACCAAAGTTGTTGTTTCTTAAAGTTTGGGGCTGCGATGCTTATGTGAAGAAACTTCAACCAGATAAGTTCGAACCCAAATCGGAGAATGTATCTTCATAGGATACCCAAAAGAGACTATTGGGTACACCTTCTATTACAGATCTGAAGGCAAGACTTTTTAAATTCGGATCCTTTCTAGAAAAAGAGTTTCTCTCAAAAGAAGTGAGTGGGAGGAAAGTAGAACTTGATGAGGTAACTCTACCTGCTCCCTTATTGGAAAGTAGTTTATCACAGAAACCGGTTCTTGTGACAACTACACCAATTAGTGAGGAAGCTAATGATATTGATCATGAAACTTCAGATGAAGCTACTACCGAACCTCGTAGCTCAACCAGAGTAAGATCTGCACCAGAGTGGTACAGTAATCCTATTCTGGAAGTCATGTTACTTGACCATGGTGAACCTACGAACATGAGGAAGCGATGATGAGCCCAGATTCCGCAAAATGGCTTGAGGCCATGAAATCTGAGATGGGATCCATGTATGAGAACAAAGTATGGACTTTGGTTGACTTGCCCGATGATCAGCAAGCCATCGAGAATAAATTGATCTTTAAGAAGAAGACTGACGCTGATGGTAATGTAACTGTCTACAAAGATTGACTTGTTGCAAAAGGTTTTCGACAAGTTCAAGGGGTTGACTACGATGAAACTTTCTCACCCGTAGCGAAGCTTAAGTCTGTCTGAATCATGTTAGCAATTGCCGCATTTTATGATTATGAAATATGGCAAATGGATGTCAAAACTGCATTCCTGAATGGATTTATGGAAGAAGAGTTGTATATGATGCAACCAGAAGGTTTTGTCGATCCAAAAGGTGCTAACAAAGTGTGCAAGCTCCATCGATCCATTTATGGACTGGTGTAAGCCTCTCGGAGTTGGAATAAACGCTTTGATAGTGTGATCAAAGCATATGGTTTTATACAGACTTTTGGAGAAGCCTGTATTTACAAGAAAGTGAGTGGGAGCTGTGTAGCATTTCTGATATTATATGTAGATGACATATTGTTAATTGGAAATGATATAGAATTTTTGGATAGGATAAAGGGATACTTCAATAAAAGTTTTTCGATGAAAGACCTCAGTGAAGCTGCTTACATATTGGGCATCAAGATCTATAGAGATAGATCAAGACACTTATTGGACTTTCACAAAGCACATACCTTGATAAAGTTTTGAAAAAGTTCAAAATGGATCAGGCAAAGAAAGGGTTCTTGCCTGTATTACAAGGTGTGAAGTTGAGTCAGACTCAATGCCCGACCACAGCAGAAGATAGAGAGAAATTGAAAGATGTTCCCTATGCTTCAGCCATAGGCTCTATCATGTATGCAATGCTGTGTACCAGTGTAAGTGCATCTAGTGCCCCTTAGTGATTTTGGTGTATTGGAGACTTATAGGTTAAGGGACTAATGCGTTTGTGAGTGTACACAGGTCTATAAGTCTATGAGGAGTTTGATATTTACAGAGAAAGTCGACCCCTAAAAATGAAGTTCTTCGACTGAAGACTTTGATATTCTGAAGACTTTCTGAAGACTTTGAAAGTGAAGAAATTGGTGTGACCTTGAAGACTTGGTATTCATTTGTGGAACATGAAGCGTGAAGACTTTTGTTTTCGTAGTTTCATTTTCTCTTTCTTGAGTCATAGGAAACACCGTCATTGTTAAAGGGGTCGAGGAAATACTAAGGAAAAATTTCCATGTGATGCTCAACTCAAAATCCTACACCTACCAATCCTTCGAGTGAAGCCTTTGGAAATCTCATACAGTTCAATCACTTTCTTCAAAGGATGAGACGAAGTTCTTCAGTCCTTGATGAATTTGTTCGACCGAGGAGTTAGTAATTCGCCAAATGTGAATTGCCTACAGTGAGGAACATGATAGCCCCGAGGAATTTGAGAGTCAAATTTCCGACCGTTCTTTGTCTTTGCCGCCACTGTCCCAAAATATCTTATCCACCTAACGGTCATATCATTGAAGGGCATTTATGTCTTATCATGTCGGGCTGCTCCTTAGCCTATAAATAGCCACCCCCTACAACCACTAGCTGGTTGGCTGCTCCGAGAGAACTTGACACTTGTCATTTGAGAGCAACCCATCCTCCGAGGACTTTGAGTGAAAATCATCGAGTGAGGAAAACCCAAAACCAAACCCCTACAAACCCAAAGTGATTGAGCATCACTGAAGAAATTGATCCTGCGTGGATCCGACGCTTGTTACCTTTGAAGACTGTGCTTCTTCCACACGGTTAGGCGTCATGGTCTAGAGCATCCAAGAGGAATTGTGGATCGCCGAGTGACCAAGTCTGTGAAGGTTTGGAAGTCGCCTGAAGACTTACCACGAGTGATTGGACGAGGTCTGTGTGACCTTAGTTCAAGGAGAATACGGTGAGGACTGGGTGTCCTGAGCTGCGTGCTTAGCGACTGGGTGTCCGGGACTGTGTGTCCTCGAGTTTAAATACTCAGCCGCTCCAACCAGACGCATAACCGAGACAAAGAGTTGAACTGGTCTACCAAATCATTGTCTTCGCCAACCTAACTGGTTCTATTTCCTCAACCCTTTCATTTCCTCATTCTTGTGTTGAGTGTTTGTTCATATCGTGTTTGAAGACTTTGATCAAGACTTTCTCAATTTCCTCAGTTCAATTTCTTCAGTCTGTTTGTCTTCATCTTGTGTTATCCTGTGATTACGCTTTCTGTACTCTGTGCTAGTCTTCATTTCATCATGATGACCATGCTTGTATTCTGTTATGCTTACTTCTGAGTACTTATTTCGCTACAAGTAGTTCTTCGCTAAGGAATTTCCTCACCGGCAAATTCCTCAGTGAAGAATTCATAAAAATCGCCTATTCACCCCCCTTCTAGTCGATATAACGCACTTTCAATTGGTATCCGAGCAAGGTACTCCCTTGTTCTGTGTGATTTTGGTTTAACCGCCTGGAGTTTTCGTTATGTCGACCACAGGTATGAAGAAAGTCACATGCCCTATCTTTGACGGTCATGATTATCCCAAGTGGAAGGCCATGATGAGGAAGCGCCTCATGGCAATGAACAGCAAGCTGTGGACCGTCACTGAGATTGGTCTTACTGATCTATGCAAGATGGCGGACGCTGATGATATTCGCAAGTACACTCGACTTGACATCTTGGCGAAGGATATCATCTGTTCCTGCCTATCCAGAGATGAATTCAGGCGCATTATGCATCTTTGCAATGAGAAGCTTATCTGGGACCGAATCTCTGATGTCTATGAAGGTCATCGAACCCGTCATGATCCCTGGTTTGAGGAATTCAAGGAATCTCCCAAAACAATGACTTTCGAGCCAGAGTCATCATCTTCTGCATCATGTCTCATGGCAAAGGGTGACGAGGTAACCGAATGCTCCTCATCCGAGTTTTGTGACGATGAATCTGATGATGATGGATCTGATGATGATATTGAATCTAGTTATACCAAACTTGTTTGCATTGCCACTAAACAACAAACGGCTTTGGAACAAGTTCAAAACATGCTAGACAAAAGTGATGATATGTTGGGTGAAGAAATGGATCGCACTAAAGCCCTGACTGAAAATCTTCAGAGACTTCAGTCTAGGTTTGATAACCTTCAAAGTCATCATAACACTCTCTTATCTGATCATGAGAAACTTTCTTATGAATTTCTTCAAAGAAAGCAAGATCTTGAGAAGCTAAGAGTGAGTTATGAAGATCTTCAGAAGGAGCGCGATTCATTACTTGCTCAACAAATCAGCGCTTCTCAGGAAGAATTTGTTCCTCCATGCTTAAAGTGCATTGAACGTGAATCTGCTAATTCTTCACCTGAATGTTCAAATGCTTCAACTGTTACAAATTCTTCACCTGCCTCTACTATCACTAATTCCTCATCTGAGGACATTGCTAGTATCACCGACGATGCAAGGCTGAAGGAATTGTATATGACAGGCATGTACAAAATCCTCAAAGGGCATCAGACTCTTTGTGATGTGCTTAAAAAGAAGATTCTCAACAGAAACCCTAGAAAAGAGGGTATTACCTTTGAGAGGAAACTCAATGCTGATGGAACATATTGGAAGCCTGAGCAGTACCCCAAAACCTCATGGGTTGCTGCAAAGGGACCTCCATTGATCCATCTAACTTATCTGGCTTTACATGTGAATCTCCTCATTCTTCCGATGAGTCATTTGACTCAACTATAAACTGTTCAAAAATCAGAATGGTGAAGTATTTGCTAGATATGTTGGCACTAAGCTGCAGAATGGTTCTCCTATGAAGAAAATCTGGGTTCCCAAGAAGTGCCTCGAAAGTCTTGGTGAATGTCCTCATGACACCACCGTGAACAACAGAACCCCAGATCAAATTCTTCATATGGACCAAATTCTTCATATGGATCCAAGTCCTCATACGGACCAAATTCCTCACGTGGATCAAATTCCTCAAAAGGATCAAAGTCCTCATATGATTATCAACGTGCTAACAACTCTGTTTCGCAGTAGAGCTAAGGGCTATGAATATGTGCATTATTCTTCAAACCATTATGTTCATAAGACCTCAAGAATTTCTCCGCTTATTCATATGCTTACCCTAACCCCTCTTATGTGAAACGAAATGGTTTGGCCTCTATGCCACCATTCTCGTATGGTGCTCGCAGAGTGATGAACTCTTTGCCACCCCTTCAGATGTGGGTGGTGAAGAAAAAGAACTAATCTCTTCTGCAGGGTCAGGTCTCGGGCGTGCTTTAACGTCTGAAGAATTTCTTTGGGGACGACAAAATTGCTCGAAAGGACGCAGCGAATCATGATGAAATGAACCTTCATTTCACACGTCCTCATCTTGCTATATCATTTCTTGATTGATGAAATTCATCGATGAACTTGATATCATATTCTTCACTAATGAAGCATATGAGATTGTAAGCTACACTAATTCATCTGCAGGATGATCAACCCAAAGCTCTTGAGTGGGTCCTCGATAGTGGATGTACGAATCACATGGTGGTGACAAGAATCTATTGATGGATGCTCCTTATCACCGTCACATCGAAGCATATCATCTTTCTTTGACAAAGGCAAAAGTCGTATTGGGTCTTGGTAAGGTTGCAATCTCTAAGGATAAACACATGGACAAAGTCATGCTTGTTGAGTCCTTAGGATACAACCCCATGTCGATCTCAATGCTTTGTGATCTTGATATGGTTGTTGTCTTTGGCAAGTATCATTGTGTTGTGATTATGGAAGTGACAATTCCAAAGTCTTGAAGGCTTTAGGAGAGGAGATTTGTATATTGTTGATTTCTCTGAGGACCACAACCAGCCGTGTGTCTACTTGCAAAAGCTTCGAAGGCTGGCTATGGCATCGACGACTTGGTCACGCAGCATGAGGAATTTGCACACGCTTGCGAAGAAGAAGCATGTCATTGGCATTGAGAATGTCAAATTCCTCAAGGATCACTTATCGCGAACTGTGAAGCTGGAAAAATGACCAAGGCCAAGCATCCAGCGAAGACTATCATGACCACTACTCGTCCATTCGAATTGCTTCACATGGACCTCTTCGGACCTAATCATTACTCAGCAGTCACTAATGATGCATCTCTATATGGTTTTGTCATTGTTGATGATTACTCTCGATATACATGGGTACACATTGTTACTTACAAACATGAAGTGCAGGAAGTCTTCAAACATTTTTCCTCGAGGGCTTCAACCAACTTTGGTGTGAGATCAAGCACATCAGAAGTGACAATGGAACTGAGTTCAAGAATTTCGGCCTTGATGACTATCTTGATGAACTTGGTATTACTCATGAGTTATCTGCTCCCTATACTCCTCAGCAAAATGGCGTCGTGGAGCGCAAGAACAGAACTCTTGTTGAGATGGCTCGCACTATGCTTGATGAATACAAAACGCCTCATCGTTTTTGGATTGATGCAATTGATACTGCGTGCCACATCATCAACAGAGTATATCTTCACAAATTCTTCAAGAAGACGGCCTATGAACTCCTCACTGACAAGAAACCCAATGTGAGTCATTTCAAAGTCTTCGGAGCTAAATGTTGGATTAGAGATCCTCACCACAATTCTAAATTTGCACCGAAAGCACATGAAGGTTTTATGCTTGGTTACGGAAAGGACTCGCACACCTATAGAGTCTTCAACATTGTTCTTCACAAGATTGTTGACACTGTAGATGTGCGGTTCGATGAAACTAATGGCTTGCAAAGAGAGCACCTACCTTCTGTGTTAGATGAACCAGCACCTGAGGATTCTATCAAGTTCAAGGCAACTGAGGATGTCATTCCTACTGAAGAATCTACTGAAGAATTCATTCCAGTTCATGAAGAACGTCGGTGATGCACTGAAGAAAATCTTTGAGGAAAATGGTGTGAAGAAAATGCTGATCAAACTCCTCGGCGACAACCAGCTCATCCTCGCGTTGCAAAAGAAGTGCAAGTGGAGAAGATCATCGATGACATTAGAGCACAGGTCCTCTCACACTCAAAAGCTTCACATTTATCTAACTTTTGTGGGCACTATGCTTTTGTCTCTATCACAGAGCCCACTAAGGTAGATGAAGCATTTTGGAGCGGAGTGGATTCAGGGCTATGCAAGAAGAATTACATCAGTTCGAGCTCAACAATGTCTGGGAACTGGTCAAACGTCCAGATCCTCGCAAGCATAATATCATTGGCACAAAGTGGATCTACCGCAACAAGCAAGATGAAAATGGCCTTGTGGTGAGGAATAAGGCACGACTGGTAGCTCAAGGCTACACACAGGTTGAAGGAATTGATTTCGATGAAACTTTTGCACCTGTTGCTAGACTTGAGGCTATTCGCATATTACTTGTTTATATTAACCATCATGATATCATCTTATATCAAATGGATGTGAAAAGTGCATTCCTCAATGGTAAGCTTGAGGAAGAAGTATATGTTGCTCAACCCCTGTGTTTTGAAGATCCAAAGAATCGACAAAGTCTTCACACTTAATAAGGCCCTCTATGGCCTCAAGCAAGCCCTCGGCGTGGTATGATACATTGAAGGAATTCTTCGTGAAGAATGGCTTCACACCAGTTCACTCGACCCTACTCTCTTTACTAAATCTTATGATGGTGAACTGTTTGTGTGCCAAATATATGTTGATGATATTATCTTTGGCTGTCTTGACCAACGTTATAGTGATGAATTTGCCTATATGATGAGTGAAGAATATCAAATGTCTATGATGGGAGAGTTGAAATTCTTCTTAGGTCTTCAAATTCCATCAGCAAGCAATGGCATATTCATATCTCGGAGAAATACCTCAAAGATGTCTTGAGGAAATTCGGCATGCAAGATTGCAAAGGCGTCAAAATTCCTATGCCCACAAATGGCCATCTATGCAATCGATGAAAATGGTATTGACTTGATCACAAGGTATACCGCTCCATGATTGGTTCTTTATTGTACTTATGTGCATCTAGGCGGATATAATGCTTAGTGTTTGCATGTGTGCCCAATTTCAAGCTGCACGAAGGAATCACACCATAAGGCTGTGAAGCATATTCTTCGATATCTAGCTCACACACCAACACTAGGATTATGGTACCCCAAGGGCTCGCTTTTGATCTCATTGGATATTACGACTCGACTATCTTTGGTGATAGTGTGGACCGCAAGTCAACTTCTGGCACTTGTCATTTCCTCGGACGATCTTTGGTTTGTTGGTCCTCGAAGAAACAGAACTGCATATCACTGTCTACTGCGGAAGCTGAATACATTGCTGCTGGCTCTTGCTGTGCTCAACTACTTTGGATGAAGCAAACACTCAAGGACTATGGCGTCAACGTGAAGAATGTGCCTCTCCTCTGCGACAATGAGAGTGCCATCAAGATTGCTCACAACCCAGTTCAGCACACAAAGATAAAGCACATTCAGATTCATCATCATTTTCTTCGTGATCATGTGTTTAAGGGCGACATCTCCATCGAGCATGTGAAGACTGAAGAACAGCTAGCTGATATCTTCACTAAGCCCTTGGATGAGAAGAGATTTAGCAAGTTGCGGTGTGAGCTAAATATCTTAGAATTTTCGAATGTTCTTTGAAAGGGACACACACCCTGACACTTATGCAAAATTGATGACTTAGATGTGCAACACATGAAAAAACGTTTTTCTTCAATCAATGAAGAATAACACTCTAAGTGTGAAGAAATTAATGAAGAATTTGATTCTCAGAACCCTACGACAATTGTACGCGGTGTCTGAAATCATCATTCTTATACGGTGGGTCACGCCACCACAAAAAGTTGAAAATCTTCAATTTGAGTTTTTCCTCAGTTTTTTGAAATTCTTCAATTCTTCAAATTCTTCAACTTTGCAAAATCTTCACTGTTTCCTTCGTTTTTCTTCATTGGCTATATATATATGAGTTTATGTCCTCTACAGCATTCACTTATAGCTATTTCTTCAAGTTGCTTCTTCTGCTAAGTGAATGTGATCGGACCCTTCCCCCTCTATGCTATACTCAACCCAATCTATTCACAAATTCTTCATGTGCGTTCTATTTGAAACTCGTTCAAAATCTTCACTGTGTCCTTGTCAGCTGAAGAAATTGCGAATGAAACTTTAAAACAAATCTTATCCAAATTTTCGGTTTTGTCGCTCAAACCGTTCCGCATCCCACGATGCATTATTCTATTCACCCACGATCGTACACGATCTCAACTACACAGTACGTGGGTGACACATGTTGCGAGAAGGAGAAAGGGCAGGGGCACGTTCGTCCCAAATCTTCGGGCGAACAGTTTTTACCGTGTCTATAAATACCCCTCTCCCCTTCCTCACTTCATTTACTCCGCTCGATCGCTACTCTCTCACTCGAGCTCCTCAAACCCTAGCGCCGCCGCTACTCCATCGTCGCCGGTGAGGAAGAGCTTCGCTGCCTCGACCTCGTCGCCGTCGTACTCATGCCGACCGCGGAAATCTTCACTCCGCCACCGCCGTAGCTGTCTTCCTCTGCCAAGTTAGGGCATGGGAGATCTAACCTGACGAACTTCACATCTGTTCTTCTCAGTTCGTCGTGTTCTTCACTTCGGGTAATTAAAAGTTACTTTTATTACTCACTTTGATTCTCAAACTTTCTTGAAAATCTTCAAAGGTGTTTATTCTTCAAATCTTCACACATATGAACACCTCACACATCATATGATCTTGAACTGTTTCTCTAAGCAATCATTTTCTTCAAGATTCCCTAATTGTGTGGATCTTCGATCTGTATAACTCTGGAACCTAAGACAAGAACGCTTAGTGAAATTCCTCAAGGTTCATCTCGTCAAATTCCTCAAAACTTGTTCTTTTCGAAAAACCTTCTGAGAACGCATATGACCTCTCCAAATTCATCGCACCTATACTCTGTTCACGGGTACTCATGTCTGCTGCTGAATCACTAGGTTCTCATCAACTTAACAAATTTATGCTGACTATTGCACACCTGATGAAGCAAAATTTGGCAAAGAAAACAAAAATCAGCGCAAGGTGCGCATACAGAGGATTGAACGGAGATGGGCAAGGGAATGGAGGGAATACAGATATGTGACTCCAAAGTACATGAAGAAATTCGCCCTCAATCCTCCATGCCCAAGAGCTCCATTGGCACCTGGACAAGTAGCTGACCCCAGAAGCCTCAAACGTGGTGAGGACTTTCCTCAAGAATGGGCTAAGCGCCAAGCTAAATTGGCAAGACAAGCCAAGGAGGCAGTGAAGAAATTTAATGAGGAGTCTGCCACTGCTACTGCTACTGAGGCCTCGGTCAAACCGAGGAAATCCATGCCAAAGAAGCCTGCTCGTAAGCCAAGTGCTTCACCAACAGCGCCCTCACGGCCAAGTTCCTCAGCAATGCCCTCACGGCAAATTCCTCACACTGCTACTGCTCCACCAAAGTCCTCAGCAGCTCCTGTGCATCTGGCTACATGTCAAAGGACTGCTGGTTTCTCGATTGCCTCTGGTGTTTTAGCAAGTTCCTCAGCTGCACCAATTTCCTCATCAGGCCCCACACTATTGAAGACTAAAGCAACAGCTGGACGCGGTCCTCGGCCAAGTCCAAAGAAGAAACAGGTCGCATTCCATGTGCCTTCTGATGATGAAGCTTCTGATGATGAACTTGCAGAAATCATCAGAGACAGACAGGTGAAGGCCGCCAGAGCCAAAGGCACATCTGTGCCACTGCTTTTGGATCCGAGGAAAATCCTCGATTACATTGATCTCTAGCACAAGGATCCAAACACCCCAATGCCTGATTTTCATCTGACTCCTGGTCAAAGTCACATGCTGACCCATTTCATCACTCAAGAGAAATGGAAGTTTGAAAAGGCAAGAGAGATCAAGAAAGCGCAATACAGAAAGGAGAAGCTCCTGAAGAAAAATGCTGTCAGAATGACACCTGAGGAACTTCTCCAGGCTCAGTTTGAAATTCAAGCCCTCAGCAAAGACTTTGATGCCTACTAGGCTGATTGGCAAGGAGCTAAAGTGAGATTCGTCAATCTGACGAAGAAATTCACAAATGTTGCAGCTCCATCGCAACAAGAAAATCTTCAGGCTGTAGACTCTGCTCAGCCTGCTGAAGAACATGCCAGCACCGCTGATGACCTTTAGCCTGCTGAAGAAAATGCTAGTTCCAGGGCTGATGAAGCAATTGCAGCCGCTGAAGAAATTGTCAGGGCATCCACTAGTGGTGCGCCTGAAGAAACTGAAGAGATCAAGGCAACTGCATCAGTTGTGCCTGAAGAAAATCAACCAGATTCCCCAGCTCCTCCCGCACCTACACCAACTCCAATTCTTCCATCTGCATCAGATGTGAAGAAGACCAAAGCTGCAGAGCAAGCTGCAGTGACGAAAAGGAAGGCATCAGCTGCGTCAAATTCTTCAGCTGTTAAGAAGATGAAGCCAATGACCAGCTCACTTGAACATCCAATTGATGCTGTTCCAATTTCCTCCATGCCATCAAAGGACCTTGTTCCTTTTGGAGAAGACTATGAGATCCCAAGCGGATCTGATGAAGAAAATCATCCTGCTGCTTCGTCAGAGCAGCTTGATGAAGAAATTGAAGTGGACGCAATCCCTTCAACGCCAGTCATTTCCTCACCTATGCCTCAGTTCACAGCTGACAAGGCTGGTGTTGAGGAAATTGAAGATGAAGATGTGGATATAGGATGCACCACACCTGTGATGAATGATGACTTTTGGGAAAGTCAGCATCCCAATACTCCTCTCTTCACACCTATCCAACAGATTCCTCCGTCCCCTGCACCAACAGTTAAACTGGGCTCTGAAGAAACTCATCCCACTCCCTCTGTGCATGAAGAAATTCCAGCCACTAGTGCTGAAGAACCTGCTGCTACTGATCCTCAGGTTGCACAAGAAGAGGAACTAGAAATTCCTCAGCCTGAAGAACCTGAGCTCGCGATTCCTGAGGTGGTGATGCAACTCACTGACACCCCTCTGCCAAAGCCGAAGAATCCGTTCTCAAGTAAACAGAAGTTCAAGGCTGAAGTCTTCTTTGCCGAGCATGTATTCTTCACAGATTACAACCCCTATGACTCTGCTCGCATAAGGAAGAGGCGTTTCTGGACTGCTAGTCAAGCCAACTTCTATTCCTCTGTGCTGTTTGACAAAGATAAAATCTTCGATCATGAACATATTCCTCACGTGGACATGGAATCTCTGCCATGCTTCGAGCCAGTCCTCAGTGTTATTCACGATGCAGGATTACTAAACTTCTGCACGGACATTTGCGATTGGAATGAAGAACTCATTCTTCAGTTCTACGCGACACTGCATATCACTGGAGACGCTGAAGATGTCAACTCATGGGTGTTGGACTGGATGACTGAAAACACTCACTACAAGGCACCAGCAACTAAATTGCTTCGTGTCCTTCCTCTCGATCCTCCCCATGACAGTGCACGTTGCACCTACAGTGACCCTGAACTGACAAATCACTATATGCAAGTGCTCATGAAGCATTTGAAGCCTGGGCAGGCCCCACGAACCAAATTCCTCGTCAAGGAATTACTCTATGTGCCTCAGACTGTCTATCGCATTCTGACGAAGACAGTGAGTCCTATCAAAGGCCACGACTCAAATGATGAAGAAGTCGTTGGCATCATGAAGAACATGCTTTTCAACATCATTCATGGCGTTCCCGTCAACTTCCATGATTTCTTCATGAGGACTCTGGCCAATATTGCTATGTCACCATTCGAGCTGAAGCCCTACGTGCCTTGGATTATGAGATTCATCAGGGCAAGATCTTCACTGAATTACAAAGCTGACACTCTGAACTGCGGTAGCTACTTGCCTCCCATTGAAGTCCTCAAACAGACAGTTTCATTAGCTGATGATAAAGGCAAGGCAGCTGCTGTGATCGATGAAGGCATTCGTCCATTGGATGGTCAATTTCGCCTGGCTGCATCTTACTCTACCAATGACGACTCGCACACATGACTCGCGCAAATACCTCAGCAAAGCAAAATCCTCAAGCCACAAGCACCGTGGTGATGATGACCGTGAGTTACTCCTCGGTCTTCATCGGAAGGTTGATCGCAATCACAAATGGGTAAAGCGTCAGTTTGGTGCACTTCTTCACAACATGACCTCAACACACAATGCAGTGAAGAAGAACCAATAGTACCTTCATGAAACCTTCAACCGCACCTGGGATGTCCTCACTCATGTCTATAGCGTGAAGAACTAAAGACAATGGGTCTCAAGGAAGAATTTGGTGGTGCGCACCTCCTCAGAAGAAACTCAAGAGGGTCAAAGTTCCTCCACTGGTGGCCAGCTCTTATTCTTCATCGCGTGACACTGATGAGTATGAAGATTTGGACGACACTGCGGCAGGCCCTACTACAACAAACAACCCCGACAACGCTGGCGCTCCTCCATCGACTTGAAATTCTTCAGGGGCGCTAGTCCTCAGTTTCAATCCTTTTGGTCATTTGATGAAAAAGGATTAGAAATCTGAGATAGTCTTCAAGCGGGTCTATACTAAGGGCATTTTTTAAGTTACAACTCTCGTTCTTCTAAAACTTTTATTTGGATCGAGTTGTAATCTTAAACCCGATGGTGCGCTGATACTTTTGTTGCATTATGCTTTTGATGCTTTCGGCATGCTTATTCCTCGTTAATGACATTGCAGCGTCTTTGAATCTCATCAGGCACCATATTTCATCATGCATTTCAAATTCTTCATATTATATATCAAATGCGTGTATGAATTACAAGATATAGGGGGAGATCTCCATGATTCAACTCTTCAAATGTGCATTGCCTCAAACGCAAATTCCTCACTATGCACATCTTCAGGGGGAGTACTTCTATATCTTGCTATCAAATTCCTCAATATCAGTATTTACACTTCATACATTTATCCCCGCTGAAAACTTAACCCATATTGTCATCAATCACCAAAAAGGGGGAGATTGTAAGTGCATCTAGTGCCCCTTAGTGATTTTGGTGTATTGAAGACTTATAGGTTAAGGGACTAATGCGTTTGTGAGTGTACACAGGTCTATAAGTCTATGAGGAGTTTGATATTTACAGAGAAAGTCGACCCCTGAAAATGAAGTTCTTCGACTGAAGACTTTGATATTCTGAAGACTTTGAAAGTGAAGAAATTGGTGTGACCTTGAAGACTTGGTATTCATTTGTGGAACATGAAGCGTGAAGACTTTTGTTTTCGTAGTTTCATTTTCTCTTTCTTGAGTCATAGGAAACACCGTCTCTTGTTAAAGGGGTCGAGGAAATACTAAGGAAAAATTTCCATGTGATGCTCAACTCAAAATCCTACACCTACCAATCCCTTGAGTGAAGCCTTTGGAAATCTCATATAGTTCAGTCACTTTCTTGATGTGATGAGACGAAGTTCTTACAGTCCTTGATGAATTTGTTCGGCGAGGAGTTAGGAATTCGCCAGTCTTGAATTGCCTACATAGTGAGGAACATGATAATACGAGGAATTTGAGAGTCAAATTTCCGACCGTTGTTGTCTTCTTGGCCACTGTCCCAAAATATCTTATCCACCTAACGGTCATATCATTGAAGGGCATTTATGTCTTATCATGTTGGGCTGCTCCTAGGCTATAAATAGCGCCCCTACAACCACTAGCTGGTTGGCTGCTCGAAGAACTTGACACTTGTCATTTGAGAGCAACCCATCCTCAGAGGACTTTAGCGAAAATCATCAGTGAGGAAAACCCAAACCCAAACCCTACAAACCCAAAGTGATTGAGCATCATGAAGAAATTGATCTGCGTGGATCGGCGCTTATTACCTTTGAAGACTGTGCTTCTTCCAGACGGTTAGGCGTCATGGTCTAGAAACATCAAGAGGCTGTGGATCGCCGAGTGACCAAGTCTGTGAAGGTTTGGAAGTCGCTGAAGACTTACCACGAGTGATTGGGCGAGTGCTGTGTGACCTTAGTTCAACAAGAATCTGACGAGGCTGGGTGTCTGAGCTGCGTGCTTTCGGCGATCGGGTGTCCGGGCTGTGTGTCCTCGAGTTTAAATACTCGGCCGCTCAACCAGACGTACAACCGAGACAGCAGTTGGAACTGGTCTATCAAATCATTGTCTTCGCCAACCTAATCTGGTTCTATTTCCTCAACCCTTTCATTTCCTCATTCTTTGTGTTGAGTGTTTGTTCATATCTGTGTTTGAAGACTTTGGTGAAGACTTTCTCAATTTCCTCAGTTCAATTTCTTGATCTGTTTGTCTTCATCTTGTGTTATCCTGTGATTACGCTTTCTGTACTCTGTGCTAGTCTTCATTTCATCATGATGACCATGCTTGTATTCTGTTATGCTTACTTCTGAGTACTTATTCCGCTGCAAGTAGTTCTTCGCTAAGGAATTTCCTCACCGGCAAATTCCTCAGTGAAGAATTCATAAAAATCGCCTATTCACCCCCCCTCCTCTAATCGATATAACGCACTTTCAACCAGACCTGACGTATACTTAGCAATAAGTTTAGCAGGGAGGTACCAATGTAATCCAGGAGTGGATCACTGGACAGCAGTCAAGAATATCCTGAAATACCTGAAAAGGACTAAGGATATGTTTCTCGTTTATGGAGGTGACAAAGAGCTAGTCGTAGATGGTTACGTCGATACAAGCTTTGACACTGATCCGGATGATTCTAAATCGCAAACCGGATACGTGTTTATATTGAATGGTGGAGCTGTCAGTTGGTGCAGTTCTAAACAAAGCGTCGTGGCGGGATCTACATGCGAAGCGGAGTACATAGCTGCTTTGGAAGCAGCAAATTAAGGAGTCTAGATGAAGGAGTTCATTTCCGATCTAGGTGTCATACCTAGTGCATCGGGACCAATGAAGATCTTCTGTGACAACATTGGTGCAATTGCCTTGGCAAAGGAATTCAGATTTCACAAGAGGACCAAGCATATCAAGAGACGCTTCAATTCCATCCGGGACCAAGTCCAAGTGGGACATAGAGATTTTCAAGATACATACGGATCTGAATGTTGCAGACCCGTTGACTAAGCCTCTTCCACGAGCAAAACATGATCAGCACCAAGGCTCCATGGGTGTTAGAATCATTACTGTGTAATCTAGATTATTGACTCTAGTGCAAGTGGGAGACTGAAGGAAATATGCCCTAGAGGCAATAATAAAGTTATTATTTATTTCCTTATATCATGATAAATGTTTATTATTCATGCTAGAATTGTATTAACCGGAAACATGATACATGTGTGAATACATAGACAAACTTAATGTCACTAGTATGCCTCCACTTGACTAGCTCATTAATCAAAGATGGTTATGTTTCCTAACCATATACATGAGTTGTCATTTGATTAACGGGATCACATCATTAGGAGAATGATGTGATTGACTTGACCCATTCCGTTAGCTTAGCACTTGATCGTTTAGTATGTTGCTATTGCTCTCTTCATGACTTATACATGTTCCTACAACTATGAGATTATGCAACTCCCGTTTACCGGAGGAACACTATGTGTGCTACCAAACATCACAACGTAATTGGGTGATTATAAAGGAGCTCTACAGGTGTCTCCAAAGGTACATGTTGAGTTGGCGTATTTCGAGATTAGGTTTTGTCACTCCGATTGTCGGAGAGGTATCTCTGGGCCCTCTCGGTAATGCACATCACTATAAGCCTTGCAAGCAATGTAGCTAATGAGTTAGTTACGGAATGATGCATTACATAACGAGTAAAGAGACTTGCCGGTAACAAGATTGAACTAGGTATTGGCATACCGACGATCGAATCTCAGGCAAGTAACATACCGATGACAAAGGGAACAATATGTTGTTATGCGGTTTGACCGATAAAGATCTTCGTAGAATATCTAGGAGCCAATATGAGCATCCAGGTTCTGCTATTGGTTATTGACTGGTAACATGTGTCGGTCATGTCTACATAGTTCTCAAACCCGTAGGGTCTGCACGCTTAAAGTTTCGATGACAGTTATGAGTTTATGAGTTTTGATGTACCGAAGGTTGTTCGAAGTCCCGGATGTGATCACGGACATGATGAGGAGTCTCAAAATGGTCGAGACATGAAGATTGATATACTGGAAGCCTATATTTGGATATCGGAAGTGTTCCGGGTGAAATCGAGGATTTTCAGAGTCCGGGGTTACTGGAACCCCGGGGCTTAATGGGCCATAGTGGGCCTTAGTGGAGAAGAGGAGGCGGTTGGCTGGGACGCGCGCCTCCCCTAGTCCGAATAGGACAAGGAGAGGCGGCGCCCCCTTCCTTCTCTCTCTCCTCCTCTTTCCCCCTTCTCCAAGTCCAACAAGGAAGGAGGAGTCCTACTCCGGTGGGAGTAGGACTCCCCATGGCGCCTCCTCCTGGCCGGCCGCCCCTCCCCCTTGCTCCTTTGTATACGGGGCGGGGGGCACCTCTAGACACAACAATTGATCTCTTGATCTCTTAGCCGTGTCTGGTGCCCCCTCCACCATAGTCCTCCTCGATAATATTGTAGCGATGCTTAGGCGAAGCCCTGCGGCGGTAGAACATCAAGATCGTCACCACGCCGTTGTGCTGATGGAACTCTCCGTTGACACCCGGCTGGATCGGAGTTCGAGGGACGTTATCGAGCTGAACGTGTGCTAGAACTCGAAGGTGTCGTAGTTTCGGTGCTTGATCGGTTGGGCCGTGAAGACGTACGACTACATCAACCGCGTTGTTCTAACGCTTCCGCTTTTGGTCTACGAGAGTACGTGGACAACGCTCTACCCTCTTGTTGCTATCCATCACCATGATCTAGCGTGTGCGTAGGAATTTTTTTGAATTACTACGTTCCCCAACAATAGGATTATTGTTTGGAGCTCAGAGAGAGCCGCCCAGGGATGTGATTTTTATATATGTGCCTCTAAGTTAGCTCATGAAAAAACATTCTGCATCAAGAAGTGTGATATTGTTGCACACTTGTGGAGCATGTGCAGAGTCCACAAAGGTTACTACTAAGTGGATGTCAAGGTCTGTAGAGGCAGCATTGAGAGAAGACATTAGATCTCCTGTGGATGCATTAATTAAGAAGACCAAGACTAAGTTTTCAGTGGATGTATCATGAAGTGTGGCATATAGGGCAAGGAGAAAGCCTGTTGATGTAGTTCAAGGTGACCACAAGCAGCAGTACTTGTGGCTCAGGGATTATCTTCAAGCAGTTCTTGACACAAACCCAGGTAGCAGGTGTATAGTAACAACATTTGAAGATCCAGAGAACCCAGCACCTACTCCTAGATTCAAGTATATGTTCTACTGTTTAGCAGCTCAAAGGAAGGTTTCCTTAATGGTTGCAGACCATTTATAGGTCTTGATGGATGCTTCATCAAGTTAACCACTGGACAGCAAATTCTTGCAGCCACGGGAAGGGATGGAAACAACAATATTTATCCTATAGCTTTTGGTGTGGTTGACAAGGAAGATGGTGAAAGTTGGAATTAGTTTTTAACTCAATTGAGATGTTGCATTGGCAGTGGCAACAAATTTGGAACATACACTATCATATCTGACAGGCAAAAGGTTGGGAAGAATTTCATTGAGCAATTTAGTGTTATTACTTTTTTTAATTATTTCATTGTTTTCAATTGTAGTAATAATTTGTGAATGTATAGGGCTAGCTTAAGGCAATAAATGAGGTGTTGTCTTAGGCACATATATGCAAATTTTCAATATGTTGGATTTAGAGGCCAGGAACTAAAGAAGTGTATTGACAAGTGAGGGAGTCCTGGACTAGGGGGTGTCCGGACAGCCGGACTATCATCGTCCGCCGGACTCCAAGACTACGAAGATACAAGATTGAAGACTCCGTCCCGTGTCCGGATGAGACTTTCTTTGGTGTGGAAGGCAAGCTTGGCGATACGGATATGTAGATCTCCTACCATTGTAACTGACTCTGTGTAACCCTAGCCCTCTCCGGTGTCTATATAAACCGGAGGGCTTTAGTCCGTAGGACATAACCTCCATTACAACAATCATACCATAGGCTAGCTTCTAGGGTTTAGCCTCCTAGATCTCGTGGTAGATCCACTCTTGTAATACACATCATCAATATTAATCAAGCAGGACATAGGGTTTTACCTCTATCAAGAGGGCCCGAACCTGGGTAAAACATCGTGTCCCTTGTCTCCTGTTACCATCCGCCTAGACGCACAGTTGGGACCCCTACCGAGATCCGCTGGTTTTGAGACCGACATTGGTGCTTTCATTGAGAGTTCCTCTGTGTCGTCACCGATAGGCTTGATGGCTCCTTCAATCAACGACGCCGTCTAGGGTGAGACTTTTCTTCCCGGACAGATCTTCGTATTCGGCGGCTTCGCACTTCGGGCCAATTCACTTGGCCATCTGGAGCAGATCGAAAGCTACGCCCCTGGCCGTCAGGTCAGATTTGGAAGCTTAAATTTCACGGCGGATATCCACGGAGACTTGATCTTTGATGGATTCGAGCCACAGCCGAGCATGCCGCACTGTCACGATGAGCATGATCTAACTCTGCCACCGGAAAGTACCTTGGAGGCCGCGCACGAATCCGTTCCGACCCTTAGCCACTGTCGACGATCTAACCGACATGCTAGACTATGACTCCGATGACATCGACGGTATGGACGACGATGCCGGAGACGATCAAGAACCAGCGCATACAGGTAATCGGAAGACCACCAAAGACACGGCGATATATGGTGGATACCCCAAAAGGAAGCGATGAAGAGGAACAATGGGGCGCGACAAAGGATAATCCCGCCGGTAAACAACCAAAACGGCGACGCAAGCGCCGCCCTAAGCCCCGCCTCGGCAAAGACAGCATTCCTAATGACCCAGTGTTAGAGCAGGGCAAACCAGTGGACGACGAACATGCAACCAAGCAACCGTCCGAACAGGACGAATCGGATAATCAATCCAATCCCGGCGAAACCAACAGCCCGGACGACCTCACGCCGGACATACCATCGGAGCATAAGAACCTTCACAGAAGACTCGTCGCCACCACAAGAAGCTTGAAGAAGGAAAAACGGAAGCTCAAAACAGCGGAAGACATACTCAGAATGAGGTGGAGCAAAGTACTCAAGACCACAGACAAATATGGGCGACCATCAATCAAGAAGCTACCGAGCGCAAGCTGCTGCCAGAATTTGACGAGGAAGCCATAGAGCCCCCACAGTCAAAAAACAAAGAGGCCGCCTGGCCGAATAGACAGCCAGATGATAGGCCAAAATCTACAAGCGACGTCGCACATAAGACGACTCATGACCCAGGGAAAACAGATGGCCCAGCCAGGTCCATTTACGGGCCAAAAAAGAGGGCTCCAGGAAGGAACACAGACGCCAAGTGTTGAAGACAGCGGTACACCCAAATACTGGGCGCCGCACACCCACTATGTTTCACCAATGAGGTGCTGGATCATGAATTCCCAGCGGGGTTTAAACCCATAAACATAGAGGCTTCTGACGGAACAACAGACCACAGGTGCGGATGAGGATTACATACTACACATACATATGGCTAGAGGAGATGATCTCCACGCCATAAAATATCTACCCTCTAGCTCAAAGGGCCAGCTCGACCTTGGCTCAAAAGCCTCCAGAAAACTCTTGTTGGAAGTTGGGAAGAGCTCGAGGCGTTTAGAGCAAATTTTCAAGGGACTTATGTCCGCCCTCCGGATGTAGCGATCTAGGTCATATAACTCAACAGCCCGGAGAGTCGTAGCATAGAAGTTCTGGAACAGGTTCCTTACTAAAAGAACCGGATAGTCATTGTCCGGACGCCGAAGCCTTAGCAGCTTTTAAACACAACGTCCGAGACGAATGGCTCGCCAGACACCTCGGCCAAGAGAAGCCGAAGACAATGTCCGCACTAACAAGCCTCATGACCCGCTTTTGCGCGGGGGAAGATAGCTGGCTAGCAAGATGCAGCACCAGCGACCCGAGTACATCCGAGATTAGAGATGGAAGCGGAAAATCACGGCCTTGAAAGGATCAGCGCGGAATAAAGAAAAAAGCCCAAAGAATCTGACGGTCAACGCCGGATTCAAAAGCTCATGACCAAACAACAAAACACGCCTCTTAAGGATAACGGTGATGAGCTATCAACAAACAAATTTTTGGATCGGATATGTCAAATCCACGGTACCCGGAAGGCACGCAAACCACACCCACCGAGATTGTTGGGTTTTCAAACAGTCCGGCCGACTCAACGCCGAACACAAGGGCTCGGCGCATCAAGCAAGGATGATGATAAACCCCACCAGTGAGCACCGGAAAACAAAAGACTTTCCCACAAGAAGTCAAAGCGGTAAACTCACTTCATGTGATAATACGGAAAAACAATGCGGTACCGCTAAGATGGGTCTCGCACGGTCCACCCAGCGGAACCTCGAGATTGGATGTCAAAACCAATCACTTTTGACCACTGGATTATTCGAAGTGTTGAAATGCAGGATGGACTGCTCGATATTGGATCCTATAATCGACGGACTACAATTTACACAAGTCACGATGGGCGGAGGCAGCGATTTAAACCTGCTATAGCCAAACACAATCCGCAAGTTGGGGATAGACCTTACTAAAATTGACATAGCCGCACTTCCTTTAAAGGAGTGGCGCTTGAGCCCTTACGCCAAGTGCACAGGCTCCTTATTACTAGAAGTTGTGCTCGGGTCACGAACAACTTCCGGCGAAAAACTAATCTTTCATGTCGCCCGTTCAAAAGTAGCTATCAAGCACTATTGGGACGTGAAGCTTTTGTCCGCTTCAACGCCATACCACATTACGCGTCTCTTACACTTAAAATGCCCGGTCCACGTGGCATCATTTCATTGCGAGGGTCATTCAAAGACCCCGGACACGGCTAGACGAGTCCGGCATAAATAAGCTAGGGGCTCCCTAGCCGCACACCCCCTCACAAGGGGTTGTGCGTATAAGCAACAATGAGCTAATATAGACTCCGCTTTACTTATTAATATTTTTCATATACTTTTTTTTCTTTCGCACGATTTCCTTTCAAACTAAGTTCCTCTCTTTTTACAGATGAACAACGTGCACACCCATCCAGGATAACGGCTGCGCGGAGACACGGGCGCAGGGCGTGCGGTAGGGACCCGTCGCAAGGATTCTTTTGATTAAGACCCTCGTAAACCTTTTTCTTGTCTCTTGTTGCTATAATCCCTGGTTTTTCTCATTATAACCAGAGTGGAGCGGCGTTTTGGCATCGGCGCGTCGAGAGGACCTTGCCGTACACGGACACTAGGGGCTTAGGGCATTGTTACGCCCATTATTATAAAGACCGAACACCTTAGGGAGTGTTGGCGTCTCGAGATTAGGCCTTATATGCATCAGCTCGAATCATGTCTTTGGTCAAATGTTGGGTTTGCCCGGCTCCTGTTTTTGCTGCCTTCGTTCCATATCATCGGCTAACGCGGCACCGGAGAACTCTGCGATTGTGCCCCGGTTAATTTGGCGAGCACCTCGATGAAAGCCGGCCGGTGTCATGATACAGCGAGAGACTGGTCAACCACTCGATCGACCACTGGAATGTTTAGAATTCCTCCGCTTTGACGAAGGACCGTTTCCTGGTCAGGCATAGACGCGCCCCGAATTTGGAGAGCGCGGTGCCCCCAGGGGCTATATCGTAGCCCCACCCTCGAACTCCAATGGCTAAGTGAAAGTGATAAACCATCATAGTCCGGTTGCCTCGTTTGCTACGCTACCACCTCCTCAACAGGACCGAGACATCGGATTAAGTGTGAAAATGCGCTATTTTTGCGAACACCACCGCACCTTGTGCGTGGGGGCTGAAGCCGAAGACTGCCATCTTTCAGGTTATACACACGTATACATAAGCGGCCGCATAGGAGATATTTCAATACTTGGAGCGCACAAGTATAAGCGATTACATCATAACCATTGTTTTACAAAATAAAGCGTTCATTTGAGCGTGACATTTTTCGAGCACCGCGACTCTATTACACGAGCACCACGCATAACTTCCCCAAAATAGTGCTCGGCGGGTAACGGCTTTCGTCCGAACCACAGGTTGCAACAGCGGTGGCATCCATCTCCGTCAATGTGTCTTCACACGGGCAAGGGCCATCCGCGCACCCTCTATGCAGGCCGACCGCTTCATCTCCTTGATATGCGGCACCGCCCAAAAACTCTGAAATAAGCCAAAATAGCTCGTCGGCTTGGGCCTCTCGGCCGGACATGAGTCACGATATCCGTCATGGCAAGTCCGGACAACCTATTCAGCTCAGCCCATTCGCCAATCGATCGGTCGGTGAAGTGAGCGATCCGGACTATGGAATTGAGACCAAAATAGCTCTTCCGTCTTGTGATCGCCGACCGGAAGTGCTGCGGCATCCGCCGCTTTTCGCCGCTAAGTCCATATATGGATCCTCCGGACCCCATAGCTGGCCAAGCTGGGCATACTTTGGATCCGTAAACTGCGGCATAGCGAGAAAAAGGCTTGCCAGCCACAATGTCTCGGCTGACGCAGCTCCTCCTTCATAGCCTGCATTGCGAGCAGGCATCCTTGGCTTCGGCGGTGGCCTTCCCCAGGTCTTCTCGCTCCGATAGGCGCTCCTTTTCAAGAGCCTCATTGCGGTCGGTAGCATCCTTCAATTTAAGGACCAATTCGACCATCTCTTCCCTGCTTCGGCAGTGTGCAGCCCTTTCGGCTTCTAACTCCTCGGCCGCCCTCGAGGCAGCCGCATCACTCCTTCTGGCTTGCTCCTTGGCTTGAGCAGGTTCTGCCCGAAGGCTCTCCACAGTAGCAGACCATCTGCGTCAAGCATAAATATTGTAAGAGGTGGGCTTTTGCTCCCTTAATAGGTGACTGCGGAGAATCAATTTACCTTGCGACTCGTCAAGTCGCTTGTTGACTAGCGCGATGTTTGCATCCGCAACATCGAGTTGCCGCATTAATTCAGCAACTCCATCAGTCCGGCTGGCCCCCGGACGATCCGCCACCTGCATAGGAACGGCGAAGATTGAAACCTGCGATTTTGATCCTCGGCACGCTGTCGCTTTCGACAACCTACCGAGTCTCGAGGGCTACTATCTATCTGAGGCGCACTTCCATGTGCAAAACTGTCGAAAGGTGTGTCATCTTTGCGTACCTCAAATCCCGTCAGCAAACTCCTGACGGCATTATGCAATCCACTTTCGGCGGACGAAATCCTTCCAATCACCATATTCATCAATGCATGGTGATCTTCTGAGATGGACGCCTTCTCAAGCAGATCCTTCAGCCGAACACTATTCGGCGCCGAACTCTTCGGCTCTGCCGGGCTCGGGGATACCCTCCGTGATGACACTTCAGGCTCGTCCGCCCCATCTGACGGCGCAGCAGACGGAGGCGTCTCACTCTCCATCATCTCCGGACGAAGGTCCCCCAAAGACGAGCTCATCTGAGAAGGTCGGAGATCCGAACTACAAGGTAAAAATTTCGGTTATCCTCAGAAGCACAAATAGGGATGTCTCTTATCAATGAACTCCCCCTTTTTTCTACTCACGGCTCGCTGGAGGGCTGATTCTTTAGAGAAGACTGTGCGGCCGGGGCCTCCCCGGACGCAGGACCCTCTGGTGAAGATTTCTTCCCCCGCTTAGGGGCTTTGGCCTCCGAATCTTCGGAGACGGTCCTCTTCTCCCCCTGGAGGAGGGATTCTCAATCCCCCCTTCTTCAAGAGCCTCCTTGGATGAGGTGGTAGCTCCCCTATTTTTCCCTTCGCCTCCTTCTGAAGGCGCAACCTCCAACATTCTGACCAGCACGGGCTCCGGCGCGGTCTCTGGGAGGGGGGGCGGACACCGTATCAGCTTTGCTTGCGCTATCCACTCATGTTGAAGGATAACGGGTTAAAAGGCGAATTGTAGAAAGGCAAACAAATGGTACGTCTGAACACTGAGCTACTTACTTGAGTATTTGGGCGATTGCAGCTTAGGCCGGCGTCCTCGGTCAATTCCGGACACGCCACTTGTGGTCCGAAGAATAATTTGTACATCTCCACGGGTGTCTTACCCATGAAGTGTTGGAGAATACGTGGTCCCTCCGGATTAAATTCCCATAGTCGGAGAGGAAGGCGTTTGCAGGGCAGGAGACGCCTAATCAGCATAACCTGCATCACCACGACCAGATCGATCTCCCTCGCCTGGAGGTCTCGAATCCGGACCTGCAATAGGGGCACGTCTTTTGACGGCCCCCAATTGAGCCCTTGGTTGACCCACGACATCAACCGTCGTGGAGGTCCCGAGCGGAATGGAGGCGGCGGCTTCACTGCTGCCCTTTGGAGCGATGATATAGAACCACTCCTGCTGCCACAAGCTGAGCTCCTCTGGAAGGAGCCCTCGGCCACGGGCATCGGCCCTCCTGCCTTCTGGCCGCCCGCCGCACTGCTTGGCGCCCCGATCATCTTCGGCTCCACATTGAAGGTCTTCAGCCACAGGCCGAAGTGGTGGGTGACGCGGAGGAAGGCTTCACAGACGACAATAAACGTGGAAATATGGAGGATGGACTCCGGAGCCAAGTCGTGGAATTCCAACCCATAGTAAAACATGAGGCCTCTCACAAAAGGATCCGTCGGGAAGCCTAAACCCCGACGGAGGTGGGATACAAAGACGACATACTCGCCGAGCTCGGGGGTGGGGATGGCCTGCCCTTCGTCGGGCAACATGTGTGAAATCTCGTAGGACAGGTACTTGACTTCTCGTAGCTTTAGCACGTCCTCCTCCGTAACGGAGGAGGGCACCCACCGGCCCTGAAGGTCGGAGCCGGACATTGTTGAAGGTCCGAAGCGCTCGAATCTGGGGCTCTGGGTGTTGGAACTTGGAGCAAGGAGAAGATCCGGTGGAAGATTGAATAAAAGGAACGAGCCTTGGTCCTGTTATAAAGAGGGAGAATACCAAGAGCCGTCTCCGTGACCGTTCGGGACTCGCCTTCGATAGAGGAGGCGTGGCGACGGGCGCGGTTGGGTTACCCACGTCCGTATTGATGAGAATCCCGGAATAAGGGGAACACGATCTCTGTTGGGGAACGTTGCAGAAAATTAAAATTTTTCCTACGGTTTCACCAAGATCCATCTATGAGTTCATCTAAGCAACGAGTAACGAGAGAGAGTTTGCATCTACATACCACTTGTAGATCGCGTGCGTGAAGCTTGCAAGGTGATGATGGAGTCGTACTCGAGCGTGATTCAGATCACCGATGCAAAGTCTGAGCGGACAGCACCTCCGCGTTCAACACACGTACGGGACGAGTGACGTCTCCTCTTTCTTGATCCAGCAAGGGGGAAGGAGAGGTTGAGGAAGACATCTCCACCCGGCCACGACGGCGTGGTGATGGTGGAGAAGTAGTACTCTGACGAGGCCGCACGAGCTCTTACGGAGGAGGAGATGTGTTGGGGAGGAGGGCTGCGCCTTGGGAGTTGGTTACAGCAGCCCCCCCTCCCCCTTTATATAGGCCCCTGTAGTGGCGGCCCTGGAGATCCAATCTCGGGGCGGCGGCCAAGGGTGGAGTACCCCCAAGCCGGTGGGCGCCCCCCCCCTAGGGTTTCAACCCTAGGCGCAGGGGGTGGACCCTAGGGGGGCGCACCAGCCCCTTGTGGGCTGGTTCCCTTCCCCTCTCAGCCCATGGGGCCCTCCGGGATAGGTGGCCCCACCCGGTGGACCCCCGGGACCCTTCCGGTGGTCCCGGTACTTTACCGGTAACCCCCGAAACTTTCCCGATGGCCGAAACACCACTTCCTATATATTATTCTTTACCTCCGGACCCTTCCGGAACTCCTCGTGACGTCCGGGATCTCATCCGGGACTCCGAACAACGTTCGGTGGTCACATACTTGACTTCCTACTAACCCTAGCGTCACCGAACCTTAAGTGTGTAGACCCTACGGGTTCGGGAGACACGCAGACATGACCGAGACGACTCTCGGGCAATAACCAACAGCGGGTCGGATATCCATGTTGGCTCCCACATGCTCCTCGATGATTTCATCGGTTGAACCATGATGTCGAGATTCGATCAAACCACGTATGCAATTCCCTTTGTCAATCGATGCGTTACTTGCGAGACTCGATCGTCGGTATCCCAATACCTTGTTCGGTCTCGTTACGGCAAGTCACTTTACTCGCATCCGTAATGCATGATCCGTGGCCAACACCTTGGTCACATTGAGCTCATTATGATGATGCATTACCGAGTGGGCCCAGAGATACCTCTCCGTCATGCGGAGTGACAAATCCCGATCTCGATCCGTGTCAACCCAACAGATACTTTCGGAGATACCTGTAATGCACCTTTATAGTCACCCGATTCGTTGTGACGTTTGATACACCCAAGGCACTCCTACGGTAACCGGAGTTACGATCTCATGGTCGAAGGAATAGATACTTGACATTGGCAAAGCTTCTAGCAAGCGAACTATACGATCTTTTATGCTATGCTTATGATTGGGTCTTGTCCATCACATCATTCTCCTAATGATGTGATCCCGTTATCAACGACATCCAATGTCCATAGTCGAAACCATGACTATCTATTGATCTGTGAGCTAGTCGACTAGAGGCTCACTAGGGACTCATTGGGTCTAAGTGTTCACACGTGTATTACGATTTCGAATAATACATTTATAGCATGAACAAAAGACAATTATCATGAACATTGAAATATAATAATCCTTTTATTATTGCCTCTAGGGCATATTTCCAACAGTCTCCCACTTGCACTAGAGTCACCAATCTAGTTACATTGTGATGAATCGAACACCCATAGAGTTACGGTGTTGATCATGTTTTGCACTGAGAGAGGTTTAGTCAGCGGATCTGCGACATTCAGATCCGTGTGCACTTTGCAAATCTCTATGTCTCCATCTTGAACATTTTCACGGATGGAGTTGAAGCGGCGCTTGATGTGCTGGTCTTCTTGTGAAACACAGGCTCCTTGGCAAGGGCAATAGCTCCAGTGTTGTCACAGAAGAGTTTGATCGGCCCGACGCATTGGGTATGACTCTAGGTCGGTGATGAACTCCTTCACCCAAATCGCTTCATCGCTGCCTCCGAGGCTGCCATGTACTCCGCTTCACGTAGATCCCGCCACGACGCTCGCTTGCAGCTGCACCAGCTTCTTGCTCCACCATTCAACATATACACGTATCCGGTTTGTGACTTAGAGTCATCAGATCTGAGTCGAAGCTAGCGTCGGCGTAACCCTTTACTGACGAGCTCTTCGTCTCCTCCATAAACGAAACATGTCCTTTGTCCTTTTCGGTACTTCAGATATTCTTGACCGCTGTCCGGTGTTCCTTGCGGGATTACTTTGGTATCTTGCAACCAAACTTACGGCAAGGTTTACATCAGTGCAGTACACAGCATGGCATACATAATAGATCCTATGGCTGAAGCATAGGGATGACACTCATCTCTTCTTTATCTTTTGCCGTGGTGGGTGGTCGAGCCGAGCTCAATCTCACACCTTGTAACATAGGCAAGAACCCTTCTTGGACTGATCCATTTTGAACCTCTTCAAAATCTTATCAAGGTATGTGCTTTGTGAAAGACCTATGAGGCGTCTTGATCTATCTCTATAGATCTTGATGCCTAATATATAACAACTTCTCCAAGGTCCTTCATTGAAAAACACTTGTTCAAATAGGCCTTAATGCTGTCCGGGAGTTTCAGTATCATTTCCCATCAAGAGTATGTCATCTACATATAACAGGAGAAATGCTCTGAGCTCCCACTCACTTTCTTATAAACGAGGCTTCTCCATAAGTCTCAAGCATAAACCCAAACGCTTTGATCATCTCATCAAAGCGAATGTTCCAACTCGAGATGCTTGCACCAGTCCATAAATGGATCATTGGAGCTTGCATACTTTGTTAGCGTTCGAGGATCGACAAAACCTTCCGGCTGCATCATATACAGCTCTTCCTTAAGATGTCCATTAAGGAATGCCGTTTTGGCGTCCATCGCCATATCTCATAATCATAGTATGCGGCAATTGCTAACATGATTGGACGGACTTAAGCTTCGCCACGGAGAGAATGTCTCGTCGTAGTCAATCCCTTGAACTTGTCGATAACCCTTAGCGACAAGTCGAGCTTTATAGATGGTAACATTACCATCGCGTCCGTCTTCTTCTTAAAAATCCATTTATTTTCTATCGCTCGCCGATCATCGGGCAAGTCTGTCAAAGTCCATACTTTGTTTTCATACATGGATTCTATCTCGGATTTCATGGCTCCAAGCCATTTGTTGGAATCGGGCCCGCCATTGCTTCTTCATAGTTCGAAGGTTCATTGTTGTCTAGCAACATGATTTCCATGACAGGTTGCCGTACCACTGCAGTGCGGAGCGTGTCCTCGTGGACCTTGAAGTTCAGTAGTAACTTGATCCAAGTACCTTGATCATCATCAACGTTTTCCTCTTGGTTGGTGTGGGCATCACAGAGCGGTTTCTGCGCTGCACCACTCTCCCGTTCGAGAGGTAGTACTTCATCGAGTTCTACTTTCCTCCCACTTACTTCTTTCAAGAGAAACTCTTTCTCGAAAGCATCCGTTCTTGGCAACAAAGATCTTGCCTTCGGATCTTAAGTAGAAGGTATACCCGACAGTTTCCTTAGGGTATCCTATGAATCGCATTTTTCCGACTTGGGTTCGAGCTTTTCGGGTTGAAGTTTCTTGACATAAGCATCGCATCCCCAAACTTTTAGAAACGACAGCTTAGGTTTCTTCCCAAACCATAATTCATACGGTGTCGTCTCAGCGGATTTAGGCGGTGCCCTA
This sequence comes from Aegilops speltoides, assembly GCA_021437245.1. NCBI lineage: Eukaryota > Viridiplantae > Streptophyta > Magnoliopsida > Poales > Poaceae > Aegilops > Aegilops speltoides. Next base: position 102,460,616 of record CM038141.1, on the reverse strand, counting down.
TTTAAAGTGAATGTAGCTGTCTCTAGGCGTATCCCCAAAATGATAGCGGTAAATCGGTAAGAGACATCATAGACCGCACCATATCCAATAGTGTGCGATTCGACGTTTGGACACACCGTTTATTTGAGGTGTTCAGCGGCGTGAGTTGTGAAACGATTCCACATTTTCTTAAGTGTGTGCCAAATTCGTGACTTAAATATTCTCCTCCACGATCGATCGTAGGAACTTTATCTTTCGTCACGTTGATTCTCCACCTCACTCTGAAATTCCTTGAACTTTTCAAAGGTCTCAGACTTGTGTTTCATTAAGTAGACATACCCATATCTACTTAAGTCATCGGAGAGTGAGAACATAACGATATCCTCCATGAGCCTCCACGCTCATTGGACCGCACACATCGGTATGTATGATTTCCAACAAGTTGGTTGCTCGCTCCATCGTTAGGAGAACGGAGTCTTGGTCATCTTGCCCAAGAGGCAAGGTTCGCATGTGTCAAAGCGATTCATAATCGAGAGACTCTAAAGTCCATCGGCATGGAGCTTCTTCATGCGCTTGACACCAATGTGACCAAGGCGGCGATGCCACAAGTATGTGGGACTATCGTTATCAACTTTACATCTTTTGGCATCCACATTATGAACATGTGTAATATTACGCTCGAGATTCATTAAGAATAAACCATTGACCATCGGACATCACCATAAAACATATCTCTCATATAAATCGAACAACCATTATTCTCAGACTTAAATGAGTAGCCATCTCGTATCAAGCGAGATCCGGATACAATGTTCATGCTCAAACTTGGCACCAAATAACAATTATTGAGGTTTAAAACTAATCCCATAGGTAAATGTAGAGGCAGCGTGCGACGGCGATCACATCGACCGACGGAACCATTCCCGACGCAGCGCATGGTCACCTCGTCGCCCTTCGCCGGTCTCCGTTTATTCCGCAGCTCTGCTGTGAGTTACAAATATGAGCAACGGCACGGTATCAAATACCGGGAGTTACTACGAGTCTTGGTAAGGTACACATCAATTACATGTATATCAAATATACCTTTGGTGTTGCCGGCCTTCTTATCCGCTAAGTATTTGGGGCAGTTCCGCTTCGATGACCCTTCCCTTGCAATAAAAGCACTCGGTCTCGGGCTTGGGTCCATTCTTTGACTTCTTCCCGCAGCAGGCTTGCGGGCGCGGCAACATCCTTGCCGTCCTTCTTGAAGTTCTTCTTCCCTTGCCCTTCTTGAACTTAGTGGTCTTTTTGACCATCAACACTTGATGTTCTTTCTTGATTTCAGCCTCTGCTGACTTGAGATTGAGTACACTTCAGAATGGTCTTCACCATCCCGCATGTTGTAGTTCATCACAAAGCTCTTGTAGCTTGGTGGGGAGCGATGGAGGATTCTGTCAATGACCGCCTCATCGGGAGGTTTATGTTCATTTGGGTCATACGGTTGTGCAACCTGGACATCTTGAGGATGTGCTCCTTGTGTAACTGTTTTCCTCCATCTTACAAGCTGTAGAACTTGTCGAGACATCATATCTCTTGACCGGGCATGAGCTTGGAAAACTAGTTTCAGCTCTTGAACATCTCATAAGCTCCGTGATGCTCAAAACGCTTTTGGAGCCCGGTTCTAAGCTGTAGAGCATGCCGCCTTGAGCGAGGAGTAATCATCGAGCGAGTCCGCCAGACGTTCAAATCGTCTTGCGTCTTTGGGAGAACAGGTGGGTCACCTAACGGTGCTTCTAGGACATCTTGTTTCTTGGCAGCTATGAGGATGATCCTCGGGTTTCGGACCCGATCCGTATAGTTGCTGCCATCATCTTTCAGCTTGGTTTTCTCTAGGAGCGCGTTGAAGTTCATGTTGACATTAGCGTTGGCCATTGATCTACAAGACATATTTGCAAGGTTTTAGACTAAGTTCATGATAATAAAGTTCTAATCAAAATTATGAACTCCCACTTAGATTAGACATCCTCTAGTCATCTAAGTGTTACGATCCGAGTCGACTAGCCCGTGTCCGATCATCACGTGAGACGGACTAGTCATCGTCGGTGAACATCTTCATGTTGATCGTATCTTCCATACGACTCGTGTTCGACCTTTCGGTCTCCGTGTTCGAGGCCATGCGCACATGCTAGGCTCGTCAAGTTAACCCTAAGTGTTTTCGCTGTGTAAAACTGTCTTACACCCGTTGTATGTGAGCGTAAGGATCCATCACACCCGATCATCACGTGGTGCTTAGAAGCGACGAACTGTAGCAGCGGTGCACGTTAGGGAGAACACTTCTTGAAATTTTGTAAGGGATCATCTTATTTACTACCGTCGTCCTAAGTAAACAAGATGCATAAACATAATAAACATCACATGCAATTATATAGTTGTGACATGATATGGCCAATATCATCAAGCTCCATTGATCTCCATCTTCGGGGCTGCATGATCATCTTGTCACCGGCTTGACACCATGATCTCCATCATCATGATCTCCATCATCGTGTCTTCATGAAGTTGTCACGCCAACGACTACTTCTACTTCTATGACTAACGCGTTTAGCAATGAAGTAAAGTAGTTTACATGGCGTTCTTCAATGACACGCAGGTCATACAAAAATAAAGACAACTCCTATGGCTCCTGCGGTTGTCATACTCATCGACATGCAAGTCGTGAATCCTATTACAAGAACATGATCTCATACATCACAATTCATCATTCATCACAACTTCGGCCATATCACATCACATGATCAATCGCTGCAAAAACAAGTTAGGCGTCCTCTAGTTGTTGTTGCATCTTTTACGTGGCTGCGATTGGGTTCTAGCAAAACGTTTTCTTACCTCGAATCACCACAACGCGATTTTGTCAACTTCTATTTACCCTTCATAAGGGCCTTGTTCATCGAATCCGCTCCAACTAAAGTGGAGAGACAGACACCCGCCAGCCACCTTATGCAACTAGTGCATGTCGATCGGTGGAACCGGTCTCACGTAAGCGTACGTGTAAGGTTGGTCCGGGCCGCTTCATCCCACAATACCGTTGAGCAAGAAAAGACTAGTAGAGGCAAGTAAGATGACAAGATCAACGCCCACAACAAATTGTGTTTTACTCGTGCATTAGAGAACTACGCATAGACCTAGCTCATGATGCCTTTGTTGGGGAACGCTAGAAAATTAAAATTTTTCCTACGGTTTCACCAAGATCCATCTATGAGTTCATCTAAGCAACGAGTAACGAGAGAGTTTGCATCTACATACCACTTGTAGATCGCGCGTGCGGAAGCTTGCAAGGTGATGATGGAGTCGTACTCGAGCGTGATTCAGATCACCGATGCAAAGTGCTGAGCGGACAGCACCTCCGCGTTCAACACACGTACGGGACGAGTGACGTCTCCTCTTTCTTGATCCAGCAAGGGGGAAGGAGAGGTTGAGGAAGACATCTCCACCGGCAGCACGACGGCGTGGTGATGGTGGAGAAGTAGTACTCCTGACAGGGCTTCGCCGAGCTCTTACGGAGGAGGAGATGTGTTGGGGAGGGGAGGGGCTGCGCCTTGGGAGTTGGTTACAGCAGCCCCCTCCCTCCCCCCTTTATATAGGCCCCCAGGGGGGGTGGCCGGCCCCTGGAGATCCAATCTCCAGGGGGGGCGGCGGCCAAGGGGGGTGGAGTACCCCCCAAGCCAGGTGGGGCGCCCCCCACCCCTAGGGTTTCAACCCTAGGCGCAGGGGGTGGACCCTAGGGGGGCGCACCAGCCCCTTGTGGGCTGGTTCCCTTCCCCTCTCAGCCCATGGGGCCCTCCGGGATAGGTGGCCCCACCCGGTGGACCCCCGGGACCCTTTCGGTGGTCCCGGTACTTTACCGGTAGACCCCGAAACTTTCCCGATGGCCGAAACACCACTTTCTATATATTATTCTTTACCTCCGGACCCTTCCGGAACTCCTCGTGACGTCCGGGATCTCATCCGGGACTCCGAACAACGTTCGGTGGTCACATACTTGACTTCCTACTAACCCTAGCGTCACCGAACCTTAAGTGTGTAGACCCTACGGGTTCGGGAGACACGCAGACATGACCGAGACGACTCTCGGGCAATAACCAACAGCGGGTCGGATATCCATGTTGGCTCCCACATGCTCCTCGATGATTTCATCGGTTGAACCACGATGTCGAGGATTCGATCAAACCCCGTATGCAATTCCCTTTGTCAATCGGTGCGTTACTTGCGAGACTCGATCGTCGGTATCCCAATACCTTGTTCGGTCTCGTTACGGCAAGTCACTTTACTCGCATCAGTAATGCATGATCCGTGGCCAACACCTTGGTCACATTGAGCTCATTATGATGATGCATTACCGAGTGGGCCCAGAGATACCTCTCCGTCATACGGAGTGACAAATCGATCTCGATCCGTGTCAACCCGCAGATACTTTCGGAGATACCGTAATGCACCTTTATAGTCACCCGATTCGTTGTGACGTTTGATACACCCAAGGCACTCCTACGGTAACGGGAGTTACGATCTCATGGTCGAAGGAATAGATACTTGACATTGGCAAAGCTTCTAGCAAACGAACTATACGATCTTTTATGCTATGCTTATGATTGGGTCTTGTCCATCACATCATTCTCCTAATGATGTGATCCGTTATCAACGACATCCAATGTCCATAGTCGAAACCATGACTATCTATTGATCACAACGAGCTAGTCAACTAGAGGCTCAGTAGGGACTCATTGGGTCTAAGTGTTCACACGTGTATTACGATTTCCGAATAATACATTTATAGCATGAACAAAAGACAATTATCATGAACATTGAAATATAATAATCCTTTTATTATTGCCTCTAGGGCATATTTCCAACAATCTCTGCTTCGACAAGACGTGCCAAGGAAACCGCTTCGCTAAATGCGCTGAGGCGGTATAATAAAAAAACATTCAAGTAAAGGCTTGGTAGTGGTGTGACGTCATGCCGCAAAATACGTCAGCAGATTGAACTTGTGTACATTTTATTCTCTCTACGCTGGAATGTGGAATTTATTTTGCAGAGCCGCACACTATCTTGGTGTTCACAATCTTCTATGGATTATTCAAAGGAGGAACCCGCCTTGCAATGCCGAACATTATGCGCGCCGGACTCATCGTCATTGCTGAGTTCGAGGCTCTTGAGGAGTCTGGACTACGGGTGTCCGGACAGCCGGACTATCATCGTCCGCCGGACTCCAAGACTACGAAGATAGAAGATTGAAGACTCCGTCCCGTGTCCGGATGGGACTTTCCTTGGCGTGGAAGGCAAGCTTGGCGATACGGATATGCAGATCTCCTACCATTGTAACCGACTCTGTGTAACCCTAGCCCTCTCCGATGTCTATATAAACCGGAGGGCTTTAGTCTGTAGGACATAACCTCCATTACAACAATCATACCATAGGCTAGCTTCTAGGGTTTAGCCTCCTCGATCTCGTGGTAGATCCACTCTTGTAATACACATCATCAATATTAATCAAGCAGGACGTAGGGTTTTACCTCCATCAAGAGGGCCCGAACCTGGGTAAAACATCGTGTCCCTTGTCTCCTGTTACCATCCGCCTAGACGCACAGTTCGGGACCCCCTACCCGAGATCCGCCGGTTTTGACACCGACAACAAGGCTAGCTACTCGTACACTAAACATGGGCATGAACTAGGCATGGCAGAGCTAAAAGCACAGTCTGAGGATGCTTGAAAATGGCTCAAAAAAATTGAGGTCTCTACTTGGGCTAGGTTTGCTATGGATCATTCTTGCAAAACAGATTTAGTTGTGAACAATCTAAGTGAAGTCTTCAACAAGATGATACTGGATGTTAGGGCCAAACCAATAAGGATAATGTTTGAAGGGATTAGGACCAAGCAAATGATAAAGGGGCAACAAACTACGGAGAAGTTAAAGATTAGCAGGTGGACAATCACACCAACCTACTCAGAGATTTTAGAAAAGAACAAGCAGTATGCCAAGTATTGCCAGGCTGACAGAGCTGGTCCAACAATTTGGCAAGTTACTAGCAAAGAAAAACAGTATTGTGTGGACATGGAAGGGTATACATGTGACTGCAAGAGATGGAACATGATTGCCACCTACCACTCAAGTCAAGCAAGAGGTGCGACGGTCAGGTCGCATAGCAGGGCAGGGGACTAACAATCTGAAAATGTAAGTTTCAGATTCAGTTATAGCAGTTATCGCTAGATCTATGTGAGATTCAGTTCTGTCAATTTATCAGGGTGTTTGCAATCTCAGTGAGATTCAGTTCTGTCAGTTTAAGTGTCTTTGAACAAATTCAGTGTCCATGTGCTATCTATGTAAGACTAAATGCTAACTATGGGAGACTAAATGTCTTCCAAACTTCTCTGAATTTGTATGAACCTGTGATGAAGCAATTTCTGAAGTAAATAGATCTCAGCAAGAACTTATGATACAACACACAGAAATAAACTGCATCAGACTTAGATAATTTAGTTCTTAACTTAACTTAGCACCAGTTCCCAGCATCAGGATAATATTTGGGCAGTACAGATCAGGGCAAACAGCACCCCCCACACCAACCAAAATGATCTGAACCCATTACAGTCCTTAGGTAGTTCATAGGTAGATCAGGGCATATTTGCATCAGACTGATCATTCCTAGGCCAATTATATATATAGGCCTCATATATACTTACCATCCAGAGCTGCCACTTCACTCCTCCATCACAACTTCCTTTATCTTGTCCAGCTTTTCCTTGCACCCATGACCAACCTTCAGGAGCTCAGCAATGACATTCTCCAGCTTCTTCTTCTCTTCTTTAAGGAGGTCTTTCTCCACCTCTAGCTCCTTCATGGCCTTCCTTCTGTTTTGGATTATATCAACTTGACTCTGAAGGATGCACCTTTGTTCTTTCTTGAGCTTAAACTTCTCCATTTGAAGCTCAATCTTTGCCTGCTCCTCAAGTTGCTTCTTCTTCTCCTTCAGTTCATTGATTGCCTGGCTTGTGCAATCCATGCCATGAGATTTGATTCCATCCTGATAATCAAACAACTTGGACACATCATCCACCAGCTGGCTATACTGATTGGCCAGAGAATCGAGCTCCTTCTGCAGTTTTGCAACCTCTATCCCATGAGCCTCATTATCCAGGGCTCTACCAAGGTTCTGCTCATGATACATATCCCAGAGCTTGCTTAAGCACCTTTGCAGAATTACAGGCCAGGGGGCATCTAACCACTCCAGAACACCACAGTTCGCACCATCCTGAAAATCAAATTAAATTTACAGTGAACACCACAGTTAACAAGAAAATTCAGAATAACAAATCATAAACAATAATGATATAAATACCTACACTAGCTAGTTAGTTCTATACTAAAAATACAATACATCAATATGTTTCATATGTTTCCAGCGCTCTTTACTACAAGTACAGTATTCCGACATACCAATGTTTTCAGAATTAAGGAAAAATCAGAAAAACAGCAACTAAACACTATGTTCCCACTACATAGCAGAAATTCAAGCTAATCAAATCCACACCAACTTGGTCCATTACCTCAGTAGCACATCCTATGAATCTCCTGCCAATGTCAGTGCCTTCAAATGCCACAAACTTGCACGGCCTCTGCCTGTGCAGGATGCACCTTCTGTCAGATTCAGTCACAAGCCCACATAAACTATGGTCTATCACAGTGTCAGGAGTTTGCTGCAACAGCAAAAGCATATCCATATCAACAACAACCCACATATATCAACTTAAATGGAAAAATCTCAAATATCTTCAAACCCTAACCCTAACCCTAGAACAGAACAGACAGGAGAGGGAGAGGATAGACTGAGCTGACTTACAAAGTAATCCATCTGCATGCTGCTGAACTCGCTCATGTACTCGTCATTGTCGTCCGACGTCTCGTTGATGTTCGGTCACGACGGCATGGTCGCGGCGTTGCCGGAGTGCGAGAAGAAGAAACAGAAGCAGAGGAGAGCAGAGAGGAGTGGAGTGAGCTCGAGGGAGAGTGAGAGAGCTGGTGGGGACGAGCGGCCCGGTCGGCCAGGTTATGACCCGGTCCGACCAGGTGCGAGCTCTAACGGCGCCGCGCGCGCCGCCAGCCTGGCACGTGGGCCACTCATGTCAGAATCGTGGTTAAAATGGTCAAAACCACCATTCAGCCAACCTGATAGTTTTTAGTAATGTGATTATGTTTTTTTGGTAGTTTTCGGCCACTTTTAAAAAAAAGTGGTTGTTCTGTGGGACGCGAACCCCAAAACTGGTAGTTTTTTGTCAAACACTCGGCAACGGTCCCTCAATTAATTAGTATAGATAATGTTGGCTAAGTGACGTGTTCCAGAAAAAAAAATCCTCCCTAAATCACACACACATGAGATCTATTCGAAGACTCCAAAATTTGGCTGTATAAAATGAAGGTAGCGTTCAAGCTAAACGGTTCTTTTCTATGTGATGAAACTAGTGTCTTGTTCGGATTCTACCGTTTTTTGGATGCCAAGGCTACAAAGATCAAAAGTTAGTTGGGGGCCGCGTTAATTCCACTGTCTATGAAAAGGGGTCGCGCATGTTTACCGAAATGTTTGTGCATCGTGCGCTTATGCCTATATGTACACTATGCGGCCGCCACAAGGGGTAAAGACATCCATGACCATCTCCTCCATACCCATACACACAAGAGAAACAATGGTTGATATTTCACTCGTCGTAGAGAAGATCACAAACTGAGCCAGTGCATACACCCATAGATAACCTGCATAAGTGATGAACTTTTAGAGTTCGGAACCATATCATTTGCTTACGATTACGACAATTTTTCTTTCCTCCCTCACAAGAAAAGGCTTTCCTCCTCCTCCCTCCGCCGTCGGGAGGGACACCGTTCTCGTTCTTGTTAGGTTCAACATCTTGATTGAGGTTGTGTCGGCAGTGATGCTCTCAGTAGGAATAATGCCTCCCATGTTCTATCCCTGTCCTAAGGATTCAGTTGGAGGGCGTATCGAGGTGTGTCTCTATCAGATCTCGCGAGATTCAGTTGGTGTTGGTCTTCGGCAGATCTGTTTGGATCCAATCTTCATTCGTCTTCTTTTGGATGTTTACAGGTTTGCCTCTTCCAATCTATGACTTCTTCGTCGACGCTAGTTATTGCTCTAGTGCGCTGGTCCTATGAGCATTAGCACGATGACTAATAAACCATCTACTACATCAAAGTTTACCTAGCTCCTGCGAGAAAGGGGTGATGACGGTAGCGCACCTTCGGCTCACTCCAGTCTTGTAGTCGTCGCTAGGTGGTCCACGGACCTGGTTGTAATTCTTATCACCTCTCGTGTTCTTTGTACTGCCATGATTGAGAATGAAAAGATTGAAAGTTTCTCGAAAAAAAGAAAACAGAAATGTGCAAAGAACATAAATTTTAAAAGTGTCGATTGTGTATAAAATAATGTTAATCATATATTTCAAAAATGTTAAACATGTATTAAAAATGTTCCTGATATATACAAAAATGTGCAAAATTTATGAAAAAGCAGTGATCAAACACAAATATATTAAAAATTGTTAATCATCTATTAAAAAATGTTAAGCATGTACAAAAAAATGTCCTCATGTATACAAAAAATGAAGAACATATATATTAAAAAATTTGAACATAAAAACATAAATTAAAAAAAAGTTGATCATATATTTCAAAAAATATTAAACATGTATCTAAAAGATGTTCCTGATATGTACCGAAATTGTACAGTGTGTACGAAAAAGTAGTCATCAAACTCAAATGTTTGAAAAATGTTAGTTGGCTAATCATCCACTGACAACGGGCTCTTGGTTAGTATAGATAATGTTGGCTAATTGGCGTGTTCAAAAAAAAAATCCTCCCTAAATCACACGCATGAGATGATTGAGATCTATTTGAAGACTCCAAATTTGGCTGTATAAAATGAGGGTAGCTTTCAAGCTAAACGGTTCTTTTCTATGTGATGAAACTAGTGTCTTGTTCGGATTCTACCGTTTTTTGGATGCCAAGGTTACAAGTTAGTCCCCCGGGGTTAATTCCACTGTCTATGAAAAGTGCTCGCACATATTTACCGAAATGTTCGTGCATTGTGCGCTTATGCCAAGTACTTATCTCGGACTTTATTTCTCATCTCATTATAAATGATCTTTCTATTATTTGAGAAATAAAGTTATTTACCCGTAAAAAAAATATCTCGTCAGTAATTAAATAAGGATGCTTGCTGGAGTCGAAAACGTGTTCAAAGGCTCGTCTCCAAGACGGAATCGGTTTATTAGCGTCGAACAGCCTGCCTAGTAGCTATATAATGATGCGGATCTACGTATGATATATGTAACTCTCATAGCATAGGCATCGATCAGCAGAAGGAACAGCACGCCGGCCGGTTCCAACTTCCAAGCAGCGACGTTCCCTGTTGGCAACGTCGATCGGCGGCATGGCGCACCTGAAGCGCAGCTTCACCGCAGCGCTGCTCGACGAGGAGGACGAGCCGTCGTACCCGTTGAAGATGCCGGGCAGCCTCGCGCGCACCACCGCGCCGGTGGCCAAGATGATGCGGCTGTGGAACTACAAGCAAGGCTCGGGCCTCGGCGCGCGCGGCCAGGGCATCATCGCCCCTATAAAGGCCATCCAGCATTGCTCAACCGCCGGCATCGGCCACTCCGAGACGACGTACAAGAACGGCCTGCATGGCGCGCCGGCGCCGGCGCCGCCGGCCCAAGACGAGTGGCACGAGTCGGCGGCCGTCTCACGGGCCCTGGGCCTCGAACGGGAGTGCTACGAGAAGACCCTCGCACTGCTGCGCGACGTGAAGCTTCAAGGCGACGACAGCGTGGAGACGGTGGAGGCGCTCGCGGCGATCGTTGAGTCCGAGGAGGTGCTGCTCCGGGGGAAGAAGCGCGCGCCAGGGGCGTGGAGGGCCGCGCTGCCTACTCCGGCCGTGCAGCACATCGTCGAGCGGGTCCTCACGCCGAGGATCGCCGTGAAAGCGCGAGAGTGGGAGCCGTTGTGGAGCCCAGGCTGCGACCACTGGCTACGTCCGTGGATCCCCTTGATCGGACACTTGCCGGAGAGCCTCTACGGCACCGTGGAGAGCAAGATCAGCGGCGGCAGCCTCGACATCATCTTGCCATGGAAAGACTACTTCGGCCCGACGCATTGGGAGATCTTCTCCCGGCGTCACATCTTGCCTAAGCTCACACAATGGCTGCAACAGCTGAAGATCACACCACCAAAGCAGCGCGACACTAAGTTCCGCGAGGTGATGTCGTGGACGCCTCTCCTGCGCACCCAAGACGTGGTGTCGATCCTAGAGCAGGAGTTTTTCAGCAAATGGGAGAGCGCGCTGCGCCACTGGCTACAGTCCGCGAGGCCGTCGTCGGGGGAGGCTGCGGCGTGGTGCGCCGGCTGGAAGAGCCTCTTCACCCCGGAGCTGCTCGACGACGAACGCGTGCTCGCACGGCTGGAGGCCGGCGTCGCCACGGTGGATCGAGAAGCGGAAGACCTCAGCCGTCTTGTTTGTCATAGTTGATACTAGTCTGCTACAAGCCTACAACAGCTTGTGAGGTTGTAGTCACTTAGAGCATCTCCAACAGCCGCGCTATAGCGCCGCGCGGTAAAAACGCGTTAGCGCGCGCGCTGGGGCTGTTTTTGCGCGTTCGGCTGCGCTGGCTCCAGCAGCGGGCGCTATAACTTGCAGCAGCCGCTCCAACAGTCAGGCATATAATGCAGCAGCAGCAAGACAAACCACATATACATTTGCAAGAAAATGATCAAACGAACAAAATAAAAATCAATTCAAATAATTTAAAATAAATCATTACAACACAAACAAATAGTTTATCGTTCAGTACAACAACAAATAGTTCAAATATTACAACACAACAAATAGTTCATGAAGTTCATGCTCTTTGCTGTCCATGCCATGCCCACCACTCTTCAATTAGATCTTTCTGAAGTTCATTGTGCGTTGCGGGACGCCGAATGGCATGATAGGAGGCAACAAAACGAGCTACCCTTTCAGCCCTCCGCCGCACTCGCAACAAAACGGGCACTCGCACGGGTTGGGCGCGAGGATAAACGGGAAGCTTGGAGCGGTCGCGGGAAGTGCGGCGGCGGCGGCGCTTGCCGGTCGGGGTTGGAAGCGAGAGGAAGAGATGGTATGGCCTTCGAGTGTGCCTGTAGCGCTGTCTTTGGCGCCAAAATCGCCCGCGATGTAAGCGCTTTGCCCAAGCGCTACAACCCGATGATAGCAGCGCCGTTTTTCTTGTGTAGCGCTTAAAACGTCTATTTTCTTGGGCGCGGCGCTAGTTTCTTGTGACCGTTGGAGATGCTCTTATGGTTAGCAATGTAATGGTTGTAGTCAGTTATGATCAGCAATATAATGGTTGCAGACTTGCACTCACTTATGATTGCCAATGTAATGGCTGTAGTCACTTGTGCCATATTTGACACTCAAAAGCAATACACTATTGCAGCACAGATGCTTGAATGAAAATTACAAAATATAAAACAAGGCACATATTTGACTCTCAAAATCAATACACTATTTGCAGCACTTATGATTAGCAAAGAAGTCCAAATCCAGATTTGCTTTTCGTGAATTTTTGCAGTTCTACATGTAGATTTTGTGACAGTATAAAACAAGGCACAACATATCTTCATTTTTCGACATTGCTTCGCAGAGATCTCTGCTTGGACGTAGAAGAAGCTGGGTTTATGCCTGGTTTATAGGGCGAGGCAGGAGACTAGAGGCCCAATGCTAGCTGTTAAAGAGATCCATGTGTGTTATGTTCTTATTCGCTGAAAGCCTGAAACACCTCCTGAAGATAGCAAGTCTTGTTTTTTTTTTTGGTTATATTGCTTTGCCCATTGATCAAACCAAGCATTTTGTAGAATAGTACATTTTCTTCCGAGATATCCAAACTCTGCAGATGTAAACATATGATAAAAATGGGTAAATTCTGCTATAGGTTTGGATTTGAAACTATTGCACAGCCACCGTGGATACATAGAGGAAGTATCAAAAGAACTGGAAGCTACTACAGAGCTCTTGATTCTAACCAAAAATAACAATAAAGGTGCTTAGTGCACTAGAACATACATTGCATCCGTATAGTATTCATAGACAATGAACTTGCAACATATTCAAAGAGACGGTCCAATTCTAACACAGGTATTAAACCATTCTGGTTACTACATCTTGTAGTTCAACCAGGCGAACAGCTTTATATGGACATTACTTTTAGGATGTCAAAGTTTTGGGGATAGTTTTAGAATTTTACTCCGAGTAAACCAACTATGCTGACGTAAATACTACTCCCTCCGTCCGGAAATACTTGTCATCAAAATGAATAAAAGGGGATGTATCTAGATGTATTTTAGTTCTAGATACATCCTTTTTTGTCCATTTTGACGACAAGTATTTTCGGACGGAGGGAGTACACAAGAGTCTTAAATTTCATAAATGTACTGCAAGCACTTCCAGTAAAACTAGCTTACATCAGTGAGAAGAGTCAGAATAGTACAATACACGCTGGAACACATATATTGTTTTAGCATGTACCATAACTGATTCCCATAATGAAACTTCATTGCATCCAAAGTATCTAGAGAATCTGGTAGACTGCCGTGACTGAATAACTAAGAGTTACATCAGAAATACACAATCGACCAAGTGACCTTCAGAAGCATCTTGTAGTCCCCGCAGGTGATACTCTCATCATCGTAACCATTGCGCCTTGGAGTAAACTGAACAGTGCGGGCAGATAACTCATCATCACCGACAGCAGCAGCAACAGTCAACACCAGCACCTCATCCACAGAGACTCCTACTACGCGCCGCGCCATTTGTAGGACTCCATTTTCACCCGCAGTTAGCGCACCACTCACTTTGCTATCATGTAGCACAATGTCGCATGGAATGCTGGTAGTGGAAGCAACAATCTTCCCATGGAATTCATCAGGTCCCTCAAGGTTCTTGATCTCAACAGTGCCCTCCACCGACCTCCTAATGAATGTATAGTTTAAATCCAATATGCTGTGCATGCTGACAAGTGTTTCCGTATCAACCACATATCTGGGACTATATTCCAGCCTGCGGATAGCATCCACCTCCATCAGGCCTTTACTGAGTCTATCATCATTGACAGTCATCCCATGCACATCCTTCACCTTCAGATTGATTTCGAAGAATATATCATCGCATACCATGAATCCTCTCTTGGGTCCAGTCAAAATCAATGAATCATCCTGCAAGACCAATTTGAATAGATAAATTCCAGATGCTTGTTTCTGGAATTGATTGAATATTTGGGGTTCATTTTTAGCTATGTTTTGAATGACGAAACAAGGTAATTAGACTCAGAAAAATTGTGCTACATCTGTGCCCATGTTTTTTTTCTCCTTTTCTTATTGTGCAGATTGCTGTAGTGCCATGAACTCACGCACGCAAATGATAAACCCCTGGCTCCTAACACTATTCGCTATAATAAGACAACTAATTGAAGTATCGTTAAAATCAACATCATATGGAACCTACGAAGCACCAATACGGATACGAGTATCGGTATCGGGCCAATATGGATACGTAAATTCGCCATTCTGAAAAAGTGCCAATACGGGGATACATTTTACTATTTTTTAATTCAAAAATAAAGTATAGAACTTAGGAACAGCATATTACTTTCATGTTTGCTCTCCTGAGCATGCAGCTACTAGCCTCGCCTGAGCGAGGACGTTGGTGAGGAGGAGGGGCAGCTCGTCGCCGGCTAGCCGCTGCCGCCGCTGGCACTGGGTGAGCAGCCGCCACCTGGTGTGAGCTTGAGAAGGAGGAAAGAAACTTGGGAGGGAGTATTGTAAGCCGTTTTGGATACGTTTTGGATACTTGCCCGAGGGAGTATCGGGGGAGTATTGTTGGGCTGGGCCGTATCCAAAACGTATTGGCAAGTATCGGGGGAGTATTGTAATTGTTTTAAATCATTTATTCAAGGATCCTCCATGGATACGCATAGGGGGAGTATCTGAGGCAAATCGGTATCTGATACGGTATCCAATACAGATTCGCTGGTTGGCTCAAGTATCTGTACATTCGAGTATGGAACAGATACAAAACTAGATCCGTTATTCAAGTATAACATACAAATCCCAAATATGGATTACTGACATACAACATTCATAAGTAATCATTTATAGACGTTGTGCACAACTTAACTCAAAATTTCACCGTCAGGAAATCAGCAGTTTTTTTTATTAAACCAGAGGACTGATATGAGGTACCAGTACAAGAAAACACACATTGATATATTGTATGTGTCTGTGGCAGTAATACCTTTGAGCTGATGAGCTGGCAATCATCCTGGTCGCGCTGGAATATATAGACACATTTTCGATCCAGACTGTCCCTGGCTATGATGGTACCGTAGACATAGAGTGGGTAGCCATAGTCAGAGGAAACAATCTTGATGGAGACAACATTGACTGAATTTTTGAGCCGGAATCCCTCTTTGAAGATTTTACCAGTATGTCGCATGGGACCAACAGGTGCTGTCAAATGAGAAGAAAACGCATATAAATCAATCAAAGAGATTAACAAAAGAGTATGTATGTATGTATGTATGTAGGTGTAAACCGAGGCTAATTGAGGAATGAATTTGAAAGTGGCAGCCTTTGCTTCCGAATAAATCTAGCAGAAAGTGAAAGTAACCTTCAGATTGATTTTGATGAATGAATGAATGACAGTGACTGACTGGTGTTTGAATTGAAATGAATTAGACATGCACAACGAAGCAACAAGGATGGATAGGCTTGTTCTGTTGCAAGGGGAGGGGTATGAAGGGGATTTGAGTGGATTGGGGAGGATAAAATCTGCTATGAATCAAAATCCACCTCCAAAAGAGGTTTAACCGAACATAACGAGATGGGGATTGGATTGGATTGGAACGTACACTCCTTGTCCAGGTCGAGTTTGCCGTTGAAGAAGTAGCGGACGTATATGAAACGACCCTGCTTGGGGTCGTACTCGCTGTATCGCGGGTCCAATGAATCCTCCGGCGACTCACACCGATACTCTTCTTGGTCCCACTCCCACTTTCTCGCCGCAGCCGCCGCCGCCACGGGAGAAGAATCGCCGCCGGCCATGGAAGATGAGTCTCTCTCATCTCTCCCTCTAGGGTTTGATCAATCCAATAGTTTTTTTTTAGTAAAATGCAAGCGTGGTCCTAATTCTTTCCCAAAAGTGTCGACTGGGTCCTAATTCTTTCAAAATGCACATCTTGATCCTAATTCTTTCTAAGTTGTTCACCTGAGGTCCTAATTTCGTCTGACCGCCGCTGACTAGCTTGCGTGGCGCTTTGACCGCTGCCACGTCGACTCGAGGGCCCACGCGGGAAAGATACAATAGTTAGGATCAACTCCAACAGCTGTCAGCATCACTCCAGCATACTTATTCTTAATGTGACACCCATCAATGCGTATCTTGAATCTGTTCCTTTGGGCCATCTCGCCCAAGTGGCCGCCGATTCCGCAATCATCTTCCGTGGGGAGGTGGGTCCCCCCTCGCCCAGATTGAGGCCATTCGGGCCCGGGAGATTCTTGACGGGAAACTGGCAGAGGCCCGAGCGGCCCTTGCGGGTCCCCTGCCCAGCGCCCCTAGAGACCCTCCCCCTCGGACGCGGCAGGCGGCTCTCCTCCCGGGGGCATTGAGATCCGTGGTCGCACCCGCTCCCTCAAGACGGCGGCTCTCCAGGCCAGCGCATCCGTGTCTTGGGGTGAAGCAGCCCCCAATGGCTCCTTGATCGTGCCCTATTCGGAACATCCGCGGCCGGCCATGATGCCGCCGCCGCCGATTAGTGGAGTACTTGCGAGATGAACACATCGACCTCGTGGCGTCTGCGAGAGACCATGCGCGGGACTTTGCGCTCCTCGAGCTCGACCGGTGAGCTCTCACCTCTTTGCGTGCACTGGCTCCCTTCTAGTGGGAGTGCAGGCCACTCGGGCGGCATCCTCCTAGGTGTGAAGGATGCAACCTTTGAGGTGGGCAGCATGGACCGGGGCGAATTCTTCGTCAGCATGGAGGTCTTTGAGAGATCGCTAAATTTCAAATGGGAGATCATCATTGTCTATGGACCGGCCGACCATAGTAGGTCGGCCTCCTACCTGGAGGAGCTACACCGGAAAATCTCGGCCGCCTCCCTCCCCGTAGTTGTCGGGGGGGACTTCAACCTGCTGCGATGTGCGGAAGACAAGAACAATGGCAATGTTAGTTTTGCCCGAATGGACATGTTTAACGACTTCATTGCCGAGCTTGCCCTCCGGGAGCTTGATCGGGTTGGGGCTCGTTTTATTTGGACCAACCGCCAAGCCTCCCCGACCCTCTCCGTCTTGGACAGGGTCCTAGTTTCCCCCGAGTGGGACCTCCGGTGCCCTTTAGCCTCTCTTCGTGCCATCACCCGGATTGGGTCGGACCACGTTCCCCTGCTTCTCTCGTCCGCGGATGAGCGTCCCCCGATTCCCCCTCGGTTCCGTTTTGAGACTTTCTGGCTCTCCCAGGCCGGATTCTCCGACGCCGTTAGTACTCGTTGGATCGAGGCTCGTGGCCATCCCCACCCCCGCCCCCCTTCCGCCATAGACGCGTGGCACTTCTGTGCGAAGCGTGCCCAGCAATTTATGAAGGGGTGGGGAGCCAACCTGGGACGAGACTCCAGGGAGCGGAAGAAGGCGCTCATCGCTCGCGATCCGGGCCCTCGACTTGGTCGTGGCGGTCGGTCTCTCTCCGGACGAGTGGCTGTCCCGCTATGACCTCGAGGACCAGCTCTCCGTGATCTACTCTGATGAGGAGGCCTATTGGCGTATTCGGGGCGCCCAGCGTTGGGTCTTGAAGGGTGATGCGAATACGGCCTACTTCCAGGCGATCGCCAATGGGCGCCGTAGACGCAACATCATCTCCTGCCTTTGGGAGGGAGCCACTCTCCTTCAGGATCCCCGAGATATCCGCGCCCATGTTGATGGTTTCTATCGCTCCCTCTTCTCCCCCGTTCCTCGGGGCGGCCTCTCTCTTGCCTTTGACTGCTGGACTGGCGACCGTCTAGTCTCTGACGAAGACAATGCTTCCTTGACGGCCCCCTTCTCTGAACAAGAGGTTTGGGAGGTTATCAAGGGTATGAACCCCTCCTCGGCGCCGGGCCCGGACGGCCTCCCGGTTCTCTTCTTCCAAACCTTCTGGAGCGTGGTTAAACCCGAGATGTTGGCCATCTTCGAGGAATTCTTCGTGGGCTCGATCGACCTTGGCCGCCTCAACTTTGGGACCATCTCCCTCATCCCCAAGGTCCATGGGGCGACAGACATCCGCCAGTTCCGCCCGATTACGGTCATCAATGTGATCTTCCGGATCTTGGCCAAGGGGTACGCCAATAGGGTGACCCTGCTTGCAGGCCGGATCACTCACCCTAACCAGTCGGCGTTCATTAGGGGCGGTACATCCTTGATGGTGTCTTGGTCTGCGAAGTTCTTCATGAAGTCCGGGTCAAACACCTGAAGGCGGTCTTCCTGAAGATCGATTTTCACAAAGCTTATGACACGGTTAGCTGGCCCTTCCTTCGGGAAGTTCTTCTGCGAAAGGGCTTTGACGACCGGTGGATCACGAGAGTCATGCAAATGGTCTCTTGCGGTCGCACGGCGGTCAATATTAACGGCGAAATTGGCCCCTTCTTCCCTACCCTTTGTGGGGTGCGCCAAGGCGACCCCTTCTCCCCGTTCCTCTTCAATATGGTCGTGGACGCTTTGGCCTCCATTCTAGATAAGGCGAAAGCTGCGGGCCACATCCGAGGTATCGCCCCCCATCTCTCCGGGGACGCGGGGATTTCCATCCTCCAGTATGCCGATGACACGATCATCATGGTCGAAGGCTCGGAGATGGACATCGCCAATCTCAAATTCCTCCTCCTTTGCTTTCAGCAAATGTCGGGCCTCAAGATTAACTTTGATAAGAGCGATGTTATGGTGATGGGATACTCTCCCGATGAGTCAGTGGCCATTGCCAATAGACTCAATTGCCGCTTGGGCTCGTTTCCCACTACCTATCTGGGGACGCCCATCAGTCACTCGCGCCTCTTGGCCGCTGATCTTCGCCCCTCCGTGACCAAGCTCCAGACTAGATGCGAGCCGTGGCAGGGGAGGTGGCTGTCCAAGGCGGCCAGGACTATTCTTATCAACTCCTCCCTCTCCAGCCTCCTCTTATTTCTTATGAGTTTCTACAGCCTTCACGAATCTCTACATAAGGAGATCGCCAAAATCCGATCCGCTTCTATTGGGCTGGGGAGCACGGCAAGCGAAGTATCACATGGTCGGTGGCACGACATCCGCAAGCCTAGGGAGCAGGGGGTTTGGGGATCATGTGCTCCAAGCGGATGAATATTGCCCTCCTATCCCGATGGTGTGGCGCATCTCGCAGGTTATGGGGCCTCTGGCTGGACATTATCCGGAATAAATACTGCTGCCAACCCTTGCCTTCGCCAAGTCGGGTGGCTCTCGATTCTGGCAGTCCCTCGTCCAGCTCCTCCACATGCTCGCATTGGTACCTCTATCTCGGTAGGATCTGGCGCTCGGCGTTATTACGGTATGACCGTTGGGCGGTGACTCCCCTTTTTGCTCGCTTCCCCATTCTCTTTGCTATCTCGGTCGACCCCATGATTTACGTTGATAGGGCCCTTTTGACTTAGGCGCCTCGCTTTCCGTCGGCCATTTGGGCTGCGGAATCCGCCGCTGGCGTGAGCTACTTGAGTCGTCGCTCTTCATGAGCCGTTGGTGTGGCGGCCAAGACCGTGTTCGGTGGCATTTGGAGCCGTCTGGCCAGTTCTCTACCAAATCACTCTACGCAGCCATTGCCCCCTCCGCCGCCCCCCCCCCCTCTCGATGGTTTGGTCCGTCCGCCTCCCTCTGAAGATCCGTATTTTCATGTGGCGGTGGATCCGGGGCGGATCCTTCGGTGTGGAGGTCATAGCGTAATGGCCGGGTTACGGTCTCTGCCCCTCTGCGCCGTTCGAGGACTCTAACCACATCTTCTTCGCTTGCGCCCCGCCCGATTCCTCTGGAGCTGTTTTGCGAGCTTGTCGGGGAAGTTGGACTCACACCAACTTCCCGACCTTTTCTTGAACTCAAGCGTCCCCTCGTCCTCTCGCCACATTAGGTGGCTGGAGGTTGGGGCCCTAACACAGACTCTTTGGACTGTTCGTAATAAGCTTGTGATCGAGCGTACTCCTCTTCGTCGTGCTACTGACGCTCTCTACAAATTCTCGGGTTTCCTGCAGCTTTGGCGGCCGCTTAGCCGTCTCCTGGAGCGTGACGCCATCTCTGCCTTCATCGCCGACCTCCGCTCAATGGCCGTCCGCCTTTCGCCGCCGCCGCCGCCCCCGCCCGAGCCTGACTAGATCCTCTGCGTGGGTCTCGCTCGGTTTTTTCTTTTTCTTTGGGCTTGTTGAGCTGTGCCCTCAGCAGAACCTTATGACTTTGTTGTGGTACTTGGGTGTGTGTGTTTGAACCTGTTGGGGTTGTATGTCTTGTGGCGGTTTGCTTTATCTATAAAGCGGGGCGAAAGCCTTTTTCGGTATAATAGGCCTACAAGCTAGCAGAAAATCCCTTTTGCATGCATCTAAGGACATGTAGACTTTCCATTGTTTGCTTCACAAGCATGGTACTGCCAGGATTTGATCTTCTGATTTTAGCTGCAAAGTCCCACAGTAAATTATACTGCTCAAGTTCATCTCCATGAATTATGTTTAGTGATATCCTCCTTGCTCTAGCTAGCTTACTTCTAGTAGGTTGCATGTTGTAGTCCAATTGAACAAGTCTGCCAAAGTTCTGCAGTGTCATCTTCTCATCTGCTCTAAATGTTTTCACAAACTTGCCAGCCAAATATCTTGTTGTAAATTGCTTGAGTGCCCACTCTCTTTCACATGTATGCTCACCCACATACTTCTTCACAACCAATGCTTTGGTCCTGCTGTCAGGTGCAGCAAATAAGAACCAGGGACAATCTCCAACACAACCTGCCCTTATCCTCTGCTTATCATTCTTTATGTAATGAATTTGCACTCTTTGCTTCACAATGTACTCTTGAATTGTTGCTCTTAGTTCAATGACAGACAAGAACACCATGCCCATGTGAAAATTGACTTCTTTCATATTCTCAGGCCTCCACCTTTTCAGCTTCACTTTCTTTTTCATTTTTTTCCTTCCTTGTGCATCTACTACTTCCACTTCCTCCGCTGAATCACTATCTTCAAGCTCTAAATCTTGTAGCTCCTGCAATTCATCTGTATCATAGTCACTGTCCTACTCCCATTCAGATTTCTTCTTTTTCTTCTTCTCAAAATTTTCATCAACCCATTCTTCATATAGATCATCATCATCTTTGCCTACTTCATTGTCAGGGTCGACCTAGTCTGAATCCCATTCACTGTCATCACTGTCACTGTCACTGTCACTTTCATTGGGGATTTCTTCTTCCACCACAAGTTTCCTCCTGCTTCTTCTAAGTTCATGTCCAACATTTTGTCCCACTCCGAATCCCATTCATTGTCATCACCCAGTCTGAATCCCATTCACTGTCATCACTGTCACTGTCACTGTCATTTTCATTGGGGATTTCTTCTTCTACCACAAGTTTCCTCCTACTTCTTCTAAGCTCATGTCCAACATTTTGTCCCACTGGTGGAACACTGCTACTCCCTTCATTGTTGTTGCCTGCATTAAATTGGTTCAGTCTGCCTTTATGAGCTTTCACCTTAAACCTGGGACTTCCTCTTATTCCACTGCTAAACCCAGGAGATTTAGGGCTTAGTACAGGAGGTAGCTTAGGGTGTACCACTAACATGAATATCATCCATTACATTGTCAAAGGCCATGTCTTTGTGATCAACAAACAACTGAAAGTACTGGAATTTTGGAACAACTGTTGTCATGTGCAAAGTGTCAGTGTCACAGTCCACAATCCGCAGTCCATCGCCTAAATTCTTTCCAGGCAGTAACTAGTAAATAACATGCTTAGATTGGTCACTATATCCCAGTTGCTGCATAAAATCAGTGAGCCAGACAGGAGACCATGTATCTACTTCGCAACCATCGAACAGAGCAACTTTCCCATCGACATACGTCTTTGATCGGCCAAAACCGTAGAAAAATCCACCATAGTTGATTTCTACGGTAAAAACCTCCTCTTGTGCTCCTAGGTATCGAGGGATTCAGTCAAATACTACCATCGATTCGAGCTAAATCGAAATCCGCGGAAAAAGAGGATCGAGGGTTAGGGTTATGGGCATCACACTAACCGTATCGTGGAGGATGATCTCCGGGTCGCCGATGCACGGGCGCCATCCTAGCGGCGCCGCCGCCGGACAAGTGCCTACGATGGCCGCCTGCCTCTTCTCACCGGACCGCCGCCGTCGATCTCCCCTGTTTCGCCAGAGCAGAGAGAGGTGGGGAAGAGGAGAGGAAAAGGACTACGGCTGCGAAGAGATTAGGGTTGGGAGGCTCTTTTGAAAAAACGCACGGCTGGTCGTTATCCCGTGTGGGCCCTTGAGTCGACGTGGCAGCGGTCAAAGCGACACGTGAGATGGTCAGCGGTGGTCAGACGAAATTAGGACCTCGGGTGAACAACTTAGAAAGAATTAGGACCCAGATGTGCATTTTGAAAGAATTAGGACCCAATCGACATTTTTGGGAAAGAATTAGGACCGCGCTTGCATTTTACTTTTTTTGGATGAGAAAAAAGGAGGCATATCATATCACAACTTGGGCCCTTTCTAAGGGCTGGCCCGCGTGCCATGACTGGCTGGGTTGCCATGTATGCGAACCTATTTTATTTGTTGTTCTGGTACTGTATTTGGTTGGTGTTGGTTGTGCTACTCTGCCTGGTGGCTTTATTTATAAATTCGGGCGTATGCCTTTTATCTAAAAAAACAAGAAAAGGCTTTCCTCCTCCTCCCCCGCCGGCGGGAGGGACCCCTTTCTCGTTTTTGGTAGGTTCAGTGTGGCGGCAGCGATGTCTCTCAATAGGAATAATGTCTACCATGTTCTGTCCCCGTCCTATGGATTCAGTTGGAGGGCGTCTCGAGGTGTGTCTCTATCAGATCTCGCGGGATTCGGTTGGTGCTGGTCTTCGGCATATCTGTTTGGATCCGATCATCATTCGTCTTCTTTTGGGTGTTTACAGGTTTGCCTCTTCCAATCTACGACTTCTTCATCGGTGCTGGTTATTGCTCTGGGGCGCTGGTCTGATGGGCATTAGCACGATGACTAATAGACCGTCTACTACAACAAAGTTTGCCCGGCTCCGGCGAGAGAGGGGCGATGACGGCAGCGCTCCTTCGACTCGCTCCAGTGCTTGTAGTCGTCGCTAGGTGGTCCACGGACCTGGTTATAATTTTTATTACCTCTGGTGTTCTTTGTACTGCCATGATTGAGAATGAAAAGATTGAAAATTTCTCGAAAAAAAAGAAACCAGAAATGTGCAAAGAACATAAATTTTAAAAATGGTGATTGTGTATAAAACAATGTTAATCATATATTTCAAAAATGTTAAACATGTATTTAAAAATGTTCATGATATATACCCAAAAAATTGCAAAATGTATGAAAAAGTAGTCATCAAACACAAATATTTTTAAAAAATGTTAATCATCTATTTAAAAAATGTTAAACGAGTACAAAAAAATGACCTAGTGTATAGGAAAAATGAAGAACATATATTAAAAATTTTGAACATAAAAGCATAATTTGAAAAAATGTTGATAGTGTATAAAATCATGTTAATCATATATTTCAAAATATATTGAACATGTATTTAAAAGATGTTCTGATAAATACCGAAAATTTACAATGTGTATGAAAAAGTAGTCATCAAACTCAAATGTTTGAAAATGTTAGTTGGCTAATCACCCACTGGCAATGGGCCCTCAGTTAATTAGTATAGATAATGTTGGCTAAGTGACGTGTTCCAGAAAAAAATCCTCCCTAAATCACACACACATGAGATCTATTCGAAGACTCCAAAATTCGGCTGTATAAAATGAGGGTAGCTTTCAAGCTAAACGGTTCTACAAAGTTGAGTTCTTTCCTATGTGATGAAATTAGTGTCTTGTTCGAGTAAATTGCAAAAAACCACCACATTAGGGGACGCTAAAACAGAAAGCTACCAGCTTTCGTAATTTTTTCAAAAACCCACCACGTTTGCGCTGACAGTTTTCAAAAAGCGCTGATTGAACGGTTTGGCGCGTTTGAGTGGAAAACTGACTTGTTGGGCCCGCTGTTAGGCGCCACGTGGCCAGGGGGAGACAGCGCCCGTGACGCGCGCCGTTAGACGATGTCGCACCTGACCTAACGAGCCGGCCCAACCCAGCCTGACCCGTTCATCCATTCCCCTCTCTCTCGCCTTCTTCTCTGCCAGCGGCTCGTTCGCCACCGCCTCCGCCGTCCATTTGTCGCCGCCGGCCGCCGCAACGATGGTGTCCTGGAAGGACGGCGAAACTAGTAGCGAAGATTCTGTGTCCCCCCTCTTCAACTCGCACGAGGAGGAGACCTATGTGAGTATCATTTCTCTTTGACTTAGGGTTAGGGTTTTCTTCGATTTGAGCTTAGTTTTCACGAATTTGAGTTGGGATATTGAGCACTGTTGCACTATTGTAGATCCCATAGACCATTGTTGACCCGGAGTGGTGCGGTATTGTTGCCGGAGGACCGATGTGCTATCACAACCTTCATGTTCATAGGGTTGTTGTGTTTCAAGGAATCAACACTGGCCGTAGGTTTTATGGATGCAGTAATCAGGTTAGTGGCAGGTCCTCTCTGGTAGTCATAGATTATACAGATCCTTTGTTTGGTGCTCAGTGAACTGAATATATGTATTTTTGCCTGTTAACAGAATATAGTTCTGTATATAGTTTTGTGAAGATGTTGTTTTATCTGGTGTTTTGAGGAAACAATGTGTCAATGCTTATCTGAATGTGTATGTTGTTAAATGAGCTAAGTTAACTGAATATATGTAGTTGTTAACTGAATATATGCAGCTGTTAACTGAATATAGGTGTTGACTGACTTATCTGAATCTGTGGTCCTGCTGTTAACTTTTGTTTTGTCTGAATTATTATAGGAAGGTGACAATTGTGGTCTGGTTCAATGGATTGACCCAGAATGGCCAGAACCCATGAAAAATGCACTACGCAAACTTTGGGATATGTATGAGCAGAGTAGCAAAGAGAATGATGCTAAAGAAAAGCTCATAGTCAAGCTGGGAGAAGAGAAGAAGCTAATCCAAGAGAAGCACCACAACCACATCAAAGAAACAAGCATTTTTTCAAATATTCACAAGAATGTGATGAGGGAGAACTATCAGAAGATTATGCAGGGTGGTGATGTAGAGAATGTTGTACTTCAAGCCCAGGAAGAGAAGGCTAAGCTTGAGAAAGACAATATTGAGCTGAGGACAGCACTACAAGTCATTAAGCAGAGCAATGATGAACTTGTTAGCAATTGGAAGAAACATGTAGCAGATGAAGGTCTTCAACAGATTGAACAGATGAAGAAGGAGAAGAAAAGGCTAGAGTATATCATAGCTGATTTGCTGAAGGATGGGGAGGCAAACAAGGTTAAGTTGAGGAAAATCAAAGAACTCAGGGATGAGTGATTATTAAGTTGATTATTATGTTGTTTCTGTGAGGCAAGTCTGTTCTAAACTTGTTAGCAAATTATGTTGTTTCTTTTGAACTAAGTACCCTAAAATATTTCTATTGGCATAATGTATGAGGCCAACAAGGTTGAACTATGCTTTTTCTGAACCTTAGTCATGTGATGTTTAGTTGTAATGGATTATTATGTCATATTTGAACACTAAGATGTTTGTTGGATGTGAGCATATGGATTTATGCTGATCATATGAACTATGTTCTAGGTTTCTCATATTGATAGAGGAGCAAAAGTTTAAAATACTGTTGTGAGGCTAGAGAGGTAGGTTCATTTCGTCGATGGTTGTCGAGAGGCTACGTTTAGGCTAGAGAGGTACATTCCTTTCGTCGACGATTGTCGAGAGGCTAAGGCTAGGCTAGAGAGCTAGGTTCATTTCGTCGATGGTTGTCGAGAGGCTACAGTTAGGCTAGAGAGGTAGGTTCCTTTCGTCGACGGTTGTCGAGAGGCTATGGTTAGGCTAGAGAGGTAGGTTCCTTTTGTCGACGGTTGTCGAGAGGCTACGGTTAGGTTAGAGAGGTAGGTTACTTTCGTCGACGGTTGTCGAGAGGCTACGGTTAGCCCATAAAGTTATGGGCTAACCTAGCGTATCGACAAGCGTCGACAAAATGAACCAACAACTTTATGGGCTAACCTAGCCTATCGACAACCATCGACAAAATGAACCAACAACTTTATGGGCTAACCTAGCCTATTGACAACCGTCGACAAAATGAACCAACAACTTTATGGGCTAACCTAGCCTATCGACAACCATCGACAAAATGAACCAATAACTTTATGGGCTAACCTAGCCTATCGACAACCGTCGACAAGATGAACCAACAACTTTATGGGCTAACCTAGCCTATCGACAACCGTCGACAAGATGAACCAACAACTTTATGGGCTAACCATAGGCTAGAAGTTGACAAACAGCAAGTTATCATAACCCATGTAGACACTAACATTAACTTCCAACATCACATCAAGTTATCACAGCAAGTGCATTATATCAAGTTACCATATATAGCTTGCCAACATCACAGCAAGTTATCTTGCTACCACAGCAAATACAAAATACAGCAAGTTTTCCAACATCACAGCAGTTTTGCCAACATCACAGCAGTTTTGCCCAAAATACAGAATTAGTCTCTGAACTAATGGTCTGTCTAATTGCCACTAGCATAGAAATAGTCTTTGAACTTGCTTGGCTTCTTCCTGACCCTTGTAGAACTAGAAGCACTAGCAGCAGCAGGCCTTGGAGGAGCAAATGAAGAAGCAACACCTCTTCTTGGAGCAGATGAGGAAGCACCTCTTCTTGGAGCAGATGAGAAAGCACCTCTTCCGGGAGCAAATGAGGAAGCAAGAGTTCTTCCAGCAGAAGCATTTGTAGGAGCAGCAACAGCTCTTGCACCAGAAGCTTCAGAGACTGCGGCTATAGCTCTTGCACCAGATGATGATGCTGCTACTTTTCTGGTACCAGTAGCTGCAGCAGTAGCTCTTGCACCAGATGATGATGATGCTGCTTTTCTGGTACCACTAGCTGCAGCAGTAGGTGTTGATGGAGGGGCAGTTCTTGTTTCCTACACATGTAAAGGATTTTCATTACTTTTATAGTACAAAACTAAACATTGCAAAGAAAACATGTCAAGGAGTTGCATTATAATACCTTGTGATTGTTCTTTCTAGCAGCAAGGGATGGCTTCAATTGATCACCACAGTTTGTGTATCTATGCCCTTGCTTCCCACAGTTGCTGCATGTGATGGTTCCAACTCTTAAAGTATCCTTGGGTTTTGGCACTTCAAATTGGTCGTACTTCTTTGAGTCTGGTTTCTACCCTTCTTCTTATGGAACACAGGGGGATCTATGTCTCTAGTGTATGTTCTTATCCATAGGTCAGGTCCAGGAACTGGGTATATCATTGGCTTGTAAGCTTCTAGGTACATAGGCTTCTTGAAGAACTCATGGACAAAATCTTATGGTTGTTGTTTTGACTTATAGATTGCACATACAACATGGTTACATGGTACACCTCTCATGTCCCATTTTCTGCAACCACATGTCCACTCCTTCAAGTTCACTGCATATGATTTCTCACCACTATTCACTTGATATAGATCAGGCCCTGCCATCATAGCTCTGCAATTCCTAGCCCATTCCTTTGACTCCTCTAGCATCTCCATATATGTTGGGGTAATTGTCCATCTGGCTGATTCCCCTCCAGTTCTTTTTTCATTGAACTTCACCATTAATTTGGACCTAGCCCCTTCAACCATAGTTTTAATGGGTTTGCCCCTAATATCCAAGATCATCCTATTGAACACCTCACTTATGTTGCTGACTACTTGGTCAGTTTTACAAGTGGTATCCATAGCATATCTAGCCCATGTTTCTACAGGTATTTTCTTAAGCCAGACCCAAGCATCCTCACTTTCCTTTCTTATTTCTTCCATTCCCTTATCAAACCCATACTTTATGTAAGAATAAGCTACTGCATCCATATATTGCTTAAGTTCTTCTCCTCTAAATCTAGCACTTTGGAAATTTGCATATATATATGCCTTAAACAATATCTTGGAGGACAATTGGGAAATACTTGGTCAATGGCATTTAGCAGACCCTGGTTACATGTATGATACACCTAATTTAGATTGGTACATCTATGTTGTGCAATACACTACTAAGCAGTAAGGAAACTAAAGAAACAGTTTTCACCATTACATACCTTCTGCTTGTCTGAAACTATTGTGTAGTTTCCAAATTGTCCTGATTCTCCACCAAGAACTATCTTCAATTGTGTTAAAAACCAACACCAAGTTGGTGTATCCTCCTTCTCTACAACTCCAAAGGCCAGAGGGTATATATTATTGTTTCCATCTCTGCCAATTGCAGCTAAGATTTGTTGCCCTGTGTTTAGTTTCACAAAACACCCATCTAGACCTGAAACAAGTACTTCATAAGAGATGCAACAATGTATATGTGAGTGTCAAATTTCTGTAGAGAAAGACATACCTATGAATGGTCTACATCCTTTAAGAAAACCCTCCCTTTGGGCTGCAAGACAAATGAAGAGTCTATGAAATCTGGGATTTTTGCTGGGATGCTCTCTAACAACTCTAGTTGTTAGGATGCATCTGCTACCAGGGTTTGTGTCCAAAACAGCTTGAAGATAGTCTCTAATCCTAGTGTACTGTGCTTCCTGATCACCCTAAACAACACTGAGAGCTTGCTGCCTTGCCCTGTATGCCATCATCTTACCAACCTCCACACCATACTTCTCCTTTGTCTTGTCTATGAGTGTCTGAATTCCTGCTTTAGGATCTGTCCTGAAGCATTCTTCAACTGCTTTGGCCACAAACCTAGCAGGAACCTTGCAGTTCTCACCACTTGGAGCACATGTATGCTCTAATTGCAGCTTCCTAATACAGAATGTTTTTTCTTGCCCAACTACAGATGCACTCATGTGAAAGGGGCAACCTGTCTCCACACAATCAACAATGATCCTATCTTTGTTGTTCTTGTGGTAATGGAAGTTCCTTCTCTGTGTCACATGCAAGTTAACCAATGCTCTTCTGAACTAGTAAACATCAACAAAACACATGTGCCAGCAAATTTGTTCCTGTGGCATAAGCCTATTTTCATCATACCATATCCTGGCTTTCTTCTTTTTTGCCCTGGACTTTCTCCCAGATGAGGAACAATACAACACTACTTCTTCATCAGAATCATTTTGAAGTTCATCATCTATATCTTCATCAGATAAGGGAATGTAGTCTGCCTCAAGTTTGGCCTGGGAACTGCAGTGTGATCTACTTGTTGGACCTCTTCTAACAGGTAATTTCTCAACTAGTGGTGCATCAACAAACCCCTCTACTTCATCCTCCTCCTCAGCCTCACAAAACAGATCTTCTAGCTCTGAATCACCTTCATAAACCCTCTTCCTATTGAGATCTTTTAATTTCTGGTGCAAATCTGCATCATCACTCTGCTCCTCTTCCTCCTCTTCAGAGCTATCCACATCAATGTCCTCTGTCTCCATCAACTCATCCTCTTCCAGTCTTTCTTCTCCTTGTACTACTGGACTGTCATCTGCAAACTCTTTAAGAAAATCATCTAACTCTTTCACACTAGCTATGTCCCTCCCCTTTTTAACATTGCAACTCTCCTGAGTGAAGAGATATTGTCCATAGGAGTCCTCTGTGTGAGCACTAACAACTGGAGCACATATATCTGCTTCATGTCCACTAGTCTGACTTTGCACTAGTGCAGAACCGGGCTTTAGTGCCAGTTCATGACGGCCTTTAGTGCCGGTTGGCAAACCGGCACTAAAGAGTGGGGACAAAAGGCCCCCCCCCCTTTACTACCGGTTCGTCACGAACCGGCGCTAAAGTGCAAACACGTGGCACGAGCCAGGCCCGGGTGCATGTAGGACATTAGTACCGGTTGGTAACACCAACCGGTACTAAATGTTTGGGTGTTTTTTTATTTTTGCTTTAATTTTGTGTTTTCAATTTGGCTTTATTTTCCATTTAATTCTTTTTTGTTTGCTGGTATTTCACGATACTACAAATTGTACACGTTATGCATATATATAATTAAATAGATTTTCTCGTACGTAGAACCGCATATATATATATATAATATATATATCATCGGATGTCTCACATCCAACACCATTAACTATTCACACATACACATGTATATACATACACAATTTCTCCTACATGTTGCCTTGGTGCCTTCGGAGCACGATGACAAGTGGTTCATGGGGGCGGTAGCAGGTAATAGTATTCTCCTTTGGGATCTATGACATGGTCGAGCAAAAATCCGGCTATTTCCTCTTGAAGTGCTTGTATGCGGTCCGATGGTAGGAGCTTATCCCGCACCAATCTGAACTGTTAAGAAGGAGATCAATATGCATGTGTGTTAGTTGTGTGACTAGATATCGATAATGGTGTGAATAGTGTTCGACAAAAACGCATCCGATCTCCGTCTATCGATCTGCTCCTTTCGCGACGTCATCATGCGAATGTTCTCGCAAACGTAGAATGCACACAGATTATTCTCCGCCGCCTGCCTCAAGGCCTTTACGAGAATGGAATTGAATCAGATAATGATTAATCAAGCATGATAATTAATTAATGATATTGAAACAAGAATTAAAGAGATGGTAGCTAGCTAGTACTACTTAATTACTTACCTTTGGTCGATACCAAAACAACTTTTTTGGCCACATGCCTGGAGTCACCTTGATGAACTTTGCCCATGCCCTGCCCGCCAGCAAAGAAAATTAATAAAGGGGTTATTAAATAGTTCATATTAGGAAATGACGAACTAATAATTAATAGGCCGAGATATAGTTAATAATGATTGAAATTACCTATTGACTATCCCCTTCACGATGGTGTAGTCTTTATCTTCTTTTGTTAGTGAGTCCAGTAATTCAACTTTTCCTTCCTCAACTTTAATGTCTAACAACCCAGTGCCAACTGCATACGCACACGTTTGCATGTCTTAATTAAGCGGGCATGTGCATAAATTAATCAACTACCGTAAACCGTATACACTTAATTATTAACATCTAGCTAGCTAGTAAGCAAAAACAGAATTTGTAGTACAAGATAGTGTGACTCACGAGAAGTTGTAAGGAAGTAGTATATCTTCATTGGTATTGAGGCGCTTCAAGAACTCTAGCATGCTTTCCTCTACAGCAGCTTGACAATGTTCAATCTTCCATATGTCCTGATTAATGGTATTTGGGTCAATGAACCCAACGCCATAGCGTCTAGCTTTTTTCATTTCATACATCTTCATCCTGCATATAATACCACAGAAAAAGAATATAGTGAGGATAATTACATGTAATAATTGATCAAAATTATCACTACATAACTAGCTTGAGACTTAAATTACGAAAGAAATCACTTACGAGACAATAGCAACCCGGCGATAGACTTGTCGAAAGCGTCTTGATTAAATAACTGAAATAGTTCGGATACTCAATGGTCGAGCTTTCTCATGGTAATAATGCTCATGCTTGACATTCACCATGAGGGACTCTCGATTGAAATCTTGGTAATGTTCATGTACCATTGATGCAATTGATACATTCTCGTTGAGAGGTCCTTGACCTTGTGCGGATGGACCAAAGGTTTGCCCGGACATATTGCCATGCTATTTCCGATTCTTTAAGCGTAGGCATGGGCTCGATTTCGAGGAGTTGTCCAACGAGATATTGAGCATTTGAGCCTGCATTATATGATCCTCTGTTATTACCACATCTCCATCCGGGAACGCTAACGGTTTGCCCACAATAATATTTGGTAGCGTACTACTCGTCTCATGTGTTGTTGGCACAACAAGCGGGGATCGCTATGCTACTGTTTTCCCAAGCTGGGAACGGTTTTCCGCATTTTTGCGGTTGCTTGTTGGATCGAGCTTGAGCTCGCTTCCTTCTGTAGTCGTGCTCGATGTGCCTTCCTGATTTGGCGCTCATAGTCCGAGTCAACACGCTTGGGAGCTGGTTCTCTAGCCATACGAATGAAGTGGTCAATTACTTTCTCAGGCACTTTCTCCTTTGGCGGCGGTGCCGGTTTCGGTCCAAAATGGGCGTCCAATTGGGCTTGCACTATGGCTGTGTTTTGCTCCTTATTCATGTTGTAAGGCCTCTAAGGAAGAGGAGCAAGGCTTGGACCATATTTATATCCCTTGCCTCCGCCTGTACTTCCTGAACTACCTCGACTCGTACCGCTACGCACCAAAGCTGCGGGATGTCTCTTCTACGATTGCTGAGATTGCTGAGACGGCGGAGATGGCTGACGTGGAGTTGGACCAGGAGAAGTGGCCTGACGATGTGCCGGACTTGAAGCAGGAGGTGTGGCCTGACACGGTGCCGGACTTGAAACCGGAAAAGTGGCATGACGGTGTGCCGGGCTTGAAACCGGAGGAGTCAGCTCACGCGTTCTGGGACTTGGAGGAGGTGGCGGACTTCGAGGAGGATTCGTCTCACTTGTTCGTGGACTTGGAGGAGCGGGAGTGTGCTGACTCGGTGGCGGGCTTCAAGGAGGAGTCGGCAGACGACGCGGTGTCGGTGGACTTCGAAAGATGATGCAATCCTTTCTCCATAGGATGATACGATGTATGGCCTCTCCCAGTGTGCGCTCGTCTTCACCTCCAGGAATGTCAAGTGTTAGACCCGAATATGGGTCCACCACTTCAACCATGACACGAGCATAGCCCTCTGGAATCGGGATGCAATGGTAGGTTGCTTCGGGGGTAACTGGAAAAGCAAAGCCGTCCGCCACCTTCATGGATATGTTCTTCATTTTGGAGTGTAGCTCGCAGTTAGTGTTCTCTATGATCTCATCCACAGGGTATGTATCCAGCAGTGTGTCGCCCGGGGCAGAACCAATGCTGCTTCTCGGCATGGATGGGACGGTGCTATGTAATGCTGGATGATCATCCGCTTGCTGTTGCCACTGCTGAGACCCTCTTTCCTGGCTAAGTGAGTCGATCTGCTGTTGCTGCTGCTGGAATTTGAGTGCCAGGTCCGCGTGCCTTGCTTCTAGGCCTTGAAGGCGTTCTGTGTCCTGCTTCCTCTGCTCCTCCTCCAGCTTCCTTTTCTTCTCCTCCTCCATCTTCCTTCTTGCACGGCTCCTGTAGTCCTTGTTCCATTCCGAAAAGCCCTCATACCAGGGAATAAAGCCCATGCCTCTTGTTCTTCTCGGGTGTTCAGGATTTCCCAGGGCGCGCGTAAGCTCGTCATTCTCTCTGTTGGGCGTGAACACCCCCCTTCGAGCTTCATCTATTGCGTCAATTATCTTTTGTCCAGCTCCTTTTAGACTTGCCTTCCGCGAAACTTCGCATGTCTTCGGGTCCAACGCTCCCCCATGCGCATAGAACCAAGTTCTGCACCTGGGGGCCAGTGCCGGGTAACCGGAGTGACCCCTGCATCCTCCATCTCTTGCTCAGACTTATCCCACTTAGGCAATCCCACCGCGTAGCCACCTGGACCCAGCCTATGGAACTGCGTCTTTCTTGCGGCATTTGCCTTGTTTTTCATCGACCGTTCCTTAGATATTTCTGAATCCTTGAAGGTCACGAAATCGTCCCAGTGCTCTCTTTGCTTCTCTAGTGTTCCCGTGAAATCTGGAGTCTTCCTTTCATTAGCGAGGTAGTTAGCCCATACAGTTTTCTTGTGGGTGTTGAATGCAATTGCCATCTTCTTAAGAGCAGCGGCCTTGACTTTCTCCACATCTGCTTCAATGAAATGATCTGGTAGGGTGAAATGTTCCATCAGAGATTTCACAAGGTCTTTTTGGCTCGTCGTCGACCCAAGTAACACACGGACGTTTAGTCTTTGGCTCTTTCCATTCTTGAGCGGAGATCGGGAGTTTGTCCTTCACAAGAACTCCGTGACCGACGAGTCCACTTGTCCGCAACGTTCTTAGGCGTGAGGGGTTCGCCACTAAGTTTGGTGGATTCGATGTGGTACTTTACACCATCCTTCAACAATCTGCCCGGGCCTCGCTTTGTCTTGCTGTCTGTAGAAGCAGATTTGCTCGATCCGGAGGGATGAAAGAAGAAAGATCGATTCGTTAATATATCTTCAATAAAAAAACATGTGATGATCACCATGATGCATGCTTAATTATATAAATATACCTCGCCGCTAGTCTTTGTTATTTGAAGATCAGCATTATGCGTGTCATCACAAACATTATGCGTGTCATAATCATAATCATAGTTCATGACTTCATCAGCCCGGTCGTCGAGATCGAATATCTTTTCATCACCCTCTCTGGTATTGTTCAGATATTGGGAGCCGTCATCTGCTTCATTCACATCATCTAGCCTGTGAGGGCTGCGTATGATGTCGAACAATTCCTCTTCTCTCTCTCTGCCGGTATTGTACGCCATAGCTTTTACTTTACTAATACAGAAGAAATATAAAACAATTTAGTATTCAAATTACAATGCATGGATGCAATTAATCAATAAGGAAAAATTGAATCTCGAATACATCGTCTCGAATATATAATCTCGAATACATCATTGATCATCTTAATATATATAATCTCGAATACATCGTCTCGAATATTATATATCGAATACATCACTGGCTAGGTACCTAATAAAGATCGAGTACTACAGAAGAATCTAGGGCGCCACTCGCGGTTCTGGGCGCGGCGGTGCACACCCAAAGAGAAGGAACCATCACAGGATCATATCTCCGGTCATCGCCCAAAGAACCCGCCAAGTAGTGGAGAACTCGGCGTCGTCCATAGCAGCCATGTAGCGATGGGCGTGCTCATCTTCCTCCCTGATAAGGCGACGCACCACCTCGGCGGGGCTAGCTGCCTCTGCACCGAATGTGGCCCACGCGAACGCCACCAAAGAAGATCGAGGTCGACGACGGGACCGAGGTCGGGTTCCTCACCAAGCGCGCGCCCTCGAGTAGCACCTCCGGTGCCAGCCCGTGAGCCCAGTCCGGACATGGGTCCCCTCAAGCGGGGCGTCGTCGCGAACGGGTCGACGGCGAGGATGCGGGCCGGGTATCGTCGAGAACAAATACTATATGCCCGCAAAAAGTAACATTCTTTAAATGATTGGATTGTGATAACTAAAATTCTATATATATGCAAATTCTAACAATTTGACATTAATCTAATTCATCTAACTAAAACTAATTCTAAAATTTCCTGATTATATAACTAACATTTCCATAACAATTCTAATATTTATATAACTAAAAAACAGAAAAATTGCTAATATTTCTATAAATATTTCTATAACTAAAAAACAGAAAACATTTATAACATTTCTATAAAACTAACATTTCTAATATTTATATAACTAAAAAACAGAATAATTTCTAACATTTCTATAACTAAAAAACAGAAAAATTTATAACAAAAAAACTAATGTGTGTGTGTGTAGTGTGTGTGTGTGTGTGTGTAGTGTGTGTGTGTGTGTGAGTGGACATGGCGGCCGGGGCGAGCTCATCGGCGAGGCGACGACTAGGCGGTGACGGGACGGGGCGGCGATGACGGGGCGACAGGACGAGGCGGCGACGACGGGAGGGGCGGCGGGCGACGGACGGCGGCGGCGACGGGCGGGCGGGCAGCGACGGGACGACGGGACGGGACGGCGGGCGGCGATGTCGGCGGGCGGCGGCGGGCGGGACGGCCGGGTCGGCGACGAGGGCGGGGCGGCGACGATCGTAAGCGGCGGCGCGACGGAGGGAGGAAACAGAGGGAAGAACAGAGGGAAACTGAATTTTTTTTCAAGAGTTCAGCGTAAAGGGTTACGTTGATGCAAGCTTTAACACCTATCCGAATGACTCTGAGTAGCAAACCGGATACGTATAGTGGAGCAACCATTTGGAATAGCTCCAAGTGGAGCGTGGAAGCAGCATTTACAATATGACCTAGAGATTTGGGAAGTACATACAGATCTGAATGTTGCAGACCCGTTGACTAAAACCTCTCTCACAAGCAAAACATGATCAAACCCCATAACTCATTGAGTCTTAATCACATGATGATGTAAACTAGTTTAGTGACACTAGTAAACTCTTTGGATGTTGGTCGCATGGCGAAGTGACCTGTGAGTGTTAATCACATGGCGATGTGAACTAGATTATTGACTCTAGTGCAAGTGGGAGACTGTTGGAAATATGCCCTAGAGGCAATAATAAATTAGTTATTATTATATTTCCTTGTTCATGATAATCGTTTATTATCCATGCTATAATTGTATTGATAGGAAACTCAGATACATGTGTGGATACATAGACAACACCATGTCCCTAGTAAGCCTCTAGATGACTAGCTCATTGATCAATAGATGGTCACGGTTTCCTGACCATGGACATTGGATGTCGTTGATAACGGGATCACATCATTAGGAGAATAATGTGATGGACAAGACCCAATCCTAAGCCTAGCACAAAGATCGTGTAGTTCGTATGCTAAAGCTTTTCTAATGTCAAGTATCATTTCCTTAGACCATGAGATTGTGCACCTCCCGGATACCGTAGGAATGCTTTGGGTGTACCAAACGTCACAACATAACTGGGTGGCTATAAAGGTACACTACGGTATCTCCGAAAGTGTCTCATTGGGTTGTACGAATTGAGGCTGGGATTTGTCACTCCGTGTGACGGAGAGGTATCTCGGGGCCCACTCGGTAAGACATCATCATAATGTGCACAATGTGACCAAGGGGTTGATCACGGGATGATGTGTTACGGAACGAGTAAAGAGACTTGCCGGTAACGAGATGGAACAAGGTATTGGGATACCGACGATCGAATCTCGGGCAAGTACAATACCGCTAGACAAAGGGAATTGTATACGGGATTGATTGAGTCCTTGACATCGTGGTTCATCCAACGGGATCATCGTGGAACATGTGGGAGCCAACATGGGTATCCAGATCCCGCTGTTGGTTATTGACCGAAGAACGTCTTGGTCATGTCTGCATGGTTCCCGAACCCGTAGGGTCTACACGCGTAAGGTTCGATGACTCTAGGGTTATAAAGGAAGTTTGTATGTGGTTACTGAATGTTGTTCGGAGTCCCGGATGAGATCCCGAACGTCACGAGGAGTTCCAGAATGGTTCAGAGGTAAAGATTTATATATGGGAAGTCCTATTTTGGCCACCGGAAAATGTTTGTGATTTTTCGGTATTGTACCGGGAAGGTTCTAGAAGGTTCCGGAGTTGGGGCCCACCTGCATGGGGGACCCACATGAACGTGGGTAGTGGGGTCAAGGCCCCACACCCCTGGTCAAGGCGCACCAAGATCCCCCCTTAGAAGGAATAAGATCATATCCGAAGGGATAAGATCAAGATCCTAAAAAGGGGATAACAATCGGTGGGGAAGGAAATGATGGGATTTCTTTCCTCCCACCTTGCTAACGCCCCAATGGACTTGGAGGGCAAGAAACCAGCCCCTCCATCCCTATATATAGTGGGAGGCGCATGGGAGCTACACGCTTCCTGGCGCAGCCCTCCCTCTCCCAAGTACTCCTCCTCTCCCGCAGTGCTTGGGAAGCCTGCAGAGTGCACGCTCCTCCATCACCACCACGCCGTCGTGCTGCTGCTGGACGGAGTCTTCCTCAACCTCTCCTCTCTCCTTGCTGGATCAAGGCATGGGAGGCGTCACCGGGTTGTACGTGTGTTGAGCGCGGAGGTGCCGTCCGTTCGGCGAGAGGATCTCCGGTGATTTGGATCACGGCAATCGACTCCTTCAACCCCGTTCTCTTGAGCGCTTCCGCTTAGAGATCTACAAGGGTATGTAGATGCACTCTCCTTCCCTCGTTGCTAGTCTCTCCATGGATAGATCTTGGTGACTCGTAGGAAAATTTTGAATTTTCGCTCGTTCCCCAAAAGTGGCATCATGAGCTAGGTCTATCGTAGTTTCTATGCACGAGTAGAACACA
The DNA here is from genome assembly GCA_021437245.1 of Aegilops speltoides. Classification (NCBI taxonomy): domain Eukaryota; kingdom Viridiplantae; phylum Streptophyta; class Magnoliopsida; order Poales; family Poaceae; genus Aegilops; species Aegilops speltoides. The sequence goes on along the minus strand of CM038141.1, from coordinate 102,422,439 downwards.
AGTTCTTTGTGGGCGTTGATTTTGTTCAATATGCTTACCGTTACTAGTCCAATCTTGTTTGACGGTATTGTGGGATGAAGCGGCCGGACCGACCTTACACATACACTTACGTGAGATAGGTTCCACCGACTGACATGCACTTGTTGCATAAGGTGGCTAGTGGGTGCCAGTCTCTCCCACTTTAGTCGGATCGGATTCGATGAAAAGGGTCCTTATGAAGGGTAAATAGCAATTGACATATCACGTTGTGGTTTTTGCATAGGTAAGAAACGTTCTTGCTAGAAACCCATAGCAGCCACGTAAAACATGCAAACAACAATTAGAGGACGTCTAACTGGTTTTTGCAGGGTATGCTATGTGGTGTGATATGGCCAAGAAGAATGTGATGAATGATATGTGATGTATGAGATTGATCATGTTCTTGTAATAGGAATCATGACTTGCATGTCGATGAGTATGACAACCGGCAGGAGCCATAGGAGTTGTCTTTATTTATTGTATGACCTGCGTGTCAATGAACAACGCCATGTAATTACTTTACTTTATTGCTAACCAGTAGCCATAGTAGTAGAAGTAATAAGTTGGCAAGACAACTTCACGGAGACACGATGATAGAGATCATGATGATGGAGATCATGGTGTCATGCCGGTGACGATGATGATATGGAGCCCCAAAGATGGAGATCAAAAAGGAGCAATATGATATTGGCCCTATCATGTCACTATTTGATTGCATGTGATGTTTATCATGTTTATGCATCTTATTTGCTTCGAACGACGGTAGTAAATAAGATGATCCCTCATTAAAATTTCAAGAAAGTGTTCCCCCTAACTGTGCACCGTTGCGAAAGTTAAATGCGTTTCAAGCACCACGTGATGATCGGGTGTGATAGATTCTTACGTTCACATACAACGGGTGTAAGCCAGATTTACACACGCGAACACTTAGGTTGACTTGCGAGCCTAGCATGTCTGGACATGGCCTCGGAACACAAGAGACCGAAAGGTCGAGCATGAGTCGTATAGAAGATACGATCAACATGAAGATGTTCACCGATGATGACTAGTCCGTCTCGGTGATGATCGGACACGCCTAGTTGACTCGGATCATGTAATCACTTAGATGACTATAGGGATGTCTATCGAGTGAGAGTTCATAAGATGAACTTAATTATCCCGAACATAGTCAAAAGATCTTTGCAAATTATGTAAAAGCTCGTGCTTTGGTTCCTTTGTTTAGATATGTTCCTAGAAAATTTAGTTGAAAGTTGATAGTAGCAATTATGTGGATGGGTCCGTGTGGCGAGGATTGTCCTCGTTGCTTCGAGAAGGCTTATGTCCTTAATGCACCGCTCGGTGTCTGGACCTCGAGCGTAGTCTGTGGATGTTGCGAACATCGACATACACGCGTTTGATAACTACGTGATAGTTCAGTTAAATGGTTTAGAGTAGAGGCACCAAAGACGTTTTCGAAACGTTGCGGAACATATGAGATGTTTCGAGGGCTGAAATTGGGATTTCAGGCTCGTTCCCATGTCAAGAGGTATGAGACCTCCGACGATTTTCTAAGCCTGCAAACTAAGGGAGAAAAGCTCAATCGTTGAGCTTGTTCTCAGATTGTCTGAGTACAACAATCACTTTAATAGAGTGGGAGTTGATCTTCCAGATGAGATAGTGATGTTTCTCCAAAGTCATTGCCACCAAGCTGCTAGAGCTTCATGATGAACTATACCATATCAGGGATAGATATGATGATCCTTGAAGTACTCGCGATGTTTGACACCGCGAGAGTAGAAGTCAAGTAGGAGCATCAATTGTTGATGGTTAGTAAAACCACTAGTTTCAAAAAGGGCAAGGGCAAGAAGGGATACTTCATGAAACGACAAATCAGCTGCTGCTCTAGTGAAGAAACCCAAGGTTGAACCCAAACCTGAGACTAAGTGCTTCTGTAGTAAGGGGAACAGCCACTGGAGCAGAATTACCCTAGATACTTGGTAGATGAGAAGGCTGGCAAGGTCGATAGAAGTATATTGGATATACATTATGTTAATGTGTACTTTACTAGTACTCCTAGTAGCACCAGGGTATTAGATACCGGTTCGGTTGCTAAGTGTTGGTAACTCGAAATAAAAGGCTGCAGAGTAGACGGAGACTAGCTAAATGTGAGCTGGCGATATGTGTTGGAAGTTTTCCAAGCTTGATGTGATCAAGCATCGCACGCTCCCTCTACCATCGAGATTGGTGTTAAACCTCAATAATAGTTATTTGGTGTTTGCGTTGAGCATAGACATGATTGGATTATGTCTAGCGCAATACGGTTATTCATTTAAGGAGAATAATGGTTACTCTATTTGTTTGAATAATACCTTCAATGGTCTTGCACCTAAAATGAATGGTTTATTGAATCTCGATCATAGTGATACACATGTTCATGCCAAATATATAAGATAGTAATGATAGTACCACCTAATTGTGGCACTGCCATGTAAGTCATATTGGTATAAAACGCATGAAGAAGCTCCATGTTGATGGATCTTTGGACACACTCGTTTTTGAAAAGTTTGAGACATGCGAACCATGTCTATTGGTGTATATGCATGAAGAAACTCCATGCAAATGGACCGTTTGGACTCACTTGATTTTGAATCACTTGAGACATGCAAATCATACCACATGGGCAAGATGATTTGAAAGCCTCGTTTTCGAAGAAATGGAACAAGAAAGCAACTTGTTGGAAGTAATACATTTTGATGTGTGCAGTCCAATGAGTCCGAGGCACTTGATGGATATCGTTATGTTCTTACTTCACGGATGATTTGAGTAGATACTGGGTATATTACTTGATGAAACACATGTCTGAATTATTGAATGATTCAAGTAATTTCAGGGTGAAGTTGAAGATCATCGTGACAAGAGGATAAAATGTCTATGATATGATCATAGAGATGAGTATCTGAGTTACGAGCTTTGGCACACAATTAAGACATTGTGGAAATTGTTTCACAATTAATACCGCCTAGAACACCATAGTGTGATGGTGTGTCCGAACATCATAGTTGCACCCTATTGGATATGGTACATACCATGATGTCTCTTATCAAATTACCACTCTCGTTCATGGGTTAGGCATTAGAGACAACCGCACTCACTTAAATAGGGCACCACGTAATTCCGTTGAGACGGCACCATTTTGAACTATGGTTTGGAGAAACCTAAGTTGTCGTTTCTTAAAAGTTTGGGGCTGCGACGCTTATGTGAAAAAGTTTCACGTTGATAAGCTCGAACCCAAAGCGGATAAAATGCATCTCCATAGGACACCCAAAACAAGTTGGGTATACCTCCTAACTCAGATCCGAAAGCAATAGGGATTGTTTCTTAAATCGGGTCCTTTCTCGAGGAAAAGTTTGTCTCGGAAAGTTGAGTGGGAGCATGGTAGAGACTTGATGAGGTTATTGAACCGTCACTTCAACAAGTGTGTAGCAGGGCACAGGAAGTTGTTCCTGTGGCGCCTACACCAATTGAAGTAGAAGCTTATGATAGTGATCATGAAGTTTTGGATCAAGTCACTACCGTACCTCGTAGGGTGACAAGGATGCGTACTACTTGAGTGGTACAAGTAATCCTGTCTTGAAGGTCATCTTGCTAGACAACAATGAACCCACGAGCTATGGAGAAGCGATGGTGGGCCCGAATTCCGACAAATGGTTAGAAGCCATGAAATCCGAGATAGGATCCATGTATCGTAACAAAGCATGGACTTTGGTGGACTTGCACGATGATCGGCAAGCCATTGAGATAAATGGATCTTTAAGAAGAAGACGGACGTGGGCGATAATGTCACCGTCTATGAAGCTCGACTTGTGGCGAAGAGTTTTCACAAGTTCAAGGAGTTGACTACGATGAGATTTTCTCATCCGTAGCGATGCTTAAGTCCGTCGGAATCATGTTAGCATTAGCTGCATTTATGAAATCTGGCGGATGGATGTCAAAACTAGTTTCCTTACCGGCCAGAAGGAAAGGTTGTATGTGATACAATCGAAAGGTTTTGTCGATCCTAAGGATGCTAAAAGGTATGTAGCTCCAGCGATCCTTCCTTGGACTAGAGCAAGCATCTCAGAGTCAGAATATACACTTTGATGAGATGATCAAAGATTTTGGGTTTATACAAAGTTTATGAGAAACTTGTATTTCCAAAGAAGTGAGTGGGAGCACTATAGAATTTTTGATGAGTATATGTTGTTGACATATTATTGATCAGAAATGATGTAGAGTTTCTAGAAAGCATATATGGTTGTTTGAAAAGTGTTTTTCAATAGAAAAACCTGGATTAAGCTGCTTAAACATTGAGCATCAAGATCTATGAGGATAGATAAAAAACGCTTAATGGTACTTTCAAATGAGCACATACATTGACATGATCTTGAAGGTGTTCAAGATGGATCAGTCAAAGAAGGAGTTCTTGCCTGAGTTGTAAGGTATGAAGTTAAGACTTAAAGCTCGACCATGGCAGAATAGAGAGAAAGGACGAAGGTCGTCCCCTATGCTTAGAAGTAGGCTCCCAGTATGCTATGCTGTGTACCGCACCTGATGTATCCCTTGCCACATGTCTGGCAAGAGGGTACAAAGGTGATCAAGGAGTGGATCACCAGATAGCGGTCAAAATTGTCCTTGGAGTAATAAGGACATGTTTCTCGATTACGGAGGTGATAAAAAGTTCAGCGTAAAGGGTTACGTCGATGCAAGCTTTAACACCTATCCGAATGACTCTGAGTAGCAAACCGGATACGTATAGTGGAGCAACCATTTGGAATAACTCCAAGTGGAGCGTGGAAGCAGCATTTACAATATGACCTAGAGATTTGTGAAGTACATACAGATCTGAATGTTGCAGACCCGTTGACTAAAACCTCTCTCACAAGGAAAACATGATCAAACCCCAGAACTCATTGAGTCTTAATCCCATGATGATGTGAACTAGTTTAGTGACACTAGTAAACTCTTTGGATGTTGGTCGCATGGCGATGTGACCTGTGAGTGTTAATCACATGGCGATGTGAACTAGATTATTGACTCTAGTGCAAGTGGGAGACTGTTGGAAATATGCCCTAGAGGCAATAATAAATTAGTTATTATTATATTTCCTTGTTCATGATAATCGTTTATTATCCATGCTATAATTATATTGATAGGAAACTCAGATACATGTGTGGATACATAGACAACACCATGTCCCTAGTAAGCCTCTGTATGACTAGCTCATTGATCAATAGATGGTCACGGTTTCCTGACCATTGACATTGGATGTCGTTGATAACGGGATCACATCATTAGGAGAATGATGTGATGGACAAGACCCAATCCTAAGCCTAGCACAAAGATCGTGTAGTTCGTATGCTAAAGCTTTTCTAATGTCAAGTATCATTTCCATAGACCATGAGATTGTGCAACTCCCGGATACCGTAGGAATGCTTTGGGTGTACCAACCTTCACAACGTAACTGGGTGGCTATAAAGGTACACTACGGGTATCTCCAAAAGTGTCTGTTGGGTTGGCACGAATCGAGACTGGGATTTGTCACTCCGTGTGACGGAGAGGTATCTCTGGGCCCACTCGGTAAGACATCATCATAATGTGCACAATGTGACCAAGGGGTTGATCATGGGATGATGTGTTACGGAACGAGTAAAGAGACTTGCCGGTAACGAGATGGAACAAGGTATCGGGATACCGACGATCGAATCTCGGGCAAGTACAATACCGCTAGACAAAGGGAATTGTATACGGGATAGATTGAGTCCTTGATATCATGGTTCATCCGATGAGATCATCATGGAACATGTGGGAGCCAACATGGGTATCCAGATCCCGCTGTTGGTTATAGACCGAAGAACGTCTCGGTCATGTCTGCATGGTTCCCGAACCCGTAGGGTCTACACACTTAAGGTTCGATGACGCTAGGGTTATAAAGGAAGTTTGTATGCGGTTACTGAATATTGTTCGGAGTCCCGGATGAGATCCTGGACGTCACGAGGAGTTCCGGAATGGTCCGGAGGTAAAGATTTATATATGGGAAGTCCTATTTTGGCCACCGGAAAATGTTCGTGATTTTTCGATATTGTACCGGGAATGTTCTAGAAGGTTCCGGAGTTGGGGCCCACCTACATGGCGGACCCACATGAACGTGGGTAGTGGGGTGAAGGCCCCACACCCCTGGTCAAGGCGCACCAAGATCCCCCCTTAGAAGGAATAAGATCATATCCCGAAGGGATAAGATCAAGATCCCTAAAAAGGGGGATAACAATAGTGGGGACGGAAATGATGGGATTTCTTTCCTCCCACCTTTGCCAACGCCCCAATGGACTTGGAGGGCAAGAAACCATCCCCATCCACCCCTATATATAGTGGGGAGGTGCATGGGAGCTACACGCTTCCCCTGGCGCAGCCCTCCCCCTCTCCCAAGTACTCCTCCTCTCCCGCGGTGCTTGGCGAACCCCTGCAGAATTGCCACGCTCCTCCATCACCACCACGCCGTCGTGGTGCTGCTGGACGGAGTCTTCCTCAACCTCTCCCTCTCTCCTTGCTGGATCAAGGCATGGGAGACGTCACCGGGCTGTACGTGTGTTGAACGCGGAGGTGCCGTCCGTTTGGCACTAGGATCTCAGGTGATTTGGATCACGACGAGTACTACTACTTCAACCCCGTTCTCTTGAACGCTTCCGCTTAGCGATCTACAAGGGTATGTAGATGCACTCTCCTTCCTCTCGTTGCTAGTCTCTCCATGGATAGATCTTGGTGAGTCGTAGGAAAATTTTGAATTTCTGCTACGTTCCCCAACACCTTTAGTACCGGTTGGAGCCGCCAACCGGTACTAAAGGTCTGTTTTGGCCAGCCAGCGGCGAGAGCGCACCCCTTTAGTCGGGTGGTGGCTCCAACCGTACTAAAGGGGATCTTTAGTCTTGGTTGGAGCCACGACCCGGTACTAAAGGGGTGCTTGCTGCTCCAGCGGTGTGCAAGTTTACTCCCACCTCGCTAGCTGAAGAGGCTACCGTGCTTTGGTTTATAAGCTCGGTCACGGTAGCTCTCTCGAGCTCCTCTCCTAATCAGGCCTACTGGGCCTACCTATCGTCTTGGCCCAGTGGGCCTACTGGGCCTTTGCGGGCCTGCATCCTGGCCCAACAAAAGCTTGTGTTCCTAGTCGTATGCAGGCCGCGTTGGCCTAGTAGGTGGGCTTTTTTATTTTCTTAATTTTTTCGCTTTATTTATTTTTGTTTTATTTATTTTTGAGTTGTTTTTTGCTGTATTTAGAATTTCTTTGTGAATATTTTTGCTTTAGGTACAAAAAATTATAAACTTTCTGTTAGTGCCAGTAGTTTTCAAATTTGAATAGTTTAAATTTTGAATTATTTGAAATTTGTGTGAATCACTAGTTTGTGAATAACTTAACTTTGAAAAAAGTTTTTTCAGTGATTCTTTTTTCTTATGTTTAATATTAGTGTGTTTTATCATTATATTCAATTTGATAATGCTTAGGTTATTTAAAAAATGAAATGCCTTTGTAACAGTTCAGTTTTCGTCGGAAACCCTAATACTTCGAAAGAGATTGTCCATTTTGTACACGAAGTGCATCCAGTTTTTGCCGTAACCCTCTCTACTTTCTTGCACATGCTATTTGTATGAAATTATGATACCATGCCAACTTTCAACCTTTTCTCGAGTTCATTTGAAATGCTTTTCAATTTCAGGTCATTTATTTGGAAAAATCGGTAAATGCATGAAAAGAATTTGTTTGCACATAAAATTTCTTCGCGTTTCAAATGCCAAAACACATAACTACCCTAACTATTACAGACATTCCTCACGGGTGTGAAACACGTAAGAAAGTGATGATAGTGAAGCTGATCACATCCAGATCTTTCGGTGTGAAACTTTTTCTTGGCGTGTGTCCCTTTGCGCCGTAACCATGGAAAATCTTCATCATTTAACTGGATGCTCGTGTCAATATTCACCGTGAATGGAGCAATTTCATCAAACTTTTCATAATCTTCGACTGTCTGTCTTGTCATCCACTCCCACGATGTTTCTTTTTCCCGAAGAACTACGTGGCGCTTTAACTCGTCGTATGATCCATTCGCTTCCTTATCTTTTCTTTTCTCGGCACGAAGACATGTCTTTCACATAAAAACCCGCGCCACATCATTGGCTAGGGCGAATGGTTCATCTGCATACGCAAGATTGTTCAGATCCTTTGTTGTCATTCCGTCATCGGGTCTTCATTACCCGCCTCGTGTCATATTGACCCATTTGCACCGAAACAAAGGGACCTTCAAATCACCTGATCCATAGTTAAGTTCCATATGTCCTCTATGTAACCATAATATGTTTCCCTTCCCGTGTTGGTTGTTGCATCAAAGCGGACACCACTATTTTGGTTGGTGCTCTTCTTATCTTGGGCGATCGTGTAAAATGTATTCCCAATTATCTGGTACCCTTTGAAAGTCATTATATTCGAAGATGGTAAGTGGGACAGCGAGTATAGGTCATTTTGAATATTGCCATCATTCAGGGCACGTTTCTGCAACCAACCAGCGAAAGTCCTCGTTTGTTCGCATGTAATCCAGTCATCAGACTTCTCCGGGTGTTTGGACTGTAGAAAATTCTTGTGTTCCTCCATATACGGAGCCACCAAGGCGGAATTCTGTAGAACTGTGTAGTGTGCTTCAGTGAGAGAATGCCCGTCCATACATATTATTTGATGCCCTCCTAGCGTGCCTTTTCCTTCCAGTCTGCCCTTATGCCGTGATTCAGGAACACCAATCGTCTTAAGGTCAAGAATGAAGTCAATACAAAACTTAATGACCTCCTCATTTTCATGGCCCTTTGAGATGCTTCCTTCTGGCCCAGCACGGTTATGAACATATTTCTTCAAGACTCCCATGAACCTTTCAAAGGGGAACATATTGTGTAGAAATACAGGACCCAAAACGTTAATCTCTTCGCAAAGGTGAACTAGGACGTGCGTCATGATGTTGAAGAAGGATGGTGGGAACACCAACTCGAAACTGACAAGACATTGCACCAAATCATTCTGTAACCTTGGTATGATTTCTGGATCGATTACCTTCTGAGAGATTGCATTGAGGAATGCACATAGCTTCACAATGGCTAATCGAACGTTTTCCGGTAGAAGCCCTTGAAGGAAATATGCCCTAGAGGCAATAATAAAGTTATTATTTATTTCCTCATATCATGATAAATGTTTATTATTCATGCTAGAATTGTATTAACCAGAAACATGATACATGTGTGAATACATAGACAAACCTATAGTCACTAGTATGCCTCTACTTGACTAACTCATTAATCAAAGATGGTTATGTTTCCTAACCATAGACATGTGTTGTAATTTGATTAGTGGGATCACATCATTAGAAGAATGATATGATTGACATGACCCATTCCGTTAGCCTAGCACTTAATCGTTTAGTATAGTGCTATTGCTTTCTTCATGACTTATACATGTTCCTGTAACTATGAGTGTTGGGGAACGTAGTAATTTCAAAATATTTCCTACGCACACGCAAGATCATGGTGATGATATAGAAATGAGAGGGGAGAGTGTTCGTCCACGTACCCTCGTAGACCGTAAGCGGAAGCGTTAGCACAACGCGGTTGATGTAGTCGTACGTCTTCACGATCCGACCGATCCAAGCACCGAACGTACGGGGCCTCCGAGTTCAGCACACGTTCAGCTCGATGACGATCTCCGGCCCTCCGATCCAGCAAAGGCTCCGGAGATGAGTTCCGTCAGCACGACGGCGTGGTGACGATGATGATGTTCTACCGGCGCAGGGCTTCGCCTAAACTCCGCGATGATATGACCGAGGTGGAATATGGTGGAAGGGGGCACCGCACACGGCTAAGGAACGATCCGTAGATCAACTTGTGTGTCATGGGGTGCCCCTCTGCCCCCGTATATAAAGGAGCAAGGGGGAGGGGGTGGCCGGCCTAGGAGGGGGCGCGCCATGGGGAGTCCTACTCCCACCGGGAGTAGGACTCCCTCCTTCCTTGTTGGAGTAGGAGAAGGGGGAAAGACGGGGAGAGGAGGAAGGAAAAGGGGGCCGCACCCCTTGTCCAATTCAGACCAGAGGGGGGCTGCGTGCCTCCTTCCTTTCGGCCTCTCTCCCCTAATCCCGTATGGCCCAATAAGGCCCATATACTCCCCGGCGAATTCCCGTAACTCTCCGGTACTCCGAAAAATACCCGAATCACTCGAAACCTTTCCGAACTCCGAATATAGTCGTACAATATATCGATCTTTACGTCTCGACCATTTCGAGACTCCTCATCATGTCCCCGATCTCATCCGGGACTCCGAACTCCTTCGGTACATCAAAACTCATAAACTCATAATATAAATGTCATCGAAACCTTAAGCGTGTGGACCCTACGGGTTCGAAACTATGTAGACATGACCTAGAACTATTCTTGGTCAATAACCAATAGCGGGACCAGGATGCCCATATTGGCTCCTACATATTCTACGAATATCTTTATCGGTCAAACCGCATAACAACATACGTTGTTCCCTTTGTCATCGGTATGTTACTTGCCCGAGATTCGATTGTCGGTATCCAATACCTAGTTCAATCTCGTTACCGGCAAGTCTCTTTACTCGTTACATAATGCATCATCCTGTAACCAACTCATTGGTTACATTGCTTGCAAGGCTTATAGTGATGTGCATTACCGAGAGGGCCCAGAGATACCTCTCCGACAATCGGAGTGACAAAACCTAATCTCGAAATACGCCAACTCAACATGTACCTTTGGAGACACCTGTAGTACTCCTTTATAATCACCCGATTCGTTGTGACGTTTGGTAGCACCAAAGTGTTCCTCCGTAAACGGAGTTGCATAATCTCATAGTTACGGGAACATGTATAAGTCATGAAGAAAGCAATAGCAACATACTAAGCGATCAAGTGCTAGGCTAACGGAATGGGTCATGTCAATCACATCATTCTCCTAATGATGTGATCCCGTTAATCAAATGACAACTCTTTTGTCCATGGCTAGGAAACATAACCATCTTTGATAAACGAGCTAGTCAAGTAGAGGCATACTAGTGACGTTATGTTTGTCTATGTATTCACACATGTATTATGTTTCCGGTTAATACAATTCTAGCATGAATAATAAACATTTATCATGATATAAGGAAATAAATAATAACTTTATTATTGCCTCTAGGGCATATTTCCTTCAGTCTCCCACTTGCACTAGAGTCAATAATCTAGTTCACATCGCCATGTGATTTAACACCAATATTCACATCTGTATGTGATTAATACCCATAGTTCACATCATCATGTGATCAACACCCAAAGGGTTTACTAGAGTCAATAATCTAGTTCACATTGCTATGTGATTAACACCCAAAGAGTACTAAGGTATGATCATGTTTTGCTTGTGAGAGAAGTTTAGTCAATGGATCTGTCATATTCAGAGCCGTATGTATTTTGCAAATATTATATGTCCACAATGCTCTGCACGGAACTACTCTAGCTAATTGCTCCCACTTTCAATATGTATCCAGATTGAGACTTAGAGTCATCTGGATTGGTGTAAAAGCTTGCATCGTTGTAACTTTTTACGACGGGCTCTTTTATCACCTCCATAATCGAGAAACATCTCCTTAGTTTTCACTAAGGATATTCTTGACCGCTGTCCAGTGATCTACTCTTAGATCAAAATTGTATTCCTTTGTTAAACTTAGAGCAAGGTATACAATAGGTCTGGTTCACAGCATAGCATACTTTATAGAACCTATGACTGAGGCATAGGGAATGACTTTTCATTCTTTTTCTATTTTCTGCCATGGTCGGGTCTTGAGTCTTACTCAACTTCACACCTTTGCATCACAGGCAAGAACTCGTTCTTTGACTGTTCCATTTTGAACTATTTCAAAATCTTGTCAAGGTATGTACTCATTGAAAATCTTATCAAGCATCTTGATCTATCTCAATAGATCTTGATGCTCAATATGTAAGTAGCTTTACTGAGGTCTTTCTTTTAAAGAACTCCTTTCAAATACTCCTTTATGCTTTGCGGAATAATTCTACATTATTTCCAATCAACAATATGTCATTCGCATATACTTATCAGAAATGTTGTAGTGCTCCCACTCACTTTCTTGTAAATACAGGCCTTTCCAAAAGTCTATATAAAACCATATGCTTTGATCAACTCATCAAAGCATATATTCCAGCTCTGAGATGCTTGCACCAGTCCATTGATGGATTGCTGGAGCTTGCACACTTTGTTAGCATCTTTAGGATTGACAAAACCTTCTGGTTGCATCATATACAACTCTTCTTTAATAAATCCATTAAGGAATGCAGTTTTGACATCCATTTGCCAGATTTCATAAAATGTGGCAATTGCTAACATGATTTGGACAGACTTAAGCATCGCTACAGTTGAGAAAATCTCAATGTAGTCAACACCTTGAACTTGTCGAAAACTCTTTTGCGACAAATCGAGCTTTGTAGATAGTAACACTACTATCAGCATCTGTCTTCCTCTTGAAGATCCATTTATACAATATGGCTTGCCGATCATCGGGAAACTCCACCAAAGTCCACACTTTGTTCTCATACATGGATCCCATCTCAGATTTCATGGCCTCAAGCCATTTCGCGGAATCTGGGCTCATCATCGCTTCCTCATAGTTTGTAGGTTCATCATGGTCTAGTAACATGATTTCCAGAATAGGATTACCGTACCACTCTGGTGCGGATCGTACTCTGGAAGACCTACGAGGTTTTGTAGTAACTTGATCTGAAGTTTCATGATCATCATCATTAGCTTCCTCACTAATTGGTGTAGAAATCACTGGAACTGATTTCAGTGATGAACAATTTTCCAATTCGGGAGAAGGTACAGTTACCTCATCAAGTTCTACTTTCCTCCCACTCACTTCTTTCGAGAGAAACTCCTTCTCTAGAAAGGATCCATTTTTAGCAACGAATATCTTGCCTTCGGATCTATGATAGAAGGTGTACCCAACAATTTCCTTTGGGTATTCTATGAAGACGCACTTCTCCGATTTGGGTTCGAGCTTATCAGGATGAAACTTTTTCACATAAGCATCGCAACCCCAAACTTTAAGAAACAACAACTTGGGTTTCTTGCTAAACCACAGTTCATATGGTGTCGTCTCAACGGATTTAGATGGTGCCCTTTTAACGTGAATGCAGCTGTCTCTAATGCATAACCCAAAAACAATAGTGGTAAATCAGTAAGAGACATCATAGATTGCACTATATCCAATAAAGTGCGGTCACGATGTTCGGACACACCATAACGTTGTGGTGTTCCGGGTGGCGTGAGCTATGAAACTATTCCACATTGTTTTAATTGAAGACCAAACTCGTAACTCAAATATTCGTCTCCGCGATCAGATCGCAGAAACTTTATTTTCTTGTTATGATGATTTTTCCACTTCACTCTGAAATTCTTTGAACCTTTCAACTATTTTAGACTTATGTTTCATCAAGTAGATATACCCATATCTGCTCAAATCATCTTGTGAAGGTCAGAAAATAACGATACTTGCCATGAGCATCAACACTCATTGGATCGCATACATCGGTATGTATTATTTCCAATAAGTCAGTAGCTTGTTCCATTGTTCCGGAGGACGGAGTTTTAGTCATCTTGCACAAAAGGCACGGTTCGCAAGCATCAAATGATTCATAACCAAGTGATTCCGTTAATCCATCTTTATGGAGTTTCTTCATGCGCTTTACACCGATATGACCAAAACGGCAGTGCCACAAGTAAGTTGCACTATCATTATTAACTTTGCATCTTTTGGCATCAATATTATGAATATGTGCATCACTACGATCGAGAGCCAACAAACTATTTTTGTTGGGTGTATGACCATTGAAGGTTTTATTCATTTAAATAGAACAACAATTATTCTCTGATTTTAAATGAATAACCGTATTGCAATAAACATGATCAAATCATATTCGTGCTCAACGCAAACGCCAAATAACATTTATTTAGGTTTAACACTAATCCAGAAAGTATAGGGAGTGTGTGATGATGATCATATCAATCTTGGAACTACTTCCAACACTCATCGTCACTTCCCTTCAACTAGTCTTTGTTTATCTCGTAACTCTGTTTGAGTTACTTATCTTAGCAACCGAACAAGTATCAAATACTCAGGGGCTACTATAAACACTAGTAAAGCACACATCAATAACCTGTATATCAAATATACCCTTGTTCACTTTGCCATCCTTCTTATCAACCAAATATTCAGGGCATTTCCGCTTCCAGTGACCATTTCCTTTGCAGTGTAAGCACTCAGTTTCAGGCTTTGGTCCAGCTTTGGTATTCTTCATGGGAGTGACAACTTGTTTGCCATTCTACTTGAAGTTTCCTTTTCTTTCCCTTTGCCCTTTTATTGAAACTAGTGGTCTTGTCAATCATCAACCCTTGATGCTCTTTCTTGATTTCTACCTTCGTTGATTTCAACATCACGAAGAGCTTGGGAATCGTTTTCGTCATCCCTTGCATTATAGTTCATCACAAAGTTCCACTAACTTGGTGATGGTGACTAGAGAATTCTGTCAATCACTATCTTATCTGGAAGATTAACTCCCACTTGATTCAAGCGATTGAAGTACACAGACAATCTGAGCACATGCTCACTAGTTGAGCGATTCTCCTCCATCTTTTAGCTATAGAACTTGTTGGAGATTTCATATCTCTCAACTCGGGTATTTGCTTGAAATATCAACTTCAATTTCTGGAACATCTTATATGGTCCATGACGTTCAAAACGTCCTTGAAGTCCCAATTCTAAGCCGTTAAGCATGGTGCACTAAACTATCAAGTAGTCATCATATTGAGCTTAGCCAAACGTTCATAACGCCCGCAGATCCGCTCCTGCAATAGGTCTCATCACCTAGCGGTGCATTAAGGACATAATTTTTCTGTGCAGCAATGAGGATAAACATCAGATCACGGATCCAATCCGCATCATTGCTATTAACATCTTTCAACACAGTTTTCTCTAGGAACATATCAAAATAAACATATGAAAGCAACAACGCAAGCTATTGATCTAAAACATAATTTGCAAAATACTACTAGGACTAAGTTTATGATAAATTTAAGTTCAATTAATCATATTACTTAAGAACTCCCACTTAGACAGAAAATCTCTCTAGTCATCTAAGTGATCACGTGATCCAAATCAACTAAACCATGTCGGATCATCACGTGAGATGGAGTAGTTTTCAATGGTGAACATCACTATGTTGATCATATCTACTATATGATTCACGCTCGACCTTTCGGTCTCCGTGTTCCGAGGCCATATCTGTATATGCTAGGCTCGTCAAGTTTAACTCGAGTATTCGCGTGTGCAACTGTTTTGCACCCGTTGTATTTGAACGTAGAGCCTATCACACCCGATCATCACGTGGTGTCTCAAAGACGAAGAACTTTCATAACGGTGCATACTCAGGAGAACACTTCTTGATAATTAGTGAGAGATCATCTTAAAATGCTATCGTCAAACAAAACAGAATAAGATGTATAATAGATAAACATCATATGCAATCAAAATATGTGACATGATATGGCCATGATCATCTTGCGCCTTTGATCTCCATCTCCAAAGTACTGTCATGATCTCTATCGTTACCGGCATGACACCATGATCTTCATCATCTTGATCTATATCAATGTGTCGTCACATGGTCGTCTCGCCAACTATTGCTCTTGCAACTATTGCTAGCGCACATCGATAAAGTAAAGCAATTATTTGGCACTTGCATCTTATGCAACAAAGAGACAACCATAGGGCTTCTGCCAGTTGCCGATAACTTCAACAAAACATGATCATCTCATACAACAACTTATATCTCATCACGTCTTGACCATATCACATCACAACATGCCCTGCAAAAACAAGTTAGACGTCCCCTACTTTGTTGTTGCAAATTTTACGTGGCTGCTACGGACTTTAGCAAGAACCGTTCTTACCTACGCATCAAAAACCACAACGATAGTTCGTCAAGTTGGTGCTGTTTAAACCTTCGCAAGGACCGGGCGTAGCCACACTCGATTCAGCTAAAGTGAGAGAGACAGACACCCGCCAGCCACCTTTAAGCACGAGTGCTCGTAACGGTGAAACCAGTCTCGCGTAAGCGTACGCGTAATGTCGGTCCGGGCCGCTTCATCTCACAATACTGCCGAACCAAAGTATGACATGCTAGTAAGCAGTACGACTTGTATCGCCCACAACTCACTTGTGTTCTACTCGTGCATATAACATCAACGCATAAAACCTAGGCTCGGATGCCACTGTTGGGGAACGTAGTAATTTCAAAATATTTCCACGCACACGCAAGATCATGGTGATGATATAGCAACGAGAGGGAGAGTGTTCGCCCACGCACTCGTGAGACCGTAAGCGGAAGCATTAGCACAACGCAGTTGATGTAGTCGTACGTCTTCACGATCCGACCGATCCAAGCACCGAACGTACGGGGCCTCCGAGTTCAGCACACGTTCAGCTCGATGACGATCTCCGGCCCTCGATCCAGCAAAGGCTCCGGAGATGAGTTCCGTCAACACGACGGCGTGGTGACGATGATGATGTTCTACCGGCGCAGGGCTTCGCCTAAACTCCGCGACGATATGACCGAGGTGGAATATGGTGGAAGGGGGCACCGCACACGGCTAAGGAACGATCCGTAGATCAACTTGTGTGTCATGGGGTGCCCCTCTGCCCCCGTATATAAAGGAGCAAGGGGGAGGGGGCGGCCGGCCTAGGAGGGGGCGCGCCATGGGGACTCCTACTCCCACCGGGAGTAGGACTCCCTCCTTCCTTGTTGGAGTAGGAGAAGGGGGAAAGACGGGGAGAGGAGGAAGGAAAAGGGGGCCGCACCCCTTGTCCAATTCGGACCAGAGGGGGGCTGAGTGCCTCCTTCCTTTCGGCCTCTCTCCCCTAATCCCGTATGGCCCAATAAGGCCCATATACTCCCCGACGAATTCCCGTAACTCTCCGGTACTCCGAAAAATACCCGAATCACTCGGAACCTTTCCGAACTCCGAATATAGTCGTCCAATATATCGATCTTTACGTCTCAACCATTTCGAGACTCCTCGTCATGTCCCCGATCTCATCCGGGACTCCGAACTCCTTCGGTACATCAAAACTCATAAACTCATAATATAAGCATCATCGAAACCTTAGCGTGCGGACCCTACGGGTTCGAGAACTATGTAGACATGACCTAGAACTATTCTTGGTCAATAACCAATAAGCGGGACCTGGATGCCCATATTGGCTCCTACATATTCTCGAAGATCTTTATCGGTCAAACGCATAACAACATACGTTGTTCCTTTGTCATCGGTATGTTACTTGCCCGAGATTCGATCATCGGTATCCAATACATAGTTCAATCTCGTTACCGCAAGTCTCTTTACTCGTTCGTAATGCATCATCCGTAACTAACTCATTGGTTACATTGCTTGCAAGGCTTATAGTGATGTGCATTACGAGAGGGCCCAGAGATACCTCTCCGACAATCGGAGTGACAAAACCTAATCTCGAAATCGCCAACTCAACATGTACCTTCGGAGACACCTGTAGTACTCCTTTATAATCACCCGATTCGTTGTGACGTTTGGTAGCACCCAAAGTGTTCCTCCGTAAACGGAGTTGCATAATCTCATAGTTACGAGGAACATGTATAAGTCATGAAGAAAGCAATAGCAACATACTAAGCGATCATGTGCTAGGCTAACGGAATGGATCATGTCAATCACATCATTCTCCTAATGATGTGATCCCGTTAATCAAATGACAACTCTTTTGTCCATGGCTAGGAAACATAACCATCTTTGATAAACGAGCTAGTCAAGTAGAGGCATACTAGTGACGTTATGTTTGTCTATGTATTCACACATGTATTATGTTTCGGTTAATACAATTCTAGCATGAATAATAAACATTTATCATGATATAAATTTGGCACTTGCATCTTATGCAACAAAGAGACAACCATAGGGCTTCGCCGATTGTCGATAACTTCAACAAAACATGATCATCTCATACAACAACTTATATCTCATCACGTCTTGACCATATCACATCACAACATGCCCTGCAAAAACAAGTTAGACGTCCCCTACTTTGTTGTTGCAAATTTTACGTGGCTGCTACGGACTTTAGCAAGAACCGTTCTTACCACGCATCAAAACCACAACGATAGTTCGTCAAGTTGGTGCTGTTTAAACCTTCGCAAGGACCGGCGTAGCCACACTCGATTCAGCTAAAGTGAGAGAGACAGACACCGCCAGCCACCTTTAAGCACGAAAGTGCTCGAACGGTGAAACCAGTCTCGCGTAAGCGTCACGCTGTAATGTCGGTCCGGCCGCTTCATCTCACAATACCGCCAACTAAAGTATGACATGCTAGTAAGCAAGACGACTTGTATCGCCCACAACTCACTTGTGTTCTACTCGTGCATATAACATCAACGCATAAAACCTAGGCTCGGATGCCACTGTTGGGGAACGAGTAATTTCAAAATATTTCCTACGCACACGCAAGATCATGGTGATGATATAGCAACGAGAGGGAGAGTGTTCGCCCACGCCTCGTGAGACCGTAGCGGAAGCATTAGCACAACGCAGTTGATGTAGTCGACGCCTTCACGATCCGACCGATCCAAGCACCGAACGACGGGCCTCCGAGTTCAGCACACGCTCAGCTCGATGACGATCTCCGCCCTCCGATCCAGCAAAAGGCTCCGAGATGAGTTCCACAAGACGACGGCGTGGACGATGATGATGTTCTATCGGCAGAGGGCTTCGCCTAAACTCCGCGACGATATGACCGAGGTGGAATATGGTGGAAGGGGCACCGACACGGCTAAGGAACGATCCGTAGATCAACTTGTGTGTCATGGGGTGCCCTCTGCCCCTGTGATATAAAGGAGCAAGGGGGAGGGGGCGGCCGGCCTAGGAGGGGGCGCGCCATGGGGACTCCTACTCCCACCGGGAGTAGGACTCCCTCCTTCCTTGTTGGAGTAGGAGAAGGGGGAAAGACGGGGAGAGGAGGAAGGAAAAGGGGGCCGCACCCTTGTCCACCTCGGACCAGAGGGGGCTGAGTGCCTCCTTCCTTTCGGCCTCTCTCCCTAATCCCGTATGGCCCAATAAGGCCCATATACTCCCGACGAATTCCCGTAACTCTCCCAGACTCGAAAAATACCGAATCACTCGGAACCTTTCCGAACTCGAATATAGTCGTCAATATATCGATCTTTACGTCTCAACCATTTCGAGACTCCTCGTCATGTCCCCGATCTCATCCGGGACTCGAACTCCTTCGGTACATCAAAACTCATAAACTCATAATATAAGCATCATCGAAACCTTAAGCGTGCGGACCCTACGGGTTCGAGAACTATGTAGACATGACCTAGAACTATTCTTGGTCAATAACCAATAGCGGGACCTGGATGCCCATATTGGCTCCTACATATTCTACGAAGATCTTTATCGGTCAAACGCATAACAACATACGTTGTTCCCTTTGTCATCGGTATGTTACTTGCCCGAGATTCGATCATCGGTATCCAATACATAGTTCAATCTCGTTACCGGCAAGTCTCTTTACTCGTTACGTAATGCATCATCCCGTAACTAACTCATTGGTTACATTGCTTGCAAGGCTTATAGTGATGTGCATTACCGAGAGGGCCCAGAGATACCTCTCCGACAATCGGAGTGACAAAACCTAATCTCGAAATACGCCAACTCAACATGTACCTTCGGAGACACCTGTAGTACTCCTTTATAATCACCCAGTTACGTTGTGACGTTTGGTAGCACCCAAAGTGTTCCTCCGGTAAACGGGAGTTGCATAATCTCATAGTTACAGGAACATGTATAAGTCATGAAGAAAGCAATAGCAACATACTAAACGATCATGTGCTAGGCTAACGGAATGGATCATGTCAATCACATCATTCTCCTAATGATGTGATCCCGTTAATCAAATGACAACTCTTTTGTCCATGGCTAGGAAACATAACCATCTTTGATAAACGAGCTAGTCAAGTAGAGGCATACTAGTGACGTTATGTTTGTCTATGTATTCACACATGTATTATGTTTCCGGTTAATACAATTCTAGCATGAATAATAAACATTTATCATGATATAAGGAAATAAATAATAACTTTATTATTGCCTCCAGGGCATATTTCCTTCAATGAGAATTATGCAACTCCCGTTTACTGGAGGAACACACTTTGGGTACTACCAAACGTCACAACGTAACTGGGTGATTATAAAGGAGTACTACAGGTATCTCCGAAGGTACATGTTGAGTTGGCATATTTTGAGATTAGGTTTTGTCACTCCGATCGTCGGAGAGGTATCTTTGGGCCCTCTCGGTAATGCACATCATTATAAGCCTTGCAAGCAATATGACCAATGAGTTGGTTACGGGATGATGCATTACAGAATGAGTAAAGAGACTTGCCGGTAACGAGATTGAACTAGGTATTTGATACCGACGATCAAATCTCGGGCAAGTAACATACCGATGACAAAGGGAACGACGTATGTTGTTATGCGGTTTGACCGATAAAGATCTTCATAGAATATGTAGGAACCAATATGGGCATCCAGGTTCCGCTATTGGTTATTGACCGAGAATAGTTCTAGGTCATGCCTACATAGTTCTCGAACCCGTAGGGTCCGCACGCTTAACGTTACGATGACAGTTTTATTATGAGTTTATAAGTTTTGATGTACCGAAGTTTGTTCGGAGTCCCGGATGTGATCATGGACATGACGAGGAGTCTCGAAATGGTCGAGACATAAAGATCGATATATTGGACGACTATATTCGGACACTAGAATTGTTCCGGGTGATTTCGGAGAAAACCAGAGTGCCGGGGGGGTTACCGGAACCCCTCGGGAGAGTATTGGGCCTTATGGGCCTTAGGAGAAAGGAGAGAGGGGCGGCCTGCATGGGCCGCGCGCCCCTCCCCCCTCTGGTCCGAATTGGACTAGGAGGGGGGGCGGCGCCCCCCCTTTCCTTCCCCCTCTCCCCCTTCCTTCCCCCTCCTAGTAGGAGTAGGAAAGGATGAGTCCTACTCCTACTAGGAGGAGGATTCCTCCTCCTTGGCGCACCCCAAGGGGCCGGTCGGCCTCCCCCCTTGCTCCTTTATATACAGGGGCGGGGGGGCACCCCATAGACACACAAGTTGATCTACAGATCGTTCCTTAGACGTGTGCGGTGCCCCCCTCCACCATATTCAACCTCGGTCCTATCGTCGCGGAGTTTAGGCGAAGCCCTGCGCCGGTAGAGCATCATCATCGTCACCACGCCGTCGTGCTGACGGAACTCATCTCCGGAGCTTTGCTGGATCGGAGCACGGAGATCGTCATCGAGCTGAACGTGTGCTGAAATCGGAGGCCCCGTACGTTCGGTGCTTGGGTCGGTCGGATCGTGAAGACGTACGACTACATCAACCGCGTTGTGCTAACGCTTCCGCTTACGGTCTACGAGGGTACGTGGACGAACACTCTTCCCACTTGTTGCTATGCCATCACCATGATCTTGCGTGTGCGTAGGAATTTTTTTGAAATTACTACGTTCCCCAACAGTGGCATCAGAGCCTAGGTTTTATGTGTTGATGTTATATGCACGAGTAGAACACAAGTGAGTTGTGGGTGATATAAGTCATACCGCTTACCAAAGATGTCATACTTTGGTTCGGTGGTATTGTGAGATGAAGCGCCCGGACCGATATTACGCAGACGCTTACGCGAGACTGGTTTCACTGCTACGAGCACTCGTGCTTAAAGGTGGCTGGCGGGTGTCTGCTCTCTCACTTTAGCTGAATCGAGTGTGGCTACGCCCGGTCCTTGCGAAGGTTAAAACAGCACCAACTTGACGAACTATCGCTGTGGTTTTTGATGCGAGGTAAGTATGGTTCTTGCTAAAGCCCGTAGCAGCCACGTAAAATTTGCAACAACAAAGTAGAGGACGTCTAACTTGTTTTTGCAGGGCATGTTGTGATGTGATATGGTCAAGACGTGATGCTATATTTTATTGTATGAGATGATCATGTTTTGTAACCGAAGTTATCGGCAACTGGTAGGAGCCATATGGTTGTCGCTTTATTGTATGAAATGCAAACGCCCTGTAATTGCTTACTTTATCACTAAGTGGTAGCGATAGTCATAGAAGCAATAGATGGCGTAAACGACAATGATGCTACGATGGAGATCAAGGTGTCGCGCCGGTGACGATGGTGATCACGACGGTGCTTTGAAGATGGAGATCACAAGCACTAGATGATGATGGCCATATCATATCACTTATATTGATTGCATGTGATGTTTATCCTTTATGCATCTTATCTTGCTTTGATTGACGGTAGCATTTTAAGATGATCTCTCACTAATAATCAAGAAGTGTTCTCCCGAGTATGCACCGCTATGAAAGTTCTTCGTGCCGATACACCACGTGATGATCGGTGTGATAGGCTCTACGCTCAAATACAACGGTGCAAAACAGTTGCACACGCGAATACTCAAGTCATACTTGACGAGCCTAGCATATACAGATATGGCCTCAAACACGGAGACCGAAGGTCGAGCGTGAATCATATAGTAGATATG
This sequence comes from Aegilops speltoides, assembly GCA_021437245.1. Classification (NCBI taxonomy): domain Eukaryota; kingdom Viridiplantae; phylum Streptophyta; class Magnoliopsida; order Poales; family Poaceae; genus Aegilops; species Aegilops speltoides. The sequence continues at coordinate 102,399,696 of CM038141.1, read as the reverse complement.
ATCAACATAGTGATGTTCACCATTGAAACTACTCCATCTCACGTGATGATCGGACATGGTTTAGTTGATTTGGATCACGTGATCACTTAGATGACTAGAGAGATGTCTGTCTAAGTGGGAGTTCTTAAGTAATATGATTAATTGAACTTAAATTTATCATGAACTTAGTACCTGATAGTATTTTGCTTGTCTATGTTTGTCTGTAGATAGATGGCTCGTGCTGTTGTTCCGTTGAATTTTAATGCGTTCCTTGAGAAAGCAAAGTTGAAAGATGATGGTAGCAATTACACGGATCGGGTCCGAACTCGAGGATTATCCTCATTGCTGCACGTAAAGTTATGTCCGAAGCACCGCTGGGTGCCAGCGTGTTGCTGATGCAACCGATGACGTTAAGAACGTCTCGCGAGCAAAGTCGATGACTACTCGATAGTTCAATGTGCCATGCTTTACGGCTTAGAACCGGTCTTCAACGACGTTTTGAACGTCATGGAGCATATGAGATGTTCCAGAGTTGAAGTTAATATTTCAAGCAAATGCCCGGATTGAGAGATATGAAGTCTCCAATAAGTTCTATAGCTGCAAGATGGAGGAGAATAGTTCGTCGGTGAACACATACTCAAAATGTCGGGTATAATAATCACTTGATTCAACTGTGAGTTAATCTTCCGATGATAGTGTCATTGATGTAATTCTTCAATCATCGCCACCAAGCTACAAGAGCTTCGTGATGAACTATAATATGCAAGGGATGAACAGACTATTCGAGCTCTTCGCAATGCTTAAAGCTGCGGAGGTAGAAATCAAAAGGAGCATCAAGTGTTGATGGTTAACAAGACCACCAGTTTCAAGAAAAGGGCAAAGGGAAGAAGAAGGGAACTTCAAAAGAACGGCAAATAAGTTGCTGCTCAAGAGAAAAACCCAAGTCCGGACCTAAGCTCGAAACTCGAGTGCTTCTACCGCAAGCGATCGACACTAGAAGCGGAACTGCCCCAAGTATTTGGCGGATAAGAAGGATGGCAAAGTGAACAAAGGTATATGTGATATACATGTTATTGATGTGTACCTTACTAATTCTCGCAGATAGCACTGGTATTTGATACTGGTTCGATGCTAATATTTGCAACTCAAACAGGACTACGGATTGCGAAGATTGGCTAAGGACGAGGTGACGACGCGCGTGGGAAATGGTTCCAAAGTCGATGTGATCGCGGTCGGCACGCTACCTCTACATCTACCATCGGGATTAGTTTTAGACCTAAATAATTGTTATTTGGTGCCGCGTTGAGCATGAACATTATATCCGGATCTTGTTTGATGCGTAGACGGTTATTCATTTAAATCGAGAATAATGGTTGTTCTATTTATATGAGTAATATCTTTTATGGTCATGCACCCTTGAAGAGTGGTCTATTTTTATTGAATCTCGATAGTAGTGATACACATATTCATAGTGTTGAAACCAAAAGATGCAGAGTTGATAACGATAGTGCAACTTATTTGTGGCACTGCCGTCATATCGGTGTAAAGCGCATGAAGAAACTCCATACTGATGGGCTTTTGGAATCACTTTATTATGAATCACTTGGTACTTGCGAACCGTGCCTCATGGGCAAGATGACTAAAACGCCGTTCTCCGGAACTATGGAGCGAGCAACTGATTTGTTGGAAATCATACATACTGATGTTTGTGGTCCAATGAATATTGAGGCTCGCGGCGGGTATCGTTATTTTCTCACCTTCACAGATGATTTGAGCAGATACGGGTATATCTACTTAATGAAACACAAGTCTGAAACATTTGAAAAGTTCAAAGAATTTCAGAGTGAAGTGGAAAATCATCGTAACAAGAAAATAAAGTTTCTACGATCTGATCGTGGAGGACAATATTTGAGTTACGAGTTTGGTCTACACTTGAAACAATGCGGAATAGTTTCGCAACTCACGCCACCCGGAACACCACAACGAAATGGTGCGTCCGAACATCGTAATCGTACTTTACTGGATATGGTGCGATCTATGATGTCTCTTACTGATTTACCGCTATCGTTTTGGGATTATGCTTTAGAGACGGCCGCATTCACGTTAAATAGGGCACCATCAAAATCCGTTAAGACAACGCCTTATGAACTGTGATTTGGCAAGAAACCAAAGTTGTCGTTTCTTAAAGTTTGGGGCTGCGATGCTTATGTGAAGAAACTTCAACCAGATAAGCTCGAACCCAAATCGGAGAAATGTGTCTTCATAGGATACCCAAAAGAGACTATTGGGTATACCTTCTATCACAGATCTGAGGGCAAGATTTTCGTTGCTAAGATCGGATCCTTTCTAGAGAAGGAGTTTCTCTTGAAAGAAGTGAGTGGTAGGAAAGTAGAACTTGATGAGATAATCAGATCTACTCCCTTATTGAAAGTAGTTCATCACAAGAACCAGTTCTCGTGACAACTACACCAATCAGTGAGGAAGCTAATGATATTGATCATGAAACTTCGATCAAGTTTCTATCGAACCTCGAGGTCTACAGAGTAAGATCCGCACTGTGAGTGGTACGGTAATCCAATTCGGAAGTCATGTTACTTGACCATGATGAACCTACAAACTATGAGGAAGCGATGATGAGCCCAGATTCGCAAAATGGCTAGAGGCCATGAAATCGACATGGGATCCATGTATGAAAACAAAGTATGGACTTTGGTTGACTTGCCCGATGATCGGCAAGCCATTGAGAATAAATGGATCTTTAGGAAGAAGATCAAGTCGATGGTAATGTAATCGTTTATAAAGCTCGACTTGTTGCGAAAGGTTTTCGACAAGTTCAAGGAGTTGACTACGATGAGACTTTCTCACCCGTAGCGATGCTTAAGTCCGTCCGAATCATGTTAGCTATTGCTGCATTTCATGATTATGAAATTTGGCAAATGGATGTCAAAACTGCATTCTTGAATGGATTTCTGGAAGAAGAGTTGTATATGATGCAGCCAAAAGGTTTTGTTGATCCAAAAGGTGCTAACAAAGTGTGCAAGCTCCAGCGTTCCATTTATGGACTGGTGCAAGCATCTCGGAGTTGTAATAAATGCTTTGATAGTGTGATCAAAGAATATGGTTTTATACAGACTTTTGGAGAAGCCTTTATTTACAAGAAAGTGAGTAGGAGCTCTATAGCATTTCTGATATTATATGTAGATGACATATTATTAATTGGAAATGATATAAAATTTCTGGATAGCATAAAGGGATACTTGAATAAAAGTTTTTCAATGAAAGACCTCGGTGAAGCTGCTTACATATTGGGCATCAAGATCTATAGAGATAGATCAAGACGCTTAATAGGACTTTCACAAAGCACATACCTTGACAAAATTTTGAAAAAGTTCAAAATGGATCAGGCAAAGAAAGGATTCTTACATGTGCTACAAGGTGTGAAGTTGAGTCAAACTCAATGCCCGACCACAGCAGAAGATAGAGAGAAAATGAAAGATGTTCCCTATGCTTCAGCCATAGGCTCTATCATGTATGCAATGTTGTGTACCAGACTGGCGATGCTTAGCAATAAGCTTGGCAGAAGGTACCAAAGTAATCCAGAGTGGATCATCGACAGCGGTCAAGAACATCTGAAATACCGAAAAGGACTAAGGATATGTTTCTCGATATGGAGGTGACAAAGAGCTAGTCATAAATGGTTACGTCAATGCAAGCTTTGACACTGATCCGGACGATTCTAAATCGCAAACCGGATACTTGTTTTTATTAAATGGTGGAGCTGTAAGTTGGTGCAGTTCAAAACAAAGCGTCGTGGCGGGATCTACATGTGAAGCGGAGTACATAGCTGCTTTTGAAGCAGCAAATGAAGGAGTCTGGATGAAGGAGTTCATTTCCTATCTAGGTGTCATACCTAGTGCATCGGGACCAATGAAGATCTTCTGTGACAATACTGGTGCAATTGCCTTGGCAAAGGAATCCAGATTTCACAAGAGGACCAAGCACATCAAGAGACGCTTCAATTCCATTCGGGACCAAGTCCAAGTGGGAGACATAGAGATTTGCAAGATACATACGGATTTGAATATTGCAGACACATTGACTAAGCCTCTCTCACGAGCAAAACATGATCAGCACCAAGACTCCATGGGTGTTAGAATCATTACTATGTAATCTAGATTATTGACTCTAGTGCAAGTGGGAGACTGAAGGAAATATGCCCTAGAGGCAATAATAAAGTTATTATTTATTTCCTCATATCATGATAAATGTCTATTATTCATGCTAGAATTGTATTAACCGAAAACATGATACATGTGTGAATACATAGACAAACCTATATTCACTAGTATGCCTCTACTTGACTAGCTCATTAATCAAAGATGGTTATGTTTCCTAACCATAGACATGTGTTGTCATTTGATTAGTGGGATCACATCATTAGAAGAATGATATGATTGACATGACCCATTCCGTTAGCCTAGCACTTGATCGTTTAGTATACTGCTATTGCTTTCTTCATGACTTATACATGTTCCTGTAACTATGAGAATTATGCAACTCCCGTTTACCGGAGGAACACTTTGGGTACTGCCAAACATCACAACGTAACTGGGTGATTATAAAGGAGTACTATAGGTGTCTCCGCAGGTACATGTTGAGTTGGCATATTTCGAGATTAGGTTTTGTCACTCCGATCGTCGGAGAGGTATCTCTGGGCCCTCTCCGTAATGCACATCATTATAAGCCTTGCAAGCAATATGACCAATGAGTTGGTTACGGGATGATGCATTACAGAACGAGTAAAGAGACTTGCCGGTAACGAGATTGAACTAGGTATTGGATACCGACGATCAAATCTCGGGCAAGTAACATACCGATGACAAAGGGAACAACGTATGTTGTTATGCGGTTTGACCAATAAAGATCTTCGTAGAATATGTAGGAACCAATATGGGCATCCAGGTTCCGCTATTGGTTATTGACCGAGAATAGTTCTAGGTCATGTCTACATAGTTCTCGAACCCGTAGGGTCCGCACGCTTAACGTTACGATGACAATTCTATTATGAGTTTATAAGTTTTGATGTACCAAAGTTTGTTCGGAGTCCCAGATGTGATCACGGACATGACGAGGAGTCTCGAAATGGTCGAGACATAAAGATCAATATATTGGACGACTATATTCGGACACCGGAATTGTTCCGGGTGATTTCGGAGAAAACCGGAGTGCCGGGGGGGTTACCGGAACCCCCCAAGAGAGTATTGGGCCTTATGGGCCTTAGGAGAAAAGAGAGGGCGGCCAGCATGGGCCGCACGCCCCCTCCCCCCTCCTGGTCCGAATGGACTAGGAGGCGTCGCCCCTTTCCTTCCCCCTCTCCCCCTTCCTTCCCCCTCCTAGTAGGAGTAGGAAAGGAGGAGTCCTACTCCTTCTAGGAGGAGGATTCCTCCTCCTTGGCGCGCCCCAAGGGGCCGGCCGGCCTCCCCCCTAGCTCCTTTATATACGGGGGCGAGGGGGCACCCCATAGACACACAAGTTGATCTACGGATCGTTCCTTAGCCGTGTGCGGTGCCCCCCTCCACCATATTCCACCTTGGTCATATCGTCGCGGAGTTTAGGCGAAGCCCTGCGCCGGTAGAGCATCATCATCGTCACCACGCCGTCGTGCTGACGGAACTCATCTCCGGAGCTTTGCTGGATCAGAGCATGGAGATCGTCATCGAGCTGAACGTGTGCTGAACTCGGAGGCCCCGTACGTTCTGTGCTTGGATCGGTCGGATCGTGAAGACGTACGACTACATCAACTGCGTTGTGCTAACGCTTACGCTTACGGTCTACGAGGGTACGTGGACGAACACTCTTCCCTCTCGTTGCTATGCCATCACCATGATCTTGCGTGTGTATAGGAATTTTTTGAAATTACTACGTTCCCCAACAGCCCCCTCAATGCAATCGGAAGGAGTTGCGTCATAATCACATGGCAGTCATGAGACTTTAGGTTCTGGAACTTTTTCTCTGCCATATTTATTATTCCCTTTATAGTCGACGAGAAGCCAGACGGTACCTTCATGCTGAGCAGGCATTCGAAGAAGATTTCCTTCTCTTCTTTGGTAAGAGCGTAGCTGGCCTGACCCTGATGTATGCCGTCTTTTCCGTGCATACGTTGCTGGTCCTCCCGTGCCTCTGGTGTATCTTTTGTCTTCCCATACACGCCCAAAAAGCCAAGCAGGTCACGCAAAGATTCTTCGTCACGTGCATCACGTCGATTGCGGAGCGGACCTCTAGGTCTTTCCAATATGGCAGGTCCCAAAATATAGATTTCTTCTTCCACATGGGTGCGCGTCCGTCGGCGTCCTTCAAACAGGTTTTCCGCCAGACCCTTTCCAAAGATTACCTCCAAATCCTTGACCATATCATGTACATCAGCACCAAGATGCGTGCGAGGCTTCGTCGGTGATCCGCCTCACCTTTGAAATGCTTGCCTTTCTTTCTTCACGGATGCCTTGTCGGAAGAAATCGGCGATGTCCCTGTACACATTCTTCCTACAACTATCCAAATATATCTTGTCGGTATCATCCAAAGCAGTGCGTGCATCCGCGGTATCCCTTGTTTGTGCGTCCGAAAGGTTACCGAGAGCAGGCCAATCATTGATGGTCACGAACAGCAACGCCTTTAGGTCAAATTCTTCTGTCCGTGCTCATCCCACGACGCGTACACTGTTCCATTCCATAGCTGTAATAGTTCTTCAACTAATGGCCTTAGGTACACATCAATGTCGTTGCCGGGTTGCTTAGGGCCTTGGGCGAACATCGCATCATAATGAACTTCCGCTTCATGCACAACCGAGGAGGAAGGTTTTACAAACATAGAGTCACAGCCACGTGCTATGGTTGCTGCTCTGCTCCCCAAAAGGATTAATGCCATCTGCGCTTAGACCAAACCATACGTTCCTTGGGTCACCGCAAACTCCTCCAAGATTTCTCTCGATTTTTCTCCACTTGTGAACCGTCGTGGTACTCTCAACTTTCCGTCTTTCTTACGGTCTTCGTGTGCCACCGCATCGCTTTCGCATGCTCTTTGTTGTGGAACAACGTTTCAACCGTGGTATTATAGGAGCATACCACATCACCTTGGCAGGAATCTTCTTCTGGGCGCGCCCTCGACATCACCAGGTCATCGCGACCGATCTTATAACGCAATGCACCACATACCGCAAGCGTTCAAATCCTCGTACTCACGCGGTAGAGGATGCGATCATTAGGGCATGCATGTATCTTTTGCACCTCTAACCCTAGAGGGCAGACAGCCTTCTTTGCTTCATACATACTCTCGGGCAATTCGTTGTCCTTTGGAAGCATATTCTTTATCATTACCAGCAACTTTCCAAATCCCTTGTCAGATACATCATTCTCTGCCTTCCATTGCAGCAATTCAAGTGTGGTGCCCAACTTTTTTTTGTCAGCTTCGCAATTCGGGTACAACAATTTCTTGTGATCCTCTAACATGCGCTGCAACTTCGTCCTCTCCAGATCACTTGCGCAGTTTCTCTTTGCATCGGCAATGACCCGACCTAGATCATCAGTGGGCTCATCTGATGCCTCTTCTTCAGCTTCTTCCCGCATTGCCGGCTCAGCTTCTTCCCCCATTGTTGTATCATCATATTCAGGGAACCCATGGCTAGGATAGTCGTCGTCGTCCTCTTCTTCTTCATTGTCTTCCATCATAACCCCTATTTCTCCGTGCTTGGTCCAAACATTATAGTGGGGCATGAAACCGGACTTAAATAGGTGGACGTGAATGGTTTTTTCTGTAGAGTAACTGTGACCATTCTTACAGCCAGCACATGGACAAGGCATAAAACCATCCGCCCGCTTGTTTGCCTCAGTGGCCCGCAGAAAAGTATGCACGCCATTAATGAACTCGGGAGAGCATCGGTACATACATCCATTGTCGGCTCATCTTCATTACACAACACCAAATAGACCAAATTAATACAAGTTCATACATAAAGTTCATACATAAAGTTCATATACAACACTTAATTAAATGCAACATAGAAATAACTCTCTAGCTAAGGAATTTAAATGCAACAACAAATGCGATGAAGATCGCAACTAAGGTAACAATTGATGCAACAGCATAATGATACCAAGCCACACTATCAATGGCATATTTTCTAATCTTTCTAATCTTCAACCTCATTTTCTCCATCTTGATCTTGTGATCATCGACGACATCGGCAACATGCAACTCCAATTCCATCTTCTCCCCCTCAATTTTTTCAATTTTTCTTTCAAATACTCGTTTTCTCTTTCAACTAAATTTAACCTCTCGACAATAGGGTCGGTTGGAATTTCCGGTTCACATACCTCCTAGATAAAAATATCTATGTCAACTTGATGGGCATAATTTGTCATAAACACGAAATGCAACAACTAGTTTTAAAAGAGAATATACCACATCCGAATCATAACAAGGACGAGGGCCGACGGGACGATATCAAAACCATGGCACTATGTATAACAAACAACGTCGGGTAAGATAATTATACGAGTAACTATATATCCAAATCACACAAACATCAATTTGGTAATGTAAAACATTCATGAACAAGAGCCTCACCACAAGGTGGTGCCGCAACGGAGGCGGTCTTGAGCGATCGGCGGTGGTTACGATGGAGATTTAGAAGGCACTAAGTAAACCACACCTACATATGCAAACTAAGTGTTATTTTTGACCTCAAATTGCATATAAATCAAATACTAGCAAATATAATTCCTCCCAAATTAATCACTATACAAAGCATTGCAAGAGCTAATCTAGCAATGAGAGTTGAAAGGACAAAGTTGCTAACCTTTGTGATCATTTGAATGGATGGGGCCTTCAAATCTTGACAAATTTTGGGCAAAATTTGTGAGGAGCTCGAGGGGAAAGGGAAGAACAGAGGAGAAGTGAGGGAAAGGGGAAGAACAGAGTGGCTCGGGTGGACGAAGGGTTTATATGTCGTCGACCTTTAGTACCGGTTCGTGCCACGAACCAAGATTACTAAGGTGCTTGGACGGCCCCAGATCGACAACACCTGCCACCACCCTCTTTAGTACCGGTTCGTGGCACGAACCGGTACTAAAGGTTCGCCACGAACCGGTACTAATGAGAACGGACGGCTAGCCGTTGGAATCGGCACTAATGTGTCTCATATTAGGTCCTTTTTCTACTAGTGTTGGTAGAGCACACCTGCATCATCTATATTGTACACCTTTGGAGAACCAATCTCAGAAAATGGAATCTGTTTTTCACATCCATCTTCAATGTTGATCTGCAACTTTGCCATCTCTAACTCTCTTCCTTTCATTACTGTGATAGTAACACACCTCTTCTCCTCATACAATTCCAACATTTCTTCCACATCTTCCTCAGATTTGATTAGCTGCATGCCTGCCATTCCTACACCCTCTTGCTTCACAAAGTGATAGTACATTGAATCCTTTTGATCATACCCCTCTATCCCAATAATAGCTAACATGTTGATATATGTGATATCTAATTCACATAAGGTCCTTTCCAGATTGTCACAGCCTTGGAAATGAAACCTCATATCCCATGGTTCATCATCATCCAAACTGCAAGTTCAGTTAGCATTACATTCAGTTAACAATAAAAACATTAAAAACATTCAGTTAACAGTAAAAGACATTAAAAAAACATCCAGTTAACAGTAAAAAACAGGGTCATAATCAGTTAACAGTAAAAAACAGGGTCATATTCAGGGTCATATTTAGTTAACAGTAAAAACAGGGTCATATTCAGTTAACAGTAAAAAACATTCAGTTATCCACAATTCAGGGTCATATTCAGTTAACAGTAAAAATCATTCCGCAAATTCAGTAAATTAAGCTCATACTAACTTAACAGTACATTCACTTCATCACAATTATTCTGTTCAACTGTTGAAATTGAGATTCAAACCCTAATTCCTAAATTAACAGTAAAAACATTCAGTTATCCACAATTCAGGGTCATATTCAGTTAACAGTAAAAAACATTCAGTGATCCACAATTCAGACTCATATTCAATTAACAGTAAAAATCATTCAGCAAATTCAGTAAATTAAGCTCATACTCACTTAACAGTACATGCACTTTATCACAATTATTCTGTTCAACTGTTGAAATTGAGATTCAAACCCTAATTCCTAAATTCAGATTCATACAGAGGAAAGAGTATAGCTACACTAGCGAAATCACTTAAAGTGTTCAACTACACTAGCATAATCAAAAAGAAAATTTGATAACACTCACTCCACGCCGCCGAGGCCTGATGTGAAGTGGTGGCTCCGCCCTAGATTGGCCTTCCAGACATGGGCCAGTTTGGCGACCGCACGTGCCTCAACGTCATCAGAGTTGAAGATGTTGCCATCTTCGTCGCGCTCATCTCTGCCGACGCCGGCGGATCGAGAGGTGCCAAATGTACCAGGGAGCGCCGTCGGAGAGCCAGGAAGGACGGGGCGGCCACCAGCATCGGCGATGGCGAGGTCGCGGTCGTCCCTACCGGCACCGGATGCGCCTCCTTCGTCAACACCGCCGCCGTCGTCAACGCCGCCGCCACCACCACCACCGGCCGCCATGCGGGAAGTGACCTAGGACGACTAGATGGGATCTAGGGGAAATGGATGGGTCGGGCCGCTCGTTAGGTCACGGGCGCTGTCTACCGGCGCGCGTCACGGGCGCCGTCTGCCCCTGCCCATGTGGCGCCTGACAGCGGGCCCAACCGGTCAGTTTTCCACTCAGACACGCCAAACCATGCGATCAGCGCTTTTTGAAAACTGTCAGCGCAAACGTGGTGGTTTTTTGAAAAAATTACGAAAGCTGGTGGCTTTCTGTTTCAGCGTTCCCTAATGTGGTGGTTTTTTGCAATTTACTCGTCTTGTTCGGATTCCACGTTTTTCTATGAAAAGTGCTCGCGCATATTTACCGAAATGTTCGTGCACATTATGCATTTATGCGAAGTAAAAACGTGTTCAAAGGCTCGTCTCCAATACGGAATCGGTTTATTAGCGTCGAACAGCCTGCCTGTAGCAGCTATATAATGATGCGTACGTACTTCCTATGATATGCAACTCTCATACGCATCGAATCAGCAGAAGGAACAGAGCACGCCGGCCGGTTCCAAGCAGCGACGCTCCCTGTTTGGTCCTCCATCGCCTGGCAACGTCGGCGGCATGGCGCTACTGAAGCGCAGCTTCACCGCAGCGCTGCTCGACGAGGAGGACGAGTCGTCGTACCCGTTGAAGATGCCGGGCAGCCTCGCGCGCACAACCGCGCCGGTGGCCAAGATGATGCGGCTGTGGAACTACAAGCAAGGCTCGGGCCTCGGCGCGCGCGGCCAGGGCATCATCGCCCCTATAAAGGCCATCCAGCATTGCTCAACCGCCGGCATCGGCCACTCCGAGACGACGTACAAGAACGGCCTGCATGGCGCGCCGGCGCCGTCGCAGCCGGCCCAAGACGAGTGGCACGAGTCGGCGGCCGTCTCACGGGCCCTGGGCCTCGAACGGGAGTGCTACGAGAAGACCCTCGCACTGCTGCGCGAGGTGAAGCTTCAAGGCGACGACAGCGTGGAGACGGCGGAGGCGCTGGCGGCGATCGTCGAGTCCGAGGAGGTGCTGCTCCGGGGGAAGAAGCGCGCGCCAGGGGCGTGGAGGGCCGCGCTGCCTACTCCGGCCGTGCAGCACATCGTCGAGCGGGTCCTCACGCCGAGGATCGCCGTGAAAGCGCGAGAGTGGGAGCCGTTGTGGAGCCCGGGCTGCGACCATTGGCTACGCCCGTGGATCCCCTTGATCGGACACTTGCCGGAGAGCCTCTACGGCACCGTGGAGGGCAAGATCAACGGCGGTAGCCTCGACATCGTCTCCCCATGGAAAGACTACTTCGGTCCGACGCATTGGCAGATCTTCTCCCGGCGTCACATCTTGCCTAAGCTCACACGATGGCTGCAACAGCTGAAGATCACACCACCAAAGCAGCGCGACACTAAGTTCCGCGAGGTGATGTCGTGGACGCCTCTGGTGCGCACCGAGGACGTGGTGTCGATCCTAGAACAAGAGTTTTTCGGCAAATGGGAGAGCGCACTGCGCCACTGGCTGCAGTCCACGAGGCCGTCGTCGGGGGAGGCCGCGGCGTGGTGCGCCGGCTGGAGGAGCCTCTTCACCCAGGAGCTGCTCGACGACGAACGCGTGCTCGCGCGGCTGGAGGCCGGCGTCGCCATGGTGGATCGAGAAACGGAAGACCTCAACCGCCTTGTTTGTCATAGTTGATACTAGTCTGCTACAAGCCTACAACAGCTTGTGAGGTTGTAGTCACTTATGGTTAGCAATGTAATGGTTGTAGTCAGTTATGATCAGCAATATAATGGTTGCAGTGATTTATGATTACCAATGTAATGGTTGTAGTCACTTATGCCATATTTGACACTCAAAAGCAATACACTATTGCAGCACAGATGCTTGAATGAAAATTACAAAATAGTAAAGGAGTCCAAATCCAGATTTGCAAGTTTTCGTGAATTTTTGCAGTTCTACATGTAGATTTTGTGACAGTGTAAAACAAGGCACAACATATCTTCAGCTTTCGACGTTGCTTTGCAGAGATCTCTGCTTGAACGTACAAGAAGCTGGGTTTATGACCGGGTTTATATAGCAAGGCAATGACATCCTAGGAAACAGAGATGGATAAAAGACTAGAAAAGCTGTTGAGGAGATCGATATGTTTTATGTTCTTATTGGCTGAAAGCCTGAAGCATCCCCCTGAACATAGCAAGTTTTGTTGCTCTGAAGTGCATGATGCCTTTGTCAATTGATCAAACCAAGCATTTTGTATAACAGTACATTTTTTCCCGAGATATCCCAACTCTGCAGATGAACATATGATAAACTCATTGAGGTATTCATCATCAAATATTTGCTCAACCAGAATTCGCTACTTCTAATTGATGCGGAGTGTATGAAAAATACTTAATCAGGCTTTACTTAACCAGAATTTGTTCATCCAGTGCAGCAGTTTTATTGATGGTCGCTTGTTTGTGATGCTCCCGGGGGGCATGTTGGGTGTCCTAGTGCCACCAAAAAAGGCATTTTAAAGTTGCGAAAATTCTGAGAAAGAACCTATTTTAAGAAATTAAAATGGGGTCAATTCTGCTATAAGTTTGGAATTTTATACTATTCAGAACCACTTCCTTAGCACAATAATGCACAGCCAAGTTGGATACATAGAGGAAGTATCAAAAGAACTGAAAGTTAGTATTATAGGGAGATCTTGATTCTAACCAATAACATAAAAATAAAAATGTGATTAGTGTACTCGAAAATATATTGCAGCCGGATAGTCTTCATAGACATTGAACTTGCAACACAGGTCTTAAGATCTTGTATATAAATGCATTCTGGTTACTACATCTTGCAATTCAACAAGGTGAAAAACTTCATATCGACATTCCTTTTAGGATGTCAAAGTTTTGGGGATAGTTTATAATTTTACTCCGAGTAAACCAGACTATGCTGACGTAAATACTACACAAGAGTCTTAAATTTCATGCATGTACTACAAGCAGTTCCAGTAATACTAGCTTACATCAGCCAGAAGAGTCAGAATAGATACAATAGACGCTGGAACACATATATTGTTTGAGCATGTACCATAACTGGTCCGCATAATGGAACTTCATTGCATCAAAACGATCTAGAGGATTATATAAAAAAAAGGATCTCGAGAATCTGGCAGACTGCCACGACTGAATAACTAAGAATTGCATCAGAAATACACAATCGACCAAGTCACCTTCAGAAGCATCATGTAGTTGCCGCATATGATAATCTCAGCATCGTAACCATTGCGCCTTGGAGTAAACTCAACAGTGCCGACAGATAACTGATCATCACCGACAGCAGCAGCAACAGTCAATACCAGTATCTCATCCACAGAGACTCCTACTACGCGCCGCGCCATTTGTAGGACTCCATTGTCACCTGCAATTAGCGCACCAGTCACTTTGCTATCATGTAGCACAATGTCGCATGGAATGCTGGTAGTGGAAGCGGCGATCTTCCCATGGAATTTATCAGGTCCCTGAAGGATCCTGATCTCAACAGTGCCCTCCACCGACCTCCTTACAAATGTGTAGTTTAAATCCAATATGCTGTGCATGCTGATGAGTGTTTCCGTTTCAACCACATATCTGGGATCAAATTCTAGCCTGCGGATAGCATCCACCTCGATCAGGCCTTTACTGAGTCTATCATCATCGACAGTCCTCCCATGCACATCCTTAACCTTCAGATTGATTTCGAAGAATATATCATCGCATACCATGAATCCTCTCTTTGGGCCAGTCAAAATCAATGAATCATCCTGCAAGACCAATTTGAATAGATAAATTCCAGGTGCTTGTTTCTGGGATTGATTGAATCACCCTTGCTTTCGTGTTCATTTTTAGCTATGTTCTGAATGACGAAACAAGGTAATTACACTCAGAAAAATTATGCTACATCTGTGGTCATGTATTTTTTGTACTTCCTTTTCTTATTGTGCAGATTGTTGTAGTGCCATAAACTGAGGCACGCAAGTGATAAACCCCTGGCTCCTAACACTATACCCTACAAGACAAGTATCTTTAAAATCAACATCAGATGGAACAGATACAAAACCAGATTCGCTATTCAAGTATAACATACAAAACCCAAATATGGATTGCTAATATACAACATTCAGAAATAATCATTTAAAGAAATAGTCAAAATTTCTCCGTCAGGAAATCACCATTCTTTTGTAAATCAGAGGACTGAAATGAGAAAGTACCAGTACAAGAAAACACACATCGATAAATTGTATGTGTCTGTAGATATGAGGCAAATGGTAGTAATACCTTTGAGGTGATGAGCTGGCAATCATCCTGGTCGCGCCGGAATATATAGACACATTTTTGATCCAGACTGTCCCTGGCTATGATGGTACCGTAGACATTGAGTGGGTAGCCATAGTCAGAGGAAACAATCTTGATGGAGACAACATTGACCGAGTTTTTGAGCCGGAACCCCTCTTTGAAGATTTTACCAGTATGTCGCATGGGACCAACAGGTGCTGTCAAATGAGAAGAAAATGCATATCGATCAATCAAGGAGAGTAACAAGACAGAGTATGTGTGCAGGTGTAAATTGGTTGGAACAGAACCATTGAAAACCGAACCAGGCAGGCAGTGCTCTCAACTTTGCCAAATATGGCTATTCCTAACCTGTTACGCGCGCAACGCGAATCGTTGCCGTCGCTGCTGCATGTGGATCAGCGCGAGGCTGCCCCACATGGCCCACCCGAATAAGACGTTTTCCAGTTTCCCCAGAGCTATACGGAACGAATACAGTCCAATCGTATCTGGCGACCTACCTACTCCCAGCTCGTACTCGCCTACGGGGCGTGTCCCATACCCCGTGACCCATCCGCCCGACCTGGACACAATTCAAAATTTGAATCCAATCGGGCTGACGCAGCCGCATCGTCGGGAACCAAGACGCTCCCCATCCCTGCATGACCGCGTCCGGATCTGCAGATTTCTTCACGATTGACAAATGAATCTTGGTGCGGAGTCATTCACGGATCTCCTACTCAGGTTTCTCCTCTCATAAGCTACTCCTTTTCTTTCATCGTCTTCACCGTCAAATCGTTCAATCTCAGTCTTGCCGTGTCCATGGCAGCTTATATTCCCAGCCATCTTTTCCGGAGGGCGTCTCAGATCTGGGATAGCTAGAGGAGAAGGACGATTGCGAGTCCATTTCTTCGGATTTCCAGAGCAATTCTCCTTCCTCAAGCCAACATGGAGAGGAACTTGGTGCTACAGATTCAGGATCTCAAGTTCCTGAGGCCACGCCAGATTTTTCCAACGTCCCAGATATTGACAACATTGACAAAGAGGGCCGTCATCTGAATCGCAACACACTCCATCTCCGTGGCCTAAAAGGTACTATCTCATCCGTTCTCTCCGCCGTGTGTTGCGCCATTTTCAGTGAACTAGGCATATTTTTTCTGTAAAGTAGTTGGCTTGATCATGATTTGTCAAACTTTTGTCAGCTTGAATAAGCACGGTCATTGAAATGTTCAGTATTTAGTATTTGTATACATGAATGTTCCCATATAGGGCGCTGTTGTATGTAAAATGTTCAGTTTTTCATTGTATCATGGGCATTACATGTACAGTAAGAAAATTTGGACAAATCTACAGTTTTTCGCTGTCAAAAGTTTGATTACTTCAAGCAGATTGTTGTTACTGTGGAGCAGTTGGATGA
Source organism: Aegilops speltoides (assembly GCA_021437245.1). Lineage (NCBI taxonomy): Eukaryota > Viridiplantae > Streptophyta > Magnoliopsida > Poales > Poaceae > Aegilops > Aegilops speltoides. The sequence goes on along the minus strand of CM038141.1, from coordinate 102,383,391 downwards.
TGTTACAAAATACCCTGTTCTTATCAGCGTTCATAAACATGTCATTTGCAAACAGTACGTCATTCAGATTTATAATTCTGTCGAGCAATCATGCAACTCGCCGCTTGGTTACAGTTAAACATATAGTCAGATTATGCTGCTCCATTTCCAGGGCATTTATATAGTAAAATTGATGTAGGCATTGGCATGTACAATAAGACAAATATAAGTGCGAACAGTAGTTGATGCTGAAAGGTTTCTTGTTTCTGGCTAAGTGGATATTAATTCTGTCTATGCATACAGTATTCGAAACACTTGCCGATACACAAACCGATCTTTCTGAAATCCTCATTCTGTTTTTAAACAGGCAAAGCAACTAATTCTGAACCCAAGTCAGAGGGATTTCGCTTGCCGCTAAAAGTGTCTTTATTTCGAGCAAATTGTTGCTATTGCTGTTTTATGCTTATAGTATTTGTAACCCTTTGCCGACCACATACGGGTTTGTGGGAGCATGTACTCATGATTATACACTATCTGATATTCCCAAATCAGCATTCTTAATTCTGTGCAGAGCAAGTACTTCTGAACCTTCAGAGTGATGTGCACGATAATATTTTCCTAAATTATTTTTATTCGCATTATGGTTAACAACTCCCAAATATGTAGGGTCCTTCTTGGCAATATACCTGACTGCAGTACCAAATTACCGGGAAGGAGAAGTGCTTTGGAGAAGACCATGAGAAATTACCCAGATAGGAAGTCAGAGTTCATCGTTAAGCCAAAGTAAAGTGTATGAAGTGCAGCATTCCAGGCCACAAAAGCTTAGTGCCTTCTATTGTGAAGTTCTCTCGATGTTGGAGTTCACTCGCTTTGAATTGCTTGATGGCCTGCTTATACATTCCTTTTGGATGTCCTGAGTAGAATATTAACATTCAGTTGCCTGGGTTGCTGCTGACAGAGAAACTTAGTGTCTTTTTTCTTTTGACCCGGAAAAACTTAGTGCCTTCTGTTGTAAAGTGATGAACGAATATTTTGCTGTTCAATAGAGCAATTCCATGTAAACTTCTCACTGCTCATTGTGCAACAATGTGAAAACTTATTGATGTTACCGTTGTGGAAGACAAAAGTCCATCTTATCTGAACATTTGCTGTACATTTTGCCCAAGTCTCTGTAAATTTCTCGTTGTTCGGATTGTGCAATACTTAAGTTCATCTAATCATGTCGTGAAGTTTACATGCATGATTATTCTTCATTTTGCACGACACTATTTGTGCAAGATTAACAGAACCTCATCAAGCTGTAGAAAAGTGTTCGAGATAACGCTCGGCGCGCACTTTATATTTCAGGTTGTGGGCCTCTTGTCCTCGACCACGAAGAACCTTACAGTTTGAAGTCATATTTTCAACACTTCATATTACCTTTTTCGGCAATCATTTTGTCTTTGATGAAGAGCGTGTCCTTATAATGTTACTAGGCATATAGTGAGAATTTTACAAGACCAATTCTCGGCAACTTCCATTGGGCTCTTCGAATAATAACTCGAAATTCTTATGGTATTTCCAACCCACAATTACTCTGATATCTTATGGTCGACCGCAGAGAACTTTAGAGATAGCAGCCATATATACTTGAAGGCGAGCTTCTTGCACTCGACCATGAAGAACTTTAATGTTATATCTATCGGTAAGTTTTTTTCATTGGGATCTTAGGAAATCAACTGTGATATTGTCATCAGTAGACACTACATCCCATATAAATGTCGATGCGCACTTTATATCCTCAATTCCGGTCCTCTTATGATTGATTGCAAAGAACTTTAGAGATAGCGGCCATATGTACTCGAAGGCGGGCCTCTTGTACTCGACCGTGAAGAACTTTTGTTATATCGGTGGGTAAGTTTTCTAATTGGGGATCTCGGGAAACCAACTCCTAAATTATTGTGATATTGTCATCACTAGACACCACGTCCCATACATACAACCGTCGATGCACACTTTATATCCTCGATTCCGGTCCTCTTATGGTCGATTGCGAAGAACTTTATAGAAAGCAACCATACGTACCTGAAGGCGGGCCTCTCGTACTCGGCTAAAAACTTTAATGTTATATCTATCTATAAGTTTTTTGGTTTGGGATCTTGGGAAACCAACCCCATAAATATTACTGCGATATTGTCATCACTAGACACTACGTCAAATATAACTATCGATGCACACTTTATATTATCGGTTGAGGTCCTCTTATGGTCAACCACGAAGAACTTTCGAGATAGCAGCCAAATGTACTCGAAGGTGGGCCTCTTGCACTCGATCATGAAAAACGTTAATGTTATATTTTCATCACTAGACACTACGTCCCATATACCCGTCAATGCGCACTTTATATCCTCGGTTTCGGTCCTCTTATGGTCGACGATGAAGAACTTTAGAGACTGTAGCTATACGTACCCAAAGGCGGGCCTCTTGCACTCAACATAGAAGAACTTTATTATTACATCGGTCGGTAAGTTTTCTCGTTGGGGGTCTCGGGAAACTAACCCCACAATTACTGTGATATTGTCAACTCATACCACTACATCCCATATAACCGTCGATGCGCACTTTATATCTTCGGTTTCGGTCCTCTTATGGCCGACCACGAAGAACTTTATAGACTGTAGCCATATGTACCCGAAGGCGGGCCTCTTGCACTCGACATAGAAGAACTTTATTGTTACATTGGTCGATTAGTTTTCTCATTGAGGATCTGGGGAAACTAACCCCACAATTATTGTGATATTGTCATCACTAGACACTACATTGCATATAACCATCGATGCACACTTTATATCCTCGTTTCCGGTTCTCTTATGGTCGATTGCGAAGAACTTTAGAGATAGCGGCCACATGTTCCTAAAGGCGGGCCTCTTGCACTCGACATAGAAGAACTTTATTATTACATCGGTCGGTAAGTTTTCTCGTTGGGGGTCTCGGGAAACTAACCCCACAATTACTGTGATATTGTCAACTCATACCACTACATCCCATATAACCGTCGATGCGCACTTTATATCTTCGGTTTCGGTCCTCTTATGGCCGACCGCGAAGAACTTTAGAGACTGTAGCCATATGTACCCGAAGGCGGGCCTCTTGCACTCGACATAGAAGAACTTTATTGTTACATTGGTCGATTAGTTTTCTCATTGAGGATCTGGGGAAACTAACCCCACAATTATTGTGATATTGTCATCACTAGACACTACATTGCATATAACCATCGATGCACACTTTATATCCTCGTTTCCGGTTCTCTTATGGTCGATTGCGAAGAACTTTAGAGATAGCGGCCACATGTTCCTAAAGGCGGGCCTCTTGCACTCGGTCATGGAGAACTTAATGTTATATCGATTGGTAAGTTTTTTCATTGGGGATCTTGGAAGAAATTTTGAGATAGCGGCCATATGTGCCTGAAGGCGGGCCTCTAGCACTCGACATTTAAGGACTTCAATGTTATATCAAACGAGTCAAATAAGGAATCCAGGACGTGGATTTTTACTAACTAGTTGCGCGCGCAACGCGTATCCAACCCACACATCTACCAGGTAGTCAAATCAATCAGGCCCACCATGCTGTCAGCCCTGCATGGTATTACAACTTGCAACGAATTTCGACGGTGCGTACACGGAGCCGTATTCCACCTGATTGGACCGGCAGTGGGGCCAGGCCTATAGATTCGGCTGTGGTCTACAGCTCCACATGCATCCTCCCTAGTAGTACTGCCGGTCAAAGAGCTTGGGCTGTACTATCTATCCAACTTTGCCAAATATCTATCCAACTTTGCATAGTAATATCTTTTCTGAATTAGAAAATATTTTAGATATTTCAATACGAACTACATACGGAATAAAATGTGTGAACAAACACACTAAAACATCCCATTCAGAAAAAGGTTAGAACATCTTATAATGGGAACGGAGGGAGTAGTAACTAATAGTAGTGCGTGTCCAAACCGAGCCTATTTGAGGAATAAATTTGAAAGTGACAGCCTTTGCTTCGGAACAAATCTAGTAGGAAGTGTAAGTAACCTTCAGATTGGTTTATTCTTTATTTTTTTTTAGAACCTTCAGATTGATTTTGGGGAATGAAGTGACACAGACTGACTGGTGTTCATGAACTAGACATGCATAACGAAGGCAACAAGGATCGCTAAGGGCTTGTTCTGTTGCTAGGGGAGGGGTTGGGGGAGGGTTAAATCCGCTAGATCAAAATCCAAAAGAGGTTTAACCGAACATAATCATGAACTAGAATAAGGGGAATTGGATTGGATCGGAACGTACACTCCTCGTCGAGGTCGAGTTTGTCGCCGTCGAAGAAGTAGCGGACGTATATGAAACAACCCTGCTTGGGGTCGTACTCGCTGAATCGCGGGTTGAAGGAATCCTCCTCCGGCGTCTTGAACCGATATTCTTCGTGGTCCCACTTTCTCGCCGCCGCCATGGGAGAACAATCGCCGCCGGCCATGGAAGCGCGCTCTCTCTCTCTCTCCGTGGTCCCACGAGCACGCGTCTGCGAGGCTGTCAGGTTAAGGAAGGTATTTCTTCAGTTAACACTGTCGACAGGTTCAGTTAACTGTAGCTTGACCTACAATACCGCTTCGAGTGATCCGACGGTTCACGGTGACTCCTGCGTCTTCGACTGGTAGTCACCGCTAGATCAACTTTAATCGTTTTACTGTAGCACATCTCGTTTTTACTTTCACTGTTGGGTTAAACCCCTCTCCTATATAACAGCCGGGGTGTGGCTCGGAAGACCATTATGCATTTCTGGATTCATTCCTATCGACGTCATGGCTCATAGACAATACATACATCCTTACTTGCTCCACAATTATACTCAGATCTGATCCAATTCGTACTTTTCCCCAATAATTCTACGCTGTCATAGCTGGTAGATCATCTGGGACCTACGAGAGGCCATAGTCAGGGGAGGCCGCTGCGTGGTGCGACGGCTGGAAGAACCTCTTCGCCCCAGAGCTGCTCAACGACGGACGCGTGCTCGCACAGCTGGAGGCCGGCATCGCCATGGTGGATCAAGAAACAGAAGGTTTCAACCATCTTGTTTGTCATACATAGCAAATACTGGTCTGCTACATCAGCTTGTAAGGTTGTACTGGTCACTTATGACTATAAATGTAATGGTAATTGCTATTATCAATTTGACAATGTAGGATGCCAAGCATACACCAAGTTGTTGCATTGTGACGAAATCAGCGGCCCTTCTGTATATATGGTTCAACCCAGTCTCCTGCAAGGGGAAGGGGGAGCCCGACAAGGGTCTCCCGACAAGGTCATCCTCGGGAAGGAGTATCCCGGGAAGGAAGCCGCGCCAGGCCCCACGTGCACCGCACATATGGGGTAGCGCCGGTTGGGCCCCATGTGTTGACTATACATGGGCGGGCCATACCGTGCGTCTATGTCACAATCATGACACATGCGAAAGGAATAGTGGTCTTCAATCACTATTCCAACCACTCCATGGTGATATTATGGAGTGGTCTTGTCTAGGGTAGATATGTAGTTTTTGTATTCCCATGTACTCTACGCTCTCGGTGGAGAGTAGCGAAAATGGAGAAAGACTCCAAGACCAAATATCTCATACACATCGGTCCTCAAATTCCCTTACTCGGACACCGAAGTTCTTCCACGGGTTACTCCGCTAGCCGGCAGAAAGATTGGGTTGGGCTAACAATTTGGTAGCAAAGCCCCATGTTGCCATGCTGAAGCATATGCCGCGTTGATGCCGACGGCTCCAAGACCACCAAGCAGAGCTCGATTGAGGAGGCGTGCACGGCGGCCGACGTGCTCACACCACGGGCCAGACTGGGAAGCGAGCTGGGTGCGCCGCACTCCATGCGCGACGTGGGCATGTCCAGCTCCTCATTCTGTCTCCTTGGGCGGACCAATTATTCCAGTTGGTCGCTCCTGATGAAGGTCATCATGGAGACGTGGCATATGTGGAAAGCCGTGAATACCGGCGATGTCAAGTACGAAAAGGACCGGCTATCAATGGAGGCAATCCCGCACGCCGTCCCACCATAGATGGTGACCACCCTTGGCACCAAGAAGACGAACAAGGAAGCAGAGGACACCATCCAGGCTATGCACATTGGCGTAGAGCATGTACGGGAGCCGAAGGCTTAGTCCTTGCGCCTCCAGTACGAGGATATCCGGTTCAAGGCCGACGAACAAGTCGACGACTTTGCCATGCGGTCGTAGGGCCTTGTCAACGAGCTCGCAACGCTCGGAGATCCCATCGACGACAAGAGGATGCTTTTCAAGTTCCTCCGCCTCATCCCGGGCAGTACAAGTGACTGGCCTGGTCCATCAAGAGCCTGGTGGACCTCTCCACCATGAAAATCGAGGAGCTCGTAGGCCGGCTCAAGGTCGTCGAGGAGCGCGGCGACAAAGCCAACGAACGCAATGACGGCCAACTGCTACTCACCAGGGAGCAGTGGGACGCGCGCTTTCAACAGTGCGGCCGCGACGGCTCATCCAACAGTGGGGAGGCGTCCCCACGGGAAACAGAGCTCACGGCAGAGGCAAAGGTCGTGCCCAGAGTAGCGGTGGCAACCGCGATGGCAAGCCAGGCCAGTCCCAGCAGGACGGGCCTGGGCGAGGTTCCGGCGACAGTAGCGACCGGAACAAGTGCCGCTACTGTAGCAACCAGGGTCACTAGACCCGGGATTGTCATACAAGGATAGCCGACGAGGCAGACGGGACATCGGCAAACCTCGTCCAGGATGACGTGGTTTATATGGCGAGGTTTATGGCCGGGTTTATATGGCGAGGCAAGGGCATCCTAGGAAATGGAGATGGATAAAAGACTAGAGACCCAATGTGTAACGCCCCGGATCCGATGCGCCAGGTGTCTGCCAGTTATTTGCCTTCGGTGCCATGTCCTGTGCTTGCGTGTTGCTCTTTGCCATGTCATCATGCGCATTTTATCATGTCATCATGTGCATCTCATTTTGCATACATGTTCGTCTCATGCATCCGAGCCTTTTCCCGTTGTCCGTTTTGCAATCCGGCGCTCCTATGTCCTCCGGCGTCCCCTCTTCTCTCTTTTCGTGTGCGGGTATTAAACTTCCTCGGAATGGCCGAGGTTTGCCAAGCGGCCTTGGTATAGCACCGGTAGACTGCCTGTCAAGTTTCGTGCCATTTGGAGCTCGTTTGATACTCCAACGGTTAACCGGGTAACCGTAAAGCCCTCTTTGAGTTGCAGCCCAACACCCCTTCCAAAGTGGCCCAAAACCCACCAAACTCCCCTCCATGCTCTCGGTCGTTCGATCATGATCGCATGGCCGAAAACCGCACCTCATTTGGACTCTCCTAGCTCCCTCTACCTATAAATATGTGATCCCCTCTCAAATTCGCGGATATTTTCCCCCGAAACCCTAGCCCCGCTCCTCTCCGCCGCCGGACATGTCCGTGTCGCGCCGGACACGTCCGCCGGCCACCTCACTCCGTCCAATGGGACGCCGCCACCTCAGCGCGCCGCCTCCCATGGCCAACGGGAGCGCGCCACGTGGCCTCCCGCCACTGCTCCATCGCGCTTCACGCCCGCAGAGCGCTTGCTCGCCGGATCCGGCCGACCTCCGGCTAGATCCGGCGCCTCCCGTGCCGCCCGCCGTCCCGACCTCCGGGACCACCTCTCCGGCCTCCTTCTTCATCTCCGCCACCACCCGGCGAACTCCGGCGAGATCCGTGTGCATCAAAGTCCGTGCAGATCCAGAGGTTGTTTTTCCCTCGAAATTTCTCCAAGTCCCGAAGTTTTGATAAAATCATGCCATGTTCATGCCATCACATCTTCGCACCGTAGCTCCGTTTTATCGTATAATATGTCAAATTGTTCTTCTCGACGAGTACTTCATTTCATTCCATTGCATCATTTTATTTGAGCTCATCTTGATGCCCGAAATCTTTGTTGGAAGAGTGCATGTTGATGTTAATCTGCTGGCTGTTATAACTTCTTTGTTTTATCATTTTTGCCATGATTGATGTGTGCGTCCTATGAGGTTGATGTCTACATGAATGTTGAACTATGCCATGCCATCTTTCCAGAGGTGTTGACCTTATATTTTTGTGAGTTGTGTGCTGAGTGTATCAAGCTTGTAAAGTAGGGTAGTTCTTTGTTCTTTGTTTTCTGGCAGATTCTGTTATAATTTGTTGCTATGTTAACATGCTTCCACTAATCATTCTATGCATAATATGAAGATGCTCTATAAACATGTTTTGATATACATGTCATGCTCTATCCATTCATGCCCTTGGTTGAAATTATAGCCTGCTGGAACATGTTCATTTCTTGCTCCAAAGTTGCTTGAAAATGTTGTTGTCAACCTGTTAACATTAAGTTCACTTGTTCCCATGTGTTTTCCTAGTGATCCATGTACCCTATGAACTTGCTCTTGCCATGCTTAGCTTCATAAACATGCCTTCTTACTGTTGGTTGCCTTGCCATGCCATGTATTGCTCTGTAGTGAGTGTTTCGAGCTCACGAACATGCCTACTTATTGTTGTTCCTGCCATGTTGTGAATCTGTAATATAACTTGCCATGTTTACATGGGTGCCATCATATTTTCTATGCTTTTTTGGCTCATGGTCAGTAAGGGTCTTTTGATATATGCAATTAGTAGATTCATGCCATGCCTTTGTTTGCCATGATAAGTTCCTGTAACATGTTGTTTGATAGCTCTAAACATTGCAACTTTGATGTTATTTACGCTAAAGTCAAGCTGTTATTATTTGCAATATCTCCATGTCTTTTGAGCATGTTCTAGTGATTTCTGGAGATAGCTCAGTGTTCATGTTTTGTTATGCTTTATGTGTACTTCATGCCCATGTCTTTTGTTATTATGTTGGGGTGCTGTAGCATATTGTTTTGATGCTTGTAAGATGCCTAGTTCTTTGTTTTGGATGATTGTTGCTATGACTTGTATAGTGTGTGGGTGTTGAACCGTTGCTCCGTTTTGAGTGTGCTCTATATAAAACTTGCTTGATTTGCATGTAGCTTCATATTATCATGTTGCATCCTTGTTTTGGTGTGTTTGCTTGATGTTTGGGTGCATTTTGCATCAATGCCATGTTTAAGTTGTTTTGCTCATATCTTCTAGACCGTAGCTCCGAATCTAATGAACTTTATATGAAACTTGACTAGAATTTCGTGTAGATCATCATGGTGCATCTTAACATGCTGTTTAACAACTTGAACATAAGGTTTATTCAGTTCTGGACCAATTTCTAAATTTGCATATGAGGACTTACCGGAATTGTTATATGTTGTTCCCGGCCTCATTTAAACTTGCCTTGATATGTTGTTCTTGTTTGCATCATCTCTTGCCATGAGTAGCTTCATGTAGCTTGGTCATGCATCATGCTTGTTGTGCATCATGCCTTGTTCATGTGTGGTGTGTTTACCTATGTTGTGTGCTTCTTATCGATAGTTCCCGTTTCGTTGTGATCGTGAGGATTCGTTCGTCTACGTGTGGTTCGTCTTCGTGGCTTCATCTCCTTCATGGACTCGTTCTTCTTCCTTGCGGGATTTCAGGCAAGATGACCGCTACCCTGGATCTCACTACTATCATTGCTATGCTAGTTGCCTCGTTCTTTTGCTATGCTGCGCTACCTATTACCTGTTTGTCCAGCCATCCCATATTGCCATGAACCTCTAATCCTTTGACACCTTTCCTATGCAAACCGTTGTTTGGCTATGTTACCGCTTTGCTCAGCCCCTCTTATAGCGTTGCTAGTTGCAGGTGAAGTTGAAGATTTCTCCATGGTGGACAGGGTTTATGTTGGGATATCACAATATCTCTTATTTAATTAATGCATCTATATACTTGGTAAAGGGTGGAAGGCTCGTCCTTATGCATGGTGTTTTGTTCCACTCTTGCCGCCCTAGTTTCCGTCATACCGGTGTTATGTTCCCGGATTTTGCGTTCCTTACGCGGTCGGGTGATTTATGGGAACCCCCTGACAGTTCGCTTTAAATAAAACTTGTCCAGCAAGGCCCAACATTGCCTTTTACCATTTGCCTCACCACCACCTACTTTTTCCCTTGGGAGTAATTAACCCAAGGGTCATCTTTATTATAGCCCCGGGCCAATGCTTGTCTAAGTGTTGGTCCAAACTAGAACCACTTGCGGTGCCGCCCCTAGGCAACTTGGGGTATCGTCGGTTGCCGACGTCTCGCTCATCCGGTCGTGGCTCGAGGCGAGATCTGTGGCTACTATCAGGATGTCGGCACGCCGGGAGGTCTTGCTGGCCTTGTTTTACCATTGTCGAAATGTCTTGATGTACCGGGATACCGAGCCTGATCGGAGTGTCCTGGGTGAAGGTCTATTCCTTCGATGATCGCGAGAGCTTGTCATGGGCTAAGTTGGGACACCCCTGCAGGGTTTAAACTTTCGAGAGCCGTGCCCGCGGTTATGTGGCAGATGGGAATTTGTTAATGTCCGGTTGTAGATAACTTGACACTTGATCCGAATTAAAACGCATCAACCGCGTGTGTAGCCGTGATGGTCTCTTCTCGGCGGAGTCCGGGAAGTGAACACGGTTTCTGTGTTATGCTTGACGTAAGTAGGTGTTCAGGATCACCTCTTGATCATATTTAGCTTCACGACCGTTCCGCTTGTTCTCTTCTCGCTCTTATTTGCGTTGGTTAGCCACCATATTATGCTTAGTCGCTGCTGCAACCTCACCACTTTATCCATTCCTTTCCCATTAAGCTTTGCTAGTCTTGATACCCATGGTAATGGGATTGCTGAGTCCTCGTGGCTCAATCAGATACTTCAAAACCGGTTTGCGGTGCCTATGTTACTGAAAGCGGTGGCGCAACCAAGCTCAAGGAGGAGCTCGTTGAAGATCTTGCCCTTTGTGTTGTTTCGTTCTAGTTGATCAGTAGTGGAGCCCGGTTGGGGTCGATCGGGGACCTTTGTCGCATTTGGGGTTCTTCTTTTCTTTTGGTTCCGTAGTCGGACCCTGATTGTATCTGGATGATGTAATGCTTTATGCATGTATTTATGTGAAGTGGCGATTGTAAGCCAACTATGTATCTCTTTCCCTTATGTATTACTTGGGTTGTGTGAAGATTACCTCACTTGCGACATTGCTTTCAATGCGGTTATGCCTCTAAGTCGTGCTTCGACACGTGGGAGATATAGTCGCATCGAGGGCGTTATAAGTTGGTATCAGAGCCTTCCCCGACCTTAGGAGCCCCATTGCTTGATCGTTTTTAGCGGCCGAGTTGTGTCTAGAAAAATATTTTGAGTCATTTAGGATTATATATATCGGAGAGTTAGGAATTATTTTTACTCCTCAGTCCCTTCGTCGCTCTGGTGAGGTCTCCTGACGTAGAGTTTTGACTCTTCTCTTCTCAAATTTCACTAAAATTTTTTTTAGGATCACGCGGGTATCTTAGAATCGTTCTGATTGTTTTATGATGACAACATTGTCTTGGTTGCCTCCCATCAGCAGGGTTTTTTTTTTACTGGAGGTGTCCCGGGGAGTTGAGCTCCGAGGTGTTGTCGTCATAATTTTATCGTTGCAGTTCTGGAATACCTGAGTTTAGTACGCCGACATCGAAAATCTCTTTTATGCAGTTGTTGGTGAGATAACCCGCTAACCCGATCTTGAGGTGAGTGCGGAGTATTGCCATGACTCGTATAACGGATGCTTTTGAAGGTTGAGGTACACGATTTCGAAGGTTTCTTGGTTATGTGTTGACGGATGGATACAATTGGATGTAGGGATTGTTAGTTTGGGTGAGATATATTGCTTCCTGTATCCCCAACACCAGATTGCATAACCGTAAAGTTTCGGGAGTTTATAGGTGGGAATTCAAGTAGCTCCTAGAATATCTTTCCGACAGATGCATGATATGGGATTGGGTAAATCTCTATCATATGTATTTGTTCCGGCTTATCCTGCAAGCCAAATCCTTTGTTTTTGTTTTATTTGTGGTATTCGAGTTGCTTCGAAGTCAAATGTTGAATCCATACCTTTCCTAAACGGTGTTCTCATATTGCTATGTGAATATTAATCCTTTTTGATCATCGAGATTGTCATGTCAATTCTTTTCCAACCGGTGCGCCTCTCTTCGAGATGATCCCATCATTCTCCCCATCCGCAAGATCAATTCTAAGTTTTTCTCAACGGTGTTTGTTTCGTTCATCCCAAGTTGTCTTTGTTTTCCCCACCCTCCCACCCTTTTTCTTCAAGGACACATATGTCTTAATCAAGTATCCATTTATTCATGTGAAGTCTCTTCATTCTTTTCAATCAATGTTCTTATCCGGTGATTTCCCATGAAGATGCTCAACAGTTTCAAGTTCATCATCCTTCATTGTTGTCTCTTCTCCGGTGGATCCTATTCAAGCTTTCGATATTCATCATATTCCTTTCCTCGTTTTAATGCTTTCTCATACCGATGCACCTCTTAATCTTTCACTTCTTCCTATTCATTTGTTCTGGAGTGCTGAAGATATCTCACAAGACTTGCATTTCCATTCTCAATCCCTTCAAGATATTTCGAGGTTGTTATCTCATTCAAGCCATTTAATTCAACCGGTGCAATATCTCTTTAAATCTTTTCAACGGTGTTCTTTTGAGTGGGCCCTAACCCACAGGATTTTTCCCAGGATCTTACCTGACTCTTCTAATTATTCCAGAGTTATTCTTAAATGCTTTTCAAGTGTGACATAAGAATGGATTCCATTAGTCACATGCCTTCTCCAAGATTGTTTTCAAATTATTTTCATCTTTGGCTCAACCTTTCCTCTTTTAATTCTCCCGGAGTATCTCAATAATTCTTGGTGGTGTTTCTCGTTGTCATTCTCATCATTTGAAGACCGAAGAAGGATTTCTCTTAAATCTTGGTCCATTCTCTTCAAGATTCATGGTGCTAGCTTGTTGCCATCCGCTCATAATTGTTTTCGATTGTGAGAATCTTTTTCACCCATCAGGAGATATTCAAGAGTCTTCTCAGTTTGTCATCCGGAGTCCATCAATTCAGGTTTATTCATTCAAGCTTTCAGCTCTCGTTCTCCAAATCATACCGGTGCATCATTCAAGTATTCTCTAATCAGCTCGTGATCTATTCGTTCATTTGTATCTAAATACCCTCAATTATCTTCATTCATTTTCTAATTCTTCCCGGTGAATTGTGCCTTTGCTACGTTCATTTTCAATTCTTACGGTGGTTCGTTCAAGATTTCACTTTCTTCGTTATCATATCAATTCACTTGTTGTTTCCAAATCCCGCCGGTGGTTCCATCAATACCTTCTCAAGTTTACGCTATATCTCTCTTAATCCTTTTTTCAATGGGAATAAGTAGTATGCCAAATCCGTTACTTGTCATCAATTAAATTTGATGAAGGATAAGCATATAATATATCTTATTCTTATTTCCTCGAGGTGATTCAATTATTTTCTTCCGGAGATTATTCATGATGAATAAATTCTTGTTTACAAGTGATTCATCTTTCTTTCCGGAGTTGGTCACCATATCACATTCTCGGTTCGAGATGCTTCATCTTTTCTTTTCCGGAGTTCCAAGTTTTCCGCATTATCGTCGCGAAGCTCATTCTAAATCATTGCAAGATACACCTTGTGTTTTCAACTTCTCCTTCTTTCCACCATCCTTTTAATACTGGAGTTTCTTCATGATGGTTCGTCAAGGATTCCTTTCATTCTTCAATTGTTCTTCAATATTTCTCTCGAAGTTATGACCCGCCAAGCTATACTCTAAATTAAACAGGGTGCCCAACACTTGTTTTGTTTTGAGAAGCTCAAGTATTCTTCATCTTGCATTCCAGAGTGCAATTCTTTCTACCTTATCTTTTGAGGTGGTGTTATGTCACTCTTGACAATTTCCATTCATGTTTCATGATTCATATGTTGTCAAGAATGAGGTATTCTAAATTCATCTTTTTCTCTTCGTTCAAGAGATCTTTTCGACCAAGCAATTTCTTCGTTGGAGTCATCTTGTGTCATATTTCACCTAAAGCCTTTTCCTTAAGGGTTGTTGCTATTTGTGGTGATTATGCATGACCCAAGCTTGCTCTCTATTCACTTGGTGGAAGAAGTTTCTCTTATCTTCATTGATCTCAACCAATCAATTGTGTCCATTAGTGGCCGGTTGTCACCTCATAGTTTTGAGATGATTTCTATAAGCCCACTACAAGCTTATTCATTTTGTTGTTGGTTTTCCCCCAACAACCCCGTTGTAATCTTCTTGGAATGGTGCTTTCCAAATTCAATTGTGGCAGAAGATGTCATTTTCTTCTCCATTCTGTTATTCCAATGATCTATCTTCTATTCTTTCTTCCGGAGGCATTGTGATGTTGTGCTCTTCACCCATCACCTCGTTTTGGTGAGGATCGTGTTCTTGTCTTGCTTATCTATTTAATCGGAGTGTTGTATCATCCCTTCAATATCTTTTCATTTCATCAAGTTTTCTTCTCTTTTCTACCGGAGAGCTGTCCAAATTCAGCCATTCTTGTTCCTTGGCTATCTCATTATACCGATGTGGTCATATTCTTTTCGTTCGTGAAGCTCTTATTTCCTTGATTTTCAACCTTCAAGTTCTCGTAATACTCCTTGTTCCTCTTTTCTAACGGATTGTTTGCAATCTCGTTCATCTCTGTTGTACTCTTTCTTTTAAATTGCTCAACCTCTCAAGGTTCGTGGTTTCACTCGTTCGTCAAAGAAGCAACTTAGTTTTACCTTTTCTCTTCCTCTTCCGTTTTCCCTCCGGTGCCATCCTAGATCTCGGCACGAGATCCTCTCGTAGTGGTGGAGTGTTGTAACGCCCCGGATCCGATGCGCCAGGTGTCTGCCAGTTATTTGCCTTCGGTGCCATGTCCTGTGCTTGCGTGTTGCTCTTTGCCATGTCATCATGCGCATTTTATCATGTCATCATGTGCATCTCATTTTGCATACATGTTCGTCTCATGCATCCGAGCCTTTTCCCCGTTGTCCGTTTTGCAATCCGGCGCTCCTATGTCCTCCGGCGTCCCCTCTTCTCTCTTTTCATGTGCGGGTATTAAACTTTCTCGGAATGGCGAGGTTTGCCAAGCTGCCTTGGTATAGCACCGTAGACCGCTGTCAAGTTTCGTGCCATTTGGAGCTCGTTTGATACTCCAACGGTTAACCGGGTAACCGTAAAGCCCTCTTTGAGTTGCAGCCCAACACCCCTTCCAAAGTGGCCCAAAACCCACCAAACTCCCCTCCATGCTCTCGGTCGTTCGATCACGATCACGTGGCCTAAAACCGCACCTCATTTGGACTCTCCTAGCTCCCTCTACCTATAAATATGTGATCCCCTCTCAAATTCGCGGATATTTTCCCCCGAAACCCTAGCCCCGCTCCTCTCCGCCGCCGGACATGTCCGTGTCGCGCCGGACACGTCCGCCGGCCACCTCACTCCGTCCAATGGGACGCCGCCACCTCAGCGCGCCACCTCCCGTGGCCAACGGGAGCGCGCCACATGGCCTCCCGCCGCCGCTCCATCGCGCGCCGGCGGCGGAGGCTTGCGCCCGCCGGATCCGGCCGACCTCGGCCAGATCCGGCGCCTCCCGTCTTGCCCGCCGTCCCGAACTCGGGACCACCTCTCCGGCCTCCTTCTTCATCTCCGGCCACCATCCCGGCGAACTCCGGCGAGATCCCGTGTGCATCAAAGTCCGTGCAGATCCAGAGGTTGTTTTTCCCCTCCGAAATTTCTCTAAGTCCCCGAAGTTTTTGATAAAATCATGCCATGTTCATGCCATCACATCTTCGCACCCGTAGCTCCGTTTTATGCGTATAATATGTCAAATTGTTCTTCTCGACGAGTACTTCATTTCATTCCATTGCATCATTTTCATTTGAGCTCATCTTGATGCCCGAAATGTTGTTGGAAGAGTGCATGTTGATGTTAATCTGCTGAAACTGTTATTACTTGCTGTTTTATCATTTTTGCCATGATTGATGTGTGCGTCCTATGAGGTTGATGTCTACATTAATGTTGAACTATGCCATGCCATCTTTCCAGAGGTGTTGACCTTATATTTTTGTGAGTTGTGTGCTGAGTGTATCAAGCTTGTAAAGTAGGGTAGTTCTTTGTTCTTTGTTTTCTGGCAGATTCTGTTATAATTTGTTGCTATGTTAACATGCTTCCACTAATCATTCTATGCATAATATGAAGATGCTCTATAAACATGTTTTGATATACATGTCATGCTCTATCCATTCGTGCCCTTGGTTGCAATTATAGCCTGCTGGAACATGTTCATTTCTTGCTCCAAAGTTGCTTGAAAATGTTGTTGTCAACCTGTTAACATTAAGTTCACTTGTTCCCATGTGTTTTCCTAGTGATCCATGTACCCTATGAACTTGCTCTTGCCATGCTTAGCTTCATAAACATGCCTTCTTACTGTTGGTTGCCTTGACATGACATGTATTGCTCTGTAGTGAGTGTTTCGAGCTCACGAACATGCCTACTTATTGTTGTTCCTGCCATGTTGTGAATCTGTAATATAACTTGCCATGTTTACATGGGTGCCATCATATTTTCTATGCCTTTTTGGCTCATGGTCAGTAAGGGTCTTTTGATATATGCAATTAGTAGATTCATGCCATGCCTTTGTTTGCCATGATAAGTTCATGTAACATGTTGTTTGATAGCTCTAAACATTGCAACTTTGATGTTATTTACGCTAAAGTCTGAAACTGTTATTATTTGCAATATCTCCATGTCTTTTTGAGCATGTTCTAGTGATTTCTGGAGATAGCTCAGTGTTCATGTTTTGTTATGCTTTATGTGTACTTCAGGCCCGTGTCTTTTGTTATTATGTTGGGGTGCTGTAGCATATTGTTTTGATGCTTGTAAGATGCCTAGTTCTTTGTTTTGGATGATTGTTGCTATGACTTGTATAGTGTGTGGGTGTTGAACCGTTGCTCCGTTTTGAGTGTGCTCTATATGAAACTTGCTTGATTTTGCATGTAGCTTCATATTATCATGTTGCATCCTTGTTTTGGTGTGTTTGCTTGATGTTTGGGTGCATTTTGCATCAATGCCATGTTTAAGTTGTTTTGCTCATATCTTCTAGACCGTAGCTCCGAATCTAATGAATTTTATATGTAACTTGACTAGAATTTCGTGTAGATCATCATGGTGCATCTTAAATTGCTGTTTAACAACTTGAACATAAGGTTTATTCAGTTCTGGACCAATTTCGAATTTTGCATATGAGGACTTACCGGAATTGTTATATGTTGTTCCCGGCCTCATTTAAACTTGCCTTGATGTGTTGTTCTTGTTTGCATCATCTCTTGCCATGAGTAGCTTCATGTAGCTTGGTCATGCATCATGCTTGTTGTGCATCATGCCTTGTTCATGTGTGGTGTGTTTACCTATGTTGTGTGCTTCTTATCGATAGTTCCCGTTTCGTTGTGATCGTGAAGATTCGTTCGTCTACGTGTGGTTCGTCTTCGTGGCTTCATCTCCTTCATGGACTCGTTCTTCTTCCTTGCGGGATTTCAGGCAAGATGACCGCTACCCTGGATCTCACTACTATCATTGCTATGCTAGTTGCCTCGTTCTTTCGCTATGCTGCGCTACCTATTACCTGTTTGTCCAGCCATCCCATATTGCCATGAACCTCTAATCCTTTGACACCTTTCCTATGCAAACCGTTGTTTGGCTATGTTACCGCTTTGCTCAGCCCCTCTTATAGCGTTGCTAGTTGCAGGTGAAGTTGAAGATTTCTCCATGGTGGACAGGGTTTATGTTGGGATATCACAATATCTCTTATTTAATTAATGCATCTATATACTTGGTAAAGGGTGGAAGGCTCGGCCTTATGCCTGGTGTTTTGTTCCACTCTTGCCGCCCTAGTTTCCGTCATACCGGTGTTATGTTCCCGGATTTTGCGTTCCTTACGCGGTCGGGTGATTTATGGGACCCCCTGACAGTTCGCTTTGAATAAAACTTGTCCAGCAAGGCCCAACATTGCCTTTTACCATTTGCCTCACCACCACCTACTTTTTCCCTTGGGAGTAATTAACCCAAGGGTCATCTTTATTATAGCCCCCCGGGCCAATGCTTGTCTAAGTGTTGGTCCAAACTAGAGCCACTTGCGGTGCCGCCCCTAGGCAACTTGGGGTATCGTTGGTTGCCGTACGTACTGCTCATCCGGTCGTGGCCTGAGACGAGATCTGTGGCTACTATCGGGATGTCGGCACGCCGGGAGGTCTTGCTGGCCTTGTTTTACCATTGTCGAAATGTCTTGATGTACGGGATACCGAGCCTGATCGGAGTGTCTGGTGAAGGTCTATTCTTCGATGATCGCGAGAGCTTGTCATGGGCTAAGTTGGGACACACTGCAGGGTTTAAACTTTCGAGAGCCGTGCCCGCGGTTATGTGGCAGATGGGAATTTGTTAATGTCCGGTTGTAGATAACTTGACACTTGATCCGAATTAAAACGCATCAACCGCGTGTGTAGCCGTGATGGTCTCTTCTCGGCGGAGTCCGGGAAGTGAACACGGTTTCTGTGTTATGCTTGACGTAAGTAGGTGTT
Source organism: Aegilops speltoides (assembly GCA_021437245.1). Classification (NCBI taxonomy): domain Eukaryota; kingdom Viridiplantae; phylum Streptophyta; class Magnoliopsida; order Poales; family Poaceae; genus Aegilops; species Aegilops speltoides. Next base: position 102,364,814 of record CM038141.1, on the reverse strand, counting down.
CAGGATCACCTCTTGATCATATTTAGCTTCACGACCGTTCCGCTTGTTCTCTTCTCGCTCTTATTTGCGTTGGTTAGCCACCATATTATGCTTAGTCGCTGCTGCAACCTCACCACTTTATCCATTCCTTTCCCATTAAGCTTTGCTAGTCTTGATACCCATGGTAATGGGATTGCTGAGTCCTCGTGGCTCAATCAGATACTTCCAAAACCAGTTTGCAGGTGCCTATGTTACCGAGCAGGTGACGCAACCAAGCTCAAGGAGGAGCTCGTTGAAGATCTTGCCCTTTGTGTTGTTTCGTTCTAGTTGATCAGTAGTGGAGCCCGGTTGGGGTCGATCGGGGACCTTTGTCGCATTTGGGGTTCTTCTTTTCTTTTGGTTCCGTAGTCGGACCCTGATTGTATCTGGATGATGTAATGCTTTATGCATGTATTTATGTGAAGTGGCGATTGTAAGCCAACTATGTATCTCTTTCCCTTATGTATTACTTGGGTTGTGTGAAGATTACCTCACTTGCGACATTGCTTTCAATGCGGTTATGCCTCTAAGTCGTGCTTCGACACGTGGGAGATATAGCCGCATCGAGGGCGTTATACAATGCTAGCTGTTGAAGAGATCCATCTGTGTTATGTTATTGGCTGAAAGCCTGAAACACCTCCTGAAGATAGCAAATCCTGTTGCTCTGAAGTGCATATTGCTTTGTCCATTGAGCAAACCAAGCATTTTGTAGAACTGTACATTTTTCCTGAGATATCCAAACTCTACAGATGAAAACATATGATAAATTCATTGTCAAATATTTGCCCAACCAGAATTTGCTTCTAATTGATGTGGAGTGCATGAAAAACGCTTAATCAGGCTTTGCAATCACTGGGAATGGGGTTCATCCAGTGCATCAGTTCTATTGATGGGCGCTTGTTAGTGATGCTCCAGGGGGGCATATTGGGTGTGCTAGTGCCACCAAAAAACGCTTTCAAAAGTTCTGAAAATTCTGAAAAAACCCTACTCCCTCCGTCCCATAATGTAAGACGTTTTTTGACTCTAGTGCACGAGAGTCAAAAAACGTCTTACATTATGGGACGGAGGGAGTATTTAAGAAATTTTAGAAGGGGTAAATTCTGCTATAGGTTTGAATCGGATACTATTCAGAACCACTTCCTTGGCACAATAATGCGCAGCCAAGTTGGATACAAAGAGGAGGAATCCAAAGAATTGAAAGCTACTACTGAGCTCTTGATTCTGACAAAAAATATAGAAATAAAAAGGTGATTAGTTCACTAGAAAATACTCCCTCCATCCTAAAGTAAGTGTCTCAATTTTAGTACAACTTTGTGTACATCCTATTTTGGGACAGAGGGAGTATATTACAACCGGAAGTCTTCATAATCATAGACATTGAACTTGCAGCGCAGGCAATCTGATTCTAACATACAGGTCTCAAGATCTTGCAATTCAACAAGGCAGACATATAAATGTCTTGTTACTGCATCTTGCAATTCAACAAGGCGAAAAACTTCGTACAGACATTACTTTTAGGATGGTAGTAAATACTACTCCCTCCGTCCCATAATTTTAATTTAAGATGTTATGACAATCAATATACCCATAATATAAGATGTTACTACAACCAATATACACATATCTGGGACAGAGGGGGTATAACTCTTAAATTTCATGCATGTACCACAAGCAGTTCCAGTAAAACTAGCTTACATCAGACAGAAGAGTCAGAATAGATACAATACACGCTGGAACATATATTGTTTGAGCATGTACCATGACTGGTTCACATAATGAAGCTGCGTTACATAAAAAGGATCTAGAGAATCTGGCAGAATGCCACGACTAAATAACTAAGAGTTACATAATCGCCCAAGTGACCTTCAGAAGCATCTTGTAGTCCCCGCAGGTGATACTCCCTTCATCGTAACCATTGCGCCTTGGAGTAAACTCAATAGTGCCGACAGATAACTTATCATCACCGACAGCAGCAGCAACAGTCAATACCAGTATCTCATCCACAGAGACTCCTACTACGCGCCGCACCATTTGTAGGACTCCATTGTCACCTGTAGTTAGCGCACCACTCACTTTGCTATCATGTAGCACAATGTCGCATGGAATGCTGGTAGTGGAAGCGGCGATCTTCCCATGGAATTCATCAGGTACCTGAAGGATCCTGATCTCAGCAGTGCCCTCCACCGACCTTCTTACAAATGTGTAGTTTAAATCCAATATGCTGTGCATGCTGACGAGTGTTTCCGTTTCAACCACATAAATGGGATTAAATTCCAGCCTGCGGATAGCATCCACCTCAATCAGGCCTTTACTGAGTCTATCATCATCGACAGTCCTCCCATGCACATCCTTCACCTTCAGATTGATTTCGAAGAATATATCATCGCATACCATGAATCCTCTCTTTGGGCCAGTCAAAATCAATGAATCATCCTGCAAAACCAATTGGAATAGATAAATTCCAGGTGCTTGTTTCTGGGATTGATTGATTACCCTTGCTTTGTGGTTCATTTTTAGCTATGTTTTGAATGACAAAACACGGTAATTAGACTCAGAAAATTTATGCTATATCTATGCTCATATATTTTTTGTACTCCTTTTATTATTGTACAGGTTGCTGTAGTGCCATAAACTGAGGCACACAAGTGATAAACATCTGGCTTCTAACACTATTCGCTATATAGGACAACTAACTGAAGTATCATTAAAATCAACATCATATGGAACAGGTACAAAACCAGACCCATTATTCAAGTATAACATACAAAACCTAAATTTGGATTACTGACTTTCTCCATCCGGAAATCCCCAATTTTTTTATTTTGTAAATCAGAGGACTGATATGAGGAAGTACAGTACATGAAAATACACATTGATATGTTAGATGTGTCTGTAGCTATGAGGCAAATGGCAGTAAAACCTTTGAGCTGATGAGCTGGCAATCATCTTGCTCGCGCCGGAATATATAGACACATTTTTTATCCAGACTGTCCCTGGCTATGATGGTACCATAGACATTGAGTGGGTAGCCATAGTCAGAGGACACAATCTTGATGGACACAACATTGACCGAGGTTTTGAGCCGGAACCCCTCTTTGAAGGTTTTACCAGTATGTCGCATGGGACCAGCAGGTGCTGTCAAACGAGAGGAAAACTCATCTCAATCAATCAAAGAGAGTAAAAAAGAAGATTATGTATGTAGGTGTAAATTGGACTTCCACGTGATTGGATATAGTAGTTGAATCAGGCTAACAGTGGTTTGTCATACAACACTAGATCAACGTCGCGGCCTGCAGATTTATCAGGAAGCATTTCTCCGTCGACAACAGACTCATCTTAAGACGCATTGTGCAACCATAGAAGAAGAAGCATTGTTTTGCGGCATTGCCCGTCTAACATCAGCCCCATCCCTGGGCCTTTGCCGCTTTACCATTCTATCAAGATTCAATTCATCTCTTGAATCGTCAGCTACTAGCGTATTGCTGCCAACCGCATTGCATGATTACATGTATGTCTGTCTTAAATCTGTAATACAGCACCATTACTCTGTGTATGACCGCGTGATGAAGCCCAGCATATTATATTCGCGACGAGATGAATTCTGAGCTACTATAATCCATGGGGATTATTTGTACGCTACTGTTGTCAGGTCCTTGATTGTATCATCCTCAAACTTTGGGAGAAGTTTATTAGACTTTTACACCAAATCTTTTGTGCGTGCTGTGTTGAACCTTGGTTTTCATCACTCTTCTAGTACAAAGCATGGTCAGTTGGCTAAACCGTACCGTACCTGCAACAGGTATGCATCCTGTATTCCCTCCGGGACAACAAAAATCATGCATCTCTCTCCTTAGGTTGGAATTTTAAGGACAAAACCATGAAGAGGGTTGTCTCAAGGTGAAGGTGAAAGGGTGATGATTCACTTGAGTGATGATAGCATCAGTTTCTTTCGATGTCCAAAACTGAAATTTAAATCCTTAAAAACTGGGTAGGATGTCGTTCAAGGATAGAGGATAGATGTAATATGTTAGGATCTGATGAGACTGCACATGTACTATTAGACATGGATGATATTGGTTGTTGTCGGGTTTCAGGTAATCAACAAACTAGCTAGGCTTATCAAACAATAAAGAGCCAAAGAATAAGATCCTCTTCGGTGTCGGCACCTCAATGCTGGTATCAATGTACAGTAGGTAGGTTAGGTCTTTGTGATCTACAACCTTTGAAATAGAATCACGTCAAGTATTTCCGAATGGAGGGAGTACATGTCAATTTGCCAAAGGTTTTTTTATTTTGTAAATCAGAGGACTGACATGAGGAAGTACCAGTACAAGAAAATACAAATTGATATGTTGTATGTGTCTGTAGCTATGAGGCAGATGGCAGTAAAACCTTTGAGCTGATGAGCTGGCAATCATCCTGGTCGCGCCGGAATACATAGACACATTTTCGATCCAAACTGTCCCTTGCTATGATGGTACCGTAGACACTGAGTGGATAGCCATAGTCGGAGGAAACAATCTTGATGGAGACAACATTGACCGAGTTTGCGAGCGGGAACCCCTCTCTGAAGATTTTACCAGTATGTCGCATGGGACCAGCAGGTGCTGTCAAACGAGAGGAAAGCTCATCCCAATCAGCCAAAGAGAGTAAAAGCAGGAGTATGTATGTAGGTGTAAATTGGTTGGAACAGATCCATTGAAAACCAAACCAGGCAGGCTGTGTTCTCATCTTTTGCATAGTAATATACTATCATCTCTGTTCTGAATTAGAAAATGTTTTTGATTTTGATATTTCAATACGGACTAAAATGTGTGAACAAACACACTAAAACGCATCTATGTACATCCAATTCAGAAAGAGGTCAGAACATCTTATAATTCGCAACGGAGGGAGTATGGTAACTAAAAGTAGTGCGCGTCCAAACAGAGCCTAATTGACGAATGAATATGGAAGCGGCAGCCTTTGCTTCCGAATAAATCTAGTAGGAAGTGGAAGTAACCTTAGGATTGATTTTGGGGAATGAAGTGATACTGAGTTACTGACTGGTATTTGAACTTTGAACTGAAATACCAAAAAATGATCATGAACTAGACATGCATAACGAAGACAACAAGGATCGATAAAGGGAATTGGATTGGAACGTACACTCCTGGTCCAGGTCGAGCTTGCCGTCGAAGAAGTAGCGGACGCATATGAAACAACCCTGCTTGGGGTCGTACTCGCTGTATCGCGGGTCCACGGAATACTCCGCCGGCTCGCACCGATACTCTTCTTGGTCCCACTCCCACTTCCTCGCCGCAGCCGCCACGGGAGAAGAATCGCCGCCGGCCATGGAAGCAGAGTCTCTCTCTCTAGGGTTTGGTCGATCAAAGATTCTTTTTTCCTTTTCTTTTTTTCGAGAAGAAGATGGGTCGATCGACGGTCAGATACATGTTTGTTCAAATAATGATCCCAGTTTTCTCAACATGCCCACGAGGACTCAGTTAGTTCATGTTAGGTGAGATCAATAAGATTGATATTTTTAAAAAAATACATGCTTAAACATTCTCGACACGCATATATGTTTGATGTGCAACCTCAAAAAAAATTTCAGCTCCTAATTCGACTTACATATTAATACAAACAAAAAAAGCAAAATGGGATGTGACAAGTGTCAAAGTACTATTTCACTCAAAATTGTCACTATTCACATTAAAATTTAACCATTTTTAATCTCTAAATGTACACCAAGTTTTGAGCTGATTTTTTCGGAGTTGTAGACATACCTCACATGAATGTTGTCAAATAATTTCAGTTTTTTTTAATGTCTAAATATGAATTTTTCGGGTTGATCTCATGATCTCTCATAATGAAATCTCATATAGGTCCCCCACTCTTAAAACATCAATTGACAGTCGACTGAACCAAAAAATGACCGCTATCGTCACCGAGAAAATACTATCTTATGGACTCAGGCTCTATATTTATGCTTAAGGTTTTTCTCCTTACTGTGGGGAGCGATACCAGTTACGTGATTCTAGAGAAGAAGACCGTGTTTAGACCAGAAGGCAGTTAAATTCTACTGATGCTTGCTAGCCAATCAAGAACGACTCAAAGACTGTGGGAAGGTCTTCACGCTACGCCAAAGACAACAACGGCTCCATACCAGGTGGTAATATACACCGTTGAGCCATCAAAGCCGTCAACTAATTCAGAGGGGCTCGGCCGGCCCGGTCGCCCTACACTACTGGTGCTTCCAAAGGTGAAGCTCTCGTCTTTAGCGACCAGCAAATGAAAGGCCAACCAACCTGTGGTTGGATAGTTAGGAGGACTGTGGTATTTCAGCCCACCATGGTTCAAGTTCTAGACTTGGCAATGATACTCGCATTTTTCTGGATTTATTCCAGACCTTACCTTCTAGCACTGTGTATTCAGTGGGAGGAGTGAAGGAAATATGCCCTATAGGCAATAATAAAGTTATTATTTATTTCCTCATATCATGATAAATGTTTATTATTCATGCTAGAATTGTATTAACCGGAAACATGATATATGTGTGAATACATAGACAAACATAACGTCACTAGTATGCCTCTACTTGACTAGCTCATTAATCAAAGATGGTTATGTTTCCTAACCATAGACATCTGTTGTCATTTGATTAACGGGATCACATCATTAGGAGAATGATGTGATTGACATGACCCATTTCGTTAGCCTAGCACTTGATCGTTTAGTATGTTGCTATTGCTTTCTTCATGACTTATACATGTTCCTGTAACTATGAGATTATGCAACTCCCATTTACGGAGTAACACTTTGTGTGCTACCAAAGCGTCTAGCGTGGCTGGGTGATTATAAAGGAGCTCTCTGGTGTCTCGAAGGTACATGTTGGGTTGGCGTATTTGAGATTAAGTTTTGTCACTCCGATTGTTGGGGAGGTATCTCTGGGCCCTCTCGGTAATGCACATCACTATAAGCCTTGCAAGCAATGTAGCTAATGAGTTAGTTACGGAATGATGCATTACGTAATGAGTAAATAGACTTGCGTGCGAGATTGAACTAGGTATTGGATACCGGCGATCAAATCTCGGGCAAGTAACTATATACCGATGACAAAGGGAACAAAGTATGTTGTTATGCGGTTTGACCGATAAAGATCTTCGTAGAATATGTAGGAGCCAATATGAGCATCCAGGTTCCGCTATTGGTTATTGACGAGAATAGTTCTAGGTCATGTCTACATAGTTCTCGAACCCGTAGGGTCCATGCGCTTAACGTTACGATGACAGTTTTATTATGAGTTTATAAGTTTTGATGTACCGAAGGTTGTTCGGAGTCCCGGATGTGATCACGGACATGACGAGGAGTCTCGAAATGGTCGAGACATAAAGATTGATATATTAGAAGCCTATATTTGGATATCGGAATGATTCCGTAGATCAACTTGTGTGTCATGGGGTGCCCCCCTGCCCCCGTATATAAAGGAGCAAGGAGGAGGGGGCCGGCCAAGGAGAGGAGGGTGCCAAGGGGGAATCCTACTCAAGTAGGATTCCCCTCTTTCAAGTCCTACTAGGAGAAGGGAAGGAAGGGAGGAGAAGGAGAAGGAAGGAGAGGGAGGAGAAGAAGGAAGGGGGTCGGCCCCTAGTCCAGTCGGTTTGGGCTAGGGGGCAGCGCCTCTCCTCCTCTCTTCCACCACTTGGCCCATGAGGCCCAATGCTTCTTCCTCGTATTCCCGTAACTCCCAGTACCCCGAAAATACCGAATCACTTGGAACCTTTCCGAACTCTGAATATAGTCGTCAATATATCAATCTTTACGTCTCGACCATTTCGAGACTCCTCGTCATGTCCCCGATCCCATCCGGGACTAACTCCTTCGTACATCAAACCTCATAAACTCATAATAAAACCGCCATCGAAACCTTGTTGCGGACCCTACGGGTTCGAGAACTATGTAGACATGACCTAGAACCATTCTCGGTCAATAACCAATAGCGGGACCTGGATGCCCATATTGGTTCCTACATATTCTACGAAGATCTTTATCGGTCAAACCGCATAACAACATACGTTGTTCCCTTTGTCATCGGTATGTTACTTGCCCGAGATCTGATCGTCGGTATCCAATACCTAGTTCAATCTCGTTACCGGCAAGTTTCTTTACTCGTTTTGTAATGCATCATCACGTAACCAACTCATTGGTCACATTGCTTGCAAGGCTTATAATGATGTGTATTACCGAGAGGGCCCAGAGATACTTCTACGACGATCGGAGTGACAAAACCTAATCTCGAAATACGCCAACTCAATATGTACCTTTGGAGACACCTGTAGTACTCCTTTATAATTACCCAGTTACGTTGTGACATTTGGTAGCACCCAAAGTGTTCCTCCGGTAAACGGGAGTTGCATAATCTCATAGTTACAGGAACATGTATAAGTTATGAAGAAAGCAATAGCAACATACTAAACGATCAAGTGCTAGGCTAACGGAATGGGTCAAGTCAATCACATCATTCTCCTAATGATGTGATCCCATTAATCAAATGACAACTCTTTTGTCCATGGTTAGGAAACATAACCATCTTTGATAAACGAGCTAGTCAAGTAGAGGCATACTAGTGACACTATGTTTGTCTATGTATTCACACATGTATTATGTTTCCGGTTAATACAATTCTAGCATGAATAATAAACATTTATCATGATATAAGGAAATAAATAATAACTTTATTATTGCCTCTAGGCATATTTCCTTCAGTCTCCCACTTGCACTAGAGTCAATAATCTAGTTTACATCGCCATGTGATTTAACACCAATATTCACATCTGTATGTGATTAATACCCGTAGTTCACATCATCATGTGATCAACACCCAAAGGGTTTGTTCACATCGCTATGTGATTAACACCCAAAGAGTACTAAGGTATGATCATGTTTTGCTTGTGAGAGAAGTTTAGTCAACGGGATGCATCATATTGAGCCGTATGTATTTTGCAAATGCTCTATGTCCACGATCCTCTTGCGGAGCTACTCTAGCTAATTGCTCCCACTTTCAATATGTATCCAGATTTAGACTTAGAGTCATCGGATTGGTGTAAAAGCTTGCATCGTTGTAACTTTTTACGACGGGCTCTTTTATCACCTCCATAATTGAGAAACATCTCCTTAGTCCTCAATAAGGATATTTTGACCGCTGTCGATGATCTACTCTTAGATTAAAATTGTATTCCTTGTCAAACTTAGAGCAAGGTATACAATAGGTCAGTTCACACATAGCATACTTTATAGAACCTATGGTGAGGCATAGGGAATGACTTTTCATTCTCTTCTATTTTCTGCCATGGTCGGGCCTTGAGTCTTACTCAATTTCACACCTTGCAACACAGGCAAGAACTCCTTCTTTGACTGTTCCATTTTGAACTATTTCAAAAATTTATCAAGGTATGTATTCATTGAAAAATCTTATCAACGTCTTGATCTATCTATATAGATCTTGATGCTCAATGTGTAAGCAGCTTCACCGAGGTCTTTCTTTGAAAAACTCTTATTCAAGTATCCTTTATGCTTTGCAGAATAATTCTACATTATTTCCGATCAACAATATGTCATTCACATATACTTATCAGAAATGTTGTATTGCTCCCACTCACTTTCTTGTAAATCTGAGCTTCACCGCAAGTCAGTATAAAACTATATGCTTTGATCAACTTATCAAAGCGTATATTCCAACTCTGAGATGCTTGCACCAGTCCATAGATGGATCGCTGGAGCTTGCATATTTTGTTAGCACCTTTAGGATTGAAAAACCCTTCTGGTTGTATCGTATACAAATCTTCTTTAATAAATCCATTAAGGAATGTAGTTTTGACATCCATTTGCCAAATTTCATAAAATGTGGCAATTGCTAACATGATTCGGACAGACTTAAGCATCGCTACGGTTGAGAAAATCTCATTGTAGTCAACACATTGAACTTGCTGAAAAACCTTTTTGCGACAAGTCGAGCTTTGTAGATAGTAACACTACTATCAGCATCTGTCTTCCTCTTGAAGATCCATTTATACAATATGGCTTGCCGATCATCGGGCAACTCCACCAAAGTCCACACTTTGTTCTCATACATGGATCCTATCTCAGATTTCATGGCCTCTAGCCATTTTGCGGAATCTGGGCTCATCATCGCTTCCTCATAGTTCGTAGGTTTATCATGGTCTAGTAACATGACTTCCAGAACAGGATTATTGTACCACTCTGGTGCGGACCGTACTCTGGAAAACCTACGAGGTTCTTGATCTGAAGTTTCATGATCATCATCATTAGCTTCCTCACTAATTGGTGTAGGAATCACTGGAACTGATTTCTGGGATGAACTACTTTCCAATTCGGGAGAATGTACAAATTACCTTATCAAGCTCTTACTTTCCTCCCACTCACTTCTTTCGAGAGAAACTCCTTCTCTAGAAAGGATCCATTCTTTAGCAATGAATATCTTGCCTTCCGATCTGTGATAGAAGGTGTACCCAATAGTTTCCTTTGGGTATTCTATGAAGACGCACTTCTCTGATTTGGGTTTGAGCTTATCAGGATGAAACTTTTTCACATAAGCATCGCAGCCCCAAACTTTAAGAAACGACAACTTGGGTTTCTTGCTAAACCACAGTTCATATGGTGTTGTCTCAATGGATTTAGATGGTGCCCTATTAAACGTGAATGCAGCTGTCTCTAATGCATAACCCCAAAACGATAGTGGTAAACTGATAAGAGATATCATAGATCACATCATATCTAGTAAAGTACGATTACGACGTTCGGACACACCATAACGTTGTGGTGTTCCAGGTGGCATGAGCTGTGAAACTATTCCACGTTGTTTTAATTGAAGACCAAACTCGTAACTCAAATATTCGTCTCCGCGATCAGATCGCAGAAACTTTCTTGTTACGATGATTTTTCACTTCACTCTAAAATTCTTTGAACCTTCTCAACTATTTCAGACTTATGTTTCATCAAGTAGATATACCCATATCTACTCAAATCATCTTGTGAAGGTCAGAAAATAACGATACTTGCCACGAGCATCAACACTCATTGGATCGCATACATCGGTATGTATTATTTCCAATAAGTCAGTAGCTTGTTCCATTGTTCCGGAGAACGGAGTATTAGTCATCTTGCCCAAAAGGCACGGTTCGCAAGCATCAAATGATTCATAACCAAGTGATTCTAAAAATCCATCTTTATGGAGTTTCTTCATGCGCTTTACACCGATATGACCCAAATGGAGGTGCCACAAATAAGTTGCACTATCATTATTAACTTTGCATCTTTTGGCATCAATATTATGGATATGTGTATCACTACGACCGAGATCCAATAAAACTTATTTTCATTGGGTGTATGACCATCGAAGGTCTTATTCATGTAAACAGAATAACAATTATTCTCTAACTTTAAATGAATAACCGTATCGCATAAACATGATCAAATCATATCCATGCTCAACGCAAACACCAAATAACATTTATTTAGGTTTAACACTAAACCCGAAAGTATAGGGAGTGTGCGATGATGATCATATCAATCTTGGAACTACTTCCAACACTCATCGTCACTTCCCCTTCAACTAGTCTCTGTTTATTCTGTAACTCCTGTTTCAAGTTACTAATGTTAGCAACCGAACAAGTATCAAATACTCAGGGGCTACTAATCACTAGTAAGGCACACATTAATAACCTGTATATCAAATATACCCTTGTTCACTTTGCCATCCTTCTTATCCACCAAATATTCAGGGCATTTACGCTTCGGTGAATATTTCCTTTGCGATGTAAGCACTCGGTTTGGGCTTTGGTCCAGCTTTGGTCTTCTTCACGGGAGTGACAACTTGTTTGCCATTCTACTTGAAGTTTCCCTTTTTTTTCCTTTGCCCTTTTCTTGAAACTAGTGGTCTTGTCAATCATCAACACTTGATGCTCTTTCTTGATTTCTACCTTTGTCGATTTCAACATCACGAAGAGCTTGGGAATCGTTTTCGTCATCCCTTGCATTATAGTTCATCATGAAGTTCCACTAACTTGGTGATGGTGACTAGAGAACTCTGCCAATCACTATCTTATCTGGAAGATTAACTCCCACTTGATTCAAGCGATTGTAGTACTCAGACAATCTAAGCACTTGCTCACTAGTTGAGCGATTCTCCTCCATCTTTTAGCTGTAGAACTTGTTGAAGACTTCATATCTCTCAACTCGGGTATTTGCTTGAAATATTAACTTCAACTCCTCGAACATCTCATATGGTCCATGACGTTCAAAACGTCTTTGAAGTCCCGATTCTAAGCCGTTAAGCATGGTGCACTAAACTATCAAGTAGTCATCATATTGAGTTAGCTAAACGTTCATAACGTCTGCATCTGCTCCTGCAATAGGTTTGTCACCTAGCGGTGCATCAAGGACATAATTCTTCTGCGCAGCAATGAGGATAAACCTCAGATCACGGATCCAATCCGCATCATTGCTACTAACATCTTTCAACACAATTTTCTCTAGGAACATATCAAAATAAACATATGAAAGCAACAACGCGAGCTATTGATCTATAACATAATTTGCAAAATACTACCAGGACTAAGTTCATGATAAATTTAAGTTCAATTAATCATATTACTAAAGAACTCCCACTTAGACAGACATCTCTCTAGTCATCTAAGTGATCACGTGATCCAAATCAACTAAACCATAACCGATCATCACGTGAGATGGAGTAGTTTTCAATGGTGAACATCACTATGTTGATCATATCTATTATATGATTCACGCTCGACCTTTCGGTCTCCGTGTTCCGAGGCCATATCTGCATATGCTAGGCCCGTCAAGTTTAACCTGAGTATTCCGCGTGTGCAAAACTGGCTTGCACCCGTTGTAGATGGACGTAGAGCCTATCACACCCGATCATCACGTGGTGTCTCAGCACGAAGAACTTGACGGAGAACACTTCTTGATAATTTTAGTGAGAGATCATCTTAAAATGCTACCGTCAATCAAAGCAAGATAAGATGCATAAAGGATAAACATCACATGCAATCAATATAAGTGATATGATATGACCATCATCATCTTGTGCTTGTGATCTCCATCTCCGAAGCACCGTCGTGATCACCATCGTCACCGGCGCGACACCTTGATCTCCATCGTAGCATCATTGTCGTTTACGCCATCTATTGCTTCTACGACTATCGCTACCGCTTAGTGATAAAGTAAAGCAATTACAGAGGCGTTGCATTTCATACAATAAGCGACAACCATATGGCTCCTGCCGATTGCCGATAACCGGTTACAAAACATGATCATCTCATACAATAAAATATAGCATCACGTCTTGGCCATATCACATCACAACTTGCCCTGCAAAAACAAGTTAGACGTCCTCTACTTTGTTGTTGCAAATTTTACGTGGCTGCTACAGGCTTAGCAAGAACCGCTCTTACCTATGCATCAAAAACCACAACGATAGTTCATCAAGTTGGTGCTGTTTTAACCTTCGCAAGGACCGGGCGTAGCCACACTCGATTCAGCTAAAGTGAGAGAGACAGACACCTGCCAGCCACCTTTAAGCACGAGTGCTCGTAGCAGTGAAACCAGTCTCGCGTGGCGTCTGGCGTAATGTCGGTCCGGGCCGCTTCATCTCACAATACCGCCGAACCAAAGTATGACATGCTGGTAAGCAGTATGACTTGTATCGCCCACAACTCACTTGTGTTCTACTCGTGCATATAACATCAATGCATAAAACCTAGGCTCGAATGCCACTGTTGGGGAACGTAGTAATTTCAAAAAAAATCCTACGCACACGCAAGATCATGGTGATGCATAGCAACGAGAGGGGAGAGTGTCTCCACGTACCCTCGTAGACCGTAAGCGGAAGCGTTATGACAATGCGGTTGATGTAGTCGTACGTCTTCACGATCCGACCGATCCAAGCACCGAACGTACGGCACCTCCAAGTTCAGCACACGTTCAGCTTGATGACGATCTCCGGCCTCCGATCCAGCCGAGCTCCGGAGATGAGATCCGTCAGCACGATGGCGTGGTGACGATGATGATGCTCTACCGGCGCAGGGCTTCGCCTAAACTCCGCGACGATATGACCGAGGTGGAATATGGTGGAGGGGGGCACCGCACACGGCTAAGGAACGATCCGTAGATCAACTTGTGTGTCATGCGGTGCCCCCCTGCCCCCGTATATAAAGGAGCAAGGAGGAGGGGGCGGCCAAGGAGAGGAGGCGCGCCCAAGGGGGGCAATCCTACTCCTAGTAGGATTCCCCCCTCTTTCCAAGTCCTACTAGGAGAAGGCAAGGAAGGGGAGGAGAAGGAGAAGGAAGGAGAGGGAGGAGAAGAAGGAAAGGGGGGCCGGCCCACTAGTCCAATTCGGTTTGGGCTAGGGGGGCCGCACGCCCTTCATCCTCTCTTCCACCACTTGGCCCATGAGGCCCAATGCTTCTTCCTCATATTCCCGTAACTCCCCGGTACCCCCGAAAATACCCGAATCACTCGGAACCTTTCCGAACTCCGAATATAGTCGTCCAATATATCGATCTTTACATCTCGACCATTTTGAGACTCCTCGTCATGTCCCCGATCCCATCCGGGACTCCGAACTCCTTCGGTACATCAAAACTCATAAACTCATAATAAAACTGTCATCGAAACCTTAAGCGTGCGGACCCTACGGGTTCGAGAACTATGTAGACATGACCTAGAACCATTCTCGGTCAATAACCAATAGCGGGACCTGGATGCCCATATTGGTTCCTACATATTCTATGAAGATCTTTATCGGTCAAACCGCATAACAACATACGTTGTTCCCTTTGTCATCGGTATGTTACTTGCCCGAGATCTGATCGTCGGTATCCAATACCTAGTTCAATCTCGTTACCCGCAAGTTTCTTTACTCGTTCTGTAATGCATCATCACGTAACCAACTCATTGGTCACATTGCTTGCAAGGCTTATAATGATGTGTATTACCGAGAGGGCCCAGAGATACTTCTCCGACGATCGGAGTGACAAAACCTAATCTCGAAATACGCCAACTCAACATGTACCTTTGGAGGCACCTGTAGTACTCCTTTATAATCACCCAGTTACGTTGTGACGTTTGGTGGCACCCAAAGTGTTCCTCCGGTAAACGGGAGTTGCATAATCTCATAGTTACAGGAACATGTATAAGTTATGAAGAAAGCAATAGCAACATACTAAACGATCAAGTGCTAGGCTAACGGATTGGGTCAAGTCAATCACATCATTCTCCTAATGATGTGATCCCGTTAATCAAATGACAACTCTTTTGTCCATGGTTAGGAAACATAACCATCTTTGATAAACGAGCTAGTCAAGTAGAGGCATACTAGTGACACTATGTTTGTCTATGTATTCACACATGTATTATGTTTCCGGTTAATACAATTCTAGCATGAATAATAAACATTTATCATGATATAAGGAAATAAATAATAACTTTATTATTGCCTCTAGGGCATATTTCCTTCAGGTAGAACATCATCATCGTCACCACGCCGTCGTGCTGACGGAACTCATCCCCGACACCCTGCTGGATCGGAGTCCGGGGATCGTCATCGAGCTGAACGTGTGCTGAACTCGGAGGTGTCGTACGTTCGGTGCTTGGATCGGTCGTATCGTGAAGATGTACGACTACATCAACCACGTTGTCATAACGCTTCCTCTTACGGTCTACTATGGTACGTGGACAACACTCTCCCCTCTCGTTGCTATGCATCACCATGACTTGCGTGTGCGTAGGAATTTTTTTGAAATTACTACGTTCCCCAACAGTGGCATCCGAGCCTAGGTTTTATGCGTTGATGTTATATGCACGAGTAGAACACAAGTGAGTTGTGGGCGATACAAGTCATACTGCTTACCAGCATGTCATACTTTGGTTCAGCGGTATTGTTGGATGAAGCGGCCCGGACCGACATTACGCGTACGCTTATGCGAGACTGGTTTTACCGCCGTGCTTTGCACACAGGTGACTAGCGGGTGTCTTTTTCTCCAACTTTAGTTGAACCGAGTGTGGCTATGCTCGGTCCTTGCGAAGGTTAAAACAGCACTAACTTGACGAACTATCATTGTGATTTTGATGCGTAGGTAAGAACGGTTCTTGCTCAGCCCGTAGCAGCCACGTAAAATTTGCAACAACAAAGTAGAGGACGTCTAACTTGTTTTTGCAGGGCATGTTGTGATGTGATATGGTCAAGACGTGATGCTATATTTTATTGTATGAGATGATCATGTTTTGTAACGAAGTTATCGGCAATGGCGAGAGCCATATGGTTGTCACTTTATTGTATGAAATGCAAGCATACTGTAATTGCTTTACTTTATCACTAAGCGGTAGCGATAGTCGTAGAAGCAATAGATGGCGAACGACAACGATGCTATGATGGAGATCAAGGTGTCGCGCCGGTGGCGATGGTGATCACGAAGGTGCTTGGAGATGGAGATCACAAGCACAATATGATGATGGCCATATCATATCACTTATATTGATTGCATGTGATGTTTATCCTTTATGCATCTTATCTTGCTTTGATTGACGGTAGCATTTTAAGATGATCTCTCACTAAAAATTATCAAGAAGTGTTCTCCCTGAGTATGCACCATTGCGAAAGTTCTTCGTGCTGAGACACCATGTGATGATCGGGTGTGATAGGCTCTACGTTCAAATACAATGGGTGCAAAACAGTTGCACACGCGGAATACTCAGGTTAAACTTGATGAGCCTAGCATATAATAGATATGGCCTCGTAACACGGAGACCGAAAGGTCGAACGTGAATCATATAGTAGATATGATCAACATAGTGATGTTCACCATTGAAACTACTCCATCTCACGTGATGATCGGACATGGTTTAGTTGATTTGGATCACGTGGTCACTTAGATGACTAGAGAGATGTCTGTCTAAGTGGGAGTTCTTAAGTAATATGATTAATTGAACTTAAATTTGTCATGAACTTAGTACCTGATAGTATTTTGCTTGTCTATGTTTGTTGTAGATAGATGGCTCGTGTTGTTGTTCCGTTGAATTTTAATGCGTTCCTTGAGAAAGCAAAGTTGAAAGATGATGGTAGCAATTACACGGACTGGGTCTGTAACCTGAGGATTATCCTCATTGCTGCACAAAAGAATTATGTCCTGGAAGCACCGCTGGGTGCCAGAGCCTCTCGCTGATGCTGGCGGCGATGTTAAGAACGTCTGGCGAGCAAGCCGATGACTACTCGATAGTTCAATGTGCCATGCTTTACGGCTTAGAACCGGGTCTTCAACGACGTTTTGAGCGTCATGGAGCATATGAGATGTTCCAAGAGTTGAAGTTACTATTTCAAGCAAATGCCCGGATTGAGAGATATGAAGTCTCCAATAAGTTCTATAGCTGCAAGAGGGAGGAGAATAGTTACATCGGTGAACACATACTCAAAATGTCGGGTATAATAATCACTTGATTCAATTGGGAGTTAATCTTCCTGATGATAGTGTCATTGACAGAATTTTTCAATCACTGCCACCAAGCTACAAGAGCTTTGTGATGAACTACAATATGCAAGGGATGGACAAGACTATTCCCGAGCTCTTCGCAATGCTGAAAGCCGCGGAGGTAGAAATCAATAAAGAGCATCAAGTGTTGATGGTCAACAAAACCACCAGTTTCAAGAAAAAGGGCAAAGGGAAGAAGAAGGGGAACTTCAAGAAGAACAGCAAACAAGTTGCTGCTCAAGAGAAGAAACCCAAGTCTAGACCTAAGCCTGAGACTGAGTGCTTCTACTACAAGCAGACTAGACACTGGAAGCAGAACTGCCCCAAGTATTTGGCGGATAAGAAGGATGGCAAAGTGAACAAAGGTATATGTGATATACATGTTATTGATGTGTACCTTACTAATGCTCGCAGTAGTACGAGTATTTGATATTGGTTCATTGCTAATATTTGCAACTCAAGCAGGACTATGGACTAGCGAAGATTGGCTAAGGACGAGGTGACGATGTGCGTGGGAAATGGTTCCAAAGTCGATGTGATCACAGTCGGCACGCTACCTCTACATCTACCATCGGGGTTAGTTTAAAACCTAAATAATTGTTATTTGGTGCCAGCGTTGAGCATGAACATTATATCTGGATCTTGTTTGATGTGAGACAGTTATTCTTTTAAATCAGAGAATAATGGTTGTTCTATTTATATGAGTAATATCTTTTATGGTCATGCACCCTTGAAGAGTGGTTTATTTTTATTGAATCTCGATAGTAGTGATACACATATTCATAGTGTTGAAACCAAAAGATGCAGAGTTGATAATGATAGTGCAACTTATTTGTGGCACTGCCGTTTAGGTCATATCGGTATAAAGCGCATGAAGAAACTCCATACTGATGGACTTTTGGAATCACTTGGTACTTGCGAACCGTGCCTCATGGGCAAGATGACTAAAACGCCGTTCTCCGGAACTATGGAGCGAGCAACTGTTTTGTTGGAAATCATACATACTGATGTTTGTGGTCCAATGAATATTGAGGCTCGCGGCGGGTATCGTTATTTTCTCACCTTCACAGATGATTTGAGCAGATATGGGTATATCTACTTAATGAAACACAAGTCCGAAACATTTGAAAAGTTTAAAGAATTTCAGAGTGAAGTGGAAAATCATCGTAACAAGAAAATAAAATTTCTACGATCGATCGTGGAGGAGAATATTTGAGTTACGAGTTTGGCTTACATTTGAAACAATGCGGAATAGTTTAGCAACTCACGCCACCGGAACACCACAGCGAAATGGTGTGTCCGAGCGTCGTGAATCGTACTTTACTAGATATGGTGCGATCTATGATGTCTCTTACCGATTTACCGCTATCGTTTTGGGGTTATGCTTTAGAGACGGCCGCATTCACGTTAAATAGGGCACCATCAAAATCCGTTGAGACGACGCCTCATGAACTGTGGTTTAGCAAGAAACCAAAGTTTTCGTTTCTTAAAGTTTGGGGTTGCGATGCTTATGTGAAGAAACTTCAACCAGATAAGCTCGAACCCAAATCGGAGAAATGTGTCTTCATAGGATACCCAAAAGAGACTATTGGGTACACCTTCTATCACAGATCTGAGGGCAAAATTTTCGTTGCTAAATTCGGATCCTTTCTAGAGAAGGAGTTTCTCTCGAAAGAAGTGAGTGGGAGGAAAGTAGAACTTGATGAGGTAACTGTACCTGCTCCCTTATTGGAAAGTAGTCCATCACAAGAACCGGTTCCTCTGACAACTACACCAATTAGTGAGGAAGCTAATGATATTGATCATGAAACTTCAGATCAAGTTTCTACTGAACCTCGTAGGTCTACCATAGTAAGATCCGCACCAGAGTGGTATGGTAATCCTATTCTGGAAGTCATGTTACTTGACCATGGCGAACCTACGAACTATGAGAAGCGATGATGAGCCCAGATTCATAAAATGGCTAGAAGCAATGAAATCTGAGATGGGATCCATGTATGAGAACAAAGTATGGACTTTGGTTGACTTGCCCGATGATCAACAAGCCATTGAGAATAAATGGATCTTTAAGAAGAAGACTGACGCTGATGGTAATGTAACTGTCTATAAAGCTCGACTTGTTGCAAAAGGTTTTCGACAAGTTCAAGGGGTTGACTACGATGAGACTTTCTCACCCGTAGCGATGCTTAAGTCTGTCTGAATCATGTTAGCAATTGCTGCATTTTATGATTATGAAATTTGGCAAATGGATGTCAAAACTGCATTCTTGAATGGATTTCTGGAAGAAGAGTTGTATATGATGCAACCAGAAGGTTTTGTCGATCCAAAAAGTGCTAACAAAGTATACAAGCTCCAGCGATCCATTTATGGACTGGTGCAAGCATCTCGGAGTTGGAATAAACACTTTGATAGTGTGATCAAAGCATATGGTTTTATACAGACTTTTGGAGAAGCTTTGTATTTACAAGAAAGTGAGTGGGAGCTCTGTAGCATTTCGGATATTATATGTAGATGACATATTATTAATTGGAAATGATATAGAATTTCTGGATAGCATAAAGGGATACTTGAATAAAAGTTTTTCAATGAAAGACCTCGGTGAAGCTGCTTACATATTGGGCATCAAGATCTATAGAGATAGATCAAGGCGCTTAATTGGACTTTCACAAAGCACATACCTTGAAAAAGTTTTGAAAAAGTTCAAAATGGATCGAGCAAAGAAAGCGTTCTTGCACGTATTACAAGGTGTGAAGTTGAGTCGACTCAATGCCCGACCACAGCAGAAGATAGAGAGAAAATGAAAGATGTTCCTATGCTTCAGCCATAGGCTCTATCATGTATGCAATGCTGTGCACCAGACCTGACGTATGCTTAGCAATAAGCTTGGCAGGGAGGTACCAAAGTAATCCAGGAGTGGATCACTGGACAGCGGTCAAGAACATCCTGAAATACCTGAAAAGGACTAAGGATATGTTGAAGGAAATATGCCCTAGAGGCAATAATAAAGTTATTATTTATTTCCTTATATCATGATAAATGTTTATTATTCATGCTAGAATTGTATTAACCGGAAACATGATACATGTGTGAATACATAGACAAAACTATAGTCACTAGTATGCCTCTACTTGACTAGCTCATTAATCAAAGATGGTTATGTTTCCTAACCATAGACATGTGTTGTCATTTGATTAATGGGATTACATCATTAAGAGAATGATGTGATTGACATGACCCATCCCGTTAGCTTAGCACATGTGAAGGAAATATGCCCTAGAGGCAATAATAAAGTTATTATTTATTTCCTCATATCATGATAAATGTTTATTATTCATGCTAGAATTGTATTAACCGGAAACATGATACGTGTGTGAATACATAGACAAAACTATAGTCACTAGTATGCCTCTACTTGACTAGCTCATTAATCAAAGATGGTTATGTTTCCTGACCATAGACATGTGTTGTCATTTGATTAGTGGGATCACATCATTAGAAGAATGATGTGATTGACATGACCCATCTGTTAGCCTAGCACTTGATCGTTTAGTATCTTGCTATTGCTTTCTTCATGACTTATACAAAGTTCCTGCAACTATGAGATTGTGCAACTCCGTTTACGGAAGAACACTTTGTGTGCTATCAAGCGTCACAAGCGAATCGGGTGATTATAAAGGTGCTCTCTGGTGTTTCGAAGGTACATGTTGGGTTGGCATAATTCAATATTAGGATTTGTCACTCCGATTGTCGGAGAGGTATCTCTGGGCCCTCTCGGTAATACTCATCACCTAAGCCTTGCAAGCATATAACTAATGAGTTAGTTATGAGATGATGTATTACGGAACGAGTAAAGAGACTTGCGGTAGCGAGATTGAACTAGGTATAGGATACCGACGATCAAATCTCGGCAAGTAACATACCGATGACAAAGGAACAACGTATGTTGTTATGCGGTTTGACCGATAAAGATCTTCATAGAATATGTAGGAACCAATATGGGCATCCAGGTCCCGCTATTGGTTATTGACCGAGGCGTGTCTCGGTCATGTCTACATTGTTCTCGAACCGTAGGGTCCGCACGCTTAAGGTTTCGATGCGGTTATATTATGAGTTTATGTATTTTGATGTACGAAGGTTGTTCGAGTCCGGATGTGATCACGGACATGACGAGGAGTCTCGAAATGGTCGAGACATAAAGATTGATATATTGGACGGATATATTTGGACACCGGAAAGGTTCCGGAGAGTTTGGGAATATACGGAGCTCGGAGGTTACCGGAACCCCGAGTAAGTATATGGGCCTTATTGGGCCTTAGTGGAAGGGAGGGAAGGAGCAAGGAGGCGCCCCCAGCCCAATCCGGTGGGAGGGGCCCCCCCTTCCTTTCTCCTCCCCTCTTCCTTCCTTTTCCTACTCCGAATAGGAAAGGGGGGGCCAAACCTACTTGGAGTAGGTTTGCCCCCCCTAGGGCGCGCCACCCCTTGGGCCGGTCTCCTCCTCCCTCCCTCCTTTATATACGAGGGTAGGGGGGCACCCTAGACACACAAGTTGATCATTGAGATCGTTCCTTAGCCGTGTGCGGTGCCCCCCTCCACGATATTACACCTCGGTCATATTGTAGCGGTGCTTAGGCGAAGCCCTGCGACAGGAGAACATCAAGAACGTCACCACACCGTCGTGCTGACGGAACTCCTCCCCGCGCCTCTGCTGGATCGGAAATCGGGGTGCGTCATCGAGCTGTACATGTGTCAAGAACTCGGAGGTGCCAGAGTAACGGTGCTTGGATCGGTTGGACCGGGAGGACGTATGACTACTTCCTCTATGTTGCGTCAACGCTTCCGCTTGATCTCACGAGTGCGTAGACAACACTCTCCCCTCTCGTTGCTATGCATCACCATGATCTTGCGTGTGCGTACGAAATTTTTTGAAATTACTACGTTCCCCAACAACATGATCGTTTAGTATTCTGCTATTGCTTTCTTCATGACTTATACATGTTCCTGTAACTATGAGAATTATGCAACTCCGTTCTTGGAGGAACACTTTGGGCACTACCAAGCGCCACAGCGTAATCTGGGTGATTATAAAGGAGTACTACAGGTGTCTCCGAAGGTACATGTTGAGTTGGCGTATTTCGAGATTAGGTTTTGTCACTCCGATTGTCGGAGAGGTATCTCTGGGCCCTCTCGGTAATACTCATCACTTAAGCCTTGCAAGCATTATAACTAATGAGTTAGTTGTGAGATGACGTACATGAGCGAGTAAAGAGACTTGCCGGTAACGAGATTGAACTAGGTATTGGATACCGACGATCGAATCTCGGGCAAGTAACATACCGATGACAAAGGGAACAACGTATGTTGTTATGCGGTTTGACCGATAAAGATCTTCGTAGAATATGTAGGAACCAATATGGGCATCCAGGTCCCGCTATTGGTTATTGACCGAGAATGTTTTTAGGTCATGTCTACATAGTTCTCGAACCCGTAGGGTTCGCACGCTTAACGTTTCGATGACAGTTTTATTATGAGTAATATTGGAAGCCTATGTTTGGACATCGGAATGGTTCTGGGTGAAATCGGCATTTTACCGGAGTACCGGGAGGTTACCGGAACCCCCCGGGGGGTTAATGGGCCTACATGGGCCAAGAGGGAGAAGAGGAAGGAGGAGGAGGGGGCCGCGCGCCCCTCCCCCTCCTAGTCCGAATAGGACAAGGGAAGGGGGGCGGCGCCCCCTTTCCTTCCCCTCTTCCTCCTCTTTCCCCTCTCTCCTACTCCTACTTGGAAAGGGAGTCCTACTCCCGGTGGGAGTAGGACTCCCCCCTGGCGCGCCCCTAGGGCGGCCTCCTCCCCCTTGGCTCCTTTATATACGGGGCGGGGGCACCCCATAGACACACAAGTTGATCTACGGATCATTCCTTAGCCGTGTGCGGTGCCCCTTCCACCATATTCCACCTCGGTCATATCGTCGCGGAGTTTAGGCGAAGCCCCTGCGCCGGTAGAACATCATCATCGTCACCACACCGTCGTGCTGACGGAACTCATCTCCGGAGCCTTTGCTGGATCGGAGGGCGGAGATCGTCATCGAGCTGAACGTGTGCTGAACTCGGAGGCTCCGTTACGTTCGATGCTTGGATCGGTCGGATCGTGAAGGCGACGACTACATCAACCGCAAGCGTTGTGCTAGCGCTTCACTTACGGTCTCACAGTGCGTGGGCGAACACTCTCCTCTCTCATTGCTATATCATCACCATGATCTTGCGTGTGCGTAGGAAATTTTTGAAATTACTACTTCTCCAATGATGGCATCCGAGCCTAGGTTTTATCGTTGATGTTATATGCATGAGTAGAACACAAGTGAGTTGTGGGCGATACAAGTCATCTTGCTTACCAGCATGTCATACTTTGGTTCAGCGGTATTGTGAGATGAAGCGGCCGGACCGACATTACGCCAGACGCTTACGCGAGACTGGTTTCACTGCGTTACGAGCACTCGTGCTTAAAGGTGGCTGGCGGGTGTCTGTCTCTCTCACTTTAGCTGAACCGAGTGTGGCTACGCCCGGTCCTTGTGAAGGTTAAAACAGCACCAACTTGACGAACTATCGTTGTGGTTTTTGATGCGTAGGTAAGAACGGTTCTTGCTAAGCCCGTAGCAGCCACGTAAAATTTGCAACAACAAAGTAGAGGACGTCTAACTTGTTTTTGCAGGGCATGTTGTGAATACTCAGGTTATACTTGACGAACCTAGCATATGCAGATATGGCCTCGGAACACGGAGACCGAAAGGTCGAGCGTGAATCATATAGTAGATATGATCAACATAGTGATGTTCACCACTGAAAACTACTCCATCTCACGTGATGATCGGTTATGGTTTAGTTGATTTGGATCACGTGATCACTTAGATGACTAGAGAGATGTCTGTCTAAGTGGGAGTTCTTAAGTAATATGATTAATTGAACTTAAATTTATCATGAACTTAGTACCTGATAGTATCTTGCTTGTCTATGTTTGTTTGTAGATAGATGGCTCGTGCTATTGTTCCGTTGAATTTAATGCGTTCCTTGAGAAAGCAAAGTTGAAAGATGATGGTAGCAATTACACGGACTGGGTCCGTAATTCGAGGACTATCCTCATTGCTGCACAGAAGAGTTAATCCCCGAAGCACCGCTGGGTGCCGAACTGCTTGTTGATGCAACCGACGGCGGTAAGAACGTCTGGCGAGCAAAGCTGATGACTACTCTATAGTTCGATGTGCCATGCTTTACGGCTTAGAATCGGGTCTTCAACGACGTTTTGAGCGTCATGGAGCATATGAGATGTTCGAGGAGTTGAAGTTAATATTTCAAGCAAATGCCCGGATTGAGAGATATGAAGTCTCCAATAAGTTCTACTGTACTGCAAGATGGAGGAGAATAGTTCGTCGGTGAACATATACTCAGAATGTGCTGGGTATAACAATCACTTGATTCAACCGGGAGTTAATCTTCACGATGATAGTGTCATTGATGTAATTCTTCAATCATCGCCACCAAGCTACAAGAGCTTTGTGATGAACTATAATATGCAAGGGATGAACAAGACTATTCCCGAGCTCTTCGCGATCTTTGAAAGCAGCGGAGGTAGAAATCAGAAGGAGCATCAAGTGTTGATGGTCAACAAGACCACTAGTTTCAAGAAAAGGGCAAAGGAAAGAAGAAGGGGAACTTCAAAAGAACGGCAAGCAAGTTGCTACTCAAGAGAAGAAACCCAAGTCTGGACCTAAGCCTGAAATCGAAAGTGCTTCTCCGCAAGCGGTCGTCATGGAAGTGGAACTGCCCCAAGTATTTGGCGATAAGAAGGATGGCAAAGTGAACAAAGGTATATGTGATATACATGTTATTGATGTATGCGTAACTAGAGCTCGTAGTAGCACTGGGTATTTGATATTGGTTACATTGCTAATATTTGCAACTCAAAAGCGAGGACTACGGAATAAGCGAGCACTGGCCAAGGACGAGGTGACGATGCACATGGGAAATGGTTCCAAAGTCGATGTGATCGCCGTGGGCACGCTACCTCTACATCTACCATCGGGATTAGTTTTAGACCTAAATAATTGTTATTTGGTGCCTGCGTTGAGCATGAACATTATATCTGGATCTTGTTTGATGCGAGACGGTTATTC
Organism: Aegilops speltoides; assembly: GCA_021437245.1. Classification (NCBI taxonomy): domain Eukaryota; kingdom Viridiplantae; phylum Streptophyta; class Magnoliopsida; order Poales; family Poaceae; genus Aegilops; species Aegilops speltoides. The sequence goes on along the minus strand of CM038141.1, from coordinate 102,339,089 downwards.
ATTTAAATCGAGAGAATAATGGTTGTTCTATTTATATGAGTAATATCTTTTATGGTCATGCACCCTTGAAGAGTGGTCTATTTTATTGAATCTCAATAGTAGTGATACACATATTCATAATGTTGAAGCCAAAAGATGCAGAGTTGATAATGATAGTGCAACTTATTTGTGGCATCGCCGTTTAGGTCATATCGATTGTAAAACGCATGAAGAAACTCCATCTTGATGGACTTTTGGAATCACTTGATTATGAATCACTTGGTACTTGCGAACCGTGCCTCATGGGCAAGATGACTAAAACGCTGTTCTCCGGTACTATGGAGAGAGCAACAGATTTGTTGGAAATCATACATACTGGATGTATGTGGCCGATGAATGTTGAGGCTCGTGGCGGATATCGTTATTTTCTCACCTTCACAGATGATTTGAGTAGATATGGGTATATCTACTTAACGAAGCACAAGTCTGAAACATTTGAAAAGTTCAAAGAATTTCAGAGTGAAGTAGAAAATCATCGTAACAAGAAAATAAAGTTTCTACGATCGATCGTGGAGGAGAATATTTGAGTTACGAGTTTGGTTTACATTTGAAACAATGCGGAATAGTTTAGCAACTCACGCCCACGGAACACCATAGCGAAATGGTGTGTCCAAACGTCGTAATCATACTTTACTTGATATGGTGCGATCTATGATGTCTCTTACCGATTTACCGCTATCGTTTTGGGGTTATGCTTTAGAGACGGCCGCATTCACGTTAAATAGGGCACCATCAAAATCCGTTGAGACGACACCTTATGAACTATGGTTTGGCAAGAAACCAAAGTTGTCGTTTCTTAAAGTTTGGGGCTGCGATGCTTATGTGAAGATGAAGGAAATATGCCCTAGAGGCAATAATAAAGTTATTATATATTTCCTCATATCATGATAAATGTTTATTATTCATGCTAGAATTGTATTAACCGGAAACATAATACATGTGTGAATATATAGACAAACAGAGTGTCACTAGTATGCCTCTACTTGACTAGCTTGTTAATCAAAGATGGTTATGTTTCCTAACCATGAACAAGGAGTTGTTATTTGATTAACAAGGTCACATCATTAGTTGAATGATATGATTGACATGACCCATTCCGTTAGCTTAGCACACGATCGTTTAGTATGTTGCTATTGCTTCCTTCATGACTTATACATGTTCCTATAACTATGAGATTATGCAACTCCGTTTACGGAGGAACACTTTGGTGCTACCAAAGCGTCACAGCGAATCGGGTGATTATAAAGGAGTACTACAGGTGTCTTCAAAGGCAGATGTTGGGTTGGCGTATTTCGAGATTAGGTTTTGTCACTCCGATAGTCGGAGAGGTATCTCTGGGCCCTCTCGGTAATACACATCACTTAAGCCTTGCAAGCATTACAACTAATGAGTTAGTTGTGAGATGATGTATTACTGAGCGAGTAAAGAGACTTGCGTAGCGAGATTGAACTAGGTATTGGATACCGACGATCGAATCTCGGGCAAGTAACATACCGATGACAAAGGAACAACGTATGTTGTTATGCGGTCTGACCGATAAAGATCTTCGTAGAATATGTAGGAACCAATATGGGCATCCAGGTCCGCTGTTGGTTATTGACCGTGAATAGTTCTAGGTCATGTCTACATTGTTCTCGAACCGTAGGGTCCATGCACGCTTAAGGTTACGATGGCGGTTATTATGAGTTTATGTATTTTGATGTACGAAGGAGTTTGAGTCCGGATGTGATCACGGACATGACGAGGAGTCTCGAATGGTCGAGACATAAAGATTGATATATTGGAAGCCTATGTTTGGAGTTGGAATGGTTCCGGACGAAAACGGAATTCTGGAAAACCGGAGGTTACGGAACCCCGGAGGTAAATGGGCCTCGGTGGGCCTTGAGGGAGAAGAGGAGGGGCGGCCAGGAGGTGGCGCGCCCTCTCCCCCAGTCCGAATAGGACAAGGAGGGGGGCGCCTTTCCTCTTCCCCTCCCCAAACCTAGTCCAACTAGGAAGGGGGGAGTCCTACTCGGTGGGAGTAGGACTCCTCCCGCGCCTCCTCTAGGGCGGCCGGGCCCCCTCCCTCCTTTATATACGGGGCAGGGGGGCACCTTGAGACACACAAGTTTGATCGTGAGATCGTTCCTTAGCCGCAGCGGTGCCCCTTCCACCATATTCCACCTCGGTTATACCGTCATGAAGCTTAAGCGAAGCCTGCGCCGTGAAACATCAAGATCGTCACCACGCCGTCGTCTTGTGGAACTCTCCTCGACACTCGGCTGGATCGAGTCGAGGGGCGTCATCGAGCTGTACGTGTGTCAAGAACTGGGGCGCCGAGTAACGGCGCGGGATCGGTCGGATCGCGAGGAGAAAGTCGACTACTTCCTCTACGTTGTGATCGCTTCCGCTTGGTCTCACGAGGGTGCGTAGACAACACTCTCCCTCTCGTTGCTATACATCACCATGATCTTGCGTGTGCGTAGGAAAATTTTTGAAATTACTCGTTCCCCAACAGTGGTATCGAGCCTAGGTTTTATGGTTTGATGTTTTGCACGAGTAGAACACAAGTGAGTTGTGGGCGATACAAGTCATCTTGCCTACCAAGCATGTCATACTTTGGTTCAGCGGTATTGTGAGATGAAGCGGCCCGGACCGACATTACGCAGACGCTTACGCGAGACTGGTTTCACCGCTGCGAGCACTCGTTGCTTAAAGGTGACTGGTGGGTGCTGTCTCTCTCACTTTAGTTGAACCGAGTGTGGCTACGCCCGGTCCTTGAGAAGGTTAAAAGCGAGTCTATTTGACGAAATATCGTTGTGGTTTTGATGCGAGGTGAGACGGTTCTTGCTTAAGCCCGTAGCAGCCACGTAAAATTTGCAACAACAAAGTAGAGGACGTCTAACTTGTTTTTGCAGGGCATGTTGTGATGTGATATGGTCAAGGCGTGATGCTATATTTTATTGTATGAGATGATCATGTTTTGTAACGAAGTTATCGGCAATCGGCTGGAGCCATATGGTTGTCGCTTTATTGTATGCAATGCAATCGCATACTGTAATGCTTTACTTTATCACTAAGCGGTAGCGATAGTCGTAGAAGCATAAGTTTGGCGAGGCGACAACGATGCTACGATGGAGATCAAGGTGTCGCGCCGGTGACGATGGTGATCATGGTGGTCTTTGCAAGATGGAGATCATGAAGCACAAGATGATGATGACCATATCATATCACTTATATTGATTTGCATGTGATGTTTATCCTTTATGCATCTTATCTTGCTTTGATTGACGGTAGCATTATAAGATGATCTCTCACTAAATTATCAAGAAGTGTTCTCCCGAGTATGCACCGTTGCCAAAGTTAAATCGTGCCCGGACACCACGTGATGATCGGGTGTGATAAGCTCTCGTCCATCTACAACGGGTGCAAGCCAGTTTTGCACCGCAGAATACTCGGGTTATACTTGACGAGCCTAGCATATGCAGATATGGCCTCGGAACACGGAGACCGAAAGGTCGGCGTGAATCATATAGTAGATATGATCAACATAAGATGTTCACCATTGAAAACTACTCCATCTCACGTGATGATCGGTTATGGTTTAGTTGATTTGGATCACGTGATCACTTAGATGACTAGAGAGATGTCTGTCTAAGTGGGAGTTCTTAAGTAATATGATTAATTGAACTTAAATTTATCATGAACTTAGTCCCGTAGTATTTTGCAAATTATGTTGTAGATCAATAGCTCGCGTTGTTGCTTTCATATGTTTGTTTTTGATATGTTCCTAGAAAATTGTGTTGAAAAATGTTAGTAGCAATGATGCGGATTCAATCCGTGATCGGAGGTTTATCCTCATTGCTGCCGTGAAGAATTATGTCCTTAATGCACCGCTAGGTGATAGACCTATTGCAGGAGCGGATGCGAGGCGTTATGAGCGTTTGGCTAGCTCAATATGATGACTACTTGATAGTTTTGTGCACCATGCTTTATGGCTTAGAATCGGGACTTCAAAGATGTTTTGAACATCATGGACCATATGAGATGTTCCAGAATTTGAAGTTAATATTTCAAGCAAATACCGAGTTGAGAGATATGAAGTCTCCAACAAGTTCTATAGCTAAAAGATGGAGGAGAATCGCTCAACTAGTGAGCATGTGCTCAGATTATGCAGGTACTTCAATCGCTTGAATCAAGTGGGAGTTAATCTTCGAGATAAGATAGTGATTTGAGAATTCTCTAGTCACCATCACCAAGTTAGTAGAACTTCGTGATGAACTATAGTATGCAAGGGATGACGAAAATAATTCCGGGCTCTTCGTGATGTTGAAATCGGCGAAGGTAGAAATCAAGAAAGAGCATCAAGTGTTGATGGTTGACAAGATCACTAGTTTCAAGAAAAGGGCAAAGGAAAGAAAGGGAACTTCAAGTAGATTGACAAGCAAGTTGTCACTCCCACGAAGAAGCCCAAAGCTGAACCAAAGCCTGAAACTGAGTGCTTACACTGCAAAGGAAATGGTCACTGGAAGCGGAACTGCCCTAAATATTTGGTGGATAAGAAGGATGGCAAAGTGAAAAGGGTATATTTGATATACATGTGTTTGATGTGTGCTTTACTAGTGTTTATAGCAACCCCTCGGTATTTGGTACTGGTTCAGTTACTAAGAGTAGTAACTCAAGCGGAGTTGCGTAGAATAAGCGAAACTAGTTAAGGGTGAAGTAACGATGTGTGTTGAAAGTAGTTTCAAGATTGATATGATCATCATCGCACACTCCCTATACTTTCGGGATTAGTGTTGAACCTAAATAAATGTTATTTGGTGTTTGCGTTGAGCATGAATATGATTTGATCGTGTTTATTGCAATACGGTTATTCATTTAAGTAAAAGAATAAACTGTTGTTCATTTACATGAATAAAACCTTATATGGTTACACACCCAATGAAAATTGTTCATTGGATCTCGATCGTAGTGATACACATATTCATAATATTGAAACCAAAAGATGCAAAGTTAATAATGATAGTGCAACTTATTTGTGGCACTTGCCGTTTAGGTCATATTGGTGTAAAGCGCATGAAGAAACTCCATCTTGATGGGATTTTGAAATCACTTGATTATGAATCACTTGATGCTTGCGAACCATGCCTCATGGGCAAGATGACTAAGACTCCGTTCTCGAACAATGGAGCGAGCAACTGACTTATTGGAAATAATACATACCGATGTATGCGATCCAATGAGTGTTAAGGCTCATGGTGGGTATCGTTATTTTCGACCTTCACAGATGATTTGAGCAGATATGGGTATATCTACTTGATGAAACATAAGTCTGAAATAGTTGAAAGGTTCAAAGAATTTCAGAGTGAAGTGGAAAATCATCGTGACAAGAAAATAAGATTTCTACGATCGATCGCGGAGACAAATATTTGAGTTCTGAGTTTGGTCTTCAATTAAAACAATGTGGAATAGTTTCACAAATTCATGCCACCGAACACCACATCATAATGGTGTGTCCGAGCGTCATAACCGTACTTTATTGGATATAGTACAATCTATGATGTTTCTTACCGATTTACCAATATCGTTTTGGGATCATGCATTAGAGACAGCTGCATTCACGTTAAATAGGGCACCATCTAAATCCGTTGAGGCGACACTATATGAACTGTGGTTTAGCAAGAAACCAAAGTTGTCGTTTCTTAAAGTTTGAGTCGCGATGCTTATGTGAAAAAGTTTCATCTGATAAGCTCGAACCCAAATCGAGAAGTGCGTCTTCATAGAATACCCAAAGGAAATTATTGGGTACACCTTCTATCACAGATCCGAAGGCAAGATATTCGTTGCTTAAAATGGATCCTTTCTAGAGAAGGAGTTTCTCTCGAAAGAAGTGAGTGGGAGGAAAGTAGAACTTGATGAGGTAATCGTACTGTTCCTTATTGGAAAGTAGTTCATCACGAAATCTGTTCTTGTGACTACTATACCAATTAGAGGAGGTTAATGATGATGATCATGTAACTTGAGATCAAGTTACTACCGAACCTCGTAGGTAAAATAGAGTGAGATTCGCACTGAGTGGTACGGTAATCATGTTACGGAGGTCATGTTACTTGACCATGACAACCTACGAACTATGAGGAAGCGATGATGAGCCCAGATTCCATAAAATGGTTTGAGACCATGAAATCGAGATATGATCCATGTATGAGAACAAAGTATGGACTTTGATGGATTTGCCCGATGATCGGCAAACCATAGAAAATAAATGGATCTTCAAGAGGAAGGCGGACGACGATAGTAGTGTTACTATCTACAAAGCTCGACTTGTGCAAAAGGTTTTGACAAGTTCAAGGTGTTGACTACAATGAGATTTTCTCAACTGTAGCGATGCTTAAGTCTGTCCGAATCATGTTAGCAATTGCCACAATTTATGAAATTTGGCAAATGGATGTAAAAACTGCATTCTGAATGGGTTTTAGGAGGAAGAGTTGTATATGATGCAACCGAAGGTTTTATCGATCCAAAGGAGCTAACAAAGTGTGCAAGCTCCAGCGATCCATCTATGGACTGGTGCAAGCATCTCGGAGTTGGAATATACGCTTTGATGAGTTGATCAAAGCATATAGTTTTATCTGAGACTTACGGTGAAGCTGTATTTACTAAAAAAGTGAGTGGGAGCACTACAACATTTCGATATGTATATGTGAATGACATATTGTAGATCGGAAATAATGTAGAATTATACGCAAAGCATAAAGAAGTGTTTGAAAGGAGTTTTTCAAAGAAAGACCTCGGTAAAGCTACTTACATATTGAGCATCAAGATCTATAGAGATAGATCAAGATGCTTGATAAGTTTTTTCAATGAGTACATACCTTGACAAGATTTTGAAGTAGTTCAAAATGGAGCAGTCAAAGAAAGAGTTCTTGCATGTGTTACAAGGTGTGAAATTGAGTAAGACTCAAAACCCGACCACGGCAGAAGATAGAAAGAGAATGAAAGTCATTCCCTATGCCTTGGCCATAGGTTCTATAAAGTATGCCATCTTTGTGTACCAGATCTATTGTATACCCTGCATTGATTTTGGCAAGGAGTACAATAGTGATCTAGGAGTAGATCCTTTGGACAGCGGTCAAAATTATCCTTAGTGGAATAAGGATATGTTTCTCGATTATGGAAGTGACAAAAGGTTAGTCGTAAAGGGTTACATCGATGTAAGTTTTGACACCGATCGGATGACTCTAAGTCTCGATCTAGATACATATTGAAAGTGGGAGCAATTAGCTAGAGTAGCTTCGTGCGAGCATTGTAGACATAGAAAAATTGCAAAATACATAACGGATCTGAATGTGAAAGACCCGTTGACTAAGACTCTCTCACAAGCAAAACATGATCACACCTTAGTACTCTTTGGGTGTTAATCACATAGCGATGTGAACTAGATTACTGAATCTAGTAAACCCTTTGGGTGTTGGTCACATGGCGATGTGAACTATGGGTGTTAATCACATGATGATGTGAACTATCGATGTTAATCACATGGTGATGTGATCTAGATTATTGACTCTAGTGCAAGTGGGAGGCTGAAGGAAATATGCCCTAGAGGCAATAATAAAGTTATTATATATTTCCTCATATCATGATAAATGTTTATTATTCATGCTAGAATTGTATTAACGGAAACATAATACATGTGTGAATATATAGACAAACAGTGTCACTAGTATGCCTCTACTTGACTAGCTTGTTAATCAAAGATGGTTATGTTTCCTAACCATGAACAAGGAGTTGTTATTTGATTAACAAGGTCACATCATTAGTTGAATGATATGATTGACATGACCCATTCCGTTAGCTTAGCACACGATCGTTTAGTATGTTGCTATTGCTTCCTTCATGACTTATACATGTTCCTATAACTATGAGATTATGCAACTCCGTTTACGGAGGAACACTTTGGTGCTACCAAGCGTCTGGCGTAATCGGGTGATTATAAAGGAGTACTACAGGTGTCTTCAAAGGCGGATGTTGGGTTGGCGTATTCGAGATTAGGTTTTGTCACTCCGATAGTCGGAGAGGTATCTCTGGGCCCTCTCGGTAATACACATCACTTAAGCCTTGCAAGCATTACAACTAATGAGTTAGTTGTGAGATGATGTATTACTGAGCGAGTAAAGAGACTTGCGTAGCGAGATTGAACTAGGTATTGGATACCGACGATCGAATCTCGGGCAAGTAACATACCGATGACAAAGGGAACAACGTATGTTGTTATGCGGTCGACCGATAAAGATCTTCGTAGAATATGTAGGAGCCAATATGGGCATCCAGGTCCCGCTGTTGGTTATTGACCGTGAATAGTTCTAGGTCATGTCTACATTGTTCTCGAACCGTAGGGTCCTGCACGCTTAAGGTTTCGATGGCGGTTATTATGAGTTTATGTATTTTGATGTACCGAAGGAGTTCGTGTCCCGGATGTGATCACGGACATGACGAGGAGTCTCGGAATGGTCGAGACATAAAGATTGATATATTGGAAGCCTATGTTTGGAGTTGGAATGGTTCGGACGAAAACGGAATTCTGGAAAACCGGAGGTTACTGGAACCCCGGGAGGTAAATGGGCCTCGGTGGGCCTTGAGGGAGAAGAGGAGGCCGGCCAGGAGGTGGCGCGCCCTCTCCCCCAGTCCGAATAGGACAAGGAGGGGGCGCGCCTTTCCTCTTCCCCTCCCCAAACCTAGTCCAACTAGGAAAGGGGAGTCCTACTCGGTAGGAGTAGGACTCCTCGGCAGCGCCTCCTCTAGGGCGGCCGGCCTTCCCCTCCCTCCTTTATATACGGGGCAGGGGGCACCTTGAGACACACAAGTTTGATCGTGAGATCGTTCCTTAGCCGTGCGGTGCCCCTTCCACCATATTCCACCTCGGTTATACTGTCATGAAGCTTAGGCGAAGCCTGCGCAGTGAAACATCAAGATCGTCACCACGCCGTCGTCTTGTGGAACTCTCCCTCGACACTCGGCTGGATCGAGTACGAGGGGCGTCATCGAGCTGTCGTGTGTCAAGAACTCGGGGCGCCGGATGTAACGGCGCCGGGATCGGTCGGATCGCGAGGAGAAAGTCGACTACTTCCTCTACGTTGTGATCGCTTCGCCGGGTCTACGAGGGTGCGTAGACAACACTCTCCCCTCTCGTTGCTATACATCACCATGATCTTGCGTGTGCGTAGGAAAATTTTTTGAAATTACTACGTTCCCCAACAGAAGAAACTTCAACCAGATAAGCTCGAATCCAAATCGGAGAAATGTGTCTTCATAGGATACCCAAAGGAAACTGTTGGGTACACCTTCTATCACAGATCAGAAGGCAAAACATTCGTTGCTAAGAATGGATCCTTTCTAGAGAAAGAATTTCTCTCGAAAGAAGTGAGTGGGAGGAAAGTAGAACTTGATGAGATAACTGTATCTACTCCCTTGTTGGAAGGTAGTTCATCACGAGAACCGGTTCCCGTGACAACTACACCAACTAGTGAGGAAGCTAATGATATTGATCATGAAACTTCAGATCAAGTTTCTGCTGAACCTCGTAGGTCTACAGAGTAAGATCCGCACCAGTGAGTGGTACGGTAATCCTGTTCGGAAGTCATGTTACTTGACCATGATGAACCTACGAACTATGAGGAAGCGATGATGAGCCCAGATTCATAAAATGGTGGAGGCCATGAAATCGAGATAGGATCCATGTATGAAAACAAAGTATGGACTTTGGTTGACATGCCCGATGATCGGCAAGCCATTGAGAATAAATGGATCTTTAAGAAGAAGACTGACGCTGATGGTAATGTTACTGTCTACAAGGCTCGACTTGTTGCAAAAGGTTTTCGACAAGTTCAAGGGGTTGACTACGATGAGACTTTCTCACCCGTAGCGATGCTTAAGTCTGTCCGAATCATGTTGGCTATTGCTGCATTTCATGATTATGAAATTTGGCAAATGGATGTCAAGACTGCATTCTTGAATGGATTTCTAGAAGAAGAGTTGTATATCTTTGCAGCCTGAAGGTTTTGTTGATCCAAAAGGTCTTGACAAAGTGTGCAAGCTCCAGCGTTCCATTTATGGACTGGTGCAAGCATCTCGAGTTGGAATAAGCGCTTTGTGGTGTGATCAAAGCATATGGTTTTATCTGAGACTTTTGGAGAAGCCTGTATTTACAAGAAAGTGAGTGGGAGCTCTGTAGCATTTCTTGTTTTATATGTTGATGACATATTATTAATTGGAAATGATATAGAATTTCTGGATAGCATAAAGGGATATTTGAATAAAAGTTTTTCGATGAAAGACCTCGGTGAAGCTGCTTACATATTAGGCATCAAGATCTATAGAGATAGATCAAGGCGCTTAATAGGACTTTCACAAAGCACATACCTTGACAAAATATTGAAAAAGTTCAATATGGATCGAGCAAAGAAAGGATTCTTGCATGTGCTACAAGGTGTGAAGTTGAGTCGAACTCAATGCCCGACCACGGCAGAAGATAGAGAAAATGAAAAATGTTCCTATGCTTCAGCCATAGGCTCTATCATGTATGCAATGCTTGTGTACCGGACTGACGTATGCTTAGCAATAAGCTTAGCAGAAGGTACCAAAGTAATCCAGAGTGGATCTTTGGACAGCGGTCAAGAACATCTGAAATACACGAAAAGGACTAAGGATATGTTTCTCGTATATGGAGGTGACAAAGAGCTAGTCTTAAATGGTTACGTCGATGCAAGCTTTGACACTGATCCGGACGATTCTAAATCGCAAACCGGATAGGTATTTTTATTAAATGGTGGAGCTGTAAGTTGGTGCAGTTCTAAACAAAGTGTCGTGGCGGGATCTACATGTGAAGCGGAGTACATAGCTGCTTCTGAAGCAGCAAATGAAGGAGTGCGGATGAAGGAGTTCATTTCCGATCTAGGTGTCATACCTAGTGCATCGGGACCAATGAAGATCTTCGTGACAATCTTGGTGCAATTGCCTTGGCAAAGGAATCCAGATTTCACAAGAGGACCAAGCACATCAAGAGGCGCTTCAATTCCATTCGGGACCAAGTCCAAGTGGGAGACATAGAGATTTGCAAGATACACACGGATCTGAATGTTGCAGACCGTTGACTAAGACTCTCTCACGAGCAAAACATGATCAGCACCAAGACTCCATGGGTGTTAGAATCATTACTATGTAATCTAGATTATTGACTCTAGTGCAAGTGGGAGGCTGAAGGAAATATGCCCTAGAGGCAATAATAAAGTTATTATTTATTTCCTCACATCATGATAAATGTTTATTATTCATGCTAGAATTGTATTAACGGAAACATGATACATGTGTGAATACATAGACAAACATATAGTCACTAGTATGCCTCTACTTGACTAGCTCATTAATCAAAGATGGTCATGTTTCGACCATAGACATGTGTTGTCATTTGATTAGTGGGATCACATCATTAGAAGAATGATGTGATTGACATGACCCATTTTGTTAGCCTAGCACTTGATCGTTTAGTATCTTGCTATTGCTTTCTTCATGACTTATACAAAGTTCTGCAACTATGAGATTGTGCAACTCCGTGTACGGAAGAACACTTTGTGTGCTACCAAGCGTCAAAAGCGTGGCGGGTGATTATAAATGTGCTCTCTGGTGTTTAGGAAGTTCATGTTGAGTTGGCATAATTCGAGATTAGGATTTGTCACTCCGATTGTCGGAGAGGCATCTCTGGGCCCTCTCGGTAATACTCATCACTTAAGCCTTGCAAGCATATAACTAATGAGATAGTTATGAGATGACGTATTCTGAGCGAGTAAAGAGACTTGCGTAACGAGATTGGACTAGGTATTGGATCTTGACGATCAAATCTCGGGCAAGTAACATACCGATGACAAAGGAACAAAGTATGTTGTTATGCGGTTTGGTGATAAGGATCTTCGTAGAATATGTAGGAACCAATATGGGCATCCAGGTCCGCTATTGGTTATTGACGAGGCGTGTCTCGGTCATGTCTGCATTGTTCTCGAACCGTAGGGTCCCACGCTTAAGGTTTCGATGTGGTTATATTATGAGTTTATGTATTTTGATGTACGAAGGTTGTTGAGTCCGGATATGACCACGGACATGACGAGGAGTCTCGAAATGGTCGAGACATAAAGATTGATATATTGGACGGATATATTTGGACACCGAAAGGTTAGGAGAAGTTTGGAGCTCCGGAGGTTCGGAACCCCGGGAGGTATATGGGCCTTATTGGGCCCATGTAGGAGGAAGAGAGAAGGAGCAGGGAGGAGGCGCGCCCAAGCCCAATCCGAATTGGAGAGGGGCCCCCCTTTCCTTTCTCCTTCCCCCTCTCTTCCTTCCTACTACTAGTACTACTTCCTAATACTAGTACTCCTTCCTTCCCCCTCCAAATAAGATAAGGAAAAGAGAGGGAAACCTACTTGGAGTAGGTTTCCCCCTCCCTATGGCGCGCCCCCCTTGAGGCCAGCCACCTCCTCCCTCCCTCCTTTATATACGGGGGTAGGGGGGCACCCTAAGACACAAGTTGATCATTGTTCGTTCCTTAGCCGTGTGCGGTGCCCCCCTCCACGATATTACACCTCGATCATATTGTAGTGGTGCTTAGGCGAAGCCCTACGACAGGAGAACATCAAGATCGTCACTGCGCCGTCGTCTTGTGGAACTCCCCTCGGAGCCTCTCTTTGGATTGGAGATCGAGGTGTGTCATCGAGCTGTCTGGCGTGTCAAGAACTTCGGAGGTGCGGAATGCGGTGCTTGGATCGGTCGGACCGGAGGACGTCGACTACTTCCTCTACGTTGCGTCAACGCTTCCGCTTCGGTCTACGAGGGTACGTAGACAACACTCTCCCCTCATTGCTATATCATCACCATGATCTTGCGTGTGCGTAGGAAAATTTTGAAATTACTACGTTCCCCAACATTAAGTCTGTCCGAATCATGTTAGCTATTGCCGCATTTCATGATTATGAAATCTGGCAAATGGATGTCAAGACTGCATTCTTGAATGGATTTCTAGAATAAGAGTTGTATATGATGCAGCCGGAAGGTTTTGTTGATCCAAAAGGTGCTAACAAAGTGTGCAAGCTCCAGCGTTCCATTTATGGACTGGTGCAAGCATCTCGGAGTTGGAATAAATGCTTTGATAGTGTGATCAAAGCATATGGTTTTATACAGACTTTTGGAGAAGCCTGTATTTACAAGAAAGTGAGTGGGAGCTCTGTAGCATTTCTAGTTTTATATGTAGATGACATATTGTTAATTGGAAATGATATAGAATTTCTGGATAGCATAAAGGGATACTTGAATAAAAGTTTTTCAATGAAAGACCTTGGTGAAGCTGCTTATATATTGGGCATCAAGATCTATAGAGATAGATCAAGACGCTTAATAGGACTTTCACAAAGCACATACCTTGACAAAATTTTGAAAAAGTTCAAAATGGATCAGGCAAAGAAAGGGTTCTTGCCTGTGCTACAAGGTGTGAAGTTGAGTCAAACTCAATGCCCGACCACAGCAGAAGATAGAGAGAAAATGAAAGATGTTCCCTATGCTTCAGCCATAGGCTCTATCATGTATGCAATCTTTGTGTACCGGACCGACGTATGCTTAGCAATAAGCTTAGCAGGAAGGTACCAAAGTAATCGAGTGGATCTTTGGACAGCGGTCAAGAACATCTGAAATACGAAAAGGACTAAGGATATGTTTCTCGTATATGGAGGTGACAAAGAGCTAGTCGTAAGAGGTTACATCGATGCAAGCTTTGACACCGATCGGGCGATTCTAAATCACAAACCGGATCGTGTTTATATTAAGCGGTGGAGCTGTAAGTTGGTGCAGTTCTAAACAAAGCGTCGTGGCGGGATCTACATGTGAAGCGGAGTACATAGCTGCTTACAAGCGACAAATGAAGGAGTCGGATGAAGGAGTTCATTTCCGATCTAGGTGTCATACCTAGTGCCTCGGGACCAATGAAGATCTTACGTGACAATCTTGGTGCAATTGCCTTGGCAAAGGAATCCAGATTTCACAAGAGGACCAAGCACATCAAGAGACGCTTCAATTCCATTCGGGACCAAGTCCAAGTGGGAGACATAGAGATTTGCAAGATACATACGGATCTAAATGTTGCAGACCCATTGACTAAGCCTCTCTCACGAGCAAAACATGATCGGCACCAAGACTCCATGGGTGTTAGAATCATTACTATGTAATCTAGATTATTGACTCTAGTGCAAGTGGGAGACTGAAGGAAATATGCCCTAGAGGCAATAATAAAGTTATTATTTATTTCCTTATATCATGATAAATGTTTATTATTCATGCTAGAATTGTATTAACCGGAAACATGATACATGTGTGAATACATAGACAAAAATATAGTCACTAGTATGCCTCTACTTGACTAGCTCATTAATCAAAGATGGTTATGTTTCCTAACCATAGACATGTGTTGTCATTTGATTAATGGGATTACATCATTAGGAGAATGATGTGATTGACATGACCCATCTGTTAGCTTAGCACATGATCATTTAGTATTACGCTATTGCATTCTTCATGACTTATACATGTTCTGTAACTATGAGAATTATGCAACTCCGTTTACCAAGGAACACTTTGGGTACTACCAAGCGTCACAGCGTAAGCGGGTGATTATAAAGGAGTACTACAGGTGTCTCGAAGGTACATGTTGAGTTGGCGTATTTGAGATTAGGTTTTGTCACTCCGATTGTAGGAGAGGTATCTCTGGGCCCTCTCGGTAATACTCATCACTTAAGCCTTGCAAGCATTATAACTAATGAGTTAGTTGTGAGATGACGTATTCTGAGCGAGTAAAGAGACTTGCCGTAGCGAGATTGAACTAGGTATTGGATACCGACGATCGAATCTCGGGCAAGTTATACCGATGACAAAGGAACAACGTATGTTGTTATGCGGTTTGACCGATAAAGATCTTCGTAGAATATGTAGGAACCAATATGGGCATCCAGGTCCGCTATTGGTTATTGACCGAGAATGTTTTTAGGTCATGTCTACATAGTTCTCGAACCCGTAGGGTCCCACGCAACAACGTTTCGATGGCAGTTTTATTATGAGTTTATAAGTTTTGATGTACGAAGTTTGTTGAGTCCGGATGTGATCACGGACATGACGAGGAGTCTTGGAATGGTCGAGACATAAAGATTGATATATTGGAAGCCTATGTTTGGACATCGGAATGGTTCGGGTGAAATCGGCATTTTACCGATACAGGGAGGTTACGGAACCCCGGGGTTAATGGGCCTACATGGGCCAAGAGGGAGAAGAGGAAGGAGCCAGGGAGGGGCGCGCCCTCCCCTCCTAGTCCGAATAGGACAAGGGAAGAGGCGGCGCCCCTTTCCTTCCCTCTTCCTCCTCTTTCCCCTTTCTCTCCTACTCCTACTTGTAAAGGGGAGTCCTACTCCCGGTGGGAGTAGGACTCCCCCTGCTAGCGCCCCCTAGGCGGCGGCCTCCTCCCCTTGGCTCCTTTGTATACGAGGCGGGGGCACCCATAGACACACAAGTTGATCTACGGATCGTTCCTTAGCCGTGTCGGTACCCCTTCCACTATATTCCACCTCGGTCATATCGTCGCGGAGTTTAGGCGAAGCCTGCGCCGATAGAACATCATCATCGTCACTGCGCCGTCGTCTTGTGGAACTCATCTCGGAGCCTTTGCTGGATTGGAGGCGGAGATCGTCATCGAGCTGAACGTGTGCTGAACTCGGAGGCTCCGTACGTTCGGTGCTTGGATCGTTCGGATCGTGAAGACGTACGACTACATCAACCGCGTTGTGCTAACGCTTCCGCTTACGGTCTACAAGGGTACATGGACGAACACTCTCCTCTCTCGTTGCTATATCATCACCATGATCTTGCGTGTGCGTAGGAAATTTTTTGAAATTACTACGTTCCCCAACATATGTTTCTCGTATATGGAGGTGACAAAGAGCTAGTCATAAATGGTTATGTTGATGCAAGCTTTGACACTGATCCGGACGATTCTAAATCGCAAACCGGATACGTGTTTTTATTAAACGGTGGAGCTGTAAGTTGGTGCAGTTCTAAACAAAGCGTCGTGGCGGGATCTACATGTGAAGCAGAGTACATAGCTGCTTCGGAAGCAGCAAATGAAGGAGTCTGGATGTAGGAGTTCATTTCCGATCTAGGTGTCATACCTAGTGCATCGGGACCAATGAAGATCTGCTGTGACAATACTGGTGCAATTGCCTTGGCAAAGGAATCCAGATTTCACAAGAGGACCAAGCACATCAAGAGATGCTTCAATTCCATCCGGGACCAAGTCCAGGTGGGAGACATAAAGATTTGCAAGATACATGCGGATCTGAATGTTGCAGACCCGTTGACTAAGCCTCTTCCACGCGCAAAACATGATCAACACCAAGACTCCATGGGTGTTAAAATCATTACTGTGTAATCTAGATTATTGACTTTAGTGCAAGTGGGAGACTGAAGGAAATATGCCCTAGAGGCAATAATAAAGTTATTATTTATTTCCTCATATCATGATAAATGTTTATTATTCATGCTAGAATTGTATTAACCGGAAACATGATACATGTGTGAATACATAGACAAACATAACGTCACTAGTATGCCTCTACTTGACTAGCTCATTAATCAAAGATGGTTATGTTTCCTAACCATAGACATGTGTTGTCATTTGATTAACGAGATCACATCGTTAGGAGAATGATGTGATTGACATGACCCATTTCGTTAGCCTAGCACTTGATCGTTTAGTATGTTGCTATTGCTTTCTTCATGACTTATACATGTTCCTGTAACTATGAGATTATGCAACTCCCATTTACGGAGGAACACTTTATGTGCTACCAAAGCGTCACAG
This sequence comes from Aegilops speltoides, assembly GCA_021437245.1. Taxonomy (NCBI): domain Eukaryota; kingdom Viridiplantae; phylum Streptophyta; class Magnoliopsida; order Poales; family Poaceae; genus Aegilops; species Aegilops speltoides. The sequence goes on along the minus strand of CM038141.1, from coordinate 102,322,129 downwards.
CGTGGCTGGGTGATTATAAAGGAGCTCTAAAGGTGTCTCCGAAGGTACATGTTGGGTTGGCGTATTTCGAGATTAGGTTTTGTCACTCCGATTGTCGGGGAGGTATCTCTGGGCCCTCTCGGTAATGCACATCACTATAAGCCTTGCAAGCAATGTAGCTAATGAGTTAGTTACGGAATGATGCATTACGTAACGAGTAAAGAGACTTGCCGGTAACGAGATTGAACTAGGTATTGGATACCGACGATCAAATCTCTGGCAAGTAACATACCGATGACAAAGGGAACAAAGTATGTTGTTATGCGGTTTGACCGATAAAGATCTTCGTAGAATATGTAGGAGCTAATATGAGCATCTAGGTTCCGCTATTAGTTATTAACCGAGAATAGTTCTAGGTCATGTCTACATAGTTCTCAAACCTGTAGGGTCCGCACGCTTAACGTTACGATGACAGTTTTATTATGAGTTTATAAGTTTTGATGTACCGAAGGTTGTTCGGAGTCCCGGATGTGATCACGGACATGACGAGGAGTCTTGAAATGGTCGAGACATAAAGATTGATATATTGGAAGCCTAATTTGGATATCAGAATGGTTCCGGGTGAAATCGGGATTTTACCGGAGCACCGGGGGGTTACCGGAACCCTCCCGGGGGTTATTGGGCCTTCATGGGCCCTAAGGGAGAAGAGGAGAGGAGGCAAGAGGTGGGCTGCGCCCCTCCCTCCCTTGTCCGAATAGGACAAGGAGAGAGGCGCCCCCTTCCTTCCCTCTTCCTCCTCCTTCCCCTTCTCCTTCTCCAACTAGGAAAGAAGGAGTCCTACTCCGGTGGGAGTAGGACTCCCCCTGGCGCCCTCCTTGGCGGCCGCCCCTCCCCTTGGCTCCTTTATATCACGGGGCGGGGGCACCTCTAGACACACAAGTTGATCTTCGTGATCGTTCCTTAGCCGTGTCGGTGCCTCCCTCCACCATATTCCACCTCGGTCATATCGTTGCGGTGCTTAGGCGAAGCCTGCGTCGATAGAACATCATCATCGTCCTGCGCCGTCGTCTTGTGGAACTCATCCCGACAGCCTGCTGGATCGAGTCCGGGATCGTCATCGAGCTGAGCGTGTGCTGAACTCGGAGGTGCCGACGTTCGGTGCTTGGATCGATCGGATCGTGAAGGCGTATGACTACATCAACAGCGTTGTCATAGCGCTTCGCTTCACGGTCTCGAGAGTGCGTGGACAACCTCTCCCCTCTCGTTGCTATGCATCACCATGATTTTTGCGTGTGCGTAGGAAATTTTTTGAAATTTCTACGTTCCCCAACAAGGAGATGTTCCCGTCGACTACAAAGGCCTCTGTGACGACTTCGTCAATCTCAATATGAGCATCTGCGTCTGTAATGTGTTCAAAAAGAAAAGTTAACGATCGGCGATCGCCCAAGTTAGTTCATCTTAAAACATCAATTGCGAATAGCTTAGATGGTGAGGGCATCTCCAGTGCCGACTTTCGAACCGAACACCGTATCCGTCAGTGGACCTATGGGCGACCAGTCCACAGAAAGTGATGTAGGAGTTGTCCATCCAAAGCTAGTCGGTAATATTTGGTTACATTTCAAACGGTTTAACAAAAGTAAACAAATTTGAACTTAAACTAATCGAACGACTTTCTTGTGGTGGAACCAACCCATCAGGGTTCAAATCCTTTTGGCGATGTGTTCTCGGTGGGAGGAGGCGTTTGATGTAGGTGGAACCCTAATTAAATCGATCTTTCACGTTTGGAGGATCCTCTGAGAGGAACACGAAGAACACACGGAAGCACAAGGGGAAACACGGGAAAGCGAGATGGAATCACTCAACTAACAAGGAATCGATCACACAAGTGCTAGATCACCACACACATAAGAGATCCACAAGATACAAAGTCAACAAAGGTAAGGATACAAAGGAACCGTTCATCTCCGGAGGAGGCCTTGAATCCACGAGGGATCTTCCGTATAGGGGTCTTGAATCCGATGGATCTTCTCCTAGGCGGAGGTCCTGATCTCCGTGGAGAAATGCAGTGGATGAGCAAAGGCTCTCACACACAAATATGAGCTAATCCAATGCTAACCCTAGAAAGGATGAGGGATGGTCTATTTATAGTCTAGGTTCTCCAAGGGGTAAGTTAGAGGCGAACGAGTACATGGGCCTCGGCCGAAAAGCTACACTGGTAGTAGGCGGTAGTACCGCTCGGGAGGCGGTAGTACCGCTTGAGGTGCTTCAGCGGTAGTACCGCTCGGGAGGCGGTAGTACCGCTTGAGGTGCTTCAGTGGTAGTACCGCTTGGGAGGCGGTAGTACCGCTCTGGCGCTGTTCGATTCTGGAGTTTGTCGGGTTCGGCGGACGTGAGGCGGATCTCGGCGGTAGTGCCGCTGGCTCGGCTCAGCGGTAGTACCGCTTGGCTGGAGCGGTAGTACCGCTCATGTTGGACTCTGCAGCTCCTCCCCTCGCTCTTGATGTCCCTCTTGAGCTGTAGCTTCTTCTAGGTTGACTCCTTGGTACCTAAGCATGCATAGCATTTCCGTTTGAGGTAGTAACCATGTCTCATGTGAATCGAAAGGAATTGTGAGAGGAGTGATGTCATCTCGGTTTCAAGAGCTCTTGCGTGCTCGAGTCATAGGTCCTTGTGGGGTTGGATGTGTTGATGTAGAGTCCATGGGGATGATGGAAGGATGCTCCGCATCATATCCCCTCCCTTCGAAAGGATCCGACCTCGGATCAAGATCTTCATCACCATGGAAAGGCGAGAGGTCTTTGACGTTGAAGGTGTCGCTCACGTTGTACTTGTCGCTTGGTATGTCGAGCTTGTAGGCGTTGTTGTTGTAGCGTGCTAGCACCTTGAAGGGTCCATCGGCTCGAGGTAGAAGTTTGGACTTGCATTCATTGGGGAAGCGTTCCTTGCGAAGGTGTAGCCACGAGATCGCCTATGTTGAAGATCATGGGTTGCTTGTTGATGTTGAGCTTGGTCGTTAGTCGTTGTACTTGGCGCTCGATGGTGTGTCTTGTATCTTCATGCATCTTCTTGATGTAGCTTGCACGGGCACTTGCGTCGAGGTTGATGCGCTCTTGTATAGGAAGAGGTAGAATGTCCAATGGGGACAATGGGTTGAAGCCGTGAGCGACCTCGAAGGAGACTTGCGGTAGTCGAATGTCTTGCGGTTGTAGGCGTACTCGGCGATGGGTAGACATGCTTCCCACTCCTTGATGTTCTTCTTGATCAACACGCAGTAGAGTGGAGAGCGTCGGTTCGTCACCTCCGTTTGGCCGTCGGTTTGAGGATGGTATGCGGATGAGAACAAGAGCTTGATTCGAGCTTGGCGCATAGAGTCTTCAAAAGTAACTCAAGAACTTGGCGTCGCGATCGGAGGCGATTGTCTTGATACTCCATGAAGCGCAAGATTTCCCTACAAAGAGATTTGCAATATGTGAAGCATCGTCTACCTTGTTGCAAGGAATGAAATGTGCCATCTTAGAAAATCGGTCCACAACAACAAACACGGAATCCTTTCCATTTTGAGTTTTAGGCAAACCAAGTACAAAATCCATGCTAATGTCTTCCCAAGGTTGATAAGGAATAGGAAGAGGCATGTAAAGACCATGAGATTGAGCTTTTGACTTAGCTGCGGCATGTAGAGCATCGGGTGGTGAAGCGAGAGCGTCTCGAAACATCTTGGGCCAAAAGTAGTTCTTGGAGGCGTGGCGAAGGTCTTGTCGCGTCCAAAATGTCCCATGAGTCCACCTCCATGAGCCTCTTGCAAAAGTAGCAAACGAAGAGAAGACTCGGGTATGCAAAGTTTGTTAGCTCTCATAAGATAACCATCCTTGAGGTAATATTGTTCCCAAGATGTATGCGTCAAACATTTAGCATAATGAGGTGCAAAAGATGGATCACTAGCATACAAATCTTTGATGTGCTCAAAACCTATAACGTTCAACTCAAGTTGGGTGACAAGCATGCATATGCGTGAAAGTGCATCGGCAACTACATTTTCCTTGCCCTTAATGTACTTGATCACATATGGAAAAGATTCAATGAATTCACTCCATTTGGCATGACGCTTGTTCAATTTAGTTTGACCTTTTAAGTACTTAAGCGTTTCATGATCGGTATGGATGACAAACTCATGAGGCCTAAGATAATGTTCCCAAACATGTAGCACACGCACTAAAGCATACAATTCTTTGTCATACAGGATAGTTAAGTTGAGCACGGAGAGTTTTCACTAAAATAAGCAATGACTCGTTTTCTTGCATTAAAACTCCGCCAATTCGGTACCACTTGCATCACAATGGACCTCAAAAGTTTTGTCAAAATTGGGCAAAGCAAGAATTGGAGCATGAGTAAGCAAAGACTTGAGCTCATCAAAAGCGTTTGATTGCAAGGTCCCCAAACAAAAGGTATTCTTCTTACTCAAAGCATGCAAAGGGCTGCAATAGTGCTAAAGTTTTTCTAAGCGGCGATAAAAACCTGCAAGACCAAGGAAACTTAGCACTTGTTGCAAATTGGTGGGTTGGGGCCAAGTTTTAATTGCTTTGATCTTAGTTTCATCAACATGGACACCCTTGGAGGAGACAACGAAACCCAAGAAAACCACTTTGTCAACTCCAAAAGTGCATTTCTTCAAGTTTGCATAAAGACTTTCCTTTCGAAGTGTTTGCAAAACAAGCTTAACGTGATCAAGATGCTCTTTCATGGTTTTGCTAAACACAAGAATGTCATCAAGTAAACCACAACAAATATTCAATGTATGGGCGAAGTACATGATGCATAAGGCGCACAAAAGTTCCGGGAGCTTCCGACAAACCCATGGGCATAACCAACCATTCATATAAGCCAAATTTTGTTTTGAAAGCAGTTTTCCATTCATCACCCTCATGAATGCGGATTTGATAATAGCCACTTTTAAGATCAATTTTTGAGAAAAAGTTGGCTCCACTAAGTTCATCAAGCATATCATCTAAGCGAGGAATGGGATGCCTATAGCGCACGGTGATAGCATTTATGGGTCTACAATCGAACTGGCGGAAACTTCCATCGGGTTTAGGCACAAGTATAGCAGACACGGCACAAGGGCTTAAGCTTTCACGTACATGACCGTTGTCGAGTAGTTGTTGTACTTGCCGTTGAATCTCCTTGGTTTCTTGGGATTGACACGGTATGGAGCTTTGTTTGGAAGTGGTGCTCCGGGAATGAGGTCGATTCGATGCTCAATGCCTCGTAGAGGAGGTAGACCGGAGGTAGCTCATCGGGAAAACATCTTGAAATTCCTGCAAAGAGATTGAAACACCAAAGGTAGCTCATGAGTGGTGTTAGTTTGTGGTTCTCCATCCTTGCACACTAGGACAAAGTGCATCACACTCGATGGGTTCTCACACACTTCTCTCATCTCATGTTTGGTGGCGAATAGTATGAGGTTTTTCTCTCTAGGCGAAGAGGCGCTCAAATTTGGCTTGTGGCTCTCACTCACTTTTTGGTGGCTCACTTTCTCACTCTTCTCTCTTTGGTTGGTGGCTTGTTTGTCGGCAATCACTTTACTAGGAGACATGGGTCGTAGGACATATTCTTTGCCTTTCATCTTGAAGCTATAGTGGTTTGTACGCCCATTGTGGTAGACACCACGGTCGAATTGCCATGGCCGACCAAGGAGGAGGTGGCAAGCGGTCATTGGGACCACATCACACTCCAAAGTGTCTTCATATGCACCTATTTGGAAGGATACTTGGACCGTATGCTCAACTCGTATAGTGCGGAGTCCTTAGCCATTGAACCTTGTATGGTTGCGGATGCTTCTTCTTGACCAATTGGAGCTTGGAGCATAGTTCTTCGCTTGCCAAGTTGTGGCAACTACCTCCATCGATGATGACCTTGACGGATCGTCCATTGATGCGCCGCCGTGTGGAAGATGTGGCATCGTTGGTCTTCTTCTTGTTGAGGTTGAAGTGTCAAGACCTTGGAGACAACGAGGCGGGGCTCGTATCTTCATCACAAAGACTTGATCATCTTCATCCTCATTCACGCGCGGTGCATGGCCACTTGCTCAATAGCTTCCATTTCATCTTCACTCATTGAGTCGTATGTGCCATCGTCGTTGAGGATCATGGTGCGCTTGTTGGTGCATTCATAGGACTTGTGGCCTCGGCGCCGCAAGTGAAACACTTGAAGGAGCTTGTCTTGGCGGTCTCATCGGTTAGAGTAGATGATGAAGCCGCGGCTTGAAGTTGCTTGTAGTAGGAGGAAGGCGACTTGAACTTGTGGAAGTTTTCTTGTAACTTGACTTGTCGTCGTTGCTTGGAGAAGGCTTGATTGATGTCGAAGTTGGAGTAGTTGTTGAAGCTTGGTTGTTGGAGAAGCCGTGTATCTTGGAGGAGTACTTAGCGTACTTGAAGTCATCTTGCACTTGACGTTCCGCCTTTGTAGCTTGATGCACGAGCTCAATGAGGTTGGAGTAGGGTTGGAAGTCGGCGATCTTCTTGATGGGATGATTGAGTCCATTCAAGAATCGTGCCATTGTTTGCTCATCATCTTCCTTGACATTGGCTCGAATCATGGCAATCTCCATTTCTTTGTAGTATTCTTCAACACTCTTTGTTCCTTGCTTGAGTAGTTGTAGCTTCTTGAAGAGATCACGGTTGTAGTAGGTGGGCACAAAGCGTGCTCGCATGACATCCTTCATTTGAGCCCAAGTGGTGATTGGAGGTTCACCTCTTGCTTGTCGGCGCTCAAGGACTTGTTCCCACCATATGAGCACATAGTCTTGGAACTCAAGTGATGCCATAGAGATCTTCTTCTCTTCCTCATAGTTGTGCAAACGAAAGATTTTGTCAACCTTCAATGCCCATGAGAGGTACTCTTCGGGATCATTGGTTCCATTGAACTTGGGCATTGTGAACTTGAGCTTGCCATAGCGATGTTCTTCATTGTTTTGAGGTCGATGGTGATGATGGCGTTCTTGGCGTGGAGGTAATCATCCTCATGTTGCTCTTGGTGAGGAGGAAGTCCATGATCAACTTGCTCTTGTTGACCTTGAGGTGAGGATGAGCTTGAGGAGCTTGGCGTTGCGCACGCGGATGGTAGTTCCTCTCTTGTATTTCTTCTCGAAGTGCTTCTTCTTGATTCGCCTTTCGCGATTGCGGTTGGCGAGCTCGACTTGATGCTTGAAGGCGCGGTCCGCCTCAAAGCTTGTGCTTCTCGTTGTTGTTGTTGAAGGCGTTGTGCCTCGGCGTCTTGTTGCTCTTAGTGTAAGGCGCTTCGTTCTTGTTCTTGTTGGTGGCGAAGGCGTTGTCGTTCTTGAGCTTGAGCAAGCGCCATTTGGCTCGATTGAGGGCGAGAACTTCTTCATCAACTTGCTCTTGGAATTCTTGTCGTGTAGCGGGTTGCGAGATGCATAGCGGTCTTGGCGCTTGGCTCGGCGAAGAATGTTCGATGACGGTGTACTTGTGTCGGAGGAGTCGTCGGAGTGGCGACTTGAGTGGCTCCGTCTTGAGTGTGAAGAGGTAGAAATGCGCGGTTCACCAACAAAGCGCGGATCTCGTCCATTCTTGCATCGTTCTCTTTCTTGTCTTGCGTCGAGTTTGTTGTCGAAATGTCGCGTGTACGTTTCTCGGAGAGTCGCAAGTCGGTGGAGAGGTTGTCGATCGTTCGCTCATTGCTTGTTGCTCTTGATGGAGAGCTCTTTGCGCGCCGAAGAGGTGGCTCTTGGTGACGTATGATGACATGTCGTCGTCTTGCTCGATGAAGAGTGGATTTGTAGAAGAACTTGGCCTATCCATCATTTCAAACAAATTGTGAGTGGTAGAAGGAGAAGAATGAATACCAATGTACCTTTGACGAAGTTGAAGATGAATCAAGTTCACTCAAATGCGGACAATGAAATAGCACTATTGGTACCGATCCTTGTCGATTCTCACACCTACACAAGTAAAAGCTTTTGGTGGAGCTTGGTTAGGATGGTGGCACAAAATTGATTGCAATCGTTAGCTTGACTCAAAAATGTTGAAGAAGATTAGCAAATTAGCAAATGTAACAAGTAGACCAAGCAAGTAGTGGTACACGGAAACACACACATAAATAGATAAATGGGATTGTGCAAACCAAAAGTGAGCCAAAATGTGGAATCACGAAAATGCTCTTGTTGCACAATACTAGAGAGACGCTATGCGATTGCACAATAGGCGGATCTGAGCTTGTGCACAACCTACTAGGCAAAAATGCAAGCGATCTCTATCCCAAGTATTCTATATGTATGGTATTTGATTGCAATGATCCAAGATGATCTTATATGACAATCTTAATGTAGTATGATGCTATGGTTCTTGCTTATAAGCTCTTTTCTTATCTTTCTCTTTTGCTTAAAAGCTTGGGTGGCTCTTTCTCTTTTGAGCTCTTTTCTTATGCAAACTTCACGAACCAAGATAGCAATTGTGTATCGATGACAACTTTGTGACACACAAGTGGATCTCAAGATATGCACCACTATGCTATGGTATGTATGCTATGGAGTATGATCCCTAATGTGCACAAGTCACGTTGCGGCAATACTCAATGGCTAGTCTCGATGGGTAAGCAGCATAAAGACCTTCCCCTTCTCCTTCTCCAACTAGGAAAGAAGAGTCCTACTCCCGGTGGGAGTAGGACTCCCCCTGCAGCGCCCTCCTTGGCGGCCGCCCCTCCCCTTGGCTCCTTTATATCACAGGCGGGGGCACCTCTAGACACACAAGTTGATCTTCGTGATCGTTCCTTAGCCGTGTCGGTGCCTCCCTCCACCATATTCCACCTCGGTCATATCGTTGCGGTGCTTAGGCGAAGCCTGCGTCGATAGAACATCATCATCGTCCTGCCGCGTCGTCTTGTGGAACTCATCCCGACAGCCTCTTTGGATCGGTCGGGGATCGTCATCGAGCTGAGCGTGTGCTGAACTTCGGAGGTGCCGTCGTTCGGTGCTTGGATCGATCGGATCGTGAAGGCGTATGACTACATCAACAGCGTTGTCATAGCGCTTCCGCTTCTGGTCTCACAGTGCGTGGACAACACTCTCCCCTCTCGTTGCTATGCATCACCATGATTTTGCGTGTGCGTAGGAAATTTTTTGAAATTTCTACGTTCCCCAACAAGGAGATGTTCCCGTCGACTACAAAGGCCTCTGTGACGACTTCGTCAATCTCAATATGAGCATCTGCGTCTGTAATGTGTTCAAAAAGAAAAGTTAACGATCGGCGATCGCCCAAGTTAGTTCATCTTAAAACATCAATTGCGAATAGCTTAGATGGTGAGGGCATCTCGATGCCGACTTTGAACCGAACACCGTATCCGTCGGTGGACCTATGGGCGACCAGTCCACGAGAAAGTGATGTAGGAGTTGTCCATCAAAGCTAGTCGGTAATATTTGGTTACATTTCAAGCGGTTTAACAAAAGTAAACAAATTTGAACTTAAACTAATCGAGCGACTTTCTTGTGGTGGAACCAACCCATCGAGGGTTCAAATCCTTTTAGCGATGTGTTCTCGATGGGAGGAGGCGTTTGATGTAGGGTGGAACCCTAATTAAATCGATCTTTCACGTTTGGAGGGATCCTCTGAGAGGAACACGAAGAACACGGAAGCACAAGGGGAAACACGGGGAAAGCGAGATGGAATCACTCAACTAACAAGGAATCGATCACACAAGTGCTAGATCACCACACACATAAGAGATCCACAAGATACAAAGTCAACAAAGGTAAGGATACAAAGGAACCGTTCATCTCCGGAGGAGGCCTTGAATCCACGAGGGATCTTCCGTATAGGGGTCTTGAATCCGATGGATCTTCTCCTGAGCGGAGGTCCGATCTCCGTGGAGAAATGCCGGTGGATGAGCAAAGGCTCTCACACACAAATATGAGCTAATCCAATGCTAACCCTAGAAAGGATGAGGGATGGTCTATTTATAGTCTAGGTTCTCCAAGGGGTAAGTTAGAGGCGAAAGCAGTACATGGGCCTCGGCCGAAAAGCTACACACAGGTAGAGGCGGTAGTACCGCTCGGGAGGCGATAGTACCGCTTGAGGTGCTTCATGGTAGTACCGCTTCGGGAGGCGGTAGTACCGCTTGAGTCTTCAGTGGTAGTACCGCTTGGGAGGCGGTAGTACCGCTCTGGCGCTGTTCGATTCTGGAGTTTGTCGGGTTCGGCGGACGTGAGGCGGATCTCGGCGGTAGTGCCGCTTTGGCTCGGCTCAGCGGTAGTACCGCTTGGCTGGAAGCGATAGTACCGCTCATGTTGGACTCTGCAGCTCCTCCCTCGCTCTTGATGTCCCTCTTGAGCTGTAGCTTCTTCTAGGTTGACTCCTTGGTACCTAAGCATGCATAGCATTTCCGTTTGAGGTAGTAACCATGTCTCATGTGAATCGAAAGGAATTGTGAGAGGAGTGATGTCATCTCGGTTTCAAGAGCTCTTGCGTGCTCGAGTCATAGGTCCTTGTGGGGTTGGATGTGTTGATGTAGAGTCCATGGGGATGATGGAAGGATGCTCCGCATCATATCCCTCCTTGAAAGGATCCGACCTCGGATCAAGATCTTCATCACCATGGAAGGCGAGAGGTCTTTGGCGTTGAAGGTGTCGCTCACGTTGTACTTGTCGCTTGGTATGTCGAGCTTGTAGGCGTTGTTGTTGTAGCGTGCTAGCACCTTGAAGGGTCCATCGGCTCGAGGTAGAAGTTTGGACTTGCATTCATTGGGGAAGCGTTCCTTGCGAAGGTGTAGCCACGAGATCGCCTATGTTGAAGATCATGGGTTGCTTGTTGATGTTGAGCTTGGTGGTTAGTCGTTGTACTTGGCGCTCGATGGTGTGTCTTGTATCTTCATGCATCTTCTTGATGTAGCTTGCACGGGCACTTGCGTCGAGGTTGATGCGCTCTTGTATAGGAAGAGGTAGAATGTCCAATGGGGACAATGGGTTGAAGCCGTGAAGCGACCTCGAAGGAGACTTGCGGTAGTCGAATGTCTTGCGGTTGTAGGCGTACTCGGCGATGGGTAGACATGCTTCCCACTCCTTGATGTTCTTCTTGATCAACCGCGAAGTAGAGTGGAAGCGTCGGTTCGTCACCTCCGTTTGGCCGTCGGTTTGAGGATGGTATGCGGATGAGAACAAGAGCTTGATTCGAGCTTGGCGCATAGAGTCTTCAAAAGTAACTCAAGAACTTGGCGTCGCGATCGGAGGCGATTGTCTTGATTACTCCATGAAGCGCAAGATTTCCCTACAAAGAGATTTGCAATATGTGAAGCATCGTCTACCTTGTTGCAAGGAATGAAATGTGCCATCTTAGAAAATCGGTCCACAACAACAAACACGGAATCCTTTCCATTTTGAGTTTTAGGCAAACCAAGTACAAAATCCATGCTAATGTCTTCCCAAGGTTGATAAGGAATAGGAAGAGGCATGTAAAGACCATGAGATTGAGCTTTTGACTTAGCTTTGCGGCATGTAGAGCATCGGGTGGTGAAGCGAGGCGTCTCGAAACATCTTGGGCCAAAAGTAGTTCTTGGAGGCGTGGCGAAGGTCTTGTCGCGTCCAAAATGTCCCATGAGTCCACCTCCATGAGCCTCTTGCAAAAGTAGCAAGCGAAGAGAAGACTCGGGTATGCAAAGTTTGTTAGCTCTCATAAGATAACCATCCTTGAGGTAATATTGTTCCCAAGATGTATCGTCAAACATTTAGCATAATGAGGTGCAAAAGATGGATCACTAGCATACAAATCTTTGATGTGCTCAAAACCTATAACGTTCAACTCAAGTTGGGTGACAAGCATGCATATCGTGAAAGTGCATCGGCAACTACATTTTCCTTGCCCTTAATGTACTTGATCACATATGGAAAAGATTCAATGAATTCACTCCATTTGGCATGGCGCTTGTTCAATTTAGTTTGACCTTTTAAGTACTTAAGCGTTTCATGATCGGTATGGATGACAAACTCATGAGGCCTAAGATAATGTTCCCAAACATGTAGCACACGCACTAAAGCATACAATTCTTTGTCATACAGGATAGTTAAGTTGAGCACGGAGAGTTTTCACTAAAATAAGCAATGACTCGTTTTCTTGCATTAAAACTCCGCCAATTCGGTACCACTTGCATCACAATGGACCTCAAAAGTTTTGTCAAAATTGGGCAAAGCAAGAATTGGAGCATGAGTAAGCAAAGACTTGAGCTCATCAAAAGCGTTTGATTGCAAAGGTCCCCAAACAAAAGGTATTCTTCTTACTCAAAGCATGCAAAGGGGCTGCAATAGTGCTAAAGTTTTTTCTAAGCGGCGATAAAAACCTGCAAGACCAAGGAAACTTAGCACTTGTTGCAAATTGGTGGGTTGGGGCCAAGTTTTAATTGCTTTGATCTTAGTTTCATCAACATGGACACCCTTGGAGGAGACAACGAAACCCAAGAAAACCACTTTGTCAACTCCAAAAGTGCATTTCTTCAAGTTTGCATAAAGACTTTCCTTTCGAAGTGTTTGCAAAACAAGCTTAACGTGATCAAGATGCTCTTTCATGGTTTTGCTAAACACAAGAATGTCATCGAAGTAAACCACAACAAATATTCAATGTATGGGCGAAGTACATGATGCATAAGGCGCACAAAAGTTCCGGGAGCTTCCGACAAACCCATGGGCATAACCAACCATTCATATAAGCCAAATTTTGTTTTGAAAGCAGTTTTCCATTCATCACCCTCATGAATGCGGATTTGATAATAGCCACTTTTAAGATCAATTTTTGAGAAAAAGTTGGCTCCACTAAGTTCATCAAGCATATCATCTAAGCGAGGAATGGGATGCCTATAAGCGCACGGTGATAGCATTTATGGGTCTACAATCGAACTGGCGGAAACTTCCATCGGGTTTAGGCACAAGTATAGCAGACGCGGCACAAGGGCTTAAGCTTTCACGTACATGACCGTTGTCGAGTAGTTGTTGTACTTGCCGTTGAATCTCCTTGGTTTCTTGGGATTGACACGGTATGGAGCTTTGTTTGGAAGTGGTGCTCCGGGAATGAGGTCGATTCGATGCTCAATGCCTCGTAGAGGAGGTAGACCGGAGGTAGCTCATCGGGAAAACATCTTGAAATTCCTGCAAAGAGATTGAAACACCAAAGGTAGCTCATGAGTGGTGTTAGTTTGTGGTTCTCCATCCTTGCACACTAGGACAAAGTGCATCACACTCGATGGGTTCTCACACACTTCTCTCATCTCATGTTTGGTGGCGAATAGTATGAGGTTTTTCTCTCTAGGCTAAGAGGCGCTCAAATTTGGCTTGTGGCTCTCACTCACTTTTGGTGGCTCACTTTCTCACTCTTCTCTCTTTGGTTGGTGGCTTGTTTGTCGGCAATCACTTTACTAGGAGACATGGGTCGTGGGACATATTCTTTGCCTTTCATCTTGAAGCTATAGTGGTTTGTCGCCCATTGTGGTAGACACCGCAGTCGGTGCCATGGCCGACCAAGGAGGAGGTGGCAAGCGGTCATTGGGACCACATCACACTCCAAAGTGTCTTCATATGCACCTATTTGGAAGGATACTTGGACCGTATGCTCAACTCGTATAGTGCGGAGTCACTTAGCCATTGAACCTTGTATGGTTGCGGATGCTTCTTCTTGACCAATTGGAGCTTGGAGCATAGTTCTTCGCTTGCCAAGTTGTGGCAACTACCTCCATCGATGATGACCTTGGCGGATCGTCCATTGATGCGGCCTTCGTGTGGAAGATGTGGCATCGTTGGTCTTCTTCTTGTTGAGGTTGAAGTGTCAAGACCTTGAGACAACGAGGCGGGGCTCGTATCTTCATCACAAAAGACTTGATCATCTTCATCCTCATTCACGCGCGGTGCATGGCCACTTGCTCAATAGCTTCCATTTCATCTTCACTCATTGAGTCGTATGTGCCATCGTCGTTGAGGATCATGGTGCGCTTGTTGGTGCATTCATAGGACTTGTGGCCTCGGCCGCCGCAAGTGAAACACTTGAAGGAGCTTGTCTTGACGGTCTCATCGGTTAGAGTAGATGATGAAGCCGCGGCTTGAAGTTGCTTGTAGTAGGAGGAAGGCGACTTGAACTTGTGGAAGTTTTCTTGTAACTTGACTTGTCGTCGTTGCTTGGAGAAGGCTTGATTGATGTCGAAGTTGGAGTAGTTGTTGAAGCTTGGTTGTTGGAGAAGCCGTGTATCTTGGAGGAGTACTTAGCGTACTTGAAGTCATCTTGCACTTGACGTTCCGCCTTTGTAGCTTGATGCACGAGCTCAATGAGGTTGGAGTAGGGTTGGAAGTCGGCGATCTTCTTGATGGGATGATTGAGTCCATTCAAGAATCGTGCCATTGTTTGCTCATCATCTTCCTTGACATTGGCTCGAATCATGGCAATCTCCATTTCTTTGTAGTATTCTTCAACACTCTTTGTTCCTTGCTTGAGTAGTTGTAGCTTCTTGAAGAGATCACGGTTGTAGTAGGTGGGCACAAAGCGTGCTCGCATGACATCCTTCATTTGAGCCCAAGTGGTGATTGGAGGTTCACCTCTTGCTTGTCGGCGCTCAAGGACTTGTTCCCACCATATGAGCACATAGTCTTGGAACTCAAGTGATGCCATAGAGATCTTCTTCTCTTCCTCATAGTTGTGCAAGCGAAAGATTTTGTCAACCTTCAATGCCCATGAGAGGTACTCTTGGGATCATTGGTTCCATTGAACTTGGGCATTGTGAACTTGAGCTTGCCATAGCGATGTTCTTCATTGTTTTGAGGTCGATGGTGATGATGGCGTTCTTGGCGTGGAGGTAATCATCCTCATGTTGCTCTTGGTGAGGAGGAAGTCCATGATCAACTTGCTCTTGTTGACCTTGAGGTGAGGATGAGCTTGAGGAGCTTGGCGTTGCGCGCGGATGGTAGTTCCTCTCTTGTATTTCTTCTCGAAGTGCTTCTTCTTGATTGCGCCTTTCGCGATTGCGGTTGGCGAGCTCGACTTGATGCTTGAAGGCGCGGTCCGCCTCAAAGCTTGTGCTTCTCGTTGTTGTTGTTGAAGGCGTTGTGCCTCGGCGTCTTGTTGCTCTTAGTGTAAGCGCGCTTTCGTTCTTGTTCTTGTTGGTGGCGAAGGCGTTGTCGTTCTTGAGCTTGAGCAAGCGCCATTTGGCTCGATTGAGGGCGAGAACTTCTTCATCAACTTGCTCTTGGAATTCTTGTCGTGTAGCGGGTTGCGAGATGCATAGCGGTCTTGCCTTGCTGCTCGGCGAAGAATGTTCGATGACGGTGTACTTGTGTCGGAGGAGTCGTCGGAGTGGCGACTTGAGTGGCTCCGTCTTGAGTGTGAAGAGGTAGAAATGCGCGGTTCACCAACAAAGCGCGGATCTCGTCCATTCTTGCATCGTTCTCTTTCTTGTCTTGTCGAGTTTGTTGTCGAAATGTCGCGTGTACGTTTCTCGGAGAGTCGCAAGTCGGTGGAGAGGTTGTCGATGCGTTCGCTCATTGCTTGTTGCTCTTGATGGAGAGCTCTTTGCGCGCCGAAGAGGTGGCTCTTGGTGACGTATGATGACATGTCGTCGTCTTGCTCGATGAAGAGTGGATTTGTAGAAGAACTTGGCCTATCCATCATTTCAAACAAATTGTGAGTGGTAGAAGGAGAAGAATGAATACCAATGTACCTTTGACCGAAGTTGAAGATGAATCAAGTTCACTCAAATGCGGACAATGAAATAGCACTATTGGTACCGATCCTTGTCGATTCTCACACCTACACAAGTAAAAGCTTTTGGTGGAGCTTGGTTAGGATGGTGGCACAAAATTGATTGCAATCGTTAGCTTGACTCAAAAATGTTGAAGAAGATTCGCAAATTCGCAAATGTAACAAGTAGACCAAGCAAGTAGTGGTACACGGAAACACACACGCAAATAGATAAATGGGATTGTGCAAACCAAAAGTGAGCCAAAATGTGGAATCACGAAAATGCTCTTGTTGCACAATACTAGAGAGACGCTAGCACGATTGCACAATAGGCGGATCTGAGCTTGTGCACAACCTACTAGGCAAAAATGCAGCGATCTCTATCCCAAGTATTCTATATGTATGGTATTTGATTGCAATGATCCAAGATGATCTTATATGACAATCTTAATGTAGTATGATGCTATGGTTCTTGCTTATAAGCTCTTTTCTTATCTTTCTCTTTTGCTTAAAAGCTTGGGTGGCTCTTTCTCTTTTGAGCTCTTTTCTTATGCAAACTTCACGAACCAAGATAGCAATTGTGTATGCGATGACAACTTTGTGACACACAAGTGGATCTCAAGATATGCACCACTATGCTATGGTATGTATGCTATGGAGTATGATCCCTAATGTGCACAAGTCACGTTGCCGGCAATACTCAATGGCTAGTCTCGATGGGTAAGCAACGCAAAAGATGGGCTATGATGGTTATCAATGTAATTGCGAGAGATGACAAAGATGTCGTCGAGGTTACCGTCCTTAGCGAAGATGGCGGTGGTGATGTTGACGTCGAACCGTACCTATATAGCCGAAACACAATAGGACACGGGAACCACAACTCAAATTCTCAAAGAACAAAAGCAACAATGGTGGTAGCGGAAAACGGAGGTGGTATAGTGTATGATGTGGTGAAAGCCCTAGGCAAAGATGCCAATATTGGGAAAATTAGATGGTGTCCAATGGTGTTGCAACCTATCTAGGTGGATGGAGAATGTCAATAGCTACTCAACGAGCTAAAGAACGCGAAAATCGGACTCCGGATGTGGAAGTTATGGTGGAAATGGTGAAACTCAGAAATCTGGAAATGGCCAGGGCGGTAGTACCGCTGGGCAGGGCGGTAGTACCGCTCGTGTCGGGTTTTTCGACTATTTTCGGGTGGAACGGGACCTGGCGGTAGTACCGCTCGCGGGGCGGTAGTACCGCTTGAGGTTCTCAGCGGTAGTACCGCTCTGTAGGGCGGTAGTACCGCTCGTGTCGGGATTTTCTCGACTGCTCGAATTGTTTCGCGATTTTGGGGCGGAAATGGATGATTTCGGGGTCAAAATTCGATGGATTTTGTGGATGGAAAGAGGGGAAACTTGGGGAGATGCTAGATCGACTCGAAACCAAGCAAATCCACGGATCAAAATCAACAAAACATCATCAAACTAACAAATCACAAAAAAATTTGGGGCTATTTTTGGTGGGGATTTTCGGATTTAGGACGAAAACAACAAAATCAAGCTAGAAAACACGGGGTAGGGCTCCAAAAACGTGATCAACGTGGCTCATGATACCATATGATGTAGGGTGGAACCCTAATTAAATCGATCTTTCGCGTTTGGAGGATCCTACGGAGGAACACGAAGAACACGCGGAAGCACAAGAGGAAACAGGGAAAGCGAGATGGAATCACTCAACCAACAAGGAATCGATCACACAAGTGCTAGATCACCACACACATAAGAGATCCACAAGATACAAAGTCAACAAAAGTAAGGATCTGAAAGGAACAGTTCATCTCCGGAGGAGGCCTTGAATCCACGAGGGATCTTCCGTATAGGGGTCTTGAATCCGATGGATCTTCTCCTGAGCGGAGGTCACGATCTCCGTGGAGAATGCAGGTGGATGAGCAAAGGCTCTCACACACAAATATGAGCTAATCCAATGCTAACCCTAGAAAGGATGAGGGATGGTCTATTTATAGTCTAGGTTCTCCAAGGGGTAAGTTAGGCGAAAGCAGTACATGGGCCTCGGCCCAAAAGCTACACACACAGGCAGGCGGTAGTACCGCTTTCGGGAGGCGATAGTACCGCTTGAGGTCTTCAATGGTAGTACCGCTTCGGGAGGCGGTAGTACCGCTTAAAGGTCTTTCAATGATAGTACCGCTTGGGAGGATGATAATCTGCTCTGGCGCTATTCGATTCACTGGAGTTTGTCGGGTTCGGCGGACGTGGGGCGGATCTCGGCGGTAGTGCCGCTGGCTCGGCTCAGCGGTAGTACCGCTTGGCTGGAGCGGTAGTACCGCTCGTGTTGGACTCTGCAGCTCCTCCCCTCGCTCTTGATGTCCCTCTTGAGTTGTAGCTTCTTCTAGGTTGACTCCTTGGTACCTAAGCATGCATAGCATTTCCGTTTGAGGTAGTAACCATGTCTCTTGTGAATCGAAAGGGAATTGTGAGAGGAGTGATGTCACCTCGGTTTCAAGAGCTCTTGCACGTGCTCGAGTCATAGGTCCTTGTGGGGTTGGATGTGTTGATGTAGAGTCCATGGGGATGATGGAAGGATGCTCCGCATCAACGTTCATGTCGATTATGAAGGCGTCTGCGGCGACTTCGTCAATCTCAAGATAATGTGTCGGCTCAGTCTATCGGAGGTGCTCATAAGAATAAGATGTGTGCGCATGTGTTTATAGGGGTAGATGTAGGAGCATCTGTGTATGTATTGTGTTTAAAAAAATATCAGTAAGTTACCACATGGCATGTGTGGTCAGCTATCTCAACCTGAGTTGACGAGTATTTGTTGATGAAGAGCAAGAAGTAGAAGTGAAAGTACCTTTATTAACTCGTGCTCTAATGCTCCCGCTGTGAACGGTAAAATAGAAAAGGAATATCAAAAGATTCTTAAATATTTTTGGCAAACTTTAAGGAATGTTTGGAGTGGTTGCAAAATTTTATCATGAAATCACATTCGTATAAGTCGTGACAAAAATAACAAATATCAGAGCTTCAAAATGTGTTCAAAAGTACTATTTCAAGAACATTGATTTTGTTACTTTTGCCACGACCTCCAGGAATATGATTTCATGATGAAATATTGCAAGCACTCCCAATATTCCATAAAGTTTGCCACAAAAAAATAGATTTTATTTTATTTTACTGTTCATCCAACAGCAATTGAGCTTGCAAGTAGATATGATGTGTCCAAGAAGAAGACTAAAACATCATGAAGTTAATGTAAATATGTTCTGAATAATCCTCTGTGTGGCATGCAATATCTCCATCCTGGTTCCTTCCACTCTACTGCAAGATATTCTCTATTACTTGGTTAAATCGTTACATGTTTCCCTGCACTGCTTGCTTGTCACATTGCCAATTTTCTCAAATAGAGGAGCTGCACTTTTCTCAAGTGAACATTGTTGATATTATTGAGGCATATGGTTGACAACTTGTAGTTCATAAGGATCCAGTGTTTCTTTATGAAGTTCTTGGTAACACTCGTATTTTCCATATGCCAAGTGGTTGCGATCAAGTTCCATAGGGATGTACATCCGCATCTTCTTTTAAGGATAAGGTATGCACTTGCACAAATCTGCCGAATATGGGTGCGGATATGGATTTTGGTCAACCGGATATCCGACAGATATGGTAGCGGATATGTTGTCGGAATATCCAGTGGGTGTGAATTATCCAGTATTGTTTGCAGATTAACCGAGGTTATCAATTATGATTCTCCAATAAATTTAACCCTTGACAAGCCCAAATACCAAATTAGCCCACTAATTAGAATCATCTCACAGAAATTGATACCGTATTGACGTGCATTATGACTTTAAACGCTTGGGCATCTCTCTAGTGTTGTGTGCTTGGATAAAAACTTGTTTTCATATTAGTTGCATACTAGAAATAAAATCATGTCTTATTGCACGTATGATTCGCTATTTTTTATTTGTTTCCCGTCCGAGTCCGCTCTGTTTCTGCTCTGAATTTGTAATCCGATAAAATCTGCATCCGGTTATTATCCGCTCCGCTTCGAATCCAGAAAAAATGGGTAAGACATTATTCGGTCCGTTTACATCTGTCACTGAGCTCCTGGAATTAGTAGCGGAGTCAGGATTTTCCGACATGGGTACACATAGTCCAAAAAAATAGTGCAATGATTTAAGACATAAAAGATGACAATAATGATTTAATTCATAACTAATAGTGCAATGATTTATCAAAAGGGGCTACTGCTAACATCAATAGCAGTAGCGCGGTATGGAATAAGGCACTACTGCTATAATTAGCTTGGCGGCGAGGTCATGGCAATTATAGCGATGGCTATTTATTCTGACAGACGCAGCTCTTGCTATTTTTCTTCGGCGGCAGCGTTTTGGTGTGTGCGCTGCTGCTAAATAGCAATAGCGCCGTATTTTAAAGAACGCTGCTGGTAAGATTATGTGTATAAGGTGTGGTAGCCACGAGCCACCGTGAATAGAGAGGAGGGGGGAATAGGGGGGGGGGGGCGGTTGGCTGGGCCAAGGCCCAGCGAGGGAGGGGAGGCTCCTGTTCTTTCTATATTTTCTTTTGTTTTTCTCTTTTGCAAATTGCTAGGCCACATAAAGACTTCTGTAAAATATGGAATTGTGCCACATAAATAAGTTGCAATAATTAGCACTGCCACAAAATGATTTGGTGTCATAATAAACTACTTTGCATATTTTTATTATATAAAAAGCATTCAAATAATAGTTTAAGCCACTGTTTTATTTATTCAAGGGCAGTAAACTGTTTTATAGAAATGTGGTTTCTTCACCAATATTAGTTATGAATTATTTTCCATAGTTTCCACATTTTAGTTTTGACATTATGGAAACTTTAAATTTTGATTTTATTTTAATTTTTGAATTTGAATCAGTTTTGGGTCGAAGTGAGATTAGCAACAGTAACAGTGATGACATGGCATCATTAGAAGAGGGTTACTGTAGCTTAATTATCGGGGCGTTACAATTGCTCACATTTTGATCTTCAACTTGGTTTTATTCAACCTCAAAAGACTTCTGTGTCGGCGTTGTGGTCAAAGTTATCTTGGGTGCCTTTGAAGCTCTATCCTAAAAATGTTTCCAATATCAGATCATCATGCTTGTTCTTCATTTTTCACACATATAACTGTACAAACCAAAAATTATGCATATTAGATAGTGGATGGTTTATTTAGTCTGGATGGTGGGTCGTCGTCTCCTACATGTATCTCTCATGGACTTTGAGCACCCGCCCCCACGTCGTCAGCCCACCAACAAACCTCAAGGCCCCGTCTTAGCCCAAAGTAGCATATTGGTCCAGTCCAGGGGCTCATACCCTTCTCTTTTTCAATTTCTCGTGCACTAGTTGTACGTGTAAAAATACTGTCATATATTTTTTGGGGGGGAATCATGTAAGAGAACTGCATGTGGGACCAAAGGACAATGCTATCACTCTAATCCCAAAGGTTCGTAACCCACAGTTGCTTTGTCAACATCGCCCTATTGCATTCCTGCAAGTTTAGAGATTCGCTCAATGAGGTGATCGGAAAACAACATAGTGTGTTTCGTTCAGGGTCCGTTTAATCACAAGTAACACCCTCGTTGCATATGAGAGTGTCCATACCCTAAAGAAGAAGAAAGTGTAAAGGAGCTTTTTGTGCCGTGAAGTTTTTCTCTTTTTTGTGATCCAACTTTTGTAATACTCATTATCTGTCGGGCTTACATTCTGCATTACGGAGTTCGACTGTTTTGACAAGACCATGTCTAAACCAAACAACAATTCTACCGTCCACTTGAGCAAGATTTGCTAAAGAGTGACTAATTGTGTTTTGACTACGTCTACCATGACTAATACAAGTTTGACGTAAAACCAGGCGACAGAAACGAATGGTGTGGCGGAAACCAAGTGGGCGGGGCAGGAAATAGCAGTGGGCTGGCTGGATACGCACAGAGCGCTGTTAGGCCTTATACAATGAGAGGTGCTTAGGAGAGGTGCTTACAGAAATAAACCAGCCTTTTCTTAAGCACCGGTGCTTATTTGTACAGGATAGACGCTTAATTAAAGGTCTCTCCTGTAGAAATAGGCACCGGTGCTTTAGAAAAAACCTGATTTATTTTTCTAAGCATCTCTCTAAGCACCTCCCATTGTACAAGGCCTTAAAGGGTTTCCGGTAGGTTTTGGTGCCTGTAGAATTGGTACGCATCCAATCACCATTAAAATAGGGGAGGACTAGGTAAGAAGAAATTGAACCTTTACTCCCGCCGCGTCGGTTGGTCTTTTTTGTGATCCGAATTTGAAATACACGTTGAGAAAAAAAAAAGATAAATCTAGAAGTGGATGTGTTTATGCTTTTGTCTTTCAGTGGCATTATTGGTGCTGAATTTGTTCTCTTTTGTTTCTCGGTGTGTATTTCAGGTTTGGATCTGAATTTTTTATAGGTTATCGACACATGTCTAGTGAACATTCAAAATTTTTTCAGATCTTTTTTTAACATTTGAAATTGACTTTTTGGACATTCGATCACCCCAAGCGTGGATATTGGATATTCTATGGTGCTAGAGATGCTCTTAGAGAACCTCCATCGCCTTTACATATATAAATATAAAACTTTTTAAAGATTTTAATACAGGCTACATACGGATGTACTCCCTCGTTCGTTTCAAAATAGATGACTCAACTTTGTACTAACTTTGTATTTAGTACAAAGTTGAGTCATCTATTTTGAAACGGAACGGAGGGAGTACATCCGTATGTAGCCTGTATTAAAATCTTTAAAAAGTTTTATATTTATATATGTAAAGGCGATGGAGGTTCTCTAAGAGCATCTCTAGCACCATAGAATATCCAATATCCACGCTTGGGGTGATCGAATGTCCAAAAAGTCAATTTCAAATGTTAAAAAAGATCTGAAAAAATTTTGAATGTTCACTAGACATGTGTCGATAACCTATAAAAAATTCAGATCCAAACCTGAAATACACACCGAGAAACAAAAGAGAACAAATTCAGCACCAATAATGCCACTCAAAGACAAAAGCATAAACACATTCACTTCTAGATTTATCTTTTTTTTTCTCAACGTGTATTTCAAATTCGGATCACAAAAAAGACCAACCGACGCGGTGGGAGTAAAGGTTCAATTTCTTCTTACCTAGCCCTCCCCTATTTTAATGGTGATTGGATGGGTACCAATTCTACAGGCACCAAAACCTACCGGAAACCCTTTAAGGCCTTGTACAATGGGAGGTGCTTAGAGAGATGCTTAGAAAAATTAATCGGGTTTTTTCTAAAGCACCGGTGCCTATTTCTACAGGAGAGACCTTTAATTGCCGCCTATCCTCAGTATTAAATAAGCACCGTGCTTAAGAAAAGGCTGGTTTATTTCTGTAAGCACCTCTCCTAAGCACCTCTCATTGTATAAGGCCTAACAGCGCTCTGTGCGTATCCAGCCAGCCCACTGCTATTTCCTGCCCCGCCCACTTGGTTTCCCCCACACCATTCGTTTCTGTCGCCTGGTTTTACGTCAAACTTGTATTAGTCATGGTAGACGTAGTCAAAACACAATTAGTCACTCTTTAGCAAATCTTGCTCAAGTGGACGGTAGAATTGTTGTTTGGTTTAGACATGGTCTTGTCAAAACAGTCGAACTCCGTAATGCAGAATGTAAGCCCGACAGATAATGAGTATTACAAAAGTTGGATCACAAAAAAGAGAAAAACTTCACGGCACAAAAAGCTCCTTTACACTTTCTTCTTCTTTAGGGTATGGACACTCATATGCAACGAGGGTGTTACTTGTGATTAAACGGACCCTGAACGAAACACACTATGTTGTTTTCCGATCACCTCATTGAGCGAATCTCTAAACTTGCAGGAATGCAATAGGGCGATGTTGACAAAGCAACTGTGGGTTACGAACCTTTGGGATTAGAGTGATAGCATTGTCCTTTGGTCCCACATGCAGTTCTCTTACTTTTTTTTTTTTGAGGGTGTGCAGTTCTCTTACATGATTCCCCAAAAAAAATGTATGACAGTATTTTTACACGTACAACTGGTGCACGAGAAATTGAAAAAGAGAAGGGTATGAGCCCCTGGACTGGACCAATATGCTACTTTGGGCTAAGACGGGGCCTTGAGGTGTGCTGGTGGGCCGACGACGTGGGGGCGGGTGCTCAAAGTCCATGAGAGATACATACAGGAGACGGCAACCCACCATCCAGACTAAATAAACCATCCATACCATCCACTATCTAGTTAGTATAAAGTTGAGTCATCTATTTTGAAACGGAGTGAGTATATATATTTTAGAATACAAATTCACTTATTTTGCGTCATATGTAGTCTGCATTTGAATCTCTAAAAATGTTTATATTTAGGAACGGAGGGAGTACATTTTTTTTGGGACCGGCCTAGATTCGAAGCATTGAGACACTAAACAGACCCATAATTTCGACTTAAAAACCATACAACACCAATTTCTTGTCCTTAACCACATCTTAATTGAGAGTCTGATGACGACTAGAATCGCGAGAGTTCATACATGCTCTGACAAAACAGAAAACAAGAGGTAATTATACACTAGTACATGACAGGAGATGCATCATCTTGGTTGTCCTTCTCTCGAGAGGCAAAGTCACTAGCACTACTAACCGCCCTTGCTGTGCTGCCGGCGCCACGGGGACCCAGCAGTCAGATACAACGCAGCGAGCTCTGCCCTGGAGCTGCCGCCGCCTCATGCTGACCGGCTGAAGAGGTGGTAGGGGAAGTTGCCGTTCTTGTCCATCAATGGCTCCACCAGCTTGGCGATCCCCAGCATCACCCTCATCAGCTCCTCGTTGAACTCCTTCTCTCCCCTCTTCCACACCGGCATGGCGTTGTTGTTATCGAAGTGAGCCGGCGGCATGTCGTCGGAGCGGGAAGAGTACTGCTGTCCGGGGAAACCGGCACGAGGAGGGTACGGCGGCAGTGGCGGCTGTCCAGGGAGGGCCAGCGGTCCGTCGCTGTGGCGAGGCTGGTACGGTGGCTGCATGTTGAAGGACGGCGGCGGCGCGTCACTCTGGCGAGGCTGGTACGGCGGCTGCATGTTGAACATTGGCGGCGCGTCCGTGCGACGAGGCTGGTACAGCTGTGGCTCGTTGACGCGAGACTGGTACGGCGATGGCTCGCTGATGCGGGGCTGGTACGACGATGGCTCGTTGATGCGAGGCTGGTATGGCAGCGGCGGCGGTGGTGGGAGTGGCTGTGAATCCGGTGCGCGTGGCGGCTGCAGTTGCTGGTGCTGTGGGCGCATGAGTGGCTGCAGGTTGGGCTGCGCAGGGCGTGCCGGCGGCTGCAGAGGCGGCTGTGCGAAGCCGAGCGACCTCGCGACCTTGCTCACTGGTGCAGCAGTGTCCGGGCCATTGTTCCCGTCGAAGCTCGCTGGCAATGGAGGTGGCTCGAGCATGCTGTCCCCACCGTCCAGCACGAACTTCACCCGAGGAGAGTCCCGGAGCGCGCTGGTCGCAGCCAGCCCACCCTCGTCGTTGCTCTTCTTCAGGATTGACTTGGGCAGCCCAACGGACATGCGCGCCGGCACCGCCTTGGACAGCGTGAGCGGAGCGCCATTGCCGGAGCTCCCAGGCCTGAACGGCGTGGTCTCCATGAGCCGCAGGTCAGAGCGCTGCGGAGGGGCCGGCTCAGGCCCTGGGTCGGCGCCGGCCGACCCTCCCTCGACGCCGCGCAGGTAGTAGTTGGGGGCCAGCTGGCCGAACATGGCGTTGGCCTTGGCGTACTTGAGCGCGGCCTCCGCGTCGGACTGGAACTTGTAGATGACCCGGCACATGTTGGACTTCCAGTACACGCGGATGCCGTTGATGTCGAGCGGCCCGAAGCGGGCGAACCTCGCCTTGAGGGAGGCCACCGACGGCAGCGTGCTCTTCAGCGGGAACTTCATCATCAGCGCCGTCGGCGACGGCGTCCTCTTCACAGGCGCCGCCGCTGGCACCTTCTTCTTGGCTGCCGCCAGAGCCTTTTCCTTCATGCCAGCCCGCGGCAGCTGAGCCGCCGCCGTCGCCGTCCCGCCTCCCGCAGCTGCGGTGGCGGCAGGGACTTTCTGCTCCAGCCCGGCCTTCTTGTCGGCGGCCAGTGTCTTAATCTTGTCCAGCTTGATTTTCTTCTTGGAGGCAATCTCCTCCTGGCGGTCAGACGGCGGGCGCTTCACGCCAGCACTGGTGGGGTCGCTGGGCCTCATGACCGGTTTCTTCTTCAACGGTTTGGGGGGCTGGCCGTCAGAGACGGCGGCGGCGGCGGCAGCAACGACAGTTGGCTTATTATCAATGCTCTTCTTAGACTCTTCCGGCGGATCGTTCTCATAGCTCTTTTTGTAGTGTTTCGAGCGGAACGCCAGGATGAAGGAGTGAGAGGCGTCAGAGATGCGTCTGCCGGCGCCGTAGAAGGGAAGCAGCGGAAGGTTTTGAAGGTCGGATATTACCTGTGTCAGATCTAAACCGTCAAGGTCGACCTTGGGGGGCGAGAAAGCTGCGGGCTTTGTAGCGCCGCCGCCGTCGCCGGAGGGGGCGGCAAAGGGCACGCCGCCGTTGAGTTCAGCGAGCTTCTTCTTTTTCTTCTTCTTCTTGGGCTCGCCGTCGGCGGCGGCCACGTCTTCGGCAGGCTCCTCCCTCTCGCGCTTGCGCGCCTTCTTGGGCTTGGCCACCTTCATGGGCGCAGTGGCGGCGGCGTCGTCCGCGGTTGCGCCGCCGTCGCTCGCCTGGTCGGCGGGAGGGAGCGCGCGTCTCTGCAGCATAAACTCCTCCTCGTCGCCGCCTCCGGTGCTGCTGGGCAACGGCGGCGTCTGCGGTTCAGCCGGGGGGAAGCCAGGCGGGCCACCGTCGTCCGGGGCGGGGGCCGCGTCCGGGAGCGCGGCTGGCGGCAGCGCCGGCGCGCGCGCGTCTTCCCGGCGCTTGAGCAGGTACTGGTCCTTCTTGCTGGCCTTGGGCTTCATTGCCGGCGCACCGGGCATGATCTTCTCCATGAGCCTCGCCGCCGCGCCGGCGGCACCCCTCCGGCCCCTGGCCGGAGCGTTCTCCTTCTCCGGCACCTTCTGCCGACCCTTGAGCGGCCGAGCTGCAAGGCATGTCACCAGCGGCACACGTTAGCACACAGCGCGGCACCACATCCATGGGGAAAAAACGCAACAAGAACAAGTCAATTCGAAGGTGTCACGTATTTATATTCGCATTCCTAATAATAGATGTAACACAAGAACAAAACAAAAGTCCCGACAAAAAAAAAAGTAGCACTAGGAAACCAGATCCAAAGGACGAATTCACATGTATTTGGAAGAAATCCATTCAAATAAAAATTGAAATTAGGGTTTAATAATTTATGATTGTTAAAAACACTCTTATATTATGGAACGAAAAATATTATTTCTGAATATATATATATATATATATATTTGGCCGTACACTAAGGTCTGACCCTGCAAAATGTAAATAATTCTGACTGATTAGCATGTGCATGCGTGACAAACTGACCGAGAGGTAAAAGAAATCCGGGGCTAGGTCTAGGTCCAGTCGGTCACAAAAGCTAGACACGTCGCCGCTCAAATCTCGATTTTGCAGAAAAAGTATAGTAAATGTGGGGCCTCGGTACCCGCGGTGAAAGGAAGTGGTGGGAGCAAAGCGAGCGCCCGCCCCGCATGCCACAATCTTCGTTGGTGGTACCGATGATGGGCGAGTGAGCCTCTCCCTCCACGACGCAAAAGATCGTCTCTTTTATCTATTTTGATGATAAATATTTTTCGGATGGAATACTCCCTATCTTTTGTAATTTTAAAAGAGCAAAGACCCAAATATGATGCAAAGGATGCTACTTGTTGCCATTGAACCAAAATATCAACACTCCCCATAATCACACAAAAAATCATCTCTGCTCCCAAACCCTAACCAACCCTACTCATCGCCGCGTTGATGACATCCCCGACCATCCTTCCTTCGGTCCTCCCCTCTTAGCGGTGTTCAAAATATCAATTAACTGGTCGATTAATCGATGCTCGATGGATCACCAATTCGTTGATTAACCGATTTATCGACCAATTAACTAGTTGACTCAAACCGAGCAGATACCAGTTAGCAAAGATTTATCGACCAATTAACTAGTTGATTCAAAACGAGCAGATACCAGTTAGCAAACAATCATTTTTAGCGTCGCATTGTCTCACCTATGTGTTTCTATGGCTTTGACAAGACATTCTCCCACCCCTACTTGTCATTGTCCGCAAGATCGTCCAAATTGTGTGTCTGCTTCTCGATAAGAGGTACCATCGCCCCGGTAACCAACCGCCCTCAACCAACTCCCTCCCTCTTGCTCTATCTACTCGACCAAAGACGCAACTAAGCATTGCTGAAGGGTGGCCTTTTCTCTCTAGTGAGCCCTAACCCTAACTGGGATAAACCAAGTCGTAAGCTCAGCAAAGAAGGCAACTGCCAAACAAGGATGCCACAACTACTGGAGTTCACACTGATGATTTTGATCAAAGCGAATATTCAAACTGATGTGTTCCATTATCTCACTCTTCATATATTCTAAACTCTCCTCACCTCCCCTTCGAAGTCGATGAGACCGGCCCCCCTCCTACATGTCAGCCGACCATCAACCACCCTCGACCAACTCATTAGGTCGTGCATGCGATTAACTCCCTCTGCTCTACTCACTGAGTAGAAGACGCGATCGAGTATTGCCGCACTCAAAGCACGACTTTCCCTCTTCATCGAATCCTAACCCTAACCCTAACTGTGACAAACTAAACACCTAAGCTTACCAGAGAATGCAAAACATCAAAACAAAGGATGCCGTCGGACCCTAATGATTTTTTTTATCAAAACCAACATTAAACTGGTGTGTTTTATTAGCTCACATTTCTATACTCCCAACTCTCCTTTCATCTAGTAGGAAAGGCAGATCATTCAGAAAAAAAGAATTATTCTGCTGCAAGGATCTTGAAAGGGGACTTGGTAGTACTTTTTGAGGGGCTAAAAACGGCCTAAGGCATTATATTTACTTTTCTCTGAACTGAATAATTTTTGTTGAATGATTTTTGTTCTCCCACCGGCTACACCTCTGGAAAGATGAGGTGCACGTGCGGTTGCAGGACGGGAGGTACGTGTTAGTTTACAATTTCCTTGGCGACTTGATTTCCTCTCTTTTGCTCAGATGACTTGCATCACCACTAAGTTCTTATTTCCAGAGAGTTCCAAAAAAATGTTGAAATTTTATACTCATAAAATTCTAAAATATCGCCAAGGTTCCAGTAGAAAATAGGATGAGTCTAAAATCGGGCTCCGTGGAGGTGTGGGGGGTGGGTGGTGTATGGGGAATAACCATGTGCTACTGGTCGGGAGGAAAGGCTCCCTGTCGATCACGAATTCCTCCTAAAAAAACCAGAGACGAATCCTGTGTGAATCAGACGCTGCGTTCTTAACAGGTTCAGACCCATGGCCAGATTCTTGATTCCCCATGAGTTCTATTGAAACTCCATCCGCAGGCTAAGTTCCTACGGAAGTTGGATATGGGGTGCAAAAGGGGATTCTCCGTTCACCGCAGGCCAAGTCCCCAAAAAGCACAGCTGGTGTGAGTAACGCAATCTGATAACGCTATCTGAATTTCCTTGGGTAGGAATGTGACCCGTCCGTGTGCAGAGGCAAACCACTTGAGACTCCCAAGGATCTTCTGTGGCTATGGGAAAGCAACTTCTGAGCTTTTAGCCGGGGGAAGGCCATCAAAAACCCCTTGCTGGCATGGCTTCCACAGTTCATATGGGAGATGAATCATCCGTCCATAATAAAGTTCAGGAGAAGATAGCCATGCGTGCTTCTTCAAAAGCTTTCTCATCGTAACCGTAGC
This sequence comes from Aegilops speltoides, assembly GCA_021437245.1. Taxonomy (NCBI): domain Eukaryota; kingdom Viridiplantae; phylum Streptophyta; class Magnoliopsida; order Poales; family Poaceae; genus Aegilops; species Aegilops speltoides. The sequence goes on along the minus strand of CM038141.1, from coordinate 102,292,537 downwards.
ATGCCTGCATCAGCCGAAAGGACAGGCTGGAACTGCTTCGCTGGCTTCTCCTGATTGAAGCAGGCGGCGAAAACGGTAAGCCCGGACTGCTCCGAATGTGAGGCAAAACTAATGGAACATGCTCAAAGTATCCTCTATCCTCTGAACTGGCTCCCAATGTGAGGCGAAACTAGTGGGACAGACTCCGGTAAGAATTTGGGATAGAATGTCCTCTGAACTGCTCTGAATGTGAATCGAAACTAGTGGAACTGGCTCCGGTAAGAATTTGGGATAGAATGCCCTCTGGCACAACGCCTAACTCAATTCGGTTTTGAACTTGTCTAAAAGTTTAGTCCAATGGTGGGAGATCAAGGAGGCAAGAAGAGGGCAAATGGGTTAGATAGCCTACCCAGAGTTGCTGCTGGTCTGGCCAAAATTTTAGTCTAACTTTATGTGCACCATTCGTTTCTCACCATCTTGGAAAAAATGCATATGTTTACTTCATTTTGGTTCTCTATATACAGGATCTCAACTCGAGAACTACGAAGAATATTTATAATCAAGATAATCAGGTTATAATTGTCATGTGCATCCAAATTAATTCCACTAAGAGATTAACAGAGAAGTCCTGCTAAAATTACTATAATGACTTGAAAGATGCATGTCTAAACTCACGGTAAACATCCTTGAACTGCTACCTTGTAGATATATATACATGCTTATTTATGAACATAATAGGTAATAGGCAGTGTACGGTGTTAACTTGATGCCTTCCTTCATGATGTGCACTCAACCGCCTTACCTCAATGCCTGCTCAATGATAAAAACGAAATAGTGCATCCAAAATATGTATATAAGTACCCCCCAGGTCCATCTCCACCAATCACCGATATGTTTTTATCAGGCACATAAAGGTACCTTCTTTCAGAATCAGTGTTTCTATACTTATTCAGTTCTTGTGCTAATACTCTTCACCAACAACAAAAACAAGAGGTCAAGTTGTTGAAACTAAGCGATTCTACCTTAATATGCTAGATTATGAAGGGGTGAAGAAAGGTGCAACGCGAACGCAACTGAAATGCAATGCGATGTTAGATTAGCACACACTCACAGGAAGAGGAAAGAGATCCAAATCCTAAATATACCAGATTTAAGGCATGGCCTAAGAAGAAACTAGATGAGTAGCAAGTACCCAAATCAAGGAAATATATGGATGCGAGAGAAACATTTCAGAATCCATCCAAAATCCATCATAGCACACAGAAGCTGCTGCTTGAAAAATCTATATGCATCGTGCAGAGGTAAACTTCCATTGTTTCTTTTAATATTTGTATTCGGCATAACTGGATGGGAAAGACAGAAAAGTGGATAAGCTATGGACAAGTCCTCATTGATCAAATGATATTCGTATGTGTATAGCTTTTACTTGATTTGGATTTCTTTTGTATCAAATAAATTTTACTCCACCATTTAGTACCACTATAGCTTTGCAAAGTTATGCACATGATTTGCATATAAAAAGTGTTGGCTATACAGATAAAAACATTTTTCACATTCATGCAACACACAGTTCAACAAAAGAGAAAGAATAAATATTTGAAGAACCAGTATCCAGTTCACTATTCACATAAAAAAGATTAGTATCATGTAATCTGCCCATCAAGTTCAAGTACACAGCAAAAATAATAACAGAACAGTGAATAGTAGTACTACTAGGATTGGGCATGTAAGTGTCGATACCTCGTTGAGACCGTTCATTCTCAGCCTTGACCTCGCCTTCAAGGGCCTTCTTCGAATCCACACCAAATGATTCGGCATAGGTGAGGTCGTACCTCTCGTACCTAGACCGTCGGTACGCCATGAGCATCGCTGCCATCTCGATCCCAGGCAAGGTCCGTGCGGCCGTCTCCGCCGCGTCCCGCTGCTGCACGGCAGCGTTCTGCAGGAAGTCAAACATCTTCTGCGGGACGAACCGCTCCCGCGCGGCCGTCACCTGTTCGTGGAGGTACTCGGCGTTGCTGTCGAACCCGGGCACGTTCACCAGGAGGAACCTTCGATCCTCGTTGTGGGGGCGGAAGGTGTCGGGTCCGCGGCAGGGGCAGAGGAGCGCGAGCGCGCTGCGGCGCGAGATCTCGTCGAGGGACTCAGCGACGGCGGCGGGGAAGGTGCGGCTGCCCCCCTGCGAGGTCTTCTCAACGAAGTGGTCCTCGAAGCGGACGAGCTCGTGCGGCTCGAACCAGCCGTAGCTGCCGTCGCCGAAGAAGGCGACGAGGACGAGGCCATGGCGGTGGCCGCGATGCACCTCCGGATCGTCGGAGAGGGTGAGGCTGTAGACGTGGCCCGGCCACCACGGATGCGACTTCACCTTGCCCCAGACCATGTCGCCGAAACTGGGGGTCCAGCCCTCGCCGTCACCCGCGGGCACGACGGCGCCGGAGCCGGCGGCGGCGGGGGCAGCCATCCTGCGGCGGGGAAGCGAAACCCTAGATTTGGGTGCGGGGTCTCTCGGTCTGGGCTTAGGTTTGGGTTTGGGATTGCGCTGTTTGGGTTTCGGGGGTTGGGGAAATTGGGGGATCTGGGGCCGGGTGGGACTGGGACACCGCCCGAGGGGCATCATGGTAATTAGGTGCAGAAGAAGGGAGAGAGAAATGAAAAGGAAATGATATTTTCGATGAGGCGAGGCGTGCCGAGGCGAGCAATTTATACTAGTCGAATGGGGGCAAAACATGCCGCACGCGGTATGAAACCGCGCCCACTGAAATTCGAAATGACTTGAAATATTCGGCGCGTGTGGTTTGGTTATAGCAAATATGTTAAATGGTTAAATGGACCACACTGTTTATGTAACCACTGGGCCGCCGTGAGTCTGCATTCTTCGGATGTTGGGCCTTAAACTATCCCTTTTATGAAATTGAAAGCTAACACTCCTGGCTTTCGTGATTTGGAGACTCCTGGCTAGACAAGCATGGCGGCTTATGACCGATGAGGCCTCGCTTAACGCAAAGGTGTTAAAAGATGTATATTTCCCTCAATGTTCACTCTTGGAAGCCGGGTTGGGATCTCACCCCTCTCAGATATGGCGGGCGATGCTCGATGGAAGGGACATTGTAGCACAAGGAGTGATCCGAAGAATTGGTAATGGGGCGTCAACGAGTATATGGCAGCATAATTGGATTCCTCGAGACAACTTTAAGAGGCCGATCACTTCACTTATCCCTAATCCGCCAGAAAGGGTGTCGGACCTGATCAATGCTACGTCAGCTCAATGGAGAGAAGACTTGATACGGTCTGTCTTCACCCCTTTTGATGATGCGGAGATTCTCAAGGTACCACTATGCACGAGGAATATAACAGATTTTTTGGCATGGCACGAAGAGAAACTGGGAGTTTTCCCGATGCGCTCTGCTTATCATATGATAATGAGAACGAAGATTAACAGGGAAGGATGGCTACATGAGGAAGAAGGTACGTCAAATAACCAAGAAAGTAAGCAGTGGAGTGCAATATGGCATATACAAGTACCTTTGAAGTTAAGGATGTTTGTTTGGCGACTAGCCAGACAGTCGATGCCCACAGGCGAGGTCCTTCACCATCGTCACATGTTTGATGAAGATACATGCCACTTATGCGGAGCCACAGATACATGGAGACACGCGCTGCTCAATTGTTCAATGTCGAGAAGCATTTGGGCCTTAGCTCCTGATGAGTTGGTTGAAAAGGTGATTAGCTGCCAGCATGAGAACCCGAAGCAATGGCTCTTTGCTCTCATGACATGCTACAAACTGAAAAGTTTACTCGCATTGTGGTTACAACATGGGAGATATGGAGTGCAAGGAGGAAGGCGATCTACGAGGACATATTTCAGTCTCCCTACGCCACGAACGGCTGCATCGTGAATTACATGGCAGAATTACAACAGATTAACAGGAGGGACCCAAGGCCAATTACGACTTCTGCGCCGAGACCAAAATGTTGGCTGCCTCCGGCCCAGGGGTGTGCTAAAGTGAATGTGGATGCAACAGTGTCGAGAGGAGGAAGGTATGGTGCGGTTGGTGTTGTGTGTAGGGACCAAACTGGCTTGTTTCTTGGAGCTTCGGCCATAGTGTTCCGGCAGATCAATGATCCTCAAACACTTGAATCCCTGGCCATTAGGGAAGCACTAGTGTTGGCGGATGACTTGTATGTTCAAAGTATTCATGTGTGAAAGCACATTTGCTCCCTAGGTGGTTTTGGTAATTAATGACAACATACTTTGTGGTTGGACTAATGCTTTTATCAAGTATGTTTCAGGAAGGTCAATCACTCTGGCATGGCAAAAGGTCTAGAAAGGTGAACCCCTAAGATGCTAAGGAAAACATTGGCAAAAGCTCAAGACTCCATTTTTGGTTTAGTGATCCAAGATCACATTGAGTCCATAGGAAAGCCAATACTATTAAAAGGGATGAGGTTATGATGATGATCTGGTTGCTCTAAGTGCTTAGTGATTTATCTCTCAAACTATCGCAATCTTTCAATCCAACATAAACTCATAAGTAATCTCGGTCCCACCGATTCCAAACTCACCACACCGAGATGAACCACCTCACCATATAGCCAAACCCTAAGAATCTCGGATTTTCCGATTCCAAACTCGGTCATTCGAAATTGGTGTTGCCAAGCTTCAGAAACTTACAGACTCAAATCGGTGTCACCGAGATGAGAAAGTCGGTCCCACCGAGATTGGCAAACCCTAGACTTTGGAAGAATCGGACTAACCGAGATTGTATTTTCGGTCCCACGAAAATCCCAACGTTCACAAGATTTGAACTTTCGGTCTCACCGAGTTGTCAACTTGGTCCCGACCGAGATTGGTCAAATGTGTAACAGTTGGATTTTGTGTGGAGGCTATAAATACCCTCCACCTCCTCTTCATTCGTGGAGAGAGCCATCGAAAGAACTACCACTCCTACCTTACATTTACGAGAAGAAAACTACCTACCCTTGTGTTGAGATCAAGTTGCTCCACTCCCACCATATGAAACTTGATTTCTAGCCTTCCCAAGTTGCTTTCCACTCAATCCCTTCCTCCACCACAGCCAAATCGGTGAGGAGAGTTGAGTGTTGGGGAGATTATCATTTGAAGCACAAGAGCAAGGAGTTCATCATCACCAACCCCATCTATTACCTTTTGGAGGTGGTGCCTCCTAGATTGGTTAGGTGTCACTTGGGAGCCTCCGTCATGATGTGGAGTTGAACCAAGGAGTTTGTAAGGGCAAGGAGATCGCCTACTTGTGAAGATCTACCCGAGTAAGGCTAGTCCTCCGTGGGCGTAGGCCATGATGGCATAGACAAGGTTGCTTCTTCGTGGACCCTTCGTGGGTGGAGCCCTCCGTGGACTCAAGGCGGCTGTTACCCTCCGTGGGTTGAAGTCTCCATCAACGTGGATTGACGATAGCACCACCTATCGGAACCACGAGAAAAAATCTCCGTGTCTCCAATTGCGTTTGCTCTTCACAATCTCTCCCTTACTATTCATGCAATTTACTTTCCGCTGCCCTATACTCTAGAATTGCATGTTTAGTATGTTGCTCGACTTGTATGCATGATGCTTGACTTGCCCTTCATTGTGAACTTGCTATGATCTTATGATAATCAAAAGGCATAAACTTTTATCTTGTCGAGTTGTCTAATCACCCCCCCTCTAGACACTCTTGCCTTCAACGATCCTACAATTGGTATCAGAGCATTGGTCTCCATTGCTTTGGTTTGCACACCATTGGAGGAAGATGGACGTGTCTACGTTTGGGAGTGTTAGTCATAGAGTGCCTATTCTTGATGGAGTGTCTTATAACTCGTGGAGGATTGAAATGCTTGCTATCTTCAAGATGTACAACTTGCGCAAATATGTTGAAACCCCATATGTACCACCATTTGACCCTTGCACCCTCTTGTAGATGAAGAGCTTGATTTGCTTCAGAACCTTAGAACTGTCAATCTTATCATTAGAGGTTTGCTCGATAACTTGCTTGAGCTTGTCACGAACTTTGAGTGCGCCCATGCTATGTGGAAGTTCTTGGAAGAACTTTATCCGGACTACTCTTTGAGAGGTCTTGATGAAATTCTATACAAGACTGTTGAATTTGATATGTTGCGCCCAAAGATCCTAACTTTGATAAATGCTTCTTTGAGCTTCGTGATCTTATGAAAAGAAGGGTGATCCCGGTTTTATCAATGTTCAATAAGAAATGCTCTTGTATTGCTTTCCGATGATTATTATCACGTTGATAAAATCGATGCAAGTCATTATCAAATTGACCTAGGTGTTGATGATGAATTATCTATGGGTCAATATGATGATGAGCATGAGCATGATGACGATTAGGACACCGAGCTAGACAAGATCATGAAGAGTCTCGATCTTATGGCAAATCGAGAGACTACATATTCGGTGGCAAAGAATGGATTCTTGATAGTGGATGCACCGATCACATGACCGGAGATGAAGACATGTTTCGAGAGCTTGCAAAGAACGATGGTCCACGCAAGTATGTGACTTTTGGAGACAACTCCAAGGGTAAGGTACTTGGCCTTGGTAAGGTGGCCATATCTCATGATAGCTCCATTAAAAATGTCATGCTTGTTGAATCGCTTGGATACAATTTACTTTCCGTGTCTAGATTAGTGACTTTGGATTCAACGTGCTATTCACCAAAGTTGATTGCCAAGTTTTTCGTAGTGACAATCATAACATGGTCTTTCTTGGCATTCGTAGAGGTGACCTATACATTGTCGATTTCACTAAGAAAGCTCAACCTAGAACTTGCTTTATCGCTAAATCTGCTAAAGGTTGGCTTTGGCATAGAAGGCTTGGACATGTTGGTATGCGAAATTTAGATAAGCTAATCAAAGGAGATCACATTCTTGGTGTTAAAGATGTTTTCTTTGACAAAGATAGACTCTGCGATGCATGTCAAGCAGGAAAACAAGTAGGAGGAAGTCATCCGTGAAGAATATCATGACCACAAGGAGACCGCTTGAGCTTCTTCATATGGATCTCTTGGTCCCAATGCTTACAAGAGCCTTGGTGGTAACTCCTTTGGTCTAGTTATTGTTGATGATTTTTCCAGATTTACGTGGGTATTTCTACTTGATGACAAATCGCAGTTCGGAAAATCTTCAAAACCTTTGCTAGAAAGGCTCGTAATCAATTTGAGGTGAAGATCAAGAAGGTTCGGAGTGACAACGGAACGGAGTTCAAGAACGCCCATGTGGACTCTTTTCTCGATGAGGAAGGGATTCTACATGAGTTCTCACTACGTACACACCTCAACAAAACGGGGTTGTTGAGAGGAAGAACCGAACGCTCATTGAGATGGCGAGGACAATGCTTGATGAATACAAGACACCAAAACACTTTTGGGGTGAAGCCATTGAGACGACTTGTCATGCCATCAATGCACTTTATCTTCACAAGCTTCTCGGCAAGACTTCATACGAGCTTCTTACGGGTAACAAACCCCAAGTGGGATATTTTCGTGTCTTTGGTTCAAAGTGCTATATTCTTGATAAGCATCGTCGGTCTAAATTTGCTCCTAAAACTCATGAAGGCTTTTTCCTCGGTTATGGATCAAACTCTCACACTTACCGTGTCTACAATAATTTCACCCGAAAGGTTGAAGAGACGGTAGATGTGAAGTTTGATGAATCTAATGGCTCATAAGTAGAGCAAATGCCTATTGATGTAGGAGACAAGGACCCATCGGAAGCCATTCAAGATTTATCCATTGGAAAGATTCGTCCCATGGAAGTGAAGGAGAGTACCTCATCTACATATGTGGAGCCCCTACCTCACGGCAAGGTGAACCTCAAGGCAACATGGAGGCTTCCACAAGTGGAACTCACCAAGATGAGGAAGTGCGACAAGAAGATCCACCACAACCTCCTTCTCCACCACCTCAAGACAACACCAACAACACAGACGAAGAAGAAGATGAGGATGATGAGGAAGCTCAGCCACGACCACGACAAAAGCTATCCCGAGTTCGAGAAAGAGTCAAGAAGGACCATCCCGTGGAACAAATGATGAATGACATCGACTCCGGGAGAATCACTCGCTCTAAGACTCGTTTAGCTAACTTTTGTGAGCATTACTCATTTATTTCCAGTCTTGAACCTATGAAGGTAGAAGAAGCGCTTGAAGACCCGGATTGGGTGAACGCTATGCATGAAGAGCTGCACAACTTCGAGAGGAACAACGTTTGGTCTTTGGTAGAGAAGCCCAATGACGACCAAAACGTCATTGGAACCAAATGGGTGTTTCGGAACAAGCAAGATGAAGATGGACAAGTCATCCGCAACAAGGCTCGTCTCGTAGCACAAGGTTACACACAAGTCGAAGGTATGGACTATGGTGAGACCTATGCCCCCGTTGCTAGACTTGAGTCCATTCGCATTCTTCTTGCTTATGCCAACCATCATAACATTACTCTCTATCAAATGGACATTAAAAGTGCTTTCCTAAATGGTGAAATTGAGGAGGAAGTATTTGTGAAACAACCTCCCGGATTTGTGAATCCTAAAAGGCCCAATCATGTTTACAAATTGCACAAAGCTCTTTATGGTCTTAAACAAGCCCCTAGAGCTTGGTACAAATGTTTAACTAGCTTTCTTCTTGAAAAAGGATTCGAAATTGGAAAAATTGACTCAACGCTATTCACAAAAAGGGTTGACGGAGAACTATTTGTGTGCCAAATATATGTCGATGATATTATCTTTGGATCAACTAACCCTGATTTCAGTGAGAAGTTTGGAAAGCTTATGTCGGAGAAGTATGAGATGTCCATGATGAGTGAACTCAAGTTCTTCCTTGGGTTGCAAATCAAGCAATCCAAGGAGGGTACTTTTGTCTCACAAACCAAGTACACTAAGGATCTCTTCAAGAAGTTCAACATGCAAGAGAGCAAAGGTATGAGAACCCCCATGCCTACTAATGGACATAATGACTTGACAAAAGGAGGAGAACTGTTGATCAAAAGGTCTATCGATCCATGATTGGTTCTCTACTATATCTCTGTGCTTCTCGTCCTGATATTATGTTGAGTGTATGCATGTGTGCTCGATATCAAGCTGCTCCTAAAGAATGTCATCTTAAAGCTGTCAAAAGAATTGTGAGATATTTGATACACACACCTAACTTTGGCATTTGGTATCCTAAGAGGGCCTCTTTCGATCTTGTTGGCTATTCCGACTCGGACTATGCGAAGACAAGATAGATAGAAAGTCAACTTCGGTACATGTCAATTTCTCGGTCGATCCCTTGTATCTTGGTCATCCAAGAAACAAAATTCGATATCATTATCATCGCCAAGCGAGAATATATTGCTGCTGGTTCGTGTTGTGCTCGATTGCTATGGATGAAACAAATGCTTAAGGACTATGGGATACATGCGAGACATGTTCCTTTGCTTTGTGACAACGAGTGCAATTAAGATTGGACACAATCCGTGCAACACTCTCGCACGAAACACATTGAAGTTCGTCACCATTTTATTCGTGATCATATTGCTAAGGGTGACATTGATCTTAAGCATGTTCGTCTCGACAAACAGCTTGCAGATATCTTCACAAAACCACTTGATGAGAAAGTGTTTTGTCGCTTGAGGAGTGAGTTGAACATCATTGATGCTTCAAACTTGGAGTGAAAACTCCATTGATGCATGCAAGGCATGATCCTAATTGACTAATCCTTGATATTTCTCTTATGATGATGATCATATGTCTTGGACACATTTGCCCCCTTGTATTGCATCTAACTCCTTGCAGGTACTTGGATGGTCTACATTCAACAAGATTATCACTCACTCAAATCATGAGTAATCTTGTCATTGACCAAGTATCTAGCTCTTTGGGATGTAGAGTTCAAGGAACAAAATTCCATATATCCTTTTGACATCATATACTTCTAGTACTTCACTCATGTCATATTGGATATTCTTGAGTATTTCCTTGCTTGCCTAACCCATGTAGGAATATGAACTATACAATGGGAAATGGTGCTCCAACTTCACATTCTATGAGCATCAACATTAAGTTCACCTACATGAGAACAAGCAACAACAAGCCCAAGGTATGTCTTTCACATCTTGAAAAAGCTTTGCTCAAAGACATGAGTACAAGCAGCTTCAAAAGATGTGATCACATCAAATGCTTAATCGAAAAATGGTAACCCCATTTTGAGCTTAATCGATGAGTATGACCTATGATCAAATGTTCTCATTTGACTCCTAAGTCAATATACTCAAACATAGGTGACTTTGTCGCCGACCCCTATCTAGATGAAGTACATATGCTTTGGAGTTTTTCTGTTTTTCTCTTATGCTCTCTCATTGAGTTTCCTTGTTCAAAAAAAAAAAAACTTCATCTAGCAATCTCTTTCATTTTTCTTTTGTTTTTGTTTCTTCTGTTCTTGTGTATATTCTTTAGCTCAGATAAATTTCCTAAAAATCTTTTCCAAATTCATTGCAAATCTTCTGAAACATTCCTTGCAAAGTGAGCTGAATTATTTCTGTATTTCCTTGGAATTAAACTCGGCGTCACCGATTTAAATATTTCGGTCTGACCGAAAAAGGATCTGCCCTAAGTCTCTGACTTTCGGACTCACCGATCCATATCAATTCGGTGTCACCGATTTACATTCACCAGGATATCATCTTCTACAGCTCATCTAAATGATTTACATTCTACATACTAAATTTGCTCAGTTGTGATTCTTAATGAACCCACTTCTTTCCTTCCATCTTTCCCGCCCTTCCGGTTTTTGTCCTTTTCGGCACTTGATGTCAAAGGGGAGAAGATTTAGGGGAGCTGGGGAGATTAAAGGAAGAACAATCTTACCTTAAGGGGAGAGGATCACATCAAAGCTTTGCCATATATTTCTCTGTGCTAAATCTTTTGGCATTATTCTCCGATTTTGCTTCTCTTGCTCTCACCATTGGTATCTTCGAAAAGTACACTTGGTATCTTATACAATTGGCATCTTAAAAGATCACAATTGGTATCTTATGAAAAGCAAAATCTCTCGAGCTCATTGAAAATCTTTCAGTCTTGGGAGACATGTTGGCTGATTCAAGCTAGTGCTCAACATGAGACACTCTTTATACATGTCATCCCTGGCTTGGTACTCTTGATGTTCTTGCTGTTGGTTGAAGAAATACTCTTGTGTTATCTAACCCTGTTTTCCCAAGTTTATTTCTTCAGGTACATCACCAAGGAACTTCAAGGTAAGTATATGCATCTTGCAGGATGTGCATGATGGTGACTTGCTTGTGAATACATGTTTGCAAGAAATCACCATGCACATATGCATCATCTCTCATTTACCCTCATCTGCTCTGATGCATATAGCCAAGCTGCATGCAGCACATCTTGCTTTTCTCTCATGTGTGCTTGTGGTAGTCCAAAACCAAAATCTAAAATCTTGCACACTTGTAGGGGGAGCTAGTGCACTGCATGTCTGTCAAAGCTTTAATGATTAACCCTGTCTTTCTTTCAGTAAGCTTTGATATCTTTTTCTGTGTGTTGCCATCAATTACCAAAAAGGGGGAGATTGAAAGCACATTTGCTCCCTAGGTGGTTTTGGTAATTAATGACAACATACTTTGTGGTTGGACTAATGCTTTTATCAAGTATGTTTCAGGAAGGTCAATCACTCTGGCATGGCAAAAGGTCTAGAAAGGTGAACCCCTAAGATGCTAAGGAAAACATTGGCAAAAGCTCAAGACTCCATTTTTGGTTTAGTGATCCAAGATCACATTGAGTCCATAGGAAAGCCAATACTATTAAAAGGGGATGAGGTTATGATGATGATCTGGTTGCTCTAAGTGCTTAGTGATTTATCTCTCAAACTATCAGCAATCTTTCAATCCAACATAAACTCATAAGTAATCTCGGTCCCACCGATTCCAAACTCACCACACCGAGATGAACCACCTCACCATATAGCCAAACCCTAAGAATCTCGGATTTTCCGATTCCAAACTCGGTCATTCGAAATTGGTGTTGCCAAGCTTCAGACATACGTACTCAAATCGGTGTCACCGAGATGAGAAAGTCGGTCCCACCGAGATTGGCAAACCCTAGACTTTGGAAGAATCGGACTAACCGAGATTGTATTTTCGGTCCCACTGAAAATCCCAACGTTCACAAGATTTGAACTTTCGGTCTCACCGAGTTGTCAACTTCGGTCCGACCGAGATTGGTCAAATGTGTGTAACAGTTGGATTTTGTGTGGAGGCTATAAATACCCTCCACCTCCTCTTCATTCGTGGAGAGAGCCATCGAAAGAACTACCACTCCTACCTTACATTTCGAGAAGAAAACTACCTACCCTTGTGTTGAGATCAAGTTGCTCCACTCCCACCATATGAAACTTGATTTCTAGCCTTCCCAAGTTGCTTTCCACTCAATCCCTTCCTCCACCACAGCCAAATCAGTGAGGAGAGTTGAGTGTTGGGGAGATTATCATTTGAAGCACAAGAGCAAGGAGTTCATCATCACCAACCCCATCTATTACCTTTTGGAGGGTGGTGCCTCCTAGATTGGTTAGGTGTCACTTGGGAGCCTCCGTCATGATGTGGAGTTGAACCAAGGAGTTTGTAAGGGCAAGGAGATCGCCTACTTCGTGAAGATCTACCCGAGTAAGGCTAGTCCTCCGTGGGCGAGGCCATGATGGCATAGACAAGGTTGCTTCTTCGTGGACCCTTCGTGGGTGGAGCCCTCCGTGGACTCGCGCAGCCGTTACCCTCCGTGGGTTGAAGTCTCCATCAACGTGGATTGACGATAGCACCACCTATCGGAACCACGAGAAAAATCTCCGTGTCTCCAATTGCGTTTGCTCTTCACAATCTCTCCCTTACTATTCATGCAATTTACTTTCCGCTGCCCTATACTCTAGAATTGCATGTTTAGTATGTTGCTCGACTTGTATGCATGATGCTTGACTTGCCCTTCATTGTGAACTTGCTATGATCTTATGATAATCAAAAGGCATAAACTTTTATCTTGTCGAGTTGTCTAATCACCCCCCCTCTAGACACTCTTGCCTTCAACGATCCTACAATGTGGCTTCTGATTGCAAGACGGTGGTAGAAGACATACAAAGCGGGACTTCAGCTGCATACGGTGCGGTGATACATGAAATCATAGAACATTCTTCTGGTTTTCAACATTGTAAAATAGTTCATGAATTTAGGAGCTCAAACTTTGAGGCTCACAACTTAGCGAAGTATGCTTTATCTCTCAGGGGTGGCCGCCATGTTTGGTTAGGTCATCCTGGAGATCTTTCTTTCGTCCCTGTAAATATTGTGACGGGTTAATAAAAAGCTTCGCGAGGTTGTCTCAAAAAAAGGCTAACACTCGTCAATCAAAAAAGAATAAAACATAAAAATATATGTAAATACAATTCTTGGTGGAGCATATAAAACAACAAGCAAAATATGTGCACATGCGGTGATTAGATAGAGTTGGCATCAGGCATTACCAAATTATGTGAGGCATGGAGACCTAAAGCAACTCCAAACACAAAAAGAAAGGCAACTTCTCAATATGTTATCAATGCTCAAACTATTGTTTAGAATTTTGTTATCATGGTTGTAAGCGGTCCTCTTTTGTTTCCTAACAAGGCCATGTAGTAGGTAGAAAATAATTCACTATAGTGGTAAAAACAAGTGCCACCATAATGGCGATCTAGTTAATAAACCAATTAACCTTTTGTTGTCATAATAGTGATGTATGTTTAAAGATATCTAGAAAGAGTTACCACTACAATGGTGTTGTATCTACCAAATTGGTTAGCACTAGTTATCACTAGTGGGGATGCATTAGCTACTAGATTGCTTAGTCCACCACGGTAGTGTTGTATTGTAAGTGGTTTGTTGAATATCAGTCATCATACAAGTGGTATTACCCCATTTAATTATCATCATGCTGATGATGTAGTTACCATACTAGTTAGCATTGGTGACTAATTTATTAATATGTATATACCATGTGGGTTTGGTATACAATTACCATGATGTTGTATTAAGTGCATCCATGGCCACAGAGTGTGTTATGATTGTCCATGACAACTTCATTAAAGGGACTAATATGACCATCTTGTTCCCAATAGATGTTATGATATGTAGGAGGACTGATGTTCAACCCTCAATCTTCAAAGAACGAGTGTTTCTGGGGTTAAGAACAATTTCAAAACCTCAAAATCAACTTTGTTCGGACCAGTCGAGTTGCGTCCACATCCAATAGGGCATTCCTTGATCCTGGCTATGCTTGAAGCCTCCAAGCACAATCTTTTGGGAGCACCCCCCCAGCACATATAAAGTTGGCTCTTTTAGTTCGGATTGGTACCTTCGAGTGTAACACTTGGAGCCTTTGAGGCTTGCAAAAGAAAGTGTACAATGGTCACATTTTAGTGTCCAGCCTATATATACCGTACCTATCACATCACTCATTCAAACTATTCCAAGACAAACACTTCTAGCTTTGTGCATAGTTTCAAATTGTGTCTATAGTTTTGTTATGTTCATACTAATTTTATACCATTATTACATAGTTTTGGCACTTCTATATAATTTTATTGGACTAACCTATTAATCCCTCTATCCATCAACAACTAACGGTTTGTCTCGGTTGAACCTAAGTTTTTATTCATTTACTTTGCTTGTTGTTGATAACCCACAATTGTAGAAGATTAGTTGTAAACTTTCCGATAAGTAAAAGCGTCAAACCCAACGAGGAGTAAAAGGTGGAATTAATATTCTATCGAGTTCTACAACTCCACACCCACTTAATATTTGTTTTACCTATAACAAGAAATAAAACTACTTTGCGAGAATAAAAAGATAGCTTTGCAACAATATAAAGAGTTAGGTGTTATTTTAGCAAAAGAACATAAAGTAAAGGGTTTCGAAAGAACAATAAAGAAAATGATTGTCCCTAGGCAATTAGATATGAAACGATGATGATAATCCTCCATTGAAGTTTTTTTATGTGGGAGAGGCCTACACTAACATATTTTCCATACTTGGATCATGCGTTCTTATGATTGGAACTCTAGCAGACATTCGCAAATACCAAAGATTCACTAAGGTAAAACTCAACCATAGCATTAACTTTGAAGGCCCCCTTTAATCCATATGAGACAACTCATGAATGGGAGTATAAGTTTCTATCACTCCTGTAACCCACCATAAGCAAATCAATCAGCAGACTAAGGCATAGCCTAGTGGTGGAAAGGGGTTGATGCCTTTCCACCCACCCAAGTTCAAGGCATGGTATTTGCAATTTGGGTTTGTTGCACCAATTATACTGTAGGGGCCTCCTTACAGTCTTTCTATCAAAAAAATCAATCACATATTTCAACACCCTACAACATGAATCCCACACATGTGCGCAAAACGGTGGGCACCACGGGACAACACCGTCATGACATACAGCTCATTTCATCCATAGCATATCACAAACAATCCATAGGACAAAAAAATTATTCAGACATAATAGAGATGCAACATCATTGGATAATAATATATAGTATCAAACACCATGTTCAAGTAGAGATTACAACAGGGTGAGAGAGAGAGAGAGTACACCGCTACACAGAGAGGGAGAAATATGATGATGACATAGGCGAAGTCGATGGAAATGATCGTCGGCATGATGGTTCCCCCGACGGCGCTCTGGTGCCATCGGAAGAGAGGGGAGAGAGGCCCCATCCTTCCTATTCTTCTTCTTCTTCTTCTTCTCATTCTTCTTCTTGCTAGGCCTTACTGATACATCTCCAACGATCTACATTTTTTGATTGTTCCATGCTATTAAAGTATCATTCTTGGATGTTTTATACTCATTTACTAGCAACTTTATATCATTTCTGGGACTAACCTGTTGACATAGTGCCCAGCCAGTTGTTGTTTTTTGCTTGTTTTTTACTTTGCAGAAAATTCATATCAAACGAAGTCCAAATGCAGCGAAACCTTTTGGAGATTTTTTTGCCCAGAAGACACCCAGAGGAGGCCCAAGATGTGCACCAGAGGGGCCTTGTGGGGCCCACTAGGCACCAGGTCCCCCAGGCGCGCCCTGGTGGGTAGTGGGGCCCACAAGCACCCCCTGCATTGCCTCTCAGCTCTATAAATACTCTAATATTCCAAAAATCCTCACTACAAAAAAAACCACTTCCGTGATGATACGTGTTTGTCACAGTAGGTCACGTTTTCTGTCATGCATGTACATCCATGACGATTTTATGACAGAATCAGGATAGTCATACCTGTGCTGTCGTAGAAGTGTTCCATGACATTACCAAAATTACCATCACAGAAGTGTCTACTTCCATGACGATAAATTGAGTGTCATAGAAGTGCTTTCCTCATGGGTAACCGACACGTGGCATCCACCGTAAAGGGTCACCATTAAGCTATCGGGTTCCGGTTTGGATCTGATAACCCGTTAACAGCCCGGACCAATCAGAATTTTCCACGTGTAAAATTCTCACTTGCTCGCAGATCCACGTGTCGGCCCAGCGTTCGGGTAGTTGTCATCCAGCGAATGGACGGGACACGCCTATGATACGTCGACACGTGTCTCAGCCCAACAGTGGCCCATTCAGGTTAAAAGCCCGGGCCTGTCAAAATAAGCAGGCAGGCCCATTAGCGGCCTACTTGAGTTAGGCCCATTCGCAAGCACGACCCATACAAGTTACAGAGAATCGGCCCATCAAAGGCCCATTCTAGATTTGACAATTTCCAGCCCATCGTCAGTTCCAGCCCGTTAATGGCCCGCTATGTCTTTGGGTCCAATTACAACCCGAGCTTCTTTCGGCCTGTTAGTAGCTCATCATCGGTTCCAGCCCGTTAACGGCCCGGAACGTCTTTCGGCCTTTTCTCGGCCCATTCTGCAGTTGGGCCAACTTCTAGCCCGTTGTGACTCTAGGCCTGTCCTCGACCCATTTGGTAAATGGGCCAATTCCTAGCCCATTTTTTCTTTCGCATGTTAGCGAGCGGCATAACAGTTGGGCCTTTGGCCGTGCAACCTAATTTTGGGCCCATTAGCGGCCCACGTTCTGCAGGGCAAAATTTCAGCCCGACGCGACTTTCGGCCTGTTAAAAGCCTAGTTTGCAAATTGGGCCTCCTTTGGCCCAAAACATTTTCGGCCTCTTACTGGCCCATAAAGTAAAAGGGCCGAGACAAAATTGACATTTATTTCGGCCTGCTAGAGGCCTGCGGGCCATTTCCATTTATATGGCCCTATCGAGCTTTCGGCCTGTTAACGGCCTGCTAAGAGCCGTCGTTACAATGGGCCACATCATTTGGGATCCACTAAATATATTTTTAACCAGCCCAAATAAGGCCCGCTTTGACTACACATGTTTGTTCATTCGGATGACGTCTAGGAAATGTTTGGGCGTGTTGGCCCCCATTTCAACAATATAGCATATTCAAAGAATTATCCTACTTTGTACTTCCACCTCTAAAAAACATACACTATACAATAAAGAGACTAAGGCATAGAAACGTAGAATAATCCTACACTATACGATAAAGAAACTACATTCGATTATACCCACTGGGCACTATAGTTCAGCACCAGTGATAATAAAGCATACACAAACAGCAAATAACATACACTGGGCAAATAAAGCTCATACATCATGGATGCGCATCAACAGAACTTACCATTTGAACTATAATTTCTTCAGAAAATAGGATTGGTCAGATTCAGATAGCACAATTTTCAGTCTGCAAAATCTACAATTCCTTCGTGGTTACCTCAATGTCTCGTTTCATTTTTTGACTCCTTCATCTAATACCCGCAAGTCCAGTCTCAACTTGTTGATTGCATGTTGAGAATCATGTACACGTTTCTTGCCACCTCTAGTTGATGCTCGAGAACAACAACACATTCCAATTCCAATCCATAATCATTTGGTAACGGCCATGCCGCACTGCTCGCAGATCTTTGTGTTGATGTCACTTCATCCTGAAATGTTTCTGTAAGTACACATGACTAGGGTAAGAATATAGTTACAGCAGTGAAACGAGCAAGACAGACTATTTTGTACATGACAAAAGAAGACTAACAATAATGTTACACATCATGAAGCATAGGCATGTGATATTTTAAAAATTATAAAAATGGTAGTTTGTGCAGCCCGCATACAGAAATCTCTCTTAGCTCACCAGAGGAGCATGATGTTGGGGCCAAATCCAAAACACAGACATGTTACAAATTTAGACAACACGTTGTGTATGAGTAAGCAAGCAGCTGGCCATTCTGTAGCTCAATTAAAGACTTAGGGAGCATAATGAACAACAGAGGGATTCATACAAACCTACTACAGCAAGCAAAAACTATGCAATCATTAGCCTAGTATAAACTAGATTGTGAGCCTCATCAATAATAGTTGGTTAATAGACTTCAAAGCTTCAAGCACACTTCGCCAGAGTAATTAAATGGTAAGACCTTTAATTATGTCAACTAATAGTTATACAAGTACCCAACATCAGGCATCATTGTTTGGGCATCTCATTAACTGAGGACAAATAAAGCAATTGAAAAGAACAATTTAACTATGCCTGAAACAAACAAGCAATTGAACTGTTGAGTTGCTAGCATGCATACATGCATGCCTCAATAACATCCATGGCCTTGCTACATTTACTATATAAAGGAACAAGTAATGTAATATTGTTTGCCCCCTATGAAGTATCTCGACTAGAATATCCTAGTAATGATAGGGAGGCTAATGATGTGTATATGTGTTTGGTTATGACATTTATGACATCGACAACTCTACCATGGTAGGAAGCAGTTTCACACTATTCACTACTATAAGATGTTTTAGATATTTAAAAGTAGACTACATCCGTAATAAGTGAACACACACATTAAAATGTGTTTACATACATCTGATTTACAAAAAAGTTAGAGCATCATATAGTAGTGAGTGGAGGGGTTTTTAATCAATGGCCCAATGACTGGGTTACAAGTGAAGAACCCTACGCAAGCACAATGTCAGACAAATAGGATGTCCTGGTAATTGTAATACAATGTGACTTACCTTAACTGGTTGAACAGGCTCAATGTCGCTCCTCCTTCTCTTGCAAGGCTCCTTCCTAACATCTTGTACTTGAAAATCCTCAATCTTATCTTAATTGCACCCCCTCTGCAAGGTGACACAAACTAGTTACTAGTCTCCTTGAAAGATAAATATGCATACTTTCCAGTCTGTGAACAACACAAAAGGATGAGATTATAACAAAACAACACCACATAATGAAACATGCCACATCTCTTGCTATGAAATGAGAATTTACTATGTGTGCACTATGTAAAAACTAGGCATACCTTCGAACTGGATCTCCAGGTACTCTTGGAGAGCCTACATTAGTGTAGAACCAAACCTTTATGTCACCTGTGAGTTATACAAGCCCCCACTACAGCAGCCCTTAGTGTTTAAATCATGAGCTCTTTTACAGTACCCGGTAATCAATATGGACCCTCCATTCTTGAAATCCAACGGTGATCATCCATCTATACCGCTCAATTGGACTAGCACCATCCCCAGCAGTATTGAGTGGCACTGGCGCTCGACTGCGAAGCACACGTTCGTAAGGGTAACTCGGGGAGGAGAGAAATCGTCCTCTTCCATTTCCCGCATGGCTGCACGCAGCAGCAAGACGCGCCCGTCGGTGCCAGTGTCCGCATCCACCCCTTCCTCATCACGCGGCGCCGATGCATGTCGTCCAAGAGATGGTACAGTTATGCGAGCCATTACACTTTTTGTCTACGGGAGTAGCTTTGTCTCGACGAGGACGGTTGTGCGTGTGATGGTGTGTGGGCAATGTGTGCCCCGGCGGGAGATGATGCTGAATATGCACCGATGCAGTAGCGAGGTCGACGCGCGCGGGCAGAGGGTGGTGGCTGGAGCACTCGCGGATACAACGATACTTCGGCGAGTTCGCTGATGTCGCAGTCGGCGGCGAGCAAGGCGACGGCCGATGGCACAGGGCTCACGATTTTTCTTTTTCCAAGTACAACGAACAGACCGGTCATTGATGGGCTGAAACTGACTAAATTACCTGCACAAAATCAATGGTTGATGATTTTATACTGCTCCGTCCCCTCCTTAGCAGTATAGGGTACCATAAAAAAGCTCTTAAATCATTGACAAGATCTGTTAGGTCAAGAATAGCAAGTAATCAAAGCAAACAGTCCTAGTATGGCTGGCTGATACAAACAAGCAATTGAACAGATGTGTGAGCAAATCTTACATATCAAGAAAAGAAGCATAAAAGGAGGCTTAAAGACCATCACTTGACTAGCCAGATTTAAGGGGCATTTAAACATCATGTGTAATGTATGAACTAACATAAACATTGCATATTTCAAATTCTATAATGAAATGCACATGTATTAGGTTATGCCATGTATGATGATGCCTAAATGTATTGGCAGGCATGAGTGATTCATCATTGCACGCACAATTGAATTGCAGGTTAAGGGCCAGTTCTATTCTGCCTTTTGAGAGCTTATTGTCAAAATAAGCCATATGAGATGTAAAGAAGTCATTTCTGAGTTATGGGCTTGGGATTAACTAATTTCTCTTTGGAGTGGGGTGTTTCGGGTAGAAGCTCACTAAAAATTGTAGGGAAGGGGCATAGTGAAATGACTCTGTTGTCTGCCTGTATTACACTCGAAATGCCACTGCTCACGCCCGTGTCACACCTGACCTCAAGTAAAAACAAACGCGCAAGCGTTCATTGCCCTGCCCGCTTGCATCTCCTCTCCCCTTTCCCTCTACCTCAATCCCCTGCCTGCAGTGCTAGGGTTCTTCCAGTAAGCCATCGTCACTGGTCCCATCTGGCCTGGTCCTCGATGATGCTCTGTCCAGCTAGGCTACATGGTCGGCGGGTAGGGCCAAATCTCCCACTGCTCCTCCCTCTAGCGCCGCCCCTCATTCTCATGGTCTCCAGCAGCTGCTCCGCTGTGGTCCGTCCACCGCACTACTCCGGCGGGCGTCGCATAACTACGGTCGATGCTACACTGCGGCAGAAGGCACCTCATTCCCCCTCCCCTCCTCCCAGGCTGTGGCCTTGAGGTGCTGTTGAAGGATGAGCTCATCCAACAAGGTGAGGATCTCCTTTGACTTTTTTGCGAAATTTTCATTCTGATCCACTATACGATGAATTGCTATGAGTTGCTTCTGTTGCTGTTATATGATGCATTGCTATGAGCTGCTCCTACTGCTGCTATATGATGAATTGCTATGAGCTGCTGCTCTATGATGAATTTCAAGGAAATATGCCCTAGAGGCAATAATAAAATTGTTATTTATGTTTCCTTATATCATGATAAATGTTTATCATTCATGCTAAAATTGTATTAACCAGAAACTTAGTACATGTGTGAATACATAGACAAAATATAGTGTCCCTAGTATGCCTCTACTTGACTAGCTCGTTAATCAAAGATGGTTATGTTTCCTGACCATAGACATGTGTTGTCATTTGATGAACGACATCACATCATTAGAGATTGATGTGATGGACAAGACCCATCCATTAGCTTAGCATAATGATCATTAAGTTTTATTGTTACTGCTCTCTTCATGACTTATACATGTTCCTCTGACTATGAGATTATGCAACTCCCGAATACTAGAGGAACACCTTGTGTGCTATCAAATGTCACAATGTAACTGGGTGTTTATAAAGATGCTCTACAGGTGTCTTTGAAGGTGTTTGTTTGGTTAGCATAGATCGAGAATAGGATTTGTCACTCCGTGTATCAGAGAGGTATCTCTGGGCCCTCTCGGTAATGCTCATCACTATAAGCCTAGCAAGCAATGTGACTAATGAGTTAGTTGTGGGATGAAGCATTACAGAACGAGTAAAGAGACCTGCCGGTAAGGAGATTGAACTAGGTATGATGATACCGACAATCGAATCTCGGGCAAGTAACATACCGATGACAAAGGGAACAACGTATGTTGTTGTGCGGTTTGACCGATAAAGATCTTCGTAGAATATGTAGGAACCAATATGACCATCTAGGTTCCGCAATTGGTTATTGATCGGAGATGTGTCTCGATCATGTCTACATAGTTCTCGAACCCGTAGGGTCCGCACGCTTACCGTTCGATGACGATTTGTATTATGAGTTATGTGTTTTGGTGACCGAAGTTTGTTCGGAGTCCTGGATGAGATCACGGACATGACGAGGAGTCTCGAAATGGTCGAGAGGTAAAGATTGATATATTTGAAGGTTATGTTCGGACACCGAAATAGTTTCGGAGAGGCTCGGACATTTTTCGGAGTATTGGGAGGTTACCGACCCCCCCCCCCCACCCCGGGAAAGTTAATGGGCCAACATGGGCCTTAGTGGAGAGAGGAGGCAGCAGCCAGGAGGTGGCGCGCGCCCCCCAAACCCAAACAGAATTGGACAAGGGGTGGGGGCGCGACCCCCCTTTTCCTTCTCCCTCTCCACTTCTTTCCCCCTTTCCACTCCGGAAAAGGAGGGGGAATCCTACTAGGACTAGGGAGTCCTAGTAGGACTCCCCCCTTGGCTTGCCCCCTCTAGGCCGGCCGCCCCCTCCTCCCCTTCTTTATATACGTGGGCAGGGGCACCCCAAAGGCAAATCAATTGTTCTCTTTGCCGTGTGTGGTGCCCCCCTCCGTAGTTTACTCCTCCGGTCATAGCGTCGTAGTGCTTAGGCGAAGCCCTGCGCGGATCACATCATCAACACCGTCACCACGCCGTCGTGCTGACGGAACTCTTCCTCGACCCTCTACTGGATCAAGAGTTCGAGGGACGTCATCCAGCTAAACGTGTGCTGAACACGGGAGGTGCCGTACATTCGGTACTTGGATCGGTTGGATCGTGAAGGCATTCGACTACATCAACCGCGTTAACTAATGCTTCCGCTTTTGGTCTACGAGGGTATGTGGACACACTCTCCCCTTCTTGTTGCTATGCATCTCCTAAATAGATCTTGCGTGATCGTAGGAAATTTTTGAAATTGCATGCTACGTTTCCCAACAGTGGTATCAGAGCCAGGTCTATGCGTAGATGATAAGCATGAGTAGAACATAAAGAGTTATGGCTGATGGTAGTCATACTGCTTACCACCAATGTCTTACTTTGATTCGGCAGTATTGTTGGATGAAGCGGCCCGGACCGACATTACATGACCACGTTCATGAGACTGGTACTACCGACGTGCTTTGCCCACAGGTGGCTGGCGGGTGTCTGTTTCTCCAACTTTAGTTGAATTGAGTTTGACTACGGTCGGTCCTTGTTGAAGGTTAAAACATCACACTTGACTAAAAATCGTTGTGGTTTGATGAGTAGGAAAGAACTTCTTGCTAGAAGCTCGTAGCAGCCACGTAAAACTTGCAACAACAAAGTAGAGGACGTCTAACTTGCTTTTGCAGGGCTTGTTGTGATGTGATATGGTCAAGACATGATGTGATATAAATTGTTGTATGACATGATCATGTTTTTTTATAGAGTTATCGGCAATTGGCAGGAGCCATATGGTTTGTCGCTGTTGGGGAACACAGTCATTTCAAAAAACAAATCCTATGATCAGCAAGATCTATCTAGAAGATGCATAGCAACAAGAGGGGAGAGTGTGTACACGTACCCTCATAGACCGAAAGCGGAAGCATTTAGTAACGCGGTTGATGTAGTCGAACTTCTTCGCGGTCCAACCGATCCAAGTACCGAACGTACGGCACCTCCGGGTTCAGCACACGTTAAACTCGATGACGTCCCTTGTGCTTCTTGATACAGTTGAGGACGAGGGTGAGTTCCGTCAGCACGACGGCGTGGCGATGGTGATGATGATGTTACCCGCGCAGAGCTTTGCCTAAGCACTATGATGATATGATCGAGGTGTGTAACTGTGGAGGGGGGAACCGCACACAGCTAAGAGAAGACTTGGTGTGTTCTAGGGTGCCCCTGCCCCATATATAAAGGATGGAGGAGGAGGAGGCCGGCCCTAGAGGGGGTGCGCCAAGTGGGGGAGTCCTGCTTGGACTCCCGGTTCAAGTAGGATTCGCCCCCCCCCTTTCCTATTCCAACTAGGAGAAGGAGGAAGGGGGAAGAGGGGAGAAGGAAGGAGAGGAGGGCGCCGCCCCCTCCTAGTACAATTCGGCCATGGGAGGGCACGCAGCCACCCCTTGTGGCCCTTCTCTCCTTTCCCCTAAAGCCCATTAAGGCCCAATAACTCCCCGGGGGGTTCCGGTAACCTCCCGGTACTCCGGAAAATACCCGAACTTGTCCGGAAGCATTCCGATGTCCGAATATAGTGTTCCAATATATCAATCTTTATGTCTCGACCATTTCAAGACTCCTCGTCACGTCCATGATCTCATCCGGGACTTCGAACAAACTTCGGTCATCAAAACACATAACTCATAATACAAAATGACATGAAACGTTAAGCGTGGAGACCCTACGAGTTCGAGAACTATGTAGACATGATCGAGACACATCTCCGATCAATAACCAATAGCGGAAACTGGATACTCATATTGGCTCCTACATATTCTATGAAGATCTTTATCGGTCAAACCGCATAACAACATACGTTGTTCCCTTTGTCATCGGTATGTTACTTGCCCGAGATTCGATCGTCGGCATCATCATACCTAGTTCAATCTTGTTACTGGCAAGTCTCTTTACTCGTTCCATAATACTTCATCCTGCAACTAACTCATTAGCCACATTGCTTGCAAGGCTTATAGTGATGAGCATTACCGAGAGGGGCCAGAGATACCTCTCTGAAACACAGAGTGACAAATCCTAATCTCGATATATGCCAACCCAACAAATACCTTCGAAGACACCTGTAGAGCATCTTTATAATCACCCATTTATGTTGTGACGTTTGATAGCACACAAGGTGTTCCTCCGGTATTTGGGAGTTGCATAATCTCATACTCCGAGGAACATGTATAAGTCATGAAGAAAGCAGTAGCAATGAAACTGTAATGATCATAATGCTAAGCTAACGGGTGGGTCATGTCCATCACATCATTCTCCTAAAGATGTGACCCCGTTCATCAAATGACAACACATGTCCATGGTTAGGAAACATAACCATCTTTGATTAACAAGCTAGTCTAGTAGAGGCATACTAGGGACACTATGTTTTGTCCATGTATTCACACATCTACTAAGTTTCCGGTTAATACAATTCTAGCATGAATAATAAACATTTATCATGATATAAATAATAACTTTATTATTGCCTCTAGGGTATATTTCCTTCAATCTCCCACTTGCACTAGAGTCAATAATCTATATTACAAAGTAATGATTCTAACACCCATGGAGTTTTGGTGCTGATCATGTTTTGCTTGTGGAAGAGGCTTAGTCAACGGGTCTGCAACATTCTGATCCATATGTATCTTGCAAATCTCTATGTCTCCCTCCGACACTTGATGATGGATGGAATTGAAGCATCTCTTGATGTGCTTGGTTCTCTTATGAAATCTGGATTCCTTTGCTAAGGCAATTGCACCAGTATTGTCACAAAAGATTTTCATTGGACCCGATGCACTAGGTATGACACTGATACGTCTCCAACGTATCTACAATTTATGAAGCATTCATGCTATATTATTATCTGTTTTGGATGTTTATGGGCTTTATTATACACTTTTATATTATTTTTGGGACTAACCTATTAACCGGTGGCCCAGCCCATATTGCTGTTTTCTTGCCTTTTTCAGTGTTTCGAAGAAAAGGAATATCAAACGGAGTCCAAATGGAATAAAACCTTCGGGAGCGTTATTTTTGGAACGGAAGCAATCCAGGGGACTTGGAGTGTAAGTCAAGGAAGCTTCGAGGAGGCCACGAGGTAGGGGGGTGTGCCCGCCCCCACTAGACGCGCCCTCCACCCTCGTGGGTCCCTCGTGGCTCCCCTGACCGACTTCTTTCGCCTATATATTCCCATATACCCTAAAAACATCAAAAACAACAATAGATCAGGAGTTCCGCCGCCGCAAGCCTTTGTAGCCACCAAAAACCTCTCGAGAGCCTGTTCCGGCACCCTGTCAGAGGGGGGATCCCTCACTGGTGGCCATCTTCATCATCCCGGCGCTCTCCATGACGAGGAGGGAGTAGTTCACCCTCGGGGCTGAGGGTATGTACTAGTAGCTACGTGTTTGATCTCTCTCTCTCTCTCTCTCTCTCTCTCTCTCTCTCGTGTTCTCTCTATGGCATGATCTTGATGTATCGCGAGCTTTGCTATTATAGTTGGATCTTATGATGTTTCTCCCCCTCTACTCTCTTGTGATGAATTGAGTTTTCCCTTTGAAGTTATCTTATCGGATTGAGTCTTTAAGGATTTGAGAACACTTGATGTATGTCTTGCCGTGCTTATTTGTGGTGACAATGGGATATTCACGTGATCTGCTTGATGTATGTTTTGGTGATCAACTTGCGGGTTCCGCCCATGAACCTATGCATAGGGGTTGGCACACGTTTTCGTCTTGACTCTCCGGTAGAAACTTTGGGGCACTCTTTGAAGTACTTTGTGTTGGTTGAATAGATGAATCTGAGATTGTGTGATGCATATTGGAGTAGCTAGGTGACATTAGGGTTTAGGTTGATTTGTGTCTTAAGGTGTTATTCTAGTATGAACTCTATGATAGATCGAACGGAAATAATAGCTTCATGTTACGGACTCTTGAATAGATAGAACAGAAAGGATAACTTTGAGGTGGTTTTGTACCCTACCATAATCTCTTCGTTTGTTCTCCACTATTAGTGGCTTTGGAGTGACTCTTCGTTGCATGTTGAGGGATAGTTATATGATCCAATTATGTTATTATTATTGAGAGAACTTGCACTAGTGAAAGTATGAACCTTAGGCCTTGTTTCCTACCATTGCAATACCGTTTACGCTCACTTTTATCATTATTTACCTTGCTGTTTTTATATTTTCAGATTACAAAAACCTATATCTACCATCCATATTGCACTTGTATCACCATCTCTTCGCCGAACTAGTGCACCTATACAATTTACCATTGTATTGGGTGTGTTGGGGACACAAGAGACTATTTGTGATTTGGTTGCAGGGTTGGTTGAGAGAGACCATCTTCATCCTATGCCTCCCACTGATTAATAAACCTTTGGTCATCCACTTGAGGGAAATTTGCTACTGTCCTACAGACCTCTGCACTTGGAGGCCCAACAACATCTACAAGAATAAGGTTGTGTAGTAGACATCAAGCTCTTTTCTGGCGCCATTTCCGGGGAGGCGAGTGATTGAAGGTATATCTTTAGATCTTGCAATCGAATCTTTTTGTTTCTTGTTTTATCACTAGTTTAGAAAACTACAAAAAAATGGAATTAAGTTTGTCTCATACGCTTCATCTTTTTAATATCTTTCGTGAGAATGATGGAAAGGAAAATTGTGCTCAATTGCTAGAAGAAGAATGCATTAAAATACTTGGTACTAAATCTTTGAATGATGAGCATGATTGCAATGTTGTTAGTATGAACTCTTTGAATATCCATAGTACTAATGATGATTGCACTGTTAATGATGATTGCACTAGTTATGATGAAAATGTATCCTATAAACATGTCGATTTTTGTGGAGTACATTGGGTTTGCAAGTACACACCAAATAGGGAAAATAGATATTGCAAGAGGCATAAGAATTTAGAAACTAAATGGTTGCAAGAAAGGCTTAATGTTAGTGCTGAAAATTTAAAATATCTCCGCCGTACTTGTGAACTTTGCAATGAACATGGTCATTTAAATCTCCGATGCAAATTGTTTCATGATCGAATCGTGTCCAAATATTGTGATGAATTGATTTCCCTTGCGCATCATAATGAACTTAGTCTGCTTTTGGGTTATGAAGAACTGAAACGTGCAACTAAGCATATTCCAGAATTTTTAATCTTGAGAATTTTCTTGATATTAATCTAGAGAAAATTTATTTGTATTGTGTGGTGAATTGCATTGAAAATCCTTATATTGCCGATTACCTAAAAAAGAAAAGCAAATAGAAGATGAAGAGAATACTAATGAAAGGGAAGAGACTTCCCAATCTCCTCCTATTATTTCTTATGATGAATCAGGTAACGAGGAGGAGCTTTCATTCAACCAATCTCATTAATAAGGAGCACAAAGAAGAAGGTTGAACCCACACATAATGTGAAGAAGAAAAAGAAAAACAGAGAAGCAAAGGTAAAAAGGTATCCCTCCCAAATGATGTTGCTCCTACTACTCATTGTGATGATGATAATTGCTATACTATTGGTGCTATCCATACTATTAATGATGAGAGTGATTATGCTTATGATATGAAAGAGCCCAAGCTTGGGGAAGCTATGTTTGATGAGGATGACATATTTGAGAATATATTTGCTGCAATTGATGTTTGTCCCAAGATTGGGGATGCTATGTTTAATGAAGATGATATTTTTAGCATCCCAAGTTTTGATATGCAAAGTTGTTATGATGATAGCACGCCTCTTACCTATGATGATTATATTGATGAAAGTGGGTTTGGAAGAGTGTCAACTTTAGGAAGTAATGATCCCACTATTTTGGAGGATGTTGAATCTTATTGTGATGAATATGAAAGTGAATTTGGAAGAGTGTCAACTTTATTTAGTGATGATTCCACTATCTTGGAAGAGGTTTCAATCGATTATGATGAGAACGAAGTTGCTACTTATGATGATTATTGTGATGAAACTTATGCTATAAAAAGTAGTGATGATTATATTTATAGAACTTGTCATGATTATGATTACCCTTTTTCTTAACATTACTCCTTTAATGTGGAAACAATTTTTAGTATTCGAGTCTCTTATGATACTCCTACTATTCCGAATGAGAAGGATTTTGCTTATGTGGAGAGTAGTAAATTTTCTATGCTTGTAGATCATGAAAAGAATGCTTTAGGTGCTGGTTATATTGTTGAATTCATTCATGATGCTACTGAAAATTATTATGAGGGAGGAACATGTGTTCTTACATATTGCAATAATATCAAGTTTCCTCTCTATGTGCTTAAAATTTTGAAGTTATGCTTGTTCTGCCTTCCTATGCTAGTTGATTACTGTTCCCATAAGTTGTTTGCTCACAAAATCCCTATGCATAGGAAGTGGGTTAGGCTTAAATGTGCTAGTCATATGCTTCATGATGCTCCTGTTATGCTTCAATTCTTATCTTTTATGTGAGCATCATTGTCATCATCATGCCTAGCTAGAAAGGCATTAAAGAAAAGCGCTTGTTGGGAGATAACCCAATATTTACCTTTACTGTTTTTGTGTGTTCACATGATTATGCTACTGTAGTAATCATGTTTTATAGGTTTTGTTTCAATAAAGTGCCAAGTAAGACCTTTAGGATAGCTTACGGTGATAGTTGTGTTGATCCTGCTGAAAATCAGAAACTTTTGCACCTAGTAAATTAGTTTTGATAATTCACAGAAACGTGATTATGGTCTTATTCTTTATGATCTGGATTGGTACACAAATTCTTAGGACTTCCTAATTTGGTAGAATTGTTTGAGTTACATAAGTATTCGAATTATACAGATTACTACAGACTGTTCTGTTTTTGATAGATTCTGTTTTCATTGTGTTGTTTGCTTATTTTGATGAATCTACGAGTAGTATCGGAGGGTATGAACCATAGAGAAGTTGGAATACAGTAGATATTACACCAATATGAATTTAGAATGAGTTCATTACAGTACCTATGTGGTGATTTATTTTCTTATACTAACTGAGCTTACGAGTTTCCTGTTGAGTTTTGTGTTGTGAAGTTTTCAAGTTTTGGGTAAAGATTCGACGGACTATGGAATAAGGAGTGGCAAGAGCCTAAGCTTGGGGATGCCCAAGGCACCCCGAGGTAATATTCAAGGACAACCAAGAGCCTAAGCTTGGAGATGCCCCGGAAGGCATCCCCTCTTTGGTCTTCGTTCATCGATAACCTTATTTGGAGCTATATTTTTATTTGCCACATGATATGTGTTTTACTTGGAGCATCATTTTCTTTTGTTAGTATTTGATTGCTGTTATTTATAATAATGTTTTGCATCTGTATTTTCAATAAAAATTTCAAGGATAGCCTTTACCATACTTATTTGGCTAGTATACATGTTGCTGTGGGAAAACAGAAAGTTTACCGCTGTTGCAAAAATTCCCTAGAAAAGTCAGAGAATGGTATAATGTTGAAACTTTTTGCATATTGAGCTCTGATAAATCTTCTACAGTGAGGTATTTTTCTCATAATTTTGGAGTTAGGGAAGTATGATGAATCTTGCATTCTTTACAGACTGTACTGTTTTGACAGATTGCTGTTATGTTTGCATTGTTTGCATATGTTTGCTTGTTTAATGATTCTATTTGAGGATAGGAGTATTAAATATGCAGAGAAATTTAGTATGCAATGTTGAATAGTAATTTTAGTGATTTGTTACCGTAGAAAATGATAAGGTTTTTGCATTGGTTTATACTAACTTATCTCATGAGTTCTTGTTGAGTTTGTTGTGGATGAAGTTTTTGAGATTTAGGAAACCGAGATATAAAAGGAATTAAGGAGACACAAAAGCTCAAGTTTGGGGATGCTCAAGGCACCCCAAGATAATATTTCAAGAAGTCTCAAGCATCCAAGCTTGGGGATGCCTCGGTAGGCATCCCACCTTTCTTCTTCAACAACTATCGGTTAGTATCGGTTGAACCTAAGTTTTTGCTTCTTCACATGAATTGTGCTATCCTTACAATGTCATTTTATCTTGCTTTGATTGATGTTTGAATAAAGTACTTAAGATCTGAAATTTTTAAATGAGAGAGAGTCTTCACATAGTTACATAATTATTTAACTACTCATTGATCTTCACTTATATCTTTTTGGAGTAGTTTTTCATTTACTCGTGTGCTTCACTTATATCCTATGAGTAAATGGTTTAATGAGTTGAATGTCATAAATCTGAATTTATATATGTTTCATATGCTTACGCCATTGAGAGTAATGACTTCACATATAAGAAGTAGAGGTAGTAAATTTATTGAAGGATAGTAAGCATTGTATTGGTCACTAGAACAATTCATGAAAGAATATTGAGGGAAGCGAAATTTCAAATATAAATATACGATCTTAGA
The DNA here is from genome assembly GCA_021437245.1 of Aegilops speltoides. Classification (NCBI taxonomy): domain Eukaryota; kingdom Viridiplantae; phylum Streptophyta; class Magnoliopsida; order Poales; family Poaceae; genus Aegilops; species Aegilops speltoides. The sequence goes on along the minus strand of CM038141.1, from coordinate 102,261,382 downwards.
CATCTTCTATGATTGTGAGCCCCATTAATCATTTTCAAACCTGAGCAAATTAGTTGAAGTTGGACAAGGAAGACAACGTAATGAGTTATGCTTGGGTATATTTGTACAGAAGTTATATTGTTATAGATCCTCCAACATGTGGTGCTTGCTTTTTAGAATCCTTTGCTAGCCAAAATATCTGTACTAAGTAGGAATACTGCTTGTGCATCCAAATTCCTTGAACCAAGTTTCTTCCATGAGTGTCCACCGTACCTACCTATATGCGGTATTTACCTGCCGTTCCAAGTAAATTTGCATGTGCCAAACTCTAAACCTTCAAATAATAATCTGTTTTGTATGCCCGAATCGCTCATGTAGTGACTAGGGACTGTCAGTATCTTCCATGCTAGGTGGGTTATTCTCAAGATGAGTGAACTCCGCTCATCATTCACGAGAAAAATGGCTGGTAACCGGGATGCCCAGTCCCATGATCAAAAAGATCAAAGCAAAACAAAATAACTAAAACAAAACTCCCCCAGGACTGTTGTTGGTATGGACGGTACCCCGTTGTTTCGGATGGCCGTGGAGTGTGATTGTTGGTGGAGGGGGAGTAAAAACTTTACCATTCTGTTTGGGAACCGCCTATAATGTATGTAGTATGGAAGATATTGGGAACTCTTGGTTGTTATGTTGACAATGAAAGCATACCTCTCAAAATTATTTTCATCTCTATTTCAAAAACGAGCTCTGGCACCTCTGCAAATCCCTGCTTCCCTCTGCAAAGGGCCTATCTTTTACTTTTATGCAAGAGTCAGTAGTATTCCTTCTCATTCCTACCTACTCTTTAGTTGGCAAGCATCGTCTGTTGGGGAAAGATATAAGCATATATGGCCATGCAAATATATTTGATCATTATTATTGTTGACAATTATCTATATGATAAGTGAGTTGGGAGGTGAAATACTAAGCCCCTATCTTTCTCTGTGTTCAATGGATGCTATTTGTTCTAATAATATGCTTTGAGTGGTAGCAATCATGGAAGAGTATATGATAGTTGAGTATGTGAAGTTTGCTAAATCAAAGCTCTGACATAGACCCTTCCTGAAAATAAGATGAATTGCAATTGTTTGATGACCGAGAACATAGTTTGCTAGTTTTCAAGAAAGTTTATGGTCTATGCTTTAACATGTAAATAGCTTGTTACTTGATCTTGATAAGTTTTATGAGATGAACTACTGTTATGACATATAATCATGCTAGAAAAGGTGATTGAAATTATCATTGATCAAACTTGTGTACCTGCTAGCATTCACACTTCATAAATTCTTTCTTTTATCATTTGCCTACTTGAGGACGAGCAGAATTAAGCTTGGGGATGCTGATACGTCTCCAACGTATCTATAACTTATGAAGCATTCATGCTATATTATTATCTGTTTTGGATGTTTATGGGCTTTATTATACACTTTTATATTATTTTTGGGACTAACCTATTAACCGGAGGTCCAGCCCATATTGCTGTTTTCTTGCCTATTTCAGTGTTTCGAAGAAAAGGAATATCAAACAGAGTCCAAACGGAATGAAACCTTCGAGAGCATTATTTTTGGAACGGAAGCAATCTAGGGGACTTGGAGTGCAAGTCAGGGAAGCTTCGAGGAGGCCACGAGGCAGGGGGGCTCGCCCGCCCCCCTGGGCACGCCCTCCACCCTCGTGGGCCCCTCGTGGCTCCCCTGACCGACTTCTTTCGCCTATATATTCCCCTATACCCTTAAAACATCAAAGAAAACAATAGATCGGGAGTTCCACCGATGCAAGCCTCCGTAGCCACCAAAAACCTCACAGGTGCCCGTTCCAGCACCCTGCCGGAGGGTGGGATCACTCACCGGTGGCCATATTCATCATCCCGACGCTCTCCATGACGAGGAGGGAGTAGTTCACCCTCGGGCCTGAGGGTATGTACCAGTAGCTATGTGTTTGATCTCCCTCCCTCTCTCTCTCGTGTTCTCTCTGTGGCACAATCTTGATGTATCACGAGCTTTGCTATTATAGTTGGATCTTATGATGTTTCTCCCCCTCTACTCTCTTGTGATGAATTGAGTTTTCCCTTTGAAGTTATCTTATCGGATTGAGTCCTTAAGGATTTGAGCACACTTGATGTATGTCTTGCTGTGCTTATCTGTGGTGACAATGGGATATTCACGTGATCTACTTGATGTATGTTTTGGTGATCAACTTGCGGGTTCGGCCCATGAACCTATGCATAGGGGTTGCCACACGTTTTCGTCTTGACTCTCCGGTAGAAACTTTGGGGCACTCTTTGAAGTACTTTGTGTTGGTTGAATAGATGAATCTAAGATTGTGTGATGCATATCATATAATCATGCCCACAGATACTTGAGGTGACATTGGAGTATCTAGGTGACATTAGGGTTATTGTTGAGAGAACTTGCACTAGTGAAAGTATGAACCTTAGGCCTTGTTTCCTACCATTGCAATACCATTTATGCTCACTTTTATCATTAGTTACCTTGCCGTTTTTATATTTCAGATTATGAAAACCTATATCTACCATCCATATTGCACTTGTATCACCATATCTTTGCCGAACTAGTGCACCTATACAATTTACCATTGTATTGGGTGTGTTGGGGACACAAGAGACTCTTTGTTATTTGGTTGCAGGGTTGGTTGAGAGAGACCATCTTTATCCTACGCCTCCCACAGATTGATAAGCCTTAGGTCATCCACTTGAGGGAAATTTGGTACTGTCTACAAACCTCTGCACTTGGAGGCCCAACAACGCCTACAAGAAGAAGGTTGTGTAGTAGACATCAGACACCTAGATCGGATATGAACTCCTTCATCCAGACTCCTTCATTTGTTGCTTCCGAAGCAGCTATGTACTCCACTTCACACGTAGATCCTGCCACGATGCTTTGCTTGGAACTACACCAACTGACAGCTCCACCATTCAATAAAAATACATATCCGGATTGTGACTTAGAGTCATCTGGATCAATGTCAAAGCTTGCATCGACGTAACCGTTTATGATGAGCTCTTTGTCACCTCCATAAACAAGAACCATATCCTTAGTCCTTTTCAGGTATTTCAGGATGTTCTTGACCGCTGTCCAGTGCTCCACTCCGGGATACTTTGGTACCTCCCTGTTAAACTTATAGCAAGGCACACATCAGGTCTGGTACACAACATTGCATACATGATAGAACCTATGGCTGAGGCATAGGGAATGACTTTCATTTTATCTCTATCTTCTGCAGTGGTCAGGCATTGTGTCTGACTCAACTTCACACCTTGTAACACAGGCAAGAACCCTTTCTTTGACTGATCCATTTTGAACTTCTTCAAAACTTTATCAAGGTATGTGCTTTGCGAAAGTCCAATTAAGCGTTGTCGGTGGGAACAACACCTATGGGATCAACGGGATCCCTACTGTGGTCGGCGGGCGCGGGGTTGTGAGAAGAGCAGGTCTAAGAGCCAACACAAAGGTCATTTACCCAGGTTCGGGCCGCGGAGATTGCGTAATATCCTAGTCCTGCTTTGGTGTGTATATCAGTGTTCTTGAACTAGATATCGAGCGTGACTTGCTCAAAGAGCCGAATCCCCCTCCAGTACGCCTCGGGCCTCCTTTTATAGTCGAAGGAGGTGCTACAGTGGCGCACAGGAGGCGGAAAAGGTACAGTGTACAAGCTTATCGCTTGTCATTACGGGACAAGAGGTGTCCCCCTCGCTTTATTGCCGCCTCGCCCTGCTTCGACACGCGCCCAGGCCAGCAAGGCGATCAGCGCCATGTAGGCTGGCAGGCTGCTGAGGTGGCGCGATGGCAGCGTCTTCACGAAGATCTGCATGCCACCACGCAGGTGCTTGCTGAGTTGGCCTCGGTACCGCACATCGCCACGCAAGCGCTTGCCTGGCTGGCTGGGCTGGCAGCTGCATGGGAACGGTAGTAGGGTCTTGGCGCGCTCGCGGGCCTGGCCGCTGCCGGGTCTTGCCGGGGGCCCTGGAAAGGGTCTTGCCGTGGCACTGTGGTCGTCCCCGGCAAGGAAGTTGCCAGAGGTCTCATCTTCTGGTCCTCATCTGATCTTGTGTGCTAATGATCTTCACAAAGATATACATGCTACCATGGAGGTGCCTTCCGAGCCTTGGTTCCAACATTCGTCGATGATGTTGGAAACCTCGGGCTCAAGGGTGGCACGCTTTGCTGGGGTTGGACAAGTTGCCCTGGCAAGGTCCTTGCCGGGGCCGTGGAGGCCGCCCTGGCAAGGGTCTTCCCGTGGGAGTCCACCTCGCCCTCTTGCTCTTCGTATTTCTGGCTTGGTGTCGCCTTGATTGTCTCGTGGCTTCAGCTTCCCTCCCTTGCCTTGCTGAGTGTGGCCGCAGGCGCGGCTCTAACTTCCCGTGCACAGGTAAAGGGGTGCAAAAGTAGAGCCCCTACTTCTGTACACCGACAGGAGCCCCTGGGCCTGGGCCACACATAAGCGCGACGCTTTGTTGGGCTAGGCCCAGAATGGTGTGTGGGCAGGCGGGACCGATTTTTACCGCGGTAATTCCTTCATCCGTTGCGCTTCCCCACGACCCGCGTTGAATGCGTGACGTGGGGTGATACGTCTCCAACGTATCTATAACTTTTGATTGTCCCATGCTATTATATTACCCCTTTTGGATGTTTATGGGCTTTATTTTACACATTTATATCATTTATGGGACTAACCTACTAACCGGAGGCCTAACCCGTATTGCAGTTTTTTTTGCCTATTTTAGTATTTCGAAGAAAAGGAATATCAAACGGAGTCCCGTGATTTTTGAAACGAACATGATCCAGAGGACTTGGAGTGCAAGAAGCAGCCGAGGCCTCCACGAGATAGGAGGGTGCCCCCTATAGGGCGCGCCCCCTGTCTCATGGGCCCCTCGAGCGGCCACCAACGTACTTCTTCCTCCTATATAAGCCTACGTACTCCGAAAACATCCAGGGAGCCACCGAAACACAATTTCCACCACCGTAACCTTTTGTATCTGTGAGATCCCATGTTGGAGCCTTCGCCGGTGTTCTGCCGGAGGGGGAATCGACCATGGAGGGCCTCTACATCAACATCCTTGCCCCTCCGATGAGTTGTGAGTAGTTTACCACAGACCTATGGGTCCATAGTTATTAGCTAGATGGCTTCTTCTCTCTTTTTGGATCTCAATACAATGTTCTCCCCCTCTCTTGTGGAGATCTATTCGATGTAAACTCTTTTTGCGGTGTGTTTGTCGAGATCCGACGAATTGTGGGTTTATGATCAAGTTTATCTATGAGAAATATTTGAATCTCCTCTAAATTCTTTTATGTATGATTAAGTTATCTTTGCAAGTCTCTTCGAATTATCAGTTTGGTTTGGCCTACTAGATTGATCTTTCTTGCCATGGGAGAAGTGCTTAGCTTTGGGTTCAATCTTGAGGTGTCCTTACCCAGTGACAGAAAGGGTTGCAAGGCACATATTGTATTGTTGCCATCGAGCATAAAAAGATGGGGTTTATATCATATTGCTTGAGTTTATCACTCTACATCATGTCATCTTTCTTAAGGCGTTACTCTGTTCTTATGAACTTAATACTCTAGATGCAGGCCGGAGTTGGTCGACGTGTGGAGTAATAGTAGTAGATGCAGGCAGGAGTCGGTCTACTTGTTGAAGACGTGATGCCTAGATAATCTCATAATTATTTGCTTTTCTATCAATTGCTCGACAGTAATTTGTTCACCCAGCGTAAAACTTATGCTATCTTGAGAGAAGCCTCTAGTGAAACCTATGGCCCCCGGGTCTATATCTTATCATATTTGCTTCCAATCTACTTTTATTTATATCTTTACTTTTTGCATCTATATTATAAAATACCAAAAATATATTTATCTTATCATACTATCTCTATTAGATCTCACTTTCGCAAGTGGTCGTGAAGGGATTGACAACCCCTTTATTGCGTTGGTTGCAAGTTCTTTGTTTGCTTGTGTAGGTGCGTGGGACTTTTGAGGAGCCTCCAACTGGATTGATACCTTGGTTGTCAAAAACTCAGGGAAATACTTATGCTACTATTGCTGCATCACCCTTTCCTCTTCAAGGAAAACCAACGCAAGCTCAAGACGTAGCAAGAAGGATTTCTGGCGCCGTTGCCGGGGAGGTCTTCGCTCAAGTCAAGACATACCAAGTACCCATCACAAACCCATCTTCCTTGCATTTACATTATTTGCCATTTGCCTCTCGTTTTCCTCTCCCCCACTTCACCCTTGCCGTTTTATTCGCCCTCTCTTTCCCAATCTCCTCCTCTCTTTCACTTGCCCTTTCGTTTGCTCGTTTGGTTGGATTAGATGCTTATTTATTGCTAAACAGAGAACCTAAGATCTATGGATCGTCATCCACTTGCTAATACTTTTAAGAGATCCAATTATGATGAACCAATTGCTAGTGAGTTTTGTGGACTAGATTATCTTTATGAAGCTTTGCTCAAATTTTGTGAATCTGAAAATTACGATGAAGAAATTTATGAAGAGGTTCACGATAACTCCTTGAATAAAAAGCATGATTGCAATGATTTTCCTATAAATTCTCTTGATGTCAATTGTGCTAATAATATGCAAAACCCTAAGCTTGGGATGCTAGTTTAGCTATGTCTACTACTTGTTTCAATGATCATGATTGGGGTGATTCTTCTTATAACCTTGAAAATTTATTTAAGCCCCATGATGAATATGAGATTGATAATAGTGTTTGCAATAATATTGAAAGTGGGTTTGGAAGAGTGTCAACTTTAGATCCCCCATATTTGGAGTATGTTCAATCTTATGATATTTTTGATAAAAGTGGGTTCGGAAAGGTCATGACTTTAGTTAATGTTAATCCCACTATCTTGGAAGAGTGTCAACTTTGCATGCATGTGGATCATGTTGAGAATATGTTTTGTGATAGCTATTTTGTTGAATTTGCCTATGATCCTACATGTAATTATTATGAGAGAGGAAAATATGGTCATAGAAAATTTTATCTTATTAAATTACCTCTCGTCATGTTGAGATTGCTATCGTCTCTTTCTTCTTCCTTGCGTATACTAGTTTTTGCTTGCCTTGCAAATTTGTTTGCTTATAATATGCCTATGCATAGGAAGTATGTTAGACTTAGATGTGTTTGTCACGTGTTTTATGATGCTCTCTTTGTGCTTCAATTCTTGTCTTTCATGTGAGCATCATTGAAATCTCAGTGCCTAGCTAAAAAAGGCTTTAAAGAAAAGCGCTTGTTGGGAGGCAACCCAATATTTTTCCTTGCTGTTATTTAATAAATTTTGCATCTAACTTCTGTTTAGATGTTTTTTATCTTTTAATTAGTGTTCGTGCTAAGTAGAACCTATGAGATAACCTATGATGATAGTTGATTTGATTCTGCTGAAAAACAGAAACTTTGCATGCACGAATTTAGTTTTGTTAAATCACAGAAACGTGCTTTTGCGTTGATTCTTTTGCTGTTGATCAATAGACAAATTTTCCAGGACTTCCTATTTTTGTAGGATTTTTAGAGTTCCATAAGTTTTCTTTAGTTACAGATTGCTACAGACTGTTCTGTTTTTGACAGATTCTGTTTTTCGTGTGTTGTTTGCTTATTTTGATGCATCTATGGCTAGTAAAATAGTTTATAAACCATAGAGAAGTTGGAATATAGTAGGTTTAACACCAAAATAAATAAAGAATGAGTTCATTACAGTACCTTATGTGGTGATTTTGTTTTCTTTCACTAACAAAGCTTATAAGATTTCCTGTTGAGTTTTGTGTTGTGAAGTTTTCAAGTTTTGGTAAAGCTTTTATGGACTATGGAATAAGGAGTGGCAAGATCCTAAGCTTGGGGATTCCCATGGCACCCCAAGATATTCAAGGATATCCAAAAGCCTAAGCTTGGGGATGCCCCGGGAAGGCATCCCCTCTTTCGTCTTCGTTCATTGGTAACTTTACTTGGAGCTATATTTTTATTCGCCACATGATATGTGTTTTGCTTGGAGCATCGTGTATTATATTAGTATTTGATTTTAGTTTACCACAATCATCCTTTCTGTACACACCTTTTGGGAGAAGCCTATTTGATTAGAATTTGCTAGAATACTCTATGTGCTTCACTTATATCTTTTTTGAGCTTGATAGTTTTTGCTCTAGTGCTTCACTTATATCTTTTAGAGCACGGTGGTGACTTAATTTTGAATAAATTGCTAGTCTCTCATGCTTCACTTATATATTTTTGAGAGTCTTTTAGAACAGCATGGTATTTGCTATGGTTACAAAGTTGGTCCTAGAATGATGAGCATCCAAGTTGGGTATAATAAAAACTATCATAGAAAAGAATTGGATGTTATGATCAATTTGATGCTTGATAATTATTTTGAGATATAATGGTAGTAATGTTAGGGTCATGCTAGTGGGTAATTATGAAATTGAGAAATACTTTTGTTGAAGTTGGCAAGTCCCGTAGCATGCACGTATGGTAAAAGTTGTGTGACAAATTTGTTGCATGAGGTGCTCTTTTGATTGTCTTCCTTATGAGTGGCAGTCGGGGACGAGCGATGGTCTTTTCCTACCAATCTATCCCTCTTGGGGCATGCGTAGTAGTACTTTGCTTCGAGGGCTAAGTAGACTTTTGAAATAATTATATGAGTTCTTTTTGACTAATGTGAGTCCATGTATATATGCACACTCACCCTTCCACTTTGCTAGCCTCTATTATTACTGCACAACTTTCGCCGGTGTCATGAACCCATTATTTACCTTCCTCAAAACAGCCACCATACCTACCTATTATGGCATTTCCATAGCCATTCCGAGATATATTGCCATGCAACTTTCCACCGTTCCGTTTATTATGACACGTGCCATCATTGTCATATTGCTCTTTGCATGATCATGTAGTTGACATCGTATTTGTGGCAAGGCCACTTTCATAATTTTCATACATGTCGCTCTTGATTCATTGCATATCCCGGTACACCGTCGGAGGCATTCATATAGAGTCATATCTTGTTCTAGCTTTGAGTTGTAATTCTTGAGTTGTAAATCAATAAAAGTGTGATGATCTTCATTATTAGAGCATTGTCTCAGTGAGGAAAGGATGATGAAGACTATGATTCCCCCACAAGTCGGGATGAGACTTCAGACTTTAAAAAAAAAGAAGAAAGGCCAAAGAAAAAAAAAGAAAGGCCAAAGGAAAAAAAAGAGAAAAAGAAAAAGAAAAAAAAGAAAAAAAAAGAAAATGAGAGAAAAAGAGAGAAGGGACAATGCTACTATCTCTTTTTCCACACTTGTGCTTCAAAGTAGCACCATGATCTTCATGATAGAGAGTCTCCTATGTTGTCACTTTCATATACTATTGGGAATTTTTCATTATAGAACTTGGCTTGTATATTCCAATGATGGGCTTCCTCAAAATGCCCTAGGTCTTCGTGAGCAAGCGAGTTGGATGCACACCCACTTAGTTTCTTTTGTTGAGCTTTCATATATTTATAGCTCTAGTGCATCCGTTGCATGGCAATCCCTACTCACTCACATTGATATCTATCAATGGGCATCTCCATAGCCCGTTAATATGCCTAGTTGATGTGAGACTATCTTCTCCCTTTTTGTCCTCACAACCATCACCATATACCACCATAGTGCTATGTCCATGGCTTGCGCTCATGTATTGCGTAAGAGTTGAAAAAAGCAAGCGTTAAAAGTATGAAACAATTGCCTGGCTCGTCATCGGGGTTGTGCATGATGGGAGTATTTTGTGTAATGAAAATGAAGCATGGCCTAACTATATGATTTTGTAGGGATAAGCTTTCTTTGGCTATGCTATTTTGATAGGACATGATTATTTGTTAGTATGCTTTAAAGCATTATTATTTTTATGTTTTATAAGCTTTTATTTTGAATCATTTGGATCTGAACATTCATGCCACAATAGAAAAAATTACATTGAGAATTATGCTAGGTAGCATTCCACATCAAAATTTTCTTTTTTATCATTTACCTACTCGAGGACGAGCAGGAATTAAGCTTGCGGATGCTTGATACGTCTCCAATGTATCTATAATTTTAGATTGTTCCATGCTATTATATTACCCCTTTTGGATGTTTATGGGCTTTATTTTACACATATTTATCATTCATGGGACTAACCTACTAACCGGAGGCCCAGCCCGTATTGCTGTTTTTTTGGCCTATTTCAGTATTTCGAAGAAAAGGAATATCAAACAGAGTCCAAACAGAATGAAACCTTCGGAAGCGTGATTTTTGGAACGAACGTGATCCAGAGGACTTGGAGTGCAAGTCAAGAAGCAGCCGAGGCCTCCACGAGATAGGAGGGCACGCCCCCTATAGGGCGCGCCCCCTGTCTCATGGGCCCCTCGGGCGGCCACCGACGTACTTCTTCCTCCTATATAAGCCTAAGTACCCCGAAAACATCCAGGGAGCCACCGAAACACAATTTCCACCGCCGTAACTTTCTATATCCGCGAGATCCCATCTTGGAGCCTTCGCCGGCATTCTGTCGAAGGGGGAATCGACCACGGAGGGCCTCTACATCAACATCCTTGCCCCTCCGATGAGTTGTGAGTAGTTTACCACAGACCTACGGGTCCATAGTTATTAGCTAGATGGCTTCTTCTCTCCTTTTGGATCTCAATACAATGTTCTCCCCCTCTCTCGTGGAGATCTATTCGATGTAAACTCTTTTTGCGGTGTGTTTGTCGAGATCCGATGAATTGTGAGTTTATGATCAAGTTTATCTATGAGAAATATTTGAATCTCCTCTGAATTCTTTTATGTATGATTGAGTTATCTTTGCAAGTCTCTTCGAATTATCAGTTTGGTTTGGCCTACTAGATTGATCTTTCTTGCCATGGGAGAAGTGCTTAGCTTTGGGTTCAATCTTGCGGTGTCCTTACCAAAGTGATGTAAAGGGTTGCAAGGCACGTATTGTATTGTTGCCATCGAGGATAAAAAGATGGGGTTTATATCATATTGCTTGAGTTTATCCCTCTACATCATGTCATCTTGCTTAAGGCATTACTCTGTTCTTATGAACTTAATATTCTAGATGCATGCAGGAGTTGGTCGATGTGTGGAGTAATAGTAGTAGATACAGGCAGGTGTCGGTCTACTTGTTGCAGACGTGATGCCTATATACATGATCATGCCTAGATAATCTCATAATTATTCGCTTTTCTATCAATTGCTCGACAGTAATTTGTTCACCCACTGTAATACTTATGGTATCTTGAGAGAAGCCTCTAGTGAAACCTATGGCCCTCGGGTCTATCTCTTATCATATTTGCTTCCAATCTACTTTTATTTGTATCTTTACTTTTTGCATCTATATTATAAAATACCAAAAATATATTTATCTTATCATACTATCTCTATTAGATCTCACTTTCGCAAGTGGCAGTGAAGGGATTGACAACCCCTTTATTGTGTTGGTTGCGAGTTCTTTGTTTGTTTGTGTAGGTGCGTGGGACTTTTGAGGAGCCTCCTACTGGATTGATACCTTGGTTCTCAAAAACTGAGGGAAATACTTACGCTACTATTGCTGCATCACCCTTTCCTCTTCAAGGAAAACCAACGCAAGCTCAAGACGTAGCATGGGGATCGTGCGTGGGGTGACCGAAGCATGCTTGCTTCATCTTGTGGTGAGTAGTAAAGAGGCGGCTTGGGTGTCCCTTTAAGATCGCAGGGCCGCTGCTCATTTACTTTCTTCACGTTGGAACCGCCGTCCATGTTTCCCACCACACCCGCCCCTCGCGCCACGTACGCCGCATGCACGGCGCGGGGCGGGTGGCAGGCGCGTGGAATATTGTAAGACGCGCGCGTGGGTCGATATCCATGCGCCTTCAATTGGGCGAGGAGGACGGTCGATGGCCTCGCTTGCTGTCATCTTAATGAGCTGGATTGGCTGAGAGGGGCGGCCGGGCCCCGATCCCGCCCCTTTATAAGGAGGGGAGAGGGAGGGACGACACCCCTCAATCCTTCGCCATTCGCTTCCTCCCCTCTCAGCTTCTTCCTCCCTTATGTTATGGTGATAGGGCGTGCTGATGCTTCGACGGTGGCGGTGAGGGTCTCTGCAAGACAACGCGCCCCTCCTCCCCAAGAGCCCGTGGCGGTGGAGCCGGCCATGAGGGGAAGGGGGAGGGGGCGAGGCCGAGAGGTTGCCGTGGCGCTCGGGGAAGAGGAAGTCAGGGTGGCACATCGGCCTCGCCTCCACCGACGGTCCCTCCCCCAATGGAGGGCCACGTCGGGGACCAGCCCCACGAATTCTTGATTAGGCTGCGCCGGCCAGCGCGTCATCGTCTTCGTCTTCCTACTCCATTTGCTCGGGAGATGGAGCTCGACCCACTGCAGGCTCTGAGACTGCATATGAGGGACCGCGAGAATAGCGGCACATGGGCCGAACATCGATTTCCCAGCCCCTCATGTCATGTATCTCCGTCGTGGATGTAAAACCTTCGCTCGCATCCACAGCCTGACGGCGGGGCTCATTCTCTGTTTAAAACTAATGGAGAACGGCCTCCTCTCCGTCAAGGTCTTTGGAGACTTTGGGACTCGCTTGAAGTGCTGCGTGGAGAGCTCCTCTGATGACGAAGACTCTTCCTTGAGCGAGAGTGACGAGGAGGACAGCGGCAGCGACGATGAGAGTAGCAGGCGAGAGGATGACGTGTCCGACTAGGTGTCAGATCCTCCGTCCTCGGGCGGTGCCGACAGCAGCAGCATCTGCACCGGGCCCCTTCTCCTGATGGGGCCGGCTCCTTGAACTTCTCGGGGTCGCCTCCTTGGGCGGCTGGCGTGGGAAGACCGGAGAAGGCGAAGAAGGCGGGTGGCGGGCCATCAAGTCGGAGTACGATGGCACCGACACCTTCGTAGTGTATTGATGGACCGCTGCTCATCTTCCAGCTCTTCTCCCGGCACCATCATCACCAGCCCTCCCCTAGGCGGCCGCCGACATGTTCTCTTGGCTCCTTCTGCTGCTCGTACCTCGCCTAGGCGCTCCTTCTGCCCTCTTGCCTTCTTGTTCCATTTCCTCAGGAGAGGGACAAGAAAGGGATTACGGGCACCTTATCTCTTTTTAGTTTGTAAGCCTACGGGCCTTAGTTAATTTTAAAACCTATAATCCCCTTGCTCATGTTTCCATTCCATACGAACTATACCTGTATGGGGTGTATTAACGAAAAAGGGTGCTTGCCGGGTTCTTTGTGTGTGAGCGAATCCCATACCAAGGAACAGATCCTTGTTATTTTCAGTATAAACATTGTCGCCCGGCAACAGGCCTTGCCGCTCCCTTACTTTATTCGACCACGCTCACGCTTTCGGCAGAGGTGGGGGCAAAGTAGAGTTAGACCCTACGCTTGCTTCCTTGCCGCCGCGGCTACAACCAAATTCTGAACCAAGAAATATCTCTCGGGTAGCAGGAAAAAGGGAGCACGACAGCCTTGGAATAAAACAAGGTTTCATACGTCCCAATTCTATACGGAAATGCATAACAAGGAATAAGAGACTTATCTGAATCCGCAGCCCCCGGCAACCTTGGCTTGCCGTGGGTGGACCATTGTGTCTTCAGCCCCTGGCAACCTTGGCTTGCCGGGGCCGGAGCGCTGGCTCATTCTCTTTCTTCCATACAGCTCAGCAGAAACATTCATGTACCCTGCGAACCAAAGAGGACGGAAAGGAACAGAGGGACGCAGACTCGACCTCTATGCTAGGGGTTAGTCGCCGCTAAGCACTATCAACCCTAACCGAGGGAGAGACTCAACCTAGCATGCATGCTATGACTCGAGGCGCCGGTAACCGTTTATTTATGCTCGGTGTCTGCTTTGGCTTTGTCTGAGAGGGTTACATGCCTTGCCTGCAAGGCTTGTACAAAAGGTGGCTTGCCGGGGGGCCCGACAGCCGCGCCTTATGGGTAAAAGTTGCAAAGATGCTCGATGTTCCAGGAGTTGCTCACTGGAATGGCATCTTCGGTCTCCAGGTGGACTGCGGCGGGCCTGGTGACTCGTATTACCCGATAAGGGCCTTCCCACTTCGACGTCAACTTGTTGGAATTCTTGGCCGATTGAACGCGCCGAAGAACAAGGTCGCCTTCCTCAAAGCTTCGGGCATGAACCTTGCGGCTATGGTAGCGGCGCAAGGCTTGCTGGTAGCGTGCCGCTCTCACAGCCGCCCGAAGACGATCTTCCTCGAGGAGCTTCGCGTCATCTTGCCGCAATCGCTCTTGCTCAAGCTCATCATAAGCGAGCACTCAAGGTGACCCGTATATGAGTTTTGTGGGGAGAGCTGCTTCTGCCCTGTATACCAGGGCAAAGGGTGTCTGGCCGGTGGCTCGATTTGGCGTCGTTCTGATCGACCAAAGAACCGTCGACAACTCATCAATCCAACGCCTTCCGCTCTTGTGCAGCCTGTCAAAAGTCTTTGTCCCCAGGCCTCGTAGTACTTCAGCATTTGCCCTCTCCGCTTGGTCGTTGCTCCGTGGGTGTGATGACCCACAAGTGTAGAGGATCTATCGTAGTCCTTTCGATAAGTAAGAGTGTCCAACCCAACGAGGAGCAGAAGGAAATGGCAAGCGGTTTTCAGTAAGGTTTTCTCTACAAGCACTGAAATTATAGGTAATAGATAGTTTTGTGATAAGATAAACTGTAACGGGTAACAAGCAATGAGAGTAAATAAAGTGCAGCAAGGTGGCCCAATCCTTTTTGTAGCAAAGGACAAGCCTGTACAATTTCTTATAATGAGAAAAGCGCTCCCGAGGACACATGGGAATTATCGTCAAGCTAATTTTCATCACGCTCATATGATTCGCGTTCGGTACTTTGATAATTTGATATGTGGGTGGACCGGTGCTTGGGTACTGCCCTTACTTGGATAAGCATCCCACTTATGATTAACCCCTATTTCAAGCATCCGCAACTACAATAGAAGTATTAAGGTAAACCTAACCACATCATTGGACATATGGATCCAAATCAGCCCCTTACGAAGCAACGCATAAACTAGGGTCTAAGCTTCTGTCACTCTAGCAACCCATCAAATACTTATTACTTCCCAATGCCTTCCTTTAGGCCCAAATAATGTTGAAGTGTCATGTAGTCGACGTTCACATAACACCACTAGAGGAAAGACAACATACATCTCATCAAAATATCGAACGAATACCAAATTCACATGACTACTAATAGCAAGACTTCACCCATGTCCTCAGTAACAAATGTAACTACTCACAAAGCATATTCATGTTCATAATCAGAGGAGTAATAATATGCATTAAGGATCTGAACATATGATCTTCCACCAAGTAAACCAATTAGCATCAACTACAAGGAGTAATCAACACTACTAGCAACCCACAGGTACCAATTTGTGGTTTTGATACAAGATTGGATACAAGAGATGAACTAGGGTTTTGAGAGGAGATGGTGCTGGTGAAGATGTTGAGAGAGATTGACCCCTTCCCGATGAGAGGATCGTTGGTGATGACGATGGTGATGATTTCCCCCTCCCGGAGGGAAGTTTCCCCGGCAGAATAGCTCTGTCGGAGCCCTAGATTGGTTCCGCCAAGGTTCAGCCTCGTGGTGGCGGAGTTTCGTCCCGAAAGCTTGCCTCTAATTTTTTTCCAGGGTAAAAGCCTTCATATAGCAGAAGATGGCCACCAGGGGGCCCAGGAGACAGGGGGCGCGCCCAGTAGGGGTGGATAAGGGAGTCCTGGATTAGGGGTATCAGGACGATCGGTTGTGTACAGCGTCCGGACTATTGAAGCGTGAAGATACAAGACTCAAGACTTGGACCCGTGTAAGGGATGGGACTTTCCTTGGCGTGGAAGGCAAGCTTGGCGATTCGGATATTATATTTCCTTCTTTGTAACCGACTCCATGATAACCCTAGCCCTCTCCGGTGTCTATATAAATCGGAGAGGCTAAACTCCTAGAAGGCCAATCACAATTACATTCACACCATCATAGGCTAGCTTCTAGGGTTTAGCCTCTATGATCTCGTGGTAGATCTACTCTTGTACAAATACCCATATCATCAATATTAATCAAGCCAAGTAGGGTTTACATCCATCGAAAGGGCCAACCTAGGTAAACATCTTGTGTCCTTACTTCTTGTTACCATCAGCCTTGGCCACATATCGGGACCCCCTTAGCCGGTGTCAAACCGGCGGATCTCGGGTAGGGGTCGATCCGGATACTCCCTAATCCAGACTCCTCAAGAGTCTCTTGAGAACCAAGCTTCAATGACGATGAGTCCGGCGCGCAGTATTGTCTTCGGCATTGCAAGGCGGGTTCCTCCACCGAATACTCCAAAGTAATCACCGAACACTCAAATCGTGTCCGGATCTGAAAAAATGATCTTCGCATACCACCGTAGAGAGGAGGATATTTCACAAATGCAATCTGCTGACAACTTTTCCTGATGACGCGTCACGTTATTATGATCGGATCCATTATTCGAACCATTTCCACACAACCAGATGCAACACATATCACGAGGCGGTTTCTATGACACGTCTTGTCAAAGCAGAGATCATGTCCCCTTATTACGGGATTCTCATCAATATGGGCATGGGTAATCTAACTGTGCCATTAATCGTGGCGCTTGGGAAACAAGCGATTCCCAACGGGCAAGGGGGGAGGCGCACCACTTCCGACGCCTCTATAAAGGAATAAGATTCCCCAATTTTCACCCACGCCTTCTTCCTCCTTTGCCCACTCTTGCCCCCTCGAGCTCCAGCGCCCAAGCCCAAGTCTTCCCCGCACAGCTAAACATGTCTGGAGCAGGAGGCAAGTGGGTGGCTTCCACCGTCAAGGAGAAGCACATCACCAATCTTCGGGCGGCCGTATACTTGGTCGCGGACATAGCGCACCGTCTACCAGACACTGGGCAGGTCATTCCGACCCCAGGACCCCAGGAGAGGGTCGTATTCGTCGCCCACTTTGTTCGTGGACTGGGATTCCCACTCCATCCCTTCGTCCGCGGGCTTATGTTCTACTACGGGCTAGATTTGCACGATCTAGCCCCGAATTTCGTCCTCAACATCTCGGCGTTCATCGTCGTGTGCGAGGCCTTCCTCCGCATTTGGCCTCACTTTGGCCTATGGCTGCAAACTTTCTGCGTGAAGCCGAAGGTGGTAAGAGGCCAACAGGCAGAGTGCGGAGGGGCCATCGTGGGCCGAATGCCCAACGTCACATGGCTCGACGGCTCCTTTGCGGAGACCGTAAAAGGATGGCTATCGGGGTGGTTCTACATCACTGAGCCGCGCGGCACCAACTGGGCGGCGGCCCCCGAGTTCCGATCTGGAGCCCCCATGCGGCTCACCTCCTAGGAGAGGAAGGGCCTGTCCTGGGGCGATTCCGCGGAGCTGGCCGGACTACAAACATGCGTCAAAAGCATGAAGGACAAGAACATCAAGCTTGTCAATGTGATCCAGGTCATGATCGTTTGCCGAATCTTGCCCTCCCAGAGGCGGGTAGTCAATCTGTGGGAGTTCGTCCCCACCGAGCACCAGACGCTCCAGAGGCTCTACGACATGACACACAAAGGCGCATGGAAGGAGCTGTTCAAGGCCTCCGAAGTGCCTCCTCCGACATCCGAGGACCGCGGGCTTCACGCCGCGTGGGCTCCTAGGCCGGTGAGTTCTTAGACCGACATCGGACCTAGTTCTTCCCGATACATTCACGGGAGTGCCTTAAGTGGTTGTGCGTATTTACTTTAGGATTACGTGGAGACAACGGAGCAGGTTTACTACCCGGCTCCACTGCCAGAAGACCCAGTAGATGTTCTCCTGACGGAGATGCTGGTCCCGGCGCCGTACAAGGCGCCGGAGAAGAAGGCTGAGAAGAAGGCCCCGGGGGATCCGAAAGGGTCTCCGGCGTAAGGTTGTACCGGAAGCCTCGTCAGAAGACAACGAGGCGGACTCCTCCCACAAAGGGGAGGAGGAAGGAGAAGAAGACGCCCCATTCGAAAAGGATGAGGGGTCCGGGGAGGCGGACCCGGGGGCCGGAAAAGGTCCTCGGTGCAGGGCCGTCATTCTCCTATCGTCCGATGACGACGAGTCGGATTCCTCCCGCGGAGGCGGGGGAATCAGGAAGAGATCCTACCTTCCCCCACCGGGGGGAGAAGAAGAGAAAAGCCACCCCAGGAGGGGAGGGTGGGCGTCAAGAAGGGAAGGGTCCCTTGGGACTACTCCGCCACGGCCGCTCTCGGCGAGAGGTGGCTGCCCGAAGGAAGCCCTAAGCGATCGTAAGTGTTTGCACTCTATCATGACTTCACTTCACAATTTTTGTATTTATAATGCCAAACATATGTGCAGTCCGGCCAGGGATCACCCCGAGGTATCCTCCTTCGGGTCCCTGAGCAATTCGGAGATGAATTCGCTTCCGACGGCCACTACTCCACAACCCGCGGACGACACGGAGGTGTTGTCCCAAAGGCTCAGGCGGGAAAGGTGACTCGAGAGCGCCCGAGGCGGGGTCCCAGACGTCGGACACGTGGGGTTCAAGATCCCCGTGGATCGTGTCGACGAGAGCCACGGCCAGCCGGGCTCTGAGCCGAACACAATTCCAGAACCTTCGATGGTTCCGGACTCAGGCAGGCGACCCCTCGGTAGGGAGGGCGAGCCGTCTGTGTCGTGGACTTCCGTTGCGCATGAAGCGCCGGACGGTCTGCTGGAAGCACTTTGCGGCGCTTCCCTTGACGAAGGGCACCGTACTCTTATGAGTACGGTGATTCAGAAGGTTTCGTCCGCCAAAAGCGGACTAACCAAAGCTTGCACCAGCCTCCTAATAGGCTTCGAGGTAAGTAATAAATATGTGCAAAATTACCACCCGATAGGTAGTAGCCCTGATACTCAGTTTGGCGTTCGGAAGGAAAAGCCGAGCAGAGGGTCAATTAAAATCCGCAGGAGTCTAATTTATAAGTATTATTTTGAATAAGCAGGCTGTGCTGCTTGCTGCTTGCCCGTACTACCGAGGTTGCCGATCTAAAGCGGGACCTGGAGTAGGCGCGGGTAGAGCTTGACCTCACGAAGAGGCAGCTCAAAGAGAACAAGGGTAAGTAATTCCCGTTCTTATGTGTTTAAGGATAGACAGAATTGGTGGGTCTAACAACTAAGTGTCGTGACCGTGTAACAGGGGCCCCCGCCGAAGTGGCGACCCTGAAGAAGGCGTTGTCCGAGGCCGAAGACAAGGCGGCCTCGGAATGTAAGGAGTGCGAAAAGCAAAGTGCTAGGGTAGGTGAGGTACAGCAGGAGCTCGAGGACCTCGGCAAGAAATGCGAGTTCGTGGAGCATGATCTGAAGGCCAAAGAGGCCGAGCTTGCAAAAGCCCTTATGAGCTTAAAAGACGCCAAGGCCGAAGCCAAGAAAGCACAGCAGGAGATCCAGGAGGCCTAGAAGATAGCGGCGGGTAAGAAGTTCTTTATGCAAAGCAAATATGTGGAGGAGGCGTTTCTATTACTTACTCGAATTCGGAGCTCTCCAGGGGCATTCACAGATCTGCCACACATCAGACGCTGCGGAGTTCTACCGTGCGCAGGAGGGGAACTCAACGGAGAAGCTGTTCTGGTCCCAGTATGCTAGGACCGAACACCCGATGCCTCTGAGTGACCAACTAAAGCAGTTGATCGAACTCCACAGGGCGGCCGAACTGGCTATGAAAGGGTTCATAGTCCGGATGTGGCCTAGTGAGCTCGTGCCCAGTAGCTACTTCGGCCTGATCAAGCGGATGGTGGATGCCTACCCGCGGCTTGAGGTGATCAAGCGATCCGTGTGCATCGAGGGTGCCCGCCGGGCCCTTGCCCGTGTCAAAGTGCATTGGGGCAAGATGGATGCGGAGAAGCTGGTCAAGGACGGACTGCCGGAGAGCAAGGCGCATCGCCATCCCGAGCTGTACTAAGATGGCGTTATGAAGGGTGCTCGTCTCGTGGCTGACGAATGTACCAAGGACACCATTTTTGAATGAATTCGCTTCTGTCATGTTTGTATTTTAAGGACAAAGTTACTTGCGCTATGTAGCGCTTTTGTTATTTAAAATATTACCTTCTGTGCGGCTGTTTATAAAATCCTAAAAGTAGGCCAGTCGTCGGCTTCCGCCCCCGCATGACTAGCACTGGGGTGTTCGTGGAAAACCTGGACATTCTTTATCCAAATGTTTGGTCCCTTAAGGAGGTGTCCAGCGCAGCGAATGAGGCAATCGGACTATGCGGCTTTATAACTTTCACTTAGCCATAGAAGTCTACCATTTTAAATTTTGACAAAGCCCCTAGAATCCGGAAGGCCGAATTGGGGCGCTATATACGCCTTGGTCGAACAAAGCCGATTTATCGCCTAAATCGGAAAATCTTTAAGGATTTTAGTACCTCTCGAACAGCGACCAGCTCTCGCCACATCATGCCGGTCAGTTTTCGGCTTTCTCTACTGAGGTGCTCGTCCGAAAGAACCGGGACACAATCGCAGTAGTTCTCCCCGCGCTACCTTAGCCGATATAACGGAACGTACGACAACAAAACAAGGGAGCCGGGCTATCCCAACTGTAGACCCAAGACATAATTCAGAGCTGATGCATATAGTGATATAAGTTCGGGGTGCCGCACTATTGAAAGTGTTCGGACTTTTAGTTGCCATATTACGGGGTGTCATAAGAAGCCCCTGGCAAACTGGCCGTACCAAGGTGTATGGATGTAATACCAAATAAACATTTAGAAGAGAAGAATACTCAAATAAGGATAATAAGCTGACGCTATATATAATCTCCATTTGGCGAAAAATACGTTTAAGCGTATGTTTACAATGGATGCATTAGGCAGAGATAAAAATAGGACTATTTGACATGTCCTATCCAGGGGCAAGCCGTGTGCAGATTGGTGAAGCAGGTATAATGATTGTAAACAGATTCCACCTGGGTATTTCCTTCTGCGCACAACGTCTGTTGCCTCCGTGGGTGTCTCTTCCATATGAGTCCGGCAATTCGGCTCTTCTGAGGATGCTACACTAACGCGGTGTCCTGAGAGGTAAAAGGGAAAGAGTATGAAGGTATTTAGCGGTTACCCGCATTATCGACTGAGTCATTGATGCGCCTCCGCCTATGCCCAAGGTATCTTGAGTGCGTAATTGTGTATGCGTGGCACGAATGCTGCTTTGGATGGGCTTGAGCGGAGGCTGGACTGCTAATCACGATCTTGACATTTGTGTTGATCCTGTTGCGGGGTGCTCCGGACTCGTTTGACAGTGCTTGAAGTTGTCGCCGGATTGGTTTGTCGGAGGAGGCCGCATTGTACTTCTGCCGCAAGGGCTGCCGTATGCTCTTCTGTTCGAAGGGAGCGGTCCATATTTCCGTTGACAGTGATGATCCCGCGCGGTCCCGGCATCTTGAGCTTGAGATATGCGTATTGTGGCACCGCATTGAATCTTGCGAATGTGGTCCACCCGAGCAGTGCGTGGTAGCCACTGCGGAAAGGGACGATGTCTAAGATCAGCTCTTCGCTCCTGAAGTTGTCTGGTGATCCGAAGACCACTTCCAATGTTATAGAACCCATGCAGCGGGCCTCTACTCCAGGAATAACACCTTTAAAGGTGGTTTTGGTGGGCTTGATCATTGAAGGATCAATGCCCATCTTGCGCACTGTGTCCTGATAAAGCAGGTTCAGGCTGCTGCCGCCGTCCATAAGGACACGCGTGAGGTGGAATCCGTCGATGATTGGGTCTAAGATCAATGCGGCTGAGCCGCCGTGACGGATGCTTGTAGGGTGATCCCTACGGTCAAAGGTGATCGGACAAGCTGACCATGGGTTGAACTTGGGGGCGACTGGCTCCATCGCATAGACGTCCCGTAGTGCTCGCTTCCATTCCCGCTTGGGGATGTGGGTGGCGTAGATCATGTTGACCATTTCACCTGGGGGGAAATTTCTTCTGCCTCCCCGTATTCGGACGCCGGGGCTTGTCGTCATCGTTGCTGTGCAGCCCCTTGTCCTTGTTTTCGGATTTATCTTGTCGGCCTGTTTGAACACCTAGCAGTCTCTATTGGCGTGGTTGGCTGGTTTGTCCGGTGTGCCATGAATTTGGCACGAGCGCTCTAGTATGCGGTCCAGACTGGACGGTCCCTGATTATTTCTTTTGAAAGGCTTTTTCCGCTGTCCGGATTTAGGTCCACTGAATCCCGCGTTGACTGGAGTGTCTTCCATGCTGTCGTTGTTGTTTCGTCTCTTATGTCTGTTTCGCCGTGGCTTGCCGTTAGCATCGCGGCCGTCCGAAGTGCCGGAATGTGGCGTGGTGCCGCTATGAGCCAGCCAGCTATCCTCACCCGCACAAAAACGGGTCATTAGGGTTGTGAGAGCTGCCATAGACTTGGGTTTTTCTTGGCCGAGGTGTCGAGCGAGCCACTCGTCACGGATATTATGCTTAAAAGCCGCCAGGGCTTCGGCGTTCGGACAGTCGACTATTTGGTTCCTTTTAGTGAGGAACCGAGTACAGAATTTCCGGGCTGACTCTCCGGGCTGTTGTGTAATGTGGCTCAGGTCATCAGCGTCTGGTGGTCGCACATATGTGCCCTGGAAGTTGTCAAGGAATGCGTCTTCCAGGTTTTCCCAAATGCCAATGGAATTTGCTGGCAGGCTGTTTAACCAGTGTCGGGCTGGTCCTTTTAGCTTAAGGGGGGGATACTTGATGGCGTGTAGATCATTTTTGCGGGCCATGTGAATGTGGAGAAGGAAATCTTCGATCCATACTGTGGGGTCTGTTGTGCCATCGTATGATTCGATGTTTACGGTTTCGAACCCTTCTGGGAATTCATGATCCATTACTTCATCCGTGAAGCAGAGGGGGTGTGCGGCGCCTCTGTGCCGGGCTATGTGGCTACGCAGGTCGAATTGGTCTGGATTGCTATGTTCGGCCCGGCCGGATTTGTTGATGATGTATCTGGTGTGACGGTCGTCGTCACGCGCTGGGGCGCGCCCCCTTGATCCGTAAATCGATCTTGGCTGTTCTGCTTTATTGTCCAGAATATCTTGCAGGTCGTGCCTGTTGCCGTGAGCCGTAGTGTATCGACGTGGAGGTGCGGGCTGGTATCCGTTTGTCCGGCCCGCGGGTGGCCGGTCACCGCTTAGCGTCGAGTCCATATTCCTCGGCTGCTAGGACTTCAGTCCATCTATCTGTGAGCAGGTCTTGATCAGCTTATAGTTGCTGCTGCTTCTTCTTCAGGCTCCTTGCAGTGGCTATAGGCCTACGCTTGAAGCGCTCCTGCTCCACGGGATCCTCGGGTATGCCAAACTCGTCGTCGCCGAGGCTGATCTCGTCTTCGGAGGGGGCCATGTAGTTGTCCTCCTCCGGGTATGCGTGTGTCGTCTGTTCTTCTGGGATGACCTGCCCGTCTTCCTGTTCGGCCTACTCAAAGGCGGGCTGATCATGGTCATATTCTTCTTCGGCACCATCCGGATTATTTTCACCTCCGGGGTCGGTGTTTCTATGGCGGGGCTTGGCGCGGTGCCGACGACGCCCATTCTTTGATTTTCTTCCCGAGGGGTTGTCCTCCGTTGCCTCGTCGCCATTAGTTTCCTTCGGAGTGTCCACCATATATATATCATATGAGGAGGTGGCCGTCCACCGCCCGGTGAGCGGTGGCTCCTGTGATTCTTCTACATCGTCGTCCATACCATCGATGTCTTCGGAGTCGAAGTCAAGCACGTCAGTTAGATCATCGATCATGGCAATGAAGTGGGTGGTGAGTGGGCAACGAATTCCGTCGTTGTCTGCTTCCCACTCGAGCCGGACATAGTTCGGCCCGGAGTCTCCTGACAAGGAGAGAGATTTCAATAAGTCCAGCATGCCGCCAAAGGCGAGTGCTGAAAAACGTCTGCCGCGGTGAACTCCATCACGGAGCCCAACCAAGATCGGCGGGCTCGGTATGCCGAATTTGGAACCTGCGTCCGGATATGGATCCGGGGGTCCGAAGTCACAGGTTCCCTCAGAGGTGAAACCCGTGTTCGGCTCCATCGCTGATGAAGGTACGGCCTACGGGGCGGGGTCCAGCCCTCCGTCCTTAGGTGAGGCAACCTGTCCCGGATTTATATCCGAGGCTTCTGCCGGGACGATATCCCGAGTGACGTCTGACAGCAGGTCTAAGCCGTGCTCATCGCGACTGTTCGGCGCTTCTGGCGCTAGCCCAAATCCATCAAAGATCAAGTCTCCGCGGATATCCGCCGTGTAGTTCAGGTTTCCGAACCTTATTTGATGGCCGGGGGCATAGCTATCGATCTGCTCCAAGTGGCCAAGTGAATTGGCCCGCAGCGCGAAGCCGCCGAACACGAAGATCTGTCCGGGGAGGAAAGTCTCACCCTGGACAGCGTTGTTAATGACGATTGAAGGAGCCACCGAGCCTGACGGCGACGTCACATAGGAACTCTCAATGAAAGCACCAATGTCGGTGTCAACACCGGCGGATCTCGGGTAGGGGGTCCCGATCTGTGCATCAAGGCTGATGGTAACAAGAAGTAAGGGACACAAAAGTTTACCCAGGTTCGGGCCCTCTCGATGGAGGTAAAACCCTACTTCCTGCTTGAATAATATTGATGATATGGGTAGTACAATAGTAGATCTACCACGAGATCGTAGAGGCTAAACCCTAGGAGCTAGCCTATGATGGTATGAATGTAATTGTGATCGGCCTTCTAAGGACCAACCTCTCCGGTTTATATAGACACCGAAGAGGGCTAGGGTTTACATGGAGTCGGTTACAAAGAAGGAAATATAATATCCGAATCGCCAAGCTTGCCTTCAACGCCAAGGAAAGTCCCATCCGGACACGAGCCGAAGTCTTGTGTCTTGTATCTTCACGCTTCAATAGTCCGGACGTTGTACACAGTCCGGCTGTCCGGATACCCCCTAATCCAGGACTCCCTCACCCCTACCCGAGATCCGCCGGTTTTGACACCGACATTGGTGCTTTCATTGAGAGTTCCTCTGTGACGTCGCCGTTAGGCTCGGTGTCTCCTTCAATCGTCATTAACGACGCTGTCCAGGGTGGGACTTTCCTCCCTGGACAGATCTTCGTGTTCGGCGGCTTCGCGCTGCGGGCCAATTCGCTTGGCCACTTGGAGCAGATCGATAGCTATGCCCCCGGCCATCAAATAAGGTTCGGAAACCTGAACTACACGACGGATATCCGCGGAGACTTGATCTTTGACGGATTCGGGCCAGCGCCAGAAGCGCCAAACAATCGCGATGAGCACGGCTTAGACCTGCTGTCACACATCGCTTGGGATATCGTCCCGGCAGAAGCCTCGGATATAAATCTGGGATATGTTGCCTCACCTAAGGACGGAGGGCTGGACACACCGCAGGCCGTACCTTCATCGGCGATGGCGCCGAACACAGGTTTCACCTCTGTGGGAACCTGTGACTCCGGACCCCCGGATCCATATCCGGACGCAGGTTCCAGTCCGCGCGCCCTCGAGCCCGCCGATCCTGGTTGGGCTCCGGTGATGGAGTTCACCGTGGCGGACGTTTTTCAGCAATTGCCCTTTGGCGACATGCTGGACTTATTGAAGTCTCTCTCCTTGTCAGGAGACTCCGGGCCGAACTATGTCCGTCTCGAGTGGGAAGCAGACAACGACGGAATTCGTTGCCCACCCACCACCCACTTCATTGCCACGATCAATGATCTAACCGACGTGCTTGACGTCGACTCCGAAGACATCGATGGTATGGACGACGATGCATGAGAATCACAGGAGCCACCGCTCACCGGGCGGTGGACGACTCCTCATATGATATATATATATGGTGGACATTCCGAAGGAAACTAATGGCGACGAGGCAACGGAGGACAACCCCTCGGGACGAAAATCAAAGAATGGGCGTCGTGGGTTGATACGTCTCCAACGTATCTATAATTTATGAAGCATTCATGCTATATTAGTATGTGTTTTGAATTATTATGGGCTTTATTATCCACTTTTATATTATTTTGGGACTAACCAATTAACCGGAGGCCCAGCCCAGATTTGCTGTTTTATGCCTATTTGGTGTTTGAGGAAAAGGAATATCGGGCGGAGTCAAAGCGAACGAAATCAACTGGAGAAGTTATTTTTGGAAGGAAACCCACCTGATGGACTTGGACCCCACGTCAGAAGATACGGGAGGTGCTCACGAGGGTGGGGGGTGCGCCCTCCCCCTGGGCGCGCCCCCTGCCTCGTGGGACCCCCGTAGCTCCACCGACGTTCTCCCTGCACCCATATATACCTACGTACCCTAAAACTTCCAGAACAGAATATAGATCGGGAGTTCCGCCGCCGCAAGCCTATGTAGCCACCAAAAACCAATTGGGACCCCGTTCCGGCACCCTGCCGGAGGGGGATCCCATCACCGGTGGCCATCTTCATCATCCCGATGCTATCCATGACGAGGAGGGAGTAGTTCACCCTCGGGGCTGAGGGTATGTACCAGTAGCTATGTGTTTGATCTCTCTCTCTCTCTCTCTCTCTCGTGTTCTCTCTCGTGTTCTTCTATGGCACAATCTTGATGTATCCCGAGCTTTGCTATTGTAGTTGGATCTTATGATGTTTCTCCCCCTCTACTCTCTTGTGATGAATTGAGTTTCCCCTTTTGAAGTTATCTTATTGGATTGAGTCTTTTATGAACACTTGATGTATATCTTGCGTGGGATAACCGTGGTGACAGTGGGTTATTCTATTGATCCACTTGATGTATGTTTTGGTGATCAACTTGCGGGTTTCGTGACACTTGGGAACCTATGCATAGGGGTTGGTGTCGCGGGGGACGAGCACCTATGGGGCAGGGGCCCCCTTCTCGGTCCAGCAAGGGAGCGGAGGGCGCACGCAGAGCAGATCGAGGCGAGAGCACGCGGGGGGATTTTACCCAGCTTCGGAGCTCTCCGGAGAGATAAAACTCCTACTGCTGCTTTGTGTTTCTATTCTGTTCTTGCTTGAGAGCGTGGGTATGCTGTGGTGTCGAATGAGTCGAACCGAACGGAACCCGAACCTCTTCTACGTGCGCATGGGCCTCCTTTTTATAGTCTAAAGGGGTCACCGACAGGTGGCAGCGTAGAAAGAGGGGTAAAAGAGTAAAAACGCAGGTTGGTACAACCACTATCAACAGTGCCCCTACCTAACTCGGCGGGGGACAAGGGCATTTAATGCCCGTCGGTCGCCCCAACAATGCGAGGAAGCGACCGTTAGGGGCGCCACCGATCGCCACGATGGCCTCCTTGTCGGCCGCTTGCCACCTCGCACCGCTTCGGCTGCTGAGCTACCGCCCGTGCACCGGGGCGATCTGTGGCGACACATCGTCGGATCTTGTTGGAGCTCGGGTGCGAGTGGCAGCCTTGTCATGATCGTTATCTTGTCACACCGTAAGCTTGCCGCTCGTCGGGTCTTCTTAGGGGCCGCGGGCGAGCGCGGCAAGTTTTCTGAAGTGCCTTGGTTGGCCTTCCGGCAAGCTCCTCTTGCCGGGTCTTTATCCTTCTGGCAAGCTTCTCTTGCGGGGCCTTGTCTTCTCGATTAACACTTTGTTCTTGAATGGCGGTAAATAGGAATAGCGGAGGATCTTGGCGGGCCTTGGCAAGCTACCCGCCATGCATTCTGTTGCCCGTGCACAAGTTCGGGTACTAAGGTACCCCTACTTTAATCTACCCGACAGAGCCCCGAACTGGGCCATACATGGTGCCCGGCGCTGTTGGGCCAGCCCAAAAGCGGGAACGCGCACGCACGGCTGGGTCCAAACCAAATCCCTCCGTATCCACCGCGTCCTCCGTAGAAGGGCCGCGTCAATCGTGGCGTCGTGGGAGAGATCGTGGGCAATACTTAAATCCAAGAAATGCGTAGCGTTCGCCTCGGTTTCTGCATCCCGCCCGCGGCTCCCATGCGCAGGGGGTCGTGGGCGGTGGAAGTGGAAGCCGGGCTGTCACAGGAGGCGTGGTCGGCCCGACTCCTGCTCTTCCGTGCTCGATTCGATTGGCCGGGCGGCTGAGCCCCCACCTCGCTCCTTTAAGAAGAGCGGGATGGGGAGCGCAGAAGCCCGCACTCTCTCATCTTCTCCTTTCTTCAGCTTCTGCTCCCCTTTCTCTCGTTCACCATGGAGAAAGGAACCACAACCCTTCATCGGTGGCGGCGAGGGTCGCCGCCAGAGCAGCGTCCTCCTATCCCATACTTTGTGGCGCGAGCTAGCCGTAAGGGGAAGAGGGAGGCGAGGTCGTGGGCGAGGTCGAGGGCGAGGTCGGCGCCGGGAAGAGGCGGGCGGGCCAGGCGCGCCAGCCGCCTCCGCCTGCGATTCCTCTCCCAGGCCGGTCCATCAGGGGCGACCCTTGCGAGTTCTTCGTCGAGGCTGCGCCGGCGCCTCATCGTCGGCTCCGGCTTCGGCTCCGTTGCTAAGCGCGATGGAGTTGGACCCTTGAGACTCTTGAGATTGCACATGAGGGCTGTGGGATCAGCGGCACCGCGAGTCGCGTTGTATTCCCAGCCCTAATGTGATGTATCTTGATCGTGGGTGGAAGGCGTTAGCGTATCCATAGCCTGATGGCGGGGTTTACCCTCCATTTTAAGTTAATGGAGGGCGACCTCCTCTCCGTCAAGGTCTTTGGGGACTCCGGCACTTGGGCGAAGTGCTGCGTGGACAGCCCCTCCGATAGCGAAGGCTCCCCCTCGAGCGAGAGTGACAAGGAGGAGAGCGGCAGCGACGACGAGGGTAGCGGGCGGCGGGATGGCAGGCCCGACTAGGTGTCGGGCGCCGCCCGTCGTCCTTGGCGACCCCATCATCCGTGTCGCCTGCCCTTGAACTCCCCGAGTCGTCTCCTTGGGCGGCTGGCGTGGGGAGGCTGCGGAAGGGGAAGAGGGCTGGCAACAAGGCCGTCAAGTCGGAGTACGGGGGCGTAGTGCCCTCGGCAGCGTCTTGATGTCCTGCCGCCCGTCTTGAGCCCGCTTCGGCGCCGCCATCACCGTCCAGCCTCCGGACGGCCCCGGGATATTCTCTTGGTGTCTTCGCACCAGCTCGCCTAAGCGCCCCTTTTGCCCTTACCGCCTCCTTGACCTACCTCCGAAAAGAGGGCAGGAAAGGGATTACAGGCATCTTATCTTTTTAATTTGTAAGCCTCGGGCCTTAGCGCATCTAAAACTTGTAATCCTCTCTTTCATGTTTTCATCCTCAATGGGTATGCACTGAGTAGGATGTTTTTTAATGAAAAAGGAATGCTTGTTATGTTATATCCTTTACTCAATTCCGTCCCTTGTATGTTTTTACCCTACGCGTTTAGGGAACTTGCGGCATAAACACGCTTGCCCTTGTTGAAGTCTTGAATATCAGAGCTTGCCGGTGTTGTTGCCCAACAAGAAACCTTATCGAGGCTAGTTGCAAGCACACTTTCATTGTTGAGCGGACTCGAAACAAATTAAGGCATAACTTAGCCACGAGTCGATTCCTCCGCATACAGGTTTTCCATACAAAGGCGCGATCGGGGGAGGCAGCGGCCGCATTCCCGATCCATAAGAGGATGCATGATGAGGACGAAAAACTTATCTGATATCGCAGCCCCCGACAACTCTGGCTTGCCGTGGGTGAATCTTGGTACTCGCAGCCCCCAGCAACACTGGCTTGCCGAGACCCCGGTGCCGGCGCACCCTTCTCTCCTTTCCTTGTTCTTGCTGCTGCTAGACGTGTCACAGGAACAATCTCTTAGAGCGCGGCAAGTTATTTATTGTAATATAGCTTTATTCTGGATATTATCTGCTATGTTACTTCCTTTATTCGGTTCCATCCCTTGTATGTTTTTACCCTACGCTTTTAGGGAACTTGCGGCGCAGAACACGCTTGCCACGAAAGCTGAGTCGCGGAACATCAGCAGCTTCTTTGGCGGTGTTGCCTCGGCAAGAAACCTTGTCGGGCTAGTCGCAGACACACTTTTATTGTTGAGCGGACTCGAAACAAAGTAAGGGCGCTTAACTTAACATGAGTCGATTCCTCCGGCAAGCGGGTTTTCCATACAAGGCCGCGATCGTTCAAAGAATATAACTTAAAAATTTAAAACGGTCAGTACTCAAACTTTGGTAACTTAGCTTTTACGTAAATGCGTGTCCGGCAAGGCTGTACTTCTTTGAACGACGCCATATCCACTTCATCATCTTCTCCTTCTCGAAGCTTCTAGCGTTAACTTTGCGGCTATGGTAGCGGCGCAAAGCTTGTTGGTAGCGAGCAGCTCGTACCGCAGCCTGAAGGCGATCTTCCTCGAGGAGGAGCGCGTCATCTTGCCGCAGCTGCTCTTGCTCTAGCTCATCATAAACGAGCACTCGAGGCGATCTGTATTCGAGAGGAAAGGGGCCGAGAATGTCGAGCCCCCAGACCGAAGATGGCCAGGATAAAGGGACTGTTTGGAGAGCTTGAGCTGGTTGATGCATTTGTTTGGAGTGGGCCTGCACGCTTCACACTTGGTTACTTGCGATTGCATCCTGGAGGCTGTCGGCTAGAAGAAACCTTCTTGGGAAGGCTTTAAGCAAGTGCTCTTGCGCCAATGTGGTGACCACATATGCCTCCATGTATCTCCGCCAACAGCTTCGGTCCATCTTCCGGAAATGCACTTCAATTTCACTCCGTTGAATCTTCTTACATGCGCAGTATGTCATCGACAAACTGGTACATACTCGATTCCGGGCTACTCTTTCCGCTTCTTCTTGCTCCTCGGGAAGTTCTCTGTTTGAAGGAAATGGACGATCTTTGTGTCCATGCGGAGCTTGTGGCTCGACAACAAGGACTAAAAGGCGCAAATGTCTGCTTTGGGAACATCCGCTTCTCGGCAGAATCGGGATCCTGCCGGGCGTGATGCTCCCCGCAAGCGTGTCGGGGACACTGCTTGCGGAGCGTCGCTTCAACGAAACAAACCCTAGGGCTTGTCGAAGCAGACTGCTCCTCAGCACTTTTTGTGTTGGTCCTGGGGACCTTATTGGCGGCGGCTTCGGGGAGCTCTGCCGGAAAGTGGTCGCCAGTAACCAACTTTCTCTTCTTGCTCTGTCCAGTTGGTGGTGTGACAGATGGTTGAGTCAGCTTGAGCACAAAAATTCCTGGTTCCACAGGTAACTTAAGTGCGTCACATTTTGACAGGCCATCTGCAATGTCATTCTGAGCTCTTGGAACGTGTTCCATCTGTAGGCCGTCGAAATGCTCTTCCAGCTTCCTCACTTCACCAATGTATGCTTCCATCAACGGACTCTGATAATCTTTGTTTACTTGACGGACGACAAGCTGTGAGTCACCCCTGACAATAAGCTTCTTAATCCCAAGCTCTGCCGCGATCCTGAGTCCGGCAAGCAAGCCTTCATACTCCGCAGTATTGTTTGTTGCTTGCTCCTTGGGAAAGTGCATTTGGACCACGTACTTGAGGTGCTCTCCGCTGGGTGCGACGAGTAGTACGCCCGCACCGGCGCCTTGCAGCGAGAAGGCACCATCAAAGTATATGATCCATTCTTTGCTTGCTTCCTTGACGGGGATGCTCCTCTCCGGAGTTTCTTCATCTGGTGTTGGCGTCCATTCTGCTATGAATTCTGCCAATGCTCGGCTCTGAATAGTTGAAGTGCTTTCAAACTTGAGGCCAAAGCTTGACAATTCTAGTGCCCACTCGACAATCCCGCTTTGCTATACGGATTCTGCAATATCCTTTTCAGCGGAAAGCGAGTGACGACCGTGACCTCATGTGCACGAAAGTAATGGCGCAGCTTCCTCGAGGCCATGAGAAGGCCGAAAAGCAACTTCGCACACCAGAGTACCTTGATCTAGCCCCCCAAGGGAACCGACAAAGTAAACTGGTATTTGCACCATCTTCTTCTGTTTCTCTTCCGAATTTGTCACAGATCCATCCTTGCCGGAGCGAACTTCGGGGAATCCCGCTTGTCGCTGGACTCGCTTGCATGCGTCGTTGGCTCATCATCCGCCTCCCTCTCCGCCTTCTTGAGCACTAACCACTTGATTGGTTACGCGGATATAGCAGCAACTTCTCTTGTGGCTTAGGTGCGACAAGTGTTGGAGTGGAGGATAGTTATCTCTTCAAGTCTGCAGCGCAGCCTTCGCTTCGGAGTCCATTTCATTGGACTGCCTTTTCAAAACTTTGAAAAGCGGCGGTAGTGCTCAGCAGACTTAGAGATGAACCTCTTGAGCAGCAACACAACCGCAAGTCTTCGCACATCCTTGGCGCTTCGTGCTTCGATCTGCTCAATGGCTTTGATCTTGTCGGGATTGGCCCGATCCCCCCGCCGAGATACAAAAATCCGAGAAGCTTCTTGGAAGGAACTCCAAACACACACTTCTCGGGATTCAACTTGAGATTGATCTTGCGCAGATTTGTGAAGGTCTCGTCTAAATCTTGGATCAAAGTTGCTCTGTCTCAGCTCTTGACCACTATGTCATCCATGTAAGCTTCTACATTTCTGTGCAGCTGTGGCTCAAAAGCATGACTGACTACTCTTGCAAATGTTGAACCGCATTCTTTAGTCGAAGGCATCCATACAAAGCGATGCGTGCCACATGGAGTAATGAATGCGGTTTCTCTTCATCCTCTTACGCCATGAAGATCGGTGATATCCTGAGTATGCATCAAGGAATGAAAGCAGATCACATCCCGCCGTGGAGTCGACAATCTGGTCAATGCGCGGCAAGGGAAATGGATCCTTGAGGCAAGTTTTATTAACATCAGTGAAGTCAATACAAAGCCTCCACTTCCCGTTTGCTGCGCCACGACTACGGATTGGCTAACCACGTTGGATGGAGTACTCCTCGGACCAGGCTGCTGCCCAATTTCTTGATCTCTCTGCAATGAACTCTTGGCGCTCCTTTGCTTGCTTCCTAACTCAGCTTGACGGGCGCGCGTGAGAGTGAGACGGCAAGGTGGTGCTCAATTACTTTCACAGGAACACGGGGATGTCGGATGGTTGCCATGCAAACACGCCGACATTCACCCGCGAGGAAAGCAACAGGCGCTTTCCTATTTAGGATCAGCGTGACAGCGATGGTGAAGGTACCACCGTGTCCGCGTCCTCCAGCGGCCACTTTCTTGGTCTCGGTGTCGCTGTCTTCGCCTTCTTGCACTTGCGGTGGAGCTCGATGGTGCGTCCTCGGCGGTAGCGCAGCACTCCGAAGAGAATGCGCTTGGAGTGGGCATCGAGCTACTCTTGCGGACTTGGTCTTCTTCTTCTTCCCTCACGGGAGCCGGCGACAAGTGGTTTGCGCTACTCTGCTGCTTTGCTGCTTCCGGTAGATCTTGTCGATGCAGATAAGTGCATCCTTCTTGTCGCCTTGGACAGAAATGACACTTATCGGACCAGGCATCTTGAGCACATTGTAGGCGTAGTGAGAGGCTGCCATGAACTTGTAGCGCCCGGACGGCGAGTATCCCATTGTAGGGCAATGGCAAATCAGCAACATCAAATGTGACTCTCTACGTCCTGAAATTCAGCTCCTTTGCCAAGCGTCGCTGGCGGTGTGATCTTCAACAGGCTTGCTCCTTCCGGGTTGATTCCTTTAAAAGTGTCGGTCTCTTGAGCTGTTGTCGGGGATCTGGAGCTTCTTGAGCACCATGGAAGAGATCGAATTCAGTACGGCCCCACCGTCAACCAACATCTTCGTGACCTTGAGGTTGCGGATTGTTAGCGAAAACCAACATTGGCAAGCACCCGACCGCGATGATGCGATCAGGTGATCCTCAACATCCGAAGATGATGGGCGTCTTCAGACCACTTGAGGGTTTTGCGACTCGGCCAGGGTGATTACTGCTGCGTTCACTTCCCGCACCTGCTGTTTGAGTTAGCGGTGCGAGGTGTCTTGAAGAAACACCGCCGTCAGCGCACAAAACCTCCGTTGCCTTCTGAAACTCTTGCTCGTCGGTCTCATCCTCCTCCATCTCATCATCCTCATCTTTGTCTTCGTCTTTGTCGCGGCCGCAGGGAGGCCTGTCTCCTTGCCGTTGCTTGGCCTTGCCGCGGCGCCCTCCCCGGGCGGGACGCTTGCTGCCGGATCCTCCGCCACCTTCTCGGGCCTTCTCCTTATCGCGACGCTCGTATTCACCTTTCTGTAGCTCTGCCATCTGCTCAACTTTCTTGCAGGCTTGGAGGTCATGGCCCTTGGTGCGGTGGATCTTGCGTCTTGCTTGCGAGCCATCACCTTGTCGGCCAGCCACCACAGCCTCGCCCAGTCACCAGCTTTGGCCTTGTGGGCGCCGCCTCCGTTCTTGGACTACTCAGCGACTAGCACATCCTTAGCCTTTCTCTTTACTGTTATTCGCCTCCGGTTCTTCTTTGCGGAGGGGCATCCTCACTGTCGAGACCCATACTGCTCCTGCATTCTCTCACAGGATTTTCCTCCCTCCTCGGCCCGTGCACACTTAGCGGCTAGGCGTATAGCTGTTGACATCTCTGCTCTTGCACGCCGCCATCTCCTTCCTCATCCTGCTGATTCGCACATTACGATGGAACACGCTAATAACGCGGCGGGGTGGGCGTCTAGGATGTTGCCTTGCACTTGGCTGAATCTCTGTATGTACTTGCGGTGGTTCTCCCTCCTTGCCGGGGCGAGATGAA